>OZ014522.1:485788003-487025503 GCA_963966055.1 Lathyrus aphaca
ACATGAGGGATAACCTTAGGAAGTGAGATGACGATCAAAGATCGACTTACGTGTGTGCGTGTATAGGTTCATATATTTATCTTATTAAATTAGTGATTCTAAATTAATTTTAAAATACAAACATGTTATCACTCCCTATATTTACTAACCAAGGCAATATAAATATTTATAAATAATAAAATAAAGACAAAAATAACCCTACGACTATTACAAGGCTTTTGCAGTTACATAAATATAGAAACGATTAAATAATAAGTATATAAATAAATAATAAAAAGGGTTAATAATAAAGCAATTATAAGAAGAAAAAAAAGGTTAAAACAAAAATATATACAAGTTAATTAATTATTTTTAAATTAAATAAACATTTTTTAAAAGAATTTTTGAAAGAAAATATAATGAGAATAATAATATGAAGTCATGGAATAAATATCTACAAAGAAAATATTATTAATCATTTTAATTAGATATTAGAAAAGTTTAATTAATTTTAATATTTAAATAAAATAAGAATTAGGGTTAGAAATTTAAAAATAAAATTAGGGTTTTAGAAATTAGGGTTAGGATTTTTGGAAAATAGGTTTTTTAACTTAAACTTAATTAAATTATATACATATTATAAATATATTTAAAAATAATAATAATAAAATAATATACTAATTAGATTTTAAAAAAATAATATAAATTTTAAAAGAATATAAAGTTTTATTAAAAAAATGATTTAGTTATTTTTTAGAAACTATTTTAATTAATTTAAAGAAATAAAACAAAGAAATAACAAAATAAATGAAAAAAACCTCAAAAAAACAGGACCTGGGATTTGAACCTAGGTCCTTTACCTGACCAATGTGATCCAAAACCAGCTGAGCCACTGCGCACGCTTGGTAGCTATCCACAACAACATGGTTTTGTTATCATCCTGTAAAACAAATTAAATTAAAGCAATAAATTGCCCTTGGCCGAATTCGAACCTAGGCCTCTCATCATGTTGTACGCGCACCAAAACCACCAGAGCACTCATGCTCTTGTGAAACATAAACGCAATATATATAATATAAAATAAGTAAACATTTGAATTCTGGATTTCGCGCCAGATCACTTCATCTTCTTCCTTGAATTCGCAGGTTTTCCTGCGAATTCTCCTGCGAATTTATTTTAGATTTTCTTGCGTTTTAAAACCTGTGAATCACAAACTCCATACAAACAGTGAAATTTCATGAAATTAACAATGCCATTGAGTTCCTAATGACATTTACGATCCTTCCATGTCTTTAGAATTCATTTATCTTGGCTAAGTGGTAAAACCCTAAAAGAGGCCGAAAACCCTAACAATGGCCAATCTTCAATCCTGCGTCAAAACTCAAATTAAACTGCCCAGAAACATTCACTAGCTTGTTACAAACACAAAACCATAATCAAATACAATTTATATTGCACAAATATATGAAAACGAGAAATTCATAAAGGGGTAAGAAGTTTGATTTGGTTTGAGCAATTCACGGGTTTTGAGATGCGTATGACTATTGCTACATGATCAGTGATGTTCAAGGAAGAGATTGATGCCCTCAATTCACCTGAAAAGCCACAAAATATTAGAATATGAATTTCAAATTTTTGATGAATTTTGAAATTGCAAAACTTATCCTTGAGGCTGTGAATTCGTCAATAGGGCTTAGCTTAATGTTGTTTATATATCACCCAATGAATTTAGGTCAAAACTTTCAACAAACCTATGGATTTTTGGACCTTGGGAGATTGAAAAAGATGTGATATTAAAACTTGAATATTCTTTGATCTAGCCTTGCTATTTTGGTATGATCTGAATTATATTGGTATCAATCAAGCTTAAATGAGTTTTAAGACCTTCTAGAATCCAAATCTTTTCCCAATATATGACTTTCATATTTTATTTCAATTTAATTTGTATTTTAATGAATAAAATTCAAATAAATATCAAATAAAATATAAAAAAAATCAGAAAATATGTGGGTTGGGTCGTGCTTGATGACTTTGTAAAGATTGGATGGCAATTTGGTGGGCTCATTTAGCAAAAATTGGTTTTAAGGCCTTATTTGCTTCATAAACTTCCCAAAAATTTCCCAACTTTGCAAGGGCAAAAATCCTTCAATTTTAATGATATGAAGGTGTTCTTGGACATTTTGGAAAGCTTAAAGAGTCCTCTAACCAACCTCTTTGGTCTCATGTCCATATCTTTTACCATTCTCAAGTTATGCTCTTTGGAAGTTGTTCACTTTTTGTTGACTTTTAAAAGGACCTGTAATGTCTTAGCTCATACCTTCCAAATGAAGCATTTTTGGGCTTGGCTTGTGAGACACAAAGTTGTAGAGAATTCAATTTCCTTCAAAATGAGCTTTGGATGGAAAATTTTTGATGAATCATGTGAATGTTATGGCTGGTCAAAGTTCAGTTGACTTTTCCTATGAAAACCCTAATTTGGAAACTCCTGATTCTTGATGATCTGAAATCTCCTTGATGAATCATGATCAACCCTTGATCAAATGATGATTTTACTTCATATACTTGATATTGTTAAAAAATCATGAAGTTTGACTTTGGTTTGACCACAGTTGACCTCAGTTTGACTTTTTGACTGCCTTGCCTGATTTTAACCCTTCTGATCATCTGACTGAGCAAATATTTTGGAAAAGTCTTGAAACTTGACATGGGGATTCTTGAACACATATAGGATGCTATGAAGCTCACTTAAAGTCTTGGAAGTCCATTTAGCCTGATAAAAGTCAAAACCCTAGTTTAAGATGCATTGCTTAGGAGGATGCATTGTCTGAGGGAATTGTCAAACTTTCTGACTAATTGTGAACCCTGTGAACCCTGTGAACCCTAAGGAAACGAAAATGACAAGAAAGACCTTACAACTTAAGGTAAGTAACTTTTAAATGTTTGCTCACAACTTTAAAAACAAATACTTTTTACACCCCTCACTCTTTTTCAAAATACTTTCAAACAAGTGAACACTTTGTATACATTCATACGAGAATCATTACAAAGTTAAGTCTTTACGAAAATATTTTAATCACACACTACACTTTTCAAACAAAGCAAGTAAAAAGTGAGCTAAGCATTTAAGAGCCCATGGATAACCATGAATATAAAGGTTGCTAACATATTCCCTTTGTATAACTTAACCCCGAACTCAAAATCTTTTTAAAAGGTCTTTCCTATTCTTTTATGCCTTATAATTGGATGAAATAAAAGTCGGTGGTGACTCTTGCTTACCGCAACATATTTTACGACAAAAAACTAAAAGTTAGTTCCCCCACCGTGTTACAACTACCAACATAAACATACACTTCAAGCATCATGAATTCCCCAGTTTCATACTACATTCATCAATTTATCAATCACCCAATCCCACTAACATACCCAAGGTCATCTACCCTAACATTCATATCATAATACAATTAAAAGATGAAAGAGATCTCACCCTTACCTTAATTCGATGAAAAATCACTTTCTTTCTCACGAAATCTTTACCTCTAGCCTTGCCCTAGCCTTTCTCCTCTTCTCTCTTCTTCACGCTCTTACCAATTCCACGACCAATTTATATGAGAATTAACTTCTCCTTTTCCAAATTCTCAACATAACCCTTGGACCCCTAATATGAAATCCCCATATCTCCCTTACTATTCCCTCGTCCAATTACCAACCTACCCTTTCACTTAATATTCTAATATTTATTTCAATATAATACAAATTATTTAAATTCATATAAATTAAAATAACATCATTCCTTCACTCAACACACCACCAAACTTCGCAATTCACACAACACACAACTATTTTCCAATTATTTAAATTAAATAATTAAATAAATAAACCGGGGCGTTACAAAAGATAAAGGATATAAATGAAGATACATGGAAAGACATTATGGATATTCCACCTTCAATGTGGGCTAGGTCTACATTTCGCACAGATAGTCATTGTGATTTGCAGGTGAACAACATGTGCAAAGCATTCAACATGGCTATTTTAGAGTATAGAGACAAGCCCATCATTACTTTGCTTGAAGGGCTGAAGCATTACATAACAGTTAAGATAGACAAACAAAAAAATCTCATAAGTCGGTTCAGAAACACAATTTTTCCTAAGATTGAACAAACTATAGATAGGTTGAAGTGGGCAGTTGGAGGTTGGACTAACTTGGCATGGAGATGACGATTTCAACCTTTTTAGTGTCACAAATGGTATGCACACTTATGAGGTGAAATTACAAAAACATCAACGTGCATGTTGTAAATATGCTTTGAGTGGCATTCAGTGTGTCCACCCCATCCTTTGTATCTTTCACAACAAAGTTGATGTTGACCCGTATGTTTCAACTTATCACAGGTATTGTGCTATGTTCAATTGTGTACCATATTTCCATGTTCAATCCTGTAATATAAATTGATTGTGTAACATAAATTATTTACTGTAGAATTTGGCTAAAACAAGCGTATCTACTATAAATTGTCTACTATAGAATTTGTAGAATTTATAGGTTTCAATATACATTTGAAGAATTTATTGTCTACTGCAGAAATTGGCCAAAACAAGCTTATCTGCTATACATTTGTGCTTACAGTTCTGTTATACATGTGTAATGCAGAACTTTCCAAATTTTATGTACTTAAAATTTGTGCTTACATGTGTGGTTGCAGTTTTGGTATACATGTGTACTGCAGAATTTTGTTGAATTTGTGTACTTACAGTCATGTTATACATTTGTGCTTATCTGCAAAAAAACAAGCTTTATGGCAACATACTCATTCACCGTTCTCCCGTCTAATGGTCCAAGACTTTGGCCAAAAACTCAAGTGGATCCAATTAATCCACCTTGACATGGAGATGATGATTTCAACCTTTTTAGTGTCATAAATGGTATGTACACTTATGAGGTGAAATTACAAAAACATCAATGTGCATGTTGTAAATAGACTTTGAGTGGCATTCAGTGTATCCATCACATCGTTTGTATCTTTCACAACAAAGTTGACGTTGACTCGTATGTTTCAGCTTATCACAAGTATTGTGTTATGTTCAATTGTGTACCATATTGCCATGTTCAATTCTGTAATATAAATTGATTGTGTAACATAAATTGTTTACTATAGAATTTGGCCAAAACAAGCTTATCTACTATAAATTGTCTACTGTAGAATTTATAGAATTTGTAGAATTTGTAGGTTTCAATATACATTTGAAGAATTTATTGTCTACTGCAGAAATTGGCCAAAACAAGCTTATCTGCTATACATTTGTGCTTACAGTTATGTTATACATATGTAATGCAAAATTTTCCAAAATCTGTGTACTTAAATTTTTGCTTACATGTGTGGTTGCAGTTTTGTTATACATGTGTACTGCAAAATTTTGCTGAATTTGTGTACTTACAGTCATGTTATACATTTGTGCTTATCTGCAGAAAAACAAGCTTTATGGCAACATACTCATATATCGTTCTCCCATCTAATGGTCCAAGACTTTGGCCAAAAGCTCAAGTGGATCCAATTAATCCACCGGCGTTGAGGCGAGCTTCAGGTAGATAGAAGAATAAGAGAAATAAAGCCAACGACAAACCGAGTTTAAACAATGTATTACCAAGGCATTTGACAATTATAAATTGTAAGGGATGTGAGAATTTTGGGCACAATTCGAGAACTTGCAAAGGAAAAACAACGGCATACCAAAAATTGTCTAAAGGAGGTAACAAGGCAAATAAGCAAAAGAAAGGTCCGACAAAAGAAACACCAAATGTGTTGACACAAGGATCACAAGCGCCACAAACACAAGACTGATGTAGTGGTTTAGTTCACATACTGTGTAATATTGTAATGTAAGATGCTATCACTTTTTGAAGAGGTTTACAACTTTAATGTGTAACCTTTAATGTAAGATGATATAACCCTGTAAGGTGCATTACTTTTCGGATGAATGCCTTTAATGTATAAACCTTTTTAGGATGAAGACCTTTTAATACTAAACAAATCTTATTATGTCAAAGTGATAATATAACCTTGTAACAAATCTTATTATGTCAAAGTAACAAATCTTATTATGTCAAAATGATAATAATTATGACATAACCAATGTATTAGTACAATAACCTTATGGATTGCACTGTTAAAGTGACAAAATTACAATAACCTTGTAACAGAACATTAAATTGAACCTTATAATAACTATGAATTACATTTTGACAAAACCAATGTATATGAAAGAACCAATGTATTAGTACAATAATCTTATGGATTGCATTATGATAAAACTTATGGATTGCATTATGAAAGAACCTTATAATAACCTTAGTAAGCAATAACCTTACAACAGAACCTTACAGTAACCTTAGTAAGCAATAACCTTAGTACAATAACCCTACAACAACCTTACAATAACCTCAACCTTACAACAATGACATCTAAACCTAAACAAGTCCTTTTGTGATCAACATGATAATAAAAACCCAAGATAGAATCAACAACATAACCAACAAATTGTTCTTCTTCTTCTTCTTCATGTCATCATCACTCTTCTTGGTTAAATTATCTTTCTTCTTGAACTCATTAACCTTCTTCAAAAGCGAGTTAATCACTTCCTTTGACCGTTCCAGAATCTTACCATCGTACCAATAAAATAAGAACAACTTTTTCTCCCTTGTAACAAAATGAAACAGATGAGAATGTGACATTAAGCAAGCAATTATCCAAACACATATGAATTTGGAAGATGAATAAAACTATAAATTAGGGTTTTATACTCACCTTGAATAACCCACAACCATAAAACCTCCTACCTGGATTCTCAGATGAAGAACTTGAAATTTCCACAAACTCAGAACCATTACACCAGATACAAATTAGGGCAACAATTATGAACACGAAGACGAGATGAATACAACCACAATGAATTTGGACACGCTTATGAACACGAAGACGATGGTGAAATATTGTAATGAAGTTAAACACGGAGATAATGGTGAAATATTGTAATGAATATGGACCTAGATTTCTTTTTTTAAATATACATTTAAAAATAACATATTTTTTTAATTAATCAGCTATATATTAAAAAAAATTGACATATCAATGTATTTTTGATTTTAAGTGGACTAGAGACCAAAACTATTTAAAAAATAAAGAGAATGACTATTTTCGTAAATTTGGAAAGAAAAAAAAACTCTATTTCAACTAAAATGATGATTAAGTTCAAAGATATTCTTATCTGGACAAAATATCTCTATTTTCTTAATTTATAAATTTAAATATCATCAATATATCATAATAATCATTTATAGGCACAATGCTATAAATATTTATGCTAAAATAAAAATATTTTTATCGATCTTATTAAATGTATTAAATCATATTAAATAGAATAATTTAATATTAATTGCACACATTAACGGTTTATATTAAAATTGAATAAAAAGTAAGTGGAAATTTTACCTTATCCTCTATCTTTATTCTTATACCCTAACATTTTAGATAAAATACAAATTTTACCTTGTATATTTTTAATTAATTAATTATTTTATTTATTTAAATAATTTTAAAATTTTATTTTGTATGAAAAATCTTTTGATATATAAAATAAAAATTTAAATATTTTAAAAAATAATTATCAGAATTCTTTTGCTTTGATATATAATAATTAATTATCGAAATTCTTTTGAAAAATTTTCCGGTACATAAAATAAAAGTTAAAAATATATTCTAAATAATGGCTATCAGAACTATTTTGCAAAATCTTCCGGTACATAAAAATTAAGTACCGAAACTCTTTTACAAAGTCTTCCGATATATAATTTTTAAAAAAAAAATTTAAAAATGACTAACAAAACTCTTTTCATGATTTTTCGGTACACAAAAATTGATTACCAAAACTCTTTTGCAAAATTTTTTGATGCACAAAAAAAGTTTTAAAATTGACTCTCGGAATTATTTTAAATAAAATTTTTGTTATCTAAAATAAAATTTAAAAATTTTCTAAAAAATATAATAAATAGATTAAAAGTATATTAGAAATATTTTTTATAAAAGGTAGAGTATAAGGATATAGATATAGGTAGCAGATAAATTTTTTATTTTACAAAGTCTTTTGTTACCTAAAATAAAATTTAAAAATTATTCAAAAAAATATAATAAATAGAATAAAAGTATATTAGAAATATTTTTTATAAAAGGTAGAGTATAAGGATAAAGATATGAAATTTTTTTTTAATATAACAGAGTTTTTTATTTTAATTTCCAAAATAACATAGTTTTCAAAAAAAATATCAAACTAACATACTTTAGAAACACATTCGCCAAACCAATTGATGAAGATGTGTTTTTTCTTATGGATTCGCCAAATGGTTTGGCTAGGAGTGAATTTTCTTCACCAATTCGCCATTCCATTTGGCGAATGTGTTGTAAATTCAACATGCATTCGCCAAATGGTTTGTTGCACGTTGTTAATTCAAATATTCTTAATAAATATTCTTCACTAGAAATATATGTATTTTTAGTGAAGAATATATATATGTATGGTCATGATAGGTGGAGGTGATGCTAGGTGGAGGTGAAGTTGTCCCGATGGTTCTGATAGGCTAGATTTGTTGAATCTTGCAGTTGTTCTATTTATGTATGGTCATGTCTGAATTTATGTATTTTTCCGTTTTATTTATGTACGGTCATTTTCTGAATCATGTATTTCCTTGTTTTATTTATGTATGTTCGTGTTTGTGGTTGTATGATTTTACTGATATGAATTAAACGAACTAGGCTTCCATATAAAATAAATACGGTTACAATGACTTAATTTACGATGTTGAGCTTGGTCCAACGTTGGGACATTTTTTACGATTGTGACCGGGCTGACGACATGAACTACACAGTCTCACCATCTTATTCGCCGTATCCATTTCGGTGCGAATACGCGTGCTGTTAGGACAACCTTTTTTCTTTCTTTGCATGTTCTCGTTGTGCCAGACTATTTCCCCGTTGTATGAGGGCCAGTAGTCCTCATTTGCAACAACCGGAAAGCTTTTGTTGTAGACGTTGCAAAGGTTGTGCACTTGGTAAACAGGGGATAGTAAGCCTGAAGGGTCCAGCCGAACCTTCGAACATGCCGCTATGACATGGGAGCAAGGCATGCGAAAGGCTTGAAATTTACCACAGTCGCACCAATTGTTATCAAGTTCCACCCGATAGGATCCCCTCGGTCTCCCTTCGTTGTGATCCATGATCTCATCAACATTGAAATGTCCCTTATTGCGGTTAAACACGGTGACCACATGTGTGTTAGACTTGGATGCTTCGTCTTTGATGAATTAATGTGAATTAATGTCTCATATAAACAATATTTTTCCGTTTTATTGCATTTTATTAACTAAAATAATTTTATACTAAACGAATTTTTTTTTCCGTAGTTCATCTGGCGCCCATATTTAGCCCTCGACCATGAGCCTAACCCGGAAGATGCTGAAATTTGGACGGCAAAAACTCCAATCATCCGCTTCACTACAATTGAAATGCACCAAACAGATCGGGTGAAAATGCAGTTCGGAATGCAACAGGATATTCCGGGCCCTCCGACATGTTTGGGAAATTGGCATTTGAAAAGAGTCAGTGACATGTGGAACATGGAAGATTGGAGAGACTTTGCAAGGGAGTTACGTCAACAATGGAGGGATCGACGCCAACATGTCCTAACTGACCAAGTGCTGCAAAATGTCAAACCAACTAGAGAATATTTAGTTTGGTTTAGGTCAGTTACTATGCAACAATGGGTGTCTGATAACCCATACTTGATTGACCCCCGCTCCCAGGCCGCAGCATACGCCCAACCACCAACTCCACAACATGACTACCCCAGCCAATTCCAGCCATCGACTTCAAACACCCATAGGCCATTCATCCAAACACATAACCCCTTCATGCCACAAACCCAATCACAACATCAAGAGCCTTACCAACACCACTATACCCCCGACAACCCCTTCATGTCCACACCAACCTATAGCCCCCCACCTTTGTTTCGTTCTCAAAACGAGGCAATATCCTCGTTTGGTCAAGCCTATCGTCCTCACCCAACCCAATCCAACCCAGCCCAACCTATCCGACCCAGCTTTGAAAACATGGGCACACAACTCAGTTACGGCAGCGCCTTTGGCAGCAACCTTCCACGTAATTGGGGACAGGCTGAATCATGGACTCAACAACAACTGCCTCCACCAAACACACAAATACAAGCGGAACCTCGACCACCTGGTGGTAGAGTTCGAAGACGGGGTCATCCCCGTGGATGTGGTACTGGGGGGCAGTTAGATCGGGCGGGAAATTAGTTTTTGTAATGTCGTTCTTGAATTATTAATAATAATTTTCTTTTACTTTATATTTCCCTTTCTCATATTCTCTAATTTTCTTTTATATCAATAATTTTCTTTAAATATAATTTTGTTTCATATTATAATTATATATTTATATATATATATTTATAAAAGAAAAAAAAAAAAAAATATATATATATATATATATATATATATATATATATATATATATATATATATATATATATATATACTTATATATATTTACTTATACATATATACATATATATTTATATATATATATATATATACTATATATATATATATATATATATATATATATATATATATATATATATATATATATATATACTCATATATATATATATATATATATATATATATATATATATATATATATATATATATATATATATATATATATATATGAATAACACAAAAATATAAAAAAACTTAAATCCAAAAATTAAAAAAAAATAACATGGAAGATGCATCAAACCATTTGGCGAATTGGTACATGCAAGTACACTCATTCGCCAAATGGTATGGCGAATTAGGCCAATTTTTTTAGGGCTAGCCAATCCATTTGGCGAATTGCTCCTATAATACATATGTTCTTCATTTGATTTGGCGAACATGTTACCAAACTATGTTAGTTCGGTAATTTTTGAAAAATAATTTTATAAAGTGTGTTATATTAAAAAAAAATTCTAAAGATATTGGTAGCTGATAAAATTTTCGGTTTATAAAAATATTCCAGTCAATTTTCCTATGTGTCTGTCTAAGTCCGGATAAGTTCATAAAATGTTGACCCCCGACCCAACCCACGTGGTGTATCCCAACGAAATCCACGTGTCAAATCAGAAATCCAAATGATTTCGTAACGGAAAAGAAGTAAAATAAAAACGACGGGTTATTATAGCGTTTTTGCCATTAATGTCTTTCATTTCACACCATACTAACCTATTTATATAAAAACGCATATAAAGTAAAAATCTCTATAGAGAGAAGAAAAAAAAGTTTAGTATTATGACCAGTCGGTGGATGAAGTCATTACAATGTAAATCAAGAGCAATTGAAGATGTTCACAATCCATACCCGAAAATCCTCTTACAAAGTGCTAGCTGTAGAAAAAGCCTTCAAAATATCAGAGATATTGTTGATATTCCAAAGCCAAAGCCCAAAAAACCCAAGCCCGTAACCACCGTTAAATCAGAAGCCCCCGCCATGAACCGTTCCCGGAGCACCGTGGCAACTAGTTCATCTTCTCGTGCA
The DNA here is from genome assembly GCA_963966055.1 of Lathyrus aphaca. Taxonomy (NCBI): domain Eukaryota; kingdom Viridiplantae; phylum Streptophyta; class Magnoliopsida; order Fabales; family Fabaceae; genus Lathyrus; species Lathyrus aphaca. The sequence continues at coordinate 485,799,630 of OZ014522.1, forward strand.
ATTACCGAACTTCCGGAGGGACATTCTTCACGGAATGTGGTGGAGATTATTTTCCAGACGAGTTGGGGTAACAAGGAGTTTCCGGGTCGGGTCGAAATGATATTCAAGGTGGAAAACGGAGCGAGAGCAATGTCGCGTTTTGAGGAGTTTCGTGAGGCTGTGAAGGCACGCGATGGTTCTGCTGTGGGGTTATCTGAGGGTAAGAATTGGGAGGAGAATGCGAGATGTGTTGCTGATGGAAATGAAATGATGCAGTTTCATTGTTTGGGTCCGGCTGAAGACGGTGGATCTCACGGTGGTTGGTCTTTTCCGGAGCGTAAAAGCTCGGCGATACGTACGTTTTCCGAGAGTGGTTGTGCGCATGAGAATGGCGGTGGAGGGGAGGGTAGATGGGCGATGCTGGTGTGTCGGGTTATAGCGGGTCGGGTTTTGAAGGAACTCGGGTATTTGGACTCGTTGTTGGATAAGCGAGTGGGGTTTGACTCAGTGAGTGGGGATAATGGCGAGTTGTTGGTGTTTGACACACGTGCGGTATTGCCATGTTTTCTTATTATTTACAGGTTGTAAAAATAAAGAGAAATTATTGCATATAACTCTTTATTAAATTTTTAATAAAAAACTATATATTTTTTCATTATTTGAGATTTTGAAATGCTTTTGTTGATTTGCACAATGGAGTAATTAATGGTCGCTATTTTTTTTGGGTTTTGGATAATACTTTGGTGTAATGTAATTACGTAGAGATTGATTTGATATTATTCTTGCAGGCTGTGTAGTTAATTGTTAGTATTATTATGTTGTGTTGCATTCCAAAATGAATGGGAAAAGTAGAAGTGAGTGTATTTTAAAGTAAGGAATAAGATTAATGGAACTGAAAATTTGGTGATATTGAGGAGGAAGTATAGCGTAAGTCACGCAATGTCTAAAATGTTAGCCTTTGCTTGTGTGATAATGAAATGAAATAGAAGTAACTATAAAGAGTCCTCAGTTTTGATTTGACCTGAATGCACTCTTCACTCCTGCCAGCACGCACTTGCTATTTGCTATGTTGTTTATTTTCAAACTTTTTATTTTCTAAAGAAGTTCGTAGCTTATAACATGTTGAAAACTTTGTCCAAATCTAAGAAGTTCGATCCAAGTCGAAGAAAATATTAGTTTGTTATTTAAGTTAGTATTATGATTTATTTTGTATACAGTTGAATGTTAGAGTTTAATTTTCTTATAAATAATATATTAGTTATCATTTTTCTATCAATCCCTGATAATTTTTGTGATAATTTTTGTGATTGAGATTTAATTGTAAACATTATTCTTTAATGTGCAATTGAATCAAAAATTCAATTTTTAACCACTTTGATTGTTCTTTCTCTTCTCTGTTCTCTTTTACTTTGAAGTTTTTCTTGTTAATTAAGAAATCGATCATACTCTGTATTTTTGGGTATCGTTTTCACAACAAATTGGTGAGTACGTGCGGTGAGCGTGGAGAAGAAGATGTGGTCAACGAAGTATGAGATTGAGAAATTCATCATTGTGAATGATTTCGGTTTGTGGTGCTTGATGTTGCAAGTCCTACTGGTTCAACAAGGTTTGTTAGAAGCGTTGAAAAGATCAGTAAAGATGGATGTTGATCTAACAGAGAACGAGAAAACGACGATGATAGAGAAAGTCCATAATGTCATAATAATGAGCTTTGGTGATTAGGTTCTCCGACAGGTCTCAAAGGAGAAAACGACATCGAGTGTGTGGAGAAATAGTCTTTGCTGAGTGAAGACATAGCATTGGCTGAGCAACTAGATATATTCAACAAGTTGATTATTGATCTTGAGAATATCGAGGTCAAGATTGATGATGAAGATCAAGTGTTGTTGTTGTGTGCTTTACCAAAATCTCATGCTCATTTCAAAGAAACCTTCTTTTATGGAAGATATTTATTGACCTTTGAAGATGTTAAATCAACCTTATACTTTAAGGATTTGAAAGAACGAAAGGAACACAAATCATCTTCAGTTGGTGAATGTTTATTCGTTAAGGGGAAATTCTTGAAGAAAGATGATAGGTTTAAGAAGAAGAATGGTAAAGTCCTACATAATTCTTATGATGGTAATGCTCATACAATTAGGTGTTATTATTGTTAGAAGCAGGGTCACACAAGAAAGATGTGTCATGATCGTCTAAATAATCATGGTGGAAAGGATAATGGTAATGCGACTATTGTCCATGATGATTACGAATCATATAATGTTCTGGTGGTTTCAATAACGACTCTAGCAAAAAATGGATAACATATCTAAGTTATACTTGGCACATGACTCAAAACAAGACGTGTTTGAGGAATTATATGATTAAGATGGTGGATCAGTGTTGTTGGGAAACAATAAAGCCTAAATGACTCCAAGAGTTGGACGACTTACTAATGTTATTGGATAATTATTAGTTTAAGACAAAGAGAAAAGTGGCACAAAACCCTGGATCATAATCAAAGATATTGTGTTAATATAAGACATTAATTGCACAAGCTAAACAAGGATAATAATGAAGATATAAACTTTTTGTTAAGATTAAAGGAGGGCTTAGAGCCAATATATACAAGAGAGTCATACATCAGTTGAAATAGAAAAATAACTCATTAACTGGCTCTAAATGTAATCCTAACTAACCATTTAAGTTTTCACTTATCATATAATCATGTCTGTAAACATGTTTGTTTTATCTTTAAGAAAATAGACTTTTCTTTGTATTTTAAAAAATGATTTTTATAAAAATATTTTTTAGAATATTAAATAAAATTCAAATTCGATTTTTATAAATTGAAATAATATTTTTGACATTCTATAATATAAACATACATTATTGAAGATCAAAACATAATCAAAATCACATTTAAAAAAAAATTATATCTCAAAATATAATTTTTATGAAAAACTATTTGAAATAGCTTAAAATATATATTTTAAAATAACTTTGATATCTAAAATTTTTTCCAATAAAATAATAAAATATCTAAAATTATATTTTAAAAATAACTATTCAAACCAAATTTTCATTTGAAGTTTTTATTAAAAAATTCTTTATAAACTTTTTTAAAACAAAAGTATGTAATACTACAAAAATCATTTTTTGAAAAAAGCTAAAACGAACGGACCTAAAATTTCATCCTATACTTAAAATTCAAATCTCAATATTATTCATTATATAAAATATTCATCTAGTTAAGACAACTCTATTGGTAGTTATGTAGGGACATGAGATGTAGGGACGCAAGTTCGAATCCGCGACATCTCGCTTATTCATATTTAAAAAATGAAATCTAACCACTAGACTTCTTGTCTTTACTTAACGACAACACCCAACACGTTTCTCTCGAAATCCTACAAAAATCGAAACCTTATAGTTGCTTGTGATTCAGAGATTTTGGTTGTGGTCTCATGATTTCATTTTTCAATTTCAATCTTTTTTGGTGCTGATTGTTATGCTATTAGTGTATGGATTGGATTGACAATAGTGCGGTGATTGAATTGTTGTTTACCGGCGATTGCTAAGTGAGGCTTCTAATTTAGTTCGATTTTTACTGTTTCTAGTATGTACTTATCTTTTTGTCACAAGTTTTTCTTTAAAAAAAAATTGTTGCACGTGTGCAACAAGAGATTTACTTTATATTTATTATTAAAAAAATCATGGCTTTGGAAAACGACAAATTTTTTTTATGTTTGTTTTACTAGTAAGAATTATTCAACGTGAGAATTTCAATTAAAAAAATTATGTGAAAGGAAAAAGATCACGGAGTCACTTAGATAATGTGTCTAAGACACATGTAGTGAAAGTTACATTATATGTGTGGGAAATCAAAGATACTCGAATAATCATTTGGATCCTCAACAATATTAATTCTCAAATGATCAATAATATACGTTCATTTTCAACTTCTCAAGAAATTTGGAACTATTTGAACCATATTTACAATCAAGATAATTCAGCCAAGCGCTTTCAGTTGGAGTTAGAAATAGCCAATTACAAACAAGATACTTTATCTATTCAAGAATATCATTATGTTTTTTTTGAATTTGTGAACAAAACACTCAACACTTATACATTACGATGTTCCCAAGACTTATCTCGCGACTATTCAATAAGTCTACAACATAAGTAGTCGAGATCAATTTCTCATGAAACTTCACCCAGAAGTTAAAGTTGTCACTTGTGTATTGTTGAATAGGAACCTTGTTCCTTCTTTAGATACATGTGTTGGAAAACTTCTAAGGGAGAAACAAATGGATGTGAAAAATGTTTTTTTCATGGTGACTTGACTGAATATATTTATATGATTTCCCCTCAGGGTATATTCTCTTCATCTAATGGTGTGTGTGCAAACTTTAATGTTCCTTATACTTTTTGAAACAAGCGTCCAAACATGGTATGAGAAATTTCGATCCACTTTACTTGAGTTCTCCTATATCCAGAGTCAATATGATTCCTCTATATTTATTCAATATTTATTCATAGCACAACTGAGGGTATTGCTATACTTCTTTTGTATGCTGATGATATGATTATCACTGGTTATGATCATGCTTCCATTCAACAACTTAAACAACAGTTACATGCCTAATTTCATATGAAAGATCTTGGCAACTTGCATTATTTTCTTGCTCTTGAGGTTAATTCTACGTCTAATGGCATCTTTCCCCATCAACATAAGTATGCCACAAATTTGATTTCGATTGCTGGTCTCTAAATGACTAATTTGATAGATACTCTTATTGAGGTGAATGTTTAATATCACTGTGATGATGGTGATCTTTTAACTAATCCCTTATTGTATCGCCAACTTGTGAGTAATCTTAATTACTTGACTATTATTCATCCTGACATATCTTTTGTTGTTCAACAAGTTAGTCATTCATGCATTTTCCTCGCCATCTTCATCTGAAAGCAATTCGTCGTATAGTTTGCTAATTGAAAGGAACCTCACATTGTGGTTTATTCTTTCCTTCTGGAATAGTTCCTCGATTGAATGCTTATAGTGATGTTGATTGGACAGGGTGTCCTGACACTATATGATCTATCACTGGTTAGTGTATGTTTTTTGACTCTTCATTGATCTCATGGAAAAATAAAAAGCAAGTAAGAGTTACTAAATCTTCCACTGAATCCGAGTATCATGCTATGTCTAACGCATGTTCAGAAATAATTTAGTTTCACCGTCTTTTGAATGAACTTGAATTTCCTCAGACAAAGCTCACATCACTTTATGCTGACAATACAAGTGTCATCCAAAATTTTGTAAATCCAGTTTTTCATGAACACACCAAACAAATCAAAGTTGATTGTCATTCAATTTGTGATACTTATGAATATCAATTAATATCACTTTCTTATGTTAGTACTCAATTTTAAGATACATCTATTTTTACGAAGACGGTTTCTCGTCCACGTCATTAGCTTCTTGTTAACTTATTGATGCTCCTTATATTTTATATAAAATCAAATATAAAATATTTTGTAATCAACTATGGAAATATTTATGTGGTTATAAATAGAAGGGATGCCAATGAAGTAAAAAATTCTGCCAACGTCATGCATGTGTAATTGAATTACCAGAATTAAATGTGTGACTTAAACCATAAGTGTCTCTTTTAATATTTTGTTGAATAAAATAATTGAAACGTGAGCTAATGATTTTTTTTCATGTGAATAATGTGACAAGATCATAAATTGTTGAATGGAAACCTTTATATATATTTTAATCAAATGTTGAGTGTTGTTACTGTAAATAGATGAGTCATTCATGTCTCAGTAAGCTGATGCTTTCTCACTTAGAATTTCATTTTATTCGGCTCCCTACTTTTTCTTTTTCTTTTTCTTTTAATCTTTAATGACCATTGTATTTTAAAGGCTGGATATTGAAACTCAATGCTTTTTCCAAAGTTTTCCACATGGTCCGGAAAGAATGCTAGTTCAAACAAAGGCATATATATATATATATATATATATATATATATATATATATATATATATATATATATATATATATATATATATATATATATATATATATATATATATATATATATATATATATATATATATTGTTGGAACAATCATTAATTTTAAATCAAACTAATGAATTTGTATGGATCCTCTTTTCCTTTGCCTGCTCTAAAGCTGATTAAAGAAACAGGATTTTTAATGGATGAATTTGGTTGTTATGTTTGTTGATATTTTATCTTTCAATAGTTAACTATGAAACATAAAAAAAAAGGAAAAGTAATCTTGATTAAGCAAGCCATCTACCCAATTTTTTTTCTTCTTTTTTTAATTCATTGTAATAAGCAAACTTATCTACCTTCATCGTTAAGAATAAACAAAGGCAAAATCTACAAAGCTTTCTTGTCTATTTTTTAATCTACAACCTTTAATCTTTAGTAATTTTAAATTGAGTATATTGTGATATAAACTAATTTAGTTAGTTAGTTATTTAGTTATCAATGTTTGTATATATACATGTATAGTAATTCAGTTTTAACAATTCAATACAATTATTATTCTCTCTCTCTCTCTCTCTCTCTCTCTCTCTCTAATCTAAGTGCATTGACACTAACAAGTTAATATCTAGAGTTTTTGGTTCGTTCTCTTGATCGTGAATTCAAGAATTACACCTCGATGATCATGTTTTCGGGGATCGTGAATCATGTTTGCTATAAAGATGAATGATAGCAATGATATTCCCAATTCTCTTTCAATTCTTGATGACAAAAATTGGATCCGATGGAGAAAATAGATGCAGTCATTGTTTGGTTTTCATGAAACCCTAGAAGTGGTTACCAATGGTGTTTCTGAGTTTTCCCAAAATGCAAATGACGCTTAGAGAGTTACTCACAAGGACGCGAAGAAGAAAGATTGCAAGGTTGCGTTCCATATTCAATCTACAGTAGATACGAAGAATTTTGATCAGATTTCTCATGCTGAATCGACGAAGAAGACATGAGATATTCTTGTCAAGTATTATGAAGGTGGTGAGAAGGTTAAAGTTGTCAAATTGCAGACACTACGAAGGCAATATGAGTTACTGCAGATGAGAGAAGATGAAAATATTATATGCTATGTCTCTAAGGGGTAGAAACTTGTTCATCTCATGAAAAGTTGTGGTGAAATTTAACTAATAAGATAATAGTTGAGAAGGTAATGCGTACATTGACCTCTCACTTTGATCATGTCATCATAGCTATTCAAGAATCAGACAATCTCGAAACTGGAAGATTTGGTTGGTTTGTTAGAGGCACATGAGTTAAGGATTGTCGAGAGACAAAGGGTTCAAGATTCGATATAAGCAGCGTATGCCTAAACATGGAAAAAGAACGATGGTTCTAATAAATTCAAGGGAAAATGAGACAAGACTCAGAGAAACAAGTCTTGGGTGAATCCTCAAAAGTATAAGGTTGATGATAAGGCTTTTAAATCCTTAAAAATAGGAGAAGGAACTTCATATCAGAATGAAAAGCAGGAGAAGAGAAATGTGCAAAGCTATAAATGTGAAAAGTGGGGTCACTTGGCTAATAATTATTGGTACAAGGAAGACAATGGAACGACAAAAGACAAGGATGATGAAGGAGAAAACCTTGCACTTCAATATTCAGATGATTCAAATGGTATGGTGCTTATGGATGCGATTACAAATGAGCATGTCGACTCCAAGACTTGGTTCCTCGACACATGCTGCTTAAATCACATGACTGGTCCAAGAGTGTGGTTATCAAATTTCGACGAGTTGAAGAAGTACAAGGTAAGGCTTATAGATAATAGCTCGTTGAAAGTAGAAGGTACTGACAACATAGTTATTCAAATGGATAATGGAGCAAAAAATATGATCAAAGATGTTCTCTATGTACCTGGCATGAAGCGCAGTCTACTAAGTGTTGGACAACTGGTCGAAAAAGGTTTCTCAGTGGTTATGAAAGATAGAGCCTTTAAATTGTTTGGCACTCGGAATAATTTGGTCTTAAAATCTCTGTTCTCAAAGAACAAGATATTTAAGACCATGATTAGTTTGACTGAGGTACAATGCCTAAAACATTTGTCGACCACAAGCATAAATGGTTGTGGCATTTGAGGTTTGGTCATTTGAAGTTTAGGTCACTCAATCAACTAATAACTCAATATATGGTAACTGGCATACCATGTTTTGTGATGCACGACAAACTCTGTAAAGGTTGCTTAGTAGGGAAGCAATCTAGAAAGTCTTTCGTTTCAACTATGCCAGTGAGATTCTCTTGCATACTAGAAGTAGTGCATTCAAATGTATGTGGTCCATTTGAGGATCATACCATTGGTGGAAATAGGTATTTTGTATAATTTATCCATGAGTGCAATTAAGAGCTTTGGATCTATGTGATCAGAAGAAAATACGAAGTATTTTCAATCTTTACGAGATTCAAAATGCTTGTCGAAAACTAGAGTGAAAGAAAGATAAAAGTTCTAAGAACAGATGGATATGGAAAATACACAACAAAGATTTTCGAAGAGTTTTGTGCATAAAATGGTATTGGTCACGAGGTAATGGCTCATTAAGCACCTCAACATAATGGAATAGCAAAAAGAAGAAACATAGCCGTATTGGATATGGCAAGATGTATCTTAAAACAAAAGAACTTTCCAAAACTCTTATGGAGTCAAATAGTTACTACTGGTGTTTATATTTTAAACATGTGCCCTACAAAGAAACTAAAGAACAAGATTTTTTAAGAAGTGTGTAGTGGCAAACTACCATCAGTGAGTCATATGAAGGTGTTTGGCTCTATTTGCTACAAGCATATTTCTGATGCTAGGCGAAGGAAGCTTGCTGATAAGAGTGAACATATGATTCTTGTAGGATATTATAAGACTAAAGCATAAATAATATTCAATATAATGAATGATAAGATTGTGATTAGTTGAGACATTGTGATTGATGAGGACTCTGCCTAGGATTGAAATTTAGGTGATGCAACTAACAAGCCATTGATGAGTTATGAATTTGATGAAGAAAGTAGTGAGCACAAAGAAATTCCAGCTAATAACATTTCAATAATAGTTGGAGTTAAAGCATAAAATAGAGAGGGCGTGGCTAGCACAAGTCAATGACCTCAAAGAATCAGAGTTTTCCCAACAGGACTTCAAGACTCTGAAGTGGTTGGTGTTGATGAAGTCACACCAGATGAAGATTTGGTTCATTTTGCTTTACTTGTAAGTGTTGAACCAATCAACTATAGTGAGGCATTAAAGAATAAACACTAGAAGACAGATATGGTCGAAGAGTTACAAGCGATCAAAAGAAATAATACATGAGAGCTAGTCAAATTTCCAACCCATGCAAACATTATTAAAGTGAAATGAGTGTTCAAGCTGAAGCGCAATCCTTATGGTTAAATTGCAAGACATAAGGCAAGGCTAGTAGCTCGAGGATTTCTTCAGAGAGTGCGACTCGAATACTCTGAAGTGTATGCAATAGTAGCAAGATCGAAGACTGTCAGATTGGTGGTAGCCTTGGCATGTAAGCAATATTGGTCGACATTTCACTTAGCTGTGAAATCATCCTTTTTGAATGGTCCCCTAAATGAAGTCGTGTATGTCACATAACCTTTTGGTTTTGTGATACATGAGGAATAAAAAGTTGCAAAAAGCCCTTTATGGTCTCAAATAGGCACCTAGGGCATGGAATAAGAAAATTGACTCATACTTAGTTGAATTGGGATTCATCAAATGTAGGTATGAGTATGATGTATATGTACATGTCATGGAACAAGATATAATCACCATCTACTTATATGTTGATGACTTACTAGTAACTAGAAATAACATGAAGAATTTGTTGAAGTTCAAGGAGTTGATGTAGAGGGAATTTGAAATGTATTATATTGGAAACTTTTCGTATTTCCTAGGCGTGAAATTTAAAATTACCAAGCAAGGTTTGGTGCTGCATCAAATGAATTATGTAAAGAAATACTCAATAAATTTAGGATGGACGATTCAAATAATACATCATCACCTATAAACCCTAATCTGAAACTAAAGAAGCATGGATAGGAGGACAAGGTCGATGTCACTTTGTTCAAACATATCATAGGAAGTATGTGTGAAATAGTATGCCTGATATAAGTTTCTCAGTAATATTGGTAAGCATATACATGGAATGACCAAAGGTGTCACACATGAAGATTGCGAGAAGAATCCTAAGATGCCTAAAAGGATTCATAAATTGTGGACCCCTATTTCCACGAGATTCTAAAAGCAAAGAAGTTATGATTAATTACTATTCATATACTAATTGGTGTGGAGATTTTGAAAGCAAAGGAACAATGAAGTGATGAACATGTGTGGTGACAGGCTCCCGAATCAAGGATCCATGAGCCAATATTTACACTATTATAAGATAAAGTATTGCAAGATAAAAGACAACTATAATGTATATCTTTGTTATCAATTAGGGTATGGGCAAATGATTTGGTTGAGAAAACCTGATTAGAAGCATCATGAGCAAGATGTTTATTAATTATATATCATTAAATACCATTGATGGGCTTCTCATATTTTTTCATGAGTTAAATGAGGGGGAGCTCCCTTTTGATTAAGGGTTGCAAATATGGAATCATCACGAAAATCACTCCTTTCATGTGCAACACCATGAGCGATAAAATAATTTGAACGTTGTAGGTGAGGCGACAAGTCATACTTTTTGTAATAGGTATAAATCTCCAATTCTTCCAAAAGAATTTTGAGTTCAGAGTTGAATTCGGTCACCGTATGTGAGTCTTGTTTAAGAAATTAGATCTCCTATTGAATCTCAAAAACACGAATAAGAACTCCTTGAGAAAAGAACTCCTTAAAATTGACGCAAACATTTGTAACATTCTCCACGAACACCAGCATTCTCCATGAACACAATGAATTGAGAAATAAAGGCATCAACTGAGTTCATAGTTCACAAATCAATGAACATGTTCCAACAATTCTAACTACAAACTGAAGGATCAAATGGATAAGTTATTATTTGAATGATGCTATCGAGAAACTCAAACTTCAATTTAACACATAGAGCATAATACATTGATCTGGCCCATGAATGACCATTTGAACTAGTGAGAACTGGAGTGAAATAAACAAAAGAGGGGCCATCACTAGAGTGAACGAAATAGGAACTAATCAGACCTAGAAGATCAATTGGTGGAGGTGAAGCCATCTGAGGCAGCTTGAAGAAGGTCAGAAACAAGGAACTAGATCTAATAAGCTAATTATTACCTTATTAAGTGTATACAGATTTATAAAAGAAGAGATATATACATCATATTATTTTCTCTATATGGAAGTGATGATTGCATCTCCTATTTAAGGATGATGAATAGTATTTATTCACATATTAAACACCTTATTCTAACAAGCTAGAAGAGATGGAAAATACAAATAAAGATAGAACACATAATCAAAGAGTCCTAATTATATAAAATGTTTAAACATCTCGCGAGCCAAGTTTGCTCCATTATTCTTAGTCGCACGATCTGGTTACATATCAATGGACTGAATTTATTCATGTGCCTTCATAACAGTGTTAGATATTAATGTTAAAATAATGTAACAGTATTGAAAAATAAAATTTTATTTTCTTTCAAAAAAAAACACACGGTCATCAAACTGATGGGATATTGGGTCACTGATTTATTTGTCGAATTATTGAATCACAGTCGAATCACATGACCAAACTGAATAACTCGATTGAATATATCAATCTTTATAATAAAACTATATAAATATAAAACTGATCGAATCAGATGATTCAGGTTTCTATAAAATATAACTAACACTTAAATTTTTTTTAAATATCAAATTATAAGTTCAAAAATTTATAATCTAAATTTAAATTTTAAACAAATATATCACACATAACAAAATAATATAAAATTACAAAGTTTAATCGTAAATAAAGTCTAATGACAACATAATTTAAGTAAATAGTTTATAACAAAATAACTTCAATGTGTATCAAATTTAGTTCAAAAGAGGGAAAATTGTTTCAATGTTGAGATATCTTTCTTCAATATTAAATATCATCTGCATCCGCAATAGCTTCACCGTCAATGATATCATTATTTTGTTTTATTTTTTATTTTTAATTTTTAATTTTAATTTCATTTTTTATTTTTTATTTTTTAATTAAAATCATAATTTTTTTTATATAAAAAATAATTAGACCACTGGTTTAGAAAAACTATTGGTTTTTTGGTTTACACCAGTTTTTATCGGTTCACACCAGTTTAATTATATGAACAATCAAACAATTAAATCAAACCCGATTATCTAACCAATTCCCAATTCGACGACCGATCCGATCCGATTTTTAAAACATCGACACCAATAATGTCATTTGCATTTGCAAGTGACATTCAAAATTAATGATTTTGGAATACAAGAAAAGTACAAAGGAAGAACAAAGATCTCCAAAAATAGGAAAATTTAATCTGCTATCCCCAAATTATAAATTATACATGTACTCTTCTAAATTTTCATAATTTTAAAGTTGCTCTTGAAATTTTTTGGAATAAGTAAAAACTTTTTAAATTATCGAAAAAAAATTTATCGAAAATTTCAAAAATTTCAAAAAAGAAACGTCAAGAATATCAGAAATTTCAAAATTTGCAATACAATATCAGAAATTTTAAATTTTCTAATAGTGAAAAAATTTCAATATGTAATTTTTACACTATTGAAAATTTTCGGTATTTTACTGTAAATTTTGAAGTTTCTACCGAAAATTTCGAAATTTATAGTAATGTAAGAAAATTTATTTATTTTTTTGAAAATTTCGGTATTCTTCATATCTTTTTCTGAAAATTTTGAAAATTTCGGATAAAAAATTGAAATTTTCCAAATTTTCTGATATATATCACAAAATTTTCGATATACTATTGTAAATTTTATAATTTCTAGTTTTTTTTTCTTTCAAATAACAAGATAATTTCGCCATAATTGGAGTATCATATCTAAGTTGGGGGCTGTCAGGTAAAATTCTAAAAAAAAGAAATAGCTACAGAAAATTTTACCTTGTACTCTTGCATTTAACCTCATACCCCTATATATTTTAAAAAATACTAATTTTATCCTTTTTATTTATTTTTTAATTTTTATTTTAAAAAAATTTCGAAATACAAAATATTTCAAAGGATGTAACATCCTTGTTACTTCCGGAGTGTAATTTTTTTATTTTTTTTCCTCAACCGGAAGTAACACCCTTGTTACTTCTGGAGTGTATTTTTTATTTTTTTTCTCAATCGAAAATAACACATTTGTTACTTCCGGCGTTTATTTCTTTTCTCAACCGTAAGTAACACCCTTGTTACTTCCGGAGTGTATTTTTTTCATTCTAGTTAAGAAACATGAATGTTCCTTTGATGATATGTGGCAAAGACCGGATAAATATAAATACAACAAATATATTTTAACCTACAAAAATGTTTCCTACAAGAGAAGAGATCGACTAGGTGGATAAGGGAGTTTGGACTCAGAAATAGAGCTATTGTTATAATAACTCGTTCGGACACAAAGGCTGGTAAGAGAGGAAGACACAAGTTATTATAAGAGTGACTTTATTTCCGAGTCCTACCTCTCTAATGTTAGATATTGGGTTTGATAATCTAGGATTTCTTCGAAGAATCGTGTTCTTTCACTTTCCGAACAAAGTATTTCGACCCTTATTTTTCCTGGGTTCACGAAATCTTTGTGGGGATAATTCTTGAAGAACGAATAGTTTCTTGGCAAAAGAAATTATTCAGAATGTAGAAGGTTTTGTTTTGTTATTATGTACCCCGAAAATAGAGGCCAAACGACTCCTTTTATAGGAGTTCAATAATTCAAACGAAAAGACACACCAGTTCGGAAATGGTTATGTCCCTTGGAACCCCGTTTAAGTTATTCGCATTCAATTATATGTTGGCTTGACGAGCGTGCACTCCGGACTACCCTAACTCGTTTCCAAGCTTTAACGTATAATTGCTTTGGCCTGTAGTAAATCTCATTACTACTAAAATGCATTGATGACACTAAAATCACCAACATTTAATCCACCAAGTCGCCTCTTCTATTGTAGGAAATTTTACTGTAGTTGAGAATATCTTTTATTGTATCTACCATTGTCTGATCTTTGCCACATATCATCAAAGGAATATTCATGTTTCTTAATTAGAGTGAAAAATAATAAAATATAAAAAATACACTCCGGAAGTAACAAAAAAATTTAAAAAAAATACACTCCAAAGGGTGTTACTTCCGGTTGAGAAAAAAATAAAATAGAATACACTACGGAAGTGAAAGGGTGTTACTTCCGGTTGAGAAAAAATAGAAAAAATACACTCCGGAAGTAATAAGTGTGTTACTTCCGGTTGAGAAAAAATAAAAATAAAATATACTCCGAAAGTAACGAAAGGTATTATTTTCGGTTTGAAATATTTTGTATAACGAATGTTTTTAAAAAATTAAAATTAAAATTAAAAGGATAAAATTGGAATTTTTAAAAATATGTAGGGATATTAGATTAAATGTAAGGGTATATGGTAAATTTTCATAGCTACATTGGGTTAAACAAAATCGGCCCAATAGAAATTGATGTCTTAAGGGTCCACTTTTCACAAGTTGTGAAATCCATCATCAAGGAATAGAAAGACAAAAAAAAGGAGAACTAGAAGGAGAGAAAAAGACATGTTTTGATGGCATGAAGAATGGGATCCTGGCCTCTGTAACCGTAACCCGACGTTGTATTGTATGATACAGTAATTTTTTTTTCTTGCTACTAGTTAAGTACAGAGACTAAAATTGTAGGAACAAGCAAGAAGTAGAATTAATTAGAGACGTATTTATAGTGTATCAAAACGTGAGGTGAATGATCTTCTTTTTGTGAGTAAGAATCCAACCAATACTACCAACCATTTGTGTGGTATGTCCTCTCTAAAGAAAGGGTAAGTTTAAGTGTTGCGTTATAGTTACTCTACTTAATAAATACTTACTCTAACTTAAAATATAAATATTAAGAGGCTATAATTTATTACTCTTAAGACGGGTATGAGAATTGAATGACATTCTTGTAATGGAAATCTCTAACTTGAATTAAGTTTTATAACACAAAATATTGTGTTTACTGTTTAGTCTAGTGACGAAGGTATGAGTTTTAAGAGTGTATTTTCTTAAAGATCTTAAGTTCAAATTCTGTTATATATAAATTATTTATAAAAAACAAATTAATACAATAAGAGGATAAAGTATGACTAGGTCAAACCATATCAACCGTAGTAGTTAGAATTGAAATCATACACAATGGTGTTTGGATAATGAGGCAAAGACAACTAGATTTCGGAGATCAAATAAGTGTTGTGAGGTGGAGCGTAATGGTATACATGAGTCGGTTTGAGTTGAGTTTGACCAAATTCAATACCCAACCTATATAGAATACTCGCGAGTTAAAATAACCACCCGCAATATCAATGAATCGGTTTGGACAAACCCATTAATTTTTGGGTTGGGTTGGGTTGGATAGTAGGTTGTCCAAATAATCTTTCTATTTTATTAATGTTAAATAACTATATGATGAATCATCATATTTTTCATAAAAATTATTCAATATTTTTATCTTCTTAAATAAAATTAAATAACCTATTTTTAATCATTTTTAGCATCATAAAATAATAAATGACAATACGAACTAATAAAAATTATCATAAAATACTAAAAACAAATTAAATTGTATGACATAAAATTGTATTAGTATCAAAATAGACAAAGAGTGAAATATTCAAAATTATTTAAAGTTATAGTTCACTAAAATAGTACATGTTCAAAAGACAAAAATTGTAACAATTAAGTTAATATTCATCAAAGTTATTAAAATTGTAATAATAAATGTTTGATTAGTGAATCAGTGCATTTTATGGGTTTGGGTTTACCCAAAACCCGAATTATTTAATAGATTTTTTTAATTTTTAAATTCATATCCATTCAATTAGCCGATTCAATTCACTTTTATGGATTTTTTTAAATGGGTTTGATCGAATTTTGTAAGTTGACCCAACCTATATACATTCCTAGACTCGGAGCGGCCAAATGAGCTTTACACTACCAATTTCGAAAGTTACATGCTGGTCGGAAAAGTTTGGATTTGAGTAGAAATAAGAAGAGAAATTGTTTTAGATATGCCAACATTGTAAATTTTCTTTAACCAATCAATTCATAATTGAATATTTTGATACGTCAGTTTTAATTATATAAATTACTTTTAGTAGAAAATAAATATGAAATAGTGGTGCCTTCCAACCATATCAATCTAATCTTTTTAATTTTATTTTTTCTTCTAAACCAACATAAACATCATCATATAGGACTTCTCGTCATTGCGGGCAAGGCCTAATCTAGCATCCCGATTTATTTTTAATTATTATTTGTAATTAAAATTGTATGATGTGGTGTATATGAATGTGAGTGTGTGTTTTGTTGTGTTTGAGATACTCTTGGTGTTGGGTAGTGACTTTAAAGCTTGAGGGAATAGTTTGGTGTGTGTGACCAATTGCTTAGAGATGTGTGGGGTGGTTAATAACTAATTAATAATATTAGTTAGTAATTATTTATTTGAATAATATTATGTGGATATTATTTAAATTAAATAATTAGTATTATTTGTCATTAGTTATTTGGATAATAATAATAATAATAATAATAATAATAATAATAATAATAATAATAATAATAAATAAGAGGGGTTTGGGGAATAGAAGTATCAGTATGTGTTTTTGGAGAGAAAGCGAGAAGAAGAGTTAGGGCAAGAGAGAAGAAGAGGAAGAACCTCCATTGCTAAGGTTGAAGCTTTTGAGCAAAATTATAAGGTAATGGTGGGGGTTCTAACTACCTAATGGATTCTACGATGAATAGTGGGTAATTATAACATGTGGGGTTTTAGATTTCTTCTCTTTATCCCCCAATATGATGATTGTTTGATTCTTAAATTATGGATTGAATGTTGTTGTGATAATTGATGTTGGGATTTTTGTATTTGGTTGTAATCGTTGTGGTTGAAATTATATGATCAAGATATGTATGATGAAAATGTGTTGATTCTTTGCGTACTCGCGTGTCATAGTCAGAACAAATGTTATGAATAATGTTGAAAAGGAAAATTGAGTTTTTAAACCTTTAAAAATGTATTTTTCCTTGAAAAGTGTTTTTGGACGAATTATAGGAAAAACTGGTTTTGAAACGACTTAAAAATAAGTTCTAATGTGGAAATTATCTAGAAAAAGTGCTTCTGTCAGTGAAGTAATTGGTTACATGGTGAGGTAACCGGTTACATTGAAAACATGATTTTTTTGGTATTTTGGGTGAAGTAACCAGTTACATGGTGAGGTAACCGGTTACACCGTTGTGTCGAAAATTTTCGGAAACTTCGAAAATTCATACTTTCGTTATGTGTATCTGATTCGCATGTCGTTCGAAGCGTTGGAAAGCTAACGCAACTAACTATCATATAAAAATAGATGTTGTGTTTGAAGATGATTATTTATTGATGTTGATGTTTAAATTTCCTTTTTAAGGATTATGCGATAGTGTGACATAATTCGAAATGTAATAATTATGGCTTGTGTTGTTGTGTGATGATTTTGTTGAACTGTTGTGGTATGTTGTGTTGTGGCAATAGTAGTGTGATACATTGATTTCATGAGGGTCATTGTACGTTGTTGTTGAAATGCATTTCATGGTTGCATGAGTTGTGAGATAAGTTGTGTGCCCATGTGGGGTGTGAGCGTCTTATCCAGATTATATATTGTAGAATCGTGTTGTTGTTGTTGAGGTGATCGTGTGCCCCTATGGGGTGTGAGCAATCACGGTTGTCATGTGCGCATGTGAGTGAGAGCGACTTTAACGGAAATTCCGACGGGAATTATGATCTTGAAAAAGGGATCGAGTTCTGAAATAGGAACCGAATGGTACCACATGCATTTAGTCAAGGTTGTGAATCTCATTGCATTTCATATTAGTTGTAATTTTTGTTTTGTTTGTATTTACCCTGAAAATTGTAAAAAACCGCTGGTCCTCTAAAAACAACAAAATGTTCTCAGTCACTCGCAGGATTGACCAGATTAATCCTATGACATGTGCTATAAATAAGTTTTAATTGGTTTTTCAGGAATAATTTCATAAACTCTTCGATAGACTTTATGAAGTGTTTTTGGTAAAAAAAAAAGAAAATTAAACAAAACAAGACTAAAAAACAATTGAAGTCGAAAGTAAAGTTCAGTGAAAGTGTAAATTGCAAAGAAGCGTCAAGAAAAGCAAGTAAAAAAGACAATAAAAGGCTGAATAATAAACTTGCTCAAAAGTAAATAGAATGCAGGGAAAAAGGACTTTAAAATAAAAGCTTGAACATAAATTGCATTGATATGAAATAAGGTGGTGATCTCATCACGTACATTCTCGCCTTCACTCGTTTCTCTACACACTGGTACTTTGAGTGTTTATTGAGTAACTTGTACAATATGATTCACACACAATTCTAACACTAGAACTACTTTATTTATACTAGTCAAGAGTAACCTCTATTGAGCAATTTACTCCTAAAAATATGTCACTTGGAACTTTGCATGTTCTTGGACTTCCAATGTGCACCACTTGTCTTTATTCAAATTTGAGAGAAACATAAATTTCCCTCCAATATTGATCTCAACTGTTGCACGTTTTCCACTCCAAGGATACTCTGTCGAAGCTAATTCGTTTATCCTTATATTCCCCGTGTCTTCGACTCATGCTCCTTCAGCTTTGATTTAGTCGAAGCCTTCTTATTTCTTCCAAAAACATGATGCTAAAGTCAATGCTTCCTAAAGTCAACTAGGTGTCGAAATTAGGAGCTAACAAATTGCCCCCCAAAAATGTTCTTTCGACCTAGCTGACAGAAATGTCATTTTCTTATCATAGATTTTGACACCCATCTTTCGATGGCACAAAAGTATGGTCATAACTGACTAACCCACGATCAAGAAACTTATTTAGTTTCTAACAGCCACGCTCATGACGTCATGCCATAGTGGTTTTTTTTAACAAAACGTCTCTTCAATAACCACTTTATCACTAGCCATCATTGTGTTTTTCCTTGAAACCATACCTCTGCAGTCACATCATAACTGCCACCGCCCAAAAAAATACCTCAAGAGGACACGCGTCCTACTAACATAATTTGTCTTAACGGTGATTTGAAAACCATTAGTCTTCCGAAAGCTTATATATATATACACTTTAACACTTTTACGCTTCCAAAACCTTTGCAACCTTATTTCTTTCTCTCAGAACTCCAAGAACTCAGAAAAATCTTTCACCTTCCTAACTTTCTTCAATGGATTCCAACCAAACAACTTCTCAAAACAAGAAGACTCTAAATAACAGAGGTTCTCCAGGAACCGCTCCACTTCCTCCCTTTACCTAGATTCATGGGCCTAAGTTAGTGAAGAACTAACAGCTCGCACCAGAACCTCTTCAAGACGAGAAGAGATATATCTATGAGTCTCAGGTAATAATTCTTATCATCATTTCTGATAAACAAACTATTATTTATGGACCCTTGTCCAATGTTCCTGGTGATGACTCCAAGTTGCGTGAGTTCTTCCCATCCTACCATATGACTAAGCTATTAGGGAAAAAAACTACTGAAGGCGAACCCCCTACTCAGGAATTTTCCCTAGATTTGTCATTTCTAAATGGAAACTCTCAATTAGTGAGAGCAACCCATTCCTTTCTAGGTTTCGACCATTGGTTTGCCAAGGTGGAAAAGGGAAAGGATGATGAATGGAAAAATATAGGGATCTATGACCTTCTGATGTTGTTGGAGACTGGTCTCCCCTATTGCTCGAACATGTTGATGGCTTCTCTATACTTCTAGGATAACATCCATTATACCTTCCATTTACCTTGTTGGATGGTGACTCCCAAACTCTTCGACATAGCCGTTATCACAAGGCTTAAACCTACTGGTCATACCTATGACCTAGAAGTTCAAAAGGAAGATACCATAGGTTTTGCCTCATGCAAACCTACTTAGGGAAACTTCATGAAGTATCACTTCAAAACATCGGCTGAAACTGTTTCTGACAAAGAACACATTGCCTTTTTAACTATGTGGCTTTGTAGATACATTTTTTTTGCTCTAAATCCCCGTAGGTGGCCAAGAAATATTTGCCTTTGGCCAACCAACTATACAGCAACGCAGGAGTGTGCCTCAGAGAATTAATCTTGGCCTCGCTTTATGAATCAATAAGTGAGAGTGTTATTGGCCTGAAGAACATGACTTCAAATGGGGATTTCCAATTAGTTGGACCCATCTGGCTGTTAGACGATAGCGCAGATCTAGAAGGGGGGTTGAATAGATCCCTTTTTAAAATTTATCTTTTCAAACTTAAGTTGAAAGATAATAGCGGAAGTTTCCCGGAAAATCGTCTAGTTCAAATTTGAAATCACCGGAGATCGGATATGCGTAAAATCCAATTAGAATGAAATGATGACTAGATGAATTAATGTTTTACAAACGATACACTTGAATTATTTAGCACTTGATAACACTAATCTTAATGATGATTGGAGAGGAAAACAAATACAAAGATATTGATCTTGTGTGATTAAGCTTTTTATCAAACACTTAGAGTGCACACTCCAAGGGCAATTTTGTTGTCTCAAATAGTGCAGAATTTTACTCACTCTAATCAACACTTTTGAGTGAAGCAATTTATCAAACACCTTGTTTGCACTAATTTGATACACCAGAATTTTCAAGCACACAATATCAATATGAATAAAAGAAGCATGCGAGAAATAATAAGAACACAAGGAATTTGTTGAGGCAGTTCCTTCGTCGTCCTCGCTCGAAGTACTATGCCCCCAATTCGAAATTGATTTGGGCAATTTTATTAAATCGCAATTGTTTTACAAGAATAGAAATGAATTAACCAACAAACCAAACCAAGTTGAAAGTGCTGTCAATTCTTCTTCTTGTCCCTTGATCCAAAGTAGAATCAAGTCTTCCACGCGTGTCGAGAAAGCCTCCGATTAATTTGCTCCCTTATTGCAAGAATACACAATTCTTCAAACTTTGAGCACGACTGAGTTTTTCCCACACTTGTGAACCCACAAAGACCTTCGCAATCCTCCGTCTACCGTGATATGAGAGAACGATCCAATTGATCTTCAATCTACCTCACTCGGCTGAATCTACGACCGATCAATGTGTGCAAAACCCCAAAATCTTCAATGATCTTGGAGGATAAAATCCTATGGATTTTTTCAAGGAAAACCCACACAATCTAAACCCAATCTGAAATTCTGATTCACGATTGAACGTTATCTTCAAAACGTACACCAAGATCGAACAAAGATTATTGTGTGTAATTGTTTGATTGATGCAAGAATGAAGAAGATGAAGAGAGCTATGTGTATATCTTTCACTTTCCTTGTTAACCTTCTCAAAAGAAATTCAGCAGCTATTTATATTGGTTAGAGGAAATGAATCATAAGAGAGAGAAAAATAACTAAAAAAATGAGTCAGCACAGTAATGAGCCGACTCAAACCTTTAAATGAGCCGACTCAGACTTACAGATGAGTCGACCTAAATTAACAGAGAGGCAGCCTGTTGAGACCCATGAAAAATGAGAGGAGGATGGTTTCTTGATGAGTCGGCTCATAAAGAGTTGTGAGTCGACTCATTCACTCTCATGAGTCGACCAAAATCATGTTCCAGGCAGCCTGTTTGGACCCGTGCATTTATCATTAATTTAACATTGAATGAGTCGGCTCATTGATGAATTTTAGTCGGCTCATTCAGTATATTTTTCCAAAATTTGCCAATCCTTCCTTTTTCATTTTGAACCTGTCCAGCTTTAGAAACATGCCAAGTTTTTGACACATTAAAATCATGCTATGTCACACAAACTCCCCCTTTTTGATGATGGCAAAAACTTGATGAATTAATCGCCAAAACTCCCCCTGATTAAGTGACCCGATCTCATATATATCAATCTCAATATCATCTCCCCCTTTGACAACATCAAAAAGAAGAGAAACCACATGAGTGAATTGAAATAGCAAGCCGAATGAAATGTTAATATGAGAAGCCAATTGCGATAGAAACCCGCATTCACAAACACACAATTATGAAAGACGAGTAAAAATGATAATAAACAAAGATAATTGGATTAACGCAAAATAAAAGTTCATTCAAACAAATTAAGCAAACATGACATAAACCAAAATAAAATTCATGACAAGTACATATGATGCAACTATTCTCTCAAGGGTGTGGATAACGATTTCTAATGGAAGGATAGCGGTGATGATAGGTGATGGGTTGCGAATCATCCATGTAATTTTCCGTGAATTGAAGAAAGCTACTGTTCAGAGAGTTAAAGGTTGTGTCCTGAGCAACCAAGTGTTCCTGCAATGCAGTATACCTAGTGTCTTGAACAGACACATACTCATCAAGGACGGTGTCCTGCGCAGTTAAGCGCCTCTCTAACTCAGTGCATCGCTCTGTCTGAGTGGTGTAGTAAGCCTGTTGTTGGATTTGCATATTTTGAAGCATCACCATTATTCTTGATGAATCATCTGGTTGCGGTTGAGATGGAGGAGGAGAGGGAAGAGCAAACTGAGTAGTGGTGTTGGTCCACCCGGTGTGTTGCCATTCACCCCAACCTTGATTTTCATAGGATTCATTGGAGGGTATGCCATACCACTCTTCATTATCAGCAGGTACGTCTTCATCCGGAATCTCATTTTGTTCGGGTTGATCTTCAGGATCATCCTCATCAGAATTATCTTCAAGCGATTGATTTTGATCACCTCTTCCCACATAACGATACCGGTGTTCTTGAGAATCCCATATGTGACCCATGAGGCTTAGGGTTTTCTGCTGAAACCAATTTGTATCCGGAACAGATATTAAAGGAACATCAAAACCAACAACCTCAGCTTTGTCAATAATCTTCTGAATAATTAAAGGATAAGCAAGAGCAACGCCTTTCTTTTCCTTCAAGGCAAAAATACGACTCGCGAAGTAGTGAGGCCAGTTGACTTTGACCTTGTTTCGAAGGATATAAACCAAATGTACTTCACTCATATCAATGCGAGAGAAACCGCCTTTCTTGGGCCGTAAATTGTGGGCAACAATCCAGTGCAGAATACGATCAACAGGCTTGATTTTTCCAATAGTAATGTTATTTGGAAACAATTCAGAATTAACAACAAAATCAGTAAAAGGTTCTTTAAGCATACCATTGAGTTCCTTACAGAAGATATAGTTGTCAACTTGAGCCGTATCTGTCATCAAAATGCTTGCTTCTTCAGGATCAATGCGAAAGAGGTCTTTCCATACTTGAGCATTAACAACAAACATTCGAGAGCCCATACGGAAATTGAACTCAAAACCCTTAAAGTTGCCAACCAAGCCAGCATAGAACATCTTAACCAAGTCTTCATTGTAGTCCTCATGACAAAATAGAAAAAGATTGATACCTTGGAAGTCCATAATCTCAATAATGTGGGGAATGTGCATTTGAGAGGCAGATGACTTTGAGTAAACATATTGAGGAATTACTTTTCTATTCTTGAATTTCTTGTTATAGACTTCCCCCAGATCAGAAGGAAGAAGAGACAGAGCACTAGCCATAAGAGATGATTGAGAAGAGGAGCCACGGGACCTTTTCCCTGTAGTCTTTGAAGCCATTTTTGCAGAAAAATGAAGCTTTGAGAGAGATTTGAGTGTTGGAGGAAGATGATGAAACTTGAGAGAATATGAGAGTTTTATGAGATGATAATGATAATATGAAATGATAATGAGTTTTTAATGAAAAAGAATTAAGGAAATAGTAAATGGAAAGGTAAACATGGATGAATGTATTGATGGGCCGACCTAGGGAGGCGAACTGGCAGGCTGCGCGTCTTTTCAAGACAGCCACACGTCAGTCGAGGCGTCAATAAGCCGACTCAAATTCCACCATGAGTCGACTCATTTTGAATTTGAAATGAGTCGGCTCAAATGAGCATGTAGGTCGACTCATAAGAGTCCATGAGCCGACTCATGAGTCGGCCTGTTGGAACCCGGCGATTTCCAACAACATGTGTCACCAAAAACCACTTAAAATATCTCAAAATATAAAAACATCATCATGAATGCAAGTTATTTGTCACACAATCACACATAATCCACTTAGAAAAGAAAAAAATAGATTAATTTACAAACACAATCCATGCACACATTCTTACTAAATACATACATCAAGAATGAATTAAGATAAGTGAGTAAAGAGAGATATTACCTCGGGTATATGAGAGATGAATGAAAGATGATACCTCATAATAGGATGTGAGATACAAGTGAAGTTAACTCAAGGAATAATATAATCAAGACAATGATTACGAAGATCTATCAGATATATCAAGAACACCAAGTTCTCTACGGATAAAGAAGAAAGGATCGGTAGCAAGTGGTTTTGTAAAAATATCGGCTAGTTGATTTACACTATCAACATGCTCAAACACCACATCACCTTTCTCTACATGATCCCTATGAAAATGATGCCTGATTTCAATATGTTTAGTGCGTGAATGAAGAATAGGATTCTTGGTAAGATTAATTGCACTAGTATTGTCACAAAATATTGGGATTTGCTTGAGAGAGATATTGAAGTCGAGCAATTGTTGTTTTAGCCATAGAATTTGGGCACAACAATTTCCGGCTGCAATATACTCCGCCTCTGCAGTTGACAAGGCAACAGAGACTTGCTTTTTGCTATGCCAACTTACAAGAGAGTTTGAAAAGAAATGACAAGTTCCACTAGTGCTTTTCCTATCCACTTTGCAACCGGCAAAATCGGAATCAGAAAAACCTACCAAGGAACAATCACTACCCTTAGGATACCATAAACCAAACTTAGAAGTACCACAAAGATACCTAAGTATGCGTTTAACTGATTTTAAATGTGATTCCTTAGGGAAAGATTGAAACCTAGCACACATACAGACACTGAACATAATATCGGGACGCGATGCGGTGAGATAAAGAAGAGAACCAATCATACCTCGATACCTTTTTATATCAATATCCTTACCTTTTTCATCACGATCAAGACTTGCAGCCGTAGGCATTGGTGTATCAATAGGCTTAGAGTTTGTCATATCAAACCTCTTGAGCAATTCATTGCAATATTTAGTTTGACTTATGAAGGTTCCATCTTCAAGTTGTCTAATTTGAAGTCCGAGGAAGAAATTTAGTTCCCCCATCATACTCATCTCAAACTCACCTTGCATAGAACTTGAAAATTCCTCAACCAACTTCATATTAGTAGAGCCAAAGATAATATCATCTACATACACTTGAACTAATATAGAATTTTTTCCTTCACGTTTAATAAAGAGAGTAGTATCAACTTTTCCTCTAGAAAAACCTTGATTGATTAAAAATTTGCATAGACGCTCATACAAAGCTCTAGGAGCTTGTTTGAGACCATATAAAGCACGTTTTAATTTGTAAACATAATTTGGTTTTTCAAAAATTTCAAACCCAGGAGGTTGACACACATAAACCTCTTCATTTATATATCCGTTGAGAAAGACACTCTTAACATCCATTTGATATAGTTTAAAGTTTTGTGAACAAGCAAATGCAAGTAAAAGGCGTATAGCTTCAAGGTGGGCCACAGGAGCATAAGTTTCCTCATAGTCTATGCCTTCCTCTTGGTTATACCCTTGAGCAACAAGACAAGCCTTGTTGCGAATGATAGTGTTGTTTGCATCCAATTTGTTCCTAAAAACCCATTTGGTGCCAATTACTCGATGATTTAATGGAGGTGGAACAAGGTCCCAAACTCATTTCTTTTAAATTGATTTAGTTCCTCTTGCATAGCTAGGAACCAATTTTCATCAAGTAATGCTTCTTTGGCATTCTTAGGCTCAATTTGAGATATAAAGGCATGATAAAAACAAAAATTACTTAGCCTTGATCTAGTAATGACACCCTTTGAGATATCTCCAATGATGTTATCGGTAGGATGATCTTTTGATGTCTTCCATTCCAATGGTAGATCATTTTGAGGGGATGCTTCACCTTCATCTTTGAGACTAGACACATCAACCGGCTCCTTATACACAACATCCGACAAGGGTTCAACACGAAAAACAACAATGTCTTTAACAATCTCACTAGAGGAGGCACCTGCACCAATAACACAACTACCTTTTTCGACAACATTAGGATAAGCTTCATCAAAAGATACATGTACAAATTCTTCGACGATAAGCAATATTTTATTGAAAATTCTATATGCTTTGCTTGAATTAGAGTATCCAAGGAAGATGCCTTCATTCGCCTTTGAATCAAATTTTCCAAGATTCTCTTTTCCATTATTAAGCACAAAGCATTTGCAACCAAAAACATGAAGATGTGAAACATTTGGTTTTCTTCCTTTTAAAAGTTCATAGGGTGTTTTGTTTAGAATAGGTCGAATAGTGATCATATTCAAAACATAGCAAGCGGTGCTAATAGCATCGGCCCAAAAATATTTAGGAAGACCGCTATCATTAATCATAGTTCTTCCCAATTCCTCCAACACACGGTTTTTACGTTCCACAACACCATTTTGTTGTGGTGTTCTAGGAGCGGAGAAGTTATGATCAATGCCATGGTTTTCACAAAATATTTCAAAGAGATGATTTTTAAACTCACCTCCATGGTCACTTCTAATAGTTACAATTTTTGTGCTAAGTTTGTTTTGAGATAATTTTGCAAAAGTTTCAAAGGCCGAAAAGGTATCACTTTTACTAGCTAAAAAAATAGTCCAACAAAATCGAGAGTAGTCGTCAACAATAACAAAACCATAATAGTTCCCTCCTATACTTTTGATTCTATTGGGACCAAAAAGATCCATGTGTAGAAGTTCAAGAGGTCTAGAAATAGAGACTACTTATGATCTGGTATTCTTGACAGTCGGTATTCAAGCAAAATCAGAAGGCAGTACAACAGTGCCCCCAATATATGCAACAGTGATCATATGCCATTGCATTGCATCACATCATCCGCATACTTGCATTCCTAACGCATGTTTATTCATTTGCAGGGCTGCATATCACATCCTTGATTCCAGTTGTGGGTATGAGCATGGAATCTAAGAGAAAGACCAGGTGTATTATCTCCTACAAGGTTCATCAGCCTGTTGTGAAAGAAATTCGCAAAGTGAAAGCTTTAGCTCCTCCAGAAGTTCTCAATGTCTTCAAGCAGGATTACGGGTGGATTTTGTATTTCATAGAGCCCATCAGTGACTACGATTTCAGAGGGATGCACACCTTGCTACAATTTTATGATCCACAGCTTAGATGTTTCGTACTTTCTGATTTCGTATTGGCACCTACGTTAGAGGAGTATTCGAGCATCCTAAGAGTTTCCGTGAAGGACTGTGCACCATTCTTTGGGTCCAAGATTGACCCCGACTTCAAAGATGTAGCAACTGCTCTTTATTTGAGCAGGTCATTATTAGAGGACCGGATTGATAGCAAAGGAGGCTTCCGAGGATATCATTTGAGTTTCTTGTTGGATGAGGCTACCAAAGCAGCTGGGGAAAAAAGTTGGAGTACCTCCAATGCGATCCTAGCTTTGTGTATCTATGGAATCACTTTGTTCCCAAACATGCCGAACTTCGTGGATGTCGACGCTATTCGCATTTTCATAGCAGAGAATCCTATTCCTACTCTCTTAGGTGATCTCTACCACTCTGTGCATTATAAGAATGAGAAGCGAAGGGGTGGAATGTTGAATTGTTGTGCGAATGTATTCTATAAGTGGTTCACACGCTTTCTTCCACAATTAGGAGCTTTTGAGAAGACGAAGAACACACTTGAATGGTCGGAAAGACTGATGGGCTTGCAAGCAAAGGATATTGTTTGGGTTAATCAGGGATTGCGGTGCATTGATATTCTTCATAGTTGCGGAGGATTCCCTAATGTTCCATTGATCGGGAGGAAATGGGGAATCAATTATAACCCTTCCCTCACGGTTAGACAGTTCGGATACGCCTTAAAGGAACCACCAGCCGCTGTGGACATCACAAAGTCCTTGTACTTCCAATCAACAGACGGATTTGAGATTGCTCAGAAAGCTTATAATGCTTGGCATAGTCGAAAGACAAGAGGGAAGAAGACTTTGGGAGTAGGAAATTTTCGAATGTACCCACCGTTTGCAGAATGGCTAAGAGAACGGGTTGAAGTGTTGTTGTTACCATTTGGGCCTACGCCTCTTCTATATACCACGGTCATTGAATAACCTACCACAGTTAGCATTGAAGAGTTCAATAAGATGAAGACGGAAAGAGACAGGTTATTAAAGGAGAATGCACAGTTGAGTCAGGAGCTTGCTAAAGCTAATCACGCCAGACTTGAGATTGAGTGGAAAGCTCAAGAAGATGCTGAGAAGCATGCTATTGCAAGGAGACAATGTGAAATTGAGTTAGCTCGGTATGAGAGGTTCGAGTTTGCTACTAGGAGCTCTTCCAAGGAGCACATTGACACTAGAAGGAAACTGGATCAAAAGACCTTAATGTTCGAGAACATGAAGAAGAAGCATGCTGCTTACAAGATCAAAAGAGAGGAACAAGACAAAGTTCAAGCTGAAGAGATCGCGAGTAAGCTAAAGGAGAAAGACGAAGAGATGGAGGATCGCATTGACAAAGACATATTTCTGTTTGCTTGTATGTTGTGGGATTACTATCAGGACTGTTGATGGAATCTTTTTATCATTGCACTTCTGTTTGAATCCATGCTTTGGGTGTTTTGACTATATCAACAAAGTTCTTATCATAAAAAGGTCTCTTTGCTATCATTTTGTGTGCTCTCGCTTTGTGATCCCCGACACATCTGACACGTTTGCAAAACAAGTTGGTCTTTGTATTCTCAGAATTGTTTGGCACGTCTGTTACACACACACACCTTATATTACCAACACTGCTTGTTATTTACAACAAAAAGAGCTTCTGTCTTCATCAAACCCACAAAAATGGAATCAGGGAATGGGATGCCCTAAAAGTGAATCAACATGTCATAAGCATTCATTTCCTGCATATCATATTCTTGTATTTTTGCAGGTTACCCAGAGTTTCTAACTTATTCAACTACAGGCAATATAGTTGGTCAACGCGCTCACCGATATCCGACTAAAAGAAACCGAGTAAGGATGGCTGAACGAACGTAGACTGATCTCAACGTGCTCCGTCAGAGGATGGATCAATTTATGGACATGATGACTGGCATGGCCCAGAACCAGGAGCGTCTCAGGATGATGGTTGAGCAACCACATGGGAATGTTAATACTGGAATACCGACTGAGAATATGGATTCTAACGCTGCCCGTAACAGAGAGCCTAATCCAAATAGGACCGCAACACGTAATGCAGGTTTAGAAGACAATCAAGAGGACCAGTTCACTCTACTGGATGCTGATATGGGTAACATGAATGAGATCAACAATCGCAGGTATGAAGAGCTGGCAGAAAAGATCAAGGCCATGGAATGTCAGAATTACCTGGGCATCGATGTAACCAGTCTCGGGTTAGTACCAGGAGTCCGAATCCCTCCTAAGTTCAAGGCACCATTATTTGACAAGTACAACGGCAGCACGTGCCCTAGGACTCACATTCACGCGTACTTTGGAAGAATCTCGGCTCACACTGATGACGAGAAACTTTGAATGCATTTCTTCTAAGACAGTTTATCTGGAGCTTTGTTGAGCTGGTACATGAAGCTGAGCCGGGTCTCTATTCGAAGTTGGAAAGATCTAGCTGAGGCATTCCTCAAGCAGTATCAATACAATATTGATATGGCTCCAAACCGCACTCAGTTGCAGAATTTTTCTCAAGGACCCAAGGAAAGTTTTAAGCAGTATGCCCAGAGGTGGCGTGAGCTGGCCGCATAGGTTCAACCTCCATTGCTGGATCGGGAAATGGCCGACATGTTTATGGGCACCTTGCAGGGCGTTTACTTGGATCGTCTGGCCGCCTGCCCGTCCATTGGTTTTTCTGATATCGTCATCGCTGGAGAAAGAATAGAGAATTTTCTGAAATTGGGGAAGATTCAGGATGCAAGCAGTGCTAGTTCTTCTGGTGTGAGAAAGCCTTTTGGCAACGGCCAAAGAAGAAGAGAAGGCGAGACAAATGTTGTGTATAGAGGCCAAGACAGAAGTTATTCTCAAGGTTATTACCAAGCAGCTGCAGTGACTATTACTCCACAGGTTCAACAACAACAACCACAGGGTCAGCAACAACAGGTACAAAGACCGTTTCAGGAAAGAACAAGAGCGAGAAACCGCAGACTTGATCCCGTCCCATGCCCATATGTTGTATTTCTCCCAGAGCTGCTAAAGTTGAACCTGGTCGAGCTTTGTACCATGAGACCTCCTCCTCCTGACAATTTACCTCCGAACTTTGATGCTAATGCCAGGTGCGAATTCCATTCGGGTACCCAGGGGCACATCATTGAGAAATGTTGGGCTTTTCAGAACAAGGTACAGGACCTAGTTGACTCCAAGGCGATCAATTTTGCTCCTCTCCCAAATGTACTCCAGAATCCAATGCCTAGTCACAATGGAACCGGTGTCATGGTTGTTCTACCAGATGGTCCACGTTAAGCTGAAGTCTTTAAGTTAATCACCCAGGATGCTAGGGTATTCACGAAGCAAATAAAGCCAGCAGTATTCAAATACTCTCAGTGATGGCATTTATGTGTTTGCCTTTCTTTATTGTTCATTTTCATCCCTATTAAGGGGAACTACGTCGCTCTGATTCTTCATTGGTCATCAGTCAATGAATATATGTAGGCAGAAGATCGCCAGGTCTTTCCGAGCAACCTTATGGGGCAACTTTACTCCCCAGATTCACTTTTCTCCTTCAGAGGTCTCGTGTCAGAGTCAAAATAGCTATAAGAAGAAGTATGACTACCATGGTTGGGTATACGGCTGCAACTTGAAGATAATAAGTCTGTAAAAGAGCTATTGATCACTGAAAGTATCCAAGATTGACAGGTCCAGACGGAGCCAAGCCTCCTCAACTACGGCAATACTCAGTTTCTTTACTGCATTTCCATTTGTAGTTTCTTTTATATGCTAAACATTTGTCTACATGTATGAAATTTGTTTGCTTTTGAATGTTAGCAATAATAAAACTCACATGTTTTTCTTGAAGTAATTCATTCGCGTTCACTTGTAATTTTGCATGTGTAAATCGCAAATACCAATTGTCGTGCTTAAGCTCTATGAAGGAGAATGACGAACAAAAACGAAAAATCTCTAATTGTGTGCTCTCGAGTAAGGCCCTGTTGATGACGTACATGCTTTGTTTCGAATCCCTAAACACTGGAGATATAAGGAAGATAGACCATTGCTAACCCCTTTGAGCCTTGAAGTAGGAGTTTCTTTTCACATTAAAAACCCTCACATGTAACCCAGGGGCAAGGTAGATATCAGCTAGTCGGACCAAGCGTTCAGGCTTTCATAAAGGAGTGTATTTGAAGATCAATTGCATTCTACTATGCTAAATCCAGAGGTCCAAAGACCCGAAACCACAATGGTTATCCAAGTCAAAAGGTCCAAAGATTGAAAACCACAATGGTTATCCTTCGTCAACCAAAGAATGAGGCAGTCACAACCCTCGCAAAGCAATCAAGACAAACATTGTCACACGACTCGTTCAAAAAAAGAAAAAGAAAAGAAAAAAGCCCGCTAAGTCGAAACTTGGAAACAAGCGACTTAGGAAAAAGTTAGAGCATCCCGCTGGACTTCACAATCAAAGATTCACAAGAATCAGTCCAGGCAAAAGTTAGGGATAAGCAAAATAACGCAAAAGCGAAAGACGGAAAGGATTACACAAGAAAGATCCTTAAGAAAGAACAAAGTCGTGTGGCACAGACACGAAAGATGGAGGAGTGACTGACTCTCAACAATAACCTGATTGGTGCTTGAACCGATAGCAGCAATGGTTCCTCAATCAACATGAAACCCTTATGAAAGATGAATGCTTGCGAAAACTAGCTGAACATAGGAATGAAGAACATCACGAAGAGTGGGTGGGCACAAATAAACTTTGAGCATATATCCTTTGTTTCGGTAACCGTGAACCAGGCCACGATACAACCCTTAAAAGTCCTAACTGAAACAAGGCTAATTTGAGGGTGTACTACTACGAGACCACGTTCCTGACTCCTATGAGTTGTGCTAAAAGACATTTGTTGGTATTGCATGTACATACTTTCATTCAAAATAATGTCGTATCTTAACCAGTGATTCGCTCACGAAGGTTAGCGATCCCTTTTCAAAACTTCAAGTTTGACATGTGTGTTGCATTCAAAATTTCATTCTAAGAATAAACATTTCTCGCTTGCATACATTTGTTTGGCATCATAAATGGTTCACATGCGGAAATTCAATCCAGAAGCTTAAGCTTTCCAAGTTGAGAAGTCCAAAACTTCTGAAAGACAATCACGTTGAGGTGTACTTTTCCGAGAAAGCTCCATTGAGTAAGGACTTTCCCAACTAGTCATGTTGAGAGCTATCCAATCCGGGGCAATTACGTCAAGCAATTTCTTCAAATTTCAGTCAAACTGAGGTAATCACCTCGAGATTCAGATCTCTCCAAAAGCAAAGATTAGTCAGTCAAGTACAAAACTATTCAAATACTTGTACTGGGGCAGGCCACCCCAATGGTACGAGAATTCATTCTTTCCCAAAGACAGACGATCGGAAGCATTTACCCGGAGTTCAGAATACCGTGGTCACTTGTCAAGCCAACTATCTCGTTCAAGCACTTCTGACAGATACAAACTCATCTGCATTGGCAATGGTTACCTCCCCAGCAAGGTTGTTATGCTGATTCATGCAGTTGTTACGATACCTAAGAGTTTAAAGACGCCAAGTCTTTTGTAAAATCCTCTTGAAGTAAAATCCATACGGAAGCAATTGATCCCCAGCACGAGACAACTTAAAATCTTTCCTCCTCAGTAGGACGTGTCTCAGTTTTTAGTCATCCCCAACAGACAAATGAAAGTTATCTCCGATAAAGTCACCAAGTTTTCCTTCAGCCGGTTTCCTTGATCTTGGTTCCTCAGCAGATCTAAGGTAACTCCTACTCCCCTAGCAGATTTCAGATAAAACATTCTCCTCCCCAGCAGATCCATAAGAGTGGGTAATCCCCAATAGTCGAGATATCCCCCGACACAGTCCTCAAGTCTAAAGTCCAATTTATTTTTGGCAAAAGTGATAATTCGGGACTGATGAATTATTCACTCTCTTTTCCAACAGAGACGTTATCCCCACAGGGCTTCTTGAGATCGAATCTGCGATCATTGCATTTCCCCACAGAGTTAGCAGGGACTTATTACTTCCGCGTCAGGAATTCCTTTACACTCACACCAGTTCATTAATACTCAAGACATAACATCCCCAGTGTCATGGGGCAACATGCCATGCAATTCAACATATGCAAAGCCCAGCCACAGACTAGCCAAAGTCCATCTTCGGGTGGCAGATATGCAAAGCCCAGCCACAGACTGGCCAAAGTCCATCTTTAGGTGGCAGATTTCAAAGCCCAACGACAGACTGGCCAAAGTCCATCTTCGGGTGGCAAGTTTCAAAAGTCCCCCCACAGCGGGCAAAAGTCCCCCACAACGGGCAAAAGTCCCCCACAGCGGGCAAAAGTCTCCCACAGTGAGCAAAAGTCCAGCCACAGACTGGCCAAAGTCCATCTTCGGGTGGCAAATTTCAAAAGTCTCCCATAGTGAGCAGAAGTCCAGCCATAGACTGACCAAAGTCCATCTTCGGGTGGCAAATTTCAAAAGTCTCCCATAGTGAGCAGAAGTCCAGCCACAGACTGGCCAAAGTCCATCTTCGGGTGGCAAATTTCAAAAGTTTCCCACAATGAGCGGAAGTCCAGCCACAGACTGGCCAAAGTCCATCTTCGGGTGGCAAATTTCAAAAGTCTCCCGCAGTGAGCAGAAGTCCACCCGCAGCGTGGCAAGTCAGTAGCCTTCTGGCATTACTCACCAGCCACAGAGTGCAAATTTTCTGGTTGTTTCTAGTATTCAATCCCTGCATACCTAAAATGTCTGAAAGCAATTGCTATCATCCATTCAGTTCTACAAAGATTGAATAGGGGCAGCTGTAACACCCCAAAATTTGACCTCTTATTTATAATCATCTAATCGGCGTTACGCCTCCTATTCCCCAGTATATTTCATCAGGTCATAATTCGTGTTTCAGGAACTAGATCTATGTCATTAGCATTCACAGCCACACCTTTCAAATATGGGATCAATGCCTCCTCAATTAAGGCTTCATACCCCATTTGCAGTCATAAGATGAACTCAAGGTTTCAGTTGTGTGACTAATAGCATCTGCTTGTGTACCTGCTTCCCAACTAGGGTTTACTTCACTATTTAAGTGATGTTTGAGGATTTTACTCGCAAATACTATTTAATAGCACATCGGGATCATGGTTCTCAATTTATATTTGTTGGCATTTGGCTTCCATGTGATTTGTAGATTAAGTTCAGGAGTAATTCACGATCAATTCAGGATTAATTATTTCTTAAAATCAAGCTCAAGTAGCCTAGGTTTTATTTCCATCCGTTGGTGAAATCATATGAGTGAGCAAGCATGGCGTGGGTTCATGTTAATCAAGGGTTTCAAGTTTCATAAATAATAATTTTAGGACCAAGTTATAAGCCTGACGTCCATACCTATTTCATGATACAATGTCAAACCATCAAACTAATCCATGTCCATTGTAAGCCCACACCACATTCCAGGAATCGTATTACTTCTATTTTGTCCATTAAAACATAAATCAGATTTCTACATCCATTATCCGTTCCACACTCACAAACAAGTCAAGAACATTGTAGAAGAAGAAGCAGATCGAAAATGGCGGAATCGAAGAAGAACGATATCGTTCATTCACCGCTCGTCACCTATGCTTCCATGATTTCTCTCCTCACGCTTTGTCCTCCTTTCGTAATTCTACTATGGTATACAATGACGGTTTTCGCACTCCAGCTTCTTCTTCCTGGTAAAACTGTTTACGACCCTATTTCTCCCACTGATAATCGACCTGTTTATAAGGCAAATGGTCTTGCTGCATATTTAGTTACTTTGGTTACTTATGTTGCTCTTTGGTGGTTTGGGATATTCAACCCAACAATCATTTATGATCATTTGGGAGAGATATATTCAACACTCATCTTTGGGAACTTAATCTTTTGTGTTTTCTAATGCATAAAAGGTCATTTGGCACCATCTTCATCTGATTCTGGCTCATCTGGGAACATACTCATTGATTTTTACTGGGGGGTGGAGCTATATCCACGCATTGGAAAATATTTTGACATAAAAGTTTTCATAAACTGCAGATTTGGAATGATGTCATGGGCTGTTCTTGCACTTACCTATTGCATAAAGCAGTATGAAGAAAATGGGAAAGTAGCTGACTCAATGCTTGTAAATACTACACTGATGCTGGTGTATGTTACGAAGTTTTTCTGATGGGAAGCTGGATACTGGAACACAATGGATATTGCACATGACCGAGCTGGATTTTATATTTACTAGGGCTGTTTGGTTTGGGTTCCATATGTGAATACATCTCCTGGAATGTACCTTGTCAACCATCCAGTAAAACTTGGCACCCAGCTAGCATTCTTTATTTTAGTTGCTGGCATTCTGTGCATATACATCAACTATGATTGTGACAGGCAAAGGCAAGAGTTTCATAGAACAAATGGAAAGGCTTGGTGTGGGGAAGATCTCCATCAAAGATAGAGGCCTCATATACTACTACTTCTGGGGAAACAAAAAAAAGCCTTCTTTTAACCTCTGGATGGTGGGGGTTAGCGCGTCATTTTCATTATGTCCCCGAAATACTAGCTGCATTCTTCTGGACAGTCCCAGCTCTTTTCAGTCATTTTTTGCCTTACTTCTATGTGATATTTCTCACCATCCTTCTTTTTGATCGAGCGAAAAGGGATGATGATCAGTGCAGATCCAAGTATGGCAAGTACTGGAAACTCTATTGTGACAGGGTACCTTACAGAATCATTCCAGGAATATATTGAAGAACTATTATGGAAGATGTTTTATCTGGAATCCTTCAATTGGTGCCATGTACCTTTGTTGTTTAATGCCTCTGACTGGTGCACTTAAGATGCAATGGTAGATGACTATAGTTCTAAGAAATAATTCAGTAATTAAGAAACTCTTGTTTGTAAGACATAGAGACATGGTTCTAGAGTTGTTTATCAATAATGATGTCAAGCAACTCCTTCTGGCTGCTTCTGATTTTTCATTTTAGAGAATAGAGTAATAGTTTTGCTTATGAATAAGAATCTTCAAGAATACAAAAAAAAACTTAAAAAGAAGTGAATAAAAGTTCTCCATAACAGAATAAAATGGCGGAGTATATGACATAAACTCATGGAAAAGCTTCGGGGAATGTTCATAAGAGAGTTACATCAGAAAGTTCAGCAAGGAAATCCATAATATAAAAACAGCAATGAGAAGTTCAGATGAATAAGAAGTTCAGAAGGAAAATCCAATACAAAAAATCAGAACCAATTCCTAATCTAACAAACTAACAGAATTCCTAACTCTTATAACTAATTTTCTAACCGAATACCATGGTGATTACCGAATTTCCCTCATAAGTTTCAGGACCCTGGTCTTCTATAAGAATTCAGATTATTGCTGCTTCATGACTCCTTGATCAAACTTTCTCAGATTTTCCTCATTCTTCACCACCTACTTCCATTTTCAATAAATCTTCATCTTTTTTCTTCTGCAACAAGTGCAACATAACTCTCTACCACACTTCAATATCATCTGCAAATTCAGGATGCGATAAACAACGGAAAAATGAGCCACGTTGATCCTAGTAGCAGAAGAATGAAAGAGAGTCAAAGAATGCATACCTGAATGCTGCAATTCCGTTGTCGATTGAACGGATACGCTTCACGCTACTTCTGAGAACCATAACAACTTCTTGCTGCATCAAGAAAGCCTCAACTCCATATCCTCACCAAGTTTCATATACCATCACCATCTTCACGTTTGTTTTTTGGTATTGGTCATCCATTAGCAGCATCACCAACATCCTTTTCAATCAGCATCAATCTGTAATAGAAACAACCATGAAAGATCATACATATTAGTGGTCGAGGCAATTTGCAGGAAGGAAAAGGGAAGAGATCGAAAACATTACCACTGCACTCTCATCAATTTTGTATCAGTCTTCAATGATCTTCACACAAAGATATCCTTCAATTGTCGTCATCACCTGCAACATACAACGGCATCCTCGTCATTATTGCGTAGATTCGTAAGGCATCGTCATCTGCATCCTCAGCGCACCAACGTCGAACCTGCAAGGATCACACAAACACAATAAACTCGTCAATCAAACCGCGGACAAATTCGAAAAGTAACAAGCGAAAGACAACAAAACGAATGCGGAAGAATCGGATTTCGCGTGAGCGTCATCATCATCTTCATCCATTCTCGTATACAGGTATCATCTTGTCTTGGTTAATTTGGTTTTGAGAGCTTCCGATTCGGTTGTTAGGGTTCAGGTTTAGGATTTATCTTTCGATAACCCGCGTTCGTATTTGAGACAAGGAGAGGTTCAAGACAGGATTGTCTAAGGATTCGAGATGAGATAAGAGAGATGGCGAAGTTTTGTTCGTGTTATTGGTGGATTATAGAGGAGGTGGAGAGGCCGTCACGGCGGAATTAGGGTTAGGGTTCAGATCTCTGGTAGTAAGGAAGGTTAGGTTGTGGTGGAGAGGCTGGTGTTCAGTAGTAGTACTTGTGTTCCTCTATAGCTCGCGGCGGCGCCGTTCGGAGAGGGAGGGCTTTTAGGGTTCGTGAATGTGACGGAGGAGAGTGTGAGGTTGTGAAGAGATGAAGGGGAAGACACAGAGGAATATGTTAAGTTGTAAAATTGTGATTTTAGTTTAAGTTATAAAATGTGATTAGGGTTAGGAGTTAATCTTGGATTTTGTAAAGTTAAAATATTATTAGGAAATTAAAAACTCTTAAGTCATTATTAATGCTGCTGGAAAACGTGATTAAATTTCATTAATTCCATTAAACTTCATCGTGTTTTGCTATTTTTTTATGAGGATGTGAAGAGATAGAGTCTTGTTTGGGTGGTCCACTCCGGCGGTGACACTTGTCACCGTCCGGTTGGACCATCCCTTCACTATCACATGTAGATCACCCCACAACAACCTCCGTACACCCTCAGGCTTTCCAGTCTAATGGGACTGCGAATTCACTATTCCCACCCCCGTTTTCAGCCCATATGTTTTCTTAACTAATAAACATTTCTTTCCTCACCTCCTTTTCTATTTCTTCTCTTTTAGTTTTCTATTTTAATACCTCTTCAATTTTAATTCCCAAAAAAATACTAAAATGCTTAATAAAATTCTATAAAAATTAGGATAGAATATTAATTCAATTTAAAAGTTTTCCCAATTTTTACTTTCTGAATTTTTGCATTTTCCAATTTAATTTCGATTTTTTATTTAATTGATTTTATGGTGAATTCTCACATGGACACATAAATTTGTACATTTTATTTCTGTCACGTCCTATAACATTTTTGATCCATTCTTTTTGATTTGATTAGAGGACAAATGAAAGTACCTAGAATATTTTTGGTGTATCTTTTAGGACAATTTATCCACTGTTTTGGTAGTGTGATTTGTATAAATTTGTGATTGAATCTTAGATAGATTTAGGTGGCAATTTGACATAGTTAGACTTAGAATTTTTAAAAGATTTTTTAACACAATGTTATAATCAGGTTAGAGACCCTAGGGAATTAATTTCACATTTTTTCCATGACTTTTGATATTTTTGTCATTTTAATTCATTTCCATCATAGTATGCATATTCATGTTCATTTCACTTACTAACTATTTCCTTTTTGTGCAAGGTATTTTCCGAAGATTTGCTTATGGACTTGGATTGTTATTATGCCTCAATTATTGTGTTGTGTACTTTGTGATGTAATACTTGTATGCTTGTATAGTTCCTATAATTAGGATAGAAAAGATAAAATGAATCGATAGAAAACCAAATCTCAAAAAAACAAAAATAAAGAAAGACTCGATCCAACGTCGAGTAAATTTTCAAATAAATAAATAAAGTTGCATGTGACTATAGGATTCCTCGATTACCATCACTCCATTCCATTACACCAATAGCAAGCCTTGTATGTTGCACACCATAAGTCGTGCGTCTCAGCACCACGCAACCGACCCACCCGATCCATTGTTCCATCTCATTTACATTTCATACACGTTTTTATCCACCATGACTTAGGAGGACCATATTGTTACCGTTAACTTTTTGTACTTGCATTTTTAGTTTAATATCTCTTAGGTAGATTTAATCTTTCAAACCTCTCTAACCATAGGTTATCTTCAAACTCAACTAACTTAGGGTAAGTCTAGTTTCCCTTAGAATTTTTCCTTTCTCAACTTGAGTCTCACTCCTTATCTTTAAAAGAAAATAAAAAACACTTAATAAAGGAAAATGTGTACAATACGTCACGAGCCTTAAGCTATACGGGAAATGATTAGTGGAGGTCTCCTTCACTCTTCTAGGATGCTTTACAAACGTTCCATTGGGGGCGATCTTGGAAAGTATTCGCTCCTGTATCATAGTCTTTAGTGTTGTACATAGGAAAAACACAAATCCAAAACACTTCTTAAAAGACAACAAAACAAGAAGTCATATCTTCTCATCTCATCTCATACTCATTGCGGGCGAACATGACTTGTCTCGACAGTTCAAACAGCGATACGGTAAACACCCTCGAGTCAGAGCCGGTAACACATGAGCTAGAGCTATGGCAATGTCATCTTAAAAATCACAGACAAGTTCCAACCTTAGTTAGACGAACTACGGCGTCTCTGATCCTCATTTATCCCGATGAGGTACGTAGGCAGTGGGGTAGGGCCCATTCGAGCACAATCTTTATTTTCCCTACATTTTCCCCCTTTATTCCCATTTCTTCAAATCCATTTCCTTTCTCATTTCCATTCCATTCCAGATAGCCATTCCTTCATTCAAACAACATATTATTTCTCACCCTTTGAAAAATAGACTTATAAGCGTGGATCCCGTCGGGTACGGCGGACGGATTGGGGTGCTAATACATTCTCAATTCGTAACCGACTTCCGAACCCAGATCTTTGGTTCGCAAGGCCTCGTCCTTTTCTTTCTTCCTTAGGTTTGTGCAACATTACCTTTCCCATTCCTTCGGGATAAAAATGTCTGGCTGGCGACTCTAACCTTTTCCGCGCCACTTTCGCGTTTGTACTAGGATGAAAATCCCGGGAGTGACACATAGAAAAATTTCTTTTCATCTAAAGACATAAATAATTTTTTGCTTGTTTTGAAATCAGTTTCAAATTTGTTCTTCTCTTCTTTGGTCCATAGAAAATATAGTTTATCTACTATTTCACCACTAACACGATGAATGGGGATAATCAGACCATTGCTTATAGTTTGCCATAATTCAACATAAAAGTTTGAATGAATATTTTAAGTGTAGCTTTCCACAATTCAAACATATCAACAATAAGTGGTGGACGTGTGTTCAAGAAGGTCCTCTAGTCAAAAATAGTGTGGGAAGTCATTTTCCTCTTGGGACGATTAGTCTTCAAAGAGAGTTAAGCTTTGATGCCACTTGTTGACCATGTCACTCCATACACAAAAAGGGTGAATTATGAAGGTTTGCAAATATTTTATTTAAACCAAAATCATTTTTGAAATCAGTGCTTGAGAACATTTTATTAAAAACATTTAATTATGCAGCGGAAATTTGAAGTAAAGAAATTAAGGGAAAGCTAAAAGAGATAAGGAAGATAAAATGACACTAGAAATTTATAGATATTTCTTATAATGAAATGATATACTCCTCTCCCCTAGATTTTATCTTGAGAGCACTCACAATTTTCTTGAGAGTTTTTAGAAGGTTAAGCCCATGAACCTCTTTATACAATGAAATGAAGTTTCATGTTAACTTCCAACCAAACAACGAACTGAGGCTTGGAGTGATTAGTCTTTGAACCAAACAACAAACAAAGCTTCAAGCAATTAAACTTTAAGCCAAAAAAATATTTTATACATGATGATCTCAAACCAAGATGGTGTTTTGAGTTGGCTATCCTCTGGATTGAATTTAAGTTTTACATGGGATGACCATGAACCAAATTGAGATTTTTATTGGACTGATCTTGAACCTACTAAGCTTCTTAACCAAGTTGAACTAAAAAACCAAGTGAGATCTTACACTAGTAGAGTTTTTCATTGGAATGAGCTCAAGAACAATTATGAATATTTTTTACTGATTTTCTTCACATATCAAAAATAGAGCTTTTCTACAATGGAAAAGCTCATAAACCAAACTAAGACTTATACTTATCCTCCAAGAACAGACAAAGAGCTTTTATAATGGGTTATCTCCCAAAAAATAATCACTTCCTAATGAATTATGATTTACTTAAGAGAAAATTGACTCTTGGTAAATTTAAAATGTAGCACTCGCCTAAAATAATAATTGCTCACTAAACTCAATAAATTTCTCAAAGCACCATGTCTAAAATATGTGAGAGAAGTAGAAATAATTTAGAGAGATTATGAGAGAAATGAAAATGTTGTTTTTGACATTTTCTGAGTGATTTGAAATGATTAAGAAGCTCTCTATTTATAGACCAAGGAATAGTGTAAATTTGGAAACAATACATGAGCCAATTAATTGAGCTAATCAATTAGCTAATCGATTAGACAATGCAAATAATTGATTATTGTTTCCCAAATTGAAAATTTTAGATAGAGAGTCATTATCAATTATTAAGAGATTGTCCCAATAGATTATATACTCAATTATTCATCATCTAATCAATTAGGGTATACATCTAATTGTATATACCCAATACATTTTCAGGTCGGGATCTGTAGCCGGACATGACAAGGTGTGGACTAAGCTACTAAAATGGAAGTGATTTAACTAACACTAAGGTAAGAGAAACACCAATCATAACTCGGGCCGGCCTCTGAACTCAACTTACTCGGAACAACCACCATGCTTAACCCACCTCCTAGGAGGTCAGGTACCACTTTCCCTTAACCCAACACCCAGTTACGCATTCACCAAGAAGGCCAAAGGATTGTAACGGTTACGGCACAACAATGCATGCATTACCAAGCCTTCAAAGCTTGCAATCATGGAGGAGAGTTACACATTCAAGGCCCTACAACAGTGGAAGGCCAAGAGACTTCTCTTAATGGCCTCTCTTAATGAAGACTCCAAAGACGAATATAAAAGGGGATACCTCTAGATGGATAATCAAGACACATTCATCTTGATAATTACAACATCAATACTGCTCTCGAATCCCCAAACATATTTCTCAATATAGACGATATAGCTCTCCTTTCCCAGAAAGAGGGGAGTTAGCACCTTTTGTAGTCTAACCATTTTTTTGTAGAACATTTGGCGCCCACTGTGGGGCATAGGTAAAACTTTTCCCATGCCACAACTTCTTACTATCAACATGTCCAATGAAGGCGACTCCCTTTCAACCATGGTACAACTTTCATCCGTACTGGAGGATATACGTCAACATAACAAAAACTTGCGAAAACAACTTCCAATCAAGAAGACAAAGGGGGAGGTATTCAAACCTCAACCCTTGTTTCAGGAGGTTGGGAATGAACACATCCCAAATAACATAAAATCATTGTCACTAGTATCCTACGAGGGAAATACAGATCCCCAGGAGCAGGCAAGGACAGTCCAACACTCGTTGAATACCACAGCCGGAGGATTTGCTGGCGAAGGGGAAACAAACTATGTCAAGAAGAGATATGCAAAGATGGTCATGTACATTGGCCAGGCACTTCCAGGAAAGAAAAATGTTGACTCTGATGCAATATTGTTTTCCAAACAAGATGCCCTAGGTGTATTATCTCATGAAAATGACCTTATGGTCATAAAAGTGCTAATAGGAGATTGGAGACAAAACAGGTGTTGATAAACCCCGACAGTTCTACAAATGTATTATATTGGGATGCCTTCCTCGGGATGGGGATCGATCTCTCCGAGTTGTCACCTTCAAGGGTATCCTGGTAGGGTTCTAAGGATAGCAGGTCTAGGTACTCAGACATCTTGCATTGCCAACCACCTTTGGTAACCCGACCAGTGCAGTGAGGTTTTTGGTAAGATATATCATCATTAATGATATGTCACTCTACAACATCATCATAGGAAGACCCTCATTCAACGCCTTGGAGGCTTCGCTATCAACCTTGTACCTCACCATGAAGTTTCCATTTGGTGAAGGTCGGGTTAGTATTATTAAAGGTGACCAGGGTCTGGAGAGGAAGTGTTACAAGGACAACTTGAAACTAAAAAGAAAAGAGCCATCTGGCAAAGCATATCCCAAAGCAATATCAAAATTCACATGGTTGACATCGACCCGCGTGGCGATTCAGAGGAAGAAAGAATAATGCCTAATGAGGAGACAAAACAAGTCTAGACTGGACAATTTCCATATCAGATTACGCACATCAGTGTTAATTTATCCCCCGGAGAAAAAGAGGAGATTGTCCGAACACTAAAAGATAATATGGATCTATTCGCCT
Source organism: Lathyrus aphaca (assembly GCA_963966055.1). Taxonomy (NCBI): domain Eukaryota; kingdom Viridiplantae; phylum Streptophyta; class Magnoliopsida; order Fabales; family Fabaceae; genus Lathyrus; species Lathyrus aphaca. Next base: position 485,843,402 of record OZ014522.1, read on the forward strand.
GGAAGCCTTCCAACAAGCCCGAGATATATCCTAACTTTATGTGTCATCATCTGGCAATTGATTCAGATGTTAAGCATGTTTCTCAAAGAAAAAGAAAGGGATGTGATGAGAAGAGGAAGGAAATCATTGATGAGGTGGAAAATTTATTGCAAGCCGAGTTCATTAAAGAAATCAAATATCCCACCTGGTTTTCAAACGTCCTAATGGTAAAAAATAAGTCTGGGAAGTGGAGGATGTGTGTGGATTTTACGAATCTTAACAAGGTGTGTCCCAATGATCCATATCCACTACCTAACATTAACTGACTTATTGATGCAACCTCCGAATTCATATTACTCAGCTTCATGAATGCATACTCCGAGTATAACCAGATTTGATTGAATCCTATAGATGCACCAAAGACCGCCTTCATGACTCACCAAAGCAACTACTATTACAAAGTCATGCCTCAAAAATGCATGAGCTACTTATAAAAGGTTGATGGATAAGGTATTCTCTACCCAGATTGGGCGAAATCTGGAAGTATATGTAGATGACATGGTGATCAAGACGAGTGATGATTGGTCAGATGTGTAAGATCTAAATGAAACCTTCACATCAATTAGAAACTATAATATGAGGTTAAACCCATATAAGTGTACTTTCGAAGTCCAGGCCGAGAAGTTCCTCGGGTTTATGCTCACAAATCAGGGAATAAAGGAAAACTTGGACAAGTTTCAAGTCATGATAAATATGAGGAGCCCAACCACAAAGAAAGAGGTCCAACAACTGACAGGGAGACAAGAAGCACTGTTTCACTTTCTATTGTGCACGGGAGACAAATCAATACATTTCTTTGCAGCCATATAGAAATCCAAGGACTTTGAATGGAATGTCGCCTATGAGGAAGCTTTCCAAGAAGTCAAACGTTTTCTATCTACACATCTTATCCTGATAAGACCTAAGGAGAATGAACCCTTAATTCTATACTTATCATTCACGTATAAGGCACTTAGTTTAGTCCAAGACCATGACGACGGGGAGCAACCAGTGTATTTTGTAAGCAAAGTCCTAAAGGGAACAAAGCTTAAGAACCAAAAGATATAACGACTATCCTTGGAAGTTGTTGAAATCACTTGAAATTTAAGACATTAATTCCATGGAAACCCAATCACCGTCAGAACCAACTTTCTGATCAAATAGATCTTAAAGAAATCGGACTTGGCAGGTCAAATGATCAAGTAGGCTATAGAACTCTCCAAATACGACTTTGACTTTGCTTCAAGAACCAACATCAAGTCCCAAACTTTAGCTGATTTTGTGGTGGAGTTAAGCACATCGATAGAGGAAGAGACCCCAGATAGAAGGGTCTTACATGTGGACGGATCCTCCACTTTAAAGGAAGTGGGGCCGAAATAATATTAAAAGGGTCTGGGGAACTAACATTGGAATATTCTTTGTGTTTCAATTTTCAGACCAGTAACAACCAGGCAGAGTACGAGGCTTTGATCACTGGGATGTGTCTATCAAAAGAAGTTGGGGAAACCCATCTCTTAGTAAAAATAGACTCCAAGCTAGTAGTCGGACAAATGACAAGCAAATTCCAAACAAAGGATCCCACCTTGATGAAATATTTTCAGAAGGCGTCGTTAATGTCCAAATCTTTTTCCAAGTTTGAGGTCGTACATATCCCAAGGGAAGATAACACCCGGGCTGACCTTCTTGCTCGCCTAGCCAGTTCCAAAAGCTCAGGAATAAACAAAACAGTGATTCAAGAAATACTTGAAACACATAGTTTACAAACAGAAGAAATATTCACGATATAGAGTGCTCAGGGATGGATGGAACATATAATCTCCTATCTAACACAAGATGTCTTACCTGAGGACACCAATGAAGCTTAAAAGATTAAAAGAGTGGCTTCCTGGTATACAATCCCATATACACTATACAAAATGGGGGCACTCAACACCCATGCTAAGATGCGTATCAGAGTCTAAGGTCGAGCTAGTAATAAAAAAAATCCATGAGGGGGCTTGTGGAAGCCGCATTGGAGCAAAAGCTTTGGACGTGAAAATCTTAAGAGTCAGGTATTACTGGTCAAGGATGATCCAGGACTTCATATCATTCGTTAAAAGATGTGAAAAGTGTCAAATATTCGCTCCAGACACACATTTTCCAGCCGAGGCCCTCCATTCCATTTATTCTCCTTAGCCCTTTCATTAGTGGGGAGTAGATATTCTAGGACCATTTCCGATGGCTACGGGACACTCAAGTTCCTAATTATCGTGGTTGACTATTTTACAAAATGGGTCGAATATGAACTTGTCGCATGGATCTCGACCGAGAAGGTGAGGCAGTTCTATTGAAAAAATACCATCTTCTGATTTGGTTTGCTGGGACTCATAGTCATGGATAATGGGGCTCAGTTCTCCAGTACATATATGGTAGACTTTTCAAAGATTATGGAATAGAGAATCGATTCACCTCCGTGGAATACCCACAGACGAATGGTCAATCTGAGGCAGCTAATAAAGTAATATTGGGAGGAATAAAAAAGAAATTAGAGGAGGAAAAAGGAGCGTGAGCCGAGCTCCTACTAGAAATTTAATGGTCTTATCACACAAATCCATATTCCACCACCAAGGAGACGCCTTTTAGAATGGTGTACGAGGATGGTGCGATGATTCCAGTTGAAATAAATACCCCCACATGGAGATGTGAATACTTTGAAGAGGTCACCAATATGGATAATTTAAATATCTCGGCCGACCAGATAGATAAAATCTGAGAAATAGCACGGATCTGGGAAGTAGCTACAAAACAAAGACTGGCAAGAAGGTACAATCTAAAGGTCAGGCAAAGAGAGTTCCAGGAGGGTGATTTGGTCTTGAAAAGAATCACTGACCCTAAGAACAAAGGAAAACTCGCCCCCAATTGGGAGGGTCCATTTAGAGTACTGTGAAAGATAAATAATAGAGCATACAAGTAGAAACCTTAAAAGGAATAGAAGTACCTAGGACTTGGATCATATCCAGTCTCAAATTGTATTTCATCTAAAAATATCATTTAATCTTTCAATAAATTAAGAAGAGTCGGGTCGCACTCTTTTCCTTGTAAGGGAAAAGGTTTTTAACGAGGTGCCCGACCTTAACAAAATATCTACACTTTGGTTGTAGGTACTCGGCATTTATAACTCACTATAAACCCTTATAAACATGTTGATTTAATCTATGTACATAGGTCGCCCATTGTTGCACCCCAAAATTTGCCCTCACAATACAAGACTTTGTGTGCTAAGAAGATTCACAAGGTTCACAAGTTTCTCAATGCTTATATAACCTTTCATGAGGTTCATGAAGTCTACAAGTTACTTTATGAGGTTCACAAGGTTCACCAGCTTTACAATACCTCCCATGAGGTTCACAAGACATTTTATGATGGTTCACAAGGTTCACAAGCTTCTCAACATTTACAAGACCTTTCATGAGGTTCATGAAGTCCACAAGTTACTTCTTGAAGGTTCACAAGGTTCACAAGTTTCCCAATGCTTTCAATACCTTTCATGAGGTTCATGAAGTCTACAAGTTACTTCTTGAAGGTTCACAAGGTTCACAAGATTCACAATGATTACAAAAGCTTTCCTGAGGTTCATGAAGTCTACAAGCTACTTTATGAGGTTCACAAGGTTCACCAGCTTTACAATACCTCCCATGAGGTTCACAAGACATTTTATGATGGTTCACAAGGTTCACAAAGTTCACAATTGGTCAAAGAAGTTGACAATTCCCTCAGACAATGCACCTCCTAAGCAGCATCCAAAACTAGGGTTTTGACTTTAATCAGGCTAAATGGACTTCCAATACCTCAAGTGAGCTTCATAACATCTTATATGTGTATAAGAACCCCCATGACAAGTTTCAAGACTTTTCTCAAAAGTTTGCTCAGTCAGATGATCAGATAAGTCAAAATCAGTCAATGCAGTTAAAAAGTCAAACTGAGGTCAACTGTGGTCAAACCAAAGTCAAACTTCATGATTTTTTACCAACATCAAGTATATGAAGTAAAATTCATCATTTGATCAAGGGTTGATCATGATTCATCAAGGAGATTCCAGATCATCAATAATCAGGAGTTTCTAAATTAGGGTTTCCTCAGTAAAAGTCAACTGAACTTTGACCAGGCATAACTTTCACATACTTCATCACCAAGTCTCCATCCAAAGCTCATTTTGAAGGAAATTGAATCCTCTACAACTTTGATGTTGAAGGTTAAGCCCAAAAATGCTTCATTTGAAAGATATGATCTAAGACATTATAGGTCATTTCAAAAGTCAACAAAAAGTCAACAACTTCAAAAGGGCATAACTTGAGATTGGTAAATGATATGGACCTGAAACCAGTGGGGTTGTTTAGAGGACTCTTCAAGCTTTCCAAAAAGTCCAAGAACACCCTCATACCTTTAAAATTGAGGGAGATGTGCCTTTGCAAAGTTGGACAATTTTGTGATGGTTTATGTTGAAAAGGGAGGTTCAAAATCATTTCTTTTCAAATGGGCCATTCAATTTGTGACCCAATCCACTTCATAATGCCATGCACGAAATTTTCATGGTATTTTCATATTTTTTATTTTATTTTATTAATTTATTATGATTTATTACATTTTAAATCATTTTTAATTTAAAAAAATATTAAATATGAAAAGATATTTTTGTGATTGGATCTAGAAAATCATAAAGAGTGATTGAAACTTAAAAAGAAGGAAATCATATGAATCATCCCAAGATAGCAAGGCTTTATGATCAAATATGTGACTTTTACAACTTAATCTTTGTCAATCTTTTTTGGATCAATTTTTCACATAGCCCATCAATATTTCTGACCTAAATTCATCACACATATATACTTAACACAAACCTAATGCTCATTCACGAATGGAGCAGCTTCAAGGTGAGTTTCAAAACACAAAAATTTGTCAAAAAAGTGAGAATCGGATTTCAAATTTGAGAGCTTTAGAAGGTAAATTAAGAACATAGACATGTTCTTTGATCATCCATGAAGCGAAATCATCCATCATATGCATCCCATATGTCTCATGTTGAGCTACCCGAATCCATCTTTGCCTTGAACTTAAATTTTTCGATTCAACCAATATATGTAATATAAACTGTTTTTGATTGTTGATATGTGTTTATCTTGATCCATAGAACGTTTCTGGGCAATTGGATTGAAGGATGAGTGCTTGAAACGCAAACGGCCATGTTAGGGTTAATGACCTCCAATTAGGGTTTATCATTTGAATGCATATAAATGAATTGTGAAAACATAGAACTGTTGTGTGAATCATAAGAATCATAGATCACTAATCAATTTCATGAATCGGTATGGTTTTGGTTAAGTTTCGTTTTCGCAGGTTTTGCTAGGATTTCAAATTCGCAGGAAAAATCGTAGGTTAAATCGCAGGTAAATTCGAAGGTCTCAAGGTTGAAGATGAAGTCTGGCTGGCGCGAAAATTAATATTCAAATTTCGTTTTAAAATATAATTAATCTTTTCTGTTTATATCACAAGCTAAATGCTTGGCCTGGTGGTAAGCTGGGCGTGTGTTTGTTGTAAAGGGCCTGGTTCGATTCCTGGCAAGGCATTGTTTTTTTTGCTTATTTTTTCAGGATTGGAGAGGACATAATATATTATGCGTTAAAGTCATTCAATAAGCAGGTAGGCTCTCCCAGCCAGGCGGTAAGACGCGCGTATGCACATCCATAAGGTCCTGGGTACGAAACCACCCCAGGCCTTTTGTTTTTTTCATATTTTTCTGGATTTATCAAAGACAAAGAACAAAACCAAATATTCTCATTCTACTTTCACCTGCGTATGGATGGCTGAGTGGTTCTGGATGTTGTTTGCAAACCTGAGGTCTTGGGATCAAATCCCAGCAGGTTCCTTTTTCTTTTCTTTCTATTTTCTTCTTTTTCTTATTATTCTTTAATTAATATTTTAATTTCAAGAAAAATCCATAAAATTCAAAAAAATAATATATTTACATTAGATTAAACTTATATTTATTTCTTTTACTAAAAAATAATAATTTGTTAACATGTCATTATTTTATTAATTAAAAAAATTTGTATATATGTTTATAAATAAAATAGGTAATTAGATAAACCCTAATTTTATAAAACCCTATTTCTAAAAAACCTAAAAAATATATAAAACCCTAGTTTTCTAATCCTAAAATATTTTTTTCTAAATAAAATTTAATTCTTTTTTTTTAATTCCTAACATGATTATAATTTTTCATAAAATTTTGTATTCATAATTTAAATTAATTTTCTTTTAATGTTTAGAAATAGTTTAATTCATATATTTTGTATATAGTTAAAATTAATTTATAAATACAATGGCCAATAGAAATTAAATTTTAATATGATATTTAAAATCAAATTTTTTTTTTTTCTATAATATGTTTATAATAATTAAATTTAGTAATTATAATAATTTAGATATTATATGAATTTAAAAATTAATTGTATATGATAATTTCTTCTTATCTTATTATTATTATTAATTAATTTCTTGCTTATTATAACTTCATTAATCTTTTAATTACTAACCATCTTATTATCTATTTTTATGTTTATAATCTCATTTATTCTAATTATTATTATTATTATTTTACTAACCAAATTATTTTGCTTTATTAATTTCATAGTATTATTATTATTTACTAACCCCTTATTATTTTATTGCTTATTTATATTTGGTTTACTTTTATTTAATTATTTTGCTTATTATTTTCTATTATAATTTTGTAATTGTTCCTGGTTGTAAAGTTGTGATTATTTTAATTATTATTATGGTTAGTAATTAGGGAGTGTTAACATGTATGTAATATTAAAATAAATTTAGATAATTTTTAATAAAGATAATTAATTTAAACACTTCACACACGTAAGTCGATTTTAATCGCCGTCTCACCTTCTAAGGTTATTCCTCTCGTTGCCTACGAATAATGGTTAAGTGGGGTGTATAAAAGCAAGTCCCTCGAAAGAAATCATCAAAGTCCCTTATTGTTGCCTTTACGGATCGAGTCCCTTTCGAAAAATGATGATAGACCCTTATAAATGCTTATTACACCCCACCATTGCCTTCAAAATCAAGTTGTCCCTCAAATGTCCCTCAAACATCCAAAGTAAGGACTACCTACTCCATTATAGTAGGGATAGTCTTACTAAGGAAAGGATAAAGAATAAGAAAGACCTTTAAACATTAGGGTAAGTTACTCCTAAGTACTTAAGCTCATTTCAAAACTTTTTCACACTTAAATAAATTTCCAACAAAATTTTCAAACAAGTTTCTTACACATCCATACATGGATTATTATTAAACTATTCTGAAATTTTTGCTATTCACACACTACACTTTCAAAACAATTCAAAAGTGAGCTTAAGTACCTAAGAGCCCATGGATAACCATGGATGAAAAGGATGCTAATACCTTCCCTTTTCATAACCTACCCCCCGGACCCAAAATATTCTCTAAGGTCTTTCCTGTTCTTTTATAACCTTTCCTTATGGATAAAATAAAAGTCGGTGGCGACTCTTGCTATCCGCAACATTGTTTAAAGTCAGTTCACCGGGTTACAGAACTGGCGACTCTGCTGGGGATAATAATTTAAGAGGGGTACCCTTAGGAATTAGATCACTTTAAATTGTTTGCCTTGTTTGCTTTATATTATCTTGTTGGGGTGCTCTTATGGGTGAAAGGTCCTAACCCGGATCTAGTGTACCTTAGGTAAATGGCAATAGACCAAGGAAACTGTACGACGTATATCGATACGGTTGATCTGGTGGCCATAGTTAGTGCGACTTCTTGGTTGGTGCTTATGTTCCTTAAGTCAAGTTGAGGATAATATGAGGCTGCCATATGTTGTCAATGCACTAACTAACTTTTAGAACCCTAGTTAACTCATCTTGGCCTTTAGAAAGTAGTGAGGTAACCGGCTTTGGTGCAGACTGAAGTTGGTTGACACTCGATACTACGCTCATTGAGATCTTAAACTTGGAGGGTTTTGGTTGGCAAGTAAGTTGCCTTCTGAACAACCACCCTTGTGAAGGATCAATGATATTGAGATCCCTTAGAACCTGGTTACTTTTGTAGGACAGGATGAACCAACTAACTTCAGGGGAGGGTACTTACCTTAAACCTCATGCAAGCCTTTAAACCTAGGGCTATGGTGTGACTTGTTTGTGTGTGCCACATGTTTGTGATTGAACATAACATCATAACATCATCATGCATCATAAGCATAGCATTTTCACTAACCATTTCAAGGACCAAAGGATTTATCTTTGTTCTTTGTTGCAGGTCATGGCTTCTGCTCGTAGAAACACTATCAGGATCAACTTTGTGGGCATACCTGCTAAGCTGAAAGAGTTGGTTTCTCAAGTGTATGATCACTCCCAGTTCATCAAGAGACATGGTCACCTATTGGATCTGGGCACTTCAGGGTTCAATGAAGACATGATGAGTGTGCTATTTCAGTTCTTTGACCCTAAGCACCATTGCTTTACATTCCCTGACTATCAGCTGGTTCCAACCATGGAAGAGTTCTCTAAACTTCTGGGTATACCTGTTCTGGATCAAAGACCCTTCACAGGCTTAGAGAAGGAGCTTAAACCAGAGGTCATTGCTGCAGCCCTACATCTGAAGAAGTCTGATATTGTTCTAGAAACGAGAAGCGGAGTTAAGGGTATTCTTGCCAAGGTATTAATGGATAAAGCTCAAATGTTCTTGAAGGCCATGAGCTATGATGCTTTTGAGGAGATCTTAGCCTTGCTGATATATGGCTTAGTATTGTTCCCCAATCCAGATCAGTTCATAGACGTTCATGCCATCAACATTTTCTTGAGTCGCAATCCAGTGCCTACATTGCTGGGAGACATCCTACATTCTCTTCACACCCGTACTACCAGGGCAAGAGGAACTTTGATGTGCTGCACACCTTTACTATCCAGGTGGTTTATTTCTCACCTTCCTCGCTCAGTAATGAAGAATGAGCAAGGGTTTAGATGGTCCAAGAGGATCATGTCACTTTCTCACTCAGATGTCCATTGGTGCTCCAGATCTATGGAGAATGTCACTATCATTGACCGTTGTGGGGAGTTTCCAAATGTGCCACTTCTGGGCATAAGAGGAGGCATCACCTACAACCCCTCTCTAGCTTTACGACAGTTTGGTTATGCTCGGAGTGATGGTCCACATGACATGTTGATTCAGGGCATTGTGTTTGATTACGACAACGATCTTCAGGGTTACCGTCAGAGATTCATACGAGCTTGGGGAAAAGTAAACAGGGTTGACAGCAAGACACTGGAGCCTAAGTACACTATTCCTATGGAAGCTTATCTCAGATGGGTACGATCTCGTGCTCAGACACTCATGATGCCATATCCTGCCATCCTACCAGTTACCATGGAGCCTGTTGCTGAAGGAGACACTGCTTATACCATCCTTCACCCAGACATGCCTACTGATAAGGAAGACTTGCAGAGATCATGGATCCAACTGAAAGAGCAAAGGGATACTTTCGAGGCTCATTACAAAGCAAGCCAAGCAAGAATCCTAGAGCTCACAAAGCAACTTCACGAGGAACGAAACCTCAACTCATACCTCAACACAAAGAGGAAACGTCCATGGGAGACTTAAAACCTCATCTTTTGTACTTATTTCATTTCCATTTTTGTAAGCCTAAAAGGCAAAACAAGTTATTACTAATAAAAAGTTACTTTCTTGTTTGTTTAAGCAAATTTAAATCCTGCGGTCCTTGAAAACATTGCATATGCATTCCCATATCATTTCATTGCATCACAGGTTTATAATTGTGCACAGGTTTCTCATCTTCTCGCTGTTTATTTCAGCAATGGCTCTTGAACAAACAGTTAAGGATCTCCAGGCACAAAATGCACAGTTCCAAGAGCTGATCCTGAACTTGAACAAGGGGCAGGATGAATTGAAGACACTGCTGGCTAAGAAGAAGAATCCCGAGGACAACAAGGATGATCAGGTGAAACAACTACAAGCTGAGATGACAGGAATGAGGACCCAGATGTATGACCAGATGGTCCTTATTCAAAGATTAGCTCAGGGGCAAGAAGAGCTAAGAACCTTTATCCACAAACTTCAAAGTAATAGAGTCAGGGATCTAATTGTCAGTGAACCTCCATTAAAACAAGCTGATTGGGTTGAAAGGAGGATGAGGATAAAAGAGGGTAAGAGACAGGTTACCATTGATTATTCTTCAATTGAAGAAGAAAGACCTGATAAGGTTAATCCACCTCAACACCAGAAAGGTAGAAGGCACTTTATCAAGTTCAGCACTCCAATGTCACAAGTTCTGCAATGCTTGTTGGAGATGAAGCTAATTTCCTTGGAAAATCCTCCTCAAAATCCTAAAACTTCCTCTCCTCGCTATAATCCCAAAGCAAGGTGTGGGTATCACTCCAACTGTCCTGGACATGATACTGATAGCTGTTGGGTATTGAAGAAAAAGATTCAAAACCTGATTGATGAAGGAATCCTAGAGGTTACTCCAGAAGGTCAAGTTGAATTCTACTATCATCCATCAAACACTGAAGCTGCAAGACAAGTTGCCCAAAGTAACAAGAAAGGAAGTCTACCTATTCTTGTTGAGATATGGGGCACCTTGGGGCATCCAAGTGGAAAATTTGATTTCAGGGTGAAGTATACTGCTCCTCAAAGTTCACAGATTGCAATTGAGGACATTCAGCCAACTGGATGGGACAACATTTGAATTTTCATTTGTAATTTCTTTTATTTGTTTGAACACTTACTATTATGTTAAACTTTGGTTTTCATTAATGCATTGCATATGTTTGTCTTGAATTAATCCATTCGTTCCACTATATTTTGAATTATGCTTCTTATTTCTATCCTGTGATATTTAACTCCTGATAAAGCTATAAACATGTAGAGGGAGGATGACGAAAACAATACCATAATCTTATGCAGTATGCTTTTGAACAGACTATGCTGACGATGTACAGGCATTGTTTTAATTCCTAAACAGTGGAGATATAAGGAAGTTAATCCCTAGTCAACCCTTTTGAGCCTATGAAGTAGGAGTTTTTATTCTCATGCAAATTAAAACCCTTATTCATAACCTGGGGCAGGGTAGTTACTCGGTTAACTCAACTATGTCAATTGTTTGTGTTGTACACAACTAATGATGGTTCTCTGTAATCATTAAACCTGACAGTCAATATCTAGCAACAAAAAAAAAAAAAAAGCTCACTAAGTCAAAACCTATGAAGGAGACTTAATATAAAAATTAAGACATCCCGCTGACTGTAACCTTGAAATAAACAGTTCAGGCAAAAAGAAGGGATAACAAAGTCAAAAGAAAAAAGAGGTCACTATGAATCCTCAACAAAGAAAGATGACTGAATGTTCAAATAAATTTTTGGTTTCTGAACCATCACAAATATCAGTGTTACAATACCAAAACTCTTTGGAACTTCAATGCATAAGTTAACTGAGCATAGGACTGAAGAACATCATGGAGATTGGGTTGGGTACAAATAAAATTTGAGCCTTTATCCTTTGTTTCTTAAACCATGAACCAGGCCACGTTATAACCCTTTAAAAGTCCTAACTGAAGCATGGTTAGTTCGAAAGCGTACTGTTACAAAAAGGTATCCTGACTCCTTTAGGGCTTATTATAAAACTTGAGTTAATATCATAGTTTTCACAAAAAAAAAAAAAAAAAGTTTTTCTAAAATAACTTGTTTCAAAACTTCAAGACAGACATAAGCATTGCATTTTTGAATATATTTGTTTGCATATACCTGAGTGTTTGACAGATGGAGAAACTTACAGGACGAATGTTCAATGAATCAAAGTCCTTCCGATAAACAAAGTTGCTTCCTGGATCAAAGTCCATGTATACAAAGGGGCATAGTCATGACCTCCCAATCAAGGGGGCAGGCCATGATATTTCCTAACTCATTTGGGGCAATCAGGACAAGATTCAACTATGTTTAAGAAGCCAGAGGCAGATCTCCTCATCTATCTGAAATGCCAAGGGCATAGTCACTGTTTCCCAGTCAAGAGGCATACCAAGTTACTGTTTAATTCAGTTTGGGGCAATTAGGTCCAGACTCAGCTGTGCTTAATAGCCAGGGGCATTTTTCCTCATACAATTGAATTACCAAAGGTGACGATGCCAGGGGCATGTGCTTATGGGGCATTCTGCTTGTTTCTCTTGAGATAGCTCATTACAGATACTTCCATTATGGGACAATTCATCCTCAACCAAGGGGCAATGCTTTCTCTTCAAATCTAACACCTGGAGCGTATATGGTCCATTACAACTTGAAGACACAGTCCTCTACCTTGATTTGGGATTCTCAGCAGAAGCCATGGTGGAAATTAATTGTCTACGCCAGTAGTATCAGATGGTGTCAGTATCATGTCTTCAGATCCAGCTATGAGGATTTCTGGGAAGGTATTCAGGAAAGTTAAAAATTTCAGGAGCTCCAAATCCAATTGGTTATACACTCTCGAAGTTGAAACGATTCTGTTTTCAAGTTCAGCTTTACTTTTACCCTCGGTGAAACTTCCATTGGTTATGTTTGAATGTATCATGCTTTTGAATATGATTGATGTTTACCAGAAATGCATGTATGCTTTTAATGTGATTGATGTTTACCAGAAATGCATGAAAATGCAGTAATGGTATTTACTAAAGACGAACGAGAGAAGGATTTCAACGAAGCTTCGCCGGTTCACCTTACAAGACAGTTACAAATCCTCAGTAGGACTAATCCATCTTCATAAGGTCTCATCTCCCCTGGAATTTATATCCATCTCTTTTATCCTCATACAGATATTCGGGAAATTACTTTCCAATAAGGGTACGACGAACGAAGACGGGATGTTATACTTATCCTACTATCAAACGAAGACGAAGGTTATCTACACCCTGTTATCCCCAGCAGACGGAGGGTTACATATTCTTCAACAACGAATCAGGATTTATTTTCCCTGGCCAGCAGTAGTTTTACGAAGATATCCAGACGTTCCCGGCAGTATCATATCATACATACATCATTTACATCATACCATAGCATATATATCCATAGACATATAGTACATTACTTAAATGCATCATATCATACATGCATACATAAAGCATAAACTAATGTTATTATACAGAATGCTACTCTGTTTCAGGTTAACTATCCGACAAACAAACTTATGATCTTTGGGACTGCTTTATTGTAACCTCAGGGTTACTTTATCCTTCTGATGAGCTTTTTTTTGGGACTGCTTTATTGTAACCTCAGGGTTATTTTATCCTCCTAATAAGCTTCTTATGATTTCAAGACTGCTTTAGAGCTATCCATTGCTCTATCCTCCTGAAATCATTACTTCAAGACTGCTTTAGAGTTATCATTATTGATTGCTCTATCCTCCTGAAGACATATCACATTGTTATTTCAAGACTGCTTTGGAGTTGTCATTATTGATGGCTCTATCCTCCTGAAATCAGTACTTCAAGAATGCTTTAGAGTTATCATTATTGATTGCTCTATCCTCCTGAAGACATATCACATTGTTATTTCAAGACTGCTTTGGAGTTGTCATTATTGATGGCTCTATCCTCCTGAAATCATTACTTCAAGACTGCTTTAGAGTTATCATTATTGATTGCTCTATCCTCCTGAAGACATATCACATTGTTATTTCAAGACTGCTTTGGAGTTGTCATTATTGATGGCTCTATCCTCCTGAAATCAGTACTTCAAGAATGCTTTAGAGTTATCATTATTGATTGCTCTATCCTCCTGAAGACATATCACATTGTTATTTCAAGACTGCTTTGGAGTTGTCATTATTGATGGCTCTATCCTCCTGAAATCAGTACTTCAAGAATGCTTTAGAGTTATCATTATTGATTGCTCTATCCTCCTGAAGACATATCACATTGTTATTTCAAGACTGCTTTGGAGTTGTCATTATTGATTGCTCTATCCTCCTGAAATCAGTACTTCAAGAATGCTTTAGAGTTATCATTATTGATTGCTCTATCCTCCTGAAGACATATCACATTGTTATTTCAAGACTGCTTTGGAGTTGTCATTATTGATTGCTCTATCCTCCTGAAATCATTACTTCAAGACTGCTTTAGAGTTATCATTATTAATTGCTCTATCCTCCTGAAGGCATATCACATTGTTATTTCAAGACTGCTTTGGAGTTGTCATTATTGATTGCTCTATCCTCCTGAAATCAGTACTTCAAGAATGCTTTAGAGTTATCATTATTGATTGCTCTATCCTCCTGAAGACATATCACATTGTTATTTCAAGACTGCTTTGGAGTTGTCATTATTGATTGCTCTATCCTCCTGAAATCATTACTTCAAGACTGCTTTAGAGTTATCATTATTAATTGCTCTATCCTCCTGAAGGCATATCACATTGTTATTTCAAGACTGCTTTGGAGTTGTCATTAGTAATTGCTCTATCCTCCTGAAATCATTATTTCAAGACTGCTTTGGAGTTGTCATTAGTGATTGCTCTATCCTCCTGAAATCATTATTTCAAGACTGCTTTGGAGTTGTCATTATTGATTGCTCTATCCTCATGAAGACATGCTGTTACATCAGTATTACTCCAGACTCCTGACAGCTCTCATTATACTACTGAAGAATTTCCCCCTAGTGGCATCTTTAAGCCCACTTAATCATGTTCAACCAACCATCAATATCACTCTATGCACTGGTGAGTGCAAATTTTTGGGCTTTTGTGTTCAATCCCCTTCAACCTTCCAGGTTACGACTGGCAAATATACCAATCTAACCCCTCAGGTTTCAGAAAATTGAACAGGGGCAGCTGTTGCACCCCAAAATTTGCCCTCACAATACAAGACTTTGTGTGCTAAGAAGATTCACAAGGTTCACAAGTTTCTCAATGCTTATATAACCTTTCATGAGGTTCATGAAGTCTACAAGTTACTTTATGAGGTTCACAAGGTTCACCAGCTTTACAATACCTCCCATGAGGTTCACAAGACATTTTATGATGGTTCACAAGGTTCACAAGCTTCTCAACATTTACAAGACCTTTCATGAGGTTCATGAAGTCCACAAGTTACTTCTTGAAGGTTCACAAGGTTCACAAGTTTCCCAATGCTTTCAATACCTTTCATGAGGTTCATGAAGTCTACAAGTTACTTCTTGAAGGTTCACAAGGTTCACAAGATTCACAATGATTACAAAAGCTTTCCTGAGGTTCATGAAGTCTACAAGCTACTTTATGAGGTTCACAAGGTTCACCAGCTTTACAATACCTCCCATGAGGTTCACAAGACATTTTATGATGGTTCACAAGGTTCACAAAGTTCACAATTGGTCAAAGAAGTTGACAATTCCCTCAGACAATGCACCTCCTAAGCAGCATCCAAAACTAGGGTTTTGACTTTAATCAGGCTAAATGGACTTCCAATACCTCAAGTGAGCTTCATAACATCTTATATGTGTATAAGAACCCCCATGACAAGTTTCAAGACTTTTCTCAAAAGTTTGCTCAGTCAGATGATCAGATAAGTCAAAATCAGTCAATGCAGTTAAAAAGTCAAACTGAGGTCAACTGTGGTCAAACCAAAGTCAAACTTCATGATTTTTTACCAACATCAAGTATATGAAGTAAAATTCATCATTTGATCAAGGGTTGATCATGATTCATCAAGGAGATTCCAGATCATCAATAATCAGGAGTTTCTAAATTAGGGTTTCCTCAGTAAAAGTCAACTGAACTTTGACCAGGCATAACTTTCACATACTTCATCACCAAGTCTCCATCCAAAGCTCATTTTGAAGGAAATTGAATCCTCTACAACTTTGATGTTGAAGGTTAAGCCCAAAAATGCTTCATTTGAAAGATATGATCTAAGACATTATAGGTCATTTCAAAAGTCAACAAAAAGTCAACAACTTCAAAAGGGCATAACTTGAGATTGGTAAATGATATGGACCTGAAACCAGTGGGGTTGTTTAGAGGACTCTTCAAGCTTTCCAAAAAGTCCAAGAACACCCTCATACCTTTAAAATTGAGGGAGATGTGCCTTTGCAAAGTTGGACAATTTTGTGATGGTTTATGTTGAAAAGGGAGGTTCAAAATCATTTCTTTTCAAATGGGCCATTCAATTTGTGACCCAATCCACTTCATAATGCCATGCACGAAATTTTCATGGTATTTTCATATTTTTTATTTTATTTTATTAATTTATTATGATTTATTACATTTTAAATCATTTTTAATTTAAAAAAATATTAAATATGAAAAGATATTTTTGTGATTGGATCTAGAAAATCATAAAGAGTGATTGAAACTTAAAAAGAAGGAAATCATATGAATCATCCCAAGATAGCAAGGCTTTATGATCAAATATGTGACTTTTACAACTTAATCTTTGTCAATCTTTTTTGGATCAATTTTTCACATAGCCCATCAATATTTCTGACCTAAATTCATCACACATATATACTTAACACAAACCTAATGCTCATTCACGAATGGAGCAGCTTCAAGGTGAGTTTCAAAACACAAAAATTTGTCAAAAAAGTGAGAATCGGATTTCAAATTTGAGAGCTTTAGAAGGTAAATTAAGAACATAGACATGTTCTTTGATCATCCATGAAGCGAAATCATCCATCATATGCATCCCATATGTCTCATGTTGAGCTACCCGAATCCATCTTTGCCTTGAACTTAAATTTTTCGATTCAACCAATATATGTAATATAAACTGTTTTTGATTGTTGATATGTGTTTATCTTGATCCATAGAACGTTTCTGGGCAATTGGATTGAAGGATGAGTGCTTGAAACGCAAACGGCCATGTTAGGGTTAATGACCTCCAATTAGGGTTTATCATTTGAATGCATATAAATGAATTGTGAAAACATAGAACTGTTGTGTGAATCATAAGAATCATAGATCACTAATCAATTTCATGAATCGGTATGGTTTTGGTTAAGTTTCGTTTTCGCAGGTTTTGCTAGGATTTCAAATTCGCAGGAAAAATCGTAGGTTAAATCGCAGGTAAATTCGAAGGTCTCAAGGTTGAAGATGAAGTCTGGCTGGCGCGAAAATTAATATTCAAATTTCGTTTTAAAATATAATTAATCTTTTCTGTTTATATCACAAGCTAAATGCTTGGCCTGGTGGTAAGCTGGGCGTGTGTTTGTTGTAAAGGGCCTGGTTCGATTCCTGGCAAGGCATTGTTTTTTTTGCTTATTTTTTCAGGATTGGAGAGGACATAATATATTATGCGTTAAAGTCATTCAATAAGCAGGTAGGCTCTCCCAGCCAGGCGGTAAGACGCGCGTATGCACATCCATAAGGTCCTGGGTACGAAACCACCCCAGGCCTTTTGTTTTTTTCATATTTTTCTGGATTTATCAAAGACAAAGAACAAAACCAAATATTCTCATTCTACTTTCACCTGCGTATGGATGGCTGAGTGGTTCTGGATGTTGTTTGCAAACCTGAGGTCTTGGGATCAAATCCCAGCAGGTTCCTTTTTCTTTTCTTTCTATTTTCTTCTTTTTCTTATTATTCTTTAATTAATATTTTAATTTCAAGAAAAATCCATAAAATTCAAAAAAATAATATATTTACATTAGATTAAACTTATATTTATTTCTTTTACTAAAAAATAATAATTTGTTAACATGTCATTATTTTATTAATTAAAAAAATTTGTATATATGTTTATAAATAAAATAGGTAATTAGATAAACCCTAATTTTATAAAACCCTATTTCTAAAAAACCTAAAAAATATATAAAACCCTAGTTTTCTAATCCTAAAATATTTTTTTCTAAATAAAATTTAATTCTTTTTTTTTAATTCCTAACATGATTATAATTTTTCATAAAATTTTGTATTCATAATTTAAATTAATTTTCTTTTAATGTTTAGAAATAGTTTAATTCATATATTTTGTATATAGTTAAAATTAATTTATAAATACAATGGCCAATAGAAATTAAATTTTAATATGATATTTAAAATCAATTTTTTTTTTTTCTATAATATGTTTATAATAATTAAATTTAGTAATTATAATAATTTAGATATTATATGAATTTAAAAATTAATTGTATATGATAATTTCTTCTTATCTTATTATTATTATTAATTAATTTCTTGCTTATTATAACTTCATTAATCTTTTAATTACTAACCATCTTATTATCTATTTTTATGTTTATAATCTCATTTATTCTAATTATTATTATTATTATTTTACTAACCAAATTATTTTGCTTTATTAATTTCATAGTATTATTATTATTTACTAACCCCTTATTATTTTATTGCTTATTTATATTTGGTTTACTTTTATTTAATTATTTTGCTTATTATTTTCTATTATAATTTTGTAATTGTTCCTGGTTGTAAAGTTGTGATTATTTTAATTATTATTATGGTTAGTAATTAGGGAGTGTTAACATGTATGTAATATTAAAATAAATTTAGATAATTTTTAATAAAGATAATTAATTTAAACACTTCACACACGTAAGTCGATTTTAATCGCCGTCTCACCTTCTAAGGTTATTCCTCTCGTTGCCTACGAATAATGGTTAAGTGGGGTGTATAAAAGCAAGTCCCTCGAAAGAAATCATCAAAGTCCCTTATTGTTGCCTTTACGGATCGAGTCCCTTTCGAAAAATGATGATAGACCCTTATAAATGCTTATTACACCCCACCATTGCCTTCAAAATCAAGTTGTCCCTCAAATGTCCCTCAAACATCCAAAGTAAGGACTACCTACTCCATTATAGTAGGGATAGTCTTACTAAGGAAAGGATAAAGAATAAGAAAGACCTTTAAACATTAGGGTAAGTTACTCCTAAGTACTTAAGCTCATTTCAAAACTTTTTCACACTTAAATAAATTTCCAACAAAATTTTCAAACAAGTTTCTTACACATCCATACATGGATTATTATTAAACTATTCTGAAATTTTTGCTATTCACACACTACACTTTCAAAACAATTCAAAAGTGAGCTTAAGTACCTAAGAGCCCATGGATAACCATGGATGAAAAGGATGCTAATACCTTCCCTTTTCATAACCTACCCCCCGGACCCAAAATATTCTCTAAGGTCTTTCCTGTTCTTTTATAACCTTTCCTTATGGATAAAATAAAAGTCGGTGGCGACTCTTGCTATCCGCAACATTGTTTAAAGTCAGTTCACCGGGTTACACCCATAAACATGTTGACTTGCTCCGCGTAGGGTTGGAAAAACTCCTAAAAACACGTTGATTTAATCTGTGTACATAGGTCGCCCATAAATGCTTTTTCTTGCTCTACGTAGGGTTGGAAAAACTCCTATAAACACGTTGATTTAATCTGTGTACATAGGTCGCCCACAAACGCGTTGACTTTCTCCGCGTAGGGTTGACAAAACTCCTATTAAACTCGTTGATTTAATTTGTGTACATAGGTTTCCCACAAGCGTGTTAACTCACTCATTGCAAGATGGATAAAAATCTTGTAAATGCGAGAACTTGCTTTGTATACATAGGTTAGCATTAACGGGTCAACACTCGTCTATAAAGACTTGATTTCCCTACAAAGGTCTCAACGACAATTTAGAAGTGTTTGAGCCTAGAATTCACCAAGAAGAACTTAGGGCTTCTAAACCCCCATCAACAAGATGCTAAAAGCTTATGAAAAGTCGTGCATCAAGTCCCTAACATACCCGGGTACATACCCGATAATCTTGGCCATAAAGGCTCAAAACATTCAAGAACCTGCCAATGGGATCCTTAAGCACAAGTGCACAAATTAACAAATGTAAGGTCTTAAGAAGATTAAAATTTATCAAGTATAATTCCTGAGACTTCATGATCGGCCACTTTAAGCCATCTTGACTCAAGTACCTGAGGGGCTAATACATACATGTGTGGAGAATTATTTTGCGAAATGAAAAAGTGAAAGACTTTTGAACATGTAAGAAACATAAACATAAAGCCTCATGAGGGATGAAAATTGTGCATTACAAAATTAAAAGGCCCAAAGGCCGAAAATGTCATAAGAGAGGGGGGAATACTATGCATCCTTACAAAAGCTATTCAAACATACATCCAAAAAGATGATTAAACAAAATCATTTAGGCGAACGCGTTTTCATTTGCGGCATAAACTTTTGGGTTCTTGTTCCCGCCCTTATTATGGATGGGAGAAGGGGGCTTATCTAGGTTATCCTTCCTGAGTTCTTCAATATCAACTAGGAGGCCACCCTGCACCACCTTGAAGTATTCTAATTCAGACATGTCCAACTCATGAGAAAGACAGAGAGCCTGTTATTTGGCCTTATCAAAAGATATATCACCATCTATGAGGACGTCCATTTAAGCCTAAGCTCAGCGTTTGAATCCGAAAGCTCTTGATTTGAAGACTTGACCTGCATCAATTCTTCATCGATTTTTGATAAAGCCAACTTGTGCTTGGACTCAAGAGTCTCCTTGCTCTTCCTCTCATCATCCAAGTCTTTTTCTAAACCAGAGAGCTTTTCCTTCAACTAGACAACTTCCTCTTTTAACTTCAGCTCCGCCTTCTCAGAATCAATAACCGATTCAAACAAACCTCAGGCGAGTACGACACACCGAATGAGATAAGAACTCAAGTTCTGGGTAATACTCTGTTGGCCTATCATCTTCACCCTATTGACATCCCTAATCATTTTGAGATGATCATTTAAAAAATTGAGTCCATCAAAGTCATTGAACCATAACTTGAACTCCCAGGACGTTTCTCCCTCCCCGGGAGAAGACAAGAGTGAGGTGATCTCTATATCATCTTGACATATCTTATTGGGCATGATATTTTTAAGCTTTTTAGGAACACCCTGAGAAGGCTCTTCCAAAGCTAATGGGACAGGAATCTGAGTCTCGTATCCGCTGGGAGCAGTTTTAGAGCTTGTCACCCTGGTACGCTTAGGATGTAAGACTTCCAAACCAACCAAATCCGACTTTGTAGGAATGTTTTCCTCGGATCCTCTCTTAGCAGCACGAGCCGCCTACATCAATCTCTTCTTCTTAACTGTTGATAGTTGAGTCATTTTATCTGCAAAATAAACGAGCATCATAATTTAAATAAATTCAAGTAAGGAAAATAGAGAACAAGCAATTACCTATGAAGGTGAGTCGTTATTCATCATTTAAATGTAACAAATCTTTGACCTTCATCATATGGAAGTAATCAAGAACCTCCAGCGTTTGAGACTCCAAGTCATTCAACTTATGAAAATTGAACCCGGTGATGGGTTGTGGGTTATCAACCTAGTAGAAGGGAAAACGAGGTTGTCCGTCCAGCGCGTAAAGCACTTGGGGACATCTCGGCCCAATCCTCACCCTTAGAAACTAATTCTTGTAATGTTTGAGTTTGAGGAATACAACTGGAGGAAGCTACGACCGGGTATCCCACTAAGTTGCACCTATCTGCATTTGTCTGTGTTCTTTACTTCGAAGAAATAGAAGAACAGACCGATGATGGGGGATAATATTCAAGACCTAACAAACTCTCTCAAAAGCCTTTATAAAGCCCCAACTATTGGGATGAAGCTGGGAGGGAGCTACATTGACAGTTTTTAAAACATCTACCTCAAATTTGGAAAATGGAATTTTGATGTCAAAATCTTCTAAACCCCAACATAAAAATAAAAATGAATCTTCTTTATTACCTTTGGGATGAAGAAGTAAAATCGGTTCTCCGGAGACGCATGCATCCTAAAGGACGTCATCCTCGGATCCAGTAGAAGATATCCACTTCCTTGCTCGTAATTCGGCGATCCTTTTGTCATCGGTAATGCTTTGTTTATGATTCATAACGTCAAGATCAAAAGAAGGGACAGTCGACAACTCTGTGAAACCTGAGGAAGATAAGCCAGAAGCAAAAATACTTTCAGGCATGAGAATGTCATCGTAAACCTCGTTTATAACTCTCCCAAACTCCTATGGTCCTAGAGCATTGTCCATATCCCACATGCATTCATCCCACAACCTTTTTCTTTTCAAGGCATTCATATGAACAATCTCGGATCCAACTTTGTAGGAATATAGAGAATTTACCTGTGAGTAAGAGAAGTATTGAAGCAGTGGGGAAGTTTTGCGTTATTCGAAAAGAAAATGATGATATGAATTCAGAAAGAAGAAAGAGAATAAGGCTTTAAAAAGGAAGCGCAATACCCAAAAGGCTAGTAAATAGCCACCAACAATCATCATTATGCTAGAGAGAAATAAAAGTACACAACCCTTTAAGAGAATTCTGCCACGTAGCAGCCGAGTCAAAAATCGACAACCCTAAAATATAAGAAGGCTTAAAGTATTGTCGAGAAAAATACCCGCAAAGCAAAAACATAACTCGGAGGGCTTATGTACATACCCAATATTTTCAGGTCAAACTCTGTAGCCGGACATGACAAGGCGTGCACTAAGCTGCTAAAATAGAAGTGATTGAACTAACAATAAGGTAAAAGGAACACCAACAAAAACTCGGGCCGACCTCTGAACTCAACTTACCTGAACCGACCACCACACTCAACCCACCTCCTAGGAGGTCTGGCAACACATTCCCTTGACCCGTCACCCGGTCACACACTCACTAAGCAGGCCAAAGGATTGTAACGGTTATGCCACATCATTGCAGATGTTACCAAGCCTTCAAAGCAGACAATTATGAAGGATAGTTACACATTCAAGGCCCTATAATGGTGTAAGGACAAAAGACTTCTCTTAATGGCCTATCTCAATGAAGACTCCAAAGACAAATATAAAAGGAGCTCCCGCCAGAGGGATACACAAGACACATTCATCTTGAGACTTACTGCTTCCGAACTGCTTTTGAATCCACAAATGTATTGCTCAATACAAATGACGTAACTCTCCTTGCCCAGAAAGAGGGGAGCTAGCACCTTTGGTGGTCTAACCATTTTTGGCTAGAACACTAATTGATTAGATGATTGCAAAAATCTCTTAATCAATTGAACAATTTTCTAATCAACTCGCTAGCCTCCAAAAACATTTTTTGTTGTTTTAATTAAAAGTGAGAGCCTTTTATATGTTTTAATTGTGTGTGATATAGACATAATACTTCCAAAAACACCCATGTGTTTTTACAATACACTGATCAATCATGCGAACACGACCAAAAGAGATATCATATTCCATCTATTTCACACTTTAAAGCTTGAAATTATTTTTGACATCAGTATTAGACAAGAATCTTGAGTCTTCTTGATGATGCTTGAGATATTTCCATGTTAGTTACCATCATCTAAGAGCTTGAAGATTTAAACCAATGGTGATCATAAACCCTAAGTCTTTTAAAAAGTGTCTTTAACTTGATTTCACAGGATATATTGATCAACATCATTATGCATCTTTGAAAGCTTGGGCTAATTTCTTTACTTCAAGCACTGTCATTATCAAAACCGCTTTATACGTTATCATTATCAAACCAAATCATATTCTCAGTTAAGCAATCACTTCTGGAATCTTACAATCCACGAGCTTTATCATTTTGGATAGTTTTGATGGGAAATTAAAACAAAATAATAGAACATGCAACGGATATAAAATTCCCCATACTTATAGGAACCTTGTGTATCAACAACAAATATAAGATAGCAAATCGAACACATAAAGGCACAAAAGAACACCAATAATTTTAACATGGAAAACCCCTCAATATGAGAGTAATAACCACGATTTGTCCATACCAAAGAAATAACTCCACTATAATCAATTAAGGATATAAGATAGTATTAAATTTATTCGCAAACTAGTACTAAAAACCGCAAATCACAAAGCAAACTAGCTTACAAATAAGAATCAAAAAGCTGGAAAATTTTCTCAAATCTGCAGCTTTAGTGTGAAGCATAAAACTCTCATCTCAGACGTTGTTTTGAAATTATGAATGGTTCAAAGTTATACATGTTTGTTACAAATATGTCCTCCAAATTTGAGCTTGATCTGACGGTTAACAAATCAGATATTGTCGATTTAATGAGTCTGGTTACAGAAAAATAGGAATGTGTTTCTCTCTTCTTTTCTCTTTTAAATCCTTATTTTATCTCTATCTCTCTCAACACTAAATTGATCATTTCCACTTAAATAAGTGATACAAATGGGTTAATCATATTTGGGCCTTTCTCAAACAAGGTAGGGAGCCCAAACCCAATAAATCTCCCTCTCACAACTATGTGGAGGAAATCACCATATTGGTGATATCACAACAAGCTTCACATTTACCTTTTGATAATGTTTTAATCATCATGTCATAACCATTATCATATGTATGAACTTTATCTAACTCCAACAACTTAGCATCCAAAACATCATGTATCCAATGATATCTCATATCGATGTGTTTGAACCTATTATGAAAAGTCAGATTCTTACCAAGATGAATAGCGTTTTGACTATCAACAAATAACACATATTTGTCTTGAAAAAAAGCAAGCTCCTGCAAAAATTTCTTCAACCATAGTAACTCTTTGCATGCTTCGGTAATTGCAATGAACTCAACCTCTATAGTAGACAGTGCTACACAATTTTGAAATATGGACCGCCAAGTTATAATTCCCCTTGCAAATTTAATCACGTAGCCCGAAGTGGGATTTCTAGAATTAATGTCTTTAGCCATATCAGAGTCAGAGTACCCCACTAGAGTAGGATTATCTCCTCCAAAAGAAAGCCTTATAAAATTAGTACAACGAAGATACCTTAAAATCCATTTTACAACATTCCAATGCTCTCTACCTGGATTTGAAAACAATCTTTTGACTTTACGAACAACATGTGTTATATCTTATAATGTACACACCATTTCATACATCAAATTACCCACAACAGACGCATATGTAACATGTTTCATATAAAATGCTTAATCTTCACTTGAAGGACTTTGATTAGAACTCAACTTGAAATGAGTAGCGAGAAAAGTGTTTACTGCATTAAAACTTTTCATTTTGAATATTTGCAGGACTCTAATGCCAAAGTTTCTTTTCTTTTCCGTCACACATGATTCTAATGCCAAGAATCTATTTAGTTGTTCCCATGTATTTCATGGCAAATGACTCTCATAATTGCTTATTTAACATGTTAATGTTAGAAATACTTTTACCTACAATAAACATATCATCAACATATAACAATAGGATAATAAAGTCATTGTTATAAACTTTTCTAACAAAGACGCAATGATCTGAAGTAGTCTTTTGGCATCATTGATCACACATAACATACTTAAACTTCTTGTACCACTGCCTTGGAGCTTGCTTGAACCCATATAACCTCTTTCTCAATCTACACACATGATCTTCTTTACCTTTAACTTGAAAATCATAAGGTCTTTTCATGTAGATTTCTTCCTCCAAATCACCATGAAGGAAAGTTGTTTTCATATCCATTTACTTAACCTCTAAATCAAGAGTAACAACCAAACTCAACACGATTCTAATTGATGACATCCTTACAAAAAGTGACAAAATATCATTAAAATAAACACCCTTTCTTTGACGAAAACCTTTCAGCACTAATTTGGCTTTATATCTTAGAGACTTAGAGTTGCTCTCATGTTTAACTCTATAAATCCATTTGTTTTCCAAAGCCCCTTTTTCCTTTAGGAAACTTCACTAAATCATAAATGTGATTATCATGTAGTGATTTCATCTCATCATGCATTACATCCATCCACTTTTGGTTTTCATCACTTCCCATGGCCTTTTGAAAACACTCGGGTTCACCCTCATTAGTAAAGGTCAAATACTCATCAGAATTATACCTTATAGAAAATTGTCTTTGCCTGTTAGACCTCATTAGTTAAACTTGAGATGATTATGGAGCTTCACCAAGATTCTCATCATGTGACATATCGCTCTTTCTCCCCTTCACCATCATTAGTTGGGATATTTACCTCATCTCCAAGTTGTTGATAATAAACATAATCATATGGCTCACCATAGTGATCATCATCACCAATAACATCCAGATAGTGACTAGGTAACCGAACTGGATCAACATTAGACAAAAGAATGTCTTTCTTGTGTGTAACTTTCTCTACCTTATCAATGTATTAAATAGTTTGGTCTTCCATAAACACCACATTGTGGCTTCGAATAAGCTTCTTCCCTATATGATAATATAACCTGTAACCAAACTTATATTGCCAATAGTAGATGAAGATACATTATTTTGACTTTGCATCCAACTTGGATCTTTCATCCTTTGGAATATGCACAAAAGTCTTACAACCAAATACTCTTAAATGATCATACTTGACATTTTTTCCAAACCAATTTTTGTCTGGAACTTCATAGTTCAAAACAACATTAGGAGTGAGATTAAGAACATGTAATACTGTGTAAAGTGGCTCGCCCCAATAATGATTAGGCAACTTAGCTTCAGAGAGCATACACCTTACAATCTCAATTAATGTTCGATTCATCATCTCTGCTAAACCATTCAGGAGTTTTATGAGGAGTCTTTTTAGGTGCAATACCATGCTGCTTGCAATAGGAATCAAATGGTCTAATATACTCTCCACCATTTTCTGAACAAACACATTTCAACTTCTTGCTTATCTATCTCTTAGCTAAAGCATGAAATTCTTTGAACTTTTCTGTAGATGTTTAGAATTGGCAGAATTTTTGACCAACAAGAATTGTTGAATTCAGTTCAGGATGTCCTATCAGATGTTGGGACATTATCAAACAGAGTATAAGAACTTAATTCAGGATGTCACACCAGATGTTGGGACATTGTGTAAATGATTTAAGTTCAGTTTTTCAGGATGTCCCAACAGATGTTGTGACATCTCACACCTGCTACCAGAATTAATTAATGACTAACTGATCTGAGAAATTTAAGGAAGTTATCTGGAATTAATTATGGATGGACAAAAACAGAATAAGGCGCATCTGTAGGGAGTGTTGTTATGAGACTTCAGCATAATCAGAAGAACTAAATCACCTAGAATCTAGGAAGTAACAAACCCTAATTCAAGGTGGAAGCTGCATGCGTTTTAGGATTGGATTAACCTACAGAAAGCCCAAAATCCAAACACCTATTTAAGAAACAGAAACTCTCAGAATAGAGCACGAATTTCAGAAGACAAAATAAGGTGTTTTATGTTTTAATAGCAGGTTGTTTTTATTGTACCACTTTATGAGCTTTTAAGCAAAAGTGCATTTGTGTCTTGATTGAAACTGTGAAGTAAGATCAAGCTGTTTTGTTTGAAGTATGACTTCAATTTTATTAAACTTGTAAACAAGATCACTGTGTGATTGAGGGGGAGTGAGTTGGTACTCATATCTAAGTTGTGTCTTAGGTAGAAATTGCATTGGGTAGATATTAAGTGAAAGATTAAACTGGGTGGTTTAAGTCTAGAATTAATATTACTTATAGTGGATTTCCTCCTGGCTTGGTAGCCTCCAGATGTAAGTGTGGTTATACACTGAACTGGGTTAACAAATTATTGTGTTGTTTAATTTTCCTGCACTTTAAGTTTTGGTCAAGTGTTGGAACATCTCATTCGACATCTCATACCTGATCACAGAATTTCAATTGGCATCAGAGCAGGCACCCTGCCTGTTTATTCTGGGTGAGATATAGGGAATACAAATTCTGGAAACATGGACAGAGATATAGGATCAGTAAATAGACCACCTATACTGGATGGATCTAATTATGACTACTGGAAGCCAAGAATGATTGCATTCTTAAGATCACTTGACAATAGGGCCTGGAAAGCAGTCAACAATGGATGGGAACATCCTGTCCAAGACACCAAAGATGGAGCAAAAGTGTTGAAACCTGAAGAAGAATGGAGTAAGGAGGAAGAAGATTCAGCACTTGGCAACTCCAAGGCCTTAAATGCTTTATTCAATGGCATTGATAGGAACATCTTTAGACTTGTGCATCACTGTGAGCTGGACAAAGATGTGTGGGACACTCTCAAAACAACTCATGAAGGAACATCAAAGGTAAAGATGTCAAGACTTCAACTTCTCACCACCAAGTTTGAAAACTTGAGAATGAAGGAAGATGAGACAATTCATGAATTCTACATGAACATCTTAGAAATAGCCAATACTTCTGGAGCCTTGGGAGAAAAGATGACTGATGAAAAGCTTGTAAGAAAGATTCTCAGATCTTTGCCAAAAAGATTTGACATGAAAGTCACAGCAATAGAAGAAGCTCAAGACATATGCACAATGAAAGTTGAAGAGCTCATTGGTTCCCTTCAAACATTTGAGATGGGAATGAATGACACAATTGTAAAGAAGAACAAAAGCATAACCTTGATGTCAAATACTGATAAAGAAGAAGAAAATGATGAATCAGAAACTGATGAAAACTTATCAGAAAACATTGCTATGCTTGGAAGACAATTCAAAAAGATTCTCAGAAATATGGAAAACAAGTCCAGACCAAGTGGAAGATACACAAACTCTTCTGAGAACAAAAGACCTTTTGATAAAAGGTCAACTTATGATGAAAAGACCAGTCAAGAAAAAAGGATCAAATGCCATGGATGTGAAGGATATGGACACATCAGGAATGAATGTCCTACCTATTTAAAAAGGCAAAAGAAAGGTCTCTCTGTAACCTGGTCTGATGAAGACTCAGGAGGTGATTCAGAAGAAGAATCAGCTAAGCATATCACTGCTCTAGCTGGATTATATGAATCTGAAAGTGAATCCAGTGACGGGGAGCTTACTTTTGAAGAACTTGAGCAATCATTCAGAGAACTAGTCAAAAGAAGCACTGAAATATGCAGGGAGAGTATAAAGCTAAAGAAGCAGATTGAGGCACTAAAGGATGAAAAAGCAAGTGATCTAGAGATCATTGACACCTTGAAAAGTGAAGTAAGTCTGCTCAACTCCAAGTTGGAACATATGTCCAAATCTGTTAGAATGCTGAACAGTAGCTCAAGCACACTGGATGTTATTCTCAACAACAATAAGCATTCAGGGGATAAAAGTGGACTGAGATTTAACAAAGCTTATAAGGCTGAAGCTAGCACAAGCAAAACTACTTCAAATCCCATACAGTCAAACAAGATGTCCCAACAGATGTCTCAACATCATGAAAAGAACATAATGAAGAAGAAGCATCAAAGATGGAGATGTCATCATTGTGGAAGATTTGGACATATCAAACCTCATTGCTACAAGTTGCATGGATATCCAAATCAAAGAGATCAACAACCCCCTAAGCAGAAGACAGAGGTCATCAAGAAAGTATGGGTACCAAAAGCTAGTCTTCATGCTGATTAAAGCTACATGCCCAAGAACAAGATCAACAAACAACCTTGGAGCTCTACTGATAAACAATACACAGGGCAGAGGTATCAAAAGAAATCTCAACACAAATGGTCAAAGAAGAATGTGGCATATATAGCTCATACATCTCTAAGAGTATCAGCTAAAGAAGACTGGTACTTTGACAGTGGATGTTCAAGACACATGACTGGATTGAAGAATCTGCTAGTAGACTTAAAGTCATATTCATCCAGATATGTAACATTTGGAGATGGAGCTAAAGGAGAAATCAAAGGTGTTGGGACCTTGGACTGTCCAGATGTACCAAGACTGGATGATGTGCTGCTAGTAAAAGGATTGACCGCTAACTTGATCAGCATAAGTAAATTATGTGATCAAGGTTACAGTGTAAACTTTACCAAAACTGAATGCATAGTGTCAAATAAAGAACATAAGGTTGTCATGAGAGGAGCCAGATCTAAAGACAACTGTTATATGTGGGAACCTCAAGAATTCAGTCCCACTTCAACTTGCTCTTTAGCCAAAGAAGAAGAAATGAAACTATGGCACCAAAGAATGGGTCACCTTCACTTCAGAGGCATAAAGAAAATCATATCTATGGAAGCTGTGAGAGGTATCCCTAAACTGAAGATTGATGATGGAAAAATATGTGGTGAATGTGAAATAGGCAAACAAACCAAGATGTCCCATCCAAAGCTTCAACATCTGACAACTTCCAAAGTTTTGGAACTATTGCATATGGATCTTATGGGACCTATGCAGGTTGAGAGCCATGGTGGTAAGAGGTATGCCTATGTGGTGGTTGATGACTTTTCAAGGTATACATGGATAAATTTCATCAAAGAAAAGTCTGATGTATTTGATGTATTCAAAGACTTATGCCAAAGAATACAAAGGGAAAAAGCCATCTGTGTGATCAGAATAAGAAGTGATCATGGAAAAGAATTTGAGAACCAAAAATTCTTAGATTTCTGTTCTTCAAAAGGAATCAATCATGAATACTCTTCACCAATCACTCCTCAACAGAATGGGATTGTTGAGAGGAAGAATAGAACTATTCAAGAATCAGCAAAAGCTATGATCCATGCTAAAAAGTTACCTTTGTACTTCTGGGCTGAAGCTATGAACACAGCTTGTTACATCCATAACAGAGTTACTCTAAGGAAAGGAACTTTGTCCACAATCTATGAAGTCTGGAAGGGCAGAAAACCCACAGTTAAGTACTTCCATGTGTTTGGAAGTAACTGTTATATTCTGGCAGATAGGGAGCAAAGAAGAAAAATGGATCCTAAAAGTGATGAAGGGATTTTTCTTGGATACTTTATAAACAGCAGAGCATATAGAGTATTTAATTCTAGAACCAAGGTTATCATGGAATCCATAAATGTGATAATTGATGATGCTCCTACAGATGTTCCAGAAGATGTTGGAACATCTGCTGATATCAAAACTGAAGCTGAAGAAAAGAGTGATCATTCTGACTTCACTCAAACTGATGCAAGGACAGAACAATCCAGCAAACCTCCCTCCATCAGAATCCAGAAGGATCATCCCAAAGATTTGATAATTGGTGATCCCAACAGAGGTGTAAGCACTAGATCAAGAGAAGTAATTTCAGGTTCCTGTTTTGTTTCTAAAATAGAACCTAAAAACATCAAGGAAGCTCTTACTGATGAATACTGGATTTGTGCTATGCAAGAGGAATTAGGTCAATTCACAAGAAATAAAGTGTGGAACCTTGTTCCTAGACCTGATGACATAAATGTGATTGGAACTAAATGGGTGTATAAGAACAAGTCAAATGAGCAAGGAGTTGTTACAAAGAACAAAGCTAGACTTGTAGCTCAAGGATACACACAAATTGAAGGAGTAGACTTTGATGAAACCTTTGCACCAGTAGCAAGGCTTGAATCAATCAGATTACTTTTGGGAATTGCTTGTATCTTAAAGTTCAAGCTATTTCAAATGGATGTGAAAAGTGCCTTTCTAAATGGATATCTGAATGAAGAGGTATATGTAGAACAAACTAAAGGATTTGTTGATCCAAGCTGTCCAAATCATGTATACAAACTAAAGAAGGCTCTTTATGGTTTGAAGCAAGCTCCAAGAGCATGGTATGAAAGGCTAACTACTTTTCTTATCAAGCAAGGATACATGAAAGGTGGAATTGACAAAACCTTATTTGTTAAAGATGAAGAAGGAAATGTCATGATTGCTCAAATATATGTAGATGACATTGTCTTTGGTGGGATGTCAGACAGGATGGTTAAACATTTTGTCAACCAGATGGAATCTTAATTTGAAATGAGCCTAGTAGGAGAATTAACCTACTTTCTTGGACTGCAAATAAAGCAAATGGAGGACTCCATGTTCATTTCCCAAAGCAAGTATGCTAAGAACATTGTCAAGAAATTTGGGATGGACAGTGCTACTCATAAGAGAACTCCTGCCCCCACACATTTAAAGCTAACTAAAGATGACAAGGGTAAGAATGTAGATCAAAGCCTATACATAAGTATGATTGGAAGCTTGTTATATCTGACTGCTAGCAGACCAGACATAGCATTTGCAGTAGGTGTATGTGCAAGATATCAAGCTGATCCAAAAGTTAGTCATCTTAATCAAGTCAAGAGAATTCTGAAATATGTTAATGGTACTTGTGACTATGGCATAATGTACTTTCATGGATGCAAACCAATTCTCACTGGCTTCTGTGATGCTGATTGGGCTGGAAGTGCTGATGACAGAAAAAGCACTTCAGGAGGATGCTTCTTTCTAGGAAACAATTTGATTTCTTGGTTCAGTAAGAAACAAAATTGTGTATCCTTATCTACTGCTGAAGCTGAATATATAGCAGCTGGAAGCAGTTGTTCACAGTTGGTTTGGATGAAGCAAATGCTCACTGAGTACAATGTCCCACAAGATGTCATGACATTGTACTGTGACAACTTAAGTGCAATTAACATATCAAAGAATCCTATCCAACATAGCAGGACCAAGCATATTGATATCAGACATCATTTCATCAGAGATCTTGTGGAAGAGAAAGTGATTTCACTGGAACATGTAGCTACAAATCTGCAGTTGGCTGATATATTTACCAAAGCCTTGGATGCTACTCAATTTGAAAACTTAAGGGGTAAATTGGGAATCTTCTTATGTGAGATTTAGCAGTTATGGAGATGTGCCAACATGTCATATGACATTGTGTGGCATAAGCACCAGATGGCAACACCAGTCTGGTCAAGCACCTTGGGTATTCCATTCCTAAAACTTCTCCAAGTAACGGCTACTTATAAAATATCAGCTTGCTTTCAGCTATCCATATTCTCATCACACTTTCAAAAATGAATTGCATTCTCTAACTGCTTTTCAGAACTCATCAAACCTAAAACTCTTCATCCACCTCCTTCGAAAATGTCTCAAAACCCTAACATTTCTGAAGAAATCCTCAACAAGGAAGATGTGGTGCATGCAACCCCCATTTCTGTGGTACCCATGGATTCAACTCCCATGGACGAAATCAGAGGAAGTGTTCCTCTTACTCAAAAGCCAAGAACTCCAAAAAGAACAAAAGATCAAGTTTTCAGCAAGACCAAAGGCATACCTTCACCAGCAAACATCACTCCTAAAGCCTCTGAATACGTGGATGATTCCATAAAGGAGTTGGTAACCAGGATCCTATCTGAGCAAAGAGTGGTAAGTGGCATATCTATCCCTCTGAACACCATGCCAGCTCCACAAGAAGATCAACAAACTCAGGCTGAAAAGGACACTCCTGCTCAACAGGATGTCCCAATAGATGTTGAAACATCTGAGGACCAGCAAAAGGCGTCATCTGATGCTGCTGTTGAATCATCTGAGGACCAGAAAAGGGCCTCCACTGATAGTGATGAAGAAATATCTGAGGACCAGCACAAGGCCTCCACTGAAGATCAAATCTCTGTTGAACCATCAGCTGAAGAGAATACTGCTCAACCTCCTCCTGTTGTGAACCTAGAGCATGATTCTGATACAAAAATCATTACTTCTGTAAACCCTAGCATAGCCGAAAGGCTTAGGACTAGGAAAGAAAAGATGCATGCAGGACATGCAATTCCTGAGAAGAAGCAAGCTACACCAAAGAAGGACAAAGCTAAAGTTGTCTTTGGTCCTACAAAACAATGGAGCAAAGTCCAAACTCAAAAGAGGAAAGTTGTCACTCCTCCAGGTTCTGATGTTGAAGAAGATGTCCCAACATCTCCTCCAAAGAAGAAACCAGCACCCTCAAGGTCATCAACTGTTGTTCCAGAAGCTCCTTTGGACAACATCTCCTTTCATCATGTTTCAAGTGTGAATAGATGGAATTTTGTCTATCAAAGAAGGGTAGCACTTGAAAGAGAGCTGAGCAGTAATGCACTTGAGTGCACAGAGGTAATTGATCTCATTTCTTCTGCTGGCCTTTTCAAAACTGTCTCCAACCTCTCTCCTTGCTATGAGCTGCTTGTCAAGGAATTCATAGTCAACCTCCAAGAAGATTGTGCTAATGGTAAGTCTGCTGACTTTAGAAAAGTATATGTAAGAGGAAGGTGTGTAGAATTCTCTCCTAGGGTTATCAACCACTACCTTGGAAGAGAATCTGATGGCCCAAATGAGTTAGGGAAGACTGATAACCAGGTTTGCAAGGTTATTACTGCTAACCAGGTCAAGGCTTGGCCAGTTAAAGGGAAACTCTCAGTTAGCATGCTGACAAGGAAATATGCCATGCTGAATAGGATTGACACAGCAAATTGGGTTCCTACCAATCATACATCCTCAATATCAACTGGATTGGGCAGGTTCATATATGCTGTAGGCACCCAAACAAAGCTGGATTATGGAGCCTATATCTTTGATCAGACATTGAAGCATGCTGGATCATCTGCAACAAAGCTGCCAATTGCCTTCCCTTCCTTGCTGTGTGGAATAGTGCTAAGTCAGTATCCTGGTATCCTCACTGAAAAGGACATAATTTGCAAAAGAGAAAGCCCTATGGCCTTCCACTACAAGCTGTTCCTGAGTCATCATGCAGCTGATGTTGAAGCACCCTCTGGGACATCTGCTGGTCCTTCAAAGGCAAAGTCTCCAATCTCCAAAGCTGCATTGATTGCTAAACTGAAGAGCACTTGCAAAGAACTGGATGCAAGGAAGCAGAAGCTTGAGGAGATTATCCAAAGGCTGGAGATTGAAGAAAGTGCTCAGAAAGCTGCTACTTCTGATGAGGAGACTGAGGAAGAGGAAGAAACTGACTGTGAGGAATCTGAGTGAAAAACTGTATGTGAGGAAAAATGTAATGGCTGCTGCATTGTAATTTTGACTTAGTAACTTTGGCCCCAAATTTATGTCTAACAAGGGGGAGAACAACAACAACAATGTATGATGATGTTTAGTTATTAATGAAAAACTTCTGTTTGCTTCTGAACTGAATCAGTTTTGTTAATGAAAATTTCTGTTGCAACAAGCCTGAATACATGTATGTTTGAGGGGGAGTAAACTCACACATGACTCAACAAAAAAGAACTTCTATACTCTGATAAAAGAACTTCTGCTGCACTCTGATATCCAGAAAAATATGTTAGCCAAAAATTAGCCAAAGGGGGAGTTTGTAGATGTTTAGAATTGGCAGAATTTTTGACCAACAAGAATTGTTGAATTCAGTTCAGGATGTCCTATCAGATGTTGGGACATTATCAAACAGAGTATAAGAACTTAATTCAGGATGTCACACCAGATGTTGGGACATTGTGTAAATGATTTAAGTTCAGTTTTTCAGGATGTCCCAACAGATGTTGTGACATCTCACACCTGCTACCAGAATTAATTAATGACTAACTGATCTGAGAAATTTAAGGAAAGTTATCTGGAATTAATTATGGATGGACAAAAACAGAATAAGGCGCATCTGTAGGGAGTGTTGTTATGAGACTTCAGCATAATCAGAAGAACTAAATCACCTAGAATCTAGGAAGTAACAAACCCTAATTCAAGGTGGAAGCTGCATGTGTTTTAAGATTGGATTAACCTACAGAAAGCCCAAAATCCAAACACCTATTTAAGCAACAGAAACTCTCAGAATAGAGCACGAATTTCAGAAGACAAAATAGGGTGTTTTGTGTTTTAATAGCAGGTTGCTTTTATTGTACCACTTTATGAGCTTTTAAGCAAAAGTGCATTTGTGTCTTGATTGAAACTGTGAAGTAAGATCAAGCTGTTTTGTTTGAAGTATGACTTCAATTTTATTAAACTTGTAAATAAGATCACTGTGTGATTGAGGGGGAGTGAGTTGGTACTCATATCTAAGTTGTGTCTTAGGTAGAAATTGCATTGGGTAGATATTAAGTGAAAGATTAAACTGGGTGGTTTAAGTCTAGAATTAATATTACTTATAGTGGATTTCCTCCTGGCTTGGTAGCCTCCAGATGTAAGTGTGGTTATACACTGAACTGGGTTAACAAATTACTGTGTTGTTTAATTTTCCTGCACTTTAAGTTTTGGTCAAGTGTTGGAACATCTCATTCGACATCTCATACCTGATCACAGAATTTCATTTTCCAACATTTGGTCTTTTTTCTTCAAGGAATAAAGCCATAGTTTCCTGGAGGAATCATCAATAAAGGAAACAAAATAAAGTGCACCACTAAAGGACGATTTTACCTTTAATGGACCACAAACATCAGGATGTACTAATTGAAGCAACTTTGACTTCCTTGAGGGAGTATGTCTCTTGAAAGATAATTTAGTCTGTTTACCAACCATGCAATGAGAAATTTTTTCCAAATCTACATTATTTAATCCAGGAATAAAATCCTTTTTGGCTAAAACATTCAACCCCTTTTCGCTAATATGACTATATCTTCGGTGCCACAAAGATGCTTCTATGTCAATAGCATTCACACTGTCCCTAGCAACTAAAGCTTTTGTATGATATAATTTAGAAAGATTTCCCCCTCTAGTCACAACCAAGTTAGCTTTGTTGAGTTTCTACTTTCTAGAACTAAAGTGATTATCATAACCACAATCATCTACCATATGCACAAAGATCAAATTAAAGCGGACATTTGGAGCATGTTTGACACCTCTAATCAACAATTGCATTCCCATGTTTATTTGCAAGCAAACATCACAACCCCCAATTACCTTAGATACACCATCATTACCCATTTTCAAGACTCCAAAATCTTTAGAAGTATAAGATGTGAAGAAATTATTCCTTGGTGTAACATGCAATGTAACACCACCGTCAATTATCCACATGCTTTCGTCCGATACAAGATTAACAAACTCATGATCACGAAGAATAACAAGATCATCACTAGTAGCAATAGTAAAATTATCATCATCATGATCTTCATGGTCTCTTTGTTTAGACTTACCATTCTTTCCTTTTTTTATCTCTTTTCCACTGATAGCAATACTTTTGTATGTGTCCTGTTTTGTGATAATAATGACATTTAAGATTCTTGTATCGCGGCTTGGACTTGCTTCTGCTATCCTTTCTTCCACCCTTCAATTCCCTTGTATGACTTCTCCTCATATTTTCAGTGATAAGTACCTCGGGTTGAGATGAAGAACCCTATGTCTTCCTTCTCATATCCTTATTAAGAATATCATTTTTATCCGTTTCCAAGAAACAACACCTCTAGGAGCAGAACTTGTGATAAAAACCTGAAACGTCTCCCAAGACTTTGGTAAAAAAAGCAATAGAAATTGTCCCAAAAGTTCATTATCAAATTTGATACTCATTCCTGACATATGATCAAGAAGCCCTTGAAATTCACTCAAGTGATCAGAAATAGAATTCCCATACTTATACTTCAAACTTATGAAGCTATTCAACAAGAACACTATATTATTCTCTGATTTAAAGGAATACAAGAACTTTATATTCTCCCACAAAGTTTTTGCATGTGTCTCATTGGCAATATGATTATGAACATTATCTTCTACATATTGTCGAATAAAATCACATACTTGTTGATGTTCAAACTCCCATTCTACATCTTGCCCTTCCATAAATGGTAATTAGAACCATTCAACAATACAATCATCATCTTTGTATTTGACTCCACATTAAAACAAGTATAATAGCCCTTAACCAAGAGCTATGATGCCATTCTAATGAGAAATTAAGATACGATAACCGACCAATACGCAACGGATATAAAATTCCACAGACTTGTAGAAACCTTGAGGATCAACAACAAATATAAGACAACAAATCGAACAAATAAATGCACAAAAGAACACCGATAATTTTAACATGGAAAACCCTTAATATGAGAGTAAAAACCACAAGTCGTCCTGACCAAATAAATAAATCTACTATAATCAATTAAAGATACAAGATAGTCTTAAAGTGATTCACAAACTAGTACTAACAACCGCAAATCACAAAGCAAACTAGCTTACAAATAAGAATAAAAAGATTGATTTTTTTTCTCCGAATCCGCAACTTCAGTGTGAAGCAGATAACTCTTACCTCAGACCTTGTTTTGAAATTCTGAACGGTCAAAAGTTAGATACATGTGTTATGAATCTGTCCTCCAAATTTGAGCTCGATCCGACAGTTAACGAATCAGAAATCGTCGATTTAGTGAGTCTGATTGTAAAAAAACGAGAATGAGTGTCTCTCATTTTCTCTCTCTTTTGAAATCTTATTTTCTCTTGATCTCTCAACTTTAAATTGATCATCTCCACTTAAATAAATGAGACAAATAAATTAATCATATTTGAACCTTTCTCCCTAATCCCAACACATTTCTTAATTATACCTATATAAGCACATGATCCAGTTATTTGGTCTTGTTTGAAATAATACTTAGAATAAATGAACTTTTGTTTCTAAAATGACCTTATTATTTGATATAAGAAAATGACGTTTCAATTTTTTTTAGTAATGCAACTAGGTAAAGACGTGGATCCATGTTGCCAGAAATAGTTTAAACTTTTAAGCCGACTAATGCCAGCTCTGAATAAAAGTGACATAACCTTAAATTCTTTTCGTTGTTGAGGGACCACATCGACACATCGCCACGTCATACTTTTGTATCAAATCTAGAGAAAGGCCTGTATTAGGTGTGACCCCTTCTCTACCTTGCCAAAACTGAAAATATAAAGTGACAACATTTATTGAATTCACCTACTTGTATTTAAATTCAATGTATTTATTTACAAGAAAAGTGTCCTGGAATTATTTGCACACACTCTTATCAAATGAACTCACTCTCTTATCAATCACTCTCTTATCAAATGGAGTTCATATAGATTTTATAATTTTAAAAATAAGTGGGAAGAACTATATAAATATCATTAATAGCATCTATCTAATGAATATATATCTTATATTTTGAATATAGCATTTCTACCATTTCTCTTCCTTATCAAAATAGATATAAAACGAGACACAATAATCGAACACATATAGATTTTTTATATATATCATCTCTATCCATAAATAATGATCAAATCGAAGAAATAAATTCTGACAATTAATATTTATTTAAGAAATGAAGAACAATAAGAGATCATTTAATCCCTAATGTAATAGGAGGTATAGTTAAGGGAGTAACCATTTGACACTCTTTTAATTAACACACTTTTAATTAGGTATGTAATTTTATGATTTTTATTTTTGAAATTGACTCAGAGGACGTCAATGAATCTCGTATTGATGAAAATTGGTCTTTCGTTATTTAAGAAGTGTTAAATTAATTTGAGAGAAGTAATATTTAGGAATTCATTTTATGACCTATGACTAATTCATATATTAGAATCAAAT
This sequence comes from Lathyrus aphaca, assembly GCA_963966055.1. Taxonomy (NCBI): domain Eukaryota; kingdom Viridiplantae; phylum Streptophyta; class Magnoliopsida; order Fabales; family Fabaceae; genus Lathyrus; species Lathyrus aphaca. Next base: position 485,882,567 of record OZ014522.1, read on the forward strand.
AGATATTTTTGCAATAAGCTTGATGAAAATGACACTGCTTTAAGAAATAAAACAAGATTTGTTGTGAAAGGATACAATCAATATAAAGGTAAAATTTTCGATGAAACTTATGTTCATATAGATAGATTAGAAGCCATAAGAATGTTTTTAGCTTTTTCATGCATTTTAAATTTCAATCTCTTCCAAATAAATGTAAAGAATGTGTTCTCAAACGGTTACATCCAAGAAGAAGTGTATGTTGATCAACCTCCTGAATTTCAAAAGTTCTCTTATCCTAATTGTATCTTATTGCTGAAAAATGATCTTTTTGGTTTAAAATAACCCCCTCGAGTTTGGTATGAACATTTGAGTAAGTTTTTGTTTGAAGACAATTTTCAAAGAGGAAAGTTCGGTATAACTTTTCATTGAGAAAACTTAGCATGATATTTTAATTGTGCAAATATATGTTGATGATATTATATGTAGCGCTACAAACATATCTCCTTGCACAAATTTTTTTAAATGATATGCAAAACAAATTTGAAATGTCTGTGATGGAGGAGTTTCAAAACTTTACTTATTTTTAAAATTCATCGATAAAAAGAAGGCACATTCATCAATAAAGTTAAGTATTGTAAAAAGCTGTTACAAAGATTATGAATGGAAAAATCAAAACATATCTTAACTTCAATCAACACATTGTGTAGTCTAGATAAGGATAAGGAAGAATTTTTTTTAACGAAAGTAAATATTAAGGTATGATTAGTTCCCTTATATATATATATATATATATATATATATATATATATATATATATATATATATATATATATATATATATATATATATATATATATATATATATATATATATATATATATATATATATATATATATATATATATCACCCTGATAATAGGTTTTTTGTGTGCATATTGAGACATATCACTAGAACATAACTAATGGGTTTATGGTACCCAAAAGGGGATGATTATGCTTTAGTAGAGTACTATGATTCTGATTTTGCAGGTTATAAATTTAATCGAAAAAGTATCAGTTATGTGTGTCATTTTCTTGGGAACTCGCTTGTCTCCTAGCATAACAGGAACCAATAAAGTGTTGTGATATTCATAGTTGAAAAAGAATAGATCATTGTATGCAATTGTTATGTGCAAATAAAATGGATGAAACATTAGTTAAGTGATTACATAATTAATCTCAAAAATTGTCTTGATTAAGTATGACAACACTAACACATAAATCTCATTAACAATTAGGTACTTCATTCTCCACTGAAACACATTGAGATTTGGCACCATTATATTATGGATCATGTAAAAAAGGGAGATAATATAATTGAGTTTGTGTCTTAATCTAATTTACTAGTAGATGCTTTTTACAAAGCCGCTTCATCATATTTCTTTTTCATAAGATCTAGGTTGGGAATTCTTAATCAATCATATATTGATTAATCTGGTGAATTCTTAAAAGGATTTCACATTTAGATTTTTATTGATCATGCATATAGAGAAATTAAACATACTTTATTATCTTTGTTGCACATCTTACTTAATATTAAGTAACTTGTGCAATAACGCTATAATTAATCAGGACAACTAAAAGGTAAGATTCTGGGTCTTACCAAAACTCAAAGATCCAATGATTTTGTTGTTGTTGTTATTGGGCAAATGGATTTCTTTTCCCGCAGGAGAGGAACAATACAATATATTTATTTATTCAGTTGAAGAACAACTGTATATATCATCATTTACATCATATTTTAACTTTTATACCTTTGGTACCCATATATTTTTTGGTCCTTTGATGTTAGTGGAATGCATATTATGAACATATAACTTTCTATTTTTATGTCCATAATGTTCTTTAATAAAAGTATGAAGTAATATGTCATTCTTTGCTCTCATGACTCTTTTTTTTATGAAATAAAACATGGCTACATGTTCATCTTTATTACACTAATTGCATTTTAGGGTTTTGCATTTAGATGTTTGTTTGGCATTTCAAATATTGCTAAAGATTTTACTATATTTTTTTGGGTTCATTATCAAGACCAATCCTATTTTAAGATGTTATTTGGTTACCTAACATAAGACTCAAGTTTTCACCCCCTTTAGTGAATTTATCAAGTGTGTTTTGAAGATCATCAATTTCATTTTTCAAAATATCACATTAATCACACTTTATATATTTGTCTAAGTTTTTATGAGATGAGGAATTTTTTTTGAGTTAGATCATATTCCCTCTCTCTCTCTCTCTCTCTCTCTCTCTCACACACACACACACACACACACACTCTCTCTCTCTCTCTCTCCCTTTCTCTCTAATACTTTCTATTTCTTCCAACAGGTTTTTATTTTTCAAATTCAAGGGAAAATATAGTTTCTTTGGAGGTGGATATAACTTGTTCTAATATACTCGTTTATTTTTTTAGCTTCTTACAAATGCAAAATAAATCTTGATTGGAAAAGTAAGAGGTTACCTTATCGTCTTGATGATTTTCCGTGAGAGAGAGGTTTGTTTCTTCTTTTTTTGAAGATTCCATATCATCGTTATCCCAGGATATGTATGCTTTTTTGGGGTTTTTAAAATTTCTTTGGTATTCTTTTCTTCTCAGGTTTTGAGGGAAGTTTGGTCTTATATGCCCTTTCTCTTCGCATTTATGACATGTAGGAATATATGATGAACTTTCTTCACTTTTCTTATGGAGTCTTAAAGTTTTTTCGTGCCTTAGGAACTCGAATTTTTGAAACATGAGCTTCACTTATATATTAATCTCAATTTGAAAATCTTCACCTTTTGATTCCATATCTTTGATGTTAGTATATTTAAGTGTAATGCCTTTACTATTCTTCTTGTTGTCCTCTTCATCATCAACAAGTCTTTTCAGCTCCATATCATGCTCCTGCAATTTACCAAAGAGAGTGTGTGTGTGTGTCCATGGTTGCTAGATTCTTAGTTTCACATATATCAGTGACTTTAGGTTGCCAATTATGGTTTAGGCATCTAAGAATCTTTATAATCAATTATTTATTTGAAAATGTTCTACCAAGAGTTCTCGTATGACTCATGATATGGATAAATCATGTTTGCATCTGATTAATTCTATCTTTAGGTTTCATTATAAATAGTTCATACTAATGGGTTAATGTTCACAAACTTGACCTTTTCACCTTATTATTACCTTCATGGGTGATTTATAGGATGCCCCACAATTCTTTTGCAGTTTCGCAGTGAGAAACTCGCTAAAACTCATAAAGACCGAGAGCGGTAGTGATGACAACTTTCGCTTTTAAACTGCATTATACATTTTCTTTAGCATCTTTGGTCCAATTCTTTTTCATATTTGTTTTCTACAAAACCATTAAATATGTGTGTAGGAACAAATGGGCATTCTTTCATAGCCTTCCAATCACCATGATCTGTCCCATCTATGAAAATTTTCATTTTCTCATCCACAAACTATACCTTTCTCCTTTAAAGAATGATGGTTTAGTTAGTGAATAACTTGAAGTCATTTTTCTTCCTGAGATGGTTAGTCCTTAATAGATGTTAGACTCTGATGCCACTTGTTGGACAAGTGACTTCAAGGACAAGAGAGGGGTGAATTATGGTATTTAAAATTTACAATAAATTGTATCCTTTCTCAATTAAGATCACATTAATGAATTTTTAGGTGAGTAATTGAAGCATAAATAAAATACTAAGAGAAAATTGCAGAAAATAAGAGAGAAAAAATGGCTAGAGAGATTGCACTAAAGACTTATTCAAGTTTGGCCAAAAGGTTGGCCTAGTCTTGTCTCCAAGAGATCTTGTGATTTTTACTAAAACTTTGAGCTTTCATAGGTTGTGCTCACAAACCTTTAATACAATTTTATCTTGAGATTTTAATAGACTTATCTCCAACCAAATGATGCCTTTTAACGCATGCTAAGCTATCGAGCCGTTTAGAGATTTATGGTTGATCTCAATAATTAAGACAAATTTTTTTCAAGTAAATCTTAATAAACCCATAACAAATATTTTATAAAGCTTTATTTTAAGAACCAAACTCGGTATCTAAGGGTATCACACTCTTAAGAATATAAATTAGCAACATAATGACTTTATAAAATATATCTTCATCGCAAGCAAAACTTCACTTGCTATCACTAAGGCAATTTGATGTGAAAATAAATATTTTTCTGAAGAGAGGGAGAAAGATAAATTCCAAAGAAATACGAAAAATGTTGGAAATTGGTGTGGTTTGAAGTGAGGGTGTGCCTCTCTTATATAATAGTTCATAAAACCAAGAAAGGAAATAATTCATGGTCCGAATTAATTATCTAATCGATTGGCAAAAATCCCCAATCAATTAGACAACTCATTTATAATCGATTAACAAGCCCAAAAAGGAAATTTTGGAAATTGAGTCATTACAAGTCATTTATGTGTTGTCTTTATTGATTTTGTAATTGATTAGCATAGTGCTCTAATTGTTTGGTTGGTTAGAAAAGTTTTGTCAGTCGATTGTCACATCTTTCCAATTGATTAGATAGTTAAAAGTACTTTGAAAAAAAATTGGAAAACTTTTTAATCATATTAAACAAGCTCATAGAGATTGGTTCACACAAACAAACCGATAGACATGACCTAGACAACTTTCACACCTTTCTCCAAAAAGCTTCAAGACTTTTACTAGATAGTTTATGTTTGTAAATGCTCTTTGATCTTGATTCCTTTTGTTGATGATTTATAAGATGATTTATTTAGTTATGCCATCATCATTGAGGTTGAAAGTTATTGCCATGCGTTGTCATTATCAAAACTTCATATGCACATCTTCATCACCTGCAAGCACATAGATCCACGTGTTCCCACTTTTTATGATGACAACTCATCTCTCAGGAGAGGTGGTAAAAAAAGATACAAGTATTTTGGAGTGATTAAACCCCTTTGACATTTATCCAAAAGGAGAAAAAAATAATTGAAACACATAGGTCTCATGTAAAATAGTTACCTTATAGAGATGGACATTAGCAGTCCAAAGTAAGGAATAAGATCTAAAATTTCTCCCCACTGAAGATAAAATTCAACTTTGAAATTAATTGATAGGTAAGCTTTGGAGAATTTCTTCCCCTTGATTCTTTCTTGAACATAACTCGAAAGTCTTTGAAGCTTTCTAAATCAAGAGGGAATTATGTTTCTATTCTTTCTTGCTCAACTTTCTCCAAGAGATAATTATTTCCCCTTATGAATGTTTTGGACAACCTCTTTTAAGTCTCCTAGGCCTTAGACTAGTGTTGGGCTCTAGGTGCTTGACATAAATTTTCTCCACAAACACCCAAGGTCTCAAGGTAACTTGAGTAACTTCCACTAACAAGCCATCATCGATTTTTTTCTCTATGAATCATTTGATAGGAGAGTTAGTCTAACCATAGGACTGATAAATCCATTACATATTTATCACCTTAACCTCTCGTGATCAACATCATCATTTTGATCATCAATCAACATATTGGTTGAATCCATTAGCGTTGATAATTACTTCTTCTTATAATCTTGAAAGAGCTTTCCTAGATTTTAATCTGCATCCTATCATAAACATCCTTACAAGGATTCGTTATTAGCATTGAATTGAAAAAACATCATGCACAAGAAAAGTATGCTTGGTTTGAAAAAAGAAATGTATCATCCTTATTTGAAATAAGCATAAAATTTTTCATACTATTAAACCAATCTTTATGAGCTTGTTTAAGATCGTAAAAGCCCATTTTACTTTTGAAAATATGAGTAATAAGAGATTTTAGACAAACAAGAGAATGATCAACATGCACTTCCTTATAGATGTAGCAGTTTCAAAATGCATGATTTACATTCATTTGAAATATTCTAAAAAAATGCATGAGAATGAGGGAATCATCCTTATGGCTTCTAGTTGAGGTATATGAACATAGGTATTATTGAGGACTATGATTTTTTTGTAATATTTCTTAAGGATTCTTGCTTAAAACAAAGCTTTCCATCAATCTTGTTACGAAAAATTCACTAAGGTTCCAATAACTCAACTAGCTTTGGGAACGAATTCCCAGTCGTTGTTTCTCTCAAATTGATTTAAACTTTCTTGCATAAAAAGATACCAATGTTCTTTGATGATATATTCATCAATTTCTTTTGTCACAATTATGAGAAAAAATTCATATGGTTACATACCTTGCTAGGGGAGTGTTGAGATACAGTTCCTTAGGAATTTTCCCATTAACATTTTGAATGAAATGGTCCTTAATATCTTCTATTATTAAGATATAATTTCTTTAGTTGACTTCGTTAACTTGAATTTCTCTATTTGGACTTTAGACTTCCTCTTGTCTTTGATATTTTTCTTTTCCTTTTATTTTCATCTTTCAAGGATCTTCTTTAAGGGATACCTGCAAAATTAACAACCTCTCCTTCTACCCGTTAGGGGTTAGTTCACCAAAGGTAATATGTTGTGTTCTTCCATAGTCATGGTACTTTTGAAAAGAGGTTTTAAAAGGATTTCACATTAAGAATTTTATTCACCATGCATATAGAGGAACTAAACATACGTTATTATCTTTGTTATACAAGTTACTTAATATTAAGTAACTTGTGCAATAACGCTATAATTAATCAGGACAACTAAATGGTAATATTCAAGATCTCACCAAGAATCAAAGATCCAATGATTTTGTCTTTTTGTTATCAGGCAAATGGAGAGGAAACTGTGTAATATGAAACTAATTTTGGGTCCATAAATAATCTAAGAGACTACTCTAAAATAAAATGCAATCAAAGAAATGATGAAGGCAACCCAGAGTCATAATTTTTTTTACGCAAATATCAGGAAGAGATTGTTGTTATTTGAAGAAGACAATCATGTCTTCTTGAAAGTGATTCAAAAGTTTGGGTTACACGATGTTTTCAAAACCAAGAAACTTTGCCTAAGGTACATTGATCATTTTGAGATAATTCAGCACATTGGTTCAAAGGCATGCCAATTAGCATTTCTTTCAACTATGCTAGGATTGCATGACGTATTTCATGTATTTAAGATGTTTTATTTTAATCCTTCTTTTTCCCCATTTTTTTTATATCAAAACCCTAAACCCCATATTTCCAAAATATAATAATTTAGAATTTTTCATGTGTTACTAGCCTCATCATTTAAGAGATTCTTGTGGTGAAAAAAGCAAAGGGGTTGAAATTGGAAGAATCCAAGTATAAAACCCCTTTGAAGATTGATTGGAGGGAGAAGCTTTGGAATTAGAATAAGATATTTTGCTCCCAACAACTCAATTGGTGAGTTCTTTTAGTATTTAATAATGCAACTGAAATACTAATGCAATTAGTTCGATGATTAATTAGAGAAAGTAATCAAGTTCTTTAGAAATCCCAAAATTTCAATTAGAGGTTGTTTGAAATTTGATTAGAATATTTATTATTTAATATCAAGATGCTGAATTTCAGAATTCATTTAATAGACGTATCATAAAACGATCCATATCTTTTATTTGTTTATATGAGTTTTAGGAAGAAAAGTAAACAACTTAATGGTTGTATGTAGATATTTTAGTGTGTCTGTGTGCACGCGTGTATGTGTATATAGTTACATGATTGGAGCTTGAAGAGCTTTCATGATTTTTTTTCCAATTACTCTTGTTAATAATGTTTGAAATTCTTTCTTAGTTTAATTTCATGTTATGTGACTTCATATGTATGGAAGTTTACATCATTTTGATACAATGTATTTCTACTTATCATGCATAAATCTAATTTGCAATTTTAAAAGTATCTGGTATTAACTATGTATATCACAGTTAAAATTCTAGATAAATTTATTTGAGATATTATAAATACTTGTTGAGACTCAAATGTGAGTTTGAAGTCTCACATTGCCAATTAAAATGAAAATTGAATACTTAAAAGTGAGATGATCCATATAATTAATTTTTAAAGTTTTAGATGAATATGTAGATAATTTTTCTCGTAATGACCCATCAATACCAACCAATTGTTATTTAATGCTTCAAGATTGAAAGGATCCAGGATGAAACCGTGTACGAAGCACTTTCCTTATATATTTCAAGCACTCTCGATTTGTCTTAGAGTTTCGATGCAGGAATACCTAGGATAATTCAGTCTTATCAAATTTGCACAAGACAGATGAAAATTCGAATGTAGCGAAGAGTGTTGGAATTGTAAATATTTTGTGTGTGTGTTGATTTCTGAATTCTAATGAGTATTATATAGGCCACTTGGTACAGTTTTACAAGGTGGAAAACCTTTGTGAAACAATTGTATTTACCAAAAGTTGTCATGTTTGGCCAACAACAACCTTCCAAGAGTTGCATGTTTTCATATTGCAACATTTCATGAAGAGTTGCAAATTCCGAATTTCGAATTCACTTGTCCACTTATTGTCATTTTTGAACATCTCTAAAGTAATTAATTTTATTAATTACAATAATCCCCCACTTGTTCTAATAATGACAAACCCAATTTCAGAAAGAGAGAAAAGAATATTAGTACAGTTAAGTATCTTTCGATTTGAACTAAACCTTAGTAAGGATAACACAAAGTTTAATCAGAATGTTAGGTAGCTATGCTTTGAACCATTATCCCTTGTGATTATACCGGTGTTACCTCGCTCATGTTCTTTAAGGTTCTTTGCCTACATATCTCACCGAGCACTATTTATGGCCATGTGCTTTTCCTGTTTTCATGAGAGAAACTCCAATTTTCACTTTTAGACGACACCATCACGAAATTCATATAAGTGAAGTTCATTTTGTATCCATTTCCTGGGAACACATATCCTTGATATGGAACTTCATTAAGAGTTTTAAAACTCAACCCTCGATATATAATAGTTAACATTATCGCAAAATGTTATATAATCATCCAAATCAATGACTTGCTATTACCCATTGAATCTTAGGTTAAGAATTATTAACTTTAGATTGGGTTGTTATCATTGTTGGAACCCTTATTCAAGGATTTCAACCCCATTCCTCTTTAGGTGGTATTTACTAAGTCTCTGGCCAGTGGCTTAGTAAATGGATATGCTAAGTTATAGCTAGTTTGAATATATGTCAGTGAAATGATCTCATCCTTAATTAATTTTCTTACGAGAGAGTGTCTTAGACCTATATGTCTAGACTTTCCATTATATACTTCCCTGAATGCTCTAGCTAGGGTGGCTTGACTATCACAATGTATCAACATTTTTGAAACGTTGTCCTTAGCTAATGGTACTTCCAACAGAAGGTCCCTTAACCATTATGCTTCTTGTCCAGCTGAAGCGAGAGCCACAAACTCCGATTCCATGGTTGAGAGGGTAATACATGTTTGTTTATTGCTTTTCCAAGAAATTTCCCCTCCGGCTAATGTAAATATCCACCCAGTTATAGATTTGTAATCTCCAACACTCGATATCCAACTTGCATCGGTATATCCTTCTAATATGGAAGGGAACCTACCATAATGAAGGCCAAGATTTTTGGTCTTTAAGAGATAACCGAGAATCCTAGTTATGGCCTTCCAATGTTCATCACTTGGATTGCTAGTAAATATACTCATTTTGATAACTGCAAATGATATGTCAGGTCTGGTGCATTGCATTAAGTACATTAGACATCCAATTGCACTTGTATATTCCAATTGGGCCACAGTTCTTCTAGTGTTCTTTTGAAGTTTGACACTAGGATCAAATGGAGTGCTTACTTCTTTGAATTTTAGGTGTATGAACTTATCCAACATTTTCTCAACATAATGTGTTTGATTAAGTTCATAATCCCCACTATTTATTTTTTACTTTGATTCCTAATATGGTGTCAACTGGCCCAAGATATTTCATCTTGAAAGTAGAAGTTAGAAATTTCTTTATTTCTAAGATCCCTTTTTTTCCATTGCTAATGATTAACATATCATCAACGTATAAGCATAAATATGTTACCATGTTTCCATTTACCTTTGTGTACAAGCATTTGTCACAAGAATTTGGAATAAACCCATGTGAAAGTATGACAGAGTCAAACTTCTGATGCCATTTCTTTGGTGCCTGTTTCAAACCGTATAAGGATTTAATAAGTTTGCATACCTTTTGCTCGTTTCCAGGAAGCACGTAGCCTTCTGGTTGTTCCATGTAGATTTCCTCATCTAGATCTCCATTTAGGAATGTCGTTTTAACATCCATTTGGTGAACAATAAGGTTATTCAATGAAGCTAGTGCAAACAATATTCTAATTGTTGTAATTCTTGCTATTGGAGCATATGTGTCAAAGTAATCGACACCTTCCTTTTGTCTAAATGCATTTTCTACTAATCTAGCCTTATAGGTGTCTAATGTACCATTACTATGATACTTCTTTCTAAACACCCACTTGTATCCGATGGGTCTTGATCCTTTAGGAATGTCGACAAGTTTCCAAGTGTGATTTTACATAATTGAATTCATTTCATCTTGGATAGCATCCTTCCAAAAAGAAGCATCCTTTGAAGCTACTGCTTCTTTATAGGTTTTAGGATCATCCTCTATTTGAAGAATAATAGAAATTTTATGAACATCATTCTTGCAATTTCCTTCAACTAGATAAAAGGAAATAAGTTGGGAATCAATTTCATTAGGTACTAGAGCCTTAGATTTTCGTGTTCTTTTACTTATTCTAGGCTCGGGTTGTGTTTCAACCATTCGTGGAGATTCTTCATTACGAGATTCGTTATTCGTGGGATTCTCAGGTTCTTTATCCTTTGTGATAAAATTTTCAAAGAATTCCACATCTCTGGATTCAACAATTACATTAGACTCTAGATTTAAAAGTCTATATGTCTTATTATTTGAAGTATATCCTATGAAAGCACACCTGATCCCTCGAGGACCTAGTTTAGTTCTTTTGGGGTCCATATTTGTGTAGTATGCTACACAATCCCATACTCTGAAATAACCAATATTTGGTGATCTTACTTTCCATATTTCGTATGGAGAAATTCCTATTATTTTTAAAGGAATTATGTTCATTATGTGACATGCGGGCAACAATGTTTCACCCTACAAATTAAATGGCAATTGAGAATACATTATCATAGAATTTATCATTTCCTGATAAGTTCGATTTTTTCTTTCGGCCAATCCATTTTGTTGTGGTGTACGAGGTGCTGAACATTCACGTATAATGCCATATTCTTCACAATATGCATTAAATTCAGTAGAAAAGTACTCACCGCCTCTATCGCTTCTAAGTACTTTTATTCTTTTATTTAATTGATTTTCCACTTCCGCTTTATAGACCTTAAAAGCATTAAAGACATCATATTTGTGATTTAAAAGGTATACATGTGTGAACCTAGAGCAATCATCAACAAATGTTATGAAATAATGATTTCCCCCACGGATCAACATGCCGTTAGATTCACATAAATCTGAATGCACAAGATCAAGCACATTTGATTTCCTTTCAATGCTTTTGAAAAATTTCTTAATCATTTTAGATTTAACACATTTTTTTTGCATTTTTTGAAATCATGAATATTGCATGAGATCATTCCGGATTTAATAAGTCTATTCATAGTACTAATGCCAATGTGTGTTAATCTAGAGTGCCATAAAGAAGTAGACTCATATAAGCGGAATTTGAAATTTCATTAATCATATCATCATTTGTACATAGTTTGATCATTCCTTCCGAGGAATATCCTTTGCCTACAAATATACCATTACGGGTCAATATCAGTTTGTCTGATTCATACACAGATTTAATTCCTGATTTTTCCAACAAGTCTCCACTAACTAGGTTCCTATTCATTTCTGGGACATGAAGTACATTAACTAGAGCAACTTTCTTTCCAGATGTAAAGTTGAGTTCGGCGAATCCTTTTCCTATGACTTTGGATCAGACTTCATTTCCCATCTGAACTTCTCGTCTGTCACTGACTTCAGGAATATCAATCTTTACGACCTTGATTTTTTTACTAGAACTTGCAACTCATGTACTTGTACAAGAATAGACTTAGAATCCAACATTTTAAAATCAAAATATTTAGATATTAAGAACTTTTTTGTACCTTCTTCTTCAGCCTTGAATTTGAATTTCAATGCTTTCCAGATCTCTTTTGCATATGTAGTGTCGGTGTATAAATTGTAGAGACGATCAAATAGTGTATTCAAAATATGTTCACGGCAGAGCAATTCATTTTCCTTTCGTTTCTCGCGTTCCTTTTTCACTTCATCGATGTCGTCTTCAATTGGTTGGAATTGGTTCCAAATCAAGATCTAATACATAATGTATTTTCAAAGCAATCAGGAGAAATGTCATCTTGTCTTGCCAGTAGGTGTAATTTGTTCGATTAAAACGATCCAACTTGACAAGGTCCTGGTTCATCACCTTGATGCTTGAAATTGAAGCGTCGGTGACCATGATTTGAGATACTAGAAGATAGTTATTTAACGCTTCAAGATTGAAAGGATCCGGGCTGGAATCGTGTACGAAGCACTTTCCTTATATTTCAAGCACTCTCGATTTGTCTTAGAGTTTCGATGTAGGAATACCCAGGATAATCCAGTCTTATCGAATTTGCACAAGACAGATGAAAATTCGAATGTAGCGAAGAGTGTTGGAATTTTAAATATTTTTTGCGTGTGTTGATTTCTGAATTCTAATGAGTATTATATAGGTCACTTGGTACAGTTTCACAAGGTGGCGACCCTTCGTGAAATAATTCTATTTATCAAAAGTTGTCATGTTTGGCCAACAACAACCTTCCAAGAGTTGCATGTTTTCATATTGCAACATTTCATGAAGAGTTGCAAATTCCGAATTCACTTATCTATTTATTATCATTTTTGAACATCTCTAAAGTAATTAATCTTATTAATTACAATACCACTTTCACGAGTCAACATGCTAACCTAAAAAGTAAAACATTTCCTCTAAAACGAGTAGTCAAAGATGTTTCTCAGACATTAACCAAAATTGGAATAAAAAATTCGCGCATTAAGAGCATATCATCCATCTCAATTTCTCAGAGAAAACTAAATTAAGACGGAGGATCTTAACGTAGATTTTCCATTTCAACTCTGATTAATATCTGCATGCATATTTCTCACTCTAAGATCGCCTTCCTCATAAAAATGATCTATTTGTCATTTTGATGTAATGAGAATCATGAGAGATCCATACATTGATGGTTGATTCTATTTTAAAAAACAAATCAGTTTCAAAGAGGTAATATATCAATCCAATTAGGAATGAAATCAACAAAAAAACAAAAAAAAATCAATATTTTCAAATCGGTTAATATACTTAATTCAAGTAATTTCCGTAAAATGAATATAAAGATTCCATGAATTAAATTTATAAATAAAAAATGAAACATTTTGTGGTGGGTTGAACCTTTAATAAAATCCACCGTCCAAAAATAATGATAAAAATAATTTAAAACAAAATAACACAAAAAAGATTATAACCAAAAATAATAATAAACATTAAGCGAGAATCATGTTAAATATGGAACGTGAATCAAACTAACATATAAATAGCTAAAGTCTCTCGTTATTTTCTTCTCTTTCTTTTTCTTTCTCTCATTCATTCCATTTTCAAGGTCTCAATTTCTCTTCCTTTTACGTCTCTTTTCTGCATTTCTCTTCAATTTCATTCCTTATTTCTTCGTTTTTGTTTCAGCTTCGTGAATGCGGTTTCTGCGAGTTTGAAAGAAACAAACAATCAAAGGTAGCTGATAAATCAGGTATCATTGATTTTCTATCTTCTTTTTTGTCCTTGTGTATTGGCGTCATTCAATCTTATAATCAAGAAATGTGAAATTGATTCTGCGTAAAAATCATAATTCTATGCATGTGTTTTTCATATAGATTCATATATAACATGAAAAAATTCTATCTTTTTTATGAATTTACAAGAAATGATTGCTATCAAAGGTTATTGATGTCAGTGTGGCCGCAAAATTTCGTGACGATACTGCGATTAAAATTAAAATCTTTGCTTTTAATTTACTTTTAAGGTGTCAATTAAGGAAAAACATGATGAATATGATTTTCTTGTTTATAGTACTTTATATGATGTTGAATTTTAATGTGTGCATAGGGAGAAAAAAGCACTAGATAATTAATGGTGGTGGGTCTTTATGCCAGATTTAGGTTAAAAGTTTTCTATTGGTTATTACTTTATGTCAACATTGACCTTAAAACAAAGACAGATTGCTGCCAACCATGTACCATCTTCTAAAAGTGACTTTTGATGGCAACCTTACACATGATTTCCATTATCTCTTTTTGTTTTTGATTCTGTTAAGTCTCTTGTTTTTTTGTGGTGGAGAGTAATTCAGTTTTGTTTATGCATTTAATTTATGTTCATGTTGCTGTTGTTATGTCAAGCCAATGAAGGAAATTTTTTATTGTTGTTAAGATATTAGTTTATACATGAATGTGAAGAATCGTGGGTTGGATCAAAAACTCATACAATGTAATACTTTTGCATCCGCAGTTACGAATCTCGATCGTTGGAAACGGTTTATGTTCTAAGTTGTATTTTAAAGTTCATTTAGTATATGGTTAGAATACAAGCTGTCAGATATTTATTTAATGGTTGAAAGCTCTTGGCTGCGCAACATTCCACATAGAACCTGTGTTTTTAACTCAACACTTGCATTATTTTATTTCTGTTTCATTTCTTTATCATATGTTATACTATAAACAATCAAATCATTAATATATTTTCTCATTTTGTGCATTTGCTCTTAACTTATGCAACGATGAATACATTAAAATGTTCTTTTGCATTTTGTTGATAAGCTCAAATAATTGACAGTGTTAGTAGGTGAAAGTATTTTATTCATTCGGGGTTATTTGAATCAGATCCTCGAAAATCATGAATCCACACAGTAAATAAGTTGGAAAATTGGAATGAATATCAAATGGATTGTATTTTAATTACTCGGTCGAAATACGAGGTGTTTGATCTTCATCTCAATATTTGTCTTGCCAACAAATTCAATGCACACGTGCTCTGGAAATTTGTATCCGTCTTCGTTGCGGATCATTTGATCTATGCTTGTTTTGTTTTGAACTCTATTTAGATGTTTTCATGATTCTTATATAATTAATTATTTTTTATTCCACCCCATAATATGGCTTAGAATTTTCAACATTGCATAAAAACATATTCATAATCAGCATTTCTTTTTTGCTTTGAAAATCTAAAACTAAATGAAAGTTGTTTTGTACCTATATGCTCGCAATGACTTGTATGTTTTTATTGGTTATATAGATAAGGTTCTTTCCCTGCTTACTTTTATTGTTGGTTAATGCTGATATTGCAGGTGCTGTAATTGTTACAATAAACTCAGAAGAATTAGACTATTAATATTATGCCTTGCTACAAAATGCAATGCGACATATAAATAGGTATTGGTTAAATTTGGTTTTTGATTGTTGCATATTTATTTGACTTTCATAACAAAAACCAATGTTCTTTCTCTGTTAAGTTTCAGGGAAACTTGTGCTTGATGGACTGCACACACAATAGCAGTGACAATAAAACATTAAAGCGTTGGTTTTTCATTGACAAAAGAGTTGGTTAAGCCAAAGATTCAACACATATCACTTTGTGACAAAATTCATCATAATATTGAACACAAACTTTTTATACTTTTGTTTATACATAGTTACATAGACTTTAAGTAGTTTAATTAGGTGAAATGGATTTGAAGCCTTCTCATGCTTCTCCAATTCTTAATGATCCCGTTCCTGCCAACAAGTCAAGACTTGGAATCCATTCTAGTTTGTTAGCTTGTTCGCAACAAGATCCACCACTCTCTCCTGGGAAGTACTCAAAATCCAATTCAAAGAAAAACATGGGAAGTCTAGATGATGTTAGGTCTAATGGTATGTTGGATGCTATGAAAGCATCTTCTCCTCCGAGGAAAAAGTCGATGCATAAAGGTTCGAGTGCTCAAGTTGCTTCATTTGACTACGACATTGAAGATTATAATTTATGGATGGTATAATTCATTGTCTGCCTATAATTCTATGCTAAATTTCAATTAATTTCTGTCTATAGTTCTACGGCTTGTCATAATTAGCTTATAATCCATTTTTCCAGCAAGGATATCCTTCGGCACTAGAAGCTTTTGAGAAAATCGTCGACTGTGCAAAGGATAAGAAGATTGCAATGTTTCTTGATTATGATGGCACGCTTTCGCCTATAGTAGAGGATCCAGATTGTGCTTTCATGTCTGAACCTGTAAGTAATGCATTACTATAACTCCTTTGTTCTTTAATTTTGAGTGTTATGTACATTATTTTACTCTCTCAAAATAATGTTTAGATGCGAAAAACTGTGAAAAGAGTGGCAAAATATTTCCCTACTGCGATCATTAGTGGAAGAAGCCGTGACAAGGTATTTGGAAGTTGTTCAATCTGGTTTAGTACTGATTTAAAATATTAAATTTATGAGATTTATTAAGTGTAGAAGGTTTGGCTACTGCATTTTCAGGTTTTTGATTTAGTTAAACTAACAGAACTCTACTATGCCGGTAGTCATGGGATGGACATTATTGGCCCTGGTAGTGACACTCTGTCCATAAACCATCCAAATTGTGTTAAGTCTACTGACCATCAGGTAATTATTGGTATACTAGGATTGTTGAGAATCTGTATAGTAGTATAAGATACATGTCAGACAATGATACTTTTCTGTTTCTTAGGATGTGGTCTTCATAGGTTATAAGTGTCATTGAATTCAAAAGTTGACATAGTTTTTGTATTTGAATGTGAAAGGGAAAGGAGATAACTCTCTTTCAGCCGGCAAGAGAATTCCTTCCTATGATCGATGAGGTGAAAATTCTATCTCCAAACCAATAATTGATGACTTATCTTTATTTTTTCACTGAGCGTAAAAGAAATTAACAATGAGATGTTTTCATGCAGGTTTTTAAAACCCTCATTGAGATTACTAAAGATATAGATGGCGCAAAAGTTGAAAATCACAAGTTTTGTGCTTCTGTACATTACCGTAATGTAGAAGAGAATGTAAGGATTAACGAATTCCCCAATCATGATGACTTGATTATTGATCTCTTACACTTTTAAATCTCATTTGATGTTTACCCTATTTTGAATCGATTGTAGAATTGGACAATGATCGGTCAACGTGTCCATGATATGTTAAAAAATTACCCTCGTTTACGTTCCACTCATGGACGGAAGGTATAATATTCCTACATGCGATTTTTTTAACAATACATATAAAATCTGTTCTATTCATAATTTTTGAACTTTTCAATTTTTAGTAACTTGTTAGTCAAGTCTGTTCATGCTCTCACAGCGAACTTCAACTTGTTACCTATGCTGTGATAGGTTTTAGAAATTCGTCCTGTAATTGACTGGAACAAAGGAAAAGCTGTTGAGTTCTTACTTGAATCACTAGGTAAGAAGAACCTCTTTCTTTTCCTCTCAATATGGATTATATTTATATACCTTGCTTGCGTTACAAGGTGTTTAATGATATATTATAATGTAAAAAATTGTTATGTGCAGGGTTAACTGATAGAAATGATGTACTTCCCATATATATTGGAGATGATAAAACTGATGAAGATGCATTTAAGGTACTGATTTAACTAGTTTAAATTAACATTTTCTATTTATTTTCTTTATTCTATAGTAATTTGTTTTAATGTATTTAGGCTCTGAGGGAGAGCAATCTAGGTTATGGGATATTGGTTTCATCAGTGGGAAAAGAAAGCAATGCTTTTTACTCTCTCAGAGACACCAATGAGGTATAAATTCCAACATTATTTTCATGTCTACTTCTAATTATAATAATTGTCTTGTGGTTTTGCTAAGAGTGAACTAAGAAAAAATATTATTATAATGATTAATTATATTTGCATTCATGCAGGTTATGAATTTTCTCCAACTCTTGGTGAATTGGAAGAGGGAGCAAGAAACAAAGCATGGGAAGGAATAAACCTCATATAATTGCTATATATTATGCACATTAGATTTATCGTAATTGATTATTTCCTTCAGTTTCATTTATTCTAATAAGTTTTTTAACAACTTTCAAATAAAGTTATCATAAATGAAAACTATTGGATTCTAGTATATCATGATACTGTTAATATTGAATGTTTGAATTAGGGTATTGAACATGTTACAATGT
Source organism: Lathyrus aphaca (assembly GCA_963966055.1). NCBI lineage: Eukaryota > Viridiplantae > Streptophyta > Magnoliopsida > Fabales > Fabaceae > Lathyrus > Lathyrus aphaca. The sequence continues at coordinate 485,900,740 of OZ014522.1, forward strand.
AAAATTGATGTTTAATTCAGTGTATCAATAATAGAGTTAGTTTAATTGTCCAATGACCAAATCGTTTTTTGAAATGCAAATGCATTGAATTAAGAAAGAATGAATAAGTAAATTTTTTTTCTTATTCTCATGATAGTGGAAAGTGAGTAGTTATTTTTCTTATTTCTTCGAGAAATATGGCTACCTCCATTTGAATCTTTATCTCATACTGTAACGAAATGAGACATGTTACCTCCACGTTACCACATGAAAGCGAGCGATATGAGTAATGACATCCATGATTCCCGATGAGGAGAAGCACTTAATCGATGATATGATGTTCTTTTCGCTCTTGGAGTAAGCTATAGCGCGAGAGAAACGCGAACAACTGATTCTCAAGCAGGGGATTCGTCGAAAACAACCTATATGTCTACTTGCTTTCAGTTCTGTTCCCGTCTCGATCTTATAAATAGATGATAACCACTCTCGTTTTAATAAATGGACAACCAGAAAGAAAGCTGTTGTGGATGACATGTTATATCACCCACCTTAATGAACCTTTTGTGTTGCCCATTGTAGATCCTTTACAAATACACCAATACAAATTTCATAAAATCAGTGATCCTATCTCTTAACACAACACTCTTTGAGCTTAATGATTCAAGTTTGATTAGATGTTGTGATAATTAACACCTCATTTGAAAAATCCAAGCACCTAAGAAAATCAAGAATATAATGTAGGATTCGTTACAGGTTACATGTCTAAGGGGTCAATTGTCCCACAAATTTTGCTTTATGTAATAATGATATAAACAACTTTATGCATTTTTTTTCATGTGTTTTAACAACAAGATAATTGGAATTGGACCTCTTTTTATCGTATAATTTATGACGCAATAAACACTATGTTACTATAATATTTTTTTAATATCATTCATAAACTATTTATTTTTAGTTTTTTTTTAAAGCATGTTTTAATTCACTTGTAAGAATAAACTCGATAAAATTCACGTATAAGATTAAACTCGATAAAATTCTAGGACATGTTGTGTAAAGAACAGTTAGATAAAACGTGGTTGTGCTTGAATATCTGAAAATTGGATGTAGAGAAATTGGGTAGAAATTCCAATAATAACGATGAAGGATAATTGGATACAATCTTCAAAACTAAAGTGAGTGTAGAATTGCTTAAATCGTAAAGTAAATGAAAAGATATGATAAAGATCAATTGAATATAATGCTTGAATTACAAAATTAAAAAAGAAATGAAGATTCATATATTTCTCACAGACTATTTTTGCTGTGACTTAGATACTTGAATTCTAGAATTCTATGGAGAACAATAATAAAAAGTTATGAATCTTTATTACATGAAGAAAACCGACTTATATATTAAATACATCAATAACCTTTATTACAAATAATTTTCGAACGAAATTTTGGGAAGAGATAAAAAAATTTCGGGTATGAAAGCAAATTTCCAGTAGCTCATTTGAAATTACCGGTATATCGATAATTTCAAATTCCCGATAAATTGCCATGAAACCGGATATTTTAAGAAATACAGTTTGATATCGGGAATTTCAAACCGGATATATTAAAAAATACAGTTTGATACCGAGAATTTCAAATCCTTTGAAATTCCCGGTAGGCATAATTTTAGGGTTTTTTAGATTTCTTTAAACGACTGAGCTTTTGCTGACAGTTTTGTATGGTTGTGATTGCATCGACAGTTTGTATGATCCAGAATTGTTGCACACTTGTATAAATAAGGGTTAGGTCTTGTGGTTAAACATATATGAAAAAATGGTTATTCTAGCATTTTTAATTAAGGCAGAAGTTTACTTCAAGAGAGGTTCTCAACATGTCGAATTCATGCTACCAAATGATACGACCTCCTTTGTCGGCTTGACTTCGAAGTTGAAGGAATTGTTGCCTGATGGTGAGAATAGAAAGATGTTGAAGATCGAGTTTCGGGAGGATTGGGGGATGGCAGTGTAAAATATATTCTAATTGCGTTAAAGAACGATGAAGACGTCAGCAAAATGTGGAGATTATTTCGCTGTAGGCTAACAAAGGGTCTGGTGGCATTATATGTGGAGATTATTTTACTGTAGGCTAACAAAGGGTCCGTTGGCATTAGATGCGAAACTGACAAGATCAGTTGATGAAATAATGTGATGCTGAAACGCCCTGAAGCATCTGGTAGTGTTTAGGTTTTTAATATTGATTAATTATGTTGTAATGGTTTTATTTGATTAAGTTTTTTAATCAAGATCAGTGCAGTGTAAGGGAATAAATGTAGACATAATAATAATAATATATTATTAAGCCATAATATACATATAATACAACAATATAGAAATCATCTAGAAATAAAAATAATACTAAATAGGCCCCCACGGGCTAAGTGTGCAATCCTAGCTAATTCAGCAGCAATACTACCATCAGGATCTACCAAGTGTGTGAGCTCATTAGCCATCACTACTATCATCATAAATCGTTGTGCGTCCTCATGGTGATGTCCTGTAACAGGAGGAGGAGGAGGTGCGTGACCAACAAGCTTTTGGCCACCAAAAGGTACATTCTCTGAAGGTGCTTCCTCAGTCGCCGGTGGAATGATGTGTGGATGGGATACACTGAGAAACCATTCCAATTAGCCATCCTCACACTCCGATGGATACTGCACATGTGCAGATCTAGCAACAATGGTGCGAGAAGAACTGATGAAGTGCTTCATTAACCATCTATCAATACCCTCAGAGGGTGTATCCAAAACTGCTGGTGGTATGGTTTGAATGTACCCAAACTGACGCAGACATATCTCTGGCAGGTGCCTGGAAATCAACGTCTCCCACCACATACAGCCGGAGTATAATGTCAACTCCTCAAATTCATGTCTTCTCTATGCTCATCGTAGGGTATCCAGATGACATCCTCTACAGTCAGCGCATCCAATTTCCTCTTGTACTCAAGTATGCCTCCAGGGTGTTTCTTCCTCGCCTTCCACCTCTTCGCCCATGGCTCCCCTGGTGTATAGGGCTGGATCCTCCTATCGCATATCTGTGGGAAATGCTCATAGATCCAGCACTGAGATCACAACAAACAATAAATTAGAATTAATAATATATATATATATATATATATATATATATATATATATATATATATATATATATATAATAAAAAGTAAGTTAGAAAATGAATTAAGATATACTTGTAACAAACTAAGATATCCAGCTAGCTGCTTCATATCAAATCAGGTAGCATCCCCCAGCGCATGATACAACTGAGTTAGAGTTGCACAAGCCCAAGCACAATTGTGTGCCTCCAGATCACTGAAGAGGCACAAATACCGAGCATCGACATACGTACCAGACTTGTCCGAAAATAGAGTACATGTTACCACATGCAACATGTACGCCCTAGCGGAAGCCTAATACTGAATAGCAGCAACAAGCTCGTTATACCTATCCTGCAGCCACCACATACGAAGGTGAGCACCTCGTGTATCCGCGAACTCATGTGTCACCACTGTCTCAGGCAAACAAAGATCACGAACTACTAGCTCCTGTGCCTGGGACACACCCAATAAAGGAGTCGTTTAGAATCTGCCGCTGATTGGGAGATGGAACAAGGAAGCGACATCATCTAAATTCACAGTCATATCTCCAAATGGGAGATAAAATGACGACATCTCCTTGTGCCACCTCTCAATGAAGGCACTGAGCAGCTCTGCATCCAACATCGTGAGGGAACAGTGGCCAAAATGAAGCAAGTCAAAGTCCCTCACAATCGTCCTCACAACATCAGGGATTGGAATACGAGGGAAACCCTTCATCTTCGCGCTGTGAGACTGGACCTTCAGTACAGGTCGCACTTGTGACACCAACCAATAGCCAAATTTGTTAATACATAAACAATTTATGAATTAGTAAACAAATGTTAAAATTAAACGTAAAAACCATATACCTCCCCTGCCATAGACGCAAAGCTACGTGCTCACTGTACTCTGTAAGCACAAACCCATCAATCGGTCCACTAGGGAATCCCGGCTCCGTGTGTTGTTGGAGTACAAATAGATTGGAGTTTTTGTTATCGATCCACATAGATTGTTTTGTGATATCACAACCGTTCTACAGTCGCGCTAGTTTAAGACTTAAAGTAACAGAGGGTTTTGGGTTTTGGTAACGGAAAGTCTAGTTTGCATTTGAATTAAAACTACAAGTTAAAAGTATCGGTTGGTAAAAGATTATAAAAAACACATGCCAAAGTTAGGGTTCGATAGACCCATTTACACGTATAGTTTCAATCAAGCGGACGAACTCGTTAGAGCGATAAACACAATCACAATATCCTCTCAAGATGTTTATTTCTAACATAAATTATGAGTTTTACAATTTTGATCCATTGATGATCTCTCACTCAATCTATTAAAATGGCAACATTAAAGATCAATACAATGTGAACACTAAGTCTCATAACTATCTCTAGCTTATGTTCTTTAGTGGATTAAAAACCTAGGTCAAGTGTTGAACACATTTCTCAATCATGAAGCAACACAAAATATATTTCTTAAACACAAAGTTTTCCACCATATATCTATCATCAAGAGTTCTTACACAATGATCAAAGACTATACATACAAATTAAAGACCTATCTACCTTCTAATCTAGACATATTAAAGGTTTAGCTATCCATAACCATGGAAACTTCCATTACAAGAAAGAGATGAAGAAGACAAAGCATCAATTACGATCTCCCGACTATTGATGCGCCGATTCTTCGAAAATGAGTGAAAATATGAATTCTATGGTTTTTTCTATAAGAAATATCAAGACATCCCCAAAAAATGAATTGTGAAACCCTTTTAAACATCCTGAAAAATGCAAGGCTCGCTAAGCGAGCATTCATTAATTGCTTAAACCGTCATTGCTCGCTTAGCAAGCTGAAGTCCTCGCTTAGCGAGCAACTCTCTGACTCTTGCTAAAGCTTCTCGTTAGGAGCTCGCTTAGCGAGCTTGCAGCGAGCTCCAAAACTCCATTTTCTTCAAAAATCTTCAAAAGAGAGTCATCATGAATTGCTTTCTTCATTCCAAATATGAAACCTAAAAATCATAAAACAAAAGTTAAATAATCTATACTATTGAAACAAATAAACTAAACTATGAAAATTAATCGGAAACAATGAGAAAAAGCATAAGAAGTTCAAATTAGCCCTTGAAAAGTGCCAAAAACTATACTACATATTAACATAACTTGGCGCTTATCATGTGTATAAATGGCTCGGTCGAAGGAACCGTTACATCCGTCTGAATGGTCTCATTTACGTCTCTTGTACCGGCGGCCCCTCCAGTGCCATCACCCTCACCATCAACATCACCCTCATGCACGCCTTCAACTGATACTCCGGTAATCTCTTCTACGACATCTCTAACAACATCCTCCACTGACACATCTCTCTTAATAGCATTCATCGACTGAGGCTAAATATCAAGGACGTCCTCTGGTGTGACCTGCTGTGAAGAAAGACCTCCACGTCTCCTAACGGTGCGAGGTGCCTGGAAATTCCCCCGCTGCTCTGTCATCCTCTTCCGGTGTGAAAACTGGTTGGGACCACCCGTCCAGCTCATACATGGACAGACTCAGCATCAGGAGTGGTTGTACCCCTTTCCCTACCAGCTGCAGCCAAGTCACGCGTCCTCCCACTAGGGGTACCATCAGCACTTGCAGTCCTCACTGTAAAAAAAAACACATTTTAAACAAAAAAATTAACCAAAAATAAATAAACTACCGGGAATTTGAAATTTCTGAAGAAAAAAAATAACACTGGCGGTAATTTCAAATTACTGGTAGGAAAAACATAAAAAATGAACTACCAGAAACTTCAAATCTCCGAAAAATAGTTATCGGTAGTTTTGGAATTTCTGGTAAATATTACCGGATTTTTTGAAATTTCCGGTAATTCTTACCGGTATTTTTTAAAAAAACGGTACAACTTACTTGTAAAATTTTAAATATCCGGTAGTGCAATTCAAATTCCCGGTATCGTCAATTTTTTTGAAAAAAGCAATGTGTGAAATGTCAATATGTTTTCTTCTAAGGTCAATTTGGTCTTTTCATTGGATGTGGAGGGTGCCAGGAATGAGTGGGGGTGACAAGTAGATTCCTCTTTTCTAAGACTCGACACATATCCTAAAATGTGGCCTTTTGTTGTTTTATAAGTTTCCACGTGACTTTGGTGTTTGAATTGCCTCTAAACTGCTAATATTGTTGAAATGGTTTATACAAATTCTAACTACAACTATCTATCGAAGAGCTTCTTAATCTTGTAGTGTGGTACCATAATGACTCTAGATCACCTACTCTTTGGACTCATGAATATACTAAGTCCCAAAATACCTAATAGGCGAGTCAAACTTACTATCTTTATACTACACTTTCATGTCAAAATGCGAAACTACTACAATTTTTTTTGAGATTCTAAACATATTTTGAAGAGAGAATTATCATAATCTTTTGGATCTGATATTGATTTTCTTTCAAACTAAATTTAATAGATTTCAATGCTTGACTCAAAAATTAGAGGCTAACACCTATTAAAGGTTGTGCTTTTCTTATACCATTTTCTGAAGTATCAAGAAGCGAAGAAGCAACAAAATCTGAAACAATGTTGTCAATGAGTGGTTTTTCAAAGAGCATGTGACTTGGTTCAATCTTGGAAAGCTTCCAACGTTCACTCTCATTCTCTTTGGGTAGGATCTTGTACTAAGTGAAGCAAACACTATTGACATGAAGAATCAAATGTAATGTGGATGCACCCTTTTTCCTTATCAAAAATATAATATAAATTGATGTTTGTGTCAAAGATGAGTTTGACACTTTTGTGTTAGATAAAATTGAGTAAATCACTCCCACATGTGATATTCGCATGGGGAAGCCTTTGGTTTACTTTAGAAACACAATTAAGTTCACGAACTTCATATTAGCCAAGTTGATTTTGAACTAGATACTAAAATTGTAGTTGATAGTTTCTTATCTTCCAAAAGAGATCTCATGGAATTTGTTGCCATCATTAGTCATTAAAAAGACTTGTTCTACAATTATAGTGTTGAATTTATAAGGAGGAAAAAATGAAATTTTCTAAAGTATTGTGAGATTAACAAATTTTTAGCTAACATAGCATGCCTTTCTTGATTATTTAGTATCTTAGGTATTTATTTATAAGTTCAATCATTGATCAATATTTTTATGATATAAACGAAGTCTCAGTCCATAAAAAATCCCGTCCCTCAAATTTCAAGAAATAAGAAAAACTAGAGAGCATTAATATAGAAAATTAATTTAACAACAAGTGGAAACTATGTTTAATGACGCATATCAATGTGTTGTTATATAGAGTGTTGTCGTAAGTATGCTACTTATAATGACGGATCTGAGACCGTTGTTGTATTATGATAAGTGTGTGTTTTATTACAACGATTAAGTGTAACAACCATTGTAATATATACTGAATATCACAACGGTTATCAGTTTCAACCATTGTGAAACGTACTCTTAGTTTATTATATACAAACGTATATTTCTTGTTTTACCATACACGTAATTCAAGAAATACAACCATTAAATTGATAAAGAAATATATAATCTGTAAATTAAACTGTTCTTGAAAACCAACTTAAACCCACTACTGGTTTTCGAATTGCATGCGTCTCATCGTGCACATTTTATGTTCTTTAACACAAATATGGTTCAATGGTCGGTTTCCTTCAATCCATAGATGTATACTATAATATTTTACCTCATCATCGCCAAAAATCATCGCGATTTTATCATCATAACAATCATGATCATAATAATCACCATGATTAGTGACGACAATGAGGTATTGTAGAATTGTAGATGTCAATGAATTGAAGCAAATAGACCATTGAATCATATATATGTGTGTTAAGGAACATACAATATACAAAATGAGATGCAAGCTATTCGGAAAACATTGATTGTTATAGGTTGATTTTCAAATACATCTTAATTTCATATTATATGTTTCTATGTCAATTTAAATAATTGCAAATTCAATAAAAGGATGGTGAAACAATAAATATTATACATAGTATATAATGAACTAAATTTCATATATATATATATATATATATATATATATATATATATATATATATATATATCACCATGTATCATCTTTTCTATATAGCTCCAGCTATTTCAAACAATGAAATTATTTAGTATTTAAAACAAAATCAGCAAAAGTTGAAACAAAACCCTAAGAAGTGAGATTGTAACCTAAGTTGAAACAACATGAAGCGAACGAGATAATAGAAACTATCTAACAAGAAGATTGAAGTAGAAGAATACCTTGTTTTCCATAGCTACACAAACAATATGTACATTACACTTGCATCATCACCATGTTCATCTAGTTTGTGAAGCAATGAAAAAGAAATATTAGGAGGAAGAAGCTTACACAAAAGCTTCATACTTCTTATATTTCTTTTCATTGTTTCTAAAACTAGACGAAGTTTGCTGCCTAAGATGGAAGAAGAAAAATAATAATAAAAACTTGCAACAAAAGAGATAATGAGGAATATCTTAATGGGAAATATGTAAATACATTAATTGAAGAAGAATGCCTTAAATTGTGAAGCGCAAGAGGAAAAATGGGTGCTAGGTTTTCGCTGTGAATGAAATGGCGACAATGGGTCAGTTAATTCCCTTATATATGGGTAAATATTTCACAACGATTATCGCAAACAAGCGTAATGATTCATATATTTTCATTATAAATATATCACAACGGTTAAATATAAGAACCATAACGATACCCCTTTTATATGGTACAAGGTTCGATTCAACACAATATTTTTTTTTATCAATTTTACATAATATATCACGACAGTTATAATAACAAACTGTTGTAATATTACAACATTTGCTCTTCCCAGTAGTGAGAAACGCCCATCCCAATTATAATAATGAGTTATGATTTTCTCTATTTTTCAAAAAATATCGTTCGAGAATATCAAACATTACAATTTATCATCATTGCAAGCACCTAAATATCAGGCTTTCCATATTCAACATAATCTATAAATTGACGGTTTTACATTTCTTAATTATACATTCTTCGTAAAAATGATTTCAACAAATAACAATGCTAACACAAACATCACAAACGAGGTTCTAAATGAATAACATCAACATCAAGATGAGGAAGACCCACCATCTGGATCCTTAGTTGTCAGGGATACGACCTTAAGGGTGAGGAAGGTCAAGAAAAAGAAGAAGAAAAAAGAAGATGATAACTTTTTTTTTATAATTTTGATGAGGGAAATAAGGAGAGAGTCATTGATTGGGAAGATGATTTTGTTGCAATGGGCTTGAACATTTGATAATATATGTAATATATGATTATCAATGTACTCTTCTTTTATGGAATTATAATGAAGTTTTCTTTTATATATATATATATATATATATATATATATATATATATATATATATATATATATATATATATATATATATATATATATATATATATATATATATATATATATATGATTCCATAAAAGAAGAGTACATTGATAATCATATATTACAATTTTTTATATATATATATTTATATATATATATATATATATATATATATATATATATATATATATATATATATATATATATATATATATATATATATATATATATATATATATATATATATATATATATATATATATATATATATATATATATATATATATATATATATATATGTTATTAATTTATTTTTTAAAATTATAATTAACATTTTTTTAATAGATGAAGGGTTGAAAAATCTTGTTCATATTATGAAAAACAAAGATGAATGTTATGTTTCAATAGATGAAGGGTGAACAACTTTGTAGTTCAAAAAATTTTGATTTGAAGTCTGCTTGACCAAGTAAAATGGCTTGACATTTGATCCACCACATGTTTGATCAAATGCCTTGCAGGGCACGCGCGTTGGCCAGCTCCTTGCCTCGCCCATGACCTAGTTTTGCCTTGATTTTCCTCAACTTTGCAAGATCATATCTTTCTCATTTTTTATGATATGGAAGAGTTCCACCTATGGATTTGAAGCTCAAGATGCCTTCTTTAATTGGCTCCAAGTAGAATTTTCATACCTTTCTTATTTTGGGAGAAGACCTCATTCAAAGTAGCTGCAAAAATAGCCAAAACTTGCCATTTTTGGAAACCCTAATTTTCCAAAAATGGTAAGTTTTGGTTTTCTTGATTTCTCTTGATTCCTTCATCATTTCTTGATCAATTTTGGACTATAGGATCCTTGTAACCCTAATTTCATGATTTTGATCTCAATAAGTTAGGAGTTGACATTTTGCTCAGCATGGTTGACTTTTACTCTTTTTTTAAATGAAGTTTAGAGGTTAACACTAAAAAATGAATTAATAGAAAATAGAAAAACAAAATGAATGTTGTGTTTTGAGGTGAAAGTCCTGTAGCACTAAAAAATAAAGCAAATATCGTGTCAGACACCGAAATATTCTCCTCTTTGAAAGTCAAACTGTTTCTAATCATCCATAAACTCCAAACAGTAACTGCCCAGATAACTACCCCTTTATTGTTACCCAACAATAACCTAGAGTTATTTGAGTAAGAGAGAATGGTAAGTGCCACTGAAGACTCTTCTTGGAAAACCAAACTTGTCCACCGAGCCATACCCCTCCACACCTCCCGTGCAAAACAACACGACAAGAATATATGCACATATGTCTCCTCTTCATTCCCATAAAAAACACAAGAAGCAGTTGATCCTCCTAAGTTGATATTTCTTTTTATGAGCTGATCTTTGGTTGCGAGACGACTTTTAACTAATCTCTATAAAAATACCTAGATTTTAGACGGGAGCTTACCTTTCCACAATGTAAGTATGAGATGCGCCTAAGAGGGGGGTGAATTAGGCTTTTAAAATTTTTTAATCACTTGGTTTAGTTCAACAATTTTGGATTCATATTCTTGACATTTATAGCATGTAGAATTTTTTACTTCTTCTAATTCCACTTTTTTGTCATTAGCCATACTTTCTATTTTTAAAATAGTTTTCTTTTGATTTGAACATTTTCTAAAAAGTTTCAAAAATTCATTATATAATTCACCAAAAGCACTTTGTAATTCATCATATGATGGTCTATCATCAATTTTATAATCACTAACCTCATGTTCTTCATCACTTGAAAGATGTAAGGCTATCAATGCCTTGTTTGCAAGATCTTCATCTGAAGATGAACTTATTTCATTGTCATCCCACGCTACATATGCTCTCCTTTTTCTTTTGTGATTCTTGCTTTTGAATATATCTTTCTTTTCAAGTGTATGACATTTACTCCTGACATGTCCCTTTTTTCCACATTTAAAACATGTAATCTTCCTTGTAGGTGCTTCTTCTTTAATGATTTCTTTTTTTCTTTCTTTTCTCAGAAATTTTACAAATTTCTTGATAAGTTCATCATCTTCATCACTATCAGATGCATCCTCTTGATTGTTATCATAATTTACGACTCTTGTCTTTAATGAAACGTCTTTTGAATCATTTACTAGAATTTCATGCTTCTCCAATCTTTCAAGTTCTAATTCATGCTCTTGAAGTTTTTCGAACAAGGAAGCGGGTGTCATTGTAGAAACTCTTCTTTTCTGAAATTGTCGTCACCTTTGGTTGTCATTCCCTGTTTAAAGACCTAAGCACTTTAAGATTTAATTCATCGTTAGTAAAAGTCTTACCAAAAGCAATCAGGTGATTGGTTAAGTGAAAAAATCGTTTTTGTAGAGCAAGTATTGATTCTCGGGGTTGCATTCTGAACATTTCGTATTCTTGACTCAATGTATTCAATCTTGATATTTTTACTTTAGCAGTTCCTTCACGAGTCTCCACCAAAGTATCCCATATTTTTTTTGCTGATGAACATGTTGAGACGCGAAAGAATTCATCCATGCTTAGTGCACTTTGTAGAATGTTAATTGTCTTTTTGTTATAGAGAACCTTTTTTTTATCATCATCATCCCATGAACCTTTAGTCTTTGTTGAACTAATACCATTAACAACTGTTGAAGGAACGAATGGGCCATTTTGGACAACATCCCATATTTCATCTCCTTGTGCTTCTAAGTGTACCTTCATTCGGATTTTCCAAAAATCAAAATACTCTCCAGAGAATAGAGGGGGCTTATTGCTACTACCACCATCTTTGAAACCGGGATTGCGGAAGCCATTCTGGATCTTTTAGGAACAAGTTACCTATAACTTGCTCTGATACTAATTGTAAGTATGAGATGCGCCTAAGAAGGGGGTGAATTAGGCTTTTAAAATTTCTTTTAAAGTTTTTCCGGTTTTTTCGATTCTTTTACTTTCTTACGAGAGCTAAGTGCGAAAATGATAAATGCGGAAAGTAAAAGAGACACAGAGAATTATCCTGGTTCCCTTCACAATCCGAAGGTACATCCAACCCCCTTTCCAAACCGAAAGAGATTTCCACTATTGTTAGATCTTTGTACAAGTCTAATCCCAAGACTTATCCTACAATCTTCTAACAACAATCCACCAAGAACAACCTCTTGGAGTTGACAGATTTAAAGTCCTATTGAGAACAAATCTCACAATGAACCTCTTGTATCCACAATCCGGATAACAGGGAAAACCACCCAAATAGAATAAGAAAAAAATTATTTCCTTTCTACTCTTTTGTTTCCAACAATCCTGAAAACAAAGAATAATAATAATTCTGAATTTTGTAAGTGTATGGAAGATGAAGCTTTAAATATTTTATCAATATAAATATTGATCTTCTCCTTGGAACAAGTATCACTCAACAATAAATATACAAGTGTTCTTGAATAAATGAGATAAAACTATAATGATGTTCTTGAAAATTTATGAAAAGTTTCTCTCAAAAAGTTTGAATACGAACACTTAAAAATATTTGAAAGATAAAGAATATGAGTGATTTTTTATCATGAAAATTATTGGAGGTAAAGGAAAAAATTATAATTATAAAATGTATTTATAAGTGCATAACACCTTTTTGAAACATTGTAAAGTTATGCAAAAATATCATGAACAATTGTCAAGTTAAAAAAAATTGTTTCATGAAAAGATGCATGAAAATGTGTTAAAAAAAATTATGGTTTTTACAAATACATACAGGACTTGTTAAGTCAGTTAACGGATACCTGACTTAACAAATGCAGAACAAATTTTGAATTTAAAATTAAAATGTTGCTATAGAACGATGAAAATTATGGCGGTTTTTATTCATGTTTCGGCGGTTCAAAACGCCATAATTTACAAAATTCTGTATGTTTAAATAAATTAAAAAATTAAAATTTTGTCTAAATGTTTGAACAAATATTATACAATATCTATTGATTTATCTAAGTCAATAGATTATATTTGAAAGTGATTTAACATGGTTCAAATATGAAAAATAAATTTTCAAATGTATGATAAAAAAATTGTTTTTTTTAAAGCTAGAAATTGTGATATATTTTCAACCAAATGAACCATGCATGCAAATAATTAATTTTAAAAGGAGTGAGCTATTAAATAAATATTTGAAAAAAAATTCTTATGATATATGTCATGCGAGAGATAAATAATTGAACACTTGCATATATATTTTTAAGCAATAATTGTTATACCTTTAATTTATTCCAAATTGTTCTTCAATTCTTGAAAATTTATCGAATGATGCTTGAAGCTTGATCCAAATGATTCTCTCCCTTTTTTCACATACAAATATAAACATAATTTGTTGTCTTCATCAAAACATGATATCTGAAGGAAGCTTGTCTTCACAATCTCCCCCTTTTTGATGATGACAACATATTCTTGAAAATTTGCTCCAACTTTGTTTCTCCAACAAAAAGCTCCCCCTTGATTGATGCTCCCCCTCAATCAAAGAAGTAATGGATAAAATTCTGCATAATAGAGTTAGAGAAACAACAATCCTTCTCCCCCTTTGTCATTAGCAAAAAGGATGGGAAAAAATCTTGAAGTATATAAAGAAATCTTTGAAAAATAAATAAACAAAACATAATTTTTACCTATGAGTTTTACCTCATTAGACTTCATCAAACATTTATCCTTGTCGAAACATGATTGATGTCTTTGTCACAAAGTTGATGTTCCTTCAAAAATGTCTATCATTCAATAAATTTTTTAGATGTATCATATTATATGGTCTTGAATCTTGAAAGATCATTCTTGATTTGACAATTCTAGCATATGATCTTCAAGTACCTACAAAAACAATTAATAGCACTTTGGTACCCAATATTCTTTGGGTCCTCTTGGGTTAGATCTCTTTCTCACCCATACATACTCACCATAAGAAATACCATAATTTTTTATGTAGAAAGCATTAGAAGTATGACCTTTTACATTACAATAAAAACATGCAGGCTTAAAAACATTATTCTTTTTATTGACATAAAAGTTATTTCTATCACAAGGTCTTTTATGATGATCTACAATATATAATTTCATTGATTCCTTCTTGTTGAATTTGCTACTAGCTTTTACAAAGATAGTTTGACTTTGACTAGGTTTATTAAAATTAGAAAAGCCAAGTCCACATTTATTACTTGAATATATTTGACTACTTAGCACATTTTCTAAACCAATTTGACCTTTTTCATTCTAAGCGCCGGCAGAATATCACCATTTTGATTATCCACTTCAGAACCATTGTCATTTTCCTCCTGAAACAACATATAGTAGCAAGACGAAACCGAAAATGTATGATGGGTTTCATTCAGAACCCAAGTAAACCCATCTGCCATCCCCTGTTTCGGCGAGACGCTCTCTAAAATTATCACCAAATCGACCATTTCCCTGGACATGATTGAATCAGCAGCAAAAGGCAACATACCCAACTCCCATTTCCATACATTGTTAGTCCAATACCCCATATTATTGACAACACAGTTTGGGTTACCTGCATAGAGAAATAAGTTAGGAAAAAACTCTTTGAGGGGAATGTCCATAGCCCATTTACTGTGCCATAAAGTTATATCACTTCCGTCACCAAGAGAACATAGAATGTGATCCACGTAACAATCTGAACTAGAAGCTTTAACTATCGATACCGACTTGAGATCTCTCCACATATTGATTGCAATTTACAACCGCTTCCCCCCACCAAAACTCAGAGTTTCCAAACAAAGATTCACTTTTGCGTATCTATGTTCCAACAACCGATACCATAACGCGTTCTTGTCAACCATGCATATCCATTTCCATTTCAGTAAAAGAGCGTTATTAAACGAACTTATGGCTTTAACTCTCAGCCCACCATTCTCTTTAGACAAGCACACCATCTTCCAATCGGCCCAATGAATAATTCTCTTCTCCGATCCTCCCCCCATAGAAAGTTACTCTACAAACTCTGGATAGTTTTGATCACACTCTTAGGGGGCTTGTAGAAAGATAAAGAAAAGATAGGTAAGGTGTTAAGAACGGAATTAATCAAAACCACCGACCACCAATTGATAACTTCCTGTTACTCCACGACGAAAGCCTTCTTTTGTAAGAATCTACCACGTCCTTCCATAAGCTGACTTTCTTGGGGTTGTCTCCCACTAAAATGCCCAGGAATTTGATAGGAAAGAGGCTAGTCCTACAATTTAGGAAAACTGAGGCAAAATCCAAGAAATCCGTACCCACGTTGATGCCACTGATACTACTTTTACTGAAGTTAATTTTGAGCCCAGATGCTAACTCAAAACCACGCAAGACAACCTTGATATGCCATAAATTCACTCTATCTGCTTCCCCGATCAACATTGTATCGTCAGCAAATTGAACTATGTTGAACGAAATTGTATCGCTTACCCTGAACGGCTTAAAATGACCATTGGTCTCAGTCTGTTTCATAAGATAGGTAAGAACTTCTGTCACTAAAATGAAGAGAAAAGGGGATAGGGGATCCCCTTGCCGGAGACCCTTCGACACCAAAAGGTTCCTAGTTGCACTGCCGTTTACCAGAACAGACATCAAACTCTTAAACACCAATGCCTTCATCCAAGTTAACCATCTGGTTCCAAAATTCATTTTACTCATGATTGTTTGAGAAAACTCCATGAAACGTAATCATAGGCCTTTTCAAAATCTATTTCATCATCATACAACTCATATTCGTTCTTTTAGCCAAATCTAATATCTCATTCACAACCAAAACTCCATCATAGATGCATCTGCCAGGAACGAAAGCAAATTGTTCGGGGGAAATGACTGAGCCAACAACAAGTTTCATTCTTTCAGCCAGTAATTTAGAGAGGATTTTCTGAAAAGAATTGACCAAACAGATAGGACGATAGTTCGATAGA
Organism: Lathyrus aphaca; assembly: GCA_963966055.1. NCBI lineage: Eukaryota > Viridiplantae > Streptophyta > Magnoliopsida > Fabales > Fabaceae > Lathyrus > Lathyrus aphaca. The sequence goes on from OZ014522.1 coordinate 485,917,117, forward strand.
TGTTGAGGGTTCTTTATCTTCGGAATCAACGTGATGAAAGAAGTCGTGGCTACTTTAGTGAGCTTAGGATTATGGTAAAAATCATTAACAAAAGAAATCACATCAACTTTAATCGTATCCCAGCAAGCCTGAAAGAAACCGAAAGAAAAACCATACGGCCCTGAGCTTTTACCACCGTTACAATTCCGTATTACGTTTCTGATTTCAGATTCTGAAAAAGGTGCTTTGAGGCTCAATCTATCAGCCTGAGACAGAGAACGCAACAAAGCCTATACTGACGGACGAGAAAACAATTTTTCGAAAAAATTGTTTTCGAAGAAAGAACAGTGTCAAACTTATAATTGTGAGTAATTTGATTGTTGGAGTGTCTAAGGATACATATACTCCCACTATTAAGCGTATAATAAAGACTACGCTCTTGGAATTTAGGTTCATCACCAACATCAATAATAGGTTTTATAAAATCAAATACGTATATTAAAAACACTTATTAAAAAATCATCAAACTTTTAAATAAATCTTCTTATCTCAAATAGATAATCTCTAATGTTCCGTAAGATATATCTTGAACAAAAAAAATTAATAAATTTTTGTTTCTAAATCATTTTTTATATTTAATTTTTTTTATATATTTAATATAATTTTTTTTATAAAATTTTAAATTATATTATTCAAACTTTTAGTTATTTATGTTGGGTTAGCACTAGATTCAACTGCACCGACTTCCTTATTTGGCAACATTGTTATATTTAGGTGTTATAATATTTTGAAGAGAGTATTTTTACTACAATCTATTTTTATTGTGTTTTTCTTTTCTTCAGAGTTATAAATTAATTTTTGAAAATGAATAAGGTGAAATATCGAAGATTTAAATTCGTATTTTTTTCGAGTTATCATTGGGCAACAATAAGGGTGTTATTTGCTATTAAAGTCACTATTCTTTTTCGAGTTATCATTATGCAACAATAAGGGTGTTATTTACTATTAAAGCCAAAATTATCCTTATCAATTTATTTTATCCTCTTGTTTGTTTTTGTGTGGCAGGTCCTTGTCTTTCAACTTGAGAAAAAATGAACTAAAATAGGGACAAAGTGACCGGCGGATATCAGAAAGATAGAAAAGGACGTGTAACAAAGATGTATTCTAGAAGTATCGAAAGTGATTAAAAAAGAGTATCCAAAAATTCATTTCTTTGATGTGATTGTGAAGCATATACTCAAAAATTAGGTGGAAAGTATGAAACGAAGGTAATTAACTATGAGTTAATCGCATTTATTTTATTTCCATTATTTAGAAATATCTTTTTCGTTGGAGGTTTTATTTATAAAGAAAACTTAAATTTATCGAGGGGCGTGACAAAAATATAGAGCACAATAGGAATGGAGGATCAACCTTTTTTAGATTGATACAGTTCAGTTAAGAGTTTATATACAAGGTTATGAGTGGACCACTATAACCATTTATCTAACTTTTAGATGATTGTTACTTACATGACAAATAACTAACCATAATTGAATTATAATTAACTACAAAGAAAGAGAAAATGGTTGTCGTAATCAAATTTGAGTTCGATAATCAATTATGAGAGGAAGATATTAGTACCCGTCACATCAGTTGTACTAAACAGAAACCATTTAGTTAGTTTTGTGATAGAATGTTAGCTTTCGTTATTTGTTTTCTTCGAGTGATAAAATATTAAAAAGGAAAAGAAAAGGGACCACAAAGGTTTTTATTACGGTGTTTGACAAGATTGCGGGTCTTGCTCCTATATATCCCAGGTGCGATGGGGAACTTAAAACTATGTAGTTCTTCTTGGCAAGACAATTTTTTTGAGATTTTTGTTATAATGATTGACGAGACGTTGAATCTCGCTCATACATATCTCCAGGTGCAATTGAGAACTAAAAGCTATGTAGTTCTTGATAGAAAGAACTTTGTTAGTTGGTTGATTTTAATTGTGAAAATGAGTTTAGTCGCGCTTTTGGGAGGAAAAAAAGACTTAATGGTTGAAAAGGATTCATACTTGGACGAAGAAAGTTGTTTGAAAAAAAGACTCGCACTTGGACGAGAAGTGATTTTGGATAAAAGACTCGCACTTGGACGAAACATGATTTTGGGTAAAAGACTCACTCTTGGGCGAGAGATAATTTTAGATTGGTTTTGGTTTGGGTTTGAAAAATGACTTGATATTTGATCAAGAGCTTTAGTTTGCATTTTGAAAGAAGAAAAAGACTTGATGTTGATCAAGTTTGATGGTTTAAAATGGATTGATGAATGTTGAGTGTTTTTCAAGAGAATGACTAATGTTCGATAAGACCAAGACGTATGCCTCGTAGGGGTGGAAAAATGGGTCGGGCCTTTCGGATCGACCCGTTTGATCTGTTGTTTTTGACGGGCTGGGCCGAGGTTTTCAACTTGGTACCTTAATTTGGCCTGCCCCGCCTAATCCGCTTTAAAAACGGGGCGGGTGGGGTGGGTTTTGCATGCGAGCTTTTTGTTATTTTATTTTTCACTTAGAATGAAAATTGGAAGTGCATTTAGGAGCCCAGTCCATTAATTTTGTGTGACATGACATGGTTTTAATGTGTCAAAAACTTGGCATGGTTCGAAAGCTTGACAGGTTCAAAATGAAAAAGGAAGGATTGGCAATTTTGGAAAAATATACTGAATGAGCTAACTCAAATTCATCAATGAGCCGACTCATTCAGTGTTAAATTGATGATAAATGCACGGGTCCAAACAGGCTGCCTGACACATCAGTTTGGTCGACTCACAAGTGTGGATGAGTCGACTCACAACTCTTTATGAGCCGACTCATTCAAGTGTAAAATGGTGGTAAACACACGGGTCCAAACAGGCTGCCTGGAACATGATTTTGGTCGACTCATGAGAATGGATGAGCCGACTCATAATCCCTCATGAGTCGACTCATCAAGAAATGTTTTCTTCTCATTTTTCACGGGTCTCAACAGACTGCCTCTCTGTTAATTTTGGTCGACTCATCTGTAAGTTTGAGCCGGCTCATTTAATGGTTTGAGTCGGCTCATTACTGTGCTGACTCATTTTTTTCATTTATTTTTCTCTCTCTTATGATTTATTTCCCCTAACCAATATAAATAGCTGCTGAAATTCTTTTGAGAAGGGTAACAAGGAAAGTGAAAGATATACACATAGCTCTATTCATTTTCTTCATTCTTGCATCAATCAAACAATTACACACAACAATCTTTGTTCGATCTTGGTGTACGTTTTGGAGATAACGTTCAATTGTGAATCAGAATTTCAGATTGGGTTTAGAGTGTGTGGGTTTTCCTTGGAAAAATCCGTAGGGTTTTATCCTCCAAGATCGTTGGTGATTTGGGGGTTTTGCACACATTGATCGGTCGTAAATTCAGCCGAGTGAGGTAGATTGAAGATCAAGTGGATCGTTCTCTCATATCACGGTAGACGGAGGATTGCGAAGGTCTTTGTGGGTTCACAAGTGTGGGAGAAACTCAGTTGTGCTCAAAGTTTGAAGAATAGTGTATTCTTGCAATAAGGGAGAAAATTAATCGGAGGCTTTCTCGACACGCGTGGAAGGCTTGATCTTACTTTGGATCAAGGGACAAGAAGAAGAATTGACAGCACTTTCAACTTGGTTTGGTTTGTTGGTTAATTCATTTATATTCTTGTAAAACTATTGCGATTTAATAAAATTGCCCAATTCAATTTCGAATTGGGGGCAGAGTACTTCGAGCGAGGACGACGAAGGAACTGCCTCAACAAATTCCTTGTGTTCTTATTATTTCTCGCATTCTACTTTTGTTCATATTGATATTGTGTGCTTGAAAAATTCTGGTGTATCAAATTAGTGCAAACAAGGTGTTTGATAAATTGATTCACTCAAAAGTGTTGATTGGAGTGAATAAAATTTTGCACTATTTGACACAACAAAATTGGACTTGGAGTGTGCACTCTAAGTGTTTTATAAAAAGCTCAATCACACAAGATCAATATCTTTGCATTTGTTTTCTTCTCTAATCATCATTAAGACTAGTTTTATCAAGTGCTGAATATTCAAGTGTATCATTTGTAAAACATTAATTCATCTAGTCATCATTTCATTCTAATTGGGTTTTACGTATATCCAATCTCCGGTGACTTCAAATTTAAAATAGACGATTTTCCGGGAAACTTCCGCTATTCTCTTTCAACTTAATTTTGAAAAGATAAATTTTAAAAAGGGATATATTCAACCCCCCTTCTAGATCCGCGCTATCGTCTAACAAGTGGTATCAAGAGCACCGGTTTATCTAGTGCTTTACATACAACTTATTGGAAAATGGACAACGATCCAACGGGGGCATATAATAGAGCTCCAGTTTTTACCGGAGAAAACTATAGTCACTGGAAAGATTGTATGCGTATCCATATCAACTCTGTTGATAGAAAAAATTGGAAAGTTATCCAAGAAGGCCCTTTTCAAATAACCATGGCCGGACCGGATAATGTCCAAATTGAGAAACCGGAAGCACAATGGGATGATAATGATGAAAAGAAATATAGCTACGATTGGAAAGCTCGAAACATACTTATAGCTTCCTTGGGAGCTGATGAATATTTTCGAGTTTCTCATCACACATCGGCTAAAGCTATGTGGGAAGCCTTACAAGTTGCCCATGAAGGAACCGGTGATGTTAAGCTTGCTAGAATTAATACTCTACAACAAGAGTTTGATCGTTTTCACATGAGCCAAGGGAAAATCGTTGGTGAAATGGGAAAAAGATTTTCTCACTTTACAAATAGATTAAATGCCCTTGGTAAAACTACTCCTAATGATGTTGCAACTAACAAGATTTTGAGATGTCTTACTAGGGAATGGTTGCCAAAAGTTACAACAATTAAAGAAGCCAATGACGTAAGAACATTGGATCTAACGACTCTCATTGTAAAACTACAAGAGCACGAACAAGAGCTCTTAAAATTAAATGAGCATGAAGACAAAGAAAAGAAAGAAACGATCGAGAAAAATAAAGATCATGAGAAGAAGAAGAAGTCTATTGCATTAAAAGCTTCTTCATCAAAATCCTCCACAAATAAATATAGTGGGAGTGACACGAGTGATGATGATGACGAATCAAATGAAGATATGGGCTTATTCGTAAGAAGATACAATCGGTATCTCAAAAAGAATGAAATTTCTCATTCAGACAAGCGTCTCATCAACTATCGGATAAAATCTAATCCTTCCAAGCAAGAGTATGTTAAAAGTACTAAAAGCAAAGGATCTTGTTACAACTGTGGAAAACCGGGACATTACAAACTGGATTGCCCTATGTTAAAGAAAGACAAGGCAAAAGACAAATATCAAAGAAAAGGCAACAAGGCTAGAAGAGCATATATAGCTTGGGAAAGCGATAGTGAGTCGTCTAGCAAAGATACCTCAAGCGATAAGGAAGAGAGAGTAAATCTTTGCCTCATGGCTCATAAGAAAGGCAAGAAAGAGGTAAAACATGCTAAATATGAATATGCTGAAAAATTGTCTTATAATGATTTGCTTAGTAAGTTTAATATTCTCCATCAAGAAGCTAAAGAAGCCTTCAAGCGTATTGCATCCGTGTAATACCCCAAATTTGCCCTCTCTTTTCGTAGCATTTAGCATATCATTTTCATATTTTGTATCTGCATAGAAAAATGAAGCATGACATTCATTGTTGAAGCATAGCATGGATCATGGCAGTGACTTCAGTTCAGGGTGGTTGTTAAGTTCGCGATTTGATTCAGAGGAACGTTTGACCTAATCTTGGTCGAACTATTGAGGGATTATCTCAACTACAAGTCATCTGCATTGGTGGTTATTTCTCAGGCAACGCGTTTCAAGGACGGGTCATGTTGTGCGCAGATGTTATCAGTTTGCCAGACAGTGGTTAATGAGATGGTTTTGGATTCAATGATTCAGGCTAGTATTGACTATATATGTATATATATATATATATATATATATATATATATATATATATATATTCAATTGTGTGCATCTGCTGATTTATTTTCCAGGGATCGATTCAGATATGTTTGAAAAGATTAAGAAAATCAAAAGTGGATGTCCGTTGTTTCAGTAGCAATTATTCAGTGGTCAGGAGTTGGTTTCATTCATTAGGTGTGGTTCTGGGCTTAAAATAAAATCATCGCTTTGTTCATTATTCGATTCATGGCCATTTTCTCAGTATTCATAACATGTTTCCTCATTCATTTTGTTTCCATTTTATATTTCAATTCCTATTTCCATTATCATTTTTCGTCTAGAAGTTCTATCACCATTTTCTTTTTCCATATCTTTAATTCCAATCAAATATCACCAATTATCCTTTATCCAATATTTCCCAAATTCAAATCCTTTTTTTAATCCATTTCATTTCTTTTCCAAATTTCTACTTTGTTGGCAAAACTATATTCCTTTTTCACTAGTGCCATATACATCTTTTTCCAAGTATGTGAAAGTCACCTGCTAACCATTACAAAGCCCATGTTTTATGTTGTTACAATACACACCATTTTCCAAAATAACTTCAACAAAAAAAATAAGAAGGAGGACTTTGCCTTTTCCATACAACCTAGCTTGTGATGTGAACCATGACCCACAAATCTACACGTGATCCCACCGCAACGTCACACTACTCCAGTAACTTGCCAAAATGAATATGTAAGCATATTACATGTGCATACCAAATGCAACAGAAATAATATTAAAAAAACAAGGCTGGACGTGGAAAGCATGATGCAAAATGCAGTGCAACATCACACAAAACGCAAGGAAGGAAATGATAATGGAGATCACGCAAAACTCATGAGGGGAAGAAAAAATTCAGAGTAAATAAAAAATAACAACCAAAAGGAAATAACAGAATTTGGGGGGGGATTCATTAAAGAAAAGGGAAAACGAATTTGAGCTGCTAGAGGCACAATAACATAATCACTCATTTTACTCTTCATCATCAATAACCAAAAGCCAGAATTCATGACACAAAAACCATTTTCATCATTCACTCAGCAACCGTAACAGAACTCATCACCTTGACACCACAACGAATTCACCTTTCTTCTTCATCACCAATTACGGAATTCGCCTCTTCATCACAAAAAATGAATCAAATTCTTCAACCACCATCGCCAACATAAGTTGATTCTGCACTCTTCATCATCATCTTGCTGTAACCGAAGTCATCGCCATTACCGTTAATGTCATTGATTGAGTGAGATACTTTGTCATCTTCATCAAGCTTGCATCAACATCATTCATCACTCTCCATCATCAATCAACAATATCGCCACAGCAACTTCGTAATCGCAAAATCGGAACTCCATCAGAGGATTCACTTCACAAAAAACGGATCGAAACTCTTCGATATATGTTCTTCATTTTCCGGATTGACAACAAAGAAACAAATTCGTGCACAACAGGAGAGCTCGGCCTCGCATCGTCATCTTCAGCACTCATCAGATTTTCCAATTCGAAGAGGCACCAGACTGTCTCCGGTAGATGAGCTTTATTGTTTTTGTTGTTCGCCGAGGCTTTTGTGATGTTGCTATTCTGTTTTGTTTTGTTTCGGATTTCTGTGGTCCGGTGTTTTGAGTGAGCGAGATTTGAGAAGATGTGCGTGTTAATGTTTCGCGGTTGGCGGTGAACGACGGAGGATGAGGTAAGCTTAGAAGAGGAAGCAGTCGTCGACGGGAGGTAAAGGATGAAGAAGGGGATGAGCAAGAGGCAGAGAGAGAGAGTTTTGTTTCTTTGGTTTTCTGAATCTTAATTTGTTTTGAATGTTAGAAAGTAAATGAAAAATATAATAGAGTTTTAAATTCTTCATAAATAATATTAAAGAAAAGTGAGGAAAACGAAGAGATAAGATAAGAATGGTGGATTTTTGTTGATTCCGTCCATACCGGCGGTGACACTTGTCACCGTCCGGTAGGACCTTTCTCCTTCGTTCCCACGCGCTCTAGCCCACGGTAACAACCATACTCCCTGCATTCTCCACCGCTTGATGCAATTACCTTGGAGAGTCTCCAGATTCAACGCGTCCCAGGAGGTCAACCCTGTTGACCGCACCTCCACTCCATACACCCTCAGACCCTCTAGCATTTTGGGCCTGGTGCTTTTGCTATGCGCACCCCTTTCTGCAGCCCATTTCTTTTTCTTAACTAGTTTTGTTGTTGTTTGTACCCCCTCCCCATTTTCTTAGTTTTTTATTTTCTTTTTCATATCAGTTTCGTTTTAATTCATTTAAAATATTAAAATACATTAAAAAATTCCATAAAAAATATTTTTAGTCTCATAACTCATTTTAGAATTTTGTCATATTTTTTATTTCCTGACTTTATTAATTTCTCAATTTTATTTCGAATTTTCTTTTAATTTCATTTTCGTTTAATTTCCATATTAATGCCTTATCTTGTAAAATTTGTTTCTTCCACCTCAAGCATTATTTTAATTCCTCTCTTTTTGCATCATGTTGTAGACTCATAAAAGTTCATAAAAAAAATTTTCTTATATTTTTAATTCCATTTTATCCATAGTTTTAGGAGTCGTGTTTGCGCGTTTTCGTTACTTGTTCCTAAGCGACTTCGTGTGATTATTTGATAGAGTTTCATTGTGAATTTTGGTGAGCCATTTTGACACATTATTTGTTGCTGGTTGTTGGTTTTAGAGATTTAATTTCATATTTTTCTCATGTCATTTGATATTTGTTTGGAGTTTTGTTTCTTAGGTAGCGTTTTGTGCCTTTTTCTTCCTCCTTCTAACATAGTTTGAGGAAGGCATTTATGCCATCCTATTAGGCTTGCTTGGTAGTTGTTTTAGGTCGCCTATGGGGTTAGGTACTGACTTTGTTGATTGTGATTGATTTGTGATTGTAATTGTTTTGGTTTGCGTAATGTTTAATTGTTCTTATTTTCATTGTATGCTTATTGCGGTTCGCTAACCATTTCAGGGGCTCTGGTAAGTGGTGTGGATGTGATTCCCACATCTCCAAGTCTTATCTCTTCTCTTTTCCTTAGTGATATTATCTTACTTGTGTTTGTTGGGGCTTAGGCCTTACTTCCTCCTTATTCTCTTCTTCTTCTCTTTCTTTTCGTATCTTCTCATTCATTAGGATAGTAAACCTCACTAACCTAGGATTTTCTATGCATGATAACAATTAGGATTCATTAGTCCCCCAATAGACTTTTACCTTTAAGATCCTTTTGTTTCTCTTCTCTTCATCTCAAAAATCCTAAAAAGCATCCTAATAAGGACTGAAGTGGTTTCCCGTGCAATAGCCTTATTCCACGATACACTTGTAGTTTTCCCATCTTGGGATAGTACAAGTTTGTCTTGTGATGCACAAGTCTGATCAGGATACCATCTTATCCAAGAAAACCATAAAAAAAACTTCTTCATAAAAAACAAATACAAAAAACACTTAATAAATTCAACGAGTTAGTGAGCTTAAGCCATAATCTCTGGAATCAAGTTTTGGGGATCTTTTCCTTACTTGAGTGTGCTTGTTCTATTATTCCATCTTGGAATGTAGTGACAAGTACACATTCCATGGAAAAGAGCTTGAGTTCACTTCCTTGTGACACACTCCTAAAAGCTTCTAAAAAACACAAACAAACAATAAACGTCTTTCCTTCGGGAATTCTTTTCTCATCTCCTTCGCTGTGTCCGCGAACTTGCTCTTACTTGTCATTTTGCAAGACGGTTACGCACTCGTCGTCCGAGCCTGCAACACCTGAGCATTGACATAGGCAGTTCAAGCCTTAATACACAAGCAATCCTTTCCACCCCTAGTTAGGGGAACTACGGCGACTCTGATCCTCATTTTCCCGATGAGGTACGTAGGCAGCGGGGTAGGGCCCGTTCGAGCATAATCTTTATTTTCCCTACATTTTTTCACTTTGTTTTCTTTCTCAGTTCCTTTTTCAGTTCCAGTTCCTTTTCTTTTGCATCAACTTTCATTTCTTCACCCTTTGAAACAGTTTCTTTGCAAGCGTGGATCCCGTCGGGTACGGCGGACGATCTAGGGTGCTAATACCTTCCCAGGTCGTAACCGACTCCCGAACTCAGTCTCTTTGGTTCGCAGGTGTAACACGGTGGGAGATTTGACTTTAGTTAAATGTTGCGGATAGCAAGAGTCGCCACCGACTTTTATTTTATCCAAAGGAAAGGGCATAAAAGAACAGGAAAGACCTTAAAAGATTTTTGGGTTTGGGGGGTAGGTTATGTAAAGGAAAGGTGTTAGCACCCTTTACATCCATGGTTATCCATGGGCTCTTAGTTACTTAGCTCACTTTAAAATGTTTTTGAGAAGTGTAGTGTGTGTTTAGAAATTTTCTTAAGTACTTTATAATGATCCATGTACGGATATATATAAAGCCTTTGTTTTGAAAATTGCTTGAAAATGTGAAGTGTTTGAAATGTTTTGAAAAGGTGAGCAAGTACATAAGAGGAACCTACCCTAAGTTAAATCTTTTCTGTTCTTAAATATCCTTTAAATGGTAAGATTATCCCTATTATTAAGGAATAGGTAGTCATTACCTTGGATCTATGAGGGACAAGTGAAGGGACAACTGTGATTAGGCAACTGTAAGGTGTATTTAGCAATTCGAAGGGACTTATCATCTTTATTCGAAAGGGACAAGATCATTTACGAAGGCAACCATGAAGGGACTTGATTTTATTATCTTTCAAGGGACTAGATGATATAGATAGAAGGGACTTTGCTTTACACCTTACTTGACCTTTTCCTTTAGGCAACATGAGAGGTATCCTTAAGAATGTGAGATGGCGATCCAAGATCGACTTACGTGTGTGCGTGTACAAATTCATATATTTATCTTAAGCTTAGTGATCTAAATTCAATTTTAAATACAAACATGTTTACACTCCCTATTTTATTAACCATGGCAATTAAAAATAAATAATAAGAATAATTCTACAACTATTACATAATTGGCACAAATTACATTATAAGAATAATTAAAATAATTAAAATAAATAAGCATATAATAAATAAATAAATAAATTGGTTAGTAATAACAAAAATAAATATAAGAAAGTTAGTATAACAATATAATATAGAAACAAATAAAAAGTTCAAAATTGAATAAATAATTATTTTTAAGAATTTTAATAAAAGAAATAAATAATAAATATTATATACCAATAAATATGTCTAATAACTTAATTTTATATACATATTATAAAAATGTTTGTTAATTATAATTGAGGAAGCATATAAAAAAATAAATTAAATTCATAAAATAAAGTTAGGGTTTTTAATTGTTTTTTAGGAAAATAAATTAGGGTTAATTACTTAATTAAATTATTTACATATATATAAACAAACTACATATAATAATTATAAAATAAATATATATAATTAAAATTTACAAACAAATAAATTAATATTTATAACATAATTAGGGTTTATAAAGAAAATTAGGGTTTTATATTTAATTTACAAAATAAAACAATTTATTTACAAAAATATGATAATTATACATATATACATATTATGAAATAAATATAAATAATTTAAATTTTTTAAGAAAATAAATTATGATATTTTAAGAATATAAAGAAAAGTATTTTAATGGTATTTATAATTTATATTTACTAATTTAAATAAAATAGAATTAAATATAAGAAAATAAATTAAAAGAAGAAAAAAACAAAGAAATTGATAAAAAAAAGAAAGGACCTGGGATTTGAACCCAGGTCCTGTACCTGCCAAGGATGTCCCATAACCAACTGAGTTTTGCGCACCATGTGACTTCTTTGTGGATCAAATCAAACAAATAATAAATCTGGAAAATATCATGAGATGTAAAAAAGATGGGAAACCTAGGGATCGAACCCAGGTGCAACTGCTTCCAAAACGTGCCTATAACCACTGGGACAAGCCATGCGCTTGTGATATTGAATGACTCCAAGTCATTATATTTTAATCCTGCCAAAATAAATGATAAAGCACAAAAAATTTCCTTCAGCCAGGATCGAACCTAGGTCTTGAAGGTCTTTAACGCGCATACTTACCACCAGACCAAGCAGCCTTAACTGAAATAAAATAGAAACAATTACAAAAAATATTAAACCAATTTTTAAATCTCCAGATGGCGCCAAGGAGGTCATCTTCTTCCTGGGTTGCTGCGAATTCACCTGCCAAATTACCTATGCATTTTCCTGCGAATTTTTCAATATTCATAACCTGCGAAAATCACATCTTATAGCTAAGCTCATTATTTCATGAAATTGATCAGGTTAATGTGATCCTTGAGAGGTATACGGTCTAGCCATGGTTTTTAAATGGATTTATATTGCCTCCTATGCAAAACCCTAAAACGAGCTTCAAACCCTAACCATGGTGAAACTCCAAACCTGCATCGAAACTCATAACCAACAATCCAGAATCCATGTGCATCATTCAACAAACAATATTACAAGTTCAAATTTAAATTATTATGCATAAAACTTATGAATCGAAAAAAAATATTTTTGACATGAAACCGATTCGGTTTGCATCATTCATGAGGTTATGGATGCTTGTGATCATGTGGATAGCATCCTGAGAGTCCAAGGATCCTCTCTATGTCTTTAGAATACCTTTAAATGCCATTCAAAGGTGAATCCGAATTTGAGTTTTTCTACCAAATTTTGAAAGTTTGAATTTTCTTCTTAGAGGCTGCAATCCGTGTCCCTCACTTGTGTTATGTTCTATGCTTATATGTGAACTAAATTAGGTCAAAAAAAACTAACACTCTTTGGACTTTTTGGATAATTGAAGATTGAGAAAGATATGTCTTAAAATTTGAATATTATTTGATCTAACATTGCTATTTTGAGACAATCTTCATAATTTGTATATCAATCTAATCCAAACAATATTCATGACTTTCTAGAAGCAAAATCCCTTTTTAAATATATGATTTTATATTTTATTTCAATTTAAATGATATTTTAATGAATAAAATTCAAATAAATATGAAATAAAAAAATAAAAATCAGAAAATAAGTGGGTTGGGTCGTTCTTGGTGTTTTTATAAAGATGGGATGGCAATTTGGTGGGCTCATTTAGCAAAAAATTGATTTTAGGCCTTATTTGCTTCATAAACTTCCCTAAAATTTCCCAAATTTTCAAGGGCACAAATCCTTCAATTTTAATGCTATGAGGGTGTTCTTGGACATTTTGGAAATCTTAAATAGTCCTCTAACCAACCCCATTGGTTTCATGTCCATATCTTTTACCATTCTCAAGTTATGCTCTTTTGAAGTTGTTGACTTTTTGTTGACTTTCAAAAGGACCTATAATGTCTTAGCTCATACCTTCCAAATGAAGCATTTTTGGGCTTGGCTTGTGAGACACAAAGTTGTATAGAATTCAATTTCCTTCAAAATGAGATTTGGATGGGAAAAATTTGATGAAGCATGTGAAAGTTATGGCTGGTCAAAGTTCAGTTGACTTTTCCTGAGGAAACCCTAATTTAGAAACTCCTGATTCTTGATGATCTGAAATCTCCTTGATGAATCATGATCAACCCTTGATCAAATTATGAATTTTACTTCATATACTTGATGTTTGCAAAAAATCATGAAGTTTGACTTTGGTTTGACCACAGTTGACCTCAGTTTGACTTTTTAACTACTTTAACTGATTTTAACCTATCTGATCATCTGACTGAGCAAATCTTTGGGAAAAGTCTTGAAACTTGTCATGGGGATTCTTAAACACATATAAGATGTTATGAAACTCACTTGAAGTCTTGGAAGTCCATTTAGCCTGATTAAAGTCAAAACCCTAGTTTAGGATGCATTGCTTAGGAGGATGCATTGTCTGAGGGAAATGTCAAATCTTCTGACTAATTGTGAACTTTGTGAACCTTGTGCCCCTGTTCAATTTTCTGAAACCTGAGGGGTTAGATTGGTATATGTGCCATTCGTGACCTGGAAGGTTGAAGGGGATTGAACACAAAAGCCCAAAAATTTGCACTCACCAGTGTATAGAGTAATACTGATGATTATCTGTATATGCTTGAGTGGGCTTGAAGATGCCACTTGGAAGAACTAAAGATGGGCTTAGAGATGCCATCAGGATGAACTGGAAATAGGCTTAAAGATGCCATCAGGATGAACTGGAGATGGGCTTAGAGATGCCATCAGGATGAACTGGAAATGGGCTTAAAGATGCCATCTAAAGTATCAGGATGTGATGATGTCTTTATGTTGATACTGGATATCAGTACTAGGTCTTTGTATAGGCCGTCTCTGAATCATTTATGCAACATGATTTGAATTGCTGAATGGACCAGTAGAAATAAATCTTCGTGGCGATTATCTCTTCTGGAAATATCTTGAATTAGGGAATGGATCTTTGTACAGACCATTTGCCTACTCTCCAAGGTCAAAAGAACGTCAGGATTAGTTCTTCTGAAAAATATCTTGAACCAGGGAATGGATCTTTTTACAGACCGTTTGCCTGCTATTCAAGGGCCAAAAGAACGTCAGGATTTGTTCTTAAGGGTCAAAAGAACGTCAGGATTTGTTCTTCTGAAAAAGTCTTGAACAAGGAGCCAAAAGAGCGTCAGGATTTTCTCTTAAGGGTCAAAAGAATGTCAGGATTTGTTCTTAAGGGTCAAAAGAACGTCAAGATTTGTTCTTCTGAAAAAGTCTTGAACAAGGAGCCAAAAGAGCGTCAGGATTTGCTCTTAAGGGTCAAAAGAACGTCAGGATTTGTTCTTCTGAAAAAGTCTTGAACAAGGGGCCAAAAGAGCGTCAGGATTTGCTCTTAAGGGTCAAAAGAACGTCAGGATTTGTTCTTCTAAAAAAGTCTTGAACAAGGGGCCAAAAGAGCGTCAGGATTTGCTCTTAAGGGTCAAAAGAACGTCAGGATTTGTTCTTCTGAAAAAGCCTTGAACAAGGGGCCAAAAGAGCGTCAGGATTTGCTCTTAAGGTTCAAAAGAACGTCAGGATTTGTTCTTCTGAAAAAATCTTGAACAATGAGCCAAAAGAGCGTCAGGATTTGCTCTTAATGTTCAAAAGAACGTCAGGATTTGTTCTTCTAAAAAAGTCTTGAACAAGGGGCCAAAAGAGCGTCAGGATTTGCTCTTAAGGGCCAAAAGAATGTCAGGATTTGTTCTTCTGAAAAAGTCTTGAACAAGGGGCCAAAAGAGCGTCAGGATTTGCTCTTAAGGGTCAAAAGAACGTCAGGATTTGTTCTTCTGAAAGATGTCTTGAACCAGGGAATGGATCTTTTTACAGACCGTTTGCCTGCTATTCGAGGACATCTTGAGTAGTGTATGGATCATTTCTGACCCGTTGTAAGTTGTTGATATTATTTTACCTGCATATAACTATCCTGCAAGGGAAATATTAGTTTATGCATTATGTATGCATGTATAGTATGATGCACCTAAGTAAATGTATTATGTACTTATGGATGTGTATGTTATGGTATGATGTAAATGATGTATGTATGCATCATGCAGCCTGAAGCGTCTGGATATCTTCGTATAACAACTGCTGGCCAGGGAAAATAAATCCCGATTTGTAGCTGAAGAATATGAGGAACTCGTTCCCGTCTCGTTTGATAATATAGTACTCATAACTTCCCGTCTCCGTTCGATAGTATGGTATTCATAACCTCCCGTCTTCGTTCGTCGTACTCCTATTGAAGGAATAAATTCTCGACTATCCGTCTGGGGATAAAAGAGATGGATATAAATTCCAGGGGAGATGTGACTCGAAGTATTTATGAAGATGGATTTGTCCTACTGGGGGACTTGTAGCTGTCTGGTGGGGATGAACCGGCGAAGCTTCGTTGAATTCCTTCCCTCGTTCGTCCTTAGTAAATACTATTACTGCATTTTCATGCATTTCTGGTAAACATCAATCATATTAAGCATTTTATGCATTTCTGGTAAACATCAATCATATTCAAAAGCATACATACATTCAAACACAACCAATGGACGTTTCGCTTATGTAAATAGGGTAAAAGTAAATCTGGATTAAAAGATGGAATTTTATTTATATCACAAAGTGACCTATACACAGGCAAGTTTGTACAAGGAGAAAGAAATCCTAGTAAGAGGAATTCGTCATAACAATTTTTTACGAAACAAGGAAAATCAGCTATGTGGGAAATAATCCTATTGAGTTTCAATTCTACTATTTCCATTATCTTCAAGTATCTCATCTTCTGCTGTTGAGACGGAAACGATTGGATTGATCTTTATCTGTTCGAGCTTGAGTAAGTAGCACAACTGGTTGTAGTTTCATGGGTGATCCAAACAAGACATAGTCATACGCTTTAATCCCTAACTTTTGTCTGGATTGCCCTTTCAGGTTTTCAATCCACCGGAATACCCTTTTTTGCCCAAGCCGCCTTTTCAGGTTTTCGACTTGCCGGGTGTACATTTTTTTTATATATATCCCTATTTTTTGCCCGAACCCTTTTGGTTCGCCGGGATGCCCTTATTTTTGCCTAGGCCAGTCAACCTAGTGGGTCTTTTTTTATGCGTAGTATTTTTTAACTATGTCTGTGTTTACAGGCTGTGGGAAGTCTTCACCATCCATAGTAGTAAGTATCATGGCACCTCCTGAGAATACTGTTTTGACCACAAATGGTCCTTCATATGTAGGAGTCCACTTGCCCCTAGGATCACCCTGTGGTAATATGATACGCTTGATTACCAAATCACCAGCCTGATATACCTTTGGCTTAACCTTCTTGTTGAACGCCTTGATCATTCGTTTCTGGTACATCTGGCCATGACAAATAGATGCTAACCTCTTCTCATCAATCAAATTTATCTGGTCAAGTCGAGTCTGAATCCACTCATCTTCATCCAAGCCTGCATCCTTCATAATTCTTAAGGACGGAATCTGAACTTCAATGGGCAGAACTGCTTCCATACCATATACTAAGGAGAATGGAGTTGCCCCTGTTGAAGTACGTATTGTAGTACGATAACCATGAAGAGAAAATGGTAACATCTCATGCCAATCCTTGTAAGTAATAGTCATCTTCTGTAGAATCTTCTTAATGTTCTTATTAGCAGCTTCTACTGCCTCATTCATCTTTGGACGATACGGAGAAGAGTTGTGATGCTTAATCTTGAACTGCGTGCAGAGATCAGTAATCATAGTGTTGTTCAGATTAGAGCCATTGTCAGTAATAATCCTTTCAGGGATGCCATACCTACATATGAGATTGTTCTTAATGAATCGAGCCACCACATTCTTAGTAACAGATGCAAATGAAGCCGCCTCTACCCACTTCGTAAAGTAATCAATAGCAACCAGGATGAAACGATGCCCATTAGAAGCAGTAGGCTTGATCTCACCAATCATATCAATGCCCCACATGGCAAAAGGCCAAGGAGCAGTCAACACATTCAATGGTGATGGAGGTATATGCACTTTATCAGCATAGATTTGACACTTGTGACATGTTCTGGAATGTTGATAGCAGTCAGCTTCCATGGTAGACCAATAGTAACCTGCTCTTAATATCTTCTTTGCCATGGTATGACCACTAGAATGAGTGCCAAAGATCCCATCATGCATGTCTTCCATAATCTCTGTTGCTTCCTTCTTATCCACACAACGAAGCAAAGTTGAATCATGATTGTGCTTGTACAAAATTCCATTACTTAAGAAGAACTTAGCCGAAAACCTTCTCAGAAACTTCTTATCTTTGATAGATTCCCCTTCAGGGAACTCCTGAGCTTCAAGATATCTTTTCACTTCATAGAACCAAGGCTTCTCCTCTGCTTCTTCAGTGTCAATCTCATTGCAGTATGCAGGCTTTTCAAATCTATCAATAGTAATCTTGGGAGCTTCATCATCCCAGCTGATCTCAAACATCGATGCCATGGTGGCTAATGCATCTGCCAACTGATTCTCTCTTCGTGGAATATGTCCAAAGGTAATCTCTTTAAAATGTGGGATCAAAGACAACACATGCTCTCTGTAAGGAGTGAGATTATCATGTTTGGTATCCCAATCTCCTTTAATCTGACTTACTACCAGGGCTGAATCTCCATATATGTCCAGGAACTGAATCTTCATATCAATGGCAGCTTTGATGCCCAGGATACATGCCTCATACTCAGCCATGTTATTGGTACAATAGAAACAAAGTCTGGCAGTAATCGGGGTATGACAACCTTCAGGGGAACTGATCACAACACCAACACCATTACCAAGTGCATTAGAAGCTCCATCAAAAACCATAGTCCATCGGGATCCTTGTTCAGGTTCGTCATATTGTCCAGGTTCTTTGGTAATAATCATAATATCTTCATCAGGGAACTCAAAACTCATTGACTGGTAATCATCCACTGCTTGATGAGTCAAATGATCAGCTACAACACTTCCTTTAATGGCCTTCTGAGTAGTATATTGTATATCATATTCTGTTAAGATCATTTGCCATCTTGCTATTCTTCCGGAGAGAGCAGGTTTCTCGAATATGTACTTGATTGGATCCATCTTCGAAATCAATAAGGTAGTATGAGTCAACATATACTGTCTTAGTCGGCGAGCAGCCCATGCCAAAGCGCAACAAGTTTTCTCGAGCAGTGATTATCTTGTTTCACAGTCGGTAAACTTTTTGCTAAGGTAGTATATTGCCTGCTCTTTTCGACCAGACTCGTCATGTTGTCCTAACACACATCCCATTGAGTTGTCTAATACTGTTAAGTACATAATCAAGGGTCTTCCATCAACTGGTGGCATCAAAATGGGAGGTTCTAGAAGATATCTCTTGATTTCATCAAATGCAGTCTGGCATTCATCATTCCATTCCATCACCTGGTCTTTCTTCAACAACTTGAAGATTGGCTCACAGGTGGCAGTTAATTGGGAAATAAATCTTGCAATGTAATTCAATCGTCCCAAGAAACCTCTGACTTCCTTCTCAGTATGGGGAGCTGGCATCTCTTGTATAGCTTTCACTTTAGCAGGGTCTACCTCAATACCTTTTCCACTGACAATGAAACCCAGGAGTTTACCAGATCTAACTCCAAAAGTACATTTGTTTGGGTTCAATCTCAACTTGTATTTCTTCAATCTCTCAAACAACTTATGTAGATGATCAAGATGTTGTTCTTCATTCTGGGACCTGGCTATCATATCATCCACATATACCTCTATCTCATGATGAATCATATCGTGAAACAAAGCCACCATAGCACGCTGATATGTTGCCCCGGCATTCTTCAAACCAAATGGCATCACGTTATAGCAAAAGGTGCCCCACTGTGTAACAAATGTTGTCTTCTCCATATCTTCAGGTGCCATCTTGATCTGATTGTAACCAGAGAAACCATCCATAAAAGAGAATACCTTATGCTGAGCAGTGTTGTCTACCAGAACATCAATATGAGGAAGTGGAAAGTCATCTTTGGGGCTGGCCTTGTTCAAATCCCTGTAATCCACGCACATACATACCTTACCATCTTTCTTGGGTACCGGTACCACATTTGCAACCCATTGAGGATAAGAAGTCACAGCTAAGAACCCTGCATCAAACTGTTTCATCACCTCTTCCTTAATCTTCTCTGACATTTCAGGACGCATGCGACGAACCTTCTGCTTCTTTGGACGACAATCTTCTTTTACTGGTAAATGGTGAACCACAATGTATGTATCCAACCCTGGCATATCTTCATAGGACCAAGCAAAGATCTCCACATAATCATGTAACATCTGAATTAATTTGCTCTTAACACCATCCTCTAATTCAGCCCCTAACTTAACTTTTTTCCTGTTCTCTTCAGTTCCCAGATTCACAACTTCGATTGGCTCTTCATGTGGCTGTATAACTTTCTCTTCTTGTTGTAACAACCTAGCAAGCTCTACAGGTACTTCACAATCGTCCTCATTTCCATCTTCAGCTTGATAGATCGGATTCTCGAAATTATAATTGGCAATAGTAGAACTGTTATCAACAGGATCCAGAGTGGATAAGGATCTGCATTTTAGTGATGTGGGTGTGTGTAAGAACACATAGCTGATAAAAGAAAAATAATAAAAGAAAGACAAGGAACACAATATTTACGAAAATGAAACGTCCACTGATTTTTATTGAATGAATTATGCAAATGAAATGACATCCCGTAACAAGCACACCATTGTGCCCCGGGTAAGGCACAAGGCTTAAGAGTTTAATTGTTCAAAAATTACAAACTTTAAAAGTAACAACACCGTAATAGTATTTACTCCTGACTAAAGGAGATAGGAATAACATCTTCAGCTTTCCAGTTATTGAGCCCAGCACCCACAGTAGGAAAAATCCAAGCATCCAAGTTGTAGTCTTCATCATAGTCACCCACAGCATTGATTTGATCCTTCATGATCCCCTGATTGGTGATACGAACATCACGAGCACGACGAACAGCCTTCTGGGACTCTGTAGTGAAACCCAAACCAAATTTGTAAGACTTGTAAGGGATGCCAGGAAGCTGGCCCCAAATAGTACAACCACCTTCATCCACCACAGCTCTAGCATCCTTGAGGGAAGCCATTGTAGGAGGTACTCTGGTGACCACAGGAACTCTCTTGACAACAGGAGGAGCTTCATAATTATTAACAACCCAAGGAACCACTTCGAACGTCTGGCATGGAGTTTCAACATATTCACCTTCCACTTCAAGATATTTAAATATGTTCGCATGGCTAATCATATATCCTTCCTCTCCGTAAACAGTGACAACTTTTCCTTCTACTAGATATCTCAGCTTCTGATGTAAGGTGGAGGTTACAGCACCTGCCCCATGGATCCAGGGACGCCCAAGCAAACAAGAATACGACGGACGAATATCCATTACATAAAAAGTAGCATTGAAGACCTGAGAACCCACTTTTATTGAGAGATCAATTTCTCCATGCACCACTCTTCTCGAGCCATCAAAAGCCTTCACCACTATATTACTGGGCTTCAACACAACATCTTCAGGGCTAAGCTTATTCAGAACTTCTTTGGGCAACACATTCAGCGAAGAACCATTGTCTATTAATACATGTGACACGGTAGTGCCCCTACATTCAATAGAGATATGTAGAGCCCTATTATGATCCCTCTTGGCCGGAGTCAAATCAGCATCGGAGAAACCTAACCCATTATCATAGGTCAAGTGTGCAACACAATTTTCAAACTGGTCTACAGAAATCTCATTTGGTACGTGAGCGGTCTTCAAAAATTTAATCAAAGCTTTGGCATGAGCCTCAGAACACAACAGCAAAGACAACATAGAAATCTTGGAGGGAGTATGCCCCAATTGATCAACAACATCATAATCACTCTTGTGAATGATTTTTAGTACTTCTTCCATCTGCTTAGAAAGATCATCAGCAGCTGGCACATCATTTTGTATAGGTTCAATAACAGGACCTTTGCCCCGAGCATCAGTAGTGGAGGTAGTAGCTGGAGTAACTGTATTCTTGGAGGTAACTGGAGGAGAGAAAACTCTTCCACTTCGTGTGATCTTACTAGATCCAGCAATATTATCAACATCCAGATTTTTACCAACAACCGGTGTATCAGCTAAGGATTCCTACTTAACACCATGGATATAAACATCGGACCCATAATGCCAAGGCACAACTTTATCAGAAGTATATGGAATAGGACCTGGAGTGGTAATGATCATAGGAGCCACTCTAGCTTCAACAACAATCTTCACAGGGCCTTCAGCAGTAATTTTAATTGGACCCTTACGAGTGATTTTTACAGGTCCCTTGGAATTAATCCTTACCGACACTTTATCAACCATATCCACCTCTTCAACCTTCGCACCTTTAGTTATATGTTCAACCATGCTCTCTACAGAAGGTGTCCTCTCAAACAATATTGTGTAATTGTCCATGAGGCGTTGAATTCCGTCCTTCAATCTCCAACAACTATCCGGCTTATAAGCACAATAGAAACAATCTTCATGACAACCTGGAAAGAACCCAGCTTGTACCAACTTCTTCTTGATAACAGATAATGGTGTAGTCACGTCTGCAACTGAGGAAATACGTGAAACTTCATCAATGGCATTGACAGTCTTTTCATGATTTGGCATGGGAGCAGTAATCACATTTGGAGTACCCGGAGGGTCAAACTCAATCTCTCCCGCATCAATCATATCCTGAATCTTATTCTTCAATATCCAACAACTATTGGTATCATGTCCCTGACAATTTGAATGATATGCACATCGTGCATTAGGATTATACCTGGGAGAGGTAACATTGGGATTCTGAGGAGGGTCCCTCAAAGTGATGAGTTCACCCTTCAACAAGTGTTGCAAGGCTTGGGCCAGTGACATATTGAGCTTAGTGAACTGTCTTCTAGGCCTCTGTTGATTACCCTGTGGCAGCTCTGGTGTTGCAGGAGTAGGATTGGAGATATGAACTGCACTCACAGATTGGTGCCTCCTATTACGATCCGGTTGACCATAAACAGCATTTGACTCTTTCTTCCCACTAGGGGGCTTCTTTGCAGTACTTGATGAAGAAACACCCACTTGTATCTTGCCACTCCTTATACCACTTTCTACGCGCTCTCCTGTCATTATCAACTCAGTGAAGCCAGATGATGAGCTTCCAATGAGATGACTATAAAAAGGACCATTCAGCGTACACATGAACATATCCACTAACTCTCTGTCAGTTAGAGGAGGTTGCACTATACCAGCTAAATCTCTCCACTTCTGGGCATACTCCTTGAAATTTTCTTTAGCACCCATAGACATGCTCTGTAGTTGCATGCGAGTAGGGGCTAGATCAGCATTGTATTGATATTGCTTATAAAAGGCTTCAGCAAGATCATTCCAATCACGGATGTTGACACTCTCCAACTAATAGTACCATTCCAATTGAGCTCCAGACAAGCTCTCTTGGAATAAATGGATCCATAACTTCCTATCAGCAGTATGGGGTTGGATTCTCCGGACATAAGACCTCAGATGCATCTTGGGACAAGAGACACTATCATACACTACAAAAGCAGGAACCTTGAAACCAATGGGTATAACCACCCCAGATATCAAACTCAGGTCTTCAAAATCCAGCCCAGAAGACTTTTGCAATTCCATAGCATCCATTCTATCCACCAGCATCTTGAACTTATCTTCATTAGGATCATGATAGTAGTTAGCTTCAGAATCAGAGTCCCCCATAGTATTGTGGAGACTGCCTCCTTCTTTCTCAGACTCTTCAGACTCATAATCTTCAACCTGTTCTTTGGTCTTGACAGGACCTCTGAACCTTCTTCCCATGTTGATGAGGCCTCCTGACCTTCTAGTCTTCTTAGTCTTCTTGGCCAGCAGTGTCTTCAATTCATCCTGCCCCTTGGACAAGTTCAGGATCAGCTCTTGGAACTGTGCATTTTGTGCCTGGAGATCTTTAACTGTTTGTTCAAGAGCCATTGCTGAAATAAACAGCGAGAAGATAAGAAACCTGTGCACAATAAACCTGTGATGCAATGATATGGTGTATAAATGCGTATGCAATGTTTTCAAGGACCGCAGGATTTAAATTTGTTTAAACAACCAAAGAAAGTAAACTTTTATTAGTAATAAATTTGTTTGCCCCTTGGGCTTACAATAAAAATGAAATGAAATAAATACAAAAGATGGGGTTTTAAGTCTCCCATGGACGTTTCCTCTTTGTGTTGAGGTATGAGTTGAGATTCCGCTCCTCGTGAAGTTGTTTTGTTAGCTCCAGGATTCTTTCTTGACTTGCTTTGTAATGAGCCTCGAAAGTATCCCTTTGCTCCTTCAACTGGGTCCAGGACCTCTGTAAGTCTTCCATGTCAGTGGGCATGTCTGGGTGAAGGATGGTATAAGAGGTATCTCCTTCAGCAACAGGCTCCATAGTAACTGGCAGGATGGCAGGATATGGCATCATAAGAGTCTGAGCACGAGATCGCACCCATCTGAGATAAGCTTCCATAGGAATAGTGTACTTGGGCTCCAGAGTCTTGCTGTCAACCTTGTTCACTTTACCCCATGCTCGTATGAACCTTTGACGGTAACCTTGCAGATCGTTGTCGTAGTCAAACACAATACCCTGAATCAACATGTCATGAGGATCATCACTCCGAGCATAACCAAACTGACGTAAAGCTAAGGAAGGGTTGTAGGTAATTCCCCCTCTTATGCCAAGGAGTGGCACATTAGGAAACTCCCCACAATGGTCAATGATAGTAACATTCTCCATAGATCTAGAACACCAATGAATATCTGAATGAGAAAGCGACATAATCCTCTTGGACCACCTGAACCCTTGTTCATTCTTCATCACTGATCGAGGAAGGTGATAAATAAACCACCTAGATAATAAAGGTATGCAACACATCAGAGTTCCTCGTGCCTTTGTAGTACGGGTATGAAGAGAATGTAAGATGTCTCCAAGCAATGTAGGCACTGGATTATGAGTCAGAAATATGTTGATGGCGTGTATGTCTATGAACTGGTCTGGGTTGGGGAACAACACTAAGCCATAAATCAACAAAGCCAAGATCTCCTCAAAAGCATCATAGCTCATAGCCTTCAAGAACACTTGAGCATTCTCTATCAACACCTTAGCAAGAATACCCTTAACTCCACTTCTCGTTTCTAGAACAATGTCTGATTTCTTCAGATGTAGAGCTGCAACAATGAATTCAGGTTTAGGCTCTTTTTCCAAGCCTGTGAAAGGTTTCTGATCAAGTATAGGTATACCCAGAAGTTTGGAGAACTCTTCCATTGTAGGAACCAGCTGATAGTCAGGGAATGTGAAGCAATGATGTTTAGGATCAAAAAACTGAAACAGGACACTCATCATGTCTTCATTGAACCCTGAGGTGACTAGATCCAATAGGTGACCATGCCTTTTATTGAACTGGGAGTTTTCAGAAACTTGAGAGACCAACTCCTTAAGCTTAGGAGGTATTCCTACAAAGTTGATCCGGATAGTATTCCTACGAGCAGAAGCCATGACCTGCAACAAAGAACAAAGATAAATCCTTTGGTCCTTGAGATGGTTAGTGAAAATGATATGCTTATGATGCATGATGATGCTATGATGTTTTGCTCAATCACAAACATGTGGCACACACAAACAAGTCACACCATAGCCCTAGGTTTAAAGGCTTGCATGAGGTTCAAAGGTAAGTACCCTCCCCTGAAGTTTAGATGGTTCATCCTGTCCTATAAAGTAACCAGGTTCTAAGGGATCTCAATATCATTGATCCTTCACAAGGGTGGTTGTTCAGTAGGCAACTTACTTGCCAACCAAAACCTTCCAAGTTTAGAATCTCAATGAGCGTAGTATCGAGTATCAACCAACTTCAGTCTTCACCAAAGCCGGTTATCTCACTACTTTTCTAAGGGCCAAAATGGGATAACTAGGGTTCTAAAAGTTAGTTAGTGCATTGACAACATATGGCAGCCTCATATTATCCTCAACTTGACTTAAGGAGCATAAGCACCAACCAAGAAGTCACACTAACTATGGCCACCAGATCAACCATGTCGGTATACGCCGTACAGTTTCCTTGGTCTATTGCCATTTACCTAAGGTACACTAGATCCGGGTTAGGATCTTTCACACATAAGAGCACCCAACAAGTAAAGTAAAGCAAATAAAGCAAACAAATTTAAAGTGATCTAATTCCTAAGGGTACCCCTCTTTTATTAAATCCCCAGCAGAGTCGCCAGTTCTGTAACACGGTGGGAGAACTGACTTTAGTTAAATGTTGCGGATAGCAAGAGTCGCCACCGACTTTTATTTTATCCAAATGAAAGGGCATAAAAGAACAGGAAAGACCTTAAAAGATTTTTGGGTTCGGGGGGTAGGTTATGTAAAGGGAAGGTGTTAGCGCCCTTTACATCCATGGTTATCCATGGGCTCTTAGTTACTTAGCTCACTTTAAAATGTTTTTGAGAAGTGTAGTGTATGTTTAGAAATTTTCTTAAGTACTTTATAATGATCCATGTACGGATATATATAAAGCCTTTGTTTTGAAAATTGCTTGAAATGTGAAGTGTTTGAAATGTTTTGAAAAGGTGAGCAAGTACATAAGAGGAACCTACCCTAAGTTAAATCTTTTCTGTTCTTAAATATCCTTTAAATGGTAAGACTATCCCTATTATTAAGGAATAGGTAGTCATTACCTTGGATGTATGAGGGACAAGTGAAGGGACAACTGTGATTAGGCAACTGTAAGGTGTATTTAGCAATTCGAAGGGACTTATCATCTTTATTCGAAAGGGACAAGATCATTTACGAAGGCAACCATGAAGGGACTTGATCTTATTATCTTTTAAGGGACTAGATGATATAGATAGAAGGGACTTTGCTTTACACCTTACTTGACCTTTTCCTTTAGGCAACATGAGAGGTATCCTTAAGAATGTGAGATGGCGATCCAAGATCGACTTACGTGTGTGCATGTACAAATTCATATATTTATCTTAAGCTTAGTGATCTAAATTCAATTTTAAATACAAACATGTTTACACTCCCTATTTTATTAACCATGGCAATTAAAAATAAATAATAAGAATAATTCTACAACTATTACATAATTGGCACAAATTACATTATAAGAATAATTAAAATAATTAAAATAAATAAGCATATAATAAATAAATAAATAAATTGGTTAGTAATAACAAAAATAAATATAAGAAAGTTAGTATAACAATATAATATAGAAACAAATAAAAAGTTCAAAATTGAATAAATAATTATTTTTAAGAATTTTAATAAAAGAAATAAATAATAAATATTATATACCAATAAATATGTCTAATAACTTAATTTTATATACATATTATAAAAATGTTTGTTAATTATAATTGAGGAAGCATATAAAAAAATAAATTAAATTCATAAAATAAAGTTAGGGTTTTTAATTGTTTTTTAGGAAAATAAATTAGGATTAATTACTTAATTAAATTATTTACATATATATAAACAAACTACATATAATAATTATAAAATAAATATATATATATATATATATATATATATATATATATATATATATATAATTAAAATTTACAAACAAATAAATTAATATTTATAACATAATTAGGGTTTATAAAGAAAATTAAGGTTTTATATTTAATTTACAAAATAAAACAATTTATTTACAAAAATATGATAATTATACATATTATGAAATACATATAAATAATTTAAATTTTTTAAGAAAATAAATTATGATATTTTAAGAATATAAAGAAAAGTATTTTAATGGTATTTATAATTTATATTTACTAATTTAAATAAAATAGAATTAAATATAAGAAAATAAATTAAAAGAAGAAAAAAACAAAGAAATTGATCAAAAAAGAAAGGACCTGGGATTTGAACCCAGGTCCTGTACCTGCCAAGGATGTCCCATAACCAACTGAGCTGTGCGCACCATGTGACTTCTTTGTGGATCAAATCAAACAAATAATAAATCTGGAAAATATCATGAGTTGTAAAAAAGATGGGAAACCTGGGGATCGAACCCAGGTGCAACTGCTTCCAAAACGTGCCTATAACCACTGGGACAAGCCATGCGCTTGTGATATTGAATGGCTCCAAGTCATTATATTTTAATCCTGCCAAAATAAATGATAAAGCACAAAAAATTTCCTTCAGCCAGGATCGAACCTAGGTCTTGAAGGTCTTTAACGCGCATACTTACCACCAGACCAAGCAGCCTTAACTGAAATAAAATAGAAACAATTACAAAAAATATTAAACCAATTTTTAAATATCCAGATGGCGCCAAGGAGGTCATCTTCTTCCTGGGTTGCTGCGAATTCACCTGCCAAATTACCTATGCATTTTCCTGCGAATTTTTCAATATTCATAACCTGCGAAAATCACATCTCATAGCTAAGCTCATTATTTCATGAAATTGATCAGGTTAATGTGATCCTTGAGAGGTATACGGTCTAGCCATGGTTTTTAAATGGATTTATATTGCCTCCTATGCAAAAACCTAAAACGAGCTTCAAACCCTAACCATGGTGAAACTCCAAACCTGCATCGAAACTCATAACCAACAATCCAGAATCCATGTGCATCATTCAACAAACAATATTACAAGTTCAAATTTAAATTATTATGCATAAAACTTATGAATCTAAAAAAAAAATTTTTGACATGAAACCGATTCGGTTTGCATCATTCATGAGGTTATGGATGCTTGTGATCATGTGGATAGCATCCTGAGAGTCCAAGGATCCTCTCTATGTCTTTAGAATACCTTTAAATGCCCTGCAAAGGTGAATCCGAATTTGAGTTTTTCTACCAAATTTTGAAAGTTTGAATGTTCTTCTTAGAGGCTGCAATCCGTGTCCCTCACTTGTGTTATGTTCTATGCTTATATGTGAACTGAATTAGGTCAAAAAAAACTAACACTCTTTGGACTTTTTGGATAATTGAAGATTGAGAAAGATATGTCTTAAAATTTGAATATTATTTGATCTAACATTGCTATTTTGAGACAATCTTCATAATTTGTATATCAATCTAATCCAAACAATATTCATGACTTTCTAGAAGCAAAATCCCTTTTTAAATATATGATTTTATATTTTATTTCAATTTAAATGATATTTTAATGAATAAAATTCAAATAAATATGAAATAAAAAAATAAAAATCAGAAAATAAGTGGGTTGGGTCGTGCTTGGTGTTTTTATAAAGATGGGATGGCAATTTGGTGGGCTCATTTAGCAAAAAATTGATTTTAGGCCTTATTTGCTTCATAAACCTCCCTAAAATTTCCCAACTTTGCAAGGGCACAAATCCTTCAATTTTAATGCTATGAGGGTGTTCTTGGACATTTTGGAAATCTTAAAGAGTCCTCTAACCAACCCCATTGGTTTCATGTCCATATCTTTTACCATTCTCAAGTTATGCTCTTTTGAAGTTGTTGACTTTTTATTGACTTTCAAAAGGACCTATAATGTCTTAGCTCATACCTTCCAAATGAAGCATTTTTGGGATTGGCTTGTGAGATACAAAGTTGTAGAGAATTCAATTTCCTTCAAAATGAGCTTTGGATGGGAAATATTTGATGAAGCATGTGAAAGTTATGGCTGGTCAAAATTCAGTTGACTTTTCCTAAGGAAACCCTAATTTAGAAACTCCTGATTCTTGATGATCTGAAATCTCCTTGATGAATCATGATCAACCCTTGATCAAATGATGAATTTTACTTCACATACTTGATTTTGGAGAAAAATCATGAAGTTTGACTTTGGTTTGACCACAGTTGACCTCAGTTTGACTTTTTAACTGCTTTAACTGATTTTAACCTATCTGATCATCTGACTGAGCAAATCTTTGGGAAAAGTCTTGAAACTTGTCATGGGGATTCTTAAACACATATAAGATGTTATGAAACTCACTTGAAGTCTTGGAAGTCCATTTAGCCTGATTAAAGTCAAAACCCTAGTTTATGATGCATTGCTTAGGAGGATGCATTGTCTGAGGGAAATGTCAAATCTTCTGACTAATTGTGAACCTCTTAGTACACAAAGTCTTGTCTTGTGAGGGCAAACTTTGGGGTGCAACAGCAGGACCCGTGTCCTTCCTTTTCTTTTTCTTCTGGTTTGTGAAGCATTACCATTCTCACTCCTTCGGGATAAAAATGCCTGGCTGGCGACTCTACCTCTTTCCGTGCCACTTTCGCGTTTGTACCAGGATGGAAATACGGGGAGAGACAATCCGATAAAAGAATTTTTGCTTATTTAGAAGGCAAGGTTTATGAGAGTGAAAATGATATGAAAGCTCTTCTTAAGGCTTCAATGGTAGAATCTATAGTAGAAGACAAACGAGAATGGCACAACTTTCATGGTTGTGAAACATGTTGGATTTGGCAAAAGGAAGTCAAAACTCTTCAAGCCAAACTAAACAAGTTATCACAACCAAAAATGACATTTAATATTGATCATTCAAACTTTAGGGAATCAATGAATAATCCATTTCAAAAATACACCTATGTTGTGAAGGATCAAAATAGTCAATGCAAATCAAAACCATTCTTGAAATGTCACTATTATTACAAGGAAGGTCATATAATTGCCAAATTTCGTTTTAGGAAATACTTGGTCCCAAAAGGCATTTGTCAATGGTTGACTAAAAGCAAAAAAAAAAATTCACTCACACTCTAGGACCCAATGAAAATTGGGTACCTTTCTCTCTTGTCTAATCATACAGGTGGTGTGTCTTGAGACTATGGAGAAACGATGGTTTCTTGATAGTGGATGCTCAAGACATATGACAGGTGGTATTTCCTTATTCTATGACTTTGTGGCTAAGAAGACGGGCTTTGTTACCTATGGTGATAACAACAAGGGAGCTATACTCGGTAAAGGTAGTCTAGGTAATCCCTCTTCTACATCTATCTCTAATGTTCTTTTAGTTGAGGGTCTTAAACATAACCTTGTTAGCATTAGCCAATTATGTGATAAGGGATATAATGTCTCTTTCTCTAAAGAAGGATGCATAATTGAACACAATGACAACAAAGAGGATGTGTTTAAAGGCCTGAGGGTTAATAATGTTTATATGCTTGATTTGAATTCGATAACCATGAGTAATCCTAAATGTCTTATCTCCAAAAGTGAGGAATCTTGGCTTTGGCATATACATTTAGCTCATATCAACTTTGACTTGCTAAATAAGATTGTGTCCAAAAATTTAGTAGTCGGTTTGCCTAACATAAAGTTCACTAAAGATCATCTTTGTGATGCGTGCCAAATGGGTAAGCAAACTAAGATATCTTTTAAATCAAAAAATCTAGTCTCTACTTCTAGACCTCTTGAACTTCTACACATAGATCTTTTTGGTCCTTCTAGAATCAAAAGTATAGGAGGGAACTATTATGGTTTTGTTATTGTCGACGACTACTCTCGATTTTGTTGGACAATCTTTTTAACTAGTAAAAGTGATACCTTTTCGGCCTTTGAAACTTTTGCCAAATTATCTCAAAACAAACTTGGCACAAACATTGTAACTATTAGAAGTGACCATGGAGGTGAGTTTGAAAATCATCTCTTTGAAAATTTTTGTGAAAATCATGGCATTGATCATAACTTCTCCGCTCCTAGAACACCACAACAAAATGGTGTTGTAGAACGTAAAAATCGTGTGTTGGAGGAATTGGGAAGAACTATGATTAATGATAGCGGTCTTCCTAAATATTTTTGGGCCGATGCTATTTGCACCGCGTGCTATGTTTTGAATATGATCACTATTCGACCTATTCTAAACAAAACGCCCTATGAACTACTAAAAGGAAGAAAGCCTAATGTTTCACATCTTCATGTTTTTGGTTGCAAATGCTTTGTGCTTAATAATGGAAAAGAAAATCTTGGCAAATTTGATTCAAAGGCGGATGAAGGCATCTTCCTTGGATACTCTAATTCAAGCAAAGTATATAGGATTTTTAATAAAAGATTGCTTATAGTCGAAGAATCTATACATGTATCTTTTGATGAAGCTTATCCAAATGTTGTCGAAAAAGGTAGTGGTGTTTTTGGTGCAGGTGCCTCCTCTAGTGATATTGTTAAAGACATTGATGTTTCCCGTGTTGAACCCTTGCCGGATGTTGTGAATAAGGAGCCGGTTGATGTGTCTAGTCTCAAAGATGAATTTCAAGCATCCCTTCAAAATGATCTACCATTGGAATGGAAGACATCAAAAGATCATCCTATCGATAACATCATCGGAGATATCTCAAAGGGTGTCATTACTAGATCAAGGCTAAGTAATTTTTGTTTTTATCATGCCTTTATATCTCAAATTGAGCCTAAGAATGCCAAAGAAGCATTACTTGATGAAAATTGGTTCCTAGCTATGCAAGTGGAACTAAATCAATTTAAAAGAAATGAGGTTTGGGACCTTGTTCCACCTCCATTAAATCATCGAGTAATTGTCACCAAATGGGTTTTTAGGAACAAATTGGATGAAAACGGCACTATCATTCGCAACAAGGCTCGTCTTGTTGCTCAAGGGTATAACCAAGAGGAAGGCATATACTATGAGGAAACTTATGCTCATGTTGCCCGCCTTGAAGCTATACGCCTTTTACTTGCATTTGCATGTTCACAAAACTTTAAACTATATCAAATGGATGTTAAGAGTGCCTTCCTTAACGGATATATAAATGAAGAGGTTTATGTGTGTCAACCTCCTGGGTATGAAATCTTTGAAAAACCAAATTATGTTTACAAATTAAAATGTGCTTTATATGGTCTCAAACAAGCTCCTAGAGCTTGGTATGAGTGTCTAAGCAAATTTTTAATCAATCAAGGTTTTTCAAGAGGAAAGGTTGATACTACTCTCTTTATTAAACGTGAAGGAAAACATTCTATATTAGTTCAAGTATATGTAGATGATATTATCTTTGGCTCTACTAATATGAAGTTGGTTAAAGAATTTTCAAGTTCTATGCAAGGTGAATTTGAGATGAGTATGATGGGGGAGCTAAATTTCTTCCTCGGACTTCAAATTAGACAACTTGAAGATGGAACCTTCATAAGTCAAACTAAATATTGCAATGAGTTGCTCAAGAGGTTTGATATGGCAAACTCCAAGCCTATTGATACACCAATGCCTACGGCGGCAAGTCTTTATCGTGATGAAAAAGGCAAGGATGTTGATATAAAAATGTATCGAGGTATGATTGGTTCTCTTCTTTATCTCACTGCATCGCGTCCCGATATTATGTTCAGTGTATGTATGTGTGCTAGGTTTCAATCTTGCCCTAAGGAATTACATTTAAAATTAGTTAAACGCATACTTAGGTATCTTTGTGGTACTTCTAAGTTTGGTTTATGGTATCCTAAGGGTAGTGATTGTCCTTGGTAGATTTTTCCGATTCCGATTTTTTCGGTTGCAAAGTGGATAGGAAAAGCACTAGTGGAACTTGTCATTTCTTTTCAAACTCTCTTGTCAGTTGGCATAGCAAAGAGCAAGTTTCTGTTGCCTTATCAACTACAGAGGCGGAGTATATTGCAGTCGGAAATTATTGTGCCCAAATTCTATGGCTAAAACAACAATTGCTCGATTTCAATATCTCTCTCAAGCAAATTCCAATATTGTGTGACAATACTAGTGCAATTAATCTTACCAAGAATCCTATTCTTCATTCACGCACTAAACATATTGAAATCAGGCATAATTTTCATAGGGATCATGTCGAGAAAGGTGATGTGGTGTTTGAGCATGCTGATAGTGTAAATCAACTAGCCGATATTTTTACAAAACCACTCGCTACCGATCCTTTCTTCTTTATCCATAGAGAACTTGGTGTTCTTGACATATCGGATAGATCTTAGTAATCATTGTTTTGATTATATATTATTCCTTGAGTTAACTTCACTTGTATCTCACATCCTATTATGAGGTATTATCTTTCATCCATCTCTCATATACTTGAGGTAATATCACTCTTTACTCACTTACCTTAATTCATTCTTGATGTATGTATTTAGTAAGAATGTGGTGCATGGATTGTGTTTCTAAATTAATCTATTTCTTCTTTTCTAAGTGGATTATGAGTGATTGCTTGACAAATAATTTGCATACATGATGATGTTTTTATATTTTGAGGTATTTTAAGTGGTTTTTGGTGACATGTGTTGTTGAAAATTGTCGGGTCCCAACAGGCCGACTCATGAGTCGGCTCATGGCCTCTTATGAGTCGACCTATATGCTCCTTTGAGCCAACTCATTTCAAATTCAAATTGAGTCGACTCATGGATGAATTTGAGTCGGCTCATTGACGCCTCGACTGACGTGTGGCTGTCTTGAAAAGACGCGTCGCCTGCCAGTTCGCCTCCCTAGGTCGGCACATCAATGATTCCATCCACTTTTACCTTTCCATTTATTATTTCCTTAATTATTTTTCATTAAAAAATCATTATCTTTTCATATTCTCATTACCAACACATAAAACTCTCATATTCTCTCAAGTTTCATCATCTTCCTCCAACATTCAAATCTCTCTCAAAGCTTCATTTTCCTGCAAAAAATGGCATCAAAGACTACAGGGAAAAGGTCTCGTGGCTCCTCTTCTCAATCATCTCTTCTGGTTAGTGCTCTGTATCTTCTTCCTTCTGATCTGGGGGAAGTTTACAACAATAAATTCAAGAAAAGAAAGGTAATTCCTCAATATGTTTACTCAAGGACAACTGCCACTCAAATGCACATTCCCCACATTATTGAACTTATGGACTTCTAAGGTATCAATCCTTTTCTATCTTGTCATGATGACTACAATGAAGATTTGGTTAAGAGTTCTATGCTGGGTTGGTTGGCACCTTTAAGGGTTTTGAGTTCAATTTCTGTATGGGCTCTCGAATGTTTGTCGTCAATGCTCAAGTGTGGAAAGACCTTTTTCGCATTGATCCTGAAGAAGCGAGCATTTTGATGACAAATACGTCTCAAGTTGATAACTACATCTTTCGTAATGAACTCAATGGTATGATTAAAGAACCTTTTGTCGATTTTGTTGTTAATTCTGAATTGTTTCCGAATAACATTACTACTGGAAAAGTTAAGCCTGTTGATCGTATTCTGCACTGGATTGTTGCCCACAATTTACGGCCCAAGAAAGGAGGCTTCTCTCGTATTGATATGAGTGAAGTGCATTTGGTTTATATCCTTCGAAACAAGGTCAAAGTCAACTGGACTCACTACTTTGCGAGTCGTATTTTTGCCATGAAGGAAAAGAAAGGTGTTGCTCTTGCTTATCCTTCCATTATTCAGAAGATTATTGACAAAGCTGAGGTTGTTGGTTTTGATGTTCCTTTGATATCTGTTCCGGATACAAATTGGTTTCATCAGAAAACCCTAAGCCTCATGGGTCACATATGGGATTCTCAAGAACTCCGGTATCATTATGTGGGAAGAGGTGATCAAAATCAACCGCTTGAAGATAATTCTGATGGAGATGATCCTAAAGATCAACCTGAACAAAATGAGATTCTGAATGAAGACGTGCCTGCTGACAATGAAGAGTGGTATGGCATACACTCCAATGACTCCTATGAAAATCAAGGCTGGGGTGAATGGCAACACACCGGGTGGACCAACACCACAACTCGGTTTGCTCCTCCCTCTCCTCCTCCATCTCAACCGCAACAAGATGATTCATCAAGAATAATGGTGATGCTTCAAAATATGCAAATCTAACATCATGCTTACTACACCACTCAGGCTGAGCGATACACTAAGTTAGAAAGGCGTTTAACTGAGCAAGACACCGCTTTTGCTGAGTATGTGTCTGTTCAAGACACTAGGTATACTGCATTGCAGGATCACTTGGTTTCTCAGGACACAACCTTTAACTCTCTGAACAGTAGCTTTCTTCAATTCATGGAAAATGACATGGATGATTCGCAACCCATCACCTATCATCGTCGTTATCCTTCCACTAGAGATCGTCATCCACACCCTTGAGAGAATAGTTGCATCATATGTACTTGTCATGAATATTATTTTGGTTTATGTAATGTTTGCTTTATTTGTTTGAATGCACTTTTATTTCGCGTTAATCCTTTTATCTTTGTTTATTATCATTTTTACTCGTCTTTCCAAATTGTGTATCTGTGAATGCGGGTTTCTATCGCAATTGGCTTCTCAAATTGACATTTCATTCGACTTGCTATTTATTGCTTCAGTTCACTCATGTGGTTTCTTTTCTTTTTGATGTTGTCAAATGGGGAGATGATATTGAGATCGATGTATATGAGATGGGGTCACATAATCAGGGGGAGTTTGGCGATTAATTCATCAAGTTTTTGCCATCATAAAAAAGGGGGAGTTTCTGTGACATGGCATGGTTTTAATGTGTCAAAAACTTGGCATGGTTCGTAAGCTTGACAGGTTCAAAATGAAAAGGGAAGGATTGACAATTTTGGAAAAATATACTGAATGAGCCGACTCAAATTCATCAATGAGCCGACTCATTCAGTGTTAAATTGATGATAAATGCACGGGTCCAAACAGGCTGCCTGACACATCAGTTTGGTCGACTCACAAGTGTGGATGAGTCAACTCACAACTCTTTATGAGCCGACTCATTCAAGTGTAAAATGGTGGTAAACGTGTAACACGGTGGGAGAACTGACTTTAAGTAATGTTGCGGATAGCAAGAGTCGCCACCGACTTTTATTTTATCCATAAGGAAAGGATATAAAAGAACAGGAAAGACCTTAGAGATATTTTTGGGTCCGGGGGGTAGGTTATGTAAAGGGAAGGTGTTAGCACCCTTTACATTCATGGTTATCCATGGGCTCTTAGTTACTTAGCTTACTTTAAATTGTTTTTT
Organism: Lathyrus aphaca; assembly: GCA_963966055.1. NCBI lineage: Eukaryota > Viridiplantae > Streptophyta > Magnoliopsida > Fabales > Fabaceae > Lathyrus > Lathyrus aphaca. The sequence continues at coordinate 485,953,460 of OZ014522.1, forward strand.
TTTGAAAGTGTAGTGTGTGAATAGAAAAATTTTCAGAATAGTTGATAATAATCCATGTACGGATGTGTAAAAACTTGTTTTTGAAAATTTGTTTGAAATTGTTAAGTGTGAAAAGTTTTTTGAAGTGAGCAAGCAACTAGGAGGTACCTACCCTAAAATTTAAAGTCTTTCTTATTCTTTATCCTTTCCTTGGTAAGACTATCCCTACTATTAAGGAGTAGGTAGTCATTACCTTGGATGTTAAGGGACATGTGAGGGACATCCTGATTATGAAGGCAACTGTGGGGTGTAATAAGCACATATGAGGGACTATCATCATTTTTCGAAGGGACTCGATTCGTGTAGGCAACCATGAGGGACTTGATGATTTTTATTTTTAGGGACTTGCTTTATACACCCCACTTGACCATTATTCGTAGGCAACTTGAGGGATATCCTTAGAAATGTGAGATGGCGATTAAAAATCGACTTACGTGTGTGTGAGTGTTTATTTTAATTATCTTTGATTAAAATTATCTAAATTTATTTTAATATAACATACATGTTTTTGCACTCCCTAATTACTAACCATAACAAAAATAGTTAAATAATTAAAATATTTACAATATTACATCCGGGAAGCAGTTACATAATTATAATAATAAGCAAAATAAATAATAAGCAAATAATAATAATTTAACAATAAATAATGGGTTAGTGATAAGTAATAATATTTAAATAATAAGCAAAATAAAATAAGAGAGGTTAGTGAATAATAAAAATTAATTGAAATAATAATAACATATAAAATTAATAAAGCAAAATAAATTATATGGTTAGTAATAATCAATAAATAAAAATTAATCAAAATATATGAATAAGAGGTTAACAATCTAATATAAGCAATTATATTTTAAAAAAAAAGAAATATGAACAAACAATTATTTTTTAATTTACAAGTTATTAGGTTATTTTTAAGTATATTATGACTATAAGATTTAAAAAATAAAAAAAATTATAAAAGGTATTCACATATTACATAAAGAGAAAAATAAGTTATAAATATGATTACAAGATTTAATTTTTAATAACATGAAATATATTTATATTTTATATGAGAAAAATAATTTATAACTATATTTATAATATTTACATGAATCATACTAAATAAATAAATAATATATTATAATTATACTAATAATCAGAAAATAAAATTATTTAGGAAAAAATAGAATTAGGTTTTATTTTAGAAAATATTTTTAGGGTTTTTAAAAAAAATAGGATTTAGCTATATACAAAAATATTCTAATTTATATATACATATTATAAATTAAATACAAAATATAGAAACATAATTTATGAAAATATATTTTTGAAATTAAAGAAAACATACATATTTTATTATTATTTTTATTGTTTTAGAAATAAAATTATATTTAATATAATAATACATTAAAAAACAAATAAAAGAAAGGGAGTATGAAAAACTTACCTGACTGGGGTTTGAACCCAGGTCAGCTTGATTCCTAACAAGAGCAACAACCACCAGGCCATTGGTGCGCAGGCAATAAGTGAGGGGGAAGAATTCTTTTTGTTGCTTGCTTGCAAAATCCAGTAAATGAAGAAATAAAAAAGGCCTGGGGTGGGAGTTGAACCCAGGTCCTTTGATCATTCATACGCGTGCCTTACCGCCTGGCTGGGAGAGCCTATCTGTTGACTGAATAGCAATTAATCATAATATATTAAGTCTTCTAAATATCCTAAAAAAACAACAAAAACAATACGCCAGCCAAGTATCGAACCGGTGTCCTTACATCATATACGCCTCAGTCTTACCACCAGGACAAACATACGTTTGTGAAATAAATCCAGGATGAATTCATATTATTTTTTTAAACAGAATTTGAATTTGAAAACAGGCGCGAACTGGCCTTCTTCTTCCTTGAGACTGGCCATATTACCTGCGAATTTTGCTATAAGTGCACCTGCGAATTTTCATACGCACATAACCTGTGTATTTACAAACACCATACAAACAGCAAGATTTCTTAAAATTAAAGAGAGCATTCAATTCCTGGAGGTCCATACAACATCACCACGTTCATGGAATTCATTTATATGTGATAAATTGCAAAACCCCAATCGAAGCACATAAACCCTAACCATGGCTTCCTACAATTCCTGCGGTTAAACTTAAAAAGAATTATCCAGAAAGCATCTAGGTCATCATACAAACAAGATTTATTAAACAAAATCAGATGAAACATCATGAATGATCACAATCGAAAAATCAAAAAAACACCATGAACATGGATTCGGCTTGGCCATTACAACATGGTTTTGATGCTTATGATTATGGAATCATGATAAATGAAGGTCAAGGAAGCTAATGCAACCTTTGTGAAGCCTTGAAATCGCCTTAATCTCACAATCCGAATTTGAAATTTCTTATGATTTTTTGAAGTGTAAAACCTACCTTTGAGCTGCTGGATTTCGTTCTTGGTCAATGGCAATGAGTTTAGTATATATAGGAGACTCAATTAGGTCAAAAACTTTGATTGATTATGTGGAAGTTTTGATATTTTAAGATTGAGAAAGATCATGCCATGAAATCTCAATATTTTCTCATGAAAGCTTACTATTTTTGTATAAATCATATGATTCCTTTCCCTCTCAACTTCAATCACCCATTAAGACTTTCTAGAATCAATAAATCCATTAAATCTTCACATTTAATATTTTATTTAAATTTAAAATGATTTTAAGAATAAAAAATCATAATAAATTAATTAAATAAAATAAAAATTATGAAAATATGATGGAAATTTCGTGCATGATGTTATTGTATGGGTTGGGTCATAATTTGGCCAGCCCATTTGGAGAAAATTGCTTTTAGGCCCTCATTTTCATCATAGACCATCACAAATTTTCCCAACTTTGCAAGGGCACATCTCCCTCAATTTTAAAGGTATGAGGGTGTTCTTGGACTCTTTGGAAAGCTTGAAGAGTCCTCTAAACAACCCCATTGGTTTCAGGTCCATATCATTTACCAATCTCAAGTTATGCCCTTTTGAAGTTGTTGACTTTTTGTTGACTTTTGAAATGACCTATAATGTCTTAGATCATATCTTCCAAATGAAGCATTTTTGGGCTTAACTTTCAACATAAAAGTTGTAGAGAATTCAATTTTCTTCAAAATGAGATTTGTATGGAGACTTGGTGATGAAGTATGTGAAAGTTATGGCTGGTCAAAGTTCAGTTGACTTTTACTGAGGAAACCCTAATTTAGAAACTCCTGATTATTGATGATCTGGAATCTCCTTGATGAATCATGATTAACCCTTGATCAAATGATGAATTTTACTTCATATACTTGATGTTGGCAAAAAATCATGAAGTTTGACTTTGGTTTGACCACAGTTGACCTCAGTTTGACTTTTTAACTGCATTGACTGATTTTGACTTATCTGATCATCTGACTGAGCAAACTTTTGAGAAAAGTCTTGAAACTTGTCATGGGGGTTCTTACACACATATAAGATGTTATGAAACTCACTTGAGGTATTGGAAGTCCATTTAGCCTGATTAAAGTCAAAACCCTAGTTTTGGATGCACTGCTTAGGAGGTGCATTGTCTGAGGGAATTGTCAACTTCTTTGACCAATTGTGAACTTTGTGAACCTTGTGAATCTTCTTAGATGTCTTGTGATACTCATGGGAGGTATTGTGAAGCTTGTGAACCTTGTGAACTTCATGAAGTGGCTTTGTAGACCTCATGAACCTCAGGAGAGCTTTGTAATCATTGTGAATCTTGTGAACCTTGTGAACCTTCAAGAAGTGACTTGTAGACTTCATGAACTTCATGAAAGGTCTTGAAGATGTAGAGAAACTTGTGAACCTTGTGAACCTTCAAGAAGTGACTTGTAGACTTCATGAATCTCATGAAAGGTATTGAAAGCATTGTGGGACTTGTGAACCTTGTGAACCTTCAAGAAGTAACTTGTAGACTTCATGAACCTCATGAAAGGTTATGCAAGTGTTGGAAAACTTGTGAACCTTGTGAACCTTCTTAGAACACAAAGTTTTGTATTGTGAGGGCAAATTTTGGGGTGCAACAGCTGCCCCTGTTCAATTTTCTGAAACCTGAGGGGTTAGATTGGTATATTTGCCAGTCGTGACCTGGAAGGTTGAAGGGGATTGAACACAAAAGCCCAAAAATTTGCACTCACCAGTGCATTAGAGTGATACAGAGGACTAGTTGAATATGATTGAGTGGGCTTAAAGATGCCACTAGGGGAGAGCAGTCCAAAATATGGAGGTATAATGAAAGCTGTCAGGAGTCTGGAGCAGTCCTGAGGTACTGATGATATTTTTTCAAGATATTGGAGTAGTACTGATGTAACAGCATGTCTTCATGAGGATAAAGCAATCAATAATGATAACCCTAAAGCAGTCTTGAAGTAATAATAGGATTTCAGGAGGATAGAGCCATCAATAATGATAACTCTAAAGCAGTCTTGAAGTAATGATTTCAGGAGGATAGAGCAATGATAACTCTAAAGCAGTCTTGAAATAATAATATGACCTCAGGAGGATAGAGCAATCAATAGCTCTAAAGTAGTCTTGAAGTAGTGATATGACCTCAGGAGGATAGAGCAATCAATAGCTCTAAAGCAGTCTTGAAGTAGTGATATGACCTCAGGAGGATAGAGCAATCAATAGCTCTAAAGCAGTCTTGAAGTAATAATATGGATTCAGGAGGATAGAGCAATCAATAATGATAACTCTAAAGCAGTCTTGAAGTAATAATATGATTTCAGGAGGATAGAGCAATCAATAGCTCTAAAGCAGTCTTGAAATAGTAATATGATTTCAGGAGGATAGAGCCATCAATAATGATAACTCTAAAGCAGTCTTGAAGTAATAATATGATTTCAGGAGGATAGAGCAATCAATAGCTCTAAAGCAGTCTTGAAATAGTAATATGATTTCAGGAGGATAGAGCCATCAATAATGATAACTCTAAAGCAGTCTTGAAGTAATAATATGATTTCAGGAGGATAGAGCAATCAATAATGATAACTCTAAAGCAGTCTTGAAGTAATAATATGATTTCAGGAGGATAGAGCAATTAATAATGATAACTCTAAAGCAGTCTTGAAGTAATAATATGGCTTCAGGAGGATAGAGCAATCAATAATGATAACTCTAAAGCAGTCTTGAAGTAATGATTTCAGGAGGATAGAGCAATCATTAGCTCTAAAGCAGTCTTGAAATAGTAATGTGATATGTCTTCAGGAGGATAGAGCAATCAATAATGATAACTCTAAAGCAGTCTTGAAATAGTAACGTGATATGTCTTCAGGAGGATAGAGCAATGATAACTCTAAAGCAGTCTTGAAGTAATGATTTCAGGAGGATAGAGCAATCAATAGCTCTAAAGCAGTCTTGAAATAAATAAGATGATTTCAGGAGGATAGAGCAATCAGTAGCTCTAAAGCAGTCTTGAAGTCATGAGAAGTTATCAGGAGGATAAAGTAACCCTGAGGTGACAATAAAGCAGTCCCAAAATGATAAGAAGCTCATCAGGAGGATAAAATAACCCTGAGGTTATGATAAAGCAGTCCCGGAGATCATAAGTTTGTTTGTTGGATAATTAACCTGAAACAAGGCAGCTTTTGTATAATAACATTAGTTTATGCCTTATGTATGCATGTATGATATGATGCACTTAGGTAATGTACTATATGTCTATGGATATATATGCTATGGTATGATGTAAATGATGTATGTATGATATGATACTGCCGGGAACGTCTGGATATCATCGTATAACTACTGCTGGCCAGGGAAAATAAATCCCGATTCGTTGTTGAAGGATGTATAACCCTCTGTCTGCTGGGGATAACAGGGTATAGATAACCTCCCGTCTGCTGGGGATAACAGGGTATAGATAACCTCCCGTCGTTGGGGATGGTAAGGTATATATAACCTCCCGTTGTTGGGGATATTAGGGTATATATAACCTTCGTCTTCGTTCGTCGTACCCTTATTGGAAAGTAATTTCCCGTACATCCGTATGAGGATAAAAGAGATGGATATAAATTCCAGGGGAGATGAGACTTTATGAAGATGAACTTGCCTTACTGAGGGCTTTGTAACTGTATTGTAAAGATGAACCGGCGAAGCTTCGTTGAGATCCTTCCTTCGTTCGTCTTTAGTAAATACCATTACTGCATTTTCATGCATTTCTGGTAAACATCAATCATATTAAAAGCATACATGCATTTCTGGTAAACATCAATCATATTCAAAAGCATGATACATTCAAACATAACCAATGGACGTTTCGCTTAGGGTAAAAGTAAATCTGGATTCAGAGGGAAAAGTAAAGCTGAACTTGAAAACAGAATCGTTTCAACTTCGAGAGTGTATAACCAATTGGATTTAGAGCTCCTGAAATCCATAACTTTCCTGGATACTTTCCGAAGACATGATACTGACACCATCTGATACTACTGGCATAATTAATTTCCATCATGGTTTTAGCTGAGAATCCAATATCAAGGTAATACAATGAGAGGAACGTGTCTTTAAATTGTGATGGACCATATACGCTCCAGATATTAGATTTGAAGAGAAAGTATTGCCCCTTGATTGAGGATGAATTATCCCATAGTGGAAGTATCTGTAATGAGCCACCTCAAGAGACACAAGTAGAATGCCCCATAAGCATATGCCCCTGGCATTGTGAACTTTGCAGTGTTACCCTTGGTAATGAGAAAAGTTGCCTCTGGCTATTGAGCACTGTTGGATCTGGAACTGGTTGCCCTGAATGATTTGAACAGTAACTTGATATGCCCCCTCGATTAGGAAACAATGACCATGCCCCTGGCCTTATGAACTCTGTAATGTCACCTTTGGTAATTCAGCTGTATGAGGGAAAATGCCCCTGGCTATTAAGCATAGTTGAGTCTGGACCTAATTGCCCCAAACGAGTTAGGAAGTATCATGGCCTGCCCTCTTGATTGGGAGATAATGACTATGCCCCTTTGTATACATGGACTTTGATCCAGGAAGCAACTTTGTTTGTCGGGAGGATTTTGATTCACTGAACATTCATCCTGTAAACTTCTCCATTTGTCAAACACTCAGGTATATGCAAACAAATATATTCAAAAATGCAATGCTTATGTCTGTCTTGAAGTTTTGAAACAACTTATTTTAGAAAAACTGTTTTTTTTTTTTTTGGAATACTGTGATATTAACTCAAATTTTATGACAAGCCCTAAGGGAGTCAGGATACCTTTTTGCAGCAGCACGCTTTCGAACTAACCATGCTTCAGTTAGGACTTTTAAAGGGTTGTAACGTGGCCTGGTTCATGGTTTAAGAAACAAAGGATAAAGGCTCAAATTTTATTTGTACCCAACCCAATCTCCATGATGTTCTTCAGTCCTATGCTCAGTTAACTCATACATTGAAGTTCCATAGCAGTTTGGAGTTGTAACACCAATATTTGTGATGGTTCAGAAACCCAAAATTTATTTGAACATTCAGCCATCTTTCTTTGTTGAGGGTTCATAGTGACCTCTTCTTTTTTCTTTTGATTTTATTATCCCTTCTTTTTGCCTGAACTGCTTATTTCAAGGTTACAGTCAGCGGGATGTCTTAATGTTTTACTAAGTCTCCTTCATAGGTTTTGACTTAGTGAATCGTTCTTTTGCTGGATATTGACTGTCAGGTTTAATGATTACAGAGAACCATCATTAGTTGTATACAACACAAACAATTGACATAGTTGAGTTAACCGAGTAACTAACCTGCCCCAGGTTATGAATAAGGGTTTTAATTTGCATGAGAATAAAAACTCCTACTTCATAGGCTCAAAAGGGTTGACTAGGGATTAACTTCCTTATATCTCCACTGTTTAGGAATTAAAACAATGCCTGTACATCGTCAGCATAGTCTGTTCAAAAGCATACTGCATAAGATTATGGTATTGTTTTCGTCATCCTCCCTCTACAGGTTTATAGCTTTATCAGGAGTTAAATATCACAGGATAGAAATAAGAAGCATAATTCAAAATATAGTGGAACGAATGGATTAATTCAAGACAAACATATGCAATGCATTAATGAAAACAAAAGTTTAACATAATAGTAAGTGTTCAAACAAATAAGAGAAATTACAAATGAAAATTCAAGTGTTCTTAAAGTCTCTTCCTCTAAACTTGTTACTTCAATATTCTGGAAGCTTTGATGCTTGATGGACGATAGAAGAACTCAACCTGGCCTTCTGGCGTAACCTCGAGTATTCCTTCGTCAATTAGGTCTTGAACCTTATTCTTCAACATCCAGCAGTTATTAGTATCATGTCCAGGACTGTTGGAGTGATACTCACACCTTGCCTTGGGATTATAGCGAGGAGAGAAAGTTTTAGGATTTTGAGGAGAATTTTTCAAGGAAATTAGTTTCATCTCCAACAAGCATTGCAGAACTTGTGACATTGGAGTGCTGAACTTGATAAACTGTCTTCTATATCCCTTGTGTTGAGGTGGATTAACCTTATCAGGTCTTTCTTCTTCAACTGAAGAACGATCAATGGCAACCTGTCTCTTACCCTCTTTTATCCTCATCCTTCTTTCAACCAAACCAGCTTGTTTTAGATCCCTGACTCCATCACTTTGAAGTTTATGGACAAAGGTTCTTAGCTCTTCTTGCCTCTGGGCTAATCTTTGAATAAAAGCCGCCTGGTCATTCATCTGGGCCCTCATTCCTGTCATCTCAGCTTGTAGTTGTGTCAGCTGATCATCCTTGTTGTCCTCAGGATTCTTCTTCTTAGTCAGCAGTGTCTTCAATTCATCCTGCCCCTTGGATAGGTTCAGGATCAGCTCTTGGAACCGGGCATTTTGTGCCTGGAGATTCTTAACTGATTGTTCAAGAGCCATTGTTGAAATAAACAGCGAGAAGATGAGAAACCTGTGCTCAATTATAAACCTGTGATGCAATGAAATGATATGGGAATGCATATGCAATGTTTTCAAGGACCGCAGGATTTAAATTTGCTTAAACAAACAAGAAAGTAACTTTTTATTAGTAATAACCTGTTTTGCCTTTTAGGCTTACAAAAATGGAAATGAAATAAGTACAAAAGATGGGGTTTTAAGTCTCCCATGGACGTTTCCTCTTTGTATTGAGGTATGAGTTGAGGTTTCGTTCCTCGTGAAGTTGCTTTGTTAGCTCTAGGATTCTTGCTTGGCTTGCTTTGCAATGAGCCTCGAAAGTATCCCTTTGCTCCTTCAGTTGGATCCATGATCTCTGCAAGTCTTCCTTATCAGTAGGCATGTCTGGGTGAAGGATGGTATAAGCAGTGTCTCCTTCAGCAACAGGTTCCATGGTAACTGGTAGGATGGCAGGATATGGCATCATGAGTGTCTGAGCACGAGATCGTACCCATCTGAGATAAGCTCCCATAGGAATAGTGTACTTAGGTTCCAGTGTCTTGCTGTCAATCCTGTTTACCTTTCCCCAAGCTCGTATGAATCTCTGACGGTAACCCTGAAGATCGTTGTCGTAATCAAACACAATGCCCTGAATCAACATGTCATGTGGACCATCGCTCCGAGCGTAACCAAACTGTCGTAAAGCTAGAGAGGGGTTGTAGGTGATGCCTCCTCTTATGCCTAGAAGTGGCACATTAGGAAACTCCCCACAACGGTCAATGATGATGACATTCTCCATAGATCTGGGGCACCAATGGATGTCTGAGTGAGAAAGTGACATGATCCTCTTGGACCATCTGAACCCTTGCTCATTCTTCATTACTGAGCGAGGAAGGTGAGAAATAAACCACCTAGAAAGCAAAGGTATGCAACACATCAAAGTTCCTCTTGCCCTTGTAGTACGAGTGTGAAGAGAATGCAGGATGTCTCCAAGCAATGTAGGTACTGGATTGTGACTCAGGAAAATGTTGATGGCATGAACGTCTATGAACTGATCTGGATTGGGGAACAATACTAAGCCATATATCAGCAAGGCTAAGACCTCCTCAAAAGCATCATAGCTCATGGCCTTCAAGAACATCTGAGCTTTATCCATTAATACCTTAGCAAGAATACCCTTGACTCCACTTCTCGTTTCTAGAACAATGTCAGCCTTCTTCAGATGTAGAGCTGCAGCAATAACCTCTGGTTTAAGCTCCTTCTCCAGACCTGTGAAGGGTCTTTGATTAAGAACAGGTATACCCAGAAGCTTAGAGAACTCCTCCATGGTTGGAACTAGCTGATAGTCGGGGAACGTAAAGCAGTGGTGCTTAGGGTCAAAGAACTGAAACAGGACACTCATCATGTCTTCACTGAATCCTGAAGTAACTAGATCCAATAGGTGACCATGTCTCTTGTTGAACCGGGAATGATCAGATACTTGAGAAACCAATTCCTTAAGTTTAGGAGGTATGCCCACAAAGTTGATCCTGATGGTGTTTCTACGAGCTGAAGCCATGACCTGCGACAAAGAACAAAGATAAATCCTTTGGTCCTTGAAATGGTTAGGGAAAATGCTATGCTCATGATGCATGATGATGTCATGATGTTATGTTCAATCACAAACATGTGGCACACACAAACAAGTCACACCATAGCCCTAGGTTTAAAGGCTTGCATGAGGTTTAAAGGTAAGTACCCTCCCCTGAAGTTAGTTGGTTCATCCTGTCCTACAAAAGTAACCGGGTTCTAAGGGATCTCAATATCATTGATCCTTCACAAGGGTGGTTGATCAGAAGGCAACTTACTTGCCAACCAAAACCCTCCAAGTTTAAGATCTCAATGAGCGTAGTATCGAGTGTCAACCAACTTCAGTCTGCACCAAAGCCGGTTACCTCACTACTTTCTAAAGGCCAAGATGAGTTAACTAGGGTTCTAGAAGTTAGTTAGTGCATTGACAACATATGGCAGCCTCAATATTATCCTCAACTTGACTTAAGGAATATAAGCACCAACCAAGAAGTCGCACTAACTATGGCCACCAGATCAACCGTATCGATATACGTCGTACAGTTTCCTTGGTCTATTGCCATTTACCTAAGGTACACTAGATCCGGGTTAGGACCTTTCACACATAAGAGCACCCCAACTGTAATACCTCAAAATTTGTCCTCATATTCATTTCCTCTACTGGTGTATCACTTCGCACTCATCTGCATTTCTCACCAGGTCATTAATATCATATTAGCGCATTTCATTGTATCATAGGGCATGTGATCAAGGCCCTGAGAAATTAGGATTTCATACCTCGTCCATGTCTATCTGGGACGTTCTAAGTTTTAGTTATGTGGCTATTAATAACATTAGTTTCTTATGCGATTGCTATTCGATTAGGGTTTATTTCCCTAATTAAGTGATCCGTAAGGAAATCTCTCGCAAAGATTGTTCATTGGTGCATCAAGACCATTATCACGATGAAATGGAGTTTTATTCATGATTGAGCTTGAAGGAATTCGGTCAACTGAGTTCCTTTATATTAAAGTTCGATTTGGGCTTATTTGGTGGAGATATTCATTCTTACATAACAGTTTCAAATTAAGCAAGGAGATTGGTTCGAGGTATTATTGTTCCTTGGATTCGTCATGGTATCACAAGTTCACAAGAAATGGTTTGTGTTCAAAGTAAGGGTGAAGGGTGCATATGGTCATCATTTTCTTAGAAGGCGTGGTTATAGTTTACTTTGAATTCAATTGTCCATGCCATAAAACTATGCTCCATTTTCATAACCATGATTAACTTTATGTTTATTTAAGCCATTGTTCTCCCTACATTGTTTTGGGCCTGATTTTTACCCGTCTCCCGTTTATCAAGATTCACATTGTCTAGTCAATTTTAATTTCAAATTCAGGATGCTTGTCCAAGTTAGTAGTTGAGCCCATAAACCACTTTCAAGCCCATTATTCAATGTCAATCCATGGCCATTCAAATGCCTTAAGATTATCTCAACTTACTTTGTTCATCATAAAAAAATCACCTTTAAACTAATTACCATTTTAAAATACGTGTTTGTCACTCACATCTACTTTGATTGTTTTTCTTAGAGTTTTATTCTTAGTACAACAGGTAGTAAACCTATATCTTTGGCTCTCATCAATCATCCAATATGAAGGAAAAGGGGATTTTTATCAAAAAGGGAGATTTACACCAGTTATTGAAAAAAAACCGACGTGTAACTTCAGCGATACAAGCAAATATCAACAAATTTTCAATACCTCTCTCTCTCAATATATACAACGCAAACCATTATGAGAGTCATATATATTTGTTTGAAAAATCGGTTACAAAGAGAACTGATATATAACAGAATCAGTGGGGGAGTGAAATAAAAAAAAAAAGGTAGAAAGAAAAACTCATGACAAAAATTTCAGTGGGGGATGCTAACTGAAAAAATTCATAAAAGAAAGGGGGATAACCAAACTTCTGATTTTTGGCAGAAACTGAGATCTGTATAATAGGATCTCTCTGCGTATGAAAAAGGGGGATTCCTCTTGAATCACTCATTCTGCTATCTATTATCCACCATCATCATCTTCATCTCCAATCCTTTTCTTTTTCAATCCATCATCTTTCAATCCCATCCAAAAAAAAACTTCAACCTGCAGAGCCACAAGAAACGTATCAAGAACACGTCAACAAAAATTCACAAGAATGAATCACCATCACCAAAATATTCAATCTCTCAATCTGAACCTGATTCAATCATCAATCTTCAATTCATCTCCTTCAATCTTTGTCGGCATCAAACATCGCACATCATCGACATCAATCTTCTGCGTATAAACACCTCCTTCAATCATCCATGATCACACCTAAAAAAATCTTCAGCCTGCAGGTTCAACAAAAGACAGAGTCGATTCAAGAACAAATTTCAATAAGAGGTTCGATGATAACTCGTATTCATCGCAAGGAGGAGAAGAAGAATGAGTTTGGTAACAAACTCCGAATTCAAAATTCATAATGGAATGCACAAAAAGAAGAAAAGAGATCAGAGGCGATTTCTTACCATGGCATCTTCATCAATCTTTTCGAGGATTCCTCTTCAATCCTTCCCAAACTTCTCTCCATCAATCTCTCATCAACCAATCTCTCTGCAACCTTCTTGGATCTTTTTCTGTTTTTTTTCACCACCATCTTCATCTCCATACTCTGCATCAATCAAGATTTTTCTTCCTCAATTCTTCTCGTCGATAGTCCTGCATCATCATCAACCTTCAAACTTATTCACGTTCATCAATCTTTGACAGCCCTGCAATTTCACGGTTCAACAACTTTGCCGAAGAAAAAAAAAACAACATCAAGTCGTGTGCGAGGAAGATTAGAAGAAGATGTTAAGGGATCGAATCGGGAGAAAGAGTGAAATGCATACCTGAGTCAGAGCCACCGCCTATCGACCACCGCAACCTCAGCTTCAGCTTTTCATTCCGAATCTTTAGCATTACTTCACCAATCACCATCATCTCTGTGTTGTCATCGTCTCTGCATCTCCCATTACCGTCATCTTCAAACCCTTCTGCATTTCACCAACCTCAGACCGCGTCACCATCTTTATTAGTATCATAGATCCTTGTACAACTTCATCATCCTGGATTCCTCACCAATCTTCAACTCCAACCAACTTCTGAACAACCTGACAAAAACCCATAACAACTTCGTTTCGGTTACTGGAAAAAAACTCAAAACGCCAAAACACTTGCTCACAGTGCAAACCGTTTCAGGCTTGTCTTCATCTCTCAGTGAAGTTTCTGGAAAGTTCAAAATCGATTTCTTAGCCGAGCTGAAAATCGAAGACAAAGTTCAGCAAGAGAAAGAAGATGACGGTGAAGAGTTTACTTTCGTTTTCGCAGACCCTAATGGTTCACCGACTTCCACTGACGATGTGTTCGATAACGGTCAGATCCGTCCCATTTTTCCTATTTTTGGTCAGGATCTTTATTTCACCGACAATGACAGTAGTGAATCTGGAAATCGTTCGCCGGTGAAGAAGATTTTCGTTGAATCGCCGTCTTCATCAGGGAAAGCAACGTCGTCGACTTCTGTAGCGGCGGAAGGGACGTTCAGCGAGTGGAATCTGAAAGTAGCGAAGAAGAGTAAATCAACAGGATCGTCGAAGTCATGGAAGTTATGCGATACGAAGCCTCTAAGATGAAGGAGAGCTTGATGCGATTGAGTGGTGAGGAAGCTGGGATGTTCGATTCGCGGCGGAGCATAGGTCATTGTCGGCAAGTGTTTTTGTGAAGAAGAAGGGAGACGAACGGTGAGGAAATGAGGTTTCTTCCTTGGGTTATTTAGGGTTTCAGAAGCATTGGGCCTAACATATTTCTCCCCATGAAGTTGATATTCACACCTTTAAACTACTTCAGCACCTTCCTTATGAGTTGCCCATCGGATTGGGCCTACAAGCCCAAGTAAATTGCTATCCATCAGCTCTGTTTTGCTCAGAGCACCCCCTCCTGCGCCTGGTTAGGGGAAAAATGGGCCTTGGGCCATTTATTTTCTATATGTTGTAATTGGATTTCTGAATCACCCCTATGTTATTTATCTTTAGAAATTTCTAATTAATTTCCTTATTAAAAATCATGATTAATTTTATTTCTAGATAATTTTTGTGGATTAATAATTAATTAATTCATTTTGCTTGTGATTTTTAATTAGGATTTTTTTTGTTGATAATATTAATTATTATTTAGAACTTATTATGGATTAAATTGGTTCATTCACGTTTTTGATCGATTTGAATCGATTTCGATTATGGCCAAAGCTTCACAAAAGTAATTATGGAAGATGGGCATTTATTTTGCTCATAGGAGACTACAAGACCTTGCTTGGGGATTTTTTCGGATTTCTTTTATGTGAAGAATCGGTACTTCGATCAAGTAAGTGATTTCGAGCTTTTTTCGGCTTTTAAGCATCATTCTAGTCGTATGCGGCTTAGGACCATATAACTTAAGATGCATCTGAGCCCTCCCACCTGAGGCATTGGATATATTTGTGATTTATGTTGGTATGTATCGATTTCGGAACTTAGGGATTAGGTTAAGAACCATAGGATCGATTCCTTTCACTTTCCTTTAAAATCCACTTTTTCACCCGTTTTGTCGCATTTATTAAAAATAGTTTTAGGTGTGATAAAATTCTGGAAAAATTCATGAGTGATCCTCATCCTCTTAATTAATTTGTCATATTTTTTATTTCCAGATTTGGGTGGTTTTAATATTTTATTTGGATTTTAGTTCACAAGCTGTCCCAAAAAGGAAGGTTTTGGCATAAGGGACCGAAATCGATTTTTCCCCATAGGTGTGAAACCTATTTTTTGTATATGATTAATCACTGTAATTTGTGACATTTTGATGCTCATTAGGCATTTTTTTCATAATTTTTAGTGCCCTTTTTGATCCACTTTGTGGAGTTGTTTTTCGATGATCACGTTTTGTTACCTTGCTAGTCAAGGATTTGTTTTGGCACTTTGGTGCATAATTTTGTGGAATCCTTTTGGAAAATATGAGATAATGACCTTATTATTCCAGGGATTTAATTTCATAATTTTTAAGGGCTTTTTGCTATTTTTCCATGTCACCTAGATCCTAGGTTGATTCATGTGTGTATATGCTTCATATCCTAATTGTTAAGAAGGCATTCATGCCATTTGCTTGAGATGCTTTTTGGTAACTTTTAAGAGTTGATTATAGGTCATTTTTATGTCTTTAATTCCAGTCATAGGTCACTTTTTGAACCATATTCATTTGGTTTGTTTTAATGTTTCAAAGTGCATACTTATATGAGCTAGTTTAACTTAAACGGGTTGCTAACCTCTTCTCATGTTTAACTTGAATTGTGTGGAAACCATTAATACCTATTCATGCATTCTCATTGCATCTCATACCTTGTATGCTACTGACCCATAATCATTTCATGCATATTCACATGCCATTCTTCCTTAACTTTCATCATGTGCGATCTTATGCGTGTTTGTTCCATTTTATCTCACATATTCTTCTCCTTGCTCCATATGCCTAATCCATTGCATCCATGATTGTATATTCATTCACCCATATTCATAAGCATTCACTACTGACTTTGATGTTCATTTCATGTATTAATTCATGCTTGTAATCCATATGCATTCATACTTCATCCATAAACCCTAATTTGCATTTATGTGAACTTAGGTGAACTTTTTGTACATAGTTTGACATAGTTTGATCTTGTGAGGTATCCTAGCATAATTAGGGACCTATCACATGTAGCTACTGACTTTAGAAGTCATGTAACCTTTAGGTACCTTCACCTTTAGACTTAGGTCTTACTTTGAACCCTAGTTCCATTCTAGGACGTTTATGGTACTTAATCGCTTTCGCGCTTTGATTTTATTTTCAATATGCATTGTCATGCTAACTTTTGTTTTGTAGGGGGGAAGATTGAGGTAAGCATTACTTCATTCCTATCTCTTATGCATTTTTAATTGTCTTTGCCTTAGCACTTGGTGTTTGTTCATAGGTTTCCCTTTTGTTCTTTAGAGACAACTTAACTTTCTTAGGAAGTAAGTTAGTTTCTAGTTCTATTTTCTTCTTTTTCCTTTTTCTCATTAGGATTAGAAAACCTCACTAACCATTAGGACCTCTTAAATAACAAAATTAGGATTGAGTCTTAGTCCCTTAGATTTTCCCTTTTTGCAATTTGAGTCATTCTCTTCTTATCTTCAAACAAAATCCAAAAAACACATAACAAATAAAATGAAATGATTCCTTGTGTATAGCCTTATTCCATGAAGCATTTGCATTCATTCCATCTTGGAGTGGTGTAAGCTTGTCTATCATGATGCACAAGTCTCATCAAGGAGTTGTTCACAAAGAAAACTTAAAAGACACTTCTTCACAAAAGCAACAAAAACACTTAATAAAGTTCAACAAGCCAGTGAACTTAAACCCTAATCCTAGGAAACCAATCTTGGATAAATTCTCCTTACTGGGTATGCTTGTTCTATTATTCCATCTTGGAATGTAGAGTCAAGTGTACATTCCACGGAAAAGAGTTTGAATTCACTTCCTTGTGCCAAATTCATACAAAACTCTTAAAAGACAAAAAACAAACAATAAGCGACTATCCTGCGGGAACTTCTCTTCTCATCTCATTCACTCATAACGCGAACTCGCGACTACTTGTCTCGCATGCAAGACGGTAAACGCACTCGTACCAGACGAGCCTGCAACACCTGAGCATAGACATACGCAGTTCCATCTGTAAAAAACACAAAGAAATAGTTCCCGCCTAGGTTAGGCGAACTACGTCGACTCTGATCCTCATTATCCCGATGAGGTACGTAGGCAGCGGGGTAGGGCCCGTTCGAGCACATTCTTTAGTTTCCCTACATTTCCCCCTTTCTTTCCATTTTCTTATTTCAATCCTTTCTCATTTCTCATTCCCATTCCAGTTAGCAGTTCTTATTCAGCAGCAATCATATTTTTCTCACCCTTTGAAACAAAACAAGCAAGCGTGGATCCCGTCGGGTACGACGGACGGATTGGGGTGCTAATACCTTCTCAATTCGTAACCGACTCCCGAACTTAGATCTTTGGTTCGCAGGACCTTGTCCTTTCCTCCTTCCTCAGGTTTGTGCAACATTACCTTTCCCATTCTTTCGGGATAAAAATGTCTGGCTGGCGACTCTAACCTTTCTGCGCCACTTTCGCGTTTGTACTAGGATGAAAATCCCGGGAGCGACAGCTGGCGACTCTGCTGGGGAAATAACCTGATTCTTCTGGTTTTCCCTTGTAGAGTCAATCCTAGCGCCTGTTTGGTTTTGTTTCTCTGGGTGTCTATTTGTTTGATGCTGAGTGCTTTAGTTTAGCTTTACTATTTTCATTTACAGTTTTATTTACAGCTTTACTTTATCGCATTTATTTACCGCTTTCAGTATTTTATTTTCCATGCATCATATTATACTGGATTGTCTGGCTGTGCTGGTTTTCATTTTTTCTGTGGGTTGGGAGTTACTGTGAGATAAGCCAACTACCCGGCTTGAGTGCACCCTAGGACTTAGAGTGGTTCCACTTTGGCTTCATGGCATCTTGCTATGTTGGTAGTAGTGAGTTCCACACCTTGACTTGCGACCTTCTCGGGAATGTATTGATACCGGAATCTTTCTGGGTTGATGCGCTACCTTGATAGTTATGTGCAGTCAGGGGACCGATCATTGAGAACCTTAGTGGAAACAACCCTCTCCAGTGATGACAGTGGCAGACCACATTTGTTGGCAAACCCACTCGCATCCGAGGGCCCACTGGGAACTCGCATAGGATGGCCTGGTTCTCTCATAGGAATCCAGTCAAGGCAAACTGTTCGTATGACGGTAGTATTGTACCCTTCGGGATGAATGTACTATTGTTTCTCGATTCAGTGCTTGAAACTGGGGACTTATGAGGGATGCTTGTTTTTTCCGGACTCAGCTGAGACCTCCCTGCGTAGTACATAATACCAAACCGATTCCCTGATTTGGTCATGAGCCATTTCTCGGAAATGGTGAAAGTATTATTGCTATTCGGCTTTGAGAGTCCGTGATGTTGACCCGAGTAGCACACCCGTGAGATTGGGAGGGGTTTACAGGTTTGCAGGAACCCTAAACTTCAACATACCCACTTTGCCAGTATTGTTCAGTGTTCTATGGTTCTTTGATTCAGAGATCCGGGATTTCTATTCAGAGAAACTGTTACCATCGTGACCCTGATATTGTGACTGTTATTATGACTCTCCACAGACACTTGGCTTATTATTCAGCTTCAACACCATCAGTGACTGTTCAATTATGCGATCCAGTTCTACAGTTATTGGGTTCTCAGTTATGGGGTTCTATACAGAGATGGTGTTGCTATTGTGGTTCTATACAGACACTTGGCTCGTTGTTCAACTTCAACACCATCAGTGACTATTCTATTATGTGATCCAGTTCTACATTTATTGGGTTCTCAGTTATGGGGTTCTATACAGAGATGGTGCTACTATTATGGTTCTATTCAGACAGTTGGTTCACTGCTCAACACCAACATCAGACCATTGATCACATGCCTGCTGCATACATGACATCATAGCATTTTTGCACACATGTTCAGTTATTTCTGAGGATCACATATCTGAATCATGCCATTGGATTTTTTCTGTGTCAAAACTTGAATCAAAGCAGATAGATTCCTCAGAAATAATTGAACATGGCATTTGCATACATCCTTGCTTTCTTGACAGGTGTTCAGAGGCAGATTATTTTCCTGACTTGATTTCTCATCAGAATGGACAACTTGAATCACAATCATCAAGGTATATATTTGAAGCAACTCTGGGCGGAGGTAATCGAAGGAAGACCCAGCTAAGGCCATTCAGGGCAGAGGTATAACCTTTATTTCAGAATCAGAAACTTTTGAAACAGGAAGTCAACCAGATGAAGACTCATATTAGCTTGGTTATGGAAATTTTGAACGAATCTATTTTCATCCCTATTGAGGGGAACTACGCTGCTCTGATTCTCCATTGGTCAATGGAGATACGTAGGCAGGAGATCATGCAAGATCTTTCCGAGCAACCTGATCTATTAACTTTATCAAGCTCTTCCCTTCAGATGTCGTTTGTCGGCATCCAATTTCAGCTTCCCAAGAGAGTCCTAAGGGTCAGAGCATACAGGTAAAGGCCAAAACAACTTGAGAAGAAGTTTGATCATATTCTGATGACGTACGTGCAAAAAGTTTCCTCATTTATGCAAATTCGGAGTGGTTGAGCTAATTGCATCAGGATCATCTCCGACAAAGCTTCCTTTGGGGTTTCAATGCCAAGTATGATTACCATTCTGGGGCACCCGACCTTTTAATTGAAGATTGCAAGTCTTTCAGAGGCAAAGGTGAAGACAAGGTCCCGAAGTTGATCGACTCAAAGGTCATCATGCCAGAAAGTCTGCTCACATATTGAAGTTTCCTCATCAAATGGGTCTCCCAATTTGCAAAGGCATCTTCAGAATCAATAAGTCCATACAGAGTCAAGTCTCCTCAATGACGGCAATGTTCAGCTTCTTTACTGCATTTCCATTTATATTTTATATTGTTTGTTTAAACATTTGTATGCATGCATGAAACTTATTTGTTTTTGAATGTTAACCATAATAAAATGCACATGTTTTTCTTGAAGTAATCCATTCGTATTCACTCATGATTTTGTGTATGTGCATTGCAATACCAACGGTTGTGCTTAAACTCTATCAGGGAGGATGACGAAATGAAAACGCAAAAACTCTAATTGTTCGCTTTTGAGAAAGACCCTGTTGACGATGTACAGGCATTGTTTCAAGTCCTAAACACCGGAGATATAAGGGAGATAGACCCTCGCCAACCCATTTGAGCCTTGAAGTAGGAGTTTCTTTTTGCATGAAAAAACCCTCGCACTTAACCCAGGGGCAGGGTAGGCGTCAGTTAGTTTGACCGAGCATTCAAATTTCAAAAAGGAGTGCAAATCTGAGGATCCATTACCTTTCGTTGTACCAAATCAAGAGGTCCAATGACCAGGAACCACAATGGTTATCCAAATCAAGAGGTCCAAAGACCGGAGACCACAATGGTTATCCCTCAACAACCAAGAAGTGAGACAGTCACGACCCTTTTAAAGAAATCAAGACAAACAGTGTCACACGATTTGTTAAAAAAAATAAGAATTGAAAAAAATGAATGAGAAAGCCCGCTAAGTCGAAACTTGAAAACAAGCGACTTAGGCAAAAATTAGGGCATCCCGCTGGACTTCACAATCAAAGATTCACAAGAATTCAGTCCAGGCAAAAGTTAGGGATAAACAAAATAATGCAAAAGTGAAAGACGAAAAGGATTACACAAGGAAGATCCTTGGACAAGAACAAAGTCGTGTGATACAGACACGAAAGACAATAGGGGTGGCTGGCTCCCAACAACAACCTGATTGGTGCTTAAACCGTTAGTGTAATTGGCTCCTCAACCATCACAAAACCCTTTTTGAGAGGTGAGCGCTTGTAAAAGCTAGCTGAACATAGGAATGGAGAACATCACGAAGATGGGTGGGCACATATAAATTTCGAGCCTATATCTTTTGTTTCTATAACCGTGAACCAGGCCACGATACAACCCTTAAAAGTCCTAACTGAAACAGGGTTATTTTTGAGAGCGTACTACCACGAGACCGCGTTCCTGACTCCTATGAGTGGTATCGAAAGATCTTTGTTGGTGTTGCATGTGCATGTTTTCTATTATTCAAAAAATTAATGTCGTAAAGGTTTGCGACATCTTTTTCAGTAAAACTTCAAAATTAACATGTGTGTTGCATTAGAATTTTCATTCTTAAAATAAACATTTTCTGCTTGCATACATTTGTTTGGCATCATAAAAGTCCATGTATGGAATCTCAGTCCAGGAGCTTAATCTTGCCAAGTTGAGAAGTCTGAAACTTCCGAAGGACAATCTGTCGAGGTGCACTTTTTAAGAAAACTCCATCGAGTAGGGACTTTCCCAACATTCCTGGTAAGAGCCAACCAATCCGGGGCAATCATGTCGAGCAATCTCTTCAAAGTTCAGCCAAGCCGGGGCAATCACTTCGAGATTCAAATCTCTCAAAGAGCCATTAGTCTGATGCATGCATTCAAATTTTAGCCAAACTGGGGCAATTACTTCGAGATCCAATCTCTCAGAGAACAATTGGTATGAGTGTTTTCTTCAAAGCACAGTCATTCAGAGGTGATCACTTCAAGGCTCGTACTGGGGCAGGCCACCCCAAGAGCACTAGAAGTTACTCTCTCCCGAAGACGGTTTATCAAAAGCACCTATCCAGAGTTCAAAATACTGAGATCTTTCATGAATCCTCGCGAGGCAAATTCTTTCATAGACCATGCAGTCTGAGGCCGTTATTTCGAGATCCGATGAATCTCTCTAAGAGTTTGAAGACACTGAGGCATCTCGTATGTCAGTTTTCTGTAAAATCCTCTTGAGACATTATCTTTTGACAAATCCTAGTAGAAGGCGAGTCGAAAATTGCAAAGAACCATTGTTCACTCATGATTAGTCGGCAATCTATCAACCCAGGGCTAGGGGCAAAGCCATTGTCAGCACAGTACTTCAAGGGTTATTTCATCAGCAAGCTTCATTGATCAAAATTCCTTAGCAAGTTTCATTAGACAATCCCTTCTCCAGTAGTGCGGCAAATGGAAGGTTATTTCTTGAGCAGAAGGATATCATTGTCTCTCATCACCAGCATGAGACGCCTTACATCTCTCATTCCCAACATGAGAGGATTTATCTCTTATCCCCAGCAAGTGGCAACTTAAACTCTTATCTTCAGCAGGAAGCTTCATCATTGACATCACCTGTCATCCCCAGTAATGTGGAAGTTGAAATTTCTCCCAGCAAGGCAGCAGAAGGTGGATGTCATCCCCAAGCAAAAGTCTCCCTTCAGACAGGGGCAATTCTCAGCGATATAAGGAGTGTTTTGCCTCCCCAACAGTTGCTTCCTCAGCAATATCATGCCTTTGTTTTCCCACCAGAGTTCGAGAAGGGTCCATCTCCAGCAGGGTCTTGGCACTCTAATCTCAAAGTCCAATTTATTTTTGGCAGTGGCGGCTATTCAGAGCCAATGAATTATTAACAGCTTTCCCCGCAGAGTTGTTTCCTCCTCATCAGGATGAGCCAGATCAATGCAGTGATCATCGTTCCTCCCCAGCCAAGTTATCTGGGATACTTGCAGTCTCCTTATCAGAAGATCTCTTTGCATTTGCATATGCATAATCATCATCACATTCGCATCCTCCAAAGCGTAGCATTTCCATCGTCATGGAGCATTACGCCATAAATTCAAACATATGCATGCCAGCATGGGCTAGTTTTGAGGTATATTACATGAGACCTGTTATATCTCCCATCAGATTGATATGTTCCCCACAGAATGCAACTTCATTTCCCAGGACGGATGCTCCTACCAAGTTTTGTTGTTATCCCCAATTGAGTATTGTTTCAGTACAACAATCTCATATTCTCATGCCTCCGTTTCAGTACAACGGTCGTATCTCGGGCTCTCGTTTAAGTACAACGATCCCATTCCTTTCGAGTCTCCATTTAAGTACAATGGTCTCGTATTTGAGTCTTGTTTCAGTACAACAGTCTCATTTCCTCGCGCGTCTCCGTTTCAGTACAACGGTCGCGTCTCAGGTTATCATTTAAGTACAATGATCCTGTTTGCTTGGGCTCTCGTTTAAGTACAACGATCCCATTCCTTTCGAGTCTCCATTTAAGTACAATGGTCTCGTCTTTGAGTCTTGTTTCCGTACAACAGTCTCATTTCTTCGCGTCTCCGTTTCAGTACAACGGTTGCGTCTTGGTCTCGTTTAAGTACAACGATCCCATTCCTTTCGAGTCTCCATTTAAGTACAATGGTCTCGTATTTGAGTCTTGTTTCAGTACAACAGTCTCATTTCCTCGCGCGTCTCCGTTTCAGTACAACGGTCGCGTCTCAGGTTATCATTTAAGTACAATGATCCTGTTTGCTTGGGCTCTCGTTTAAGTACAACGATCCCATTCCTTTCGAGTCTCCATTTAAGTACAATGGTCTCGTCTTTGAGTCTTGTTTCCGTACAACAGTCTCATTTCTTCGCGTCTCCGTTTCAGTACAACGGTTGCGTCTTGGTCTCGTTTAAGTACAACGATCCCATTCCTTTCGAGTCTCCATTTAAGTACAATGGTCTCGTCTTTGAGTCTTGTTTCCGTACAACAGTCTCATTTTTTTCGCGTCTCCGTTTCAGTACAACGGTTGCGTTTTGGGCTCTCGTTTAAGTACAACGATCCCATTCCTTTCGAGTCTCCATTTAAGTACAATGGTCTCGTACTTGAGTTTTGTTTCAACAATCTCATTTTTTCGCGTTTCCATTCGAGGATGGTTTCGTGTTAGATCCGAGGATCTTTTGATTTGTCATTCGAGGATGGCATTTCTTTTTTTCAAGTCCTTCCGAGGTTGGTCTTGTTGTTTGTGTGACTATTATTCGAGGATAGTAGTTCACTTTTCGAGCTTATTGATCGAGGTCAGCTTGTCTCTTTTGCAAAGTCTGTCTGAGGTCAGCTTTGTGTTTGGTTATCAGTCGAGGCTGGTATACCTTTGCGTCTCCATTCGAGGATGGTTTCGTGTTAGATCCGAGGATCTTTTGATTTGTCATTCGAGGATGGCATCTCTTTTCTTCAAGTCCTTCTGCGGTTGGTCTTGTTGTTTTGAGCTTATTGATCGAGGTCAGTTTGTCTCTTTTGCAAGATCGGTCTGAGGTCAGTCTTTGTTATTGATGGTTATCGCCTGCGGCCGATATACTATCGGGTTTCTATTCCAGGATGGTTTTAGTATTGGATCCGAGGATCCCGTGTGAGTGGTCATTCGAGGATGGCATTCTTCCCAGCATGTTTCCATCTGGGTCTATTTCCGCTACCTATTCAGAGGTCAAAATCAAAAGGTATATAAATAAATAAATGGGCAGATGGTATTTCCATTATCCTGAGTTCAAATTTTCAGTTTTTATTCGAGTATTCAATCACTCCATACCTTGAACCTCTAAAAGCTGTTGCAATTATCCGTTCAGGTCTGCAGTTGATTGAATAGGGGCAGCTGTAATACCTCAAAATTTGTCCTCATATTCATTTCCTCTACTGGTGTATCACTTCGCACTCATCTGCATTTCTCACCAGGTCATTAATATCATATTAGCGCATTTCATTGTATCATAGGGCATGTGATCAAGGCCCTGAGAAATTAGGATTTCATACCTCGTCCATGTCTATCTGGGACGTTCTAAGTTTTAGTTATGTGGCTATTAATAACATTAGTTTCTTATGCGATTGCTATTCGATTAGGGTTTATTTCCCTAATTAAGTGATCCGTAAGGAAATCTCTCGCAAAGATTGTTCATTGGTGCATCAAGACCATTATCACGATGAAATGGAGTTTTATTCATGATTGAGCTTGAAGGAATTCGGTCAACTGAGTTCCTTTATATTAAAGTTCGATTTGGGCTTATTTGGTGGAGATATTCATTCTTACATAACAGTTTCAAATTAAGCAAGGAGATTGGTTCGAGGTATTATTGTTCCTTGGATTCGTCATGGTATCACAAGTTCACAAGAAATGGTTTGTGTTCAAAGTAAGGGTGAAGGGTGCATATGGTCATCATTTTCTTAGAAGGCGTGGTTATAGTTTACTTTGAATTCAATTGTCCATGCCATAAAACTATGCTCCATTTTCATAACCATGATTAACTTTATGTTTATTTAAGCCATTGTTCTCCCTACATTGTTTTGGGCCTGATTTTTACCCGTCTCCCGTTTATCAAGATTCACATTGTCTAGTCAATTTTAATTTCAAATTCAGGATGCTTGTCCAAGTTAGTAGTTGAGCCCATAAACCACTTTCAAGCCCATTATTCAATGTCAATCCATGGCCATTCAAATGCCTTAAGATTATCTCAACTTACTTTGTTCATCATAAAAAAATCACCTTTAAACTAATTACCATTTTAAAATACGTGTTTGTCACTCACATCTACTTTGATTGTTTTTCTTAGAGTTTTATTCTTAGTACAACAGGTAGTAAACCTATATCTTTGGCTCTCATCAATCATCCAATATGAAGGAAAAGGGGATTTTTATCAAAAAGGGAGATTTACACCAGTTATTGAAAAAAAACCGACGTGTAACTTCAGCGATACAAGCAAATATCAACAAATTTTCAATACCTCTCTCTCTCAATATATACAACGCAAACCATTATGAGAGTCATATATATTTGTTTGAAAAATCGGTTACAAAGAGAACTGATATATAACAGAATCAGTGGGGGAGTGAAATAAAAAAAAAGGTAGAAAGAAAAACTCATGACAAAAATTTCAGTGGGGGATGCTAACTGAAAAAATTCATAAAAGAAAGGGGGATAACCAAACTTCTGATTTTTGGCAGAAACTGAGATCTGTATAATAGGATCTCTCTGCGTATGAAAAAGGGGGATTCCTCTTGAATCACTCATTCTGCTATCTATTATCCACCATCATCATCTTCATCTCCAATCCTTTTCTTTTTCAATCCATCATCTTTCAATCCCATCCAAAAAAAAACTTCAACCTGCAGAGCCACAAGAAACGTATCAAGAACACGTCAACAAAAATTCACAAGAATGAATCACCATCACCAAAATATTCAATCTCTCAATCTGAACCTGATTCAATCATCAATCTTCAATTCATCTCCTTCAATCTTTGTCGGCATCAAACATCGCACATCATCGACATCAATCTTCTGCGTATAAACACCTCCTTCAATCATCCATGATCACACCTAAAAAAATCTTCAGCCTGCAGGTTCAACAAAAGACAGAGTCGATTCAAGAACAAATTTCAATAAGAGGTTCGATGATAACTCGTATTCATCGCAAGGAGGAGAAGAAGAATGAGTTTGGTAACAAACTCCGAATTCAAAATTTATAATGGAATGCACAAAAAGAAGAAAAGAGATCAGAGGCGATTTCTTACCATGGCATCTTCATCAATCTTTTCGAGGATTCCTCTTCAATCCTTCCCAAACTTCTCTCCATCAATCTCTCATCAACCAATCTCTCTGCAACCTTCTTGGATCTTTTTCTGTTTTTTTTCACCACCATCTTCATCTCCATACTCTGCATCAATCAAGATTTTTCTTCCTCAATTCTTCTCGTCGATAGTCCTGCATCATCATCAACCTTCAAACTTATTCACGTTCATCAATCTTTGACAGCCCTGCAATTTCACGGTTCAACAACTTTGCCGAAGAAAAAAAAAACAACATCAAGTCGTGTGCGAGGAAGATTAGAAGAAGATGTTAAGGGATCGAATCGGGAGAAAGAGTGAAATGCATACCTGAGTCAGAGCCACCGCCTATCGACCACCGCAACCTCAGCTTCAGCTTTTCATTCCGAATCTTTAGCATTACTTCACCAATCACCATCATCTCTGTGTTGTCATCGTCTCTGCATCTCCCATTACCGTCATCTTCAAACCCTTCTGCATTTCACCAACCTCAGACCGCGTCACCATCTTTATTAGTATCATAGATCCTTGTACAACTTCATCATCCTGGATTCCTCACCAATCTTCAACTCCAACCAACTTCTGAACAACCTGACAAAAACCCATAACAACTTCGTTTCGGTTACTGGAAAAAAACTCAAAACGCCAAAACACTTGCTCACAGTGCAAACCGTTTCAGGCTTGTCTTCATCTCTCAGTGAAGTTTCTGGAAAGTTCAAAATCGATTTCTTAGCCGAGCTGAAAATCGAAGACAAAGTTCAGCAAGAGAAAGAAGATGACGGTGAAGAGTTTACTTTCGTTTTCGCAGACCCTAATGGTTCACCGACTTCCACTGACGATGTGTTCGATAACGGTCAGATCCGTCCCATTTTTCCTATTTTTGGTCAGGATCTTTATTTCACCGACAATGACAGTAGTGAATCTGGAAATCGTTCGCCGGTGAAGAAGATTTTCGTTGAATCGCCGTCTTCATCAGGGAAAGCAACGTCGTCGACTTCTGTAGCGGCGGAAGGGACGTTCAGCGAGTGGAATCTGAAAGTAGCGAAGAAGAGTAAATCAACAGGATCGTCGAAGTCATGGAATTTATGCGATACGAAGCCTCTAAGATGAAGGAGAGCTTGATGCGATTGAGTGGTGAGGAAGCTGGGATGTTCGATTCGCGGCGGAGCATAGGTCATTGTCGGCAAGTGTTTTTGTGAAGAAGAAGGGAGACGAACGGTGAGGAAATGAGGTTTCTTCCTTGGGTTATTTAGGGTTTCAGAAGCATTGGGCCTAACATATTTCTCCCCATGAAGTTGATATTCACACCTTTAAACTACTTCAGCACCTTCCTTATGAGTTGCCCATCGGATTGGGCCTACAAGCCCAAGTAAATTGCTATCCATCAGCTCTGTTTTGCTCAGAGCACCCCCTCCTGCGCCTGGTTAGGGGAAAAATGGGCCTTGGGCCATTTATTTTCTATATGTTGTAATTGGATTTCTGAATCACCCCTATGTTATTTATCTTTAGAAATTTCTAATTAATTTCCTTATTAAAAATCATGATTAATTTTATTTCTAGATAATTTTTGTGGATTAATAATTAATTAATTCATTTTGCTTGTGATTTTTAATTAGGATTTTTTTTGTTGATAATATTAATTATTATTTAGAACTTATTATGGATTAAATTGGTTCATTCACGTTTTTGATCGATTTGAATCGATTTCGATTATGGCCAAAGCTTCACAAAAGTAATTATGGAAGATGGGCATTTATTTTGCTCATAGGAGACTACAAGACCTTGCTTGGGGATTTTTTCGGATTTCTTTTATGTGAAGAATCGGTACTTCGATCAAGTAAGTGATTTCGAGCTTTTTTCGGCTTTTAAGCATCATTCTAGTCGTATGCGGCTTAGGACCATATAACTTAAGATGCATCTGAGCCCTCCCACCTGAGGCATTGGATATATTTGTGATTTATGTTGGTATGTATCGATTTCGGAACTTAGGGATTAGGTTAAGAACCATAGGATCGATTCCTTTCACTTTCCTTTAAAATCCACTTTTTCACCCGTTTTGTCGCATTTATTAAAAATAGTTTTAGGTGTGATAAAATTCTGGAAAAATTCATGAGTGATCCTCATCCTCTTAATTAATTTGTCATATTTTTTATTTCCAGATTTGGGTGGTTTTAATATTTTATTTGGATTTTAGTTCACAAGCTGTCCCAAAAAGGAAGGTTTTGGCATAAGGGACCGAAATCGATTTTTCCCCATAGGTGTGAAACCTATTTTTTGTATATGATTAATCACTGTAATTTGTGACATTTTGATGCTCATTAGGCATTTTTTTCATAATTTTTAGTGCCCTTTTTGATCCACTTTGTGGAGTTGTTTTTCGATGATCACGTTTTGTTACCTTGCTAGTCAAGGATTTGTTTTGGCACTTTGGTGCATAATTTTGTGGAATCCTTTTGGAAAATATGAGATAATGACCTTATTATTCCAGGGATTTAATTTCATAATTTTTAAGGGCTTTTTTCTATTTTTCCATGTCACCTAGATCCTAGGTTGATTCATGTGTGTATATGCTTCATATCCTAATTGTTAAGAAGGCATTCATGCCATTTGCTTGAGATGCTTTTTGGTAACTTTTAAGAGTTGATTATAGGTCATTTTTATGTCTTTAATTCCAGTCATAGGTCACTTTTTGAACCATATTCATTTGGTTTGTTTTAATGTTTCAAAGTGCATACTTATATGAGCTAGTTTAACTTAAACGGGTTGCTAACCTCTTCTCATGTTTAACTTGAATTGTGTGGAAACCATTAATACCTATTCATGCATTCTCATTGCATCTCATACCTTGTATGCTACTGACCCATAATCATTTCATGCATATTCACATGTCATTCTTCCTTAACTTTCATCATGTGCGATCTTATGCGTGTTTGTTCCATTTTATCTCACATATTCTTCTCCTTGCTCCATATGCCTAATCCATTGCATCCATGATTGTATATTCATTCACCCATCTTCATAAGCATTCACTACTGACTTTGATGTTCATTTCATGTATTAATTCATGCTTGTAATCCATATGCATTCATACTTCATCCATAAACCCTAATTTGCATTTATGTGAACTTAGGTGAACTTTTTGTACATAGTTTGACATAGTTTGATCTTGTGAGGTATCCTAGCATAATTAGGGACCTATCACATGTAGCTACTGACTTTAGAAGTCATGTAACCTTTAGGTACCTTCACCTTTAGACTTAGGTCTTACTTTGAACCCTAGTTCCATTCTAGGACGTTTATGGTACTTAATCGCTTTCGCGCTTTGATTTTATTTTCAATATGCATTGTCATGCTAACTTTTGTTTTGTAGGGGGGAAGATTGAGGTAAGCATTACTTCATTCCTATCTCTTATGCATTTTTAATTGTCTTTGCCTTAGCACTTGGTGTTTGTTCATAGGTTTCCCTTTTGTTCTTTAGAGACAACTTAACTTTCTTAGGAAGTAAGTTAGTTTCTAGTTCTATTTTCTTCTTTTTCCTTTTTCTCATTAGGATTAGAAAACCTCACTAACCATTAGGACCTCTTAAATAACAAAATTAGGATTGAGTCTTAGTCCCTTAGATTTTCCCTTTTTGCAATTTGAGTCATTCTCTTCTTATCTTCAAACAAAATCCAAAAAACACATAACAAATAAAATGAAATGATTCCTTGTGTATAGCCTTATTCCATGAAGCATTTGCATTCATTCCATCTTGGAGTGGTGTAAGCTTGTCTATCATGATGCACAAGTCTCATCAAGGAGTTGTTCACAAAGAAAACTTAAAAGACACTTCTTCACAAAAGCAACAAAAACACTTAATAAAGTTCAACAAGCCAGTGAACTTAAACCCTAATCCTAGGAAACCAATCTTGGATAAATTCTCCTTACTGGGTATGCTTGTTCTATTATTCCATCTTGGAATGTAGAGTCAAGTGTACATTCCACGGAAAAGAGTTTGAATTCACTTCCTTGTGCCAAATTCATACAAAACTCTTAAAAGACAAAAAACAAACAATAAGCGACTATCCTGCGGGAACTTCTCTTCTCATCTCATTCACTCATAACGCGAACTCGCGACTACTTGTCTCGCATGCAAGACGGTAAACGCACTCGTACCAGACGAGCCTGCAACACCTGAGCATAGACATACGCAGTTCCATCTGTAAAAAACACAAAGAAATAGTTCCCGCCTAGGTTAGGCGAACTACGTCGACTCTGATCCTCATTATCCCGATGAGGTACGTAGGCAGCGGGGTAGGGCCCGTTCGAGCACATTCTTTAGTTTCCCTACATTTCCCCCTTTCTTTCCATTTTCTTATTTCAATCCTTTCTCATTTCTCATTCCCATTCCAGTTAGCAGTTCTTATTCAGCAGCAATCATATTTTTCTCACCCTTTGAAACAAAACAAGCAAGCGTGGATCCCGTCGGGTACGACGGACGGATTGGGGTGCTAATACCTTCTCAATTCGTAACCGACTCCCGAACTTAGATCTTTGGTTCGCAGGACCTTGTCCTTTCCTCCTTCCTCAGGTTTGTGCAACATTACCTTTCCCATTCTTTCGGGATAAAAATGTCTGGCTGGCGACTCTAACCTTTCTGCGCCACTTTCGCGTTTGTACTAGGATGAAAATCCCGGGAGCGACACCAACAAGTAATATAAAACAAACAAAGCAAACTATTCAAAGTGATCTTAATTCCTAAGGGTACCCCTCTTAAATAGATCCCCAGCAGAGTCGCCAGTTCTGTAACACGGTGGGAGAACTGACTTTAAGTAATGTTGCGGATAGCAAGAGTCGCCACCGACTTTTATTTTATCCATAAGGAAAGGATATAAAAGAACAGGAAAGACCTTAGAGATATTTTTGGGTCCGGGGGGTAGGTTATGTAAAGGGAAGGTGTTAGCACCCTTTACATCCATGGTTATCCATGGGCTCTTAGTTACTTAGCTTACTTTAAATTGTTTTTTTTTGAAAGTGTAGTGTGTGAATAGAAAAATTTTCAGAATAGTTGATAATAATCCATGTACGGATGTGTAAAAACTTGTTTTTGAAAATTTGTTTGAAATTGTTAAGTGTGAAAAGTTTTTTGAAGTGAGCAAGCAACTAGGAGGTACCTACCCTAAAATTTAAAGTCTTTCTTATTCTTTATCCTTTCCTTGGTAAGACTATCCCTACTATTAAGGAGTAGGTAGTCATTACCTTGGATGTTAAGGGACATGTGAGGGACATCCTGATTATGAAGGCAACTGTGGGGTGTAATAAGCACATATGAGGGACTATCATCATTTTTCGAAGGGACTCGATTCGTATAGGCAACCATGAGGGACTTGATGATTTTTATTTTTAGGGACTTGCTTTATACACCCCACTTGACCATTATTCGTAGGCAACTTGAGGGATATCCTTAGAAATGTGAGATGGCGATTAAAAATCGACTTACGTGTGTGTGAGTGTTTATTTTAATTATCTTTGATTAAAATTATCTAAATTTATTTTAATATAACATACATGTTTTTGCACTCCCTAATTACTAACCATAACAAAAATAGTTAAATAATTAAAATATTTACAATATTACATCCGGGAAGCAGTTACATAATTATAATAATAAGCAAAATAAATAATAAGCAAATAATAATAATTTAACAATAAATAATGGGTTAGTGATAAGTAATAATATTTAAATAATAAGCAAAATAAAATAAGAGAGGTTAGCGAATAATAAAAATTAATTGAAATAATAATAACATATAAAATTAATAAAGCAAAATAAATTATATGGTTAGTAATAATCAATAAATAAAAATTAATCAAAATATATGAATAAGAGGTTAACAATCTAATATAAGCAATTATATTTTTAAAAAAAAGAAATATGAACAAACAATTATTTTTTAATTTACAAGTTATTAGGTTATTTTTAAGTATATTATGACTATAAGATTTAAAAAATAAAAAAAATTATAAAAGGTATTCACATATTACATAAAGAGAAAAATAAGTTATAAATATGATTACAAGATTTAATTTTTAATAACATGAAATATATTTATATTTTATATGAGAAAAATAATTTATAACTATATTTATAATATTTACATGAATCATACTAAATAAATAAATAATATATTATAATTATACTAATAATCAGAAAATAAAATTATTTAGGAAAAAATAGAATTAGGTTTTATTTTAGAAAATATTTTTAGGGTTTTTAAAAAAAATAGGATTTAGCTATATACAAAAATATTCTAATTTATATATACATATTATAAATTAAATACAAAATATAGAAACATAATTTATGAAAATATATTTTTGAAATTAAAGAAAACATACATATTTTATTATTATTTTTATTGTTTTAGAAATAAAATTATATTTAATATAATAATACATTAAAAAACAAATAAAAGAAAGGGAGTATGAAAAACTTACCTGACTGGGGTTTGAACCCAGGTCAGCTTGATTCCTAACAAGAGCAACAACCACCAGGCCATTGGTGCGCAGGCAATAAGTGAGGGGGAAGAATTCTTTTTGTTGCTTGCTTGCAAAATCCAGTAAATGAAGAAATAAAAAAGGCCTGGGGTGGGAGTTGAACCCAGGTCCTTTGATCATTCATACGCGTGCCTTACCGCCTGGCTGGGAGAGCCTATCTGTTGACTGAATAGCAATTAATCATAATATATTAAGTCTTCTAAATATCCTAAAAAAACAACAAAAACAATACGCCAGCCAAGTATCGAACCGGTGTCCTTACATCATATACGCCTCAGTCTTACCACCAGGACAAACATACGTTTGTGAAATAAATCCAGGATGAATTCATATTATTTTTTTAAACAGAATTTGAATTTGAAAACAGGCGCGAACTGGCCTTCTTCTTCCTTGAGACTGGCCATATTACCTGCGAATTTTGCTATAAGTGCACCTGCGAATTTTCATACGCACATAACCTGTGTATTTACAAACACCATACAAACAGCAAGATTTCTTAAAATTAAAGAGAGCATTCAATTCCTGGAGGTCCATACAACATCACCACGTTCATGGAATTCATTTATATGTGATAAATTGCAAAACCCCAATCGAAGCACATAAACCCTAACCATGGCTTCCTACAATTCCTGCGGTTAAACTTAAAAAGAATTATCCAGAAAGCATCTAGGTCATCATACAAACAAGATTTATTAAACAAAATCAGATGAAACATCATGAATGATCACAATCGAAAAATCAAAAAAACACCATGAACATGGATTCGGCTTGGCCATTACAACATGGTTTTGATGCTTATGATTATGGAATCATGATAAATGAAGGTCAAGGAAGCTAATGCAACCTTTGTGAAGCCTTGAAATCGCCTTAATCTCACAATCCGAATTTGAAATTTCTTATGATTTTTTGAAGTGTAAAACCTACCTTTGAGCTGCTGGATTTCGTTCTTGGTCAATGGCAATGAGTTTAGTATATATAGGAGACTCAATTAGGTCAAAAACTTTGATTGATTATGTGGAAGTTTTGATATTTTAAGATTGAGAAAGATCATGCCATGAAATCTCAATATTTGCTCATGAAAGCTTACTATTTTTGTATAAATCATATGATTCCTTTCCCTCTCAACTTCAATCACCCATTAAGACTTTCTAGAATCAATAAATCCATTAAATCTTCACATTTAATATTTTATTTAAATTTAAAATGATTTTAAGAATAAAAAATCATAATAAATTAATTAAATAAAATAAAAATTATGAAAATATGATGGAAATTTCGTGCATGATGTTATTGTATGGGTTGGGTCATAATTTGGCCAGCCCATTTGGAGAAAATTGCTTTTAGGCCCTCATTTTCATCATAGACCATCACAAATTTTCCCAACTTTGCAAGGGCACATCTCCCTCAATTTTAAAGGTATGAGGGTGTTCTTGGACTCTTTGGAAAGCTTGAATAGTCCTCTAAACAACCCCATTGTTTTCAGGTCCATATCATTTACCAATCTCAAGTTATGCCCTTTTGAAGTTGTTGACTTTTTGTTGACTTTTGAAATGACCTATAATGTCTTAGATCATATCTTCCAAATGAAGCATTTTTGGGCTTAACTTTCAACATAAAAGTTGTAGAGAATTCAATTTTCTTCAAAATGAGCTTTGGATGGAGACTTGGTGATGAAGTATGTGAAAGTTATGGCTGGTCAAAGTTCAGTTGACTTTTACTAAGGAAACCCTAATTTAGAAACTCCTGATTATTGATGATCTGGAATCTCCTTGATGAATCATGATCAACCCTTGATCAAATGATGAATTTTACTTCATATACTTGATGTTGGCAAAAAATCATGAAGTTTGACTTTGGTTTGACCACAGTTGACCTCAGTTTGACTTTTTAACTGCATTGACTGATTTTGACTTATCTGATCATCTGACTGAGAAAACATTTGAGAAAAGTCTTGAAACTTGTCATGGGGGTTCTTACACACATATAAGATGTTATGAAACTCACTTGAGGTATTGGAAGTCCATTTAGCCTGATTAAAGTCAAAACCCTAGTTTTGGATGCACTGCTTAGGAGGTGCATTGTCTGAGGGAATTGTCAACTTCTTTGACCAATTGTGAACTTTGTGAACCTTGTGAATCTTCTTAGATGTCTTGTGATAATCATGGGAGGTATTGTGAAGCTTGTGAACCTTGTTAACTTCATGAAGTGGCTTTGTAGACCTCATGAACCTCAGGAGAGCTTTGTAATCATTGTGAATCTTGTGAACCTTGTGAACCTTCAAGAAGTGACTTGTAGACTTCATGAACTTCATGAAAGGTCTTGAAGATGTAGAGAAACTTGTGAACCTTGTGAACCTTCAAGAAGTGACTTGTAGACTTCATGAATCTCATGAAAGGTATTGAAAGCATTGTGGGACTTGTGAACCTTGTGAACCTTCAAGAAGTAACTTGTAGACTTCATGAACCTCATGAAAGGTTATGCAAGTGTTGGAAAACTTGTGAACCTTGTGAACCTTCTTAGAACACAAAGTTTTGTATTGTGAGGGCAAATTTTGGGGTGCAACAAAACGCACGGGTCCAAACAGGCTGCCTGGAACATGATTTTGGTCGACTTATGAGAATGGATGAGCCGACTCATAATCCCTCATGAGTCGACTCATCAAGAAATGTTTTCTTCTCATTTTTCACGGGTCTCAATAAGCTGCCTCTCTGTTAATTTTAGTCGACTCATCTGTAAGTTTGAGCCAACTCTTTTAATGGTTTGAGTCGGCTCATTACTGTGCTGACTCATTTTTTCATTTATTTTTCTCTCTCTTATGATTCAATTTCCCTTAACCAATATAAATAGCTGCTGAAATTCTTTTGAGAAGGGTAACAAGGAAAGTGAAAGATATACACATAGCTCTCTTCATCTTCTTCATTCTTGCATCAATCAAACAATTACACACAACAATCTTTGTTCGATCTTGGTGTACGTTTTGGAGATAACGTTCAATCGTGAATCAAAATTTCAGATTGGGTTTAGAGTGTGTGGGTTTTCCTTGGAAAAATCCGTAGGGTTTTAACCTCCAAGATCGTTGGTGATTTGGGGGTTTTGCACACATTGATCGGTCGTAAATTAAGCCGAGTGAGGTAGATTGAAGATCAAGTAGATCGTTCTCTCATATCACGGTAGATGGAGGATTGCGAAGGTCTTTGTGGGTTCACAAGTGTGGTAGAAACTCATCCTTGCTCAAAGTTTGAAGAATAGTGTATTCTTGCAATAAGGGAGCAAATTAATCAGAGGCTTTCTCGACACACGTGGAAGACTTGATCTTACTTTGGATCAAGGGACAAGAAGAAGAATTGACAGCACTTTCAACTTGGTTTGGTTTGTTGGTTAATTCATTTATATTCTTGTAAAACTATTGCGATTTAATAAAATTGCCCAATTCAATTTCGAATTGGGGGCAGAGTACTTCGAGCGAGGACGACGAAGGAACTGCCTCAACAAATTCCTTGTGTTCTTATTATTTCTCGAATTCTAATTTTGTTCATATTGATATTGTGTGCTTGAAAAATTCTGATGTATCAAATTAGTGCAAACAATGTGTTTGATAAATTGATTCACTCAAAAGTGTTGATTGGAGTGAATAAAATTATGCATTATTTGACACAACAAAATTGGACTTGGAGTGTGCACTCTTAGTGTTTGATAAAAAGCTCAATCACACAAGATCAATATCTTTGCATTTGTTTTCTTATTTAATCATCATTAATGAAATTCTGGGATCAGATACGTGATGTCGAATCAGATGTTTAAACACTTGAAATCTTAAACAAAACTTAATGAGCTGGTAAATTAAATAACACAGGAAATTGTTAACCCAGTTCAGTGTATCTCCTCGCTTACATCTGGGGGCTACCAAGTCAGGAAGGAAATCCAATATAAGTAATATTAATTATGGAATTAAACCAACCAGTTTAATCCTTCACTTAATATCTACCCAAGGCAATTTCAACCTAAGTCTCAACTTAGATATGAGTACCTACTCACTCCCCCTCAATCACACAGTGATCTTTTACAATGATTAATAAAATTGAAGTCACACTTCAAACACAACAGCTTGATCTTACTTAAAAGTTTCAATCAAGACACAATTCACTTTTTGCTTAAAAGCTCATAAAGTGACAAACAATTAAAACCTGTTATACTTCACAAACACCCTTTACAGTCTTCTAAAATTCGTACTCTTTTCTGAGAGTTTTAGTTCCTTAAATAGATGCTTAGTTTGTGGGCTTTTTGCAAATTATCCAGACCTTGATAAATCCCACAGTCATCACCTTGAATTAGGGTTAGTTAGTTTGTTATCTCCTTGAATCAAGGTGAGTTAGTTATTCTGTTACACTGAAAACAGATAACTAAGCTTCCTAAAGATGCGCCTTAGAGTGTTTATCTCTTTACAGTTAATTCCAGATAAATTCCCCTGAATTTACTTACTTCTGTTATGCATCATTTAAGTCAGATAACAGGTTTGCGATGTCACAACATCTGGTGTGACATCCTGATGTCTTGAACTAAGTTCATTAACTTTTACTTTATTTGTCAATGTCACAACATCTGGTGTGACATCCAGAATTAAGTTCACTTATTCTTGTTTGTCAAAAATTCTGCCAATTCTTAACATCTACAATTAAGACTAGTTTTATCAAGTGCTGAATATTCAAGTGTAGCATTTGTAAAACATTAATTCATCTAGTCATCATTTCATTCTAATTGGGTTTTACGTATATCCGATCTCCGGTGACTTCAAATTTAAAATAGACGATTTTCCGGGAAACTTCCGCTATTCTCTTTCAACTTAATTTTGAAAAGATAAATTTTAAAAAGGGATCTATTCAACCCCCTTCTAGATCCGCGCTATCGTCTAACAAATTTTATTTTTTACAGGTAAAAAATTTACGGTATTTATTTATATCTTTCAAAAGCTAGGTTTTTTCTAAAACTAGGTTTATTACAATTTGTTTCATCTGTCGTGTGCCTATTCCTCCACTGTATGTTCGTACTAATCAATCATCCAAATGATTATTTAAGTTTTTGGTAAAATTCAAATCAATTATTCTAATTTGTTCTTCTTCCTCTTTTGTATTGTTTTTGTTACTGTTTTGTTAACTTCTATTCTATATTTGTGAAAAGATTTCTCACGAATTTTCATGTTGTGAATTACTACTTATATTTTTCTTTTATAATTTTTTGGTTACATATTTTTTTAATACAATTACAGACTTACAGTTACAACTTACATAGAATAGAATGATTAAGAAAACACTATGTTAACGACATAGATATTGATTGATGATGTGTTTGTCATGGAGCTTTTAGAATTGATTCTTGGCTGCTACTTCTTAGTTGTCTTTGTTTAGCTTGTATTAGTTTGTTTTGTTGAATTGTGTCCCTTCATGTCCTTAACTAGATTATGCTTGTTGATTTTTTAGTATTAGGATGTTGTTTCCATAGCATTGTTGAACCAAGTAGAAAATTTTGGTGTTTTAGTGTGTTAATTTTCAGTTTTTGGTGTTATAATTATATTGTTTTGTTTACGTTGAAGAATATGACATTGATATTAAAACTTGTTGAAATTCTATTATGCGTTGTTAAATTTTTGTTGTTGTTGGTCTCTTTGATAATTATTAAACTTTTTGTAAACTATGTAATAAATCAAACTATAAAAAAATTTAAAAAATGGTGGGCCGGCCCGCCAACCTGCTAACTCGTTAGTAAACGGGACAGGCTTGACTTTTGAGCTTGGATACCTAAGTTTCCGCCTTGCCCCACTTTTGAACGAGCTTAAATAGGGAAGGTCTAAACGGGGCAGACAACCCGCTTTGTCACCCCTAATGCCTCGGGGCCGATTATTCGAGGTTTTCTTGGAATGTGAGACTCCAATATTCCATTTTCATTCAAAGTACTTATGAAATAATTTTCTCACAACGAACATTTGATAAGACAAAAATGTGTACCTCAGGACCGATTGTTCAAGGTTTTCATGGAATGCAGCCAAAGCTATGTATTCCTCTTTAGAGGATGATATGGATACAATGCGTTGTTTCTTGGTTTTCCACGAGATATAACTTGGCCAATAAATAAACAAGATCTTGAAGTTAACCTTATAATATCGGCATATCCATCACAATTAACATCTAAAAAACCAAGAAACTAAGTTGGCGAACTCCTTGGAAATGATAGATTACGAGTTGAAGACACTACTACAAAACGCGTAAACAACAATGCCCAAGTCACCACGGTTCTTCCAAACACCGTGGTGACATCTCTAAACTCATGCGTTAAATTTATTATTTTATTTTTAAATTTTAAATTTTTAGGGTATAATAACTGTTGACGTTATAACCGATATGATATAATCAAAAATTTTATGCATTTAACGTTAAGGCACTCATTTCTTTTTTATTTATTTTTAAATAAATAATAAAAGGGATATCACTACGGTTGTTATGAGTAACCGTTGTGATATAATCTGCTATTCTTTAAAGTATTATCACGATTTTACTTTCTAACCATGATGATACGTGATATTGTTTTACTATATAAATAAAAGTATCTATCATTCCTCAGTAACCCTAGCATCCATCTCACATTTTTTCTTTCTAACATCTGTTTCTCTCAAATGAAAATCCTAACTTCAACCTGAAGATTCTTCTTCACAAATCGCTATAATACTCTTTAATCATATTTCAGGTTCGTTTATTAAAATCATTCTTCGATTTCGTTTACATTTCTTGTTAAAAATGAGTTCTAATTTTTTTATTTGCTTGATATTTTCATTGTTTCAAATTCGTCTTCACCGCTTTAACAAATCACATACATTGACTATGATACATATGGTTTGTGTAGCTATGAAGAAAAATACAAGAAGGATAAATTTATTGTCTTAACTTCATTCACCTTGTATTTTTTTCATAGCTTCATAAACTAAATAAAATTCATAATTTGTTCCAGATTAAAAAAATGTGTGTTCTTTAACAATTACATAATATTGTTTGTTGTTGTATGTTGTTGTACGCATGTTGTTATTGTTGTATGTTCTTGTCGTTGTTGTATGTTGTGTTGTTGCGTGTATGTTGTATGTTGTTTTTTTACATATGTTGTTGTTCTTCTTGTATGTTGTGTTGTTGCATTGCATGTATGTTGTTGTATGTAGTTATTTTTTAACAAGAACAAAACATTGCTTAGTCACTAGAAAGAAGCTTCTTATGACTTAGCAATGTTTTGTTCTTTAAATTCTCTGAATATTACATAATATCTTGTGTTGTTGTATGTTGTTGCATAAAGATGAGTTTATTATATGATATGTAGATTATTTTTTTATTAAACCTTTCCAAAAAAAACATTTCATTTAAATTGACATAGAAACTTACAATCTAAAAATTAAGTTGTATTTGAAAACCAACTTATATGAATCAATATTTTTCGAATTACATTTGTCCTATCGTTCATCTCACGTTCCTTAACATATAGGAAATTGTTTAATGACCAGATTCCTTCAACGCATCTATATTTTCTTTTATAGTTTAATTTGAATAACAATAATTTATTGATATTATTCAAATTAAAATAGAATAGAAGAAATTGATGAGATGAAGGACTCTGACCATTGAACCACATTCTATATGTTAAAGAGCGTGAAATAAATGATGAGACGAATGCACTTTGGAAAACTGTGGTTTGTGTAAGTTGGTTTTCAAGAATATATCACAACAGTTGTTAAGGATAATCGTTGTATATACTGCGTGCTTTCCAGAATACAACAACGGTCCCAGGACCGTGATTATAAGTAATGCATTTACGACAACACTCTACATAACTATGCCTTGATTTGTGTGATTATATGTATTTTCCAACCGTTGTTTAATGGGTTTTGCGTAGTAGTGAGAATGTTTATGATACTTTAGAACTTTGCAGATATCATTCTAATGAATCACTGAAGGCTTAACTAAGTACTGACTCAATTATTGCGTAATATTTGTGATGTTTGGTCTGATAGTATTGAGATAGATCAATTTGTCGATGAGTCTTTGATATGATGGAATATCTTCACAAGGAAAAGTGTCATCATTGCATAATTTGATGCATGGATCATATGGAGTAGATACATGATTTGAACCAAGCAAACCTGAATTGGTTAAAAGACAAATGTCATATTTGTGACATAATGAAATGTCTTCTTTTGAGTGTGCCACGCCTAAAGCTAAAAAATATTTAAGGATGCCAAGATCGTTGTTACAAAACATCCTTCGTATGTTAAATGTATGGATTCATCCTTCGTACGTTTGAAAATTAAACAAATATGTTTATGGCCTAAAACAAGAAAGTATACAATGGTATGAGATGTTAACTTCTCTCCTTGTCCAGCATGCATTTACAAACACGTTGATTCATATGTATGGATTCAACCTTCATAATATTCTATAAAATATGAAAAAACAATTTTTTTTCGGAAATGTAAAAAAACCCATTTTTTCGGAAATGTAAAAAAACCCATTTTTTTCGAAAATTCAGAAAATCGACTTTTTTTCGAAAATATTAAAAAAACCGATTTTTTCGAAAATATAAAAAAACTATTTTTTTTCAAAAATAACAAAAAAAAACGTTTTTTTTTCGAAAATACCAAAACAACCGTTTTTTTCGAAAATATTAAAAAAAATTACATTTTCAAAAAAAATGATTTTTTCAAAAATAAAAAAAAATATTATTTTCAAAAATTAAAAAATTGATTTGTTTTAGAATATAAAAAATTATTTTTTTTTCAAAAAAAAATTGATGGATGGGTATCCATCCATTAAAAATATGTTAACATATATATTAGATGAATTTTATCCTTAATAGATGGATTGAATTTGATAGTTTTCAGGATTTTTTAGTGGATTGTCAATGAACAAATGAAATGTTAACTTCTCTCCTTGTCCAACATGCATTTACAAACAAGTTGATTCATATGTATGGATTCAACCTACATAATATTCTAGAAAATATAAAAAAATGATTTTTTTTCGGAAATGTAAAAAAACCCGTTTTTTTTTCGAAAATTCAAAAAACCGACTTTTTTTTTCGAAAATATTAAAAAAACCGATTTTTTCGAAAATATAAAAAACTATTTATTTTCAAAAATAACCAAAAACCGATTTTGTTTTAGAAAATATCAAAAAAATGATTTTTTTTTCGAGAATACCAAAACAACTGTTTTTTCGAAAATATAAAAAAAACAATACTTTTACTTTTTAAAAAAAATTATTTTTTCGAAAATAAAAAAAACCATTATTTTCAAAAATTAAAAAATGATTTTTTTAGAATATAAAAATTAATTTTTTTTCAAAAAAAAAATTAGATGAATTTTATCCTTAATGGAAGAATTGAATTTGATATTTTTCAGAAATTTTTAGAGAATTGTTAATGGACAAATAAATTGTTTAGATTTTTAGAGAATTGTTAATGGACAAATAAATTGTTTAGATCCATTCATTAACAATCGAATTCATACTCATCTAATTCATTCATTTTGTAACCCCTAGTTGAAAGTGCAATAATAAGTATAATTGCAAGGAATTTTGTAATCGGTGATAGGTGTCCGAAAAATCCAATCCTTCTATTTTACTTAACCTCTCGCAACAAGTATTGCTTTAAATATCTCTATGATTCAATCTTATATGTGCTTTTCCTTATAAACCTATATGTATCCTATTTATTTGGTGTTGGATAGAAGGTCAAAAAGTTCCTAAGTTCCAATTATATATATATATATATATATATATATATATATATATATATATATATATATATATATATATATATATATATATATATATATATATATATATATATATATATATATATATATATATGAATGAGTGATGATATTCTTATTCCAGAAGTAAGTTATTAAAACTTACTTCACATCTTAATTATTGACTCATTTGTAATCAATAATTATAATAATTAATAATTATGCAACATGTGATTAATTGTTTCTCTTTCCATATTTAATTACTGACTAATTATTATAATCGTTGTAAAGATGTGGAGTAAGATTTATAAATTTACTCCTGAAGTAAGAATATATATATATATATATATATATATATATATATATATATATATATATATATATATATATATATATATATATATATATATATATATATATATATATTAAGAATGATGCTATTTAGTACGAAAGAATTGGAAGTGAAATTCTG
Organism: Lathyrus aphaca; assembly: GCA_963966055.1. Classification (NCBI taxonomy): domain Eukaryota; kingdom Viridiplantae; phylum Streptophyta; class Magnoliopsida; order Fabales; family Fabaceae; genus Lathyrus; species Lathyrus aphaca. Next base: position 485,996,838 of record OZ014522.1, read on the forward strand.
GGATCAGATACGTGATGTCGAACCAGATGTTTAAACACTTGAAATCTTAAACAAAAATAATGAGCTGGTAAATTAAATGACACATGAAATTGTTAACCCAGTTCAGTGTATCTCCACACTTACATCTGGGGGCTACCAAGCCAGGAAGGAAATCCAATATAAGTAATATTAATTATGGAGTTAAACCAACCAGTTTAATCATTCACTTAATATCTACCCAATGCAATTTCTACCTAAGACTCAACTTAGATATGAGTACCTACTCACTCCCCCTCAATCACACTGTGATATTTTACAATGATTAATAAAATTGAAGTCACACTTCAAACAAACCAGCTTGATCTTACTTAAAAGTTTCAATCAAGACACAATTCACTTTTTGCTTAAAAGCTCATAAAGTGACAAACAATTAAAACCTGATTAAAATAACCAGCTTCACAAACACCCTTTATAGTCTTCTAAAATTCGTGTTCTTATCTTGAGGGTTTCAGTTCCTTAAATAGATGCTTGGTTTGTGGGCTTTTTGCAAATTATCCAGACTTTGATAAATCCCACAGTCATCTCCTTGAATTAGGTTGAGTTAGTTTGTTCTCTCCTTGAATCAAGGTGAGTTAGTTATTCTATTATACTGAAACCAGATAACTAAGCTTCCTAAAGATGCGCCTTGGAGTGCTTATCTTTTTACAATTAATTCCAGATAATTTCTCCTGAATTTACTCACTTCTGTTACGCATCATTTAAGTCAGATAGCAGGTTTGCGATGTCACAACATCTGGTGTGACATCCTGATGTCTTGACCTAAGTTCATTAACTTTTACTTTGTTTGTCAATGTCAAAACATCTGGTGTGACATCCTGAACTAAGTTCATAACTTCTTGTTTGTCAAAAATTCTGCCAATTCTTAACATCTACAAACTCCCCCTTTGGCTAATTTTTGGCTAACACAATCTTCTGGTTTTGTCAGAGAGCAGCAAAGTTCTTTTCTGTTGAATCATGTGAGAGCTAATAATTTGCTCCCCCTCAAACATGTATGAATACTGCTATGACTTGTTCAACAGACTTTGATATACCAATGAACATTCAAAAATAACTTAGTTCAGAAGACACTTAGTTCAGAAGACAGAAATATAACATCAACATTGTTCATCAAACAGGCATTAACACCAACAGACATTGTTCAGTATACTTTTCCCCCTTGTTAGACAGAAATTGGGGGCCAACCATTACAGAAAAAACAGAAATACAAAGCAAAATTACAATGCAGAACAGGCAATACATTTTCCACCACACAGTTTCACTCAGACTCAGCATACTCTGTATCCTCTGAATCCTCAGACTCAGCATCAGATTCATCAACATTCTTAGCAACCTCTTCCAGCTCCAGCCTTTGAATTATGTCCTCAAGCTTCTTCTTCCTTTCATCCAACTCTTTGCATGTTGTCTTGAGTTCTGCAATCAGGGCTGCCTTGGATATAGGAGTCTTGACATTAGATGGTCCAGCAGATGTCCCACTTGGAGCTTCAACATCTGCAGCATGATGGCTCAGAAACAGTTTGTAGTGAAAGGACAGTGGACTCTCCCTTTTGCAGACAGAATCCTTGTCAGTAAGGATGCCTGGATATTGGTTGAGTATTATTCCACAAAGCAGTGATGGGAAGGCTATTGGAAGCTTGATTGCTGAGGTTCCTACATGCTTGAGAGTTTGATCAAAGATATATGCACCATAATCCAACTTAGTTTGGGTGCCTACAACACAGATAAACCTCCCAAGCCCAGTAGCTATAGATGAGGTGTGATTGGTGGGGACCCAGTTGACTGTTCCAATCCTGTGCAGCATAACATACTTCCTTGTTAGCAAGATGACAAATAGTTTGCCTTTGACTGGCCATGACTTGACCTGATTGGCAGTGATGATTTTGCAGACTTGGTTGTCAGTTTTGCCCAGCTTATTTGGCCCATCTGATTCTCTCCCTAGGTACTGATTTATCACCCTAGGAGAAAAATCAACACATCTCCCCCTCACATATACCTTCCTGAAATCCTCAGATTTCCCATCAGCACACCCCTCTTGTAGATTAACTATGAACTCTTTGACCAGCAGTTCATAACAGGGAGAAAAGTTGGAGACAATTTTGAATAAGCCAGCATTGGAGATTAAATCTATTACCTCAGTGCATTCCAAAGCATTGCTACCCAGCTCTCTTTCCAAAGCCACCCTTCTTTGATAGACATACTTTCACTTGCTTACACTGGAGACATGGTGGAAGGACACATTGTCCAGGGGTGCCTCAGGGACAGCAGTGGCAGTCCTAGGAGGTGTTGGCTTCTTCCTGGGTTGGGATGTTGGGACATCCTCCTCAACATCAGAGTCAGATGGAGTTGTAGCCTTCCTCTTCTGGGTGCTTACCTTACTTCATTGCTTTGTAGGTCCAAAGGCAACTTTGACCTTGTCCTTCTTGGGAGTTGACTGTCTCTTCTCATGAGTTGCATGAGCAGCTGGCTTCTTCTCCTTCCTATCCCTAAGCCTCTTGGCTATGCTAGGATTTACAGAGGCTATGATCTCTGTGTCAGAGTCATCATCCAGGTTTTCAACTGGTGGAGGTTGGGAAGCCTCTTTCTCAGCAGCTTGATCATTAGGAGCTTGATCATCAGTAGCTTTATCATCAGTAGCTTGATCATTTGGGGCTTTGTCCTGACCCTCAGATGTTTCAGCATTGTTTGGGACATCCTGTGAAGCAGGTATGTCTTCTTCAGCTTGGCTGCTTGGGTCATTTTGGGGAGCAGGCATACTGTTCAGGGGAACAGACACCCCAGTCACAACTCTTTGTTCAGCAAGGATCCTGTTTACAAGCTCTTTGATGGATGCGTCCACATAAGCAGAAGCTTTGGGGGTGCTAGAAGATGAAGGAGTTCCCTTGCTTTTGCTGAAAACTGGCTCCTTAGCTCTTCTTGCATGGGGAGTCCTGGGTTTTTGAGAAATAGGAATGCTTCCTCTGATCTCATTTATAGGAGTAGCATCCATTGGTACTACAGAAATTGGAGTTGCGTTCACTATATCTTCTTGATTGAGACCCTCATCAATGGGGTTAGGGTTCTGATGTTGAGACATTATTTCGATTGTAGTGGAAAAATGTAAGGGTTTGATAGATTTTGATGAGTTTAGAGATTCAGCTGTAGCATGCAAAACATTTAGTGGAGCTAATGAGGATGTGAGGAGTTGAAAGCACGTTTGTACATTTATATAATTCGTTGCTATTGGAATTTTTAGGATTGGAATACAAACAGTTATTGCCCAGACTAGTGCTGCCATCTGGTGATCATGCCACACGATGTCATGAGACATGCTGGCACTTCTCCATAACTGCTATATTTCACATATGCAGATTCCCAATTTACCCATTAGGTTTTCAAATTGGGTAGCATCCAAAGCCTTAGTAAATATGTCAGCTAATTGCAGCTCTGTGGCTACATGCTCTAATGTGATCACCTTCTCTTCCACAAGGTCTCTGATGAAGTGATGTCTGATATCTATGTGCTTAGTTCTGCTGTGTTGGATAGGATTTTTGGAGATGTTAATAGCACTTAAATTGTCACAGTACAATGTCATGACATCTTGTGGGACATTGTATTCTGTGAGCATTTGTTTCATCCATACCAGCTGTGAACAACTGCTACCAGCTGCAATATATTCAGCTTCAGCAGTGGATAAGGACACACAATTTTGTTTCTTACTGAACCAAGAAATTAAATTGTTTCCTAGAAAGAAGCATCCTCCTGATGTACTCTTTCTATCATCAGTACTTCCAGCCCAGTCAGCATCACAAAATCCAGTAAGGATTGGTTCACAACCATGAGAGTACATTATGCCATAGTCACTAGTACCATTTACATATTTCAGGATCCTCTTCCTTCTTTGATCCCTATCAGCCAGAATGTAGCACTTACTTCCAAATACATGAAAGTACTTGACTGTAGGTTTTCTACCCTTCCAGACTTCATAGATGGTGGATAAAGTTCCCTTTCTTAGTGTGACTCTATTGTGGATGTAGCATGTTGTGTTCATAGCTTCAGCCCAAAAGTACAGGGGTAACTTCTTGGCATGAATCATGGCTCTAGCTGACTCCTGAATAGTTCTGTTTTTCCTTTCAACAATCCCATTCTGTTGAGGGGTGATGGGAGAAGAATACTCATGATTGATCCCTTCTGAAGAACAGAAGTCTGAGAATCTTTGATTCTCAAACTCCTTTCCATGATCACTTCTTATTCTAACCACACAACTTGCTTTTTTTCTTTGGATTCTATGGCACATATCTTTAAATACATCAAACACATCAGACTTTTCTTTGATGAAGCTTATCCAGGTATATCTTGAGAAGTCATCAACAACCACATAGGCATATCTTTTTCCACCAAGACTCTCTATCTGCATTGGTCCCATAAGGTCCATATGCAATAATTCCAAGACTTTGGAAGTTGTCAGATGTTGGAGCTTTGGGTGTGACATCTTGGTTTGCTTGCCTATTTGACATTCACCACACACTTTACTTTCATCAATCTTAAGTCTTGGGATCCCTCTTACAACCTCCATAGATATGATCTTCTTTATTCCTCTGAGATGGAGATGACCCAGTCTTTGATGCCACAGCTTCACTTCTTCTTTGGCTAAGGAACAAGTAGATGTGAGGCTGAAATCTTGGGGTTCCCACATATAACAGTTGTCTTTTGATCTGGCTCCTCTCATGACAACTTTCTGTTCTTTATCAGAAACTATGCACTCAGTTTTGGTGAAGTTGACACTGTAACCTTGGTCACATAACTGACTTATGCTGATCAAGTTAGCATTTAATCCTTTTACTAACAGCACACCATCTAGACTTGGTACACCTGAGCAGTCCAGGGTCCCAACTCCCTTGATTTCCCCCTTTGCTCCATCTCCAAAGGTTACATAGCTGGATGAGTGTGACTTTAAATCTACCAGCAGATTCTTCAGTCCAGTCATGTGCCTTGAGCAGCCACTGTCAAAATACCAGTCTTCCTTAGCAGATACTCTAAGAGATGTGTGTGCTATAGAGGCAACAACCTGCTTGGACCATTTTTGCTTGTTGTGAGGTTTCCTTTGATGCATCTGCCCTGTGTAGTGTCCATCTTTAGAGTTCCAAGGTTGCCTGTTGAACTTGTTCTTAGGCATGTACTTGTAGCTTTGATCAGTATAAAGACTAGCTTTAGGTATCCAGATTTTCTTGGTGACCTCTGTCTTCTGCTTAGGAAGGTGCTGGGAACTTTGATTTGGGTATCCATGCAGTTTGTAGCAAAAAGGTTTGATGTGACCAAACCTTCCACAGTGATGGCATCTCCATCTTTGATATTTCTTTTTCATCATGTTCTTGTCATGATGTTGAGACATCTGCTTGAACATCTTGTTTGACTTCATGGGATTTGGAGTTGTTTGGCTGGTGCTAGCCTCAAAGTTTTGAGCTTTATTAAATCCCAGCCCAGTCCTATCCCCTGAGTGCTTGTTGTTGTTGAGAATGGTATCCAGTGTGTTTGAGCCACTGTTCAACATTTTGACAGATTTGGACATATGCTCCATTTTGGAGTTGAGTAGGCTGACTTCACTTTTCAAAGTGTCAATGATCTCTAGATGACTTTCCTTTTCAGCCTTTAATTCCTCAATCTGCTTCTTCTGCTGTTTACTTTCCATGCATAATTTAGTGCTCCTTTTACACGGCATCCTGTAAGATGCTTCAAGCTCTTCAAATGTCAGATCCTCATCACTAGATCCCCCTTCAGGTAAGATCAGTGGCGCCGTCTGTGGGAAACTAGCTGTCCCCTTCTTCCACAACAGAAGATCAAAGCTCAAATCCATCTTCCATCCTTCCAGTATGGCCGGAGAGCACGCCGACAACCATCGCATTCCCCTTGTCGACTACACGACGGAGGACAACCTGAACTACAACGAAACTGATCACAGAGACGGGTAGCCTGCAACCCCGTCGCATGAACCCGAAGATAATGGGGCTTCATAACCTCATTCTCAAATTTCGTCGGTCGCTCCATTCCATCCCATCCTAGTGCCCGTCGAAGGAGACGTCATTATGATTGCTATGGTGAACGCCCTTAACCAGGCCAGCTTCATGCTCTACCAGCAGCACGAGAGGATCATGACCCTAGAGGCTGACCGACGGGAAGATCGCCCCCAGCAAGGACGAAGGATGTTTCACGAGAAGCAACGTCCAGAAGCTACAAAGAAACGAGGGCGTTCTCCTCCATGGCGGGGAAGAAGCTCTCTCGAGCCTAAGAAGAACATATCCAGGATACGCCATGAGACCGTTCGATTGAGGACCTCGCCCCGACGCGAGTAGAGTCCTGGAAACGATGAGTTTTCCCCGTTGAGAAGTGATGAGGAAGACCCCCATTGCCCGCTCTTGCGAGCAATTATGGAGGCACCACTCCCCAAAGGCATGGAGAAACCCACACACTTGACCATCTACGACGGGACCACTGACCATGATCACATCGACAACATCAATGTTATGCTCGACTATCGCAATGACATCACCGGGCATCTCAAATGCCGACTGTGTTCAACAATTCTTAGGAAATGAGCCATGGCCTGGTATAAAATCCTGGCCCCGGAGTCCATCACATCCTGGAGAGTCATGAAATCCACATTCACGGGGCACTTCACAGCCTTCCGACGTCATCCTAAAACTGAGGCAACCCTTGAAGCTATAGTGCAAACGAAGAATGAGACAATGCGATCGTACATCGAGCGATTCAACCAAGAAGCCGTCGAGGTAGATACAACGGAGCACATGAAGAAATACCTCCTCGAGAGGGGACTCCTACCCAGAAGCGAACTCAGTAGAGCGGTCAGGATAGAACCTCCCCGTACCCTGGACGAGCTCCTGCACAAAGCCTAAGCTTACATCAGATATGAAGAAAAACAGGTTGCCCACAATGCTCGGAATAACCGCAATACCGGTGAAATCGATCACCCCAAGCGCGAGGACCCCAACGCCCCCCGCCGCAATGGGGATAAGCGGAGGGAGGAGAAACCCCGTGAGACCCGTGAAGGAAGGGGCCCGCGGGTCGTTATAGTGAATACACGCTGCTAATAGCTCATCGCAAACGCATCCTCGCCGAGTGCATCAATTCCGAGTTTACACAGGGCAGGGTAAGGTTCCCCAAACCTTCTGGACCCAAGCCCCATACCGACAAGTCTAAGTACTGCCGTTTTCCCAGAAGTCACGAACATGTGACCGAAGACTGCGTCCATCAGAAAGACGCAATTGAGATCCTAATTCAGGAAGGCTATCTCAAATAGTATACCAAGAGGAACGAAAGTCCCTGGTACGAGGAGCAAGATACGAAGAGAGCTCGCGAAGACACACCGTCCGGCGACTCCTTATATCAAGTAGCCCTGTGTGTATCACGCCCGGAGGACTTCCATCTCCCCGACTCAGGACCAGGGGAACGACTCGCGGCTCTTAGTCATTGGGAAGACTTCCCAACATCTCTCGTTATATCAGGAGGAGGGATGAACAACAAAAACGATGCCATCTCAGTGAAACGCAAGTTCGACGAACTCCCATTGACTACGCCCGAACAGTTGGCAACACTGACGAAATACCGTGGAAAGTCCAACCCAATATCTTTCTTCCTCAAAGAACTGTCGGGAGGCTCCCCTTATTCCAGCATCCCCTTACTAATAAGGGCCAAGATGGCACACTTCGATGTTCGATGTATCCTGGTCGACCAAGGTAGTTCAGTGGACATCATGTACGTTCACCTATTCAAGACTTTCAAGCTGGATAGAGCTAATTTGTCCCCATACGTCGGGTCCGACCTTCAAGGATTTAATGGGGCCACCACAAAACCGTGGGGGTATGTCGAACTCCTCGTCACCTTTGGAGAACAAGAAACGGCCAGAGAGCTCAAAGTCCAATTCCTGGTGATAGAGTGCCCCTCCCTTTACAACTACATTCTCGGCCGCCCAACTTTGACCGAATTGACTGCGGTCCCCTCCACCGTCTATCTGAAGATGAAGTACTACACCAAACTAGGCCGCGTAGTCACAATCCACGATGGCATCGAGGCCGCTCGAAGATGTTATGATGCTGCAGTAAAAGGACATGCCATAATCAACACCAAGAATAGCAAGAAGCCTAGGGTCGAAGAGCAGCTCCCCCTTAGGGAATCAACGCCATCAACCTCGATAGCCGTATCGGCGAGGATGACACAGAAACACAAGACCCCATCCACGGGAAAGCCCCGATCCATCCATTCCGCCCCGTCCCAAACGGAGAGTTCGAGCTCATTCCACTAGGCGACAACCCCGATAGAGCTATGAAGATAGGCATGTGGCTGCCCGCTGAAACAAGGGAGCAACTCCCAATCTGCCTCAAGGAGAACGCTGACCTCTTCGCATGGAATGCTGCAGAGATGCCCAGGCTCGACCCCGAGGTCGCCTGTCATCAGTTAGCTTTAGACTAGGCAATTAAACCCGTAGCACAGCGTAGGCGCAAACAGTCTCCTGAGAAAGCGGAGGCTGCTGAGCGAGCTGTAAAAGACCTATTAGAGGCAAATTTTATTTCTGAAGCCCAGTACACAACCTGACTCTCTAATGTAGTCCTCGTTAAGAAAAATAATGGAAAATGGCGTATGTGTGTTGACTATACTGATCTCAATAGGGCTTGTCCCAAAGATGCTTTTCCTCTACCTAACATAGATAAACTGGTCGACAGCTCTGCAGGTTTCAAAAACTTGTCTTTTATGGACGCATATAGTGGATACAACCAAATCCATATGTCGGACATAGACAAGAGGCACACGACCTTCATGACCCCGATAAGCAATTACTATTACAACGTAATGCCCTTCGGGCTAAAGAACACTGGGGCCACAGACCAACGAATGATGAATAAGGTCTTCCGATGAGAGATTGGGGACATGCTCGAAGTATACATGGACGACATGATCGTGAAATCACACGAGGAGCTCAACCATGCGCAACACCTCCTAAAGGTTTTCGAGCAGGCGAGACAATACAAAATGAGGTTTAATCCTGAAAAATGCACCTTCGGTGTCCGGGCAGGTAAATTCCTCGACTTCTATCTATCTCGAAAAGTTGGGTAGAGTTATCCATAATGTAATTTGTATTGAAATTGTTTTGGAAATCTAAAAAGTTTAAACTATTAAATAAATAAATAAATATAATAAAATGATATGTTATTATTTGATTGGAGAAATATACATTACCCAATTTTTTTATGATGGATAGAAAAATTAGTTTAAAAAAAAAATTATAAAATGTGATGTAAAAAGTAACCAAAAAAATAGTTTAAAAGAGACAAATGTATTAAGTGAGAGAGTAGAAAACTTAACTAGTGTGATTATGAAGATTAGTTGACAAAAATTAACTATTTATGACTAATAATTAATCCTTGTTTAGAAATTGTAACCACCTCTTGAGTCTAAGAGTTAGCACCGTGTTTATCTCTAAACATCCAGAAATGGCAACTACCTTGCAAACTCCGCTTCATGCATCTCTCTCCTCCTCCTCTGCTGCATCCTCATCTCCCATTCACACAACAAGATCCCTCTCCTTCCTCCGTTCCACACCGCCACAAACTCTTCTCTTCAACTTCAAATACTCCTTCCCTCGAATTCGCGCTTCCTCCGCTGACACTGTTATCACTGAATTGGATGCTGTTTCAGCCTTCAGCGAGATCGTTCCCGATACTGTTATCTTCGATGATTTCCAAAAGTAACATTGTTTTTTATTTGAATTTCTTTGTATGAAAGCTTGATTTTGATCTGATGTGTGAAGTACTATATACACTCTTCAGGTTTCCTCCAACCGCTGCTACGGTCAGTTCGTCGCTAATTTTGGGAATATGCAGTCTTCCAGATACTATTTTCAGGGTCAGTTCACTCCTATCACACTCAATATATCAACCTAATAGTGTAAGCGAGTTGCTTTATTTTAATAATTCTTCTTGTAGAATGCTGTGGAAATGGCTTTGGCTGATTCGGAATGTTACGGCCTTCAAATTCCCAATGCAAGACTATCTTGTTTCGCCACCAAGGTATTTCCTTTTTTCAATCATATAAATTTTCTTTTAATTATCATATATTTTTTTTGGTGGGAATTAACTAGTTATAATTTCTGTTTCATAAATTTGATGTTTACATAAGTAGGCTTTGGTGAATGTTGGTAGTGACATGGCAAAGCTTGTCCCTGGCCGCGTTTCAACAGAAGTGGATGCACGTCTTGCTTATGACACACATGGCATTATCAGGAAGGTACTTGATGTTTAATATATATTGCTACACATCTTGAACATGTGGTTATAATGTTGAGGTCTTTTTGAGATTCAATGCCCTATTTCTGAGAGTTGTCAGATCAAATTTTGTCTAATGTTTCAGATTTACAAAGTTCATATAAAGTTGTCTACCTTAATCGTGAGTAAGTGTCATGGTAGCTACCTAATATTTATGCAAACAGTTATGACTTTGGTATCAGATTTAGGCAAGCATGGTTTTCAGTTTATTGTGTGTGATTATCATGTGAACAATCCTCAAATTAAGAAAATAAGAATCTGTATATGCGCTTCCATTAGTTTTGAAGTGCGTACACAATTTGAAGTTATTGACACCATGTAGTTGTTAATCAGTTTAGTAATAAGCTTCAAAGTTTTTGGATCCTCAATGCTTAACAAACTATACTTGTCTTGTGCTTATAAATTTTACAGGTGCATGACCTGTTGAAGTTGTACAATGATAGTAATGTCCCTAATGAACGTCTGCTATTTAAAATTCCTTCAACATGGCAGGTGAGTAATTTGGAAAAGAGGAATGGTAGTCCCGGTTGAATTCAAAGTCTTTGGGGCTATACTTTGTATGCTCTGACTTGTTTGTTTTTTATTTAGGGAATAGAGGCTGCAAGATTGCTGGAATCCGAGGGCATTCAGACACATTTGACTTTCGTTTACAGGTTGTTTTTCTGAATATTTGAAAGAAGGTTTTTACAAGAAGGATGTCATATCTGCTGTGTACTTTGCTATATATCCAGCATGCACATTGCTTAAAGGCTTTGGTCTATCATTTTTTACAAAACTTTTTCTCTCTAATGCTTCTCAAACTTTCCATACATTATTTCTAAACGCCATGATTTATACGAGAAGTAAAATAATTTGTACAAGTTCACTTTTGCTTTTTTGACACCAAATGGGCGACCATTTCGGATATAATCTCAAGTCTGGTATCTTTATTCTATTGCAATGATAATCTCCAATTAGATATCTTTATTCTATTGCATTGATAATTCTAAACTAGTTTGTAATTGGTTGAGGCTGTACGTATTAGCTTGGGAAGTTTTAATTAAAATCAAAACCTAATCTTCTATTGAAAAGCATCTCTTGACATGTTGGCCTTGAATTAGGAAGTTTATGAAAAACAAAATTTCTGCATTGAATGAAAGTCGAATTTTTGGGTAATCACAACTAATGTTAAAATTTTACCAATCCGTTTATAAAATTCAAGAATCATGCTAGGACACACTAACTCAGATTCTGACACTTTTTTCTATTGGTTGAAACATATGCGGCCACTCAACTATATGGGTTCCATTAACCTTGGTGGGTTGTGTTGTGTTGTGTTGTGTTGTTTGTGTTTGAGAGTGTGTTGCTAGAATTTAGAATCTAGTTTATAACAGTGCAATGATGTATTTCCATTTTATCTAAGCAATTTGTATTTATTGAGGAAATGAATTGTTGTGTTAAAATTTCACATGGCTTTGTCATAGTATAAACCGTGTTCATCTTTGTTTCTTCATGAACATTCAATCGACGAGATCCTATCAAAGGCTGTGAATATTTATGAAGAGAGATACAGAACCTGTGATAATGTCACATGAAATTTTAGCTTTAGAGCAATCATCCCAATTATATCCACTACTAATCATTTTATGGACTAATTTTTGTTCTACAGCTTTGCCCAAGCTGCAGCTGCTGCTCAAGCTGGTGCATCTGTGATTCAAATTTTTGTTGGTCGCATCAGGGTAATTTCTATTTATATTTGATTGATGTGTGTCAAATTACATTTTTTTAGGATTCTTATTTGAGCTGTATTATTTTTAGGACTGGGCACGCACTCATTCTGATGACGAAGAGATAGAAGCTGCCAAGCTGAGGGGAGAGGATCCTGGGTTGGCATTGGTCTGTTGTTCCTAACAGCGCTTCCATTCACATTCTTAGTTTGTGATTTAGAATTTAGATTTATCTTTGTGAAAATAAACTAATAAATAAGTTCTTGGTGAAAACTTAGAAATAGAGATATGCTACATTTTTGGTCTAGTTTAAGTGAGCAATGTTGGCGTGGGATATATCTTGCTTCAGACAAGAATAAAAGCCTAGAATAGAAAAAGTCATGTTAAGTACCGATAAAGCTTATACCTTAAAGCATTATTAATATTGTTATTATTTCAGGTCACAAAGGCTTACAATTATATTCACAAATATGGACACAAGTCAAAGTTGATGGCAGCTGCAGTTCGCAACAAGCAGGACTTATTTAGTCTTCTGGGGTATGAAAAGATTTCCCTAAAGTCATATCCAACTTAATTCCTAATATAATTTTAATTTATACAATACTCTATTAATTTTTGTTTTACATTGCTCCTTGTCTAGGGTTGATTATATCATAGCTCCGTTAAAGGTATTGCAATCTCTCAAAGAATCTGTTGCTTCTCCTGAGGAGAAGTATTCTTTTGTTAGGAGGCTATCACCTCAGTCTGCTAGCAGATACACGTTTAGTGATGAAGAGGTATGATTTCAGCCTTTAATATCACTTGCAATTCCACAACATATATTAGGAATTTCTTATTTGATCCCGCAAAACACGATTTCCATTTTCTACCTTTGACAATGTAATAGAACATGTTAGCAACTTCTCACTGATTACCGTGAATGATAAGTAGTAATGCCATTCTTATGGTTGTTCCATTATTGTTGTTAATCTCAACAGTCTTCAGTCAGAGAACTCTTGTTTTATAAATTATAGTAATGATTTACTTATATTCAGCTTATTAAATGGGACCAAATGAGCCTTGCAAATGCCATGGGACCAGCAGCGGTGCAGCTTCTGACTTCTGGGCTGGATGGTTACGCCGATCAAGCAAAGCGGGTGGAAGATTTATTTGGAAAAATTTGGCCACCACCAAATGTATAACTTTACCTCTTTATGTTGCTCAATAGATGTTTACCTTGCTGGAATAAACTGAACATACAACAGTTGAATAGAATCTTCTGTTTGTTATTTAGTTTCTCCCTTGATCTCTTGATCATTTTCAGTTTCCATCCACGTAAAGCACCTGTTCCTTAAAAGCATATTTATTATCTTTACACGTTATTTTGTTGCAGTTTTTATCTTCTTGATCTTGTTATTGGAGAGGTTATAGTTTTTCCTTTGGGTGTTATATCTATTTCGTTTTAATGTTAGCTAGAAATTCATACTCGTATGAGGTTGAATTTGACCAAACATGAACAACAGTGAGAGATGAAATCAACAAGAACGACTTGTACGAGGAATTGCCCACACAGGATGAAGTGCTTCCAGGATGATAGGTGCAAGATCGGATATTCTTGTCGATGCATGTTGTGAATTGGATACCTTAGAAAATAAAGTATAATAGGTTTCTCAAGAAACCCACAAGGGTTAGGGTTTAGGGTTACCAAAAATAACAAGAATTGGTTATAAACGGTTATTCTTCTTTCATTTCTCTTAAAACAAGATTACAAGTATACAAGAATAACAAATAATCTCTCTCGCTTTTGAATTAGAGTTTTATCTTCTTATTTTCCCTTATACAAAATATGAGAGACTAATATGCTATTTATAATAAAACTAACATACTAACCTAATGGGTTTTTTAACAATTATCCATTACAAGCTAACTTAGGGTACAAGCTAACTTAAACAATTGAATCCATAACACAAGATCCAATTGAACAATAATATGTGAGCAGACTTCGACGACATGTTATTCGTACTAGGGTTTGTTCCAATATTCCACAATTCTCCACCTTGGAACACACCATATACCAACAAGAAACAAACTAGCTTTCATCATGCAGATTTATCAACTGCGTGGAAAAACTTGCAACTGGACAACGTCTTCGTCATCATATCAGCAACATTATGATCTGTCGAAATCTTCAGCACTTGGACTTCTCCACGCTCGATTACCCCTCTGACAAAATGCAACCTCACATCAATGTGCTTGGTTCGTTCATGATAGGTTGAGTTCTTCGACAGGTGTATTGCACTTTGACTATCACATTTAACAGTGATACTTCGACCTTGAAGTTTCAGCTCCTTTGCAAAACCTTCAAGCCACAATGCTTCCTTTACAGCTTCAGTTAGAGCGATATATTCCGCTTCAGTGGTTGATAAGGCAACAACCTTCTGAAGTGTTGCTTTCAACTAATTATTGTGCCAAACATAGTGAAAACATATCCAGAAATAGATTTTCTAGAATCCATACAACCTGCATAATCAGAGTCGACACATCCTTCGATTGCTACTTTACTATCTTCACCCAAGGCTCCACCATAAATTAGGACTCTATTTAGATACTCATTTATGTACCTTAAAATCCACTTCAATGCTTACCAGTGAGTCTTTCCAGGATTCGACATATACCTGCTTACAAGACTTATTGCATATGCTATGTCGGGTATAGTACAAACCATATCATACATCAAAGAACCTACTATATTAACATATGGAATGTTATTCATATAAGCTCTTTCGACATCAGTAGTGGGACACTGATCTCTACTCAACTTGAATTGAGGGTTTGTTGGAGTCACAACAGGCTTTGAATTCGACATACCAAACTTATCAAGAATCTTCTTCAAATATGCCTCTTGAGATAAGCATAATCTCGATTGCTTTCTATCTCTCCGGATGTCAATCCCAAGAATCCTGGACGTAGCTCCCAGATCCTTCATATCGAACTCCTTATTGAGTTCAACCTTCACCCTCATTACATCTTCGACATTGTTGCTTGCTATTAGAATATCATCCACATAAAGCAACAAAATAACAAATGAATTACCAGGTCGAAATCTGAAGTAAACACAGTGGTCGAACTGACTTCTGATGAAACTTATGCGTGCCATGAACTTGTCGAATCTCCTATTCCACTGTCGACGAGATTGTTTCAGCCCACATAAAGATCTCTTCAATTTGCACACATACTCTTCTTTCCCCTCTTCGACATACACTTCAGGTTGCCTCATCAGGATTGTTTCATCAAGATCGCCATACAAGAACGCTGTATTCACATCCATCTGTTCCATTTCAAGGTCGAACTATGCCACCATGGCATGCAACATTCGAATGGACACGTCCTTCACAACATGAGAGAACACATCATTGAATTCGACACCTTCTTTCTGAGTGAACCCCCTTGCAACCAACCTTGTCTTGTATCTCTTCAACGTCACTCCTTCGATTCCTTTCTTAACTTTGAAAATCCATTTACAGCTGACTAACCTGACTCTAGTAGGTTTCTTGATCAGTTCCCAAGTATTGTTATCATGAAGAGATTTCATCTCATCATCCATGGCCTTCAGCCATTCAGTCTTATTTTGACTCCTCATAGCTTCCTTATAGGCTTTAGGTTCTTTGTCTAGAACCTCACTTGCAGAGATTAAGACATAAGCTATAAGATCTGCATACCCAAGTCTCTGAGGTGACTTGATGACTCTTCTTGACATGTCTCTTGCCAGCAGGTAATCATTATCAGTCTCCTTATCTTCGACAACAGTTTATGCTTCTTCTTCGACTTCATTCGGTCATGCAATTCAGCATCACTATGCTCCACCTCAACAGGAATTTCTCCCTGTTCCAGCTCTCCGACAACATCACCAGTTTTCTTGAAATCCATCTCAGTTTCATTGAAAACTACATCTCGACTGGTGATACACCTCCTGTGACCTAGCTCTAGGCACCATAACTTATAAGCTTTGACTCCTTCAGGGTATCCCATGAACATGCATTTAAGAGCTCTAGGTTCGACCTTGTCTTGCCTAATGTGAGCATATGCTACATAACCAAATACTCTCAGTTTGTCGAGATCTGATGAATTTCCCGACCAAACTTCTTCATGTTTCCTCATATCTAATGCAGTCGAAGGACATTTGTTTATCATATATGTTGTTGTCGAAACAGTCTCAGTCCAAAACACATTCTTCAATCCATCACTAACCAACATGCATCTAACCTTTCTAGGATTGTTCGATTGAATCTCTCAGATATACCATTTTGCTAAGGAGTACCTGCTACATTCTTATGCCTTGCAATCCCACACTCGACACAGTAGTTGTCGAAAGCTTCATTGCAAAATTCAAGGCCATTATCAGTTCCCAACCTCTTGACCTTTCTGGCAGTTTGAGTTTCGACCAGAACCTTCCAACTCTTGAAATTCTCAAAAGTTTCATTCTTCGTCTTCTGAATGAATACTCATAACTTTCTGGAATAGTCATCAACTATGGATAGAAAATATCTAGCACCTGAATGTGAAGGATTCCCTGCAGGCCCCCAAAGATCAGCATGGATGTAATCAAGGGATCCATGTGTTCTCTGTTTACCTTTGTTAAACTTCACCCTACAGGATTAACCCAATACACAAGGTTCACAAAACTCCAACTTCTAGACTTTGTCACCACCTAGCAGGTTCTATTGCCCCAGTTCGACCAGGTCTCTCTCGCTGACATGGCTCATACAACATGTTTCCTCAACAACATTCATTAAAACAGAAGCACATTCATAAAAACAGAATCTATCAACATTCGAAACATTCGACAAGAACATTCTATCAACATTCAACAACATTCATAAAAACAGAAGCACATTCAACAACATTCATAAATATGACAGAAACAAAAACACATTCATAATCTATCAACAACATTCGAAACATTCGTACATACATACAACAACAACAAAAGTCCTCGTTTTCGTTTTCGTTTTCGTACATACAACAACAACAACAAAAGCATATTCAGAACCTAACATATAAAAATGAACCTAAGCATAAAGTGTACCTCATTTTTCATTTTCGCACGTCTTCTTCTTCACGAACAGAACCACGACAAGAAAGGAAAGCACAGAACAGAACGAGGACAAGAACGACGAAGAATGATGGGAAGAATGACATATAACTAATGTCACAAATGCTTGAAACGGTTGAAGAGCAAGAAAGAAACGGTCGGACAACAAGAAAATGATTGAAACTGATGATAAGGGCTTCTGAAAATTTGAGGGGTTTATTTTTTAATTAATAAAAGACCTAAGACAACGCTTTTTCATTGAAAGCGTTTTCTATTCATTGCCTTATAGCAGCGCTTTGAGAAAATTATATATATAATAGATGTATAATACATAGGCCAGATTTCAATGCAGTCGAAGGACATTTGTTTATCATATATGTTGTTGTCGAAACAGTCTCAGTCCAAAACACATTCTTCAATCCATCACTAACCAACATGCATCTAACCTTTCTAGGATTGTTCGATTGAATCTCTCAGATATACCATTTTGCTAAGGAGTACCTGCTACATTCTTATGCCTTGCAATCCCACACTCGACACAGTAGTTGTCGAAAGCTTCATTGCAAAATTCAAGGCCATTATCAGTTCTCAACCTCTTGACCTTTCTGGCAGTTTGAGTTTCGACCAGAACCTTCCAACTCTTGAAATTCTCAAAAGTTTCATTTTTCGTCTTCTGAATGAATACTCATAACTTTCTGGAATAGTCATCAACTATGGATAGAAAATATCTAGCACCTGAATGTGAAGGATTCCCTGCAGGCCCCCAAAGATCAGCATGGATGTAATCAAGGGATCCATGTGTTCTCTGTTTACCTTTGTTAAACTTCACCCTACAGGATTTACCCAATACACAAGGTTCACAAAACTCCAACTTCTAGACTTTGTCACCACCTAGCAGGTTCTATTGCCCCAGTTCGACCAGGTCTCTCTCGCTGACATGGCTCATACAACATGTTTCCTCAACAACATTCAACAACATTCATAAAAACAGAAGCACATTCATAAAAACAGAATCTATCAACATTCGAAACATTCGACAAGAACATTCTATCAACATTCAACAACATTCATAAAAACAGAAGCACATTCAACAACATTCATAAATATGACAGAAACAAAAACACATTCATAATCTATCAACAACATTCGAAACATTCGTACATACATACAACAACAACAAAAGTCCTCGTTTTCGTTTTCGTTTTCGTACATACAACAACAACAACAAAAGCATATTCAGAACCTAACATATAAAAATGAACCTAAGCATAAAGTGTACCTCATTTTTCATTTTCGCACGTCTTCTTCTTCACGAACAGAACCACGACAAGAAAGGAAAGCACAGAACAGAACGACGACAAGAACGACGAAGAATGATGGGAAGAACGACATATAACTAATGTCATAAATGCTTGAAACGGTTGAAGAGCAAGAAAGAAACGGTCGGACAACAAGAAAATGATTGAAACTGATTGTTGCGGTGAGAATCGGATACCAAGCTATTAAGTGAGCTTGAATCGCAAAACTTTTATGTTCACCACCGACTTTAATTTAATCCAAAGGGAAAAGGGAAAAAGATCGTAAAACCCTAAATGAGGAGAAACTAGGTTCGGGGGTTGATTATACCTAGGGAAGGTGTTAGCATCCTAAGCATCCGCAGTATCCTACGGGAACCTCTTGTTAATATTTGTGTTATTGTTATTTATTGCTTGATAAAATTATGGGAACCTAAGGTTTTATTTCTAATGGTGCTCGCACAACATCGCATCGATGCCTATGTATCGGGTATAGAATCAGAGCACTCGTAGTTCTCCTAAGGATTAACGAACACTTGGTTACGCTCAAGGTTCGCGGGGGAAGGTAAGTGTTATGGCAAACACTCACGTGACTTTAGGAAAGTCACAAAAAAGTTGTAAATAAAAAGTCCTAATGGTTAAGGTTGAAAAGGTAACTAGGGATGGCTAAACTTCCTATGACATTGAGTCAACTGCAGGAGTTCTTTCCCTTTTGGATTGAAATGCGAAAAATAAAGTAAACAAATGAGGGTGCAAGCTCCTAAGTCTAAGGCATAGGTTGCCACTTGCAAAAATGAATTGAATAAAGTAAATGGAAATGCAAGGTAAAAGGCTTAGTAACTGGGTTATGGCTCGATATATGGATCGAGAATGCTGAGGTGGAAAACAAGCGTGGTGGGTCAATTTGCTTAAGTTGAAAAGCTGTGAAGTGTAAGGAATGTGCAGATGGCGATCGTAGAACGACCGACTTACGTGTGTGAGTGAAGTGTATGTGAACTCAACTTGGCGTTGGACCAAGGATTTATTATCTTGAAAATTAATGTGCGCTTTCAATTTTATTTTAACAGGTATATGGTCATGATGCAAAATAAATATAAACATAGCGTGCATACAACCAAGACATCGGAAGATTAAATTAAAACTCTCACTAAACCTCTCACACTAATAGGATCTAAAACTAAGCTAAACAATCTCTATCTTAAACGAAGAAGAACTATACAAATATTTTTTGGATTTTTATATAAAAATAAATAAATGATTAATTAAATATGTACTAAAATAAGATAGAAAAGAAAAAATTGAATTCGAAATATATTTTTGTTGTATATTTTTTTTATATGTATATATAAATATCTAACTAAATATAATAATAAAAATAAAATAGAAAAGAAAATTTTGAAATTAAAATGTTTTTTTATTTTATTTATTTTATATGTATATAGATTTCTAACTAAATATAATAATAATAATAGAAAAGAAAATATTAAAATTAAAATGTTTATTTATTTATTTGTATATACATTTAAATGAGAAAATAATAAAAGAAAATAAATTAACTAAATATTTAATAAAAATTAATCTAATAAGTAGATTAGTTAATATAAAAAATAAAGAATTAATTGAATTATGAAAATGTTTTTTTAGATTTTTTTTATGAAAAATAGAAAAAGGCTAATGGGCTGAATAAGAGAAAACAGGGGGTGCATTGAGAAAAGGTGGCCCATGGGCGCTGGATACCCAAACGGGTCGGGTCCAACCCAGTTTGGTTTTATGAAAAAAAGAAAAGGGCAAAAGAACCCAAGGGAAACCCTAGCCGCAGAGAGAGGGCGAGAAGAGAAACAAGGCTGAAGGAAAAAATGCCGCGTGATCCTCTTCTTCTTTCCGTCCATGTTCAATGTTCGAACTTTTTCAAACTTAAGACCGTAGAGGGATTCCAGAACGCGTTTGATCTCGATCTTTGAGGCTGAAGGGATGGTTTTGCGGATGGTGTTGGGTTGCGCGAGGTTTCTGATTTTAGTCTAGTTTCTTTTCATCTCCTTCTTCTTTTGATTTTATTTTGCGGTCTGCTGTTGATTTGAAGTTGTTGTTTGAAGCTTGAAGCGATGAGCTGATGGTGAGATTTCCGGATTTTGGTGTTCGGAAGTTTGGAGTTGTTGTTGTTGTTAGAGGAAACAGGGGTGGTAGACAGTTTGCGAATCGCGTTCGGAAACAAGGTTGTCGGTGGTTGATGAGTGACGAAGGGGATGAGTGGTTTGACTGTAGTTGTTGTTGAAGATTGTTGCGGTTAAGGTTAAAGGTTGTTGAAGGTTCGACAAATGGAGGTTTCAGCGTGTTTGTAGGCCTTGTAAGGTGAATGATGAGGGTATTCAGCTTGTTGGTGTGGTTTGAAGATGGAGGAGTGAAGACGGTTCTGATGGTGGTTCACACGGTTTCGTCACGGATTCGAAATTGTTTTTGAAGGGAGGTTGTGGTTCAGCTCTGTTCAAGGTGAAAAATGAGTGAAGAGGATGAGTTTTGGTGATTTGTGTTTGTGTTCGTATCTGCTTTAGCAGATTCCAAAGTTTGATACAGTTGAGGAAGAGTTTTTGTTTGTGAAAGTTTTTTTGTTGAAGGGGAAAGTTGGTAAAAGTTTGAGTACTGAATGGAGGAGACAGGTTAGCATGGCGTTGTCATTGTCATGGTAAATGGGTGGTGAGTTTTGAAGGTTTGGGCGGTGAGTTTAAAGGTGATTCAATGGTTGTCGTAGCTGCCGCACACAGATGGAGAGTGCCCAGTTTATTGAAGGTGGTTGAGTGTTGTTAATGGTTTGTCCAAGGTGTGAGAAAAATGAATGTTTGTTTTATGTTTTTTTTTGTTCTCAGGCCTGTGTTATTCCTCCGTCCCTGGCCATGAGTTTTGTGTGGTGGTTTGGAGGTTTGATTCCTGATACTGAAGGTTGTTGATGTTCAGTTGGAGTTGGGAAAAGTGAGAGTCGAATGTGAGATTAGGATTTGAAAGGAGTTTGTGTTAGTGTTGAACGAGTTAAATGCGTGAAGGAGATTGCTTCGCCGTTTTTTCGTTTTTTGAAGAATGAAGGATGATGGCTGTCTTAAGGAGCTAAGGGGATAACCAAGTTCTGTTGTTATTGATGTTGTTGGTTTGTAAATGGTGGTTGCAAGAAAATGAAAGGAGGCAGAGGAGCGGTTTGAGATGGTAGGTGACTTTGGTTTGATGGAATGAAAAGGAATGCGGTTGAAGTTTGCGAAGAAGATTGATGAAGGCTGAGTGTTATGAGAAGACGGAAAACGGTTTTGGTAGGTGATGATGTCTTTGCTTTATGGTTTTTGTTTGATGTTGCTGTATTTTTGTTTTTTATATGAAGTTGCTGCTGAGTTTTCGTTACTTTCGTAGGAAGATTTTTCTGAAGTTTTTTGAAGCTTTTTCTTTCTATGGCTCTGTGTATGCAGGATGAGGAGTGATGAAATGAAATTGAAAAAAGAAACCTAACTATTCGGAAACGAAATCAAACCGTAAACATAAACATGGCTAAGGAGGAATCAAGCAAGATGAACAACATGCTGAAAAGAGGTGAAGGAAAAGGAGAACATTACCGACCCGAAAGTTATCGGGGTGAAGAATCCGCAACGGTAAGCTTTACTTCTATTATTCCTCTGTAGCTTCTTCTCTACCCCTTTGCTGTAAGTGCAGTAGTGTTTTCTTTTTGTGATGTTGCTGAATTTTTCGGTTTGCTCTTGTGTCCATCCCCCTTTATGAATGAAACAGTTCTGGTTTTATAGGGAGAAATTAGGGTTTTTTGGTTTGAATTTTGTACCCTATTGCTTGTTGATGAAGGGTTGGGATAAGGGAGACAAATTCTGAATTTGTGTGCAGTAGTGGGGAGGTGGAGCAGCCTGTTTGTGTGCTGTTAAACTGCTGTCCTGCTTTTTTTTTGTTGCTGTTTTTTGTTTGTTAGTGAGCCATGGTCTTGCTGATTTTGTACTATGTATATTGACACTTTGTTATGAGAAAAAAAAAAGACTTATAATATGTAAAAATGAATTATCATGAATGCTGAATTTTTAATGGTATGCTTGAATGAAATAGAACTTGAATGATTATGTAACATATATGGGGCTGTTTTGAATTAACATGAAGTTGGAAAGATAATACTTGAAAATGAATATGTTTGGATTATAAACTTGAATGATGTTTTGAAATATGATAAATGGTGTTAAATGATGCAATGTGTTGAATGAATTTGTAATTGAATAAATATGATGATTATGATTATGTATGAGTTTGATAAATTAAATTGGAATGAATGTGAACTTAAAAATGTTTGAATCTAATGTATGAACATGCTTTGACTTGGTGGTTTTGCTTCTTTTGTAGGTTGATGCAACATGGACTATGCAAGGAAAAGCTTGAAGATGCTTAAAGAGAAATAAAAATCTAACACTTACACACTAACACTTGTAGTTTAAAGCTTTGTAAACTTGTAATGACACAAACTAGGATGTAAACTCTTCTTGTAATACTCTTTGAAAACAACTTGGAATGAATTGGTATTTGAAAAAAAACATGGACATGAATTCAAAATGAAATTAGACATGAAATGCCATTTATTTAAATTTGGAAATGTGAAATAGAACTTAAATTTGAATGGAGTTAGAAATACTTTGGAAAATTGAATTTAGAGTCTTGAAGAAAAGTTGAATTTCTTTGTCATGGATTATGTAATGAATTGATCATGATTTGAAAAAAAGTTTGGATGAATGAATTGCCATGAAATGGCAAATTGGAAATGATATGGTAACTTGACATGAGTTCTCCATTAGGAAAGAACTTGAAACTAACAACTTGAAATAGAAGTTTAGAAATTGAAATTAGAATTGGAATAAAATGAAAATGAAAAAAAAGATCTTGGAATTAAAATTTAAACTGAATTAAAATAAAAAATTGGAAATTGGAATTAAGTTAGAAATGGAATCTTAAAAAAAAGTAAATTAAAAATAAAATTAGAAATTGAAATCAAATTAGAAATAGAAACTTGAAAATGGATTAAAAAATAAAAATTGGAGATTACAATTAAATTAGAAATGGAAACTAAAAAAAGTGAATTAAAAAATAAAAGTTAAAAAATAAAATTACATTAAGAAATAAAACTTTGAAAATTGAAAATAGAAATAAAAATACATTTAGAAAAACTTTGAAAATTGGAAATAAAATTACATTTTTTAACAAAACTTTGAAAATAAATGGAAATAGAAATTAAGTTTTAAAAATTTAGGAATGAATTAAAATTTTGAAATAGAATTTGAAATAATAAAATTTTTTTAAAAAGGAACTTAAAAAATAAAAATAAAATAGAAATAGAAATTAAAATTAAAATTAAAATTAAAAACACGAAAATGAATTAAAAGGTTAGAAATGAGAAATAGAAATTAAAATTAAATTAATGAATAGCTCGAAAATGAGTTGAAAGCACCAGAAAATTAAATCTCGTAATTTCTCTTCTAAATGCAATGAATGTATTATGTGAGCAGTTAGGGGTAAAATTTGGGGTGTGACAGTTGCCCCCTATTTAAATAACTTTACCAGATGGCGTGAATGACGATAGACACTCAGGCGATCAGGGTGAAAGATATTTAAATATATAAATAACCGGAAATTTTGCCCCTAAATGCAATGTTATGCGTGACTAACAAACTATCTAACTTGTAACTCTTATGCAATGAATGATGATTATGGTATGAATGATTAGAATGAGATAAATCGATGACCACAAGCCAAGGCTCACTGGGGATGACATACACTGGGGATAAAGAAACGAAAACGGGAAGTATTCAAAGTGATAAATCAACAGGTTCAAGTGTAACTGTTGACACTAAGAATAACAACAGACGGGAACAAAAGGAAATCCAAAGCGTTGGATCAACGAACACAGACAAAACAAAATAAAATTCAAAGTGACTGCACAGTGACTCGATGCGACCAACTGACACCAAGAATACAAATAAGACAAGGAAATAAATCAAAGTGGTAGACCAATGGCTTTATGCGACTCGTTGACTTTGAGAAATAAAAAGCAACAACATATTCAAAGTGAATGCGCAGCGGCTCGATGCGACCAACTGACACCAAGAATACAAATAAGACAAGGAAATAAATCGAAGTGGTAGACCAATGGCTTTATGCGACCCATTGACTTTGAGAAGTAAAAGCAACAACATATTCAAAGTGAATGCGCAGCGGCTCTATGCGACCAACTGACACCAAGAATACAACAAAATAAACATTCAAAGTGAATGTGCAGCGGCTCGATGCGACCAACTGTCACTGGAAATGATAATCATAATATTCAAAGTAAATGCGCAGCGGCTCGATGCGACCAACTGACACTAAGAATACGACAAAATAAACATTTAAAGTGAATGTGCAGCGGCTCTATGCGACCAACCGTCACTGGAAATGATAATCATAATATTCAAAGTGAATGCGCAGCGGCTCGATGCGACCAACTGACACTAAGAATACAACAAAATAAACATTCAAAGTGAATGTGCAGCGGCTCGATGCGACCAACTGTCATTGGAAATGATAATCATAATATTCAAAGTGAATGCGCAGCGGCTCGATGCGACCAACTGACACTAAGAATACGACAAAATAAACATTTAAAGTGAATGTGCAGCGGCTCTATGCGACCAACCGTCACTGGAAATGATAATCATAATATTCAAAGTGAATGCGCAGCGGCTCGATGCGACCAACTGACACTAAGAATACAACAAAATAAACATTCAAAGTGAATGTGCAGCGGCTCAATGCGACCAACTGTCATTGGAAATGATAAACATAATATTCAAAGTGAATGCGCAGCGGCTCGATGCGACCAACTGTCACTGGAATAACACCAACAAAATATTCGAAGTGAATGCGCAGCGGCCATTGTCGGTCAACTGACACTAAGAATAGAAACGACACAACATTCAAAATGAGTGCGCAGCGGCTCAATGCGACCAACTGACACAACAAAAATATTCAAAATGAAAGCGCAATAGGTTCGAGACCTATTGACACTAAGAATAGAAGCCAAGATACACTCAAAGTGAATGCGCAACAGGTTAGAAAAACCGGTTGACACTAAGAATGATAACGACAAAGTAGTCAAAGTATTCAAAATGGTAAATTAGCAGGTTCAAATGTAACTGCCGACACCGAGGATAAGGAAGGAAATCACAGTGACTTAGTAGTGGCTCTATGCGACCACAATTAGAATTCCACGGGGGACACCAGCAATTACTGGGGACAAAACATTGGTAACCAAACTTCGGGTACCAACAACAATGAATTTTCAAATTGAACATTAATGATATCTGGACTGGGAGTTAGACAGACGACAACTGGGGAAAGACAAATGCTAATGTCAAATGCGCATGATTGAGCATGATGTGAATGATCATGATATGCAAATGTTGACTCTAAAGAGACAAAGAGTTGACAAGACTCAAATAGGGAGTAGGCTCTCAACACCAATACTTAGATGAGCAATATGAAAAAAAAGAAAAAAAAACACTGGGGAGATGTCTTCGAACTTTGGAAACCATGTTTGGCCCGAGGATCCATCCAAGAGTGTTATCAGTTTTGAACTTCTATGGGGATTTCTGTAATAGTAGTATAAAAGTGTTGTTGTAAACCAGGACTTCTTGGGGAAATAATTGGTTTTTCCAATTTTTCCAAAGTCAAAGAAACTTGAAAGCTTTTTCAGTATGTTTTCAAAAAACATTTCCTAAAAAAAACTTGTCATTTTCAGAGTTAAATTGTAATCAAGTGATGGCATTTGCATAACAAAAGAAAATAAGAGGTTAAATAACAAAATTCATAGGCAAAGTTTGTATTTTATTCAAGAATGATAGCTTGCCAATGGCAAAACCTCCATGGGAAATTACAATTTGAAAATGGCAATGGGGAAAGGTTTACATTGAATCCAACGACCACTACAATCCCTAATAACTAAGATTTCCCGACACCTTGCTTCTGACAAGAGCAATTGGATTGGTCTTCCGGTATGATTCTTCAGTAAACTTGAACACCATCTGACACAGTCAAATGCCTTTGTCCTTAACTTTTGCCTGGATCGCCCTTTCGGGTTTTCAATCCACCGGGACGCTCTTTTTTGCCTAAGCCACCCTTTCGGGTTTTCAACTTAGCGAGCTCTTATTTTTTTTCATTTTTATCCCTAACTTTTGCCTGGATCTCCTTCATAGGTTTTGATCCACCGGGATACCCATTTTTTGCATAAGTCGCCATTTCTGGTTTTCGACCTATCGGGTTTTATTTAGGCATAATATTTTTTGACTGCATCAGAATTCACCGGGTGTTTCAGCTGTTCACCATCCATAGTTGTAAGGATTAAGGAACCTCCGGAGAATGCCACCTTCACAACATATGGACCTTCATAGTTAGGACTCCATTTTCCACGCATGTCTTTGTGGACTGGCAAGATTTTCTTGAGTACAAGATCTCCTTCTTTGAATTCTCGGAGACGGACTTTCTTGTCAAATGCTCTGTACAACTGGCCATGGCACATGGCGGTCATTCTCTTCTCATCAATGAGGTTCAGTTGGTCAAACCTGTTCTGGACCCATTCAGCCTCCTCCAGTTTGGTTTCCATCAAGATTCTCAAAGATGGTATCTCTACTTCAATAGGGAGAACTGCATCCATCCCATACACCAGAGAGAAAGGGGTTGCCCCTGTTGAAGTGCGAACTGATGTTCTGTATCCGTGTAAAGCATATGGTAACATCTCGTGCCAATCTTTGTAAGTTTTTACCATCTTCTGCAGAATCTTTTTGATGTTCTTGTTTGCAGCTTCAACAGCTCCATTCATCTTCGGACGATACAGATAAGAGTTATGATGTTCAATCTTGAATGTCTCACACAGCTATTTCATTGTTTTGTTGTTCAAATTGGTCCCATTATCTGTTATGATTCGGCTTGGGATCCCATAGCGGCAGATAATTTGGTTCTTGATGAAACGGGCAACCACTTGCTTTGTCACATTGGCGTAGGAAGCTGCTTCTACCCATTTGGTGAAGTAATCGATTGCGACCAAGATAAACCGATGACCATTGGAAGCTTTAGGCTCAATTTCCCCTATCATGTCAATGCCCCACATTGAGAAAGGCCAAGGCGATGACAGAACATTCAAAAGTGTTGGAGGTACGTGCACCTTGTCGGCATAAATCTGGCATTTATGACACTTCCTGGCATACTTGAAACAATCTGATTCCATGGTCAACCAGAAGTAACCAGCTCTCAAGATCTACCTGGACATGGCATGTCCATTGGCATGTGTTCCAAATGATCCTTCATGGATTTCCCTGATCAATAAGTCCGCTTCGCGTTTGTCCACACATCTGAGCAGAACCATATCATGATTTCTCTTGTAAAGCACATTGTTGCTGAGGAAAAACTTGGACGCCAATCTTCTTAAAGTCTTCTTGTCTAGAGTTGTTGCATCCACTGGGTACTCCTGATTTTGCAAGTAGTTCTTGATGTCATAGAACCACGGTTTCTCATCAGTTTCTTCTTCGACCAGTAGACAGTAGGCTGGTGCAGTTCTTCGCTCGATTGTAATGAGTGGAGCTTCATTAAGAAATATGACTTGAAACATAGAGGCCAACATAGCCAAGGCGTCTGCTATTTGATTCTCTG
This sequence comes from Lathyrus aphaca, assembly GCA_963966055.1. NCBI lineage: Eukaryota > Viridiplantae > Streptophyta > Magnoliopsida > Fabales > Fabaceae > Lathyrus > Lathyrus aphaca. Next base: position 486,024,955 of record OZ014522.1, read on the forward strand.
CCCTTGGAACATGATGGAAAGTGACTTCATCAAAGTATTTGATCAATTCCACAATGTGGGCACGGTATGGGATCAACTTCTCGTCACGGGTCTCCCATTCACCTTTAACTTGGTAGATTACCAAGGCCGAGTCTCAGTATACATCAAGAATCTTGATTCTGGTATCGATTGCAGCTTCGATACCTAAAACACATGCTTCATACTCAACAATGTTGTTTGTACATTCAAAGCATAATCTAGCCGTGAAGGGAGTATAACCACCATCAGGATTCATCAAAACAACTCCTACACCATGCCCCATGTAGTTAGAGGAACCATCAAACATCATCTTCCAACGAGACCCTGGCTCGGGACCTTCATCTGGACCTGGAACTTCACAGTCCTTTATCAACATAATGTCTTCGTCCGGGAAATCGAATTTCAAAGGTTCATAATCTTCGACAGGATGATCAGCAAGGTATTCAGATAAAACACTGCCCTTAATAGACTTCTGGGTTACATACTGGATATCATATTCGGATAACAACATGTGCCAACGGGCGAGTCTTCCGGTCAAAGTAGGCTTCTCAAAGATGTACTTTATTGGATCCATTTTCGAGATCAACAAAGTAGTGTGACAAATCATGTACTGCCTGAGGCGTCTGGCCGCCCATGCCAAGGCATAGCAAGTTTTCTCTAAAAGCGAATATCTGCTTTCACAGTCTGTGAACTTCTTGCTTAAGTAATAAATGGCGTGCTCCTTACGACCAGTTTTGTCTTGTTGGCCTAATACGCAACCCATAGATCCCTCGAGCACAGTCAGATACATGAAAAGAGGCTTCCCTGGAGTAGGTGGGATCAAGATAGGGGGTTCCTGTAAATAAACCTTAATCTTTTCAAAAGCCAGTTGACAATCAGGACTCCACTCAATCGCTTGATTCTTCCGGAGTAACTTGAATAAAGGCTCACAAGTAGCAGTCATGTTGGAGATAAATCTGGAGATGTAGTTCAATCTTCCAAGGAAGCCTCTGACTTGCTTTTCTGTTTTGGGAGCTGGCATTTCTTGAATTGCTCTGACCTTATCTGGATCTACTTCAATTCCTTGCTGGCTAACAATAAAACCAAGTAACTTTCCTGATCGGACACCAAAAGTACACTTAGCCGGATTCAGACGCAGTTGGAACTTTCTGAGACACTCAAATAACTTCAAGAGATGATCCAAATGATCCTCCTCACTCTGTGATTTGGCAATCATATCATCCACATAAACTTCTATCTCTTTATGCATCATATCATGGAAAAGGGTGACCATCGCCCTTTGATAAGTGGCTCCTGCATTTCTAAGACCGAATGGCATAACCTTGTAACAATAAGTGCCCCATGGTGTGATGAATGTAGTCTTTTCCATATCGTCAGGATCCATCTTGATCTGGTTGTATCCTGAAAACCCATCCATGAAGGAGAAAACAACAAATTTAGCAGTGTTGTCAACCAAAGTATCAATATGCGGAAGAGGGAAATCGTCCTTCGGACTGGCTTTGTTCAAATCCCTATAGTCCACACACATTCTGACTTTGCCATCCTTTTTAGGGACTGGCACAATATTAGCTACCCACTCAGGGTACTTTGCAACTGCGAGGAATCCCTCATCAAACTGCCTTTTGACCTCTTCTCGAATCTTCAGAGCCATGTCTGGTCTTGTTCTTCGAAGCTTTTGCTTTACAGGAGGACAATCTGGTCGAAGAGGTAACTTGGACCACTATGTCTGTGTCTAAACCAGGCATATCCTGATATGACCATGCAAACACATCTACATACTCTCTGAGGAGCTTGACCAATCTTTTCTAATGTCTGCCCCAAGTGTTGTACCAATCTTGACTTCCTTCTTGTCTTCATCAGTGCCAAGATTGATGGTCTCTACCTGCTCTTTATGTGGCTGGAGCTCTGTGTGCTCATACTCAACTAATCTTGCCAGTTCTTCGGGAATGTCACAATCTTCCTCACTTTCATCCTCCGCTTGGTAGATGGGCGAATCAAAGTTAGGAGAGAATGTAGAGTCATTGGATTCAACAGGGTTTTCTCTTATTCTGCATATGAGAATGATTTGCTTTTATTAAAAGTGGAAAATAGAGAAATGCAAGAGAAAAAAAATCTTTTTTATCGGTTTTGAAAGATTGCCATTTTCTTTCAAAAGTGAAAAGAGAGAGAGAGAGAGAGAGAGAGAGAGAGAGAGAGAGAGAGAAAACAGTAAATGATCAAAATAAGAGTTTAATAAAATGCCTTCATTGATAATAACTTTGAAAATGAGAAGGGGCCCTACAAAATACTCCCATAGCCTTGGGCAGAGCTAGGGAACTTTGAAAACATTTAAAAAAACAATAAGTTACTTTGACAATGGAAAAAACTCTGGGATCTCGACTGCCTCCCAATTGTCCAAGGCTTCTTCACACTGATACACCAAATGATCCACATCTTCATCTTCAGAACCTCCATCAATTGCATTGACCTGATAACCAGCACTGGAAAACACTTCTTGAATGGTCTTTGGACGTCCTTTAACGGAGGTTGACGCTCCTTCCTTCACATGAGTTGGTTTGTAACCCAACCCGCAACGATCTAGCTTCTGTTTGACTTCAATGACATCACCCCATCCTTCATAGCTTCTTTCTTCAATAGTGGAAATGGTACTCTTCAGCGATGCAAAAGATGGGATACCCTTCCCTTTTGGTTCCTCTACTTCCAAAAGGACAACATTGGCTATCTCAAGAGCTTGGAAAGAAGTTTCCAAAGCATCTTCATCAGCCTCAATATAGCTAAAGGATGAAAGGTTTCTAACCATGATGTCTTCTTCCCCAGACACGGTTACCAGCTTATTATCGACCACAAACTTCATCTTCTGGTGTAGGGTAGAAGTGACTGCCCCAGCGACATGGATCCAAGGTCTTCCGAGCAAGCAACTGTAATTGGGGTTAATGTCCATAACCTGGAAAGTAATTTTGAACACTTGTGGCCCAATCAAGATCGGTAAGTCTATTTCTCCAATAACAGTCCTCCTTGACCCATCAAAAGCTTTCACAATCAGTGCACTGGGCATCATCTCTGCCCCTTGATAAGATAACTTGGCAAGCGTTCTTTTCGGCAAAACATTCAATGAAGATCCTGTATCCACAAGAACTCTTGCTAAAGTATCCTCTTGACATTTTACAGATATGTGGAGAGCACGGTTATGGTCCAAGCCCTCCTTTGGAAGATCCTCCATACTGAAGCTGAGATTGTTACATGCAGTGATGTTGGCAATGACTCCATCAAACTGATTCACAGTTATATCATGTGTAACATGGGCTTGGGCTAGTAATTTCTGGAGAGCACTCCGATGGGCCGGTGAATGCATAAGAAGTGATAGGATAGATATTTTGGAAGGCGTTTGATGTAGCTGATCAATAACCTTATAATCACTCTTCTTAATGATTCTGAGAAATTCTGCATCCTCTTCTCCCAAGACTATCCCTTTATCCTGGTTGACAACAGCTGGAATGACTTCTTTAGGCGGAACCGTATTGGCTTGCTGAGTATAAACACGACCACTGGGAGTTAAACGACCTGCACCCGCTATGTCAGCACTTGCCACTTTTGAACCTTCCTTCCGACTATCTTTATCAATCTTCTGATGAACTTTCCCTGTATCATACTTCCATGGAACTGCTTTAGTGTCTTCATAAAGGAAAGGGTTACTCCTTCGTTCAAACCTTGGCTCAGGTATATTGAAAATGGGCATCACAGGCTCTGGCATATTAAAGATGGGTTGAACTCTTGAGGACTCAGGCAAATTGAACACTGGCACCAAGGTAGAATTAGATTCAGGCAAGTTGAAAATGGGTTCAATCATTGCCACTTCATTCTTCTTCACACGACCACTTACTTGTAAAACACCCAGATTAATCAAATCTTGAAAATCTTTTAAGACCAATTCACATCCCTTTGGGTTATTCGCACAAGCTTCACAATTCTTATGACAATTCTTCAATATACCCACTTCTACTAACTTCGCATGGAAGTCTCTAAGCGGGGTCTTGATCTCTGTGGCGTTGAAAATCAAACCTTCGTCAGACTCGTCAACAATGGCATTTATGGACCCATGCTTGGGTAAAGGATTATCTTTGACATTCGGACCAGTATTCCCAAATGACAGAATGTTTTTCTCCATCAAATCTTTCACTATGTACTTTAAAGCATAACAACCCTCCAAATCGTGCCCTGGGGCACCTTCATGGAATAAACAATGGGCATTTGAGTTGTAATTTGGTGGGAGCGGATTTGGTGGAGGACCCAAAGGCCTTGGAGTAACCAAACCTTTCTTCAACAGTGAAGGATATAATTCAGTATAAGTCATAGGGATTCGAGGATTAGGAGGCCTTCCTCCTGGTCTTCTATTCTGAAAGTTGGGATTCTGATGAGGAGCTGGAGTCCTCTGCTGGTAGGCTGAAGCATTGGGCGCTTGTTGATAGCCTGGATTGTTGAGCATTGGTTGATAAGGTGGAACCACTGGAGTCGTTTGCTGATACATCGGTACTGCTTGAGTTGGCCGATACATCAGGACTTGTGGATTATATGACGGTTGAACCGTCGCTACATAAGGATGTTGGGCATACTGTGGTGGATGAGCATACTGCTGTTGAGCCACAGGTGGAGGTCTCTGCCAAAGCGGATTTCTTCTTTGACTTGTCATTATTGCATTCGTCTCGCCCTCTTTCTTTTTGTGGAAATTACTGGTAAATTTCTTGACATTACTTCCACTACCAGTACTGGTACTGCCAGATGCACCACTCATCTTTCCACTTTTTAGTCCAAGTTCAACTTTGATTCCCACGGCTACAAGGTCAGAGAAGCTAGCAGTTATGCTCCCCACCATTCTCTCATAGAATTCTGGTCGCACAGTGTCAACAAACTAGTCAGCTAATTCTCTTTCAGTCAATGGGGGCTCTACCTGAGAAGTGGTCCCTCTCCACCTCTGAGCATATTCTTTAAATGATTCAGAATCTTTTTGTGACATACTCAACAGTTGCCTCCTATCGGGAGCAAGGTCCATATTGTATTTGTATTGCTGGATGAAAGCATCTGCCAAGTCTTGGAAATTGCGAATCTTCGACTGGTCTAGCGTTAGATACCATTTGGAGGAGATTCCCTTCAGACTGTCCTGGAAGCAGTGGATCATTAATTTATCATTGTCCACCTGTGCAGCCATTCTTCGATAGTACATCAAGAGATGGTTCTTAGGACAAGTTGCGCCCTCATACATATCAAAAGTGGGTATCTTGAACTTTGGAGGTATTACCAATCTAGACACCAGACACATCTCTCTAGCAGCGGCCCCAAAGATCTGGTCACCTTCAATCGCTCTTAACCTTTTTTCAAGGGTATCAAAATTCTCTTGCATCTTCTCATGTTTCTCGTCTCCGTTTTCAGACATATCTGGCGCGTCATACACCTGAGGGTCATTAAAGTATGGTTGGGCACGGGTGTGCACAATGTTTGGTGTAAAATTAGCAACTGCATGGTTCTCTTCATTAGTCACCGGAATAGTCTGTTGAGCAGCAAATCCTTGAGGAGGAGGCACAAAACCTTGAGAAGGAAATGCCATACCCTGAGAAGGAGGTGCGAAACTTTGAGAAGCTAAACCTTGGGAAGGAGGGAAGAAACCCTGAGCAGCAAGTCCTTGGGAAGGAGGAATAAAACTTTGAGAAGCAAGGCCTTGGGAAGGAGGGAAGAAACCCTGAACAGCCAGTCCTTGAGAAGAAGGAATGAAACTTTGAGAAGCAAAACCTTGAGAAGGAGGGAAGAAACCCTGAGTAGCAAGTCCTTGGGAAGAAGGAATAAAACTTTGAGAAGCAAAACCTTGAGGAGGAGGGACAAATCCATGAGGAAGCCCAAAAGGAGGCCAGGTCACAGGGGTAGTTACTGATGACGTAGGCTCAGTCGTTGCAGTGACAATTTCTGACACCACAGTCTGCTGGGTATCCATCTTCGCTCGAATAACCTGCAACATTTCCATCATCTGACCCATATTTCCACGAATATCAGTAAGCTCTTCGTTAACTCTGTCCATCTCTAGGTCTCTTTCAGCCATCCTCTTTCTGGCTTGAGCTCGAGTGTAGTATTTGCGTGAGAGCCTCAGTGTGAAAGCTGAATTGAGAGCAGATGACGGGAATGAGTTTTATATGAAAAATGCAAATGAAATGCCAAATGTATGAGTGCAATGCGAAAATTAAATTTTATTCAAGGAACTTAAGAAACAATTTGCAAATACCAAGGAAAACATAATAATCAAAAGGATACGATTTCATTAAATTCAAAAAGTGATACAAAGTCTTGAGTACATCTTCAAAAATCCCAAACAAAGTTTAATAAAGACAAAGACAAAGTCCTAAGGAGATTCTCCTAAAAGCCTCAAGTTGAGCTTCTCGATTTGTGCCTTCATCTGAGCCCTTTCAAGCATAAGTTGATCCACGATCGACTTCCAAGAAGTGTCCCCTTGAGTGTTGGAGGAAAATAAATCCTCTTGCGCTTTCCTTTTCTTGTTGGAGAGCTCTTCTTCTTCCTTCATCTTCAGTTGTCTTCTAAGTTCTTCATTCTCACTACTGATGATCTGATGCCGATTCTTCCATGCGTTCTTCTCTCGACTCTCTTTCTCCAAATCAATCTTCAGCTTCTCTGCATCATCCATAAAGATTAGAATGGGTTTCTTGAAGGTCATAGGATCCTGGCGAGGGTAAGGCATTTTCAGACTGATGGCCCTATCTCGTACCCATTGGAGATAAGGTTCCATAGAAACACAATTCGGCTTTCCCAAGCTACTCCTCCCCTTCCTATGGATGTACTTCCAAGCTTGTATAATTTGTTTCTTGAGCTCTGGCTCTTCGTCATCCTTAAAGAAAATTCCTTCCACTTCAACACTCTTAGGTTTGTCCTTCAACGGATACCTGAGTTGGCGGCGAGCCAAAACTGGATTATAGATGATTCCTCCCTTAGTGCCAAGAAGAGGCACATTAGCAAAATCACCACAGCTATCAATAATCAATGCTCCATTATAAACACGATTGTACCAACTAATGTCATAGTGGGTAAGAGACATGATCCTTTGTGACCACCACAAACCATCCTTAAGGTTCCAAAATGAAGTTGACTTAGGCAAGTGCGAAATAAACCACTCGTACAACAATGATGCACAACAAGTAATCATCCCTCCCTTATGGAGATTCCTCAGATGGACGGAATGGTAAGTGTCTCCGAGCAAAGTAGGGACCGGGTTCTTCTTCAGAAATATTTTGATGGCGTTCAGATCTACAAAGTCTTCAAAGTTTGGGAAAAGTAACACTCCATATATTAGCAGAATAAAGGTCGCCTCAAAAGCTTTCATATCCTTCACACTAACAAAATTCTTGGCCTTTTCTACCAAAAACTTTGTAGGGAATCCAAAAACCTTTCCTTTATAGGTCATATTTGCCTTGACCTCAGGAACACTCAAATATGTTGCCTTTGCAATCTCCACTTCTTCAGGGTCCTTCTCTAGAACAGGGAATGGAAACTCATCCTTAACACGTGATCCCACCAGAAATGAATACTCTTCCAAAGTAGGCGCCAATTGGTAATCAGGGAACGTAAAACAGTGGTAGAGAGGATCATAAAACTGGAGCATCACAGAGAGCAACCTTCCATCCCACTCAGTCTTAAGTAAGGCTAAAAGTCTCCTATGCTTCTCCATGAAGGCTTCTTGATCCAAAACCAAACCTCTTAATCTCCTTAGGTCTTAGAGTTTGGGAGTTTTGAATGTGTACTTGACAGTCTTTCTTCTTCCAAAGTCCATGATGATACCTACGATATTTGCAAAGATAGAGTTTCTGAGTTCCTTGAATAAATTGGTAAAAAAAGATGCTTCATGATGCGTGAATGCAATGAATACACAAGCACAAACAAGGCTTAGGTTCAAAGCTTGCATGAGGTCGAAGGTTCAACCATCCCAAAAGGTATGTACTATGAGTTTATTTGTACCTGTACAACGGGTTCTAAAAGTTCCCAGAATCACTGTCCCATCTTTCGGATATTACCGACTTCCCAACTCAACTTGGTAATCAATAATATTCTCAAGAGAGTCTCATCCGAGTGTAGTATCGCGTATCAACTATTTCGGATTTACACCCTCATAGTCATCGCACTACATCCCTAAAAGGCCAAGTGGGGGTAAATGTTCTACAGTCCTCAACATTAACGGCTCTCAGGTCGAATATAGTAATGCTTTCACGACTGAACTCGATCAACAAAACTACATCCGAGGAGGCCTCCGTTGAGTGGTGGTGTCTCAAGTCAACTTGATCGGGACTCAACTCCCTACAAGCCTTCTTGAATATACCACCGTCCTATCTTATTTTGCACTCAAGTCCGGGTTAGGACTTATCTCACCACACATGGAACACCTAACAAAAATCCCAAATAATAACAAGCAATACAACAACAAATATACAAACATACAAGGTGGGCTTAACCCTAAAAAATAGAGTCCCCAGTGAAGTCGCCATTTCTGTTGCGGTGAGAATCGGATACCAAGCTATTAAGTGAGCTTGAATCGCAAAACTTTTATGTTCACCACCGACTTTAATTTAATCCAAAGGGAAAAGGGAAAAAGATCGTAAAACCCTAAATGAGGAGAAACTAGGTTCGGGGGTTGATTATACCTAGGGAAGGTGTTAGCATCCTAAGCATCCGCAGTATCCTACGGGAACCTCTTGTTAATATTTGTGTTATTGTTATTTATTGCTTGATAAAATTATGGGAACCTAAGGTTTTATTTCTAATGGTGCTCGCACAACATCGCATCGATGCCTACGTATCGGGTATAGAATCAGAGCACTCGTAGTTCTCCTAAGGATTAACGAACACTTGGTTACGCTCAAGGTTCGCGGGGGAAGGTAAGTGTTATGGCAAACACTCACGTGACTTTAGGAAAGTCACAAAAAAGTTGTAAAATAAAAAGTCCTAATGGTTAAGGTTGAAAAGGTAACTAGGGATGGCTAAACTTCCTATGACATTGAGTCAACTGCAGGAGTTCTTTCCCTTTTGGATTGAAATGCGAAAAATAAAGTAAACAAATGAGGGTGCAAGCTCCTAAGTCTAAGGCATAGGTTGCCACTTGCAAAAATGAATTGAATAAAGTAAATGGAAATGCAAGGTAAAAGGCTTAGTAACTGGGTTATGGCTCGATATATGGATCGAGAATGCTGAGGTGGAAAACAAGCGTGGTGGGTCAATTTGCTTAAGTTGAAAAGCTGTGAAGTGTAAGGAATGTGCAGATGGCGATCGTAGAACGACCGACTTACGTGTGTGAGTGAAGTGTATGTGAACTCAACTTGGCGTTGGACCAAGGATTTATTATCTTGAAAATTAATGTGCGCTTTCAATTTTATTTTAACAGGTATATGGTCATGATGCAAAATAAATATAAACATAGCGTGCATACAACCAAGACATCGGAAGATTAAATTAAAACTCTCACTAAACCTCTCACACTAATAGGATCTAAAACTAAGCTAAACAATCTCTATCTTAAACGAAGAAGAACTATACAAATATTTTTTGGATTTTTATATAAAAATAAATAAATGATTAATTAAATATGTACTAAAATAAGATAGAAAAGAAAAAATTGAATTCGAAATATATTTTTGTTGTATATTTTTTTTATATGTATATATAAATATCTAACTAAATATAATAATAAAAATAAAATAGAAAAGAAAATTTTGAAATTAAAATGTTTTTTTATTTTATTTATTTTATATGTATATAGATTTCTAACTAAATATAATAATAATAATAGAAAAGAAAATATTAAAATTAAAATGTTTATTTATTTATTTGTATATACATTTAAATGAGAAAATAATAAAAGAAAATAAATTAACTAAATATTTAATAAAAATTAATCTAATAAGTAGATTAGTTAATATAAAAAATAAAGAATTAATTGAATTATGAAAATGTTTTTTTAGATTTTTTTTATGAAAAATAGAAAAAGGCTAATGGGCTGAATAAGAGAAAACAGGGGGTGCATTGAGAAAAGGTGGCCCATGGGCGCTGGATACCCAAACGGGTCGGGTCCAACCCAGTTTGGTTTTATGAAAAAAAGAAAAGGGCAAAAGAACCCAAGGGAAACCCTAGCCGCAGAGAGAGGGCGAGAAGAGAAACAAGGCTGAAGGAAAAAATGCCGCGTGATCCTCTTCTTCTTTCCGTCCATGTTCAATGTTCGAACTTTTTCAAACTTAAGACCGTAGAGGGATTCCAGAACGCGTTTGATCTCGATCTTGGAGGCTGAAGGGATGGTTTTGCGGATGGTGTTGGGTTGCGCGAGGTTTCTGATTTTAGTCTAGTTTCTTTTCATCTCCTTCTTCTTTTGATTTTATTTTGCGGTCTGCTGTTGATTTGAAGTTGTTGTTTGAAGCTTGAAGCGATGAGCTGATGGTGAGGTTTCCGGATTTTGGTGTTCGGAAGTTTGGAGTTGTTGTTGTTGTTAGAGGAAACAGGGGTGGTAGACAGTTTGCGAATCGCGTTCGGAAACAAGGTTGTCGGTGGTTGATGAGTGACGAAGGGGATGAGTGGTTTGACTGTAGTTGTTGTTTAAGATTGTTGCGGTTAAGGTTAAAGGTTATTGAAGGTTCGACAAATGGAGGTTTCAGCGTGTTTGTAGGCCTTGTAAGGTGAATGATGAGGGTATTCAGCTTGTTGGTGTGGTTTGAAGATGGAGGAGTGAAGACGGTTCTGATGGTGGTTCACACGGTTTCGTCACGGATTCGAAATTGTTTTTGAAGGGAGGTTGTGGTTCAGCTCTGTTCAAGGTGAAAAATGAGTGAAGAGGATGAGTTTTGGTGATTTGTGTTTGTGTTCGTATCTGCTTTAGACACAGCAGATTCCAAAGTTTGATACAGTTGAGGAAGAGTTTTTGTTTGTGAAAGTTTTTTTGTTGAAGGGGAAAGTTGGTAAAAGTTTGAGTACTGAATGGAGGAGACAGGTTAGCATGGCGTTGTCATTGTCATGGTAAATGGGTGGTGAGTTTTTAAGGTTTGGGCGGTGAGTTTAAAGGTGATTCAATGGTTGTCGTAGCTGCCGCACACAGATGGAGAGTGCCCAGTTTATTGAAGGTGGTTGAGTGTTGTTAATGGTTTGTCCAAGGTGTGAGAAAAATGAATGTTTGTTTTATGGTTTTTTTTTGTTCTCAGGCCTGTGTTATTCCTCCGTCCCTGGCCATGAGTTTTGTGTGGTGGTTTGGAGGTTTGATTCCTGATACTGAAGGTTGTTGATGTTCAGTTGGAGTTGGGAAAAGTGAGAGTCGAAGGTGAGATTAGGATTTGAAAGGGGTTTGTGTTAGTGTTGAACGAGTTAAATGCGTGAAGGAGATTGCTTCGCCGTTTTTTCGTTTTTTGAAGAATGAAGGATGATGGCTGTCTTAAGGAGCTAAGGGGATAACCAAGTTCTGTTGTTATTGATGTTGTTGGTTTGTAAACGGTGGTTGCGAGAAAATGAAAGGAGGCGGAGGAGCGGTTTGAGATGGTAGGTGACTTTGGTTTGATGGAATGAAAAGGAATGCGGTTGAAGTTTGCGAAGAAGATTGATGAAGGCTGAGTGTTATGAGAAGACGGAAAACGGTTTTGGTAGGTGATGATGTCTTTGCTTTATGGTTTTTGTTTGATGTTGCTGTATTTTTGTTTTTTATATGAAGTTGCTGCTGAGTTTTCGTTACTTTCGTAGGAAGATTTTTCTGAAGTTTTTTGAAGCTTTTTCTTTCTATGGCTCTGTGTATGTAGGATGAGGAGTGATGAAATGAAATTGAAAAAAGAAACCTAGCTATTCGGAAACGAAATCAAACCGTAAACATAAACATGGCTAAGGAGGAATCAAGCAAGATGAACAACATGCTGAAAAGAGGTGAAGGAAAAGGAGAACATTACCGACCCGAAAGTTATCGGGGTGAAGAATCCGCAACGGTAAGCTTTACTTCTATTATTCCTCTGTAGCTTCTTCTCTACCCCTTTGCTGTAAGTGCAGTAGTGTTTTCTTTTTGTGATGTTGCTGAATTTTTTGGTTTGCTCTTGTGTCCATCCCCCTTTATGAATGAAACAGTTCTGGTTTTATAGGGAGAAATTAGGGTTTTTTGGTTTGAATTTTGTACCCTATTGCTTGTTGATGAAGGGTTGGGATAATGGAGACAAATTCTGAATTTGTGTGCAGTAGTGGGGAGGTGGAGCAGCCTGTTTGTGTGCTGTTAAACTGCTGTCCTACTTTTTTTTTGTTGCTGTTTTTTGTTTGTTAGTGAGTCATGGTCTTGCTGATTTTGTACTATGTATATTGACACTTTGTTATGAGAAAAAAAAAAGAAAAAAAAAGACTTATAATATGTAAAAATGAATTATCATGAATGCTGAATTTTTAATGGTATGCTTGAATGAAATAGAACTTGAATGATTATGTAACATATATGGGGCTGTTTTGAATTAACATGAAGTTGGAAAGATAATACTTGAAAATGAATATGTTTGGATTATAAACTTGAATGATGTTTTGAAATATGATAAATGGTGTTAAATGATGCAATGTGTTGAATGAATTTGTAATTGAATAAATATGATGATTATGATTATGTATGAGTTTGATAAATTAAATTGGAATGAATGTGAACTTAAAAATGTTTGAATCTAATGTATGAACATGCTTTGACTTGGTGGTTTTGCTTCTTTTGTAGGTTGATGCAACATGGACTATGCAAGGAAAAGCTTGAAGATGCTTAAAGAGAAATAAAAATCTAACACTTACACACTAACACTTGTAGTTTAAAGCTTTGTAAACTTGTAATGACACAAACTAGGATGTAAACTCTTCTTGTAATACTCTTTGAAAACAACTTGGAATGAATTGGTATTTGAAAAAAACATGGACATGAATTCAAAATGAAATTAGACATGAAATGCCATTTATTTAAATTTGGAAATGTGAAATAGAACTTAAATTTGAATGGAGTTAGAAATACTTTGGAAAATTGAATTTAGAGTCTTGAAGAAAAGTTGAATTTCTTTGTCATGGATTATGTAATGAATTGATCATGATTTGAAAAAAAGTTTGGATGAATGAATTGCCATGAAATGGCAAACTGGAAATGATATGGTAACTTGACATGAGTTCTCCATTAGGAAAGAACTTGAAACTAACAACTTGAAATAGAAGTTTAGAAATTGAAATTAGAATTGGAATAAAATGAAAATGAAAAAAAAGATCTTGGAATTAAAATTTAAACTGAATTAAAATAAAAAATTGGAAATTGGAATTAAGTTAGAAATGGAATCTTAAAAAAAAGTAAATTAAAAATAAAATTAGAAATTGAAATCAAATTAGAAATAGAAACTTGAAAATGGATTAAAAAATAAAAATTGGAGATTACAATTAAATTAGAAATGGAAACTAAAAAAAGTGAATTAAAAAATAAAAGTTAAAAAATAAAATTACATTAAGAAATAAAACTTTGAAAATTGAAAATAGAAATAAAAATACATTTAGAAAAACTTTGAAAATTGGAAATAAAATTACATTTTTTAACAAAACTTTGAAAATAAATGGAAATAGAAATTAAGTTTTAAAAATTTAGGAATGAATTAAAATTTTGAAATAGAATTTGAAATAATAAAATTTTTTTAAAAAGGAACTTAAAAAATAAAAATAAAATAGAAATTAAAATTAAAATTAAAATTAAAATTAAAAACACGAAAATGAATTAAAAGGTTAGAAATGAGAAATAGAAATTAAAATTAAATTAATGAATAGCTCGAAAATGAGTTGAAAGCAACAGAAAATTAAATCTCGTAATTTCTCTTCTAAATGCAATGAATGTATTATGCGAGCAGTTAGGGGTAAAATTTGGGGTGTGACAGTTGCCCCTATTTAAATAACTTTACCAGATGGCGTGAATGACGATAGACACTCAGGCGATCAGGGTGAAAGGTATTTAAATATATAAATAACCGGAAATTTTGCCCCTAAATGCAATGTTATGCGTGACTAACAAACTATCTAACTTGTAACTCTTATGCAATGAATGATGATTATGGTATGAATGATTAGAATGAGATAAATCGACGACCACAAGCCAAGGCTCACTGGGGATGACATACACTGGGGATAAAGAAACGAAAACGGGAAGTATTCAAAGTGATAAATCAACAGGTTCAAGTGTAACTGTTGACACTAAGAATAACAACAGACGGGAACAAAAGGAAATCCAAAGCGTTGGATCAACGAACACAGACAAAACAAAATAAAATTCAAAGTGACTGCACAGTGGCTCGATGCGACCAACTGACACCAAGAATACAAATAAGACAAGGAAATAAATCTCGTAATTTCTCTTCTAAATGCAATGAATGTATTATGCGAGCAGTTAGGGGTAAAATTTGGGGTGTGACACTGATGATAAGGGCTTCTGAAAATTTGAGGGGTTTATTTTTTAATTAATAAAAGACCTAAGACAACGCTTTTTCATTGAAAGCGTTTTCTATTCATTGCCTTATAGCAGCGCTTTGAGAAAATTATATATATAATAGATGTATAATACATAGGCCAGATTGAGTGGAGAATTTAATGGGTTTGTGTATTTGTTTGTGACCCATTTGAAAAAAGAATCTTTGTTTTATAAGGGGAAATAAAAAAAAAAAACTTTAAGGGTAAAACAAATAGTGTTTATCTCATGAGTGTCTTTTGTTTTACCCTTTAAATTTTTTTTTATTTCCCTTTATAAAACAAAGATTCTTTTTTTAAATGAAACAAAGATTCTTTTTTTAAATGAGTCACAAACAAATACACAAATCTATTAAATTCTCCACTCAATCCGACCTATGTATTAGGTCATTTATTATATAATTGACAAGTAATATATATATATATATATATATATATATATATATATATATATATATATATATATATATATATATATATATATATATATATATATATATATATTATACTAACCACAAGCGATGTAGGACTTCCCACGTTTTTATTTATGGATAACACTGCTTGGAATTTATGTGGGACTTGCATGTGCTTGTTTTCACGATCTCTATCACTATGACACTATGAATGAGCATGATAAGTAGTTGCAGAAAACTAAATCAAAATTATTGGAATGATTATTCTGTTTTGGAAACATGATAATATAATTATCATGCTTGTTTTAAGTTCCATGGTTTTATGGAAATTCATACTGATGTCATGATATCCATGACAGTTAAATATTAATTTCTCTACTAATTAACTAGCAACATTTTTTTAAAGCTGCAACAAGTCTACGGAGTGAATTATATATCCTTATAAAAACACATGCATTTGGCATCTCTGCACTGCCAAAAACCCTTCAAATGAAACTCATATTTCTTTGGCTACATCTATTCTGACATACTGAACTCCTAGCTATGAAGAGTCATTTCAACAACTTGAATTTCTACTGTTTTTCCATAAAAGCAACTGGGCCACAATTGTCAACTCATATTTGGAAGATTAAATCAACTTCATTAAGCATTCATCAAATCGAATCTGCTGTACTGAAAATGAATTACGGTCATGGTGGTAAAATGGAAACTTAAATGCCAGTGTTATTTACTATGCATCAATTTTATTTCTTCTTCATGTTTCTTACTTGGAACCTCCTTTCATACCACAAGTATTTTGATGCCGTAACAAATGCACAAACAAGAACCAATCTAACAACCAAAAGTTTAAGAAAATGAACAGGCATTGAGAGAATGTTGGGAAAAAGTTGTCATTGTATGATTGTAAAGTGAGCATGGAAAAAAGTGTATTGTATAAAGGTTAGAACTTAGTGAGCATGGAAAAAAGTGTATTGTATAAAGGTTAGAACTTAGAGAGCATGTTTTGCCCGTTTCTAGAAACATGGACTTATATATATATATATATATATATATATATATATATATATTCTACAAAAAAAAATTTGCTATTTACCACGTAAATTTTACGTTATTACATTGAAATTCACTTCACAAACCAAGTTTTGTGACGTGACTATTCACATCGCAGGAGATTGTGTGACAATTTTTTTATAATTATATTGAATTGAAAACACTCCAATATATCTGACCCTTCCACCTCCGGCGCCATTACAACCCTCCAATATGTAATTATATTGAATTGAAAACACTCCAATATATAACATTCAGTTAGGGATACAAATTTTTTTATTTTAAAGAAATAGTTGCTAAAATATTTTAGTGCATTGAATAGCATATTGAAAACAAAAATGATATTCCTATACCAAATCATACACCTACACCGTATTTCACTGTTCATCAATACGGTGAACAGTGAAATATTATAATAATATTTTTTAAAAATAATATAAAAAAATATTTTTTTAATATTATTTTTTTTAATTTTTCTGAACATTTATTAACCAACTTCATTACTGCATTAACCAAGTTTTTACACTGTATTAACCAACTTTGGTGACTAAAATTATTTTTAATGCCTGAACGTTATTAACCAACTACATTACTGCATTAACCAAATTTTTACATTGCATTAACCAACTTGTTTTACTACTTGTTTTGAACCGAAATAATATGAATTTTTTCTTCAACAAATCAACAAGTCCCTAAGAAGTTATGTCTAAGAAAGAATTATATTATTTTCATAAAATCTTTATTAAATTCTAGTATGATAGAATGTAGCTTTTTGTTTCGACAGTTCTACAGAAGTTTAGTATCCAGTCGAAGGTCGTTCACATGTTGTTCAAATTAGTGTATCTTGTAGTCGAAGTAGGGTCAAGCATGATGTTGTCGAAAATACTAGGTTTGTTAGCATGTGGAATTGGGTCTGTTTCTTATGTCAAATTGTTTAAGTTAGCTTGTAATGACTAATTGTTAAAAAGTCCATTAGTTTAGTATGTTAGTGTCGTAACGCGAAAAATAACCGGCGAAAAGGAGTGAACAGAAGAGTCGCCACCGAACGTTTTATCCTCGACATGAAAGGAGAACGATTGAAGAAAACCCGGGGGAGGAATGGAATGGTCGTCGCAACTAAGTTTGGGTGTCAAGAGTCAGTTACATGAAGGGAAGGTATTAGCACCCCCTCAATTCTGTCATACTCGACGGGATCTGCTCAAAGGGTATAAACCTTTGCTTTATCTGCTGCTAACTAGAAAGTGGAAAAAAAGCGGGAAACAAAGTAACCGAATGGGAGAGAAAAGGAAGTTGACTTGAGAGGACATCGCATCCCAACCTGACGTATCTCATCGAGAATGAGAATCAAAGTCAATGTAGTTCTTAGCGGAAATGAGATTTTTGTCGATAAGCATCGTGTTTGTGCCTAGGTATCTCCTAGTGAGAATCAGACCGCCATAATTTGGCTCACTACTGGTTGCAATTTGTTTATTTTTGTATTTTTTATGTTGACATTGCCAATGTTCTAACTCGGGTGTTGTCGCTCGCTGAATCGAGAGCGGGCGTTACCGTCTTGCTATTGAACGGAAGTGACAAGTCAATGTGTCCGCAAAGGAGTATGAGATGAGAAGAGAAATACGTGAAGCTTGGTTCGTTGTCTTTTAAAAGAAGTGTTTTGATTTGTTTTGTTTTGGCATGCATAGTGCTAAAAAATATGACATAAGCGCGAGTAGTTGATATATTGCTTCGAGATGGAACGTGCATTGGCACTACTCAAATATGCTTTAGGCTCCTGGCACATCGTACATCCCTTTTCCTTTTTTTGATGTTTTTTATTTTCTTTGTAGATGAGAAAAAGACTAAGGGTAAAGAAAAAACTAGGGGGGATCATACCTGACTCCTAATGTTAGCATACAAAGTTGATCCTATAGTTGAGGATTTATAAGGGGAAGACTACTTAGTTCTAGCATACAATGGTTAGTCCTATGTTATGGTTTCTAACTTATCTAACTGGTGAAAGTTAGAATAGGTGTCCTAAGAAATAAGAAAGCTAAGCTAACAACAAACAATGCAATGATATGAGATATCAAAGTAGATGAAGAAAGAAAAGAAGTGGGATGTGATTAAGATCACATAAGTGTCAACATCTACCTGATGCAAGCTAATACATTGAGTGGGGGTCAATTGTACACCCTCTTTCCACTTTGACCGATTCGATAACAAGAGTAGGACATATTTAAAAGCATCAATACGTAGTAGAGATAATGAATGACTCAAATGGAATAACAGGGGTCGATTGCGAACCCTACCTTCCATCAATTTCCTTCTTGAAGTCTTACGGGGGAATAAGGGAGTGGGATGCCTCTCAGAGGTCTTAGGCACAAATATAAATAAGCACACAAAAAGCCTCACTTGAGGACTTTCCATACAACCTTACTTGTCATGACATCTCTATTCCTACTTCTCATGGCATTTAAAATATTTAAAATAAGTGAATAAATCCTACCAAACGGATATAGATTTGTAGTAAAGCAACAAAAGCGCAATGCAAGCAAGTCACAAAAGCACCTGTTAATTAATGAACAAACAAGTTAGAAAAAAATGCACAAAGTAAAAAAAAATATGCCCTCCTTTGGTGATCTCCTTTGAGGCACCTTGCATCACTTAACAAGAGAGTTAGAAGTAACAAGGAAAAAGGTAATTACAAGTTAAGTTACAACTATGTTACCAAACTAGTTTACTTTGATGTTAGACGCAAACTACTAAAGTAAGACACCTAAATGCTACAAGTATGGACATGAAACATGAATACAAGTCAAATTCTGAATTAAAACTTTGGTAGAAGTATGCAAAATATCATACAAGTATCCTAACATGATTAGGTAAGGCAAGTTCAAGTCACCAAGGTCAAATAAACCAATTCAAGTAACAACTAGTTCCTAAAAACAAGCAACTTGCAAGGCAAACAAAGTATAAACCTTAAGTGTGAAAACAACAAAGATATAGACCTAAGCCAGTAGCTAATGACCTCTTAAATTTCCTATCCAAGTCCCTAAGAGGTTAGGAGAAAGCAACATACAAAGGTTAATCACTTGAGCAAACAATGTTCAATTAGAAAGCACAAAGCAAGTTTTGGTTTTATGAGATATGGAAGCCAATTAGAGGTCAATGGGATGTGAGCAAATGAATTTACATATTATAGGTCATGAATGAGGAAGTGATATGTGAATTAGATGCACCATAGTAAGCATATTACACAAATAACTCAAGTTAGAACAAGTTTTGACATACAAGTGACATTTACAAGTCATAAACTTTCAAACAAGCAAAGTGAAATTTGAAGTCAAGTAAGGATGATCAATTATGCCTAAAGTCGGTAAGTAAAGCATGTTCAAATTGGTTTTCAAGTCATACAAAAGTTAGTAGGAAAATAACCCTACAGATCTAAGAAGATAAGGCAAGCAAAAGGTATGTTCAATGCATAAAGCTTCACACATTACAAGGCATTCAAAGGCAAACAATTAGTGACCTATAATGGAATCTAAAGACTTATAATGGACCTATAAGAAGTTACCCAACACAATCCAAAAGGGTGGCATAAATGCCTTTTTAACATCTACAGTATGAATTAAATAAGCAAATAAAAGGACCTATAATCTAGGTGACATGGAAAAATAGCAAAAGGGTTCACTAAATTATGAAAATAAAACCCTAGATATCTAAATTCAGAAGTAAATCATACACAAAATATTGAATACAAGTTGATCATTTAAGGCCTTCAAAATATTCACACAATGCACCATGGTCAAATTATAGGTCGCCCACAATCTTGCATCAATTGGTCAAGAAAGAAAGACCTAAAAATCCATAAAAATTTCACAATGCACTTCAAGATATGTAAATTGAACCCACCAATTTTCATGCAAAATTTCAGAAGAGAACTATGTGAAATAAATGCTTTTAGGTGCCTTGATCATGAAGAAAACACTAAAAGATCAATGTATGGATGCATGAACCGAGGAAACTGAGACAATTATTTATGCTTAAAAGATACAATGGACGGTTGACTAGAATGTTGACTTCCTATTGGTTTAGTACATGATGTATCAGTAGTATGACTCCCCTGTGAAGCGTCACCATACTCCCACTGTGAGTGTTCACGACGCACACCACTCTCTTCACCCTTTCTTCTCTTTTTAACTCCTCGCTTCGGCTTGTACTTCAACGGTGGTGGATGCATAGAAGAAGTGGCTGGATAATTTAGTTATCTGATTTTATTCTTCAACACCCTTTGATCTAGAATATCTAAAGAATTGAAATATGTCTTCAAATCCTCACATTCTGCGTCTAAATCCATCTTTGATCCACTATCCTCTGGTCCGTCAGTATGCTCTTGAATGTGTAATTTCTTCCAGAAAACATGAATTTATTCTAAAGAAATAGATAAACCTTGTATCTGAAAACCAGGCAAGTTGACACGCACATGGTAAACCATGTGAAGTTCTAATGAAACAACCACATATTTCCTTGTTTATACCAACAAATTTGACTCGCTTTAGCTCCTTTTCTATGTGTTCTATACATTGCCTTGACATAAAACCATGCAAGTTGGTGTAGAATGGAGTGTTATACCGATGCTCAATGTTCACAATACTCTTTTCAAACGACGCTCTAATTGAGCCTAACTGCAACTTCAATATGGTGTTAACGATATCCCAACTGCGACATAAATATACCCGACTATGTGACAACATATTTTTAGTCTCCAATGTGTAGACTCCACCCTAAACCGCGATAAATAAAACACAATTAGACATCAATTATCTTAATTAATTAAATCAAATAATATGTCGGTATACCTGTTTGTTGTTGTGTTTCCCATATGAGTAACTATGGTTATCCATGCAGAAACAAACCTTTCTTTATACGGTGTCAACCGTGTTACTTTCACATAGTTAACAAACAAAGTTATTTTAACACAAATTGTCTTAAAGTACTTTAATTGAATTAGATATTCATTATCTCTATTATCATACATGATGTTGTTCCACAGCTCCATGACATGTTCATGACTTTCTGATTTAACATATTCCTTAAATTTCATGCTAACATTCTTGGAAATGTGGAACACACGTAATAGATGTGTTGAATTAGGAAACACATCTTCAAGTGCATTCATCAAGGCAATTTCTATGTTCGTCACAACAACATTTGGTAGCACTTTCTCAGAAAAAACAACTCTTTCAGCTTCTCCATTGCCCATTTGAAATTCTCCTCCCTTTCGTGTTCCAAGTAGGAAAATCCTACAAAAAACGTTAACTTTATTGACGTAACGCCAACAATCTCAAGCAGCGGTAACCGGTACCTATTGGTCGTGTATGTGGAATCAAAAATCAAAACCAAATGAACATATTCAACAACTTCACTAAATCAGGACGTGTCCAGAAAATATCAGCAACAACATTCGAGTCTTCCCTATTTCTTGTCTAACACATGTACTTTTCGTTTTGAATAAGACTCAACAACATTTTCATTTTAATCAATGAACCTCTCTTGCTTTCATGGTACGTAGATCTATCTTTATATACTTGTTCGACACTCGTGAGGTTTTCTGGATATTTGTCTTTCAACGCGACAACTATGTGTCTCAGAGGCATGTTATACTTCGTCATGTTATTCACAAAAATTCTCTCTTGAGGTTTTAGACGACCCAATATGTCACACCCTGATAAATCCCGACTTAGTCTATGATTGTGAAACCCAGACATAATGCTCACCCTCCAACCAATACCACTTGGCGAAGACCTCAAACGTAAGGGACATTTCACTTTCATACTAGCGAGACCATCCTTCTCCGATGAATGACTATTTTCAGACTTTTTCTTTTTATAATTTCCTCCTCTCTCACAATCCATTATCAATTTATCCTTCCTTCCTCGCTTGTTAGTTGCACTATTA
Source organism: Lathyrus aphaca (assembly GCA_963966055.1). Classification (NCBI taxonomy): domain Eukaryota; kingdom Viridiplantae; phylum Streptophyta; class Magnoliopsida; order Fabales; family Fabaceae; genus Lathyrus; species Lathyrus aphaca. Next base: position 486,046,881 of record OZ014522.1, read on the forward strand.
GAACGAATTGTGACCACTATAATACCATGTTTTTTTCCAATATTAAATGCCCAAACTAATATGTCGGCTTGACTCTTAAAAATTTGTCGATGAAAAACATAACAAGTTATAATAACACAAAACATGAAATCAAACGAAATAATATTATGTCTAGGTATAATACATACTTTGTGTGTAGTGAAGAACTGAGTGTAATCGCTACACGAGTCGGTAGACGATCCTGACGATTCTGAAGCGTAAATGGCAAGCATTTTTGAAGACTCTGTCATGTTACCGGAAATTTCATATAAAACTGAAATTCCCGGTATACCGAACATTTGGAATTACCGGTATATGAGTAGGAATTGATGCCGATTTTTTTGAAATTACCGGTATTTTTTACCGATAATTTTGGAATACCTCGTATTGTTTACTGGTAATTTGAAGTTATAACTACTGAAGATTTCGTTGGCGATAAAAACCTACCAGGAATTTCAAAATTGACTACAAGAAATTTCATTATTTTCAGAAATAAATTTTGGATTCAAAATGCAAATTTTTATATAAATAATACCAGGGGTGAAATGAAAATATCGAAAAAATTGAGGGGTGTCAGGTATGAGTGGGGTGACAGGTAGATTCCTCAAAATAAAATGTAGTATGTGTTTGATTGTTTGGATATCTTCAGAATGAAAGGTAAAGAATAAAATGAGACCTCCCATTTTTTGTTTGCATCATGCTGCAGGAAAGTGTGTTAGATGATTATAGGTAATATGTCGTTAAGTATTTATTTGTCAAGCGGTATGGTTATTAGCCCATATGAAAATTGTAATGGTTTATTTAAATACATTTGGTAACATAAATTTGAGACCGTTGACAACAATTGTTTTTACTCCTTCATAAATGGAAAATAAATATGTTAAAAAAAGAAAGCGGTTTGTCTATTTTAACTTGAAATAAATATAAATGAAATGGTTATTAATTAGGATAGGTTTATTAATTATTAATTATGTATACTTTAACTCTCAAGGCATAAAATATCGTATAATTCACAAAAAATGTGTGAAGTTATTTTGGGTGATTAATGGTTAGACATAGGATGAGAGGGAATAGTTTAACTATAAGAGGCTCAAAGCCATGTTGAATTTGTTTAGTTAGTGAGTGTAGACTAACTCAAAAACACATACAAAGTGTATTACGTACTTAAAATGGAATTCAGAAATATTTAGTACAATTGAAAATACAATAATTAATAGTTAATTAGTAGTTACATGTATGAAATATTTTTGACAGTGATAAAGTAAGTTGGATTTATGACTGGAAAAAAGATATTGTTTCCATTTTCATATTACATTGTTTCTTGAATTCGTACCAACCGGCAACAATATATATCTCATTTTGAAGTTTATCTTTTTTTTACCTGAATGATTTTTTATGTCTTTTAAATTATTAGATTATCATCATTTTTATTGTGAGATATTGGATAAACTCTAATATAATTGAATATAGTTTTTTGTTTCGACAGTTCGACAGAGGTTTAACATCTAGTCGAAGGTCGTTCACATGTTGTTTCCAAATTAGTGTATGTTGTAGTCGAAGTAGGGTCAAGTATATTTTTGTCGAAAATACTAGGTTTGTTAGCATGTTGAATTGAGTTTGTTTCTTATGTCCAATTGTTTAAGTTAGCTTGTACCCTAAATTATCTTGTAATGACTAATTGTTAAAAAGTTCATTAGTTTAGTATGTTAGGTTTTATTATAAATAGCATACTAGTCTCTCATCATAAGTGTGGAAAATCCTAATTAGGGTGATAGGGTTATTTATTATTCTTGAGTACTTGTAATCTGATTCAAAGAGAAAGTAAAGAATAACTGATATAACCAATTCTTGTTGTTCTTCTTATTTTACCATCTTTTCTATCTTTGTGTGTTTCTTGATCATATAGAAACAATTTATATTTTGTTTCTAAGGCATCAGACTTCACAACAAATTGGTGCGGTGAACATGGAGGAAGACACCATCAACAAAGTATGAGATTAAAAAGTTCAGCAGAGTGAAGGATTTCGATCTGTGGCACTTGAAAATGAACGCCCTACTGGTTCAGCAGGATTGTTTGGAAGCATTGAAGGGAGCATCGACCATGAACGTTGAGTTAGTAGAAACTCAAAAGACGACCATGATAGAGAAAACGCACAACACAATATTGTTGAGCCTTGGTGATAACGTTCTCCGACAGATATCAAAGGAGACTACGACATCGAGATTATGGTTAAAACTTAAAAGTTTGTACATGACCAAATCGCTGGTGATTCGACTCTACCTGAAGCAAGCTTTGTATTCATTCAAGATGAGTGAAGACAAAGTGTTGAATGATTAGTTGGATATGTTCAACAAACTGATTCTTGATCTTGAAAATATTGATGTGAAAATCGATGATGAAGATCAATTGTTGTTTCTGCTGTGCGCTTTTCCCATAACACATGCTCTCTTCAAAGAAACCCTATTGTATGGAAGAGAGTCATTGACCTTTGAAGATGTTCAATTTTCCTTGTACTCTAAAGATATGAATGAATGAAAGGAGCACACGACATCTTTTGTTAGTGAATGTTTGTACGTTAAGGGGAAATTCTTGAAGAAAGATGGTAGGTTTGACAAGAATAAAGATGGTAGGTTTGACAAGAAGATGGTGAGGCATCTAGTATTCGATGTTATCATTGTAAGAAGGAGGGTCACACAAGAAAGGTGCACCTGTGAACGCATGAAAGATCTTGGTGGAAAAGATAATGGTAATGTAGCCATTATACAAGATGATTATGAATCATCTGATGTCCTAGTGGGTTCAAGCAGCGACTCTAGCAAGGAATGGATTATGGATTCGGTGTGTACTTGCAACATGACTCCAAACAAAGACATGTTTGAGGAATTGTGTGATCAATATGGGGAATCAGTGTTGCTGGAAAACAACAAAGCCTACAAGATTGCATGTGTTGGATCTCAACTATGAATGCCTAAATAAATACCAAACTTACACAAATATTCACCAGGTTTCCTCTCTCAATTGTCACTATGATCTAGCTCCACCTCGTGGAGCTCATAATGGAAAATTACTATAGGATCTTGACAATTTCCATCATTATGATAATCAAGTATTCACGATTGAAGTCGTTTATGTCCATATGGACGTCTGTCCAATATAGGGAATCAATAGTCGCCATATTCCTCATATACTACTATAGGTGGTAACTTTCCCATTTACTCTCACAAACATAATCTTCTAGATCTTATATTTTTTCGGAAGAGAGGTAAAAATAAATATTTAAGGCAAGGGGACTAAAGTCATCCAGCTTTCATTGGTTTTTATTCTGGTCCATAAAAATAAAAGAAAATGCTTATTGTAGATGTCACTTAGATATGATTATCCAAAATCCCTAATGAATGCCCATTTGTTGGTCGACGTCTGAGAAAGGGCAACATTCATGGCCTTAAGGACCTCAAATTCAAAAAAAGAAGGTAAAAGGAATCATCACCGTATGTCATAAATGATAGAGAAATGCATGTAGAAAAACTCATTTGGTGAACCAGTAAGGGCAACCATGTTAACTCACTCTTCTTTAGAAGGGAGCTCCAAGATGACATCCAAAGCTAGACAAGTTTATGCTCTTGCAAAAGCCACATCTTCTTAAGTTATCCATAAAGGTTCAAAGTTTTCAACTCCCAAACATTTTGAGGAACTAGTTACCATCATTAAGTTCCTATGTCCTTGACGACAATATTGTAAAAAAAATCACTATTGTAATAGAAATTGTTATTCTAAATACTAAACAAGTCTAGTTTTAAATATTTATAATCAATTTTTGAGTTCAGTCTCCTCGCATTACCCATACAATGTCTCTACATTTTCATAACTTCTTCGAGAGTGGAGGGTTCGGTGACCTAGTTATCCTCATCTTACTCTCTAATAATGACCATCCCTAGAAAAAAGAGAAAATAAAATTAGAAAGATGAAATTCAATACCTAACAACTAGGATTTGACGATGGTGGCGACTACAAGAACCGAACTTGGAGAAGAGAGAGTTGGAAACGAATGGTTGCTCAAAAAATGTGATGAATGTGTATGCAGGAGTGAGAAAGCAGTTGATATTCCTCTATTTATAGGGACAAAAGCATATGCCTAGTAGGTATCATTACTAAATCGTAGAGTTGTACGTGTTAGTGGGTAATGGGATACATACTAGGCAGACGAAACACATTAAAAAAAATCAATGTTCCACTATGATTGTACCTTCCCAAGACAAAACTCATCATTCCAAAGAATTAAATACCATATGTACTTCTCCAAGTAATGCTTAAGGGACTCGCCCTCTAAGATAGGCTTAAGGGACCATCCCTTTGAGATATGGTTGAGGGACTCGCCCTCTAAGTAGCGCTTAAGGGACTCATCCTCTGAGCTACGCTTTGGAAACTTGTTTCTCTATAAAAGGTTGTCATCTATTGAATATAAATCACTTCGTCCTTCCTAGGTCTCGTTCATAAAGAATTATAGATTGAGATAATTTTAGTTGGACTCTAGGAGGTTACGATCCATAACTCAATCAACCTAAGAAGCAACACAAAATGATATTGAATTTTCTGATGACTCATGGACCGCATGTTCCGACCCATCATGCCCATGCGACGAGTCGCCGAACCCATTCACATATATTTTAAAAATTTAAAGTATTAAAATAATAATAAAATATAATAAATAGAAGAGGCATTCTATGATTGCACCGAAATTTGAGAAATAGTATAAAACTAAAAGTATCATGATTTTATTCCTTAAAATTTAATATTATTTATATGTAATATATTTTACACTAAGACGGTGCATCAAGCTTATGATACTATAAAATAGTCACTAGTTTTTGTTCCATCCCTTTATTTAATTTTATTTATGAGGTGAGAAACTCTTAGTATATACTCTGTTGATTAATTACTATCCATGATCATTGCAGTTTGATCTTGGTTAGTTGGCTTGCATCGCAATTATCATAGAAAATTGGACTTTAGTGTCCCTATTATCCTTCTAAATGATGAACAAAACATGTACCGACAGGTTATTATGTGTAGATAATATAGTGATTAGCTAGGTACGTAGCATGAAATAGGAAAGAGATATCCAAAATTATTGAAGAACAAATCGTCATCTCATGTAGGGCATGTGGAGCCTGTTAAGACCACTTGGCATTGACACATTGCATGTGGAAATAACATGCATTATGTTTAACTAGGTGGGACTAGAAGACACACAACATAATCACTTGATTCACAAGAAGAACAAAGTGTAGTGATCTGGGTAAGGTTTTTCTGTTTGATTTGTTTTGTTTCTTTGTCAATAATGAAATGAAATGAAACATTATTGGAGATAGTGATGAGGTGGTGCAACTATTAGCCACATGAAAAAGGAAACACTTTTGGACCACGTCATATGCTAATTGAGTTAAATGTATTATTAAGGGACTTAAAACTAATATATAGAAATTACTATACTTTTGACACGTCTGCAATGTTTGGTGGCGTCGGCAATTTTCTTTAATTTAATCAATTATTATGAATAATTTGTATAGTTGAAATGTGACAAGTGGCAAAAGTGATAGAACTGTCTGACTCAGCATGATACATAGATTTGTCATCGAATAATTCGTCAACTGGTACAATCAGTGGAGGAATGTCTCAATTAGACCCTCGTGCATGTATTGAGGGCATTGTTTTTTTTAGTGAAAATAATGCACAATTGCACACTATTCTTATTTTATCTTATTCAATAATGTACATAATTAAGAAAGAAGATTGTAATACCTTTGTTTTGAACAAAAACACCTCTTTGTATAAATAAGTTTTAATAATGATGCTTTCATTTATTTATTTATTTATAATATAGAGGTTGTGAAGTTTGACGCTCACTTTTATAAATAAATAAAAGATCATAAGTTTGGAGTTAAATGATTACTGACATTTAAATTAAATAGATTTAAATTTGAATGAGATGATAATGGTCTTTTCTAATTTAATAAGAGGTTTTTTATTTGAATACAACCATTGACATATAGCACTATTAAATTTTTTAGGATGAATTTTTTTGTAATTCCCTCCAACTTTAGGATTAATCTCTGCATTTGCGTATAGAGGATATCTAATTCATTAAAAAAAAAAGTTTAAGTGGTTGTCGTCATGCAAAAATTAATGTTTAACAAACCATTTGAGTGATTGAATGAATAATAGTTAGTTTGTTTAATTGTTTGATATTTTTAATCTTTAAGTGTTATGCTAAATTTTTTAAATCTTGATTGAATTCTTTCTTTTTAAGTGAGTGTTTATATAATACTTTGTCAACTGGTTTAAAGTTATTCATTAGATTGTTTACTCGCTAAAAATATAAATGTGTGACAAGCCCTAGTGATTAAAGATTGTTAAAGGCTTTAAAGTTATTGTAGGATTGAGAACTAGCTCACGTGGGGTGAGAAGTTTCTATGTTGTAGTTAGTTCCCCTTTCTGTCACAATATTATGGTATTTATAGTCACCATATGCCTAGACCCAAGACCTCATCGGAAATAGAAATCACTTAACAAGTGGATAGTTTTTCTCCTGATATTATATTCAGGGGAGCGTGAACCATTTTCCTTATGACTTCTTCCATGTCATTGTGGGATAAGCTCAAATCACATGTCGGGTGACTCATCCTTTAAGAAGGCAAGATATCAAGACAAACAATGATACATTTAATAAATGGGAGATTGATTTGATAAAGGGGCGATTGAGAACTCCCATGCCACCTCTGATATCATTCAATAAAATAAACCAATTTAGATTATGATTCTTCTTATGATTTAGGCATCAACCTATAAGACTAATCCAATCACATAGACTCAATCTCTTCAAGGTGTTCGATTTATTGACGTATATGTGGATCTCCTTCACTTGTCATCATACATGAACATGTATCATTTTTCACTCCGAGTCATTGGATCACCATCTAACGGTCACCTGCATTTCACGTTGATGAAGACATTTACAATGGTCTTTCATATATAAGCATGACCATGAGTCACACCCATGTACGATTTATTAAACACTTACAAATTCCACATCAATATTTTACTAACTTGATTATCAAAGGGCTAGCCTTTTACAATTACAACTATGAGTCACACCCAGGTAAGAAATCTTAAGGTTTTTACAATTACAACTACCTACTGAATTTCTGCATATTACAATTAGTTAATAATTGTTTGATATTTCTACTCATTCACATCTAGAAACCTTGTTGAAAATATAAGCTCTAAATATTCAGCATATTTATAACAATATGCAGAAACTAGTCGTTAGGAAGATAACATGACTAAGTGACATTGCTTTTCCTCCATAGTACAAGAGTCGTTGAAGATGAATACTCAACAGATTCTAAGTCCAATGGGTAACACATTTAAACTTTGAGTCTTCAAGAGGATTTTTACTAATAGAGTCGTTGAGAGAAGTCATTTGTAGAACTGTTCAACGTTTCTTGAGTCTTGCACCAAGTAGACTCTAGTTGACATTCTAATAAGACAATACAATATGTTTTACAGTAATACGAACAACCAAAGTTTTACCACCAACTTTGAATGGTACCAAAAACTAATATACAATAACCAAGTGCAATTACTCTTTTGAATGTTAAGGCCTTCAGTTCAGAGTCTACGTTCAACTACACTAGTAATTGTTCTTCAGATTCTGTCACCAGAAGCCAGAAATGAAGCAACTCTCAAGTGTGTTCATGTAGAACAGATTCCAATTATTTATGTAGAATGATGTAGAACCTACAATAAATAAAATACACCATTGTTATTTCTGTACTCGCGAAAACCTGCACCCTCTTTTGGGTAGAGAGAAATATGCATCACACATGTGAACTTTTAATTTATCTAATGAGCTTGAAGGAATGGGAAAAAATCTAAATAAACCAATAAAGAGATCTGAAATTAGGGGTGGTTATACTAAGGGAAGGTACTAGCATCCTAAGTATCTATAATACTCTACATAAACCTCTTGTTTATATATGTGATATTGGTTAAATTATTTGATTTTTATTAGGAAAGTTTCTCCTTTGGGCGATGATGAGAGTGTGAGATATTTTTGTTGTTTTTTGTTGTTTTTGTAGTGTATATGAAAGGTATGGGAACTTAAGGGTTTTATATATTAGTATGCTCACTAAGATCTTGCAATCTTATGCCTACGTATTCTCAAAAAAGAACTTTGAGAAATCATAGTGTTCGTATTTCCACCTACTAATGGGTGGAATTGGGTTTTTGAGAAGAGAGAAATTGTCAATCTTAAGGAAGATATATCACATATTCACCACAAACATTTTTTAGAATAATAAGGTGAAGAAGCTTTAACTTGGATATTGAAAATCCAGAGCAATGCCACATTCTTTCTTGGCTGAGTCTTTGCATAGTAAGAGAATGACCTTAACTTGGATATCCAATCAACAGCTGTGCCACTACATCACTTAGATGAAATAAACGTTTTTTCACCATAATAAGATAGGGACCCCAACTTTGTTTTTTAATTAACAAGTATGCCACTTACATCACTTAAATGGAAGAAAAAAAAGTTTGAAAAGTTTGATTTAAATCTGGTGTAATATAATCGATATCTCTTTTATAGAGATGACTCATGTCTTGTATCTGAGAGAGTTTTAATTGAATGCAATTAGAGCTATGTCTTGACTTGAATGTTTTGAATATTGGGTGTCATTAGGGTTATGACTTGACTTCAATGTTTGCTTGTATAAAGCCCAAAAGGAGGCTATGATGCTTGTATAAATCCCAAGAGGAGGCTATGATTCTACTGGGAAATTGATTGTTGAAGTCACAAGGTGATTGTGTTTTAGTTTAAATTTTTGAGAACCTCATGGGAAAAATCCTAAAGTTTCAATAAGAGTTGAGAACCTAAAGGGGGATCCTAGTTTTGGGCTAAGTTATAATTTGGAGGGAAGTATTCAAGGAAAATCACATAATAATATGATTTTATCATGATTAGGGTTTAGAGGTTGAACATAAACACTAATGCCAAAAGAAACTTAACAAGATAGGATTGAATAAGTTTTAACAAAGATATATGCCAGTATATACAAAGATATATACAACATGGTGAAGGCACACATATGTGCATGGCATAAATATATTCAAGTCATGGATGAAAATGGATAGATAATGTTTGAATTTATGGAGGTTTATGAAGGAAATATGCATGATTTATACATTTTAATCAAAGTGATAACATGGATAGATATTCAAACATGGTATGAATCAAATTTAAAATGAATCAAACTTAAAGGGAAACCCTAATTATATGCAAATATGTTTTGAAAGATTAATAAAAATGAAACCTTAATTGATTATTTAATAAAAGGTATTTTTCAAAGGAAATTTAATTAATATAGTGTATTAGTCTAGAAAAATATGTTATGTAGATATAAGAAGTCTTAAATAAGACATGTTGTTCACGTTAAGGATTAGGATTAGGTTAAGGAAATTTTAGAAAGAAAGTCATTTTTCAAAGGTATAAACACCTAGAAAAGTACTACTTTTCAACTTGATAAAAATATATCAAATAAATATTATTTTTGTGAATTTTTCATGGATTCAAATAATAGGGGGTATAAATGAGAAGTGTGAAAAAGTTATATTAAAAAAAGATCAATTTTGCTTTGTGAAATAATCGTATAAAGTTGTGAAGAAAAACAAGAAAAATGGTGATAAAAAAATAGGAAATGTCTTGGCCAAGGTTTTAACTTGTGATCTGAAGATGGCGGGGACAAAATTTATCCACTGGGTCATGTGCTTATGTGTGATATAGAACATGCACAATAAAATATATATTAAAACTGGAGTTGAAAAACATTGAAAAATAAAAGTGCACAAAAGTTTGGGGCAAGGGGGATTCGAACCCCAAACTTGTTGCACAACACACTCTAAAACACGCGCACTAACCACTGAGGTGGTAATACATCAAAGATATAAGTTGAAATTAGTAAAATAAATATTAAAAATGCATAATATTTTAAAAAATAGCGCCAACAGTCTTTTTCTTCAACCTCGTGCATCATCATCTTTTTCTCAAAATTTGAATTTACTATCTCCTTTGTTTCTCAACCATTTTGAATAATATAAAAACAAAAATTGCTTTGTTTTTCATGAGGATTTGAATGGTATGATTGGATTTTATTTATTTTTAGTGTATCAATATAAATTGGACAATAATCGGTATGAACCCTAAATGCAAAGCCTAATGTGAAATCTCATATGTACATGATAAACAACAATTGATTGAGGAAAAATGATTCTCACACTTCCATAAACATAATGGAAACTTATTATAATACATATGATGCATGAATCATAGAGTTTGATAGTTTTAGGCTTACCTTGAAAGAGAGAATCGAATTCTCTATTAGAGATGTTACATATGCAAAGTAATGATGCATAAAGATTCCTTGACCCTTAAGGATTGTGTTGATGTGCTTAGAATGTCATGGAACCTTTTAAAACTCTTTGCTCGAATCCAATTGCAAATAGGAGTAAGTGAGATATGGAGATGTTATATAAGTTGTTATAGATGGATGATGGGTGTTTAGATAGTTTATAAGATGTTTATGTGAGATATTTGGATGATTGAATTGAGTGGAAATGAATTGGTTTGAGATTTCTCAATTTTCACTTTTTGAGAATTTAGAATTTGACAAGAATATGGAATTGTGAGCAAATAAGTGTTGTTATTGTTTTGGTGTATCTGAATTGATCAAATGTGTCCTCTATTTATAGAGAAACAATTTTTTTTATGAATAGTGTGGGAAAAGGGAGCATGTTATTGTCCAATGGATGTAGTTATGCATAATTTCTTAAATGCCAAGGTACAAGACTAGCTTCCTTTAGAATAGATTCATCTTTGACTCAATACACATTATGAAATCTGAATATTTGTTGTTTATGAGTTAATCTTGACAGGTTGGGAGGTTTCCTTGATGTTTATATGTGTACGTTTTTTTGTAGAGGATCTTTAATATTGATGAAAGTCGGCGGAAGTATTGTCTCCAATTGGCCGAAAAGAGACATAGAGGGTTTCGAGCCTTATTATCAAACAAATATCTGAGGGATGATGAAAAAACATGTTGAAGCAGAACTTCGACACTTGGATGCAGATTTGATTACACCGGAAGAATGGGGCACTTTTGTAGCCAAACAGAAAACTGAAAAATTTCAATGTAATGTTATCTTTTCATGTCTATTAATTGTATTATATACTTGTTGCATTAGTTTGTTCTGGTATGACTTATACTTTTTTATCCAGGATTTGAGTGCCATTAATCGCCAAAGAGCATCACAACTCGCATATCCATATAGAAAGGGCGTTTGGAATACGCACGCTTATAACAACAAATGGTAACTATATATAAATGATATGATATTATTAATTGTCTCAATATGTTATAATTGACAATCGTATTATTTGTCTCAATGTGTAGTTAGAAGAGGAGAAAAGTGAAGAAAAATATCTTCTGGAACATGTTTTGTGGAAGGCTGCTCATGTGGGAAAGAGTGAAGTTGCTAGTGAAGATGTTCAGCATGTTTATGAGGAATGTGTAAGTATAACATTATGTCCTTAAAATATAATTAATTTTTAATCCCCGCTAATAATTTTCGATTTGTCAATGAATTTCAGGATACTATATCTCTTTCAACCAAGCCAATGATGCATCATGATCCTACTTACCCTTGAAGGTAGGAGGATTCTCTCTCTGAAAAGTCGCCAAACTACGAGATCCAACATCCTCCCCAGCGTTCGGAAAATTCTGCACAGCCTGAGCCATTTCTTGCATAGCAACAACCATCGCAACATCGTTGCTTCCAGCCATCTAAACTTAACCATTACAATACAGCGAAAGTTAGAACTAGCTAACAATACTCTATTGTTAAACGACTATGACTCGACAACTTGGCCGGACGAACCGACCTGCTCTGATACCACTAATGTAACACCCCAATTCTACCCGATAGTTATTAACAAAAACAGGTATAAAAACTTCAACAAATTAAATCGAGATGATACATTTCGACTTTAAAAACTTTATTGCAACACCTGATAAGTCTTTAAAACAACTACTTTATTACTACGCGGCAGATTCATAAAAAATAACTTAAATTATATTCAACATCAAAGCAACTTAAGAAAACAACAATTCTTTAATTAAAGAACTTAAAATTCGGCAACTATAACAAAAGTCAACATCAGCATAAAACAAGCGTTAACCCCCTGAGTGTTATGTATCAGAGCGACAACACCGATCGAATCTACTAAGGTACTTCGTCCTACTCTGGATCACCTGCACGTTAGCAATAGATGGCAACATTCAAATAGAAGGGGTGAGATATCTAATATTATAATCAAGAATATGATAAATAACATATTGAATTAGATTACATGAATCACCACTTCACAAACAACCAAAAACTTAAAATCAACATAAAATACAACACCACAACGTAATATGTAACCTTATATGCAACTTAGACAAATGTGATGCATGTGGTACCAACGGATCAAAACTCCCAACTTATAATTATGTCAATTAATAGAGGCGTGAACACAAGGCATAAAAGCCTTCAACTTTATTTTTGCCAATCCAGGCCAACTCATCGAGCAACCAACTTCAACTTGAATAATGATATGCTATGCAACTCAACATGAGTATCAAACAACAACTATAATTACATAACAACACAACAACATTAAACTTTGGCCAAAGGCCTACAACTCATAATCTTGCCATTTATAAGGCATTGCAACATACAACAAAATCAGTAACTTTTCAACTTGCAGCAAACAACACAACACAACACAAGTACAACAATTACACTACACTATTATTTACAAGTTCCGACTTAAAACTGATTTATTAAACTAGTCACTATGCTCTGTTATTGCTACTTATTACTAGTTTATTACTATGCTTTTGTTAAATCCATGACAGCGGCCAACATACCAAACCTGCTACTAATTCTACTCTTTTGTTACTTATTTTTCTTCTACTGATTCAATGCCTAATTACTTACCAACTCCCTATCAATTGATTATTGTAACCTTTGTGTTATACCTTGAAAAATACGATCCTAGCGATGGACGCGGAAAGAACAACAGAGTCTCCATCTAATTCTATTTATTCTAACGAGAGAAAATGAAGATATAGACACAACCTAATAAGGATAAGAAATGGTCACGTAAGAAGAAGGTATGAAGCACGCCTCACGTCCATTGTACTCAACAGGAACCTCTTAGTTTAACTATGCGATTGAATGTTGATTTATGTCTTTGTCTTCTTCTAAGGGTAGATGTTTGCTAAGATCGTTTGATTTTAAAGGAAAATGAGTATTTTTAATTATTGTTATGGGGGAAATGGTTAGTTTTTTTTAGTGTGTTTTCGGTTTCAAAGAAGAATGGAAGGTTTGGTTATGGAAGATTTGGGTTGAGTTGTGTTCAGGTTGGAGCGTGAATGGTGTAGTTGCGTTTTGAATCTGAGGTTGAGGTTGAAGTGGTTTTTTTGTGTTGTTGGGTTTCTGTTAAAAATAGGTTGTGATAATGGTGGTGATGAAGTGATGATTTTTTTTGGTCCGATAATTTGAAGGTTTTTTTTTTTGAAATATATCATGATAGATGTATTTTGCTATGACTTTTTCTTCTTATCGCTGCTGAGTTCCCCCCTCTTTTTATTATGAAATCAATTTTCAATGCCAACGTTAACTTCCCCTTTCAGAAAGGTCCAATACTGCTTTTTGTTTGCAGGTTTTGGTGTTCCCATTTGGTGTAAAGTTTGGAGGCTTGTTGGAGCGTCTGTTTTGTGCAGGCAGATTGGTGTAGGGTGTGAAATGCGCAGAAGTTGCAGGTAATGGTGCAGACTTGTTGTACGATCCAGCAGGCTGGCTGTGTAGAATTGTGGAACAAAAGTAGGTTTTGGTGTGTTTTGATGGTCAAAGAGCAGAAAGTCTATCGTGGTAGCAGGGTATTTTTGTGTAAAAATAGTTGGTTGTACGTTGGCTTACAACTATGTGATTTGACTTGTATTGAAGTAATTACTTTATACAAATTTTAAACTTAGCTAGAATAAAAAATACACTATTAAGATAAAAAATTAAACTAACTATAAATAATTAATTAAAGCTAAAATCTAATTAAAAATTAAACTAACTAAATTACACCAAATAAAATAATAAACTAATATAAATTAAAAAAACTAATTAAATGTAAATGTTTAAAACTAAACTAAATGAGAAATAAACTAAATAAAATAATATATAAAAGAACTAACTATCACTACAACAAAAATCACATTTAACAGCGCACCTTAGACAACGCTTATGTGAAAAAGCACTGCTATAAGTTAAAAAAATTTAAAACACGGAAACTGTTCACAAAATATCTTAAAAAGCGCTGTCTAAGGTGCCCTTTAGACAACGCTTTCTCAAAGCGCTTTTAAAGGTATATCTTAGACAATGCTTTTGATAAAGCGCTGTCTAAGGTCTTAAAATTTAAAAATAAATAAAATCAAAAGCACTGTCTAAGGTCAACCTTAGACAACGCTTTTAAAAAACGCTTTTAGATGTCACCCTTAAACATCGCTTTCTCAAAAGCGTTGTCTAAGGTCTAATTAAAATAAAATATTAGACTCAGTTTCTATTTTCGTTCTTTCTGTTCTTTCATTTTCCCTCCAGCGAAACGCGATAAACCTAAACAGCGAATCGATCTTTGAAGAAGTGTTTGAAGAATCTTTCGCCGCGAACGGCCATTTTGGAGTTGACTGGGTTTTTTATTTCTGGTGTTCTTCCCTTTTTGCGGTATGTTCTTCGTTTCATATTATTTTTGTTGACTGAGTTTAGTGTCTTAGTCATGTTGAAGTTGTTTTGACACCATCTTGCTCTGCCTCGAGATAGGCAAAATCCATCATGACACGCCTGCAAGATTCGTCTAACCCGGCTTTCTCACTTTCTCTACCAAAAACCAGACAAGTATGATATGTCAATCAATAATGCTATGTAACTATTTTTCTACTTCACATTTAATTTGCATAATTTACAGACTTACCTTCCTAACTTCTCTGGGATCTCTCCCTTTAGTTTCAGCCTCTTGAAATCCTTGAATGACATCTTCAGTTTCGACATTTCACTTCCGTACTTGGAGTCAAACTATTTTTTATATTCGGTATACTCTTCCTGAAGCCGGAACCTTCTCTGATGTACTTACACGCAAATTCCCTATCATAACACATTTATTGCTATCACATAACGACACATATCTTTCTTAAACAACCTTATGATAATCTATCGGTCTTAGGAGTTTGAAGCAAGTAAAACACTAAATAAGTTGTTATATTATACACATCACTACTTTACAAGACGACATTCCTAAATTTCACAGTTTATCCCAGATCATGACATGCATCACACAATCGGTGTTCACGTCACTAACATTATAACTATCTATAGCATTTTGTAATCACATAGAAAACAAATATGCCTAATATCCTAATCATGACAAAAACACAATCAAGATACAATTTATATTTTTTATAGACATGCATCAAACAAACCATATTTTAGGTCATTCACATCTACATAATACATTCCATTCTACTACAGTGGATATACGAGTTTTTATTGTTGATTCTTACCTATCATCACGGTTGAACGGAACAATCCTTGACATGCTTCCTCAAAACCAACTGTTCCGGCGTCGACTCTTCTTCTTCGCAAACGCAATACCACCAATGTATCAGACAATTATTTCTACACACAACCTTTTGCTGCCCTAAAACCACACTTCGCTAATGGGCCCACTTTTTTATGATTCCATTTAGCCTTTTTTTGCAGCCCAAATCCATTTCTATTATGTCAATTCTTTTCTAATTACCTATAACTCTTGTTATTATATTTTTCTCTACTAAACCCTTTCTAATTCCTACACTAACACTTAACTTTTTAATATGTATTATTTCTACAAATACTCTATTTACTTCATATACTACTGTCACTTAATTTATTATATAATTTTTTCCCTAAAATCAAAAATCCAATTTTCCTATAGGAATTTATACTGCATTCTATTATTTTATCAATTCATACCTTTTTTTTTAAAAAAATTATCTCCATTTCGTATTATTACAATTATTATAAATATTTTCCCTTTTTCCGTATTTATGCATTAGGAATTATATCTTAACTATACATTATTTTATTTTTTTTACTTTTGTGTTTCTAA
This sequence comes from Lathyrus aphaca, assembly GCA_963966055.1. Taxonomy (NCBI): domain Eukaryota; kingdom Viridiplantae; phylum Streptophyta; class Magnoliopsida; order Fabales; family Fabaceae; genus Lathyrus; species Lathyrus aphaca. The sequence goes on from OZ014522.1 coordinate 486,063,191, forward strand.
TAATTATTTTATAACGTCAAATATTCGAACAATCCGGCCCGTACAAACGCACGTGTCAGTTTCTAGTTTTAACAAACTTTACACCTTTGGATTCTAGCTAAAGGTCTATTGATTATAATGATACACCATCAATACATAATCTTTTTACTTATCTCCATCCTCTTTGCCCTTTTTCGATCTTCAACACCATCTTCATTAATATTCTTAAGGATATAAACAGATCAGAAAAAACAAATTAAATCGATAATCCAAATCAAATCGGAAAAAATCAATTGATTTAGTTAGGTTAAAAAACCGAACCAAACCAATAAAAACTAAGATGGTTGATTCGGTTCTTGGTTTTAATTTTTAGGAACCACCAAACCGATGAACCGAACCGAAAAATTTAAATAAATACTTAATCTTTTATTTAGCCAATTAATAAGCTCAAATTTTGTATCGGTCCATCATTTATCCATATTTGTTTATATTTTCTTTCTTTGAACCAAATATGTAGGCAAAACCAAACTCTAAACATAAAAAATAGAAACCATAAAATTTGTTCTCACCAAACTACTGCTCTGGCTATTTGTCACCATTGTTTCTTTCGTCACCGTCATTCTTATAGGTTATGGTTTCCTTATTCATCTTTAAGTTCTCTTCGTTACTTTTCATCTTTTTTTTTTATCTTGTATGTTTCTTCTTCAACGGATTTCCTTCTAATCTTGTAAAATAGTTTTGATGTGTGTTTGAGGTGTGAAACATATTAATTTATGTGTATTGAAACATTTTTGTCTTTATTGTTGTGTTTTATTTGTTAAGCTTTCAAATTCCTCCCAACCTTCTCATGTCAAGTGTAGCATAAAATATACCATGTGTGTATTATTTTAAAAAATTAATAGCATAAAATAATTCGAACAATATTAGAGCAAATGATACAAAAATAAATATAATGTTTAAAAAAAATGTTGTAAACTGATCAACAAAACCAAACTGAACCGAACCAAACCGATTAGTTTGGTTTTGTTCTATTTTTAATAAACACAAAAAACCGAACCAAACCAAACCGATGAATATATCATCAGTTTGGACAATTTTTTTAGTAAAAATCGATTTAAACTGAACCGATTAAACCCCTAAATATTTATTCTTGCATGTTTCAGAAAAATTCCAAAAAAAAAAAGAAAATTCCGAAACCAGTAAATTTAAATCTAAATTTCAAAAGTGCAGTAACTTCTATAGTTTACATTCTCACAAATCAATATTCTAAACTCCACCAGAACACTTTCCATTCTCTCTACCAAATAAATTCAGCCCAATGAATTTCTCAAATCACTTTCCACTAAACCCCACATCAGCGTATGAATTTTGAGATCCAAATTCATGTCATATTTGGTGGATCCATATTTATATTTATGTTGCATATTATATTTAAAAGCTTTTTCAACTACCCACCGAAAATGCTACATGGAACATAAATTGCAGTTAACATTAAATGTTCTATGGCATAATATAGACTTCTCCTTTTATATATTTGTCTTTTATAGTCTAACGTTTCAACTTTGATAATGTTAGTTTGACATAGTATTATGGTTAACAGTTAAAGAATTTTGAATATTTAGACACAAGTAAAAATATTAGCCTTTGAATAATTTTATAATTCGAAGAAAAAAATGGACGAGAATGAGATGGTGAACGGTTAGATTTAGGAACTCATATTTCAGTATATTGATGTTGTGAATTGAATACCTTAGAAACAAAGTATAATATGTTTTTTTATGATCAACAAATCCACAAGGGGTTAGGGTTTAGGGTTGTCAAAGATAACAACAAGGATTTGTTATAAACTAATATTCTTTCCTTTCTCTTTCGACAAGATTACAAGTATATAAGAATAACAAATAACCTCTCTCACTATTGAATTAGGGTTTTATCTTCCTATTTTCCCTTATACAAAATATGAGAGACTAGTATGCTATTTATAATAAAACGAACGCACTAACCTAATGTTTTTTTTAACAATCACCCATTACAAGCTAACTTAGGGTACAAACTAACTTAAACAATTTGATCCATAACACAAGGCCCAATTAAACAATAACATGTGAGCAGACTTCGACAAAATGTTATTCATACTAGGGTTTGTTCCAATATTCCACAAATATCCACCTTAGAACACACCTTATACCAACAAGAAACAAACTAGCTTTCTTCATGTAGCTTTATCAACTGCATACAGTGGAAAAACTTGCAACTGGGCAACGTCTTGGTGATCATATCAGCAGCATTATGATCTATCGAAACCTTCAGCACTTGGATTTCTTCACGCTCGATTACCCCTCTAAAGAAATGCAACCTCACATCAATGTGCTTGGTTCGCTTATGATAGGCTGAGTTATTCGACATGTGTATTTCACTTTGAATATCACATTTAACAGTGATACTTCGACCTTGAAGTTTCAGCTCCTTTGCAAAACCTTCAAGCCACAATGCTTCCTTTATAACTTCAGTTAGGGCGATATATTCCGCTTCAGTGGTTGATAAGGCAACAAACTTCTGAAGTGTTGCTTTCCAACTAATTGATGTTCCAAACATAGTGAAAACATATACAGAAATATATTTTCTGGAATCCATACAACCTGCATAGTCAGAGTCGACATATCCTTCGATTGCTGCTTTACTATCTTCACCCAAGGTTCCACCATAAATTATGACTCTATTCAGAGACCCATTTATGTACCTTAGAATCCACTTCAATGCTTGCCAGTGAGCCTTTCTAGGATTCGACATGTACCTGCTTACAAGACTTACTGCATATGATATATCGGGTCTAGTACAAACCATATCATACATCAAATAGCCTACTATATTAGCATATAAAATGTTATTCATTTAAGCTCTTTCGACATCAGTACTGGGACACTGATCTATACTCAGCTTGAATTGAGGGTTTGTTGGAGTAACAACAGGCTTTGAATTCGACATACCAAACTTTTTGAGAATCTTCCGTAGGTATGCCTCTTCAGGATTGTTTCATCAAGATCACCATACAAGAACACAGTCTTACATCCATCTGTTCCAATTCAACGTCGAAATGTGCCACCATGGCAAACAACATTCGAATAAACCTGTGCTTCACAATAGGAGAGAACACATCATTGAAGTCGACACTTTCTTTCTGAGTGAACCCCCTTGCAACTAACCTTGCCTTGTATCTTTTCGACGCCACTCCTTTTATTCATTCCTTAACTTTGAAAATCCATTTACAGCTGATTAACCTGACTCCAGCAAGTTTCTTGATCAGTTCCCAAGTATTTTTATCATAAAGAGATTTCATCTCATCATCCACGGCCTTCGGCCATTCAGTCTTATTTCGACTCCTCATAACTTCCTTATAGTCTCTAGGTTCTTCGTCTAGAACCTCACTTGCAGAGATTAAGGCATAAGCTATAAGATCTGCATACCCAAGTCACTAAGGTGGCTTGATGACTCTTCTCGACCTGTCTCTTGCCAGCAGGTAGTCATTATCAGTCTCCTCATATTCGACAACAATTTCTGCTTCTTCTTCGACTTCATCTGGGTTATGCAATTCAGTATCACTAAGCTCCACCTCAACAGGAATTTCTCCCTGTTCCAGCTCTTCGACAACATTGTCAGTTTTCTTGAAAGCCATCTCAGCTTTATTGAAAACTACATCTTGACTGGTGATACACCTCCTGTGACCTGGCTCTAGGAACCAAAGCCTATAAGCTTTGACTCCTTCAGAATATCCCATGAACATGCATTTCAGAGATCTAGGTTCGACCTTGTCTTGCCTAATATGAGCATAGGCTACACATCAAAATACTCTTAGTTTGTCGAGATCTGGTGGATATCCCGACCAAACTTCTTTAGGTGTCTTCATATCTAACGTAGTCGAAGGACATCTGTTTATCAGATATGTTGCTGTCTAAACAACCTCAGCCCAAAAAACCTTCTTCAATCCAGCACTAACCAACATGCATCTAACCCTTTCGAGGATTATTTGATTGAATCTCTCATCTAGACCATTTTGCTGAGGGGTACCTACTACAATCTTATGCCTTGCAATCCCAGACTCGACACAGTAACTGCCGAAAGTTTCCTTGCAGAATTCAAGGCCATTATCAGTTCTCAACCTCTTGACCTTTCTGCCAGTTTGAGTTTCGACCAGAATCTTCCAACTCTTGAAATTCTCAAACGTTTCATTCTTCGTCTTCTGAATGAATACCCATAACTTTCTGGAATAGTCATCAATTATGGATAGAAAATATCTTGCACCTGAATATGAAAGATTCTTTGCAGACCACCAAATATCAGCATGGATGTAATCAAGGGATCCATGTGTTCTTTGTTTACCTTTGTTAAACTTCACCCAACAGGATTTACCAAATACACAAGGTTCACAAAACCCCAACTTCTCGACTTTGTCACCACCTAGCAGGTTCTTTTCTCCAGTTCGACCAGGCCTCTCTCGCTGACATGGCCCAATCTCATGTGCCATAATTTTGTCTTCGACAACAGTTTCGTGGATGCAACATTTATCGAACCACTTACAACTTCAGCCTCAAGGGTATACAAGCCTTATTTCTTCATGCCTCTCAAGACTTCCTTCGACCCTTTCATGACTCTTAGGATACTTTTCTCTCCTTAAAAGACATATCCCTTCTTGTTGAATTCACCAAGAGAAATCAAATTTCTCTTCAAGTCAGGTACATACCTAACTTCAGTCAATAGTCTTATTGACTCATCACAGAGCTTGAATCTCACAGATCCAATACTTGCAATTTTGCAAGCTTTGTTGTTTCCCAGCAGCACTGATCCACCATCTTGATCACATAATTCCTCGAATAAGTCTTTATTTGGAGTCATGTGCCAAGTGCAAACTGAATCCATAATGCACTATTTTCTAGAGTCGCTGCTCGAAACCACAAGAACATCAGATGAGTCAAAATCATCTTGAACAATGGCAGCATTGTCATTATCATTACCTCCATGATCTTTCAAGCGTTCATGACACACCTTTCGAATGTGACCATCCTTCTTATAATGATAGCATCAAACACCAGATGTTTCACCACTATAAGACTTCTGCTGACTTTTACCTTTCTTCTTGTCGAACTTACCATCCTTTCGCAAGAATTTTGCCTTAACGGTCAAACCTTCACCAATCGCCGAATGTTTATGCTCCTTTCGTTTGTTCAAGTCCTTAGAGTACAAGGCAGATTGAACATTTTCAATGGTCAGGGACTCTCTTCCATACAATAGGGTTTCTTTGAAGTGCGCATGTGTTCTGGGAAAAATGCATAACAACAATAACTCTTGATCTTCGTCATCGATCTTCACATCAATATTTTCAAGATCAAGAAGCTTGTTGATCATATCCAACTGCTCATCCAACACGTTGTCTTCACTCATCTTGAATGAATACAAGGCTTGCTTCAGGTAGAGTCGATTCACCAACGATTTGGTCATGTACAAACCTTCAAGTTTCAACCATAACCCTGATGTCGTCGTCTCCTTTGATATCTGTCGAATAACCTTATCACCGAGGCTCAACAATATTGTGATGTGTGCTTTCTCAATCATGGTCGTCTTTTCAGTTGCCATTAACACAACATTCATGGTCGTCTCACCCTTCAATGCTTCCAAGCAACCCTGTTGAACAAGTATGGCTTTCATCTTCAAGCGCCATAGACCGAAGTCGTTCACTCCGGTGAACTTTTCAATCTCATACTTTGTTGAAGGCATCTTCTCCTCGCTCACCGCACCAATTTGTTGTGAATCAGATATCTTAGAAACAAAGTATAATAGATTTTTTTTTGATCAAGAAACCCACAAGGGTTGGGGTTTAGGGTAACCACAGATAAACTGTTATAAACTGATATTCTTTCCTTTCTCTTGAAACAAGATTACAAGTATACACGAATAACAAATAATCTCTCTCACTTTTGAATTAGGGTTTTATCTTCTTATTTTCCCTTATACAAAATATGAGAGACTAGTATGTTATTTATAAGAAAACTAACACAATAACCTAATGGAATCTTTAACAATTATCCATGACAAGCTAACTTAGGGTACAAATTAACTTAAACAATTGAATTCATAACAAAAGGCCCAATTAAACAATAAAATGTGAGCGGATTTCGACGACATGTTATTCGTACTAGGATTTGTTCCAATATTCCGCAATATGAAATCGACATTATAAATATTTTACAAATCAAACAAAACAATATCTACAACTTTAAATGAAATCAAAATTAATTCATTTTTTGATTTATTTAATCTCAAAATATAAAGTACTACTACTGTTAAAAAATATATATTTTTGCATGCAATGATAAATTATTTCTAGAAAATAATTTACTAAAATAATTTTTTAAAAATAGATTTGAACTATGTCCATATCAATAACAAAGCTTGCTTCTAGAAGATCATTTATTTATTTTTAGTGAAATCCAATTATCCAATTTTGAACTTTTTACTAAAATAGTTGATAAAACTAGAGTTAAAATAATCTAAAATTTCTCAAATTTACAATTTAATATTTATATCCAACAAATTTTATGAATAAATAAAAGTGTAATGTACTTTTTAAAATTTAATAGATAGTTATAATTTTTAGAATTTTTTTTTAGAATAACATGGTTTAGTAAAAAAATTCCCAAAATAACTATGTTTTCAAAAAATTTACTAAAGTAACCTAGTTTCTATACATTTTCAACAAGACAATTGGCGAACTAGTGTATAATGTGACCAATTCGCCAAATAGATTGGCTAAAAGCAAAGAAATTTACACACATTCAACATGTCAAATGGCGAATATGTGTAAAATGCAAAACAATTCTCCATTTGGTTTGGCGAATGTGTGTTATGTGATGAAAGGCATTCGCCATTTGGATTGATGAATGTGTTTACCTTGTAACTTTTTTTCTATAAATACATCTGTCCGGTTATCACTCATTCACATCAAACTCCTCTCACTCCTTCCTTACAATCCCTCTCTCATTCATTCCTTTCAATCTCTCCCTCTTACAACATGGCTTCTCCTCGTCCATATACTTTTGCATTGACACCGTCTTCCTCAACATCAGAAGAACCGCTTCCAAAATTTGATATTTTGAAGAAACATGCTTTGGTGTTTTTCTCGGCAACAAAGCCTCCTTTGAATATGCTGTTATGGAACCCGCAAACTTTGGAACACTTGCATAGAGAATTAAACCGCTGGTTGGATGGTGATCCTGCAAAAGCTTCATTCGCCAATCAGAATGAAGCTGGACAATCCTCAAGAATGGCATTGGACCAATCAGGTGAACACATTTAGTTTTAAACCAATTCGCCATTCAAAGTGGCGAACACGTAGGCTATTTTATAACCTATTCGCCAAACAAAGTGGCGAATGCATGCATGCATTATTTCTATAAATCCGTGATCAACAAATTGAATATCACACTTACTTCTTATATCACACTTACTTCTTCTACTAGTCTCATAATTATTCCTTAGAATTTTTTTATAAAATATTTCCAATGGCTCTACTAACAATGGGAGATCAACATCAAGGCACAATCAAAAATATCGAGTCATTTGTAAGTTTTTGTTATGTATATTTTGTACACATATACACTTATATATACTTTTTACTCATGTATTTTTTTAACTTATTTCGAAAAATAATTTTAAAGAACGTAAAAAGATTTTGGTGTCGGGTGCACGACTACATAGAGTTTGATCCGATCATTGAACCGTATCTACGTTCATGCGGATTTGGTGAAGTCATAAAGGTGCACAACAATTCTATAGACACAAAATTCATTTTGGCACTACAAGAGAGGTGGAGGCCAGAGACACACACCTTTCACCTGCCATTCGGTGAATGCACGGTCACATTGGAAGACGTCTACATGCTTTTGGGGTTACGTGTATCCGGTAGAGCTGTCTTTGGTAAGGTCAACCATGAAATTACTATAGTAGAGGACTTGCTGGGTGCCCCTCTTATTGACGAGGAGCAGCCAACAAATACTCGTAGTAGGGGTTCAGGGATTAATCTAGGAGTCCTTAGAGCCCACTATGCTAGTTTTATTTTAAACGAAGAATCAACCGAGTTAGAAAAAATTCAAAAAACTCGGTGTTATATGATGCTTTTATTCGGTCATTTTTTATTTCCCGACGGTACCGAAAACACAATAAATATGATGTATTTACCATTGTTGCGAAACATCAACAATGTAAATACATATAGTTGGGGTTCAGCTGTTTTGGCTCATTTGTACAGTAGCCTTTGTAAAAATGCCGCAAAGGATACTTGTACATTTTTTGGTTGTACATTTTTGTTACAAGCTTGGGGGTATTCAAGACTATCGATGCTCGCCCCACGCAATATGAATATATGCCCGTTCCCCTACGCCAACCAGTAAGTCTACTATTATTATTTATTTTCAAACATATTAAATTTTAAATATTCAAATATTATTGTAACTAAATGCTTTTAAATCTATTATGCTTAGCTGGTCCGATCTTGGAATGGATTATAGTAGAAATCCAAGAAGTTCCATAGTTTTATATCGCAGTTTGTTAGACCACGTGGGGGTTGATCAGGTATTGTCATATATAAAAAATATCTTTTCTTTTTAATGCATATTATTCACTAAAATAACTGTCTACTAAACGAATTATTATTTTTTAATGTAGTTCATTTGGCGGCCCTATTTAGCCCTCGACCATGAGCCTAACCCAGAGAATGCTGAAATTTGGACAGCAAAAACACCAATCATCTGGTTCACTACGATTGAAATGCACCAAACAGATCGGGTGAAAATGAAGTTCGGAATGCAACCGGATATTCCGGGCCCTCCGACATGTTTGGGAGAATGGCATTTGAAAAAAGTAAGTGGCATGTGGAATATGAAAGATTGGAGAGACTTTGCTAGGGAATTACGTCAACAATGGAGGGATTGTCAACATGTCCTAACTGACCAAGTGCTGCAAAATGTCAAACGAACTAGAGAATATTTAGTTTGGTTTAGGTCAGTCACTACGCAACAATGGGTGTCTGATAACCCATACTTGATTGACCCGCGCTCGCAGGCCGCAACATACGCCCAACCACCAACCCCACAACATGACCAACCCACCCAATTCCAGCCATCAACTTCAAACACCCATAGACCATTCTTCCAAACATGTAACCCCTTCATGCCACAAACCCAATCACAACAACAAGAGCCTTACCAACACCAATATACCCCCGATAACACCTTCATATCCACACCAGCCTATAGCCCCCACCTTTGTTTCGTTCTCAAAACGAGGAAATATCCTCATTCGATCAAGCTTATCGTCCTCACCCAACCCAATCCAACTCAGCCCAACCTATTTGACCCAACTTTGAAAATATGGGCACACAACTGAGTTACGGCAGCGCTTTTGGCAGCAACCCTCCTCGTTATTGGGGACAGGCGGTTGCAAACATAACAGAATCATGGACTCAACAACAACCGCCTCCACCAAATACACAAAGACAAGCGGAACCTCAACCACCTCGTGGTAGAGCTCGAAGGCGGGGTCATCCCCGTGGATGTGGTACTTGGGGACAGTTATATCGGGCGAGAAATTAATCTTTGTACTGCCGTTGTTGGATTATTAATAATAATTTTCTTTTATGTTATATTTCTCATTGTCAGATTCTCTTAGTTTAATTTATTAAATAATTATTATTAACTTAAATAATCATAATTATATATATATATATATATATATATATATATATATATATATATATATATATATATATATACACACACTCATATGCACTCATTCGTCAATTAGTTTGGCTCATATGGAGTAGTATGTACTCATTCGCCGATTGATTTGGCTTCTTCATACACATGTTCGCCAATTGGAATGTTGAACATGTTGAAATTTCATTACTTTAGCCAACTCAATTGGCGAATTGGTTTACTTTTTTAACATATTCAGCAATTGCATTGTTGAACATGTATAATAACTAAGTTAGTTTGGTAAATTTTTTGAAAACACAATTATTTTGGGATTTATTTTATTAAACCATATTATTCTAAAAAAAATTCTAATTTTTACACCTCTAAAATTATATAATATATAAGTAGTTATATAGAATATTTACTGATGATGTATTCCGACAAATAGTTATATATCCACGGTATTCAACTAAATTAAAAAATACACAAATCCCGAAATATATTCATGCCCAATCTAAGGATTAGACAATACTGTAATAATTTATAAAGTGAATTCTTATCTAAAAATTTTTAAAAGTTGAGTAAGGTTAATGTAGTAGAAAAGACTAATATAATGGTAGGTAATGGTAGTATTATGAATTAAAAAATAAAAATAATAATGAAAACCCAATAAAACAAGAGTTAATAGAGCAAAAACAAACACCAACCAGAGTAAGAAGAAATGATTGCATTAGAAAAAGTAGGGTCGCCAAACCCAATAATTGATGTAATGTCTCACAAACTAAGCCCCAAAAGGGTCCCTCCCATCCCTTCCCATAGACACTCCTCATGCTTCATGTGAAGACATCCTCTGTTTGTTCATTCAATTTCGATCTATCCAGACTGTAGACTCAGTCTTAGTTATTATTATTTTCCTATAAATACACCAATGTGTCATAAACGTTTTCAATAAATTCACATTTTACTTTCACCCGTCTTTTATTTCTCACACTTTCCTCCGCCATGAGGAACGACTCTCCCTACACTCCTCTTCTTAATGCCCACCGCGATAACCACCGTAGGGAGGTTCTTCTCGTGTTTTCCGGTTTGCTTTTACTCGCTTCATTTATCGCTTTTACCGGCTACCACCGTGGACCACATGCTGACGTCTCAACGTCGATATTGTCCGGTGAAGCTTCGAAACCGAGCGTGGTTTCGCGAGGTGTTTCCTCCGGTGTGTCGGAGAAGTCAAACGCGTTTCTCTCTGGTAAGGCTGTTGGAGAAGCTGAATCGTTTCCTTGGGATAATACTATGTTGTCGTGGCAGAGAACAGCTTTTCATTTTCAGCCAGAGAAGAATTGGATGAATGGTACAGTACTTTCATGCATCCATTGATCTATCTATCTATCTATGTTTTATTGTTTATTTAATTGAGGAAAATTATATTAAATGAAAAGTGCTTTTTTGAGAAGTGATTATGATTACAGATTTTTTTCATTTTAAATTAAGTGAAAACAAACTACCTTTTGTTTTTCGGTTAAATTATTTGTGCCTTTCCAAGTATCATGGATTGGAATTTAGTTGTTCTGTGCTGGAATAGGATTTTATTATAATGAACAAAAAAAGTTCAATAGTGAAAAGAGATGGAGATGAAGATGACACTTTTAATTGTCATTATTTAAATATAAAAAAAAGGGACTATCAATGGTTTTTAAATTTGTGACTACTTCTTAATTTTTTCATTTGTAGTGAACAAAATTAACACGATTTCTATTTTTTGTTTTTGTTTTTTGTTGGATGATGTTGCCTTGGACTCATGGTGGAATCTGGTTTGATAATTGGCTTTGTTTCACAGATCCTAACGGTAAGAAGCACTTTTGCTTTTTTTTTCTCCTTTAATTTAGCTTAATCGGTTTAATTAGTTGCTAATCTTTAGTTTAATACAGTATTTGGTTATTTGTGGATTAAATCTTTTATTTTAATGGATTGGTGAATATTCAATGCTTAATAGTGTTCAAATGGTAGGACCCAGATACAGCTGAACCGGGTCTAGAATGGAGCTGGCTGTGTTTGATTTTGACACCATTAATTGTGTTATTTATTCTAGTAATCATAGAAAAATATCAGAAGTTATGTGAGCCCCACAAAATTAATTAACGTAAGCATATATTCAACGATTTGGATTAAGGATCAGATCAGAATTAATGATCATTATTTCACGTGTTTTTCATTTTGACACCTATTTAATATTTTTAACACCATTTGTACATTTTATATATATATTTTTTATTACTCACCGCAATACTTGTCCAACCAGAATTATCCAGTTTCATTTTGGTCATATGGTAGACTAGACTCCATCATATTTTGGAACACGCAAACAAAGTTATTGAGTATAGAGAACAGAACAAAAAATGAGACAAATTGAGAAAAATTAACATGAATCTGGGTTTGTTCATTTATGATTCTTGAAAAAAGTCTTTTTTTAATGCTTTAATTAAATTTCTGTGTTTTTATTTTTAAATAATTTTTTTTTTCAAAAATCAGTATCTGATTCTAGAATAAGCTCGTTTAAAAATAAATCTCACCATCTATTTACGATAGATTTAATTAAAGTTTGTATCGTCTCGATATAGATTTTTTAACATAGAAATTGTTAGTACCATATTTGAATCTTGATATTAAAATAACTGAAATATAGTATATTGTTTTTAAGAATTTTAAACAAATCAAGTGATCTTGTTTTAGAGAATAATCTAGCAATCAAAAGTTTCTTGACATATATGAAAAAACTTATACATTTCAGGTCCATTGTATTACAAGGGATGGTACCATTTTTTCTACCAATACAATCCAAATGGTGCAGTTTGGGGAGACATAGTTTGGGGGCACGCAGTGTCAAGAGACATGATCCATTGGCTTCACCTTCCACTAGCAATGGTGGCGGATCAATGGTACGATAATAACGGCGTTTGGACAGGCTCTGCTACCATCTTACCCGACGGTCAAGTCATCATGTTATATACTGGTTCGACCAATGAATCAGTGCAAGTTCAAAACCTTGCATACCCTGCTGATCTCAATGACCCTCTCCTTGTGGACTGGATCAAGTACCCTTCCAACCCAGTACTCGTCCCTCCACAAGGCATCCTTCCGAAAGACTTTCGCGACCCGACAACAGCTTGGCTTACTACAGAAGGAAAGTGGCGAATAACCATAGGCTCCAAGATAAACAAAACTGGTGTTGCTTTGGTTTATGATACAGTGGATTTTAAGACCTATGAGCGTAAAGACGTGTTGCTTCATGCTGTTCCTGATACTGGTATGTGGGAGTGTGTGGACTTTTTCCCTGTTTCAAAGATGTCTGAAAATGGTTTGGACACTTCCTTTACCGGTGACGAGGTTAAGCATGTGATGAAGGTGAGTTTGGATGATGATAGACATGATTATTACGCATTGGGGACTTATGATGAGAAGAAGGTTAAGTTTATAGCAGATGATTTTAAAAATGATGTTGGTATTGGTTTGAGGTATGATTATGGTATATTCTATGCTTCCAAAACATTTTACGATCAGAAAATGGAGAGGAGAGTGTTATGGGGTTGGATTGGAGAATCCGATAGCGAATACGCTGATGTTGCCAAAGGTTGGGCTTCAGTTCAGGTACATCAAATCTATTTATCAATTTTAACATGAAATTCTCACATTAAATCTTCTAGTTATTAATATAGAGAGCTTTTTTCAAAATGTTATAGAGCATTCCAAGAATCGTGAAGCTTGATAAGAAGACTGGTAGCAACTTGCTTCAATGGCCTGTTGAGGAAGTGGAGAGTTTGAGATTAAAAAGTGATGAATTTAAAAACTTGAAGGTTAAGCCAGGGGCAGTGGTGTCACTAGATATTGGAACTGCCACACAGGTTTGTTTTCATATTGTCAATACTTTTTTGTCTTTATGATCTGTTTTCTCTATCGGCCGCGATGTAATCAGAGTCTGATTAAAAATTGTTTCAACTAAAATTCGAACTTAGATTCTCCCGAACAATTAGTTCTTAAGCGAAACTCTTTAACCACGTGAACTTAACGACTAGGTAGGCATGTCTAAATGCAAATTTCAATTACATGACATTTGACACATTATCTGTGATCGCAACAGTTGGACATTGTAGCCGAGTTTGAGATAGACAAGGAAGCTCTAGAGAAAACAGCTCAATCCAATGTGGAGTATGAGTGCAGCACCGGTGGGGGAGCTTCCCGTCGTGGTGCCTTAGGACCTTTTGGTCTTTATGTTTTGGCAGACGATGGTCTTTCTGAGTACACTCCTGTGTACTTTTATGTTGTTAAGGGAAGCAATGGAAAACTTAAGACTTCTTTCTGCTCTGATCATTCAAGGTACTTAACTATGTTTTCATGAACTTGAAATTATGCAGCTAAATAAATTAGTTAAGGAAAGAAAAGACTTATCTATTTGGTTGTTATAAACTCAATATTGATTAGTTAACTTTGTTTTGTAGGTCTTCTCTTGCAAATGATGTTCATAAACAAATCTATGGGAGTGTAGTTCCAGTACTTAAAGGAGAAAAATTGTCCTTAAGGATATTGGTAAGTTGAGCCTTGATCAAACTTCAATGGAATACATATTTTATCAGTCTCAAGTTTTTCGAGGCCCTCTTAGATTAGTTGTAGTTTAGTCATGATAAAACAAATAGAGATTTTTTCAGTCACGATTTAACTGTGACAATATTTTATGAGGTTTTATTTATCTATCGTGACAAATTTTGGACTCTGTACCACGTTGCACACCCTGAATCTTATGCACATGATTATTTACATTTATTAACCGACTTAATCTTAATGGAATATTTGTTTGTTATTGTAATTTAGGTGGACCATTCTATAGTTGAAAGCTTTGCTCAAGGTGGAAGAACATGTATAACATCAAGAGTTTATCCAACAAGGGCAATTTATGGAGCTGCTAGATTGTTCTTATTCAACAAGGCTATTGAAACCAATGTCACAGCCTCTCTCAAAGTTTGGCAGATGAATTCTGCATTTATACGTCCATACCACCCAGATCAAAAGAGTTAGAGAAATTAAATTGGGTATTAGAGACACGCAATCACAAGGACAAATTGTGGGGAAACTATTTGGTAGGAAAGTTGTGCCTAACAACTTTATGATCCAATCAAATCATCAACCCTTTCAATGTTTTAGGCTTTTTGTACAATGTTTGTTAGCCAATTTTTGTTCATTTATATTTTAGAATGTTTCCATTGTAATTTGATTACCCCACATGTGATTATATTCTTAGGAGGTTGATATGTTCATTGAAGAAATATGATGTTAATGCTCTCTATGTCTCTCAATAAAAATCGGTTATATTCTTGAGAGGTTGGTGCCCATTTTTGTTCCTATAACCAGGAGAGTGAAAAGAACAAAAGTTAACTTTTTATTGGTATTGCATTGTTGGTGCACCAAAAACAAAGGTGTTGGGTCCTATGATGACCTATCATAGCGGTTCGAGTTCTTGGGAGAAATGTTTTAAAATCTTGTCCGGTTGGATCGGTCAATCAATGAATCAAAATGTATAACGTGTTGTAAAGTCAACGAATTGAATATGCAATTGATTCGGTGGAAATTAATGTGACCCGACCGATTCAGTGGTCAAACCAATGAACTGAAGAATTTATTGAAGTTGTATGTCTCCAATACATTAAGAGGGAGACTTTTGTGTGGTTTAATTGTCTGTCTCTTAAGATTTACTTTGCTTTAGTCTTATATCATTGAGTCTCTCCTCTTCAATTGGGCATATGCAAGGATTAAGTTTTATATTCGTGCATTTTTTTGCATGCATAATTCAAATTGTTTGTGTTTGAGCAGTATATTTTAAGTCAATTAGTCGAGTTTTTGGAACAAGGGCCATATTTGAAATTGATTAAGTCACGTCACAAGTACAATCTTAAAACATCTTTGAAAACTTCAAAAATTGAGATTTTAGGTGTGTGATTCAAATCAAACATCCTATGAGTCAGAATCAAATTAAACTGAGGGAAAACATGAGTTTCTGTAAGTCTGCGATTCGAATCACAAATTGAACATGATTCGAATCATGAAGTCTTGTGACTTAAATCACAGCTTATACATGGGTCGAATCAGTGAGTTATTTCCAATCATTGTTTTCTGTTAGTCGAATGATGGCTTTGTCATGACTCGAATCATAACTTGCTTGATTCGAATCACATGTTACTCTTAACGCTAATCATAGAAAAATGGATATCTCATTAAGTATAGATATTGTTCCACATTACTCTGCCTCTTGACTCAAACACTCAAGTGTTCATGACTTGAATCTAACATGATTTTTCACAAACTTTTGTGCTTCATCTCCAACATTTATAAATCACCTCTCTCTCTCTCTCTCTCTCTCTCTCTCTCTCTCTCTCTCTCTCTCTCTCTCTCTCTCTCTCTCTCTCAGACACATTTAGTTTCGAATTTGATTGCATTATTGGGTTGTTTCTAATGCTTTCTAGAATTGTACGCTATAGGATTTTCTATTGGCATTGATTTATTGCATAACATGTAGGTTTTGTTAGAATTGGTAATTCAACTTTGTCTTAGTATTGATTAAACTAAAAATTGTGGATGTAGAATCTTATCAGTGTTGTGAATTATGTAATAACATTTCTCATGTAATTGTCAATTATTCAATACAATTAGTTTGTTGATTTGATTTATATTCAATTGTCCAACTTAATTGTGTTGTGAGTTGTTTTAAGTATATTTGTGTAATTTTCATTTGATAAGCATAATCTCTCTTACACATAATCGTTTCTACTATGCAAAATAAACTTTGTTTTTGAAACTCTGATAGAACTTTTTAAACTTCTTTTCATACGTATTTTTATCTTGGGAGGTCTACTCACCCCCTCTAGACCTTTTATTATCCATATTCTTATTCGATAATTGACCTTAAAGATGGTTTTTTGATCAATCTAAGCGACTCAAAAGATCGAGAATATGGATAGCGCCGATCCGATGAGAGCATATACTAGAGTGCCACTTTCTAAAGGTAGAAATTACACTTATTGGAAGGAAAACATGTATATTCACTTAATGTCAGTTGACAAGAATCTATGGATAACAATTGCCAACATACCTTTTATTTCTAAAAACGAAGTCGATTATGTTGTTAAACTCCCAAAAGATTGGACCGATGATAAAATCAAAAGGCTTCATATGTTTTGAAGGCGAGAAATATACTCATATATGCATTAAGCACTAAAGTATAATACTCTATCTCACATCATAAGAGCGCACAAACTATGTGAAACACTATTCCAGTCCTTTACGAAGGAACTTAAGACGTTACAAATTCTAAATCAATATGTTTACAAAGGAGTGTGAACTTTTTGTAGGAATCCAGAGAATATGTGGAATTCATGCATACTTGTTTTCTCCATGTAATCTTGTGTCAACCTATGTTCGATGACACACTAGAAAAGTGAAGACTTCGAGGTATATATTTTTAACCCTGAAGTTAAACCATCGCATAAACAATTGTCAAAAAGCTTTTAGGAAAATGCATGCACAAACTCTAGATGCTTTTAAGAAAATTTCTTTCTAAAAAAAATTTATTCCAAAATTTGAATATGAGATTAATTATCTAAATTGTGCCTTATATTCTTTAAAAGAAGAACACATATTTTCTCGAAATTGAGCATTTTAATGTTTTAGATATTTTAATTAAAAAGGTACTAAAGATAAATAGTGATATTTATCCAATTTAAAATTTGAAATAAAAATTTCAAAGGACAATTAACACAAATTATTTCTCTATTTATTTACCGTAATTTTATACTTTTATTAATTTAATAGCCAAAAAATTCAATTTCATGTTTTTTTAAATCAAAAATCAAGTTCATAGTGAGTTTAGAAAAACATAATGGAAAAATATAGTTCATTTGTTGACCTAATTGTTCAAAACGTAAAAGGGAAATACACTTGAAAGTTACTAATCAATTTTTCAACTAAATTAATTTTCAAGTTGGTAAACATAAAGGTTTAATTTTCATTTTATCGTTGGAAATCATCTATAAAATTTGAGAATTTTTTGCCTTTTATGCCACAAAAATGTAAAGAAATTTATAATATACCATCCTCTTAAAAAAAAATCTCAAAATACCACAAAATTTTAGACAGTAATAGTAGTTTTATATTATTTTTTCCCGTAGACGGCGGATGGATAACACACGCAAAAAGGATTCATTATCTTAGATGAAGATTTTTTTTTTTCTTTTTACTTTTAATTTTGTTGAAAGGATTCACTATCTTAGATGGAGATTTTTTTTTTTTACTTTTAATTTTGCTGAATTACTTAGGGCTTGTATCACAAGACACATGTTAATAAGTTTAAAAAATAAAATGTTTATATTAAAACATTTCCAGTTACACAAATAGGATCCTACGAGAAGTTAGAGAAGCATGTGAGTTAGTTGACATGTCAATTTATCCTAAAATTTGTAGCCAACTCGTATAGATGCATGCCTGTTTAAGAAAAGCAATTGGTTTTTTTGAGGTAATTTATGTTTTTGTGTGGGCCTAAAATGTTTTACCTTGTCAGAAGCTGCAAGTGAAAAAGACATGACCATCTCAGGAGAATCATGGCAGGGTCTTAGACACTAAAATGTAACACTAACAACTACAAAAAAAAAGTTAGTAAAAGTTATTCACAACTCAAATTTGTGTATTAGTTTTTAAATTTGCCATGCCTATTGGAAAGCTCATTCTAAAAGATCAAATATCTTGTTGATTTTGATTTAGTTTGTTCAGGTTAATTATTTAGGGTTAATAACTTTAATTTATTTTATATATTTTTATGGATTAAATATGTTTTTAATTCTTATAAATGTTTCAATTTTTAATTTTAATTTCATTAAAAAAAATAATATATTTTAATCCCTACAAAATTATTATATATATAGTTTTAGTTTTTCTTGTTAAACCAATATGTATTTTTAAATGATTATTTTACAAACATCTTTAAAATATTATAAAAAATTTCTCGGAAAAAAAAAAACTCAATTTATTTTCTAAATCGAGATTTTCATTACTTTTATCATTATATTTTGAAATTTAAAAAATTCATATTTAATTCTTCTTATTTTAAAAAAATTTAAAATTTAGTAAAAAAAAATATATGTTATAGTATACTAAACATAGATGAAAAAAGTTATTCGAAAATTTAAAAGTTTAAAGGTAATTAAACAATTTTCAATATTATAGAAAACAACAAAGACTAAAATTGCATTCATATAAAATTTTTCGGGACTATTTTTTTTAATAGGAACAAAAAATGAAAATTGAGATATTTATATGGACCAAAAAAAATTTCTACCATATTTTTAATTGTTAAAATAATATTAAATAAGATCATCGTAGACATGAACGCAAATTTGGATTTGTGAGATTCAATAATGTGAAGGTCGAAGGTGTTAATATACAATGATTTCATTAGCTCATAATTTCTAGAATAGATTAGAAAATTAAATAGAAAATATTTGTAATTAATTGTTGTAAATGCCCGTGTAGTTATAAATAGATGGAATAATACAATGAGAAATGAAAGATGCCGGAATTTCCGAAAATTTTGGTATCTTGAAATTGTGGTTCGATTAAACAAGACAATGCAGTCAAGCGTTTTCAATTGGAGTTGGAGATAACTAATTACAAACAAGATACTTTATTCATTCAAGAATATTATTCTGCTTTTCTAAATTTGTGGACAAAGCACTCTGCTATTACACATGATGTTCCCAAGACTTATCTCGCGGCTATCCAAGAGGTCTATAACACAAGTAGCCGAGATCAATTCCTCATTAAGCTTTGCTCAGAATTTGAAGTTGTTAGAGGTGCCTTACTAAATAGGAATTTCGTTCCTTTTTTAGATACATGTGTTGTAGAACTTCTAAGGGATGAGCAACATCTTATTACTCAACGAGCCATGTCTCGTGACATTGTCATTTTTGAGTTAGTGACAGTTGCATATGTTACTCAAAGTAGAGATAAAGGTCGTGATATGAGAAAAGTTTAATGTTTCTCTTGCAAATAATTTGGTCATATTGTTCATAGCTACAATAAGAAGTTTTGTAATTTCAGCAAGCAACAAGGCCATATTGTCTATGAGTGTCTCACACGTCCTCCACGACCAACACAATGTTCAGTGTTGACATTCCATGCAACTACGAATTATACATTTGGCCCTTCCATTAATGGTGCATCAATCGTGGTGCTATACAGCTTGAATTGATTCAACAAATGTTATTCTCCGCTCTTTCGGCCTTAGGAATTCAGAGTAAGTATTATAATGTTTCTTGCCCATGGTTTCTTGATTCGGGTGCATCCAATCACATGGCATGTTCTTCATAATATTTTCACACTTTACTTCTTATCACTGTATCAATAAATTCAAATAGTTGATGGCAATATTTTATCTATTACTCATATTGGCGACATAAACTATGATTTTTCAGGACGTTCTTGTATCACATGGACTTGCTTCTAATTTATTAGTTGTTGGTCAATTGTACATAAAAATTATGATGTCAAATTCTCTAGTGGCGGTTGTCTTATGCAATAGCAGATGTCGGGGAAGGTGATCACGGATGGGGCCTAAAGTGGGAAGATTATTTCCTCTCTAGTTTATTTCAAGTCATTATCTCTTGCTTGTAATAATGTTTTGAATTCTTATGAGGTTTGACATAGAAAATTGGGTCACCCAAACTCTGTCGTTTTGTCTCAATTATTTAAAACTAGTTTATTAGGAAATAAAAATGGCAATTGTAATGTCTCTGCTCCTGAATGACTCAATGACTAGGCACGACCCAATCTACTCTTACATCTAGGATGACCCAATAGTCAGAATCTGACCCATCAACGCCTAAGGAACCGGCTTCCCATCTGCTCATCAGCCGATGAGGTAGAACCGACCATGTGCCATGGTCGTTCTTCTCTGCTCTTCATGACTCTGAACGAAACCAGGCAGAAGTCACCCAGACTCAGCCACTAACAACCCCTGCTCGGATATGTCTCTCTCTGGCGCACATTATATCCGATTAAACTGCTCAATCCAATGGCTAGTTTCTGGAAATTACCTATTTTCGGGCGATCCATGGTCCAAACCCAAAATAGGGACCGTTGGCCACGCACTGGGGGAATTATATAAACCCTCTCACATGAGAAGGTCAGGTATCCAATTTTCACCCTGATAATACTTTCTCTCGTACTTGCTCACTTCCTTGCTCGTTTTCTTACTTTAGCATTTAAGTACCTTATAGGTACACCCCCCCTCTCCTTGATGATCCATCATCTTCAACACAGTCTGTGGCACACTCAAGGTTCTATTCAACTAGAAAGATCGATGGTGACGTATGTGGGAAACATGCTTCCTTGTCTTTTATCCCCAAATTTCAAAGACTAAAGCAACAAATCAAGATTCTTCTTATGGCTAACCACGACAATACTATTGATGCTCGGATTTCCGACAACATCCATGTCAAACAGCGATACAATGACAGAATTCATCCCCTACTTAGGGAAACCATCCATCTCCAACGGGATGGAGCTATCGCTTCCCCGTCTCCCAACCATATCATCGAACCATATGTCACACCGTCTGATCTTCCACTCATCCTCGTACCTAAAGGAGTCACCAACGTTCGAAAGAATCTGGATCTATCAAGAAACGTGTTTGTTCGTCTTCCCAAAGATATCACTCTCTAGGAGCCATAAAGACGAAAAGAGTGCTCCATACTAAAATTCAATGGTCTCCCTCAGCCAGATCATGGGACCGTTCGAGATTACCTTCCCTACAACGACCAAGAAACAACCATTCCCACTCTCCTATATACAACTCTAGTGATGAGGAAGATCCACGAGGACCTCTCTCGCAGGAGATCATGTCCACCATATTACCAAAGGGCCTGGAGAAGCTTCCACCTTTGAGGTCTTATGATGGAACCACTGATTTAGATGAACACATAGAAAACATTGACACGCTTCTCGATTATCACAACTTCAGAGGCGCGATCAAATGCTGCCTTTACCTGACCACACTCAGGAAAAAAGAAATTGCTTGGTACAAAATCCTCCCCTATGATTCCATCATATCATGGAGGCAGTTGGGGAGATTGTTTTCAAGACATTTTACTGCCTCCCGTCGACACCCCAAGACCGAGGCCTCCCTCGAGGAGATAATACAGAGCAAAGAGGAATCTCTACGAGCATACATCGATAAACTCAACAAGGAAACTGTTCAGGTTGCTACAACCAATGATATGAAGAAATACCTTTTGGAACGCGGTCTACATCCCCTCAGTGACTTTGCTAAGGCTTTCAGCATTGAAATTTTGGCCACTCTTAATGCCTTCCTCCTCAAGGCCCGGGCGTACATACAGTACAAAGAGAAAGAGGAAGTCAATACTTCTCGAGACTCCCGACATCAAGAGGATGTCAAATCATCAAAGAACAATGAGCCTTCGATATCTTGTCGAGGAGAAGAAAAAAAAAAGTAGAGCGCACGCAAGAGCACTGCAACCACAAGGGACCCTCTAGACGGTTCCACAAGAACACCCCTCTCTTGGTCTCAAAGGAGAAAATTGTGTTAGGATACGCGAATGTCGAATTCCGCCAGGCTGGCGTCCGCTTCCCTAAACAACTCACGGTCAAGGCTAACATAAACAAGACAAAATATTGTAGGTTCCACAAAAGCCATGGCCAAAACACCGAGGACTACATCCACTTGAAACATGTGATCGAAATTTTAATCAGGGACGATCACTTGAAACCGTTCACCAAAGGGAAAGAAGCTCCCCGATATGAGGTACAAGAGTCAAATAAGGTCGAAGAGACCGCCCCTCTGACCATAGACTTTTATCTCTCAGTCACCCTAAGCATCACACAGTCCGAGGACTTTTATGTACCCGGGCCATTCACCGGCCCCACATATTTTGTGATATACAACCCTTGGGAGTTCTTCATATCAACAATGGTAATATCGGGAGGAGACTAAAACAAAATGACCATGGGCTCGGTAAAACGCAGGTTCGGCCACCTTATCAGCAAGGGCTCAAATCATAATTCCACCTTGGACCAGCCTTAAGGAAGATATGTCCCCATTTCCTTCTACCGCGAGGAGATCCTCGGTGAAGCACTAAACTCTAGCATCCCTTTGCTCGTTAGGGCTCAGATGGCTAGTTTTGATGTATGTCGGATCCTCGTCGACCAGGGGAGCTCAAAGGAAATCATGTACTCTCATATATTCTCCATTCTACAGCTCAATGAAACACGCATCACCCTATACATGGGATGTGACCTGCAATAATTCAACGAATCAGTTTCCAGAACGTGAGGTTACGTAAACTTGATTGTGAAATTCAAAGTTGGAGACACGGTCAGGGCCATTAAGGTACAATTTTGTGTAATGGACAGCCTATCTCTCTATCAATGTATCCTCGGTCGGCCAACATTAGTCGAGCTCATAGCAATGTCGTCCACTGTACATCTGAAGATGAAGTATTACACTTCTACTAGACATGTGGTCACCTTGCACAGTGACATCGAAGCTGCTTGGAGGTGCTTTGAAGTAGTGTTTAAAGGTCTTAACACCATCACTGCCAAGCCAAACAAAATGACAAAGCCGGATTTACCTTGCAGTTCCAAGGAGGAAAAGCCATTCCCTCGTGTTGATCCTGTCGACCTGGACAGTCGATTTGCCGAGGAAGGAAAAGAAGTACAACATGCATCTAGTAACTCCTCCACTATACGACCAATACTAGAAGGTTACTTCGAGTTGTTTTTTCTCGGGGAAGACCCCTGCAAGGGAGTGAAGATCGGAGCAAACCTCCCCGACTTTGCGAGGAAGCAGCAGTAAGCATGCCTCCGGGAGAACACATACTTGTTCTCTTGGAGAGCAACTGAGATGCTCGGTTTAGACCCGGAAACTGTTTGTCACCAGCTGACAATAGATCTCGCTTACCGGACTATAGCACAACGTATGAGGAAGTAGTCTCCTGAGAAAATGGAGGATGCCAAGCAAGCTGTGAAAGACCTCCTAGAGGCAAACTTTATCTTGGAAGCCAGGTATACGACCTGGCTTTCAAATGTTGTATTAGTTAAAAAGAATAATGGAAAATGGTGCATGTGTATTGACTACACCGACCTCAACCGGGCATGTCCAAAAGATGCTTATCATTTACCGAACATACATAAATTAGTAGATAATTTTTTATGTTTTAAATTATTGTCGTTCATGGTAGCCTATTATGGGTACAATCAGATATCCATAGATGTGACTGACAAAAAATACACGGCCTTCATGACTGAATCGAGCAACTATTACTACAATGTAACGCCCTTCAGATTAAAAAATGCAGGCGTGACCTACTAACCTATATGAACAAAGTCTTTCGAGCTGGAATTAGAGACATGTTCAAAGTCTACATGGACGACATGATAGTTAAATCCCACGAGGAAACCGATCACGCTTTCCACTTAAAGAAAGTTTTCGACCAAGCGCGAAAATGCAAAATGCGTTACTATCCAGAAAAATGCATGTTCGGGGTTCGAGCAGGCAAGTTCCTCGGGTTCTACTTGACTGAACGAGGAATCGAAGCCAACCCCGACAAATGTTGAGCATTTTTTGAAATTTCGACGCCAAGCTCGAAGAAGTCCATCAAATCGCTGAACAAAGTGCTCACCTTGCTATCACGCTTCGTGGCAAAATTCGCTCAGCATGCTCTTCCCCTCTCCAAGCTCATCCGCAAAGAGGTTGCCTTTGAGTGAATAGAAGAGTGTAATCAAGCTTTAATCCATCTCAAGAAAGATGTGTCGTAACCTACAGTTCCTTCACTACCAGAGGCGGGCAAAGTCCTTTATCTATATATGTCTATCGCTAACAAAGTCGTAAGTGCTACCCTCATACGAGAAACTCTTGTGGGACAGAAACCTATCTATTTCACAAGCAAGACACTGCAAGGTCCTGAGCTCAGATACCATCAGATTGAAAATGTCGCACTAGCCCTCCTCAACACGACGAGGTGGCTGAGGCACTACTTCTTAGCGCACACGATCATCATACAAACTGACCAGCCCATTAGACAACTACTAGGAGTTGTCCGAATTCGACATCATGTACGAAAGCAGACAAGTCCTCAAAGTTCAGGTCCTAGTCGATTTCATGGCGGAAATGACCACCCAAGAGCACATACTATGCACAACCCAAAAATGGACAATTTTCATGGACATGACATCCAGCTCGACGGGAAACGGAGCATGAATCATATTGGAAAATGAATAAGGCATTATGATAGAGGTATCGCTCGTTCTATCCTTTTCGACATCTAACAACCAGGCAGAGTACGAGTCTTTCCTCGTGGGTGTGAGGTTGGTCGAAGATCTGGGTGCCAAAGAAATAATCATATGCACAGACTCCAGCTCGTAACCCTCCAGGTCAAAGGAGAATATCAAGTCAAAAACGACAATCTGTCCAAATACCTGATCCTAGTTAAAGAAAAAAATATCCAAGTTCGCATTCGTAGAAGTAAAACATGTTCCCCGCGAATACAACATCCGAATAGACATGCTATCAATACTCGGAAGCACAAAGAGGAAAGGCGGTAACAAATCTGTTATCTAGGAAATACTCCCTCTACCAAGCATAAAAGGCATCCTCGACAATAGTCGTAAATATCATCAACAACGTCAATTATTGGAAGACCCCAGTCTACAACTACCTAACCAAGGACGAATTACCCTAGGACCCCAATGAAGCCAGCGTAGTCCGATGAAGAGCTTGCTCTTTCGTTTTGGTCGAATGCAAACTTTACCGACAAGGGTTCTCCACCCCCCTCCTCAAGTGCGTCGAGGAAGAATTAGTCCCTCATATCTTACGTGAAATCCATGAAGGGATCAACGCCCAACACCTGGGTGGAAGGTCATTAGCGAGAAAAGCCCCACGAGCAGGTAATTATTGGCCAACAATGCAACATGACACAAAGGAACACGTGAAAAAGTACGTCAAATGCCAACAACATGGGGACATACACCTAGCTCCATCCAACGAGCTGAAGACAATGTCATCCCCATGGCCATTCGTATGGTGGGCCTGGATATCTTGGGTCCTTTCGTTGTCGGTTCAAACCAAAATAAATACCTGATAGTCGACGTAGATTATTTCATGAAGTGGATGGAAGTAGAGGCTCTAGCCAAAATAATGACATTGAACATACTTATTTTCTTCAAACAAAACATCTTTTCCCGATTTGGAGTACCTCAAGCGATCATCACCGACAATGGGACGTAGTTCACAGACAAACACTTCCAAGACTCCGTTGCCAATGTAGGAACCAAACAACAATTCGCATTCGACGAACATCCCCAAACAAACGGGTAGGCCGAGACAGCAAACAGATTAATCCTTGGAGGACTCAAATGAAGGTTAGACGAGACAAAAAAGTGATGGGTCGAGGAGATAGACAACGTGTTTTGGGACTACCGAACGACACTACATTCTACGATCGAGGATACCCCTTTACTACTAGAATATGGGACATGGGTCGTCATCCCTGTCGAAATAAACATACCGTCTAGGAGCACATAATCCCCCATGGACGAGGACACTAACTCTGGAACATTACGCGAGGAGCTCGACTTGGTCAAGGAAGTTTGATCAAAGGAAGCCCTCCACAAGGCTGCACTTAAGCAGAAAATCTCCATCAGACATGACACCAAAGTCATAAAGAGAATGTTCGAGGTCGGCAATCTCGTCCTAAGGAGAAACCATAAAGACTTATGGGAAGGCAAGTTGGTCGCAAACCGGAAAGGTCCCCACCGCGTTCGAGCATAAACGGAGAATGTGGCTTACTACTTAGAAAACTTAAATGGGGAAGAATTAGCTCGACCTTAGAATGCTGAAAAACTGAAACAATATTATAGTTAAGACGTTTGTCGGCCTGCTCGAATTAATCTGAGGAGCACGAGGCACCGACCTAACATGCATGCCTAGGTACAAGCATTGCATACCAAATAGTTGAGCATGGTCTCTTCATAAACGAGGAGGTCTACTGTCACACGATTGGATCATCGACTGAGTCTGTTGTCATCATCTTACCACGAACATGCAGAATACCCAGCTCGCGATGGGGCGTTCACGCCGCGAAATTCGGGCCATTACCATGACCTAAGTGTCATTCCCCGACCAGAGACTGTTTTGGTATCCTGCCTAGTTCCCCAAACCGCCAGATATAACAATAGAGCACAATTCCCCCTAACAAATAACATATTTTAAACTCTTGGCAGGTACATACAACTAACATCGCACAAATACCTAGATAAAATTTAAACAAAGTGGTCGAGCATCGTATAAAAACACTTAGCAAAATTTAATAGTAAAAGATGTCCTCGATCGGACTAACATACACACATACATTCACGAGAAGCTATGTGATAAAAGGAAAGATTAATTCAAAATAACATCCAAGGCTGGAAACATTAGGCATAAAAGAGGAGCGACCACGAGGGCCGACTTGTTCAGATATTACATGAAAGGGGGTGAACCCCCCGAAAAAAAGTATTACATAAGTTGGCACACAGGCCGATCAAACGCAAAAGACTTAAACAATTTTAAAGTTGAATTGCTTCCTGGTCGACATCATCGTTCTCAACATGGTCATCTGCAACTGGCATCCTTCAGGTTGGCCCTTGTCATGCACTTCCTCTATCGGGGTCCCCTCCTGATCCTTCTCGAGGTGCCCACACAACTCCACATGCACAACGATGACCCCATCCACCACGCATTGGAGGTATTTTTCCCCGTGAACACCAGCTCGCCCTGAGGGTTGACCACTTTCAATTGATCCATAACATTATTAAAAAAGTCGGAGGCCACCACCTGAAGATCCTCTTCAGTCTAGTCGATCTTTACAATCAACTTCTCCCTGCTCCGTATCCTTTTATGCTCATCATTCTCGTCGTCAACATGTTCCATGGTCGACTGCAGCTTAGCGACCATCTCCTCAACAATTTTCCTCTTTATAACTTCAGCGTTCAAAGCTTCACCCAAATTAGTTATCTTCTTTGACTGTTTCTTCTTATCTTCGGCAGCCTTTAAATACTTTTCTTCCACCGCAACTAACGAAGAATTCAAATTTTTCACTTCATGCTCATGGGCCTGAGATCCCTCAGAATACAAAGAGGCCATGGTCAACATCCGCACGACCGCAGAAGCCTCACGGGTAACGACCAGCCTCTTGCTGAGATGATCCTATAGAAGCATGCTTTAATCACACAAGTATTTGGATGAAGACAACAAGTTTCTATGCAACACATGAAAGCAAAAAGGAAAGGGATCAAATGGCATCAAGCAACAAAGATGATCAAAGCTTCATATGCAAGTCAACAACATTGCAAGTATTGAACAACTTCAAAGGCATATCAAAATTCACTTAAAATATCTATACAAGTGTTCAAATACTCCATGTTACATGACATATTGCATAAGAACCTTTTCCAAGCTTTTCTTTGTGGTATACACACTTTAAAATAATTATTTTCTGATTTTTCTACAGTATTAACCAGTTAACACCTGGGGTTAACCAGTTAACGGGCCAATTTTTTGAATTCTAAGTTAATGTTGCAATGCATTAACCGGTTAACACATATGGTTAACCGGTTAACCCTGTAGCATTTTGTGAAATTTGGCAACTTTTCATGAAAATATGTTTTAATTTCTTGTGTCTTTTGAAAACTTTTGTTGTATAAAAATTATACCCCTTTGAAAAGGTGTTTTACACAATATAAATTCTGACATTTTCAAATTACAAATTACCTCCAAGAATTTCATACAAAATCATATTCACTCATTCTCTTCAAATTTTCAAATTTTGTTAAAAGTGTTCATACATTCTTTTTGAGAAGAAACCTTCATAATTTTTCATATTCATTGTTTCATCTCATCCTTTTAAGTGAACACTTGTTTACTATCTTCAGTGACATTTTGATTCAAGGAGAATATCAATCAAGAAGATTGATAACACCATATTATCAAATCATTAAACTTTGTCAAGAAATTATTTCTTTGTACTCTTGTGATCCAGGATTGTTGGATACAAGTAAAGTGTTTGAAGAGGATTGTTCTTTAACACTTAGTCATATAGCTTTAGATAGTAAGCTTCACCGATTTGGTGTGAATAGGCTTGTATGATAATTCTAAAACTACAGTGAAATTCTCTTACGTGTTGTAAGGGGACTGGAGTACTCTCGGTCTATGGGGGGAACTAGTATAAATCTCTGTGCTCTTTATTTTTATGCTTTTACCGCTTTCATCACTTAGAAACCTTAGGCAATAAAAATTCACTGCCGTCAAAAATACCAAAAACATTCTAAGTCCTAATTCACCCCCTCTTAGGCACTATGTTTACTTACATTTGGCATCAGAGCAGGTTATAGGTAACATGTTCCTACAGATCCAGTATGGCTTCCGCAAATTCAAACTCTATTTTCAAAGATGGAGGAAGTAGTCACAAGCCTCCGTTATTCTCAAGGGAATACTTCGATTTTTGGAAATTAAGGATGAACGCATATCTAGAAGTACAAGGAAAAGGAATATGAGAAACGGTTGAAAATGGTCCGCATGTTCCGGTCACAGTGATAAAGGTGAGCCTCCGATAAGACAAAAAGTGCACTAAATGAAAATGATAGAAAGAAAATCTTGAATGAAAAGAACGCTATAAACATTTTTCAAAACGCCTTGAGTATGGATGAATTTTTCCGAATCTCGCAATGTAATACGACAAAACAAATATGGGACACTTTAGTAGAGACGCATGAAGGAACCGCCGAAGTGAAGAGATCAAGGTTAAACACGTTGAGTTAAGAGTATGAGATGTTCCGGATGCATCCCGGTGAATCGATCATTGCACTACAAAAGAGATTTGTTCATCTAATAAACCATTTGATTTCCCTCGGAAAAACATTTACAAATGATGATCTAAATCTCAAAGTTTTAAGATCCTTAACAAGAGAATGGCAACCGAAAGTAACGGCTATCTCGGAAAAGAAAAGTCTCTCAACGATGACACTCGCATCTTTATTTGGCAAACTTCAAGAACATGATTTGGAACTTGGAAGGCTTGAGAAACATGAAAATCAATAAAAGAAGTCTAAAGGAATTGCCTTGAATATTGAGTCAAAAGAAGATAAAGATGATGACACATCGGAAGATGAGAATTTCATGCTTCTTGTGAAAAAGATCGGTAAGTTTTTCAATAAAAATAAAAAATCCCTTTATGCTAAAAATAATAGATATTTCAGGAAAAAGGAAGCACCCACATCAATGCAAGATGTTACTTATTATGAATGTGAAAAGCAAGGTCACATAAAACCGGATTCCCAAAACTTGCAAAGAAAGGAGGATTCAAAGGCAAGAAGGATGTCAAAAACAAGAAGGCGTACATTGCTTGGGAAGATAACAAGATAAGTTCCTCATCGGATTCGGAAAGCGATAAATGTGCAAATATGGCTCTAATGGCTTCACACCACTCCGATGATGAAAAATATGAGGTTAGTAGTAACTTTTCTATTTATGATAATGATGCACAAGATGTTATTGATGAATTATTTAACGAATACAAAATTTTGTATAAGACTATATCATATCAAAAGAAACTAATTTCATCCCTAGAAGAAAAGAACATTGCATTAGAAAAATGTGTTGAAAATGAAAAACAAAAAGTGATGGATGAAAAACAAAATTTTATTTGTAAGAATTGTGAATCTTTCTCTTTTCAAATTGTTCAACTTAAAAGAGTTATTGAAAGATATGAGAAAGGTCAAATTGACTTGGAAGAAATCCTAAGGCATAAAAGATATTCTAATGATAAAAGTGGATTAGGATATTCTAAGTTTTCTAAACCAAGTACCAATGAGACCCATCTTTGTTAAATCTAGTGATCAAATTCATAAAGAGAAAGTAAACAATTATAAAATTGTGCATCAACATCCTAAAGAGAACAGGTTTGTTAAGAGAAAAGTGTATGTTCCTAGATATAGAAGTAATTTTGAACCAACTTGCTTTTATTATGGAATTAAAGGCTACACACCTAATCCTTGTTATGTTCGTAATATTGGTATTGCTAAAGGGAATTATGTGTGGGTTGAAAAGGGTACTAACTATTAAGGACCCAAATAAATTTAGGTACCTAACAAAACCTAATTTTGTTTTATAGGTATGCTTGAAGACAACATACAATCAATGGTATCTTGATAGAGTATGTTCGAAGCATATGACGAGCGATATCAACAAATTTTCATATCTATATCGTAAGGCCAAAGGATATGTAACATATGATGATGAAAATAAAGGAAAAATCCTTGGAATAGGAACCGTTG
The DNA here is from genome assembly GCA_963966055.1 of Lathyrus aphaca. Lineage (NCBI taxonomy): Eukaryota > Viridiplantae > Streptophyta > Magnoliopsida > Fabales > Fabaceae > Lathyrus > Lathyrus aphaca. The sequence goes on from OZ014522.1 coordinate 486,094,330, forward strand.
GTGCACCACCTTTTACAACCATAGAAGATGTACTTTATGTGGAAGGCCTAAGACATAACCTACTTAGCATAAGTCAATTGTGTAACAAAGGGTTCCGAATCAACTTTACAAAGGACGAATGCTTGATTGAACATGAAGTTACACATGATGTTTTGCTAAAAGTTACAAGAATTAATAACATTTTTATGATTTCTTTTGATAACACTTCCTTGAAGGTAAAATACTTATTGGCAAACAACAATGACGCTTGGTTATGGCATAAGAGATTTGCTTACATTCATATGGAGCACTTGAACAAGTTAATAAAGCATGAATTAGTTGTTGGTCTTCAAAAGATTAAGTTCATCAAGGATAAGTTATGTGACACATGTCATAAAGGGAAAAAAACCAAGACATATTTCAAATCCAAGAAATTGGTGTCCATATCTAGGACACTACAATTGTTGCACATGGATCTCTTTGGTCCATCAAGAACAAAAAGCTTCGGAGGTAATGTTTATGCTTTAGTTATTGTTGATGATTTCTCTAGATATACTTGGATATTGTTTTTAGTGTAGAAAAGTGACGCTTTCAAAGCCTTCAAGAAGTACGTAAAACAAATACAAAATGAGAAATCACTCACAATAGTCTCCATTAGAAGCGACCACGATGGAGAATTCCAAAACGCTCCATTTGAAGAATTTTGCAAAGAGCATGGAATCTCACATAACTTCTCCGAACCAAGAACTCCACAACAAAACCGTGTCGTAGAAAGGAAGAATAGGTCATTGGTGGAACTTGCAAGAACGATGCTTAGCGACTCTAATATTCCTAAATATTTTTGGGCAAATGCGGTAAGCATAACATGTTTCGTAAGCAACCATGTCAATATTCGGTCATTTCTCAAAAAGACTCATTATGAGTTATTCAAAGGAAGGAAACACGTTATATAATTTTTCCATATTTTCGGGTGCAAATGTTTTATTCTAAACAATGACAAAGACAATCTTGATAAGTTCGATGAGAAATCCGACGAAGGTATCTTTCTTGGTTACTCCCTCTCTAGTAAAGCATTTAGAATTTTTAATAAAAGAACTTTAATTATTGAAGAATCTATGCATGTATATTTTGATGAAACTAACCCCTCTAAAGAGGATAATATTCTTGATGATGATGATGATATAATAGACATGTTGCAACCATACAAAGATGTTTCAAATGATCAACCAAAACCACAAGAAGATGAGTCACAAATCAATGAAGAACATCATGATCTACCGAAAGAATGGAGGACTCATAGAGATCATCTGATCGATAAATTTATTGGTGATATTAGCCAAGGCTTAGAAACATGACTAAATCTCAAGGATGCTTGTCTCAACATGGAGTTTGTATCTCAATTCGAACCAACGAAAGTCGATGAAGCCTTAGGTGACGATCAATGGATAGTAGCAATGCAAGAAGAACTAAACCAATTTGAAAGAAATCAAGTTTGGAATCTTGTACCAAGACCGGACAATAAACATATCATAGGAACAAGATGGGTGTTCAAAAACAAACTTGATTAGAATGGAATCATAGTTCGAAACAAAGCAAGATTGGTCGCACAAGAATACAACCAAGATGAAGGAATCGATTTTGATGAAACGTTCACTCCGGTGGCAAGGTGATGGGCTAAAGACGTACTCTAATATGTGTCTAGCGGTATCTCAACTGCAAGCGCACAGCCTATCGAAGTAATATTTAAGATTATCGATCCCACAGGGACTTTATGGTTACTTAGTGCTAGAGGGTTTACTAGTTTAGCTAAGGTGAAAGGTTGTCACGATTTTTGGTTGTTTTTAAGGATTAAAGGCGGGAATTAAATTTTAGTTTAATAAAATAATAATAAGGCGGTCGGTATGTAATTATGTTAACTTAGGCGGGTCAATCTAACCTAGGCTTATAAGGATGGTTCACTTAATCTATTATGTAGAGGTTATCAGTTTAAATATCTTTGACTCACACTCTCGTGGTCTTATCTCAGATCTTACCCCTAAAGCCCTATGCCTGCTCTCGCTAGCCCATAAGTGTTTAGAAATAATTTTTGGAAACTTAATAAGTCTAATTCATTTTAAAGCGCTCTCGCTGTGTTTAAATTAAATGCCTAACTTTAGCTATCTGGTTGAAATCTCACACTCTCGTGGTCTCGACCTAACCTATTACACTCTCCTTACTCTCGTAACAAAAAGATTGATTTTATTATAAAAAGCTACAGCCAGAATTTTAAGTTCTTAATTATTTTAAGCCTATAATTGATTTTACCGATTTAGTTGATTTTAATTACATACCGCCTAAAGTGTTTAGCTACTCATGATTGTTGTACCAGACAGATGCAGAGACAGAAAAATACAAAATAAAATATGCATTATAAAATAAATTCTTAACATTAATATAAATGCAAATTAAATAAAAACCTGAATAACAAATATAATGTTAGACTCCTTCTTCCACAATCTGGCAAGCTCGGAGTGCGGACCGGAATCGGAAATAAAAATTACTAAAAGAATTTCTGAAGGCTTTGAAAGAAATTAAATTATAACAATTTCCTAATGTTGGAAATTGTTATATGGTTTGGTTGGGATATAAAAATTAAAGCAAGAACAAATCAAATGCTGGAAAAATAAAATGCACTAGGGTGCAGAGGAAATACGGCAGAGCTTCCGCAAGAAAAATTAAAATAAAACTCTGTAAATTGTTCTTTGAAACTAAACTATTTATAGGAGACAATATTTGGGCTTGGCAGTTGGAATGATGCATGGGCCTCGTAGATGCTGAGAAAATCCAGGGAATAGTTGAAATACTTGGTCTGCGGGAGAATAGGAAAGTTGACCTCACGTAGCACACACGTACATGACCAATTCTCAGCAAGTTAACCTAAATTCCCCTTGTCACGTTCGTGACAAGGGTGTCACGCTCGTCTCCCTTGTCTTACGCGCGTCACGGTCGTGAGGGGCTGGTCACGACCGTGACTGCTCCTTTTAGTGTGTCACGGTCGTGACTCCTAGGTGACGGTCGTGACTCCTAGGTGACGGTCGTGGCTGCTACAAAAATGCAGATTATGCAGAATTCCTCTTTTCTTCTTCTTTTCATGGTTGTTTTTGCTCATTTCACTTGTGGCTCATGATTTAGCTCTATAATTGATATACCTGCAAAATGACAAAGAAAACTCGAGGAATCGGGTGTTAAAACGACAAATGTGCGATAAAACGGCATTGAAACATAGCAATAAAACGATACTTTTTCTCGTTATCAAACTTCCCCAAACTTAAACCTTTGCTTGTCCTCAAGCAAATAGTCGGTTGAAAAATGATCGGACAGGTTTTCATCGATGCACACACATAACAAACCATACGAGGAATCGTTTTGTCAGATAAACCGGTACTAGAATAAAACACTAACGATACACTAATGACACAAGCAACAAGCTAAGTCGTCGACTTCCCGTTAAACGAAACATTCGGTAATTGCGTTACGATTTCACCTAGAGTCTTTCGATCTTATTTCACCCGGTTTCATTCTAGCGCAATCACATTAAGCCCTTTGCCTTAGCACGCACGTAGTGGAGTTGCCGGTTAGTGACTTTGATCCTTTATAAGCACAGGGTCTGGTACACGAATGTGGCAACCCTACGTATATTATCCGATTTGGAGGTTGTGGGGGATCGAGCTGTAGCACGCCCTACCAAGTTCAGAACCAGGTACCTCTGAACCAACCCGCAATGGACTCCTTTTCATACTTCTCGTTTCTTTTATGCGACCGTGTACTTTGGTGCAATTTCTTTTTATTGGCATCGAGATATGAAGGATCATTATAGATTAGGCATCAAACACTTATATTCATCGGCTCCCCACGTGGTTTGTGTTCAGACGGTGCTGACTGCTAGTATAAACTACTAGGGGTTACTTTTGAACTGAAACTTAAGGTGTAGTCGTAACAATTATAGGAACGGAATGCTTAAGTAGGAAGTCTAAGGTGTCAAGATTGTATCGATCTTGTTGAATCGTTCTCAGCTTCCTAACTATGATTTCGTAGGTAAGTCAGGTAATGCGAAGATAAAATTAAATTTTTTTTTGGTATGGCTAAATAAACGGGGAGATTTCGAAACTAAAGAAATAGCACAAAAATTACTCTGTTTCATTAAAATACGAAAAGGAAATACAACGGAATGGAAAGTGCGGAAAGGGAAATGCGGAAAAAGGAAAGGTATCTCTCCCACACTATATCATACATTGTCCACAATGTTGTGATATAATAGCGGGTAAAATACAATACAAACAACGGAAATGGAAAAACATAAACAAAAACTAAAACTAAGGTTGCTGATGACCACGGCCTCGGCTTCTGGTGCGGGAGCGTCTGGTCGGAGTCGCTTCAGGGTCAGAACCGGTGCCGGTGAGAGCAGTGATATCAATGCGCAAAGCTTCTAGCTCACTAAAGATCTCTCCGAGCTTCTCATCAGTCGTCCTCTGGTTAGCGGCAACAGCTGAAAGTAGTGCATCATGTTGCTCTTTTTGCCTTCGCTCCAATGCGGCATTCATCTGGTTTTGCTGATGAATCGCACAGAGGACGTCTTCAAGTGTGAATTCTTGTGCAGGTGGCTGTCGGGTGGAGGACTCAGGAATGTCCTGGACATGCTCAGCTGCATCCATGGTGTCTTGCATCTCGTCCACTGGTGGATCGGCCTGCTCATCGATAATGGGGGCGTGGCCGGCAGCATCCGGGAAAGCAAATTGCCAGTTGGCTCGGTTGGACTAATCGATGCGGTCACGGCACGGCAAGATGATGTGGTGATAAACAGTGCCTTGGATAACAGGGCTGAACCTGCCATCCTCTCTCTAAGAAATCAAGTGGGCGGACCTGCAATAATTCTTTGTTAGGAACTCTGCGGCTCTGCGAGGCAAATTGATAATCAAGTCACCAAGCTCCAGCTGAATGGCGAGGGTGGTGACAATCCCGCCTATGTAGAAGGGGGTTGCGCCTCTTTGCGTTATGGACTGGATATGGGACAACATGAATGGGGCAGCATTGATGCGCTCGTCATTTAAGGCGCATTGCAAGAACAAGAGCTCCTTGGAGTTCAGCTTGTGATTGCTCTCTCTTGCAAAAATGGTATTGCAGATGATGCGATGAAAGTATCGGATCGTCGGGTTATGAATATGCGTAGCATTCAGGCTCTGAAAGGCAGTGGCACGGGTGTTGGTGATGTCGTGCCATAAGGTGAAAGCGGTTTCACTGAAGTTGTCCGGCACGCAGAGATGAGCATCGTCGCTGTGATCGAAACCTAGCAGTTCGGGATCCTTGTTTGTGTAACTTCGAACTCGCGGCCGAGCATTCTGAACTTAGCAACGCCGGTGAGTTGACTTTGTGAACCGGTAGGAGTGATATAATGAAACGAACTCAGAAATTCCAATGTCAGGAGTTCGAATGTAGGTTGGGGTTGACTGCATAGGTGCCACAAACCAACCTTCCGAAGCAGGAGCTTCACACCGTTGAGCAGTCCCAACTCCCTCAAACAGTCAGTGTCGACGTATCGAGTGGGTTGGACGCCACGGTTCTGAAACCTGATGAACTTTTGTCTCTGATTTTCTCCATGCTCACCATCTCTAAACTGAATTTCTTCCATTGCATGCAAGTACGGGAATGGGAGATTAGAGGTTTTTGAGTTTTGTGAGAAAAGTGAAAAATGTGAAGAAATTGGTTCTGATTATAGTGAAAAATTGAATTTGAGAGGTTTGGAGTAAATGGAGAGGTTAATGGAATTTATATAGGGTATGGGAGGTTACGGGATTTGGAAGAGATAATGGGGGGTTTCTAAATTTTGTGGAAGTTGAAAAAGAGGTGTCTGCGAAGAAGAACAGTTCTGTTTCTCAGAATTCCTATAACAGGGGTCGTCACGGTCGTGAGAGGGAGTGACGGTCGTGACGCGCTAATTAGCTTGTCACGATCGTGAGAGGGTGATGACGACCGTGAGGGATAAAAATCTTAGAATATTTTCTTCACAGGATGCATTATCTCACATGTTCAATACAATTTTTCTTTTTTTATGATCACTTCTCATTTAATTATAACACAAACAGTATAAATAAATTATATCAACATAAATTAGCAAATTTCATCACACGAGAAACAAAAATATTAATCAATTTAAATATAACAGTAATGAATTGAAATCATAGAAATTGATTAAATTGGAAAAATTGGTAAAACTAGAAGTGCTTTGCTTTTGATATAATTGAAAGGAAATTACATTAATAAAAATAAGGTACGAAAATGTTTGCGAAATGTTAAACTAACTAGAAACGAAAACAGGGAGTAAAATAAGTTAGATCACTACAGCATTTTCAAAAGTGCTTCTTCAAATCTTCAATTGCAGAGTTCAGGTGGTAGAATTGCTCACACGTTATGTCAGTTAAACCTATAACGTCCAATCGCATGCTTTTAATCTCATCCTTAACAGTATTAATATCGGCTTGGTAAACTTCAAGAGTATTCATGATTTTCTTTAAGTTGTCAGCATATTCTACTTGATTCACTTCAGGGGTTTCAATCACTTCATCAGTGTGTGCAATGTCATGGTAACCGGGGGGTGTCTCAGGGTCACTTTCTACATCGGTCATTATATCATCCCTTATCTTGTAAGATTGAGGTGTTTCGGAAGTGGATGGATAGTCAGGAGGTGTAAGCTCATAAAGCCAATTATCTTTATTATGAACACTGACTCTAGCATGGTTTGGTAGTGTGAAAAGGGTTACTACTTCATTCCTGATTAGGTACTCGAAAGGTGGTTGTCCTAAATTTCTTATGATATGGCGGTTAAAGCAAAAGTTCATATTCATAGGACGGATGGTACCTAAACGGTTACACCTGTGTAATTGGTATCTAAGTCCTAAGGCATCAGCAATCATGGTGACAAGACCTCCTACTAATATGGGTAAATCAGGTTCTTCTTGGATTCGGGTGAAGGTTTGCATCATGAAAGGTACACCATTAACTGGCTGTCCATTAGTCAGACATGACATAATGAATATATCATCTTTAGATACTCCAGTAAGGTTCTCTTCTTTTCCAAAGAAGGTGTGGGCAAGGATCTTATGGAAATAGCGGATAGCAGGGTTATATATCTCATCATTGTTCATGTTTTTTGGTTCAGGATGGTAATTTTCGATTAAGGTTCCCCAAAAGAAGTACAGCTCAATGTCTATCAATTCTACCTATGTGGTAGTAAAAGCAAAGGGTCCACTAGGGAATCCTAATAAGTCAGCCATTTCTCTATGGTTAAAGTCGTATTCTATTCCGAATAGGCGGAAACTGATAAATCCTTTCTTGAATCCAAAACCACGCTCGGGTAAGTAAATTAAGGAGCTTAGGAACTCAAGGGTGAGCTCGCGGTAAGTCACAAACTTTTGTTTAATCAGTGCATTCTCCCATCCAAGTTGGTTAAACAAGTATAGGATGCTATCATGTATACCTAAGGTTTCCATAGTCAGATCATCCGGGTACAGAGTCAAATCCATTGGTCTCTGTGATAACTCTTCAAATTTCATTCTTTGGTTCCTACCTCTAAATTTGGTTTCCATAATGTTTCTCGGTTGGTTAGCCATAGTTAGTGCAAATGCGGAGGAAACAAATCAGGGGGAGAAGGAAAGTGGAAAAGACTTTAGAAAATCTGTAAAAGTGATTTAAAAATTAAAATAAGGAAAATAAGAAAATAAATGCATAAATAAAAGCAATAATAATGAAATAAAACAATAAAACAATAAAACGACAAAACAATAAAACGGATAATAAAATGATAAATGACAAAATGATAAAATGGGTTGCCTCCCACTAAGCGCTGTTTTTATCGTCAAAAGCCTGACGTAATGCTTAGGTGTAGATTAATCAGGGAAATCAGTGGACAACTCTAAAAGCCTTAGACTATTTGCATAATCTCTATTTTCAACTTTATGGTAATGTTTTAAACGTTGTCCGTTTACTGTGAACGGTTCACTATTCCTACCCTTAATTTCTATCGCTCCGCTCGGGAACACTCTAGTTATTTCAAAGGGTCCTGACCATCTAGATTTTAGTTTTTCAGGAAAGAGCCTAAGTCTTGAATTAAAGAGGAGTACAACGTCTCCCACACTAAATTCTTTCCTAGATAGGCGTTTATCGTGCCATCACTTAGTTCTTTCTTTATATATCTTAGCATTCTCATAAGCATCTAACCTTAATTCTTCTAATTCGTTAATATCGAGGATTCGCTTTTCTCCTGCAGCATTATAGTTTATATTGAGAGTTTTGATCGCCCAATATGCTTTGTGTTCTAGTTCTACCGGGAGATGACAAGACTTTCCATATACTAATTTGAAAGGTGTAGTTCCTATGGGTGTCTTGTAAGCTGTCCTATAAGCCCATAAAGCATCATTAAGTTTAGATGACCAATCTTTCTGAGATATGGCGACAGTCTTTTCTAAGATTTGTTTAATTTCTCTGTTCGAGACTTCGACCTGTCCACTTGTTTGTGGATGATATGGTGTTGCCACACGGTGTCTGACTCCATACTTAGATAGTAATTTGTCAAAGATTTTTGAAATGAATTGCGAGCCACCATCACTTATGACGAGTCTAGGCACACCAAATCTGGGAAAGATTATATTTTTGAAAAGCTTAATTACTACTCGTGTGTCATTTGTAGGAGAAGTTATAGCCTCAATCCATTTTGAAACGTAATCGACAGCTACAAGTATGTAATTATTACCGAAAGATGATGGGAATGGTCCCATGAAATCTATTCCCCAGACGTCAAAGACTTCTACTTCTAATATTCCTTTTTGAGGCATTTCATCTCTTCTTGAAATATTACCGGTGCGTTGACACCGATCGCAATTTATAACAGCGATATGGACATCTTTCCATAAATTAGGCCAGAATAGGCCGGCTTGTAAGATTTTTGCACAAGTCTTGGAAGTGCTTGCATGTCCACCATAAGGAGATGAATGGCAATGAGCAATGACATCTTCTATTTCTTCTTCGGGAATACATCGACGAAAGATTCCATCGGGTCCTCTTTTGAACAATAATGGTTCATCCCAATAGTAATGTTTGAGATTGTGAAAGAATTTCTTTTTCTGCTGATAGGTTAAGTCAGGTGGAAGAGCTCCTGCAGCTAGGTAGTTGACAATGTCAGCGTACCATGGCAGTCCTACAGTTGTTTGGATTGTTTCCACGGGTTCTGGTTCATCTATGTCTAACTGAACTGGGTCGCTTCCTATTTGTGCTATCAGCTGTTCATACGGAAAATCATCGTTAATCGGCACTTGTTCGGGTTTAATACCTTTTATTCTAGATAAATGGTCCGCTACGACGTTTTCAGTACCTTTCTTATCTTTTATTTCAAGATCAAACTCTTGTAAGAGTAAAATCCATCTCAAGAGTCTTGGTTTAGCATCTTTCGGCGTGTCCTAAAAAGCTTCGTATTTCTCGAACGGTTTTAGGGGGTTGAAGATCTTTTATGACTTCTATCTTAGCTTTATCAACTTCAATTCCCTTGTCCGATATAACGTGTCCTAGTACGATTCCTTCTCTGACCATAAAATGACATTTCTCCCAGTTAAGCACGAGGTTTACTTTTACACATCTTTCTAACACCATTTCTAAATTTGATAGACATCCTTCAAAACTTTGCCCGCATACAGAGAAGTCGTCCATGAACACTTCCATGATGTTGTCTATAAAATCTGCGAAGATTGACATCATACATCTTTGAAAGGTTGCATGAGCTTTGCATAATCCAAAGGGCATTCGTCTATAAGCGAATGTTCCATAAGGGCATGTGAATGTAGTCTTCTCTTGATCATCTGGGTGGATAGGGATTTGGAAAAATCCTGAGTAACCATCAAGATAACAGAAATATGAATGCTTGGCTAATCGTTCTAACATTTGATCTATAAAAGGTAGTGGGAAATGATCTTTTCGAGTGGCTTTGTTTAGTTTACGATAATCGATGCACACTCTATGTCCTGTCACTACTCTTTGTGATATCGATTCTCCTTTAGCGTTTTTCACAACAGTGATACCTCCTTTCTTTGGTACTACATGTACTGAACTAACCCATTTACTATCAGAGATTGGATATATTATTCCAGCATCTAGTAGTTTCTTAACTTCTTCCTTTACTACAGTGCTAAGGATTGGGTTAATTCATCTTTGAGATTCTCTGGAGGTTTTGCAATCTTCTTCTAGCAGAATATGATGCATACAGATTGAAGGGCATATTCCTTTGAGATCAGATATGTTATATCCTAATGCAGTTGGATATTTCTTTAAGACATCTAAAAGTTTATTTGTTTCAATTGTTCCTAAACTGGAATTGATTATAATTGGTTTTGTACATTCAGTGTCCAAGAATTCGTATCTTAGGTTCTTAGGTAAAGTTTTTAACTCTAATGTAGGTGTATTCTTACTTGGCATGGGATCCGGTGTAAGTGCTAAACTTTCGCTTAGACTATCATCCTGATATGGTTTATGCCAATTATCATCTTCGAAAATCGGAAGGATTTGAATTTTCATAATTTCAGAATAGGTAGTTTCTTTCATTTCCATTTCTCTTACACATTCGTCAATTACGTCCAATAGATAGCATGTATCCTCTATAGCTGGTGATTGTAAGAATTGTGTTAAAATAAATTCAACTTTCTCTTCACCTACTTCAAAGGTTAGCTTTCCTTTCTTTACGTCTATTATAGCTCCGGCGGTAGCTAAGAATGGTCTTCCTAGTATGATAGGTGTAGTGGAGTCTTCAGAGATGTCCATGATTATGAAATCAGTAGGAATATAGAATTGTCCTATACGTACTGGGATGTTTTCTAGTATGCCTACAGGATATTTAATAGAGCGATCGGCTAGTTGAACAGACATTTTAGTTGGTCTTAGGTCTCCCATGTCTAGCCTTTTGCAAATCGTTAAGGGCATAACACTGATACTGGCTCCTAATTCGCATAGAGCTTTGTCAATGACGAATTTTCCTATTACACAGGGTATAGAGAAACTTCCTGGATCTTTTAGCTTAGGAGGCATATTATTCTGAATTATTGCGCTACACTCAGCAGTAAGTGTAACGGTTCCGTTATCCTCTATCTTTTTCTTATTGGATAAGATTTCCTTTAAAAACTTAGCATACGAGGACATTTGAGTGATAGCTTCTGTAAATGGAATAGTAATATTCAACTGTTTCAGAAGTTCAACAAATTTTTTAAACTGGCCCATCGTCTTGGAATTGGTTAATCTCTGAGGGTACGGAATTGGTGGTTTATAGGGTGGTGGAGGCACATAAGGCTTTTCTTTCTCCACTGCCTCTTGATTATTATCTTTCTTTTCTTCTGGTTCATTCACCATTTCAGTCGGTCTATCCGGTTTTTGGTACATGGCTGGATTGTCAAGTCTTGGATCGGTAGGTCCGTCAAGTTCCTTGCCACTTCTTAATATCACAGCATTTGCCTGTCCTTTCGGATTAGGTTGAGGTTGTCCAGGAAATACTCCAGTTGGTGCAGCGGTAGGTGCTTGTTGTTGAGCTACTTGTGAAATCTGAGTTTCAAGCATTTTGTTATGTGTAGCTAATGCATCTACTTTGCTCACTAATTGTTTAATCTGCTCACTAGTGTGTATGTTTTGGTTCAAGAAGTCCTTGTTTGTTTGAGATTGGTTAGCTATTAAGTTCTCCATCATCAACTCAAGGTTCGATTTTCTAGGTACATTAGGAGCAGTCTTTTGATATCCTGGTGGTGTAGCTGGTGTTTGACCTGGTGCGTATAAAGCATTGTTGTTCTTATAGGAGAAGTTCGGATGATTCTTCCAACTTGGGTTGTATGTGTTTGAGTACAGGTTTCCTTGAGCATAATTCACTTGATCTGTGGGAATTCCTGTTAATAGTTGACAATCAGGGACATCATGTCCTGGAACTCCACATAACTCACAGTTAGGTGTTACTGCAGCCACGGTGGCTATTGGTGTTATGGCCAAGTTGTCGATCTTTTGGTTTAGTTGGTCAAACTTTGCATTGACTTGGTCCATACTACTTACTTCGTACATACCTCCTTTTGTTGGTTTCTCAGTTGCGACTCTCTCGCTTCCCCATTGGTAATGGTTTTGAGCCATACTCTCGATAAGTGCATAAGCATCGTTATATTCTTTGTCCATTAGTGCACCGCCTGCGGCAGCGTCAATTGTCATTCTTGTATTGTACAAGAGTCCATTGTAGAAGGTATGGATGACCATCCATTCTACTAATCCGTGATGTGGACAAAGTCTCAGCATATCTTTATAGCGTACTGCACAAATATCGAAAGATGAAGATTCGGATCCTCGGTAGGATTTCCGGCGAATTGATTTTGTTGCACGGCTGATATCAGCGAAGGTTTCAGTTCGAAATCGTTTCGGTTGATAGCCGGTGCGGCAATGCTGGAATGCGGTTCAGCTTGCGAAGGACTAGCGTAATATTTTAGTGGATGATTCAGTTCTTCAGCCATCTCTGCGTCCTTTGAAGTTACGACTGGTTTAGGTGGATCTATTTGAAGATCTGAAATGTTGAAATTTTGTTCGTAATCGAATATTCGTCTTCTTACGTGTAAGAAGCGTTCCGATTCTGGGATTAGAGGTTGCAAGTCTTCGCCTTGAGAGCGAGTACTTGGCATACACTCGGGAGATTAGATTAAGAAAATAAAGTAGTTGTTACCTTAGTCTAGACAATGCTACTCTAAAGTGCACTAGTAACTAAATTAAGGTCCCCGGCAACGGCGCCAAAAACATGATGGGCTAAAGACGTACTCTAATATGTGTCTAGCGGTATCTTAACTGCAAGCGCACAACCTATCGAAGTAATATTTAAGATTATCGATCCCACAGGGACTTTATGGTTACTTAGTGCTAGAGGGTTTACTAGTTTAGCTAAGGTGAAAGGTTGTCACGATTTTTGGTTGTTTTTAAGGATTAAAGGCGGGAATTAAATTTTAGTTTAATAAAATAATAATAAGGCGGTCGGTATGTAATTATGTTAACTTAGGCGGGTCAATCTAACCTAGGCTTATAAGGATGGTTCACTTAATCTATTCTGTAGAGGTTATCAGTTTAAATATCTTTGACTCACACTCTCGTGGTCTTATCTCAGATCTTACCCCTAAAGCCCTATGCCTGCTCTCGCTAGCCCATAAGTGTTTAGAAATAATTTTTAGAAACTTAATAAGTCTAATTCATATTAAAGCGCTCTCGCTGTGTTTAAATTAAATGCCTAACTTTAGCTATCTGGTTGAAATCTCACACTCTCGTGGTCTCGACCTAACCTATTACACTTTCCTTACTCTCGTAACAAAAAGATTGATTTTATTATAAAAAGCTACAGCCAGAATTTTAAGTTCTTAATTATTTTAAGCCTAGAATTGATTTTACCGATTTAGTTGATTTTAATTACATACCGCCTAAAGTGTTTAGCTACTCATGATTGTTGTACCAGACAGATGCAGAGACAGAAAAATACAAAATAAAATATGCATTATAAAATAAATTCTTAACATTAATATAAATGCAAATTAAATAAAAACCTGAATAACAAATATAATGTTAGACTCCTTCTTCCACAATCTGGCAAGCTCGGAGTGCGGACCGGAATTGGAAATAAAAATTACTAAAAGAATTTCTGAAGGCTTTGAAAGAAATTAAATTATAACAATTTCCTAATGTTGGAAATTGTTATATGGTTTGGTTGGGATATAAAAATTAAAGCAAGAACAAATCAAATGTTGGAAAAATAAAATGCACTAGGGTGCAGAGGAAATACGGCAGAGCTTCCGCAAGAAAAATTAAAATAAAACTCTGTAAATTGTTCTTTGAAACTAAACTATTTATAGGAGACAATATTTGGGCTTGGCAGTTGGAATGATGCATGGGCCTCGTAGATGCTGAGAAAATCCAGGGAATAGTTGAAATACTTGGTCTGCGGGAGAATAGGAAAGTTGACCTCACGTAGCACACACGTACATGACCAATTCTCAACAAGTTAACCTAAATTCCCCATGTCACGTTCGTGACAAGGGTGTCACGCTCGTCTCCCTTGTCTTACGCGCGTCACGGTCGTGATGGGCTGGTGACGACCGTGATTGCTCCTTTTAGCGTGTCACGGTCGTGACTCCTAGGTGACGGTCGTGACTGCTACAAAAATGCAGATTATGCAGAATTCCTCTTTTCTTCTTCTTTTCATGGTTGTTTTTGCTCATTTCACTTGTGGCTCATGATTTAGCTCTATAATTGATATACCTGCAAAATGACAAAGAAAACTCGAGGAATCGGGTGTTAAAACGACAAATGTGCGATAAAACGGCATTGAAACATAGCAATAAAACGATACTTTTTCTCGTTATCACAAGGTTAGAAGTTATACAATTATTGCTTGCTTATGCTTGTTCAATGAATTTTCAGTTATTCCAGATGGATGTCAATAGCGCTTTCCTGAATGGCTACATCAATGAAGAAGTCTATGTTAAACAACCTCCAAGCTTTGAAGACTTCAAGAATCGCTCACATGTTTACAAGTTGAAGAAAGCCCTTTATGGCTTAAAGCAAGCACCAATGGCATGGTATGACCGCCTTAACAACTTTATTTGTGAAAAGGGATTTGTAAAAGGAAAGTTTGACAAGACATTGTTCATTAAGAAAATAAAAGGCAACCCCTTATTGGTTCAAGTCTATGTAGGCGACATCATCTTTGATTCAACAAACAAGGAATTATGTGAAGAGTTTTCATTAATGATGCAAGGAGAATTTGAGATGTCCATGATGGGAAAAATGAACTATTGTCTTGGACTACAAATCAAGAAAACAAAGGATAGCATTTTCATCAACCAATCCAAGTATTGCAAGGAATTATTGAAAATATTTGATATGGATAGTTGCAAAGTAATGTCCACTCCGATGGGATCCGGAACATATATTGATCAAGATGAATCGGGTACTTCAATTGATGTCACAAAATATCGAGGTATGATTGGTTCCTTATTATATTTGACAACAAGTCGTCCTGACATAATGTTTAGTGTGTGTTTATGTGCACACTTTAAGGCAAATCCTAAGGAGTCACATCTCACTGCTGTGAAGAGGATCATGAAGTATCTCAAAGGAACAATAAACATCGGATTATGGTATCCAAGAGGTAGTATATATACTTTGATTGGCTATTCTGATGTTGACTATGCAGGGTGTAAAACCGATAGAAAAAGCACAAGTGGTACGTGTCACATACTTGGGAATGCACTAGTGTCGTGGGCATGCAAGAAACAAACATATGTCGCACTTAGTACGGAAGAAGTAGAGTATATTGCAGCAAGTAGTTGTTGTGCACAAATTTTATGGCTTAAACAACAACTTCTTGATTATGGTTTAGATCTCAGATGCATTCCTCTACGATGCGACAACACAACTGCCATCAACATCACAAAAAACCCGGTCATGCATTCAAGAACAAAGCACATAGATATGTGGCACCATTTCCTCTGTGATCATGTACTTAACGGAGATGTAGACGTCACCTTTGTGGATACTCATCATAAACTTGTCGACATCTTCACAAAACCATTGGCTAAAGATCAATTCTTCAAAATTCGGCGAGAACTTGGTATTCTCGATGAAGGTGACATCTAAACTTGTCTAAAATTACTTTGTATATAGTAAAATATCATAAAAGTGCATTTATTCTACTTTATTTGCATAAAATGCTAGTAATTATATTTTTTCGGTTTTCGTTTTTCTCACCTTCGCCCACTCAAATTTGATTGGTTTCAAAAATATTTTACCCAAAGTTGCATTGCGTTATGTGCTAACATATTCTTCAAATATTATATCGATATCTTTCATATTTTCAAAGTTATGGACTTGTTGGATTTTTATTTTATTTTTTTAAAATTCAAGTCTGTTAACCGGTTAACGCCTGGGGTTAACCGGTTAACGCTGTTCGTTTTTGAAATCCCAGGTTTGTTAAAAACTCTGTTTTGTTTCACATGTGTCTATATGTTTTATTTTTATGCATGTGATTTAAATCCTCACCAACATTCCTTGAACTCTCTTCCTATCTCTTTGACTCCTTTAACTCACCATTAAAGCCTTCTTCCAACTTCTACCCGCTCTAATTACCATTAAATAATTATATTTTTACATTAATTTTTAAACTATCTATATTTTAAATAAAAAATTGCAACACATAGTACAAGTCAATTGGATTGGCGTTTGCATTGCAATATTGAACAAATTAGAGTCCAAGGCGCCTCCTATAAGCAAATATTAGTGTTAGGAGAAGACGCTAATTCATATGGATTCAATGTGTTACAAGTTTTTTTAATTAAAATAATTAATGAATTAAAAAAATTGAATAAAAATTAATAACATTTAATTTAAATCAGAATACATACGAGAATGTTTTTTACACCAACATTAACGACCCATTTGATCATACATGCCACTGTATTGAGTTCTTTGTCCATGTTGTTGTAGTTGGGTTGGTTTGTTTGGGTTGATGGGGTTATTGGTGAGCGGTATGGTCGATTGATAACATTAGCGGGAATGCTTCGTTAGGGAAAATAAAACATGGTTCTTGAGATGTTTAATAGCCATATTTTTGTAGGATGTTTTGGTATTGTGATATTTGAGTGTTTTGACTATGATAGGAAGTGTTGGTGTCATATGTTTCTTGGATGTTTAGGTTATGGGAGGAGGATGTGTAGGCGACATATATTACTTGGGTGTTTTGATAATAATCATGTTGTTGGTGGTGATATTGGGTATGCTCTGGTTTTGTGGTCGGGTGTGTGACATGTATTAGTTGTGGGTTTAGGTGTTTATTGGTTGGTAATTGTGTTGGGTAGGTTGTTGTGTGTAAGTGATTTTGTAATTTTGCTGGGTAAGATGTTGTGTGTAAGTTGTCTATCTTACCGCAGACGTATTAGAACCGAAATAAATACTACTAACAAATTGGAAAGAAAATGTGGTATATGTCGTCAACCCGGACACACATAAAAACTTTGTCCCAATGTTTGAACAAACTTTGGATGATAATGTATTATGCTGTTAAATTTTATGTAAACTTTGAATTTAATATAAATAACAACTTTTGGTTATAATGAAATAAACATAAACTTGCCTAAAACAACAACACAAACAACACATAAAAAAGAGTTAACACCACAACATATCCAAGAGCATATGGCAATTAAAACAATAACATTTGGTGCGTACATCATATCCCTAACATCACTGTCATTTAATTGGCACACGCGTACGATGGATAACATCACTGTCATCTGCAATAGAGATGTACAAAACATTTTTCTCAATACTTCTAATTGTTTCACTGTCATTAATCTGTTTGTTTAACCAAATGATCAATTACAACATTTTTTTGTCTTTAACAACGCTTAAAAATGTTACCTAAGGTGGCGTTGTTGTAGGTAAAGATAACGCTTAAAAAGCTGCCTAAGGTGGCGCTGCTGTAGGTAAAGACAACACTTTTTTAATGCAAAAGTGTTGTCTTATGTATACTTTAGGCAACGATTTACCTTGAAAAACGCTATCTAAAGTAGGCATTTAGTTGCGCTTTTTCATGAAAAATCGCTTTCATAAGTGGGTCTTTAGTAGTACTTTTTCTGGCCTTTTATGCTTTCTAGTGGCACCTTTAGAGAGTGTTTTTTTCCAGGAAAAAACGCTTTCTATTGTCCCCCCTTTAGAGCTCCCCTTTAGACACCGATGTCTAATGTATTTTTTATTTCTCTTTTATGCAGGGCTTTTAATGGAAAATGCTTTATATTTTTTACTATAGGCAGCGTTTTTTCTAAAAAGCGCTTTCATTTCTTCACGTAAATAGTACTTTTAAAAGTATTTTTTTAAAAATCACTTTTTAGGAAGCGTTTTTTATTTAAAAGCGTTGTTTATTCTTATGTTTTAAGAAAGTAATTTTTTTTGGAAATAATATCATAAACTTGTATAATTCAAGTCTTTATTTCAACATATAGGCATTATATAACATTCAACAAGCCTTTATTTCAACACATATGCCTTATATTTCAACCAACAGGCATTTATTTCAACACATTGGCTATATATTTCAACCAACAAGCCTTTCAACATAGGCATTATATACCTTTATAATCCAACATATATACACCATTATAATTCAACATATAAACCATTTTATATATATCAACACAAACATCATATATACACCAAGAAACACCATAATTCAAATAATAGTTTGTCCACTTACGAATCCTTTAAAAATTCTAGAGATGAAGGAGTTTGCGGATTTTATCTCGGATAGTGAGTTTGTTGACGTTGCTTGTAAAAGGAAGAAGTTCTCCTAGTATAATGGAGATGGTTCTCCCATGAGCAGGATTGATAATTTTTTAACTTTTGAAGCCTTCATAGTTAGATGGGCGTGGTGGGCCAATTCAGAAGTTTGAGAGATTTATCAGATCATTTTCCTGTTTGGTTGGTGGTGGATGTAACACCCCGATTTAATTAACTAATTCAAATTATTCTTAATGAGATTTGTTGTGTTTTGAGATGTATGATGCTTGTTGCTAGGATGATTATATGATTTAAGTGGGTTTTAAGTTGGTTGATGGTTTAGATTTATTTTGGGGAGTTTTAAGAGTAATATTGAAAGGTGTGGAAGGAAGCCCATTAGTGAGTAATTAAATAATTTAGTAATAATAATATCAGAATTTATTCTATGGAATTTTTAATTAAAATAAGAAAATAAGATTAGTAAGGGTTTAGAGAGGAATTAATCATAATCAGTTTTTGGGAGAAGAACGAGTCCTGAGAGAGCGCAAGACCTAGGGCAAAGGATTTCAAGAGGATTTTCGTGGAGATTTTCGTAGGAATTTACACCCGTAGATTCGAGCTTCATTAAATCCAAAGGTAAGGGTGGGATTCATATCTTATAACCGGGAGAAATAATTTGTATGTATGGGTTATGGCTATTTGATTTTCCTTGTTGCTATTTGTATGATGGTTCGTGTATGATTTTGATGAATTGATGTTGTTATATCTGAGATGAATTTGTTGATGTTGATAAATGTTGTGATAAATTCTCTGAGAGGTGTGACAAATTGTGACGAATCTGTTTAGATAATGATAATATGTTGGTTAATTGGTGTAGAAATGAAGAATAGATAACGAGATGATGAATTAGGAGTCTAGAAACATGGTAGAAACCCAAATAGGACCGAATTGGAGTGGTAAAATGATGAACTCGTAGCAGAAGATGAATTTGTGAGCTTTCTGTCAGTTTGCGTAATAGATCTGGATTACGCGTATGGGACTAGGCGATACGCGTAACTGTTGCACCCCAAAATTTGCCCTCACAAGACAAGATTTTGTGTACTAAGAGGTTCATAAGGTTCACAAGGTTCACAAGACATCTCATTAGGTCCACAAGGTTCACAAAGTTCACAATTAGTCAGAAGATTTGACATTTCCCTCAGACAATGCATCCTCCTAAGCAATGCATCCTAAACTAGGGTTTTGACTTTAATCAGGCTAAATGGACTTCCAAGACTTCAAGTGAGCTTCATGACATCTTATATGTGTACAAGAATCCCCATGTCAAGTTTCAAGACTTTTCTCAAAGGTTTGCTCAGTCAGATGATCAGATAGGTTAAAATCAGTTAAAGCAGTTAAAAAGTCAAACTGAGGTCAACTGTGGTCAAACCAAAGTCAAACTTCATGATTTTTTGCCAACATCAAGTATATGAAGTAAAATTCATCATTTGATCAAGGGTTGATTGTAACACGGTGGGAGAACTGACTTTAGTTATGTTGCGGATAGCAAGAGTCGCCACCGACTTTTATTTTATCCAAAGGAAAGGCATAAAAGAACAGGAAAGACCTTTTAAAAGATTTTTTTGGGTCCGGGGGGTAGGTTATGTAAAGGGAAGGTGTTAGCACCCTTTACATCCATGGTTATCCATGGGCTCTTAGTTACTTAGCTCACTTTAAAATGTTTTTGAAATGTGAAGTGTGTGAATAAAAATTTTCGTAAGAGTTTTATAATGATACATGTACAGATGCGTATAAAACCTTTGTTTTTAAAATTTGTTTGAAATGTGTGAAGTGTTTGAAATTGTTTTGAAGAGTGAGCAAGTATCTAAGAGGAACCTACCCTAAGTTTAAGTCTTTTCTGTTCTTGAATCCTTTAAGTGGTAAGACTATCCCTATTATTAAGGAATAGGTAGTCATTACCTTGGATGTGAGGGACAAGTGAAGGGACATCTGTTTATTTAGGCAACTGTGGGGTGTATAAGCAATTCGAAGGGACTATCATCTTTATTCGAAAGGGACAAGATCATTACGAAGGCAACATTCGAAAGGGACTTGATCTTTTATCTGTTAAGGGACTAGATGACTTTATTTTGAGGGACTTATGCTTTATACACCCTACTTGACCTTTTTGATTAGGCAACATGAGAGGTACCCCTAAGGAAGTGAGATGGCGATCAAAGATCGACTTAAGTGTGTGAGTATACAATTTTATATTTATCTTTAAAATTAAGTGATCTAAATTAATTTTAAATTACAAGTATATTTACACTCCCTATTTACTAACCATAGCATAAAATATAAATAATAAACATTATAAATAAATATTACACCCAGGAGCAATTACATAATAATAATAAAAGCAATTTAAATAAATAAGCAAACTAATAAATAATAATAATATAATTGGGTTACTAATAATAATAATAATAAATCACAATATATATAAATGGGGTTAGTAATAATAAAATAAATATGAAAATAAATAGCATTAATGATAAAATAAATAAGAATATTAGCATGATAATTAAAAGATCAAATTTTTATGAACAATTATTATTTAAGATTAAGAAGAAAATATAAACAATTAATTATCATAAAGTCTTAAATGCTATAAAAATTAAATTAATTATAAACATATTATGAACATAAATTATATTAAATTAACAAGTTTTAATTATTTTTTAAACATATATTAAAAATTATTTACATGCAAGAATTAAATTATGAACAAATTATAGAATATATATATTATGAAAATAGGATTAATTATAATTGAATAACCATATAATTATATTCACAAAAATTAAATTATCAATTTTTAATTAATTTAAACATAACCTAGAATTATTTACACATAGAAAAATACATAATTAAAATTAACAAATAAATTAAAAGTCATAATTAAATTGAATAAGAAAATTAGGGTTTGACTATTTAGAAAATATATTAGAGTTTATTTCTTAATTAGAATATAGACAAAAATTTATGACAAATAAATAAATAAAGAAAGAAATAGTATTTACAATTAGGGTTCATAAAAATAATTAGGTTTTAAAAATGAAAATATTAGGATTCTATTTATAAATCTAAATATAATTAAATTGTTTATACACAAATACATACAAATATTAAATGAATATAAATAACTTTTATTAATAAAATTTGAATCTTTTTAAAAGACAAAAAACTATAAGTTTTTGAATTATATAAGAAAAATAATATGACTAATTTAATTTAAACATTTTTTATTAACTTAATTAATCAAATATAAGATAAATAAAATAAAACAAGTGAAAAATAATGGGAAAAAAGAACTTACTTGGGGTTGGGATCGAACCCACGCCCTAGGCTCTCTCTCTTGGACCAACACCAACACCACCAGGCTATGTGCGCATTTGTGAATATGGATGGAGAATGATTTTTATATTTTAAACCTGAAGAATAAATGGAATTTTAATCAAAAAATAACTGAGGACAGGTTCGAACCCACGTCCTTAGCTTCTTTCATGCGCGTATCAACCACCAGGCCACTTATCATCCTGTGAAATAATATAAAAACAACACAATAAATATACAAATCAAAATTCAAAAATCTGAAGCGCGCGAAGATCTTCATCTTCAACCTTGGATTCGCAGGTTTTCCTGCGAATTTATCTACAACTTTTCCTGCGATTATTCCTACCAATACAACCTGCGAACATCAAACACCATTCAAACAGTACAATTTCACCAAATTAACAATGCCAATAAGTTTCTTATGACCTATACGATTCATCCATGTCTTTAGAACTTATTTATATTGGTTTAATAGTGAAACCCTAAACGGCCACCCTAAACCCTAACAATGGCATCTAATGATTTAGGCCATGAAACTTCAATTGGTTTGTCCAGAAAGTTTCTACACTTCAAAACAAACATGAATCAGTAATCAAACATAATTTATAATGGTTAAATTTATGAAATCGAAAATAAAAAAAAAATAAAGGAGAAAAACGATTTGGTTTGTGCAATTCATGAGGATTGAGATGCATATGATTATAGCAACATGATCAGTGATGATCAGAGAAGCTAATGCAACCTTTAGAATGTCTTAAGATCCTCTCTAACTCCAAAACCGTATGTCACTTTTTCCTTGATTTTTTGAAGTTGAAGAATATGTATGGAGGCTGCCAAAAATTCGTTTTCTGCCTTGTGATGAGTTTGTGTACATATAGTGATGTAAATTAGGTCAAGAGTTTGTGGATTTATGGGCTTGATGATAATTACTTGATCATGAAGATATCTCTTTCCAAATATTGAAAAATATCTTATCTAACATTGCCAAAACAAGCTAGCACGAAATTGGATGATATCCATCAGCTTTGAATGATTATTAAAACTTTCTAGAAGAAGAATCACATTCAAATATTGAGTTTTCATATTTTATTTAAATTTAATTTGATTTTTAATGGATAAAATCAAAATAAATAATAAATAAATAATAAAAAATCATAAATTTGTTGCTTTGGGTCGTGCATGAAGTGTTGGCATGGATTGGATCATCATATGGCAAGCCCATTTAGAAAAAATTGGTTTTAAACCTCCATTTTCTTCATAAACCAACCAAAAATTTCCCAACTTTGCAAGGGCACAAATCCTTCAATTTTAATGATATGAGGGTTTTCTTGGACATTTTGGAAAGCTTGAAGAGTCCTCTAACCAACACCACTGGTTTCATGTCCATATCATTTACCATTCTCAAGTTATGCCCTTTTGAAGTTGTTGACTTTTTGTTGACTTTCAAAAGGACCTATAATGTCTTAGCTCATACCTTCCAAATGAAGCATTTTTGGGTTTGGCTTGTGAGACACAAAGTTGTAGAGAATTCAATTTCCTTCAAAATGAGCTTTGTATGGAAACTTGGTGATGAAGCATGTGAAAGTTATGGCTGGTCAAAGTTCAGTTGACTTTTCCTGAGGAAACCCTAATTTAGAAACCTTTGATTCTTGATGATCTGAGATATCCTTGATGAATCATGATCAACCCTTGATCAAATGATGAATTTTACTTCATATACTTGATGTTGGCAAAAAATCATGAAGTTTGACTTTGGTTTGACCACAGTTGACCTCAGTTTGACTTTTTAACTGCTTTGACTGATTTTGACTTATCTGATCATTTGACTGAGCAAACCTTTGAGAAAAGTCTTGAAACTTATCATGGGGATTTTTAGACACATATAAGATGTTATGAAGCTCACTTGAAGTCTTGGAAGTCCATTTAGCCTGATTAAAGTCAAAACCCTAGTTTTGGATGCACTGCTTAGGAGGATGCATTGTCTGAGGGAATTGTCAAATCTTCTGACCAATTGTGAACTTTGTGAACCTTGTGAACCTCATAAGATGTCTTGTGAACCTTTTGAACCTCATGAAAGGTCTTGTGAACCTCATAAAGTGTCCTGTAAACTTCATGAACCTCATGAAAGGTATTGTGAACCTTGTGAACCTCATAAAGTGTCTTGTAAACTTCATGAACCTCATGAACGGTCTTGTGAACCTTCTTAGCACACAAAGTATTGTATTGTGAGGGCAAATTTTGGGGTGCAACATTGATCATGATTCATCAAGGAGATTTCAGATCATCAAGAATCAGGGGTTTCTAAATTAGGGTTTCCTTAGGAAAAGTCAACTGAACTTTGACCAGCCATAACTTTCACATGCTTCATCAAATTTTTCGAATCCAAAGCTCATTTTGAAGGAAATTGAATTCTCTACAACTTTGTGTCTCACAAGCCAAGCCCAAAAATGCTTCATTTGGAAGGTATGAGCTAAGACATTATAGGTCCTTTTGAAAGTCAACAAAAGGTCAACAACTTCAAAGGAGCATAACTTGAGAATGGTAAAATATATGGACATGAAACCAATGGTGTTGGTTAGAGGACTATTTAAGATTTCCAAAATGTCCAAGAACACCCTCATAGCATTAAAATTGAAGGATTTGTGCCCTTGCAAAGTTGGGAAATTTTAGGGAGGTTTGTGAAGCAAATAAGGCCTAAAATCAAAATTTTGCTAAATGAGCCCACCAAATTGCCATCTCATCTTTATAAAAACACCAAGCACGACCCAACCCACCTATTTTCTGATTTTTATTTTTTTATTTCATATTTATTTGAATTTTATTCATTAAAATATCATTTAAATTGAAATAAAATATAAAATCAAATATTTAAAAAGGGATTTTGTTTCTAGAAAGTCATAAACATTGTTTGGATCAGATTGATACACAAATTATGATGATTGTCCTAAAATAGCAATGTTAGATCAAATAATATTCAAATTTTATGACATATCTTTCTCAATATTCAAATGATCCAAAAATCCAAAGAACCATGACATTTTTTAACCTAATTTGATTCACTACATATAGAGGAACATAACACAAGTGAGGGACACGGATTTGCAGCCTCAAGGATAAGTTTCAAACTTGCAAAATTCATCAAAAATTTTAAATTCGGATTCTAACTTTTTGTGGTTTTTCAGGTGAAATAAGGACATCAATCTCTTCCTTGAACATCACTGAACATATACCAATGATCATATGCATCTAAAAGTCCACGAATTGGCCAAACCGAATCAAATTATTTTGACATCCATGAGTTTTTCGTTTTCATATATTGGCGTAAAATAAATTGAATTTGCTTATTGATTCTTGTTTGTGATGAACTAACAATTGTTTCTGGATGCTTTGATTTGAGTTTTGGTACAAAATGAGTGATCCACCATTTTTAGGGTTTCGGCCAAGGTTTAGGGTTTCACGATTCATCAATGATATATGAAATCTAAAACCATAGATCAATTCTAATCAACCTCTGGATCTTGTTTGTACTTTTAATTTGACGAAATTTTACTGTTTTGATGATGATTGAGATTCGTAGGTTTTGCTACAAACTTAAATTCGCATGAAAGTTTATAATAAAATCCGCAGCAAAATTCGCATATCCAGAGGTAGAAGACGAAGGCTGCGCGCGAATTTGGAATTTTAAATTTTGTCTTATTTTATTATGTTTGATTTCCCTCATAATCACAAAGAAAGCAGTTGGCCCAGTGGTGGGAGTCATGCGCGTGTGAGGCAAAGGTCAAGAGATCAAATCCCAGCTTCACCAATTTTTTGTGTTTTATCCATTTATTTTCCAGGTTTAAAATATAATGATTCATACCCATTCACTATCACCAAACGCGCGCTGGCCTGGTGGAGAGCTTGCTGGTCTTAGAGATGCAAAGCCTAGGGCCTGGGTTCGAATCCCAGCCCCGGGTAAGTTCTTTTTCTCACTTTTTCTTGTTTTATTTAATTTGTTTATATTATAATTAATTTAATTAATTATAAATGTTTAAAATAAAATTGTTATATTATTTCTTGTATATAATTCAAAAAAAAACTTATATTTTAAATCTCAAATTTTATTAATAAAATTATCTAATGTTTATTTTATTGTATATTATTAATATTATATGTTTTGTATAAATAAATTAATTATATTTAGATTAATTCATAAACCCTAATATTTTTATATAAAACCTAATTTTCTTTATAAACCCTAATTATCTTATAAATCCTAATATATTTGTTTGTAAATTTTAATTATGTATATTTATTTTATAATTATTATATGTAGCTTGTTTATATATGTAAATAATTTAAATAAGTAGTTAACCCTAATTTATTTTTTCTAAACAATTAAAAACCCTAATTTTATTTTATGATTTTTATTTCTTATGCTTAGTTAATTATAATTAACAAATATTTTTTTAATATGTATATATAATTAAATTACTAGAACTATTAATCATATTTATTAGTATATAATATTTGCTATTTATTTCTTTTATTAAAATTCTTAAAAATAATTATTTATTAAATTTTTGAACTTTTTATTTGTTTCTATATTATATTGTTATACTAACCTTCTTATATTTATTTTTGTTATTACTAACCAATTTATTTATTTATTATATGCTCATTTATTTAAAGTATTTTTATTATTCTTATAATGTAATGGTGTCAATTATGTAATAGTTGTAGAATTATTCTTAATATTTATTTTTAATTACCATGGTTAGTAAAATAGGGAGTGTAAACATGTTTGTATTTAAAATTGAATTTAGATCACTAATTTGTAAGATAAATACTTGAATTTGTACACGCACACACGTAAGTCGATCCTGGATCGCCATCTCACATTCTTAAGGATACCTCTCATGTTGCCTAAACAAAAAGGTAAAGTAAGGTGTAAAGCAAAGTCCCTTATCTCATATCATCTAGTCCCTTAAAAGATAAAAAGATCAAAGTCCCTTTATGGTTGCCTTCGTAAATGATCTTGTCTCTTTCGAATAAAGATGATAAGTCCCTTTGAATTGCTAAATACACCTTACAGTTGCCTAACCACAGATGTCCCGTCATTTGTCCCTCATACATCCAAGGTAATGACTACCTATTCCTTAATAATAGGGATAGTCTTACCATTTGAAGGATATTTAAGAACAGAAAAGATTGAACTTAGGGTAGGTTTTTCTTATGTACTTGCTCACCTTTTCAAAACATTTCAAATACACTTCACATTTCAAACAATTTTCAAAACAAAGGCTTTATATATATCCGTACATGGATCATTATAAAGTACTTAAGAAAATTTCTAATCACACACTACACATTTCAAAAACATTTTAAAGTGAGCTAAGTAACTAAGAGCCCATGGATAACCATGGATGTAAAGGGTGCTAACACCTTCCCTTTACATAACCTACCCCTTGAACCCAAAAATCTTTTAAGGTCTTTCCTGTTCTTTTATGCCCTTTCCTTTGGATAAAATAAAAGTCGGTGGCGACTCTTGCTATCCGCAACATAACTAAAAGTCAGTTCTCCCACCATGTTACAGTACCAACTTGTGGTCACGCCGCCTATTACACGTATGGGCATACGCTGATACGCGTATGGAGAGGCCTTACGCGTTTGGGCAGTAGGTGCACGTTTCTATGATTTTTCAGTGGTTTTCTCTATTCGTTTCGCGTCCGTTTCTTTTGCTGATGAATCGTAAGTCGAGTGAGAGTTACTAATTGATGATAGGGGTAATTAGAGATTAATAAAGAGATGATTTTAGATTTTTGTTAGGAGAAGTTAGAGGATGGACTCGGATATGATGAACTAAGAAGATTAAGACGATTTTACATTATTGCGATGATGTATTATGATGTAGGTCATATGACCAACGATGTGGTGATGTTACGATGTAAGATGAACTAAGATGATGTGTTGATTGATGTTTACGATGTGTGATTGTGTTGTATACCATTCTCATACCGCATACATTTGCATAATTAAGATGGCCTGAAATGGAAACCACGATGTTTGAGATGACGACTTATGTCTTGCTGATGCCCACCTAAATGACATGAATTTTAAGATGAGATTTCGCTCTAAATGGTACCACATGCATACATTGTCGATTCGCATATGAATTACATTGTTAAATGATTTATGATGATGTTATAGGTGTTATGATGATACGATGTTCGTGATGATCATGATGTGAATAGGTGATTGAATGACTTTAACTATATATGTTGATTATTGTATCATGTTTATAATTGTCGATATCTCACCCCTTTCTGTTGATTATTACCCTTGGTTGGTAACGTGCAGGTAATCCTGAGTAGCAAAGAGTCTGTATATGGTTTGAGTCGTTGGTCGCTCTGATATAGTAACACTTTGGGAGGGATTAGCGAATGCTTGATTTTAATTGAACTTATGTTTTGTTTTAGTTGATTAAAGATGTTTACTTTAAGAAGATGTTTTGGGATTTTGATGAGTTATTATGAATTTGAATTTTTAAAGATGAGATGTTTATGACTTTAATGAATTTCGCTGCATAATAAAGACTTGGTTTATTACTTGAGGTGTGTGTAAGGTATGATTTAAAAGAAGAAAATGTGATTCCCTGTTTAGTTTGAACTCTGATTTATTTATAATTAATTACGGGTAGAATGGGATGTTACATTAGTGGTATCAGAACCTGGTTGGTCTGTTATTGAGTCATAGTTGTCAAACAATCGAGTATTGTTATTTTGTGCTAATTTTTGTTCTTGTTGTGGTGTTTAAGTTGAGATGGCTAGAAGAAACGATGCTGATATGGCTGCTGCAATGCAAGCAATGGCTCAGGATGTGCAGAACCTACCTAATGCTGGTGAGAATGAGGGATCTCGTAGTTTGGCGACTTTTTAGAGGGAGAATCCGCCTACTTTCAAGGGTAAGTATGACCCTGATGCAACATTGGAGTGGTTGAAAGAGATTGAAAGAATCTTCCAAGTGATGGATTGTACGGTAGCGCAGAAGGTTCGTTATGGTACGTATATGCTAGGGCTTGAAGCTGATGACTGGTGGTTAGAGACTCGTGTAAGATTAGAAGCTGCAGGAGAGGAAGTCACTTGGGCTATTTTCCGCAGAGAGTTTATGAGAAAGTACTATCCTGAAGATTTCCGCGGAAAGAAAGAAGTTGAATTCCTTGAGTTGAAGCATAGAAATATGTCAGTGACTGACTATGCTGCGAAGTTCACTGAATTGTCAAGGTTTTATCCGCATTATGATGGCGATGGAGCATAATTCTCTAAGTGTATCAAGTTTGAGAATGGGTTGCGTTCTGAGGTTAAGAAGGTTGTGGGGTACCAAAAGATCCGAGTGTTTTCTGATTTGGTTGATAATTGCAGGATCTTCGAGGAAGATAGTAATGCTTATTACAAGATTGTGAATGACAGAAGAGGTAAGCACCAACAGAATCGTGGCAAGCCTTATGATGTTGTGACGAGTAAGGGTAAGCAGAAGACTGCTTCGGGACAGTGAACTATTGGGGGAGATGCTCCTGCTAGTATTGTTTGTTAAAAGTGTGGACAAGCTGGTCACAAGAGCAATGTTTGTATTGATGAAGTTAAGAGATGTCTCTAATGTGGCAAGGTTGGACATACAATAAATGATTGTAAGTATAAAGAGGTAGTTTATTAATTATGGTGAAGAGGGACACATTGGTAGCAAGTGTCAGAAACCAAAGAAGGCTCATACGGGAAAAGTGTTCGCGTTGATAGGAACTCAGACCGCTAGCAAGGACAGACTTATTAGAGGTACATGTTTCATTAATAGTATTCCTTTAATTACTATTATTGATACCGGTGTAGCACACTGTTTCATTTTTGTTGATTGTGTTAAGAGATTGGGTCTTAAGTTGTCTGCTATGAATGGAGAGTTAATCATCAAGATTTCGGCTTCGGGATCAGTGACTACTTCTCTCGTGTGTTTGAAATGTCCTTTGTCTATTTTCGATAAAGATTTCTTAGTTGATTTGGTTTGTCTGTCGTTGAATGGGATGTATGTAATCCTAGGTATGAACTGGTTAGAGTATAACTATGTTCATATAAATTGTTATCGTAAGTTAGTGAGGTTTTCTACTCCAGAAAAGGAAGAAGTTGGGTTGATGCCTTTCAGAGAATTGCAGAAATTGATGAAAGAGGAAGCTCAAATGTTTTCATTGATGGAGATGTTGTCTATTGAAATCCAGGCTAAGATAGACGAACTTCAAGTGGTAAGTGATTTTCCTGAAGTTTCTCCTGATGAAATTCCTGATGTACCGCCAGAAAGAGAAGTTGAGTTTACGATTGATCTTGTACCTGGTACTAGACCTGTTTCCATGGAACCATGTAGAATGTCTGCATCTGAATTGTTAGAATTGAAGAAGCAGTTAGAAGAGTTACTTGAGAAGAAGTTTGTGAGGCCAAGTGTATCGTCGTGGGGAGCTCCCGTGTTGTTAGTAAAGAAGAAAGATGGAAGTATGGCACTTTGTGTGGATTATAGACAGCTGAATAAAGTTACAATCAAGAATAAGTATCCGCTTCCGAGGATCGATGATTTAATGGATCAGTTGGTGGGTGCTTGCGTATTCATTAAGATAGATTTGAGGTCGGGTTATCATCAAATCAAAGTGAAAGATGAAGATATCCAAAAGACTGCATTCAGAACAAGGTATATACAATACGAGTATTCGGTGATGCCTTTCAGTGTGACTAATGCGACGGGAGTATTCATGGAGTACATGAATCGTATTTTTCATACGTATTTGGATCGTTTTGTGGTTATGTTCATTGACGATATTCTGATTTACTCCAAGTCAAAGGAGGAACATAAGGAACATTTAAAGACTGTCCTGGGAGTTTTGAGAGAGAAGAAGTTATATGTGAAGTTGTCTAAGTGTGAATTTTGGTTAAGAGAAGTCAGTTTTCTTGGTCACATAATTTCAGGTAATGGTATTTCAGTAGATCCTTCTAAAGTAGAAGTTGTGTTACAATGGGAAACTCCAAGATCGGCTACTGAGATTAGGAGCTTTTTTGGGTTAGCTGGTTTTTATAGAATATTTATTGAAGGTTTTTCTAAGTTGGAACTTCCATTGACTAGATTAACTTGTAAGAGTAAAGCTTTTGTTTGGGATATTCGTTGTGAAAAGAGTTTTACAGAGTTGAAGAAGAGGTTGATGCCGACTCCGGTTTTGACATTACCTAATCCAGATGAACCGTTTGTGGTGTATTGTGATGCTTCATTAATGGGTTTAGGGGTGTGCTTATGCAGAATTATAAAGTTATTGCATATGCATCAAGGCAGTTGCGAGTGCATGAAAAGAATTATCCTACGCACGATTTAGAACTGGCTGCAGTTGTTTTTGTGTTGAAGATTTGGAGGCATTATTTGTATGGTTCCAGATTTGAAGTGTTGAGTGACCATAAGAGTCTGAAGTATCTGTTTGATCAGAAAGAGTTAAATATGAGACAACGCAGATGGTTGGAATTGTTGAAAGATTATGATTTTGGTTTGAATTACCATTCGAGTAAAGCTAATGTGGTAGCTGATGCTTTAAGTCGTAAGACTTTGCATATGTCAGCAATGATGATTAAAGAATTGGAATTAATTGAGCAGTTTTGTGACATGAGTTTGGTTTGAGAAGTAACATTGCAGAGTGTAATGTTGGGTATGCTTAAGATTAATAATGATTTTCTAGATAATATCAGACAGGCTCAGAGGTTAGATGTAAAGCTGGTAGATATTATGGTTGGATGTGGTAAATCAGAAAAGAATGACTTTAAGATAGATGCAAATGGTATCTTATGATTGCATGATCGGGTTTGCGTTCCTGATGATGCTGATATGAAAAATAGTATCCTAGAAGAGGGTCATAAAAGTAATTTGAGTATTCATCTAGGAGCTACTAAGATGTACCGAGATTTAAAGAAGTTGTTTTGGTGGCCTGGTATGAAGGAAGATGTGGCACGTTTTATGTATGCTTGTTTGACTT
Organism: Lathyrus aphaca; assembly: GCA_963966055.1. Taxonomy (NCBI): domain Eukaryota; kingdom Viridiplantae; phylum Streptophyta; class Magnoliopsida; order Fabales; family Fabaceae; genus Lathyrus; species Lathyrus aphaca. Next base: position 486,126,050 of record OZ014522.1, read on the forward strand.
GTCAGAAGTCTAAAGTTAAACATCAGAAGCCTATGGGATTAATGCAACCATTGGAAATTCCAGAATGGAAATGGGATAGCAATTCTATGGATTTTGTTATAGGATTGCCTAATATTGCGAGAGGACATAATTCGATTTGTGTAATTGTTGATAGGTTGACGAAGTTGACTCACTTCATTCCTATCAATATTAGTTTTCCGGTGACTAAGTTGGCTGAGATCTATGTTAGAGTGATTGTGAAGATGCATGGTGTCCCATTGAGTATTGTGTCGGATAGAGATCTAAGGTTTACATCGGAGTTTTGGAAGAGTTTGCAAGAGGCATTGGGTTCTAAATTGAGGTTGAGTTCAGCTTACCATCCTCAGACGGATGGACAGACTGAGAGGACTATTCAGTCGTTAGAGGATTTGTTAAGGCGTGTGTTCTTGAGCAGGGAGGTTCGTGGGATACTTATCTTTCGTTGATAGAATTCACATATAATAATAGCTATCACTCTAGTATTGGGATGACACCTTTTGAGGCATCGTATGGTCAGAGATGTAGGACTTCGTTGTGTTGGCATGAATCTGGTGAAGGAGTAGTTCTTAGACCTAAGATAGTTCGAGAGACTACAGAGAAGATTAAGTTGATCAGAGAAAAGATGAAAGCATCTCAGAGTAGACAGAGAGTTACCATGATAGGCGAAGGAAAGATTTGGAATTCCAAGTTGGTGAGCATGTGTTTTTGAGAGTTACGTCTGTAACTGGTGTTGGAAGAGCGTTAAAGTCTAAGAAGCTTATTCTGAGGTTTATTGGTCCGTATCAAATATTGGACAGAGTGGGAAAAGTTGCTTATCGGGTGGATTTAACGCCTAATTTGTCGAATTTGCATGATGTGTTCCATGTTTCGCAACTCCGGAAGTATGTTTTCGATCCGTCTCATATTGTCAGTATGGATGATATTCAAGTACGGGATAATCTCACTATGGAGACTATGCCGATACATATTGAGGATCGGGAAATGAAAACCTTGCGAGGCAAGGAGATCGCGTTGGTGAAAGTTTTTTGGCTAGGAGTTGCTAGTGAGAGTATGACGTGGGAGTTAGAGAGCAAGATGCAGGAGTCTTATCCTGGGTTTTTTTGAGCGAGGTAAGATTTTTGAGGACGAAAATGTTCTAGTGGGGGAGAGTTGTAACACCCCGATTTAATTAATTAATTAAAACTATTTTAATGATATTTGTTGTGTTTTGAGATGTGTGATGCTTGTTGCCTGGATGATTAGATGATTTAAGTGGTTTTAAGTTGGTTGGTGGTTTAGATTTATTTTGGGGAGTTTTAAGAGTAATATTGAGAGGCGTGGAAGGAAGCCCATTAGTGAGTAATTAAATAATCTAGTAATAATAATATCAGAATTTATTCTATAGAATTTTTAATTAAAATAAGAAAATAAGATTAGTAAGGGTTTAGAGAGGAATTAATCATAATCAGTTTTTGGGAGAAGAACGAGTCTTGAGAGAGAGCAAGAGCTAGGGCAAAGGATTTTAAGAGGATTTTCGTGGAGATTTTAGTAGGAATTTGCACCCGTAGATTCGAGCCTCATTCAATCCAAAGGTAAGGGTGAGATTCGTATCTGATAACCGGGAGAAATAATTTGTATGTATGGGTTAGGGCTATTTGAGTTTTCTTGTTGCTGTTTGTATGATGGTTCGTGTATGATTTTGATGAATTGATGTTGTTATATCTGAGATGAATCTGTTAATGTTGATGTTATGAATAAATGTTGTGATAAATTCTCTGAGAGGTGTGACGAATTGTGACGAATCTGTTTAGATAATGATAATATGTTGGTTAATTGGTGTATTAATAAAGAATAGATAACAAGATGATGAATTAGGAGTCTAGAAACATGGTAGAAACCCAAATAGGACCGAATTGGAGTGGTAAAATGATGAAATCGTAGCAGAAGATGAATTTGTGAGCTTTCTGTCAGTTTGCGTAACAGATCTGGATTACGCGTATGGGCATATGCGGATACGCGTATGGAGAGGCCTTACACGTTTGATACACGTTTGGGTAGTAGGTGCACATTTCTATGATTTGCAGCTTTTGATACACGTTTGGGTAGTAGGTGCACATTTCTATGATTTGCAGCGTTCGATACACGTTTGATACACATTTGATACACGTAAGTCGAGTGAGAGTTACTAATTAATGATAGGGGTAATTGTAACACCCCAAAATTTGCCCTCATTATGTATAACCATTAACTGGTTTTTGGTTGCACATCCAGCTGCATTTTTCATTTCATTGGTTCCTAAGATATATGATCCTAAAGTGCTGTGGATTGGGTTTTCTTATTTTTTTGGAGTTTTCTTTCTTTTGTGCCAAAGCAAGAGGTTGGGTTATGTTCATCCTAACCTCCATATCAAGGATTTATCAAGTATGTGTCCCAGGGATTTACAAGAGACAGTAAGCGATTAAAGTTTTATCAAGATTTACTCGAGAATAACCAGGAGTTATGATCGGGTTAGATTTCGATATTTGCAAATCGTTTATTCATTTAGTACATGTTTCAAGAAGGTCTAAAGGTTTTCTTGTTCATGTTTGAGCTCATGGACGTTTTCATTAATTTAGGATCGTGTTATAATGTTCAATAGTTTTCAAGGCATTATTATCAGGTTATCTGGAATATCTCTGTGGCAAGGGGTTAATTATACGCATGACATTGTTACCTTTTGTTTTTAAGTCTTTCCTAGAGATATCAATCATTCGTGAGGGAAAATAATGAAGTCAAGATAGTCATGAAGAATGCAATTTGTTTTCATCGGCAAGGGAGAATTTTGGTGGATGCATTCAAATGTTTGGTTATGGTTTTTTCAAATCTTCAGATGTCTATTTACCAATTAAAGCCATTTCTGTCTATTTTTAGTCAACTAGTACGAACATTTGTTTACCTATTAATTTTTATTACCAAGAAATATAGGAATTATTACTTCTTCAGGGCTCAATTCTTTGTAGGCCCATCAACAATGATACGTTGGCATTATTATCTTTGGAATTCAAGAATTATTTCAAGGAGAGATCTTGTATATGTGGTATACTATGCTCAGAAGTCTTTGGATTCCATTATGAAGGAAAGATAGTTCGAACTCTTTTGTTGATATTACAACCGTTGAGTTTCTTTCACCCTATGCTGACTTGTCTCAAAATTCATTGTACTTTGCGAATCAAGGAAGATTAAAGGAATTATCTTGAATTCAATCAAAATATTCAGAAAGCAAATAGTCCATAATTCAAACTTATTACAGGGAATTCAGACTTATTACAAATTATTCAAAAAAAGGTAATAACAGAAATTCAGCAAAGAAAAAAAAGTAAACTCTATTTGAAATCATTTCTTCAAGCTTGGATCTTGGAAATTCCTCCATTAATCTCCAGATATTCCAGCCGCCCTTCATTAACCAACTTCAAAACCTTCAATCAAAACCTCTGTTTCCAATTATTTTTATCATATGCATCAGTACCAAAACCGGTTTTCAATATGTGATAGAGGGAGATATATACAGCAAACTAGCAAAAACTCATAAGGAAAATGCACTAAAAAAAAAACTCAGAAACAGTTAGAGAACTAAGAGTCTTTTCTGCAATCTCGAACCATTTCCGTCCTATTCAAACTCCAACTCTCATCACAGTTCAGCCAAAGGACCCATGTCTTCATCATCACGGCCTTCAATCCCTCCTCATCAATTATCTTCATCAATCATTCATTGTCGTGTCACTACAAAAAGACCACAGTCAGCCTAATCTTCGTGAATCTTAACTTTCTGAAGTCACCATAGTTTTTAGTTTTTCTTCAAATTTCATGATAATCTGCAGCAGATCCAAAAAGCCCATTCAAAGTCACAAATCTAGCTAACTAAAAGTTTAAAATAGTTGAAAGAAAAACCTGGAAAGGGTGGTTATAACTGTAACAGAATCATAACAGAAATAGTTACAAAAATCTAACTAAATTCAGTTATCGAATAACTAACCTATAACTGAAATCTAACAAACAGAAAACTCAATCAATGATAACTGAATTCATCCAGAGGATTCTAGAAAAGGAGACTCACCAATCCTCATCTATAAGAGGAGAGTCATCAGCTTGCATCAGGGGATTTTGATTCTTCACTTTTGGACCAAGCCTCTTATCCATTCACTATCCATTGTTCTTGCAGTTTCAACCATTTCTTCCAATGCTCATCATCTCTTTTCCAAAAGCCTACCTTCTGTTGGTTTTCTCTTTCGTCTTTCTTTTCACCATCCTCATCAATATCAGATAGGAAATTTCAATTTCAATCATCTTCGTCTTCCTTTGTAATCCTGCGATTTCCAGGCTTATCAGATATTGTGTAAATCACCATTAACATCAAAAAGAAAGAAGAGGCAAGAAGCACAGAGAGGAAGGGATGGAAGAAGATCATACCTAAGGTGTAACATCATCTCCATTTGCCTCAGGATTGAATCATTCTCAACTCGTCATCGATCTTCTGTTACCAATCTTCAACCTGAAGACGCAACTTCGGCATAAATTCCCATTACCGTCATCGTTCTGAATCCAAGAGCTTCTACCATCTTGAGCCTTTAGTATTAGTCTCCTGCATCAGCAATTCATAATGAAAGAACAAGCATCAGCCACCACGATTCAGAGCATTGGTTGACAAAAGAAAAATCAAATACAAGTGTTCAGTCCACATCAAAAAGAAAGAAATTGAAAGCACGACAGGAAAGAGAAGGCAATGATTTCGAAGTGAATACCTTAGCAAAGCTTCGTAATATTCAGCGTTTCACCATCGACTTCGTCCTCTTCGTACTTTCGGAGTTCTGCGAGCGGAGTTGCCATGGATCTCGCGACAACATCAACAACATCTTTTTGACTTCAGAAATATCAACGTGATTTCGATACCAGGTATGCGCTTGTGTCTCACATAAGATCGTTGTTGAATACGTTTTGGTTTGTGATTTCAAAGAGGTTTTAGGTGTTATTCGCTCGCGGTTTAGAACAATAGGGTTTGGTTTTAGGATATTTCGCCGGAACAATCATGCGCGACAAGATCCATGGCCGGTGTTCTTTAAGCGGTAATGGAAGAAATAACTTTAGGGTTTGCGATTGTTGTGGATAGAGTGAGATTAGCTCGAATGTAGTATGGGTAAGGGTTTGTAGTTCATGTGGGTAGTGATGGTGGCGACGGCATTGCGGATTAGAGGATGGTGAGGCCAGCGGCGGCATTAGGGTTTGGCCAAGGAAAAAGATGAAGAGTGAGGGTGATAGAGAGAGAGAATGGAAAGGAGGTGTTTCGGAGGTGTGGCTGTGGAGTTATGGCGGCGGCTTAGGGTTTGTGCAGCGAAGAAGGAGAAGAAGAGAAAAATAGGGTTTGTTGATGGGGAAGAAGAACTTGAGAGATGAGAGGAGAGATCGTGAGACACAGGGGGGGGTTAGGTTGATTTCAATCACATTCTTTTTATTTATTTATGTTAATTATGTAATTAATTATAAAGTTATTAGTATAAACTGAGTTTTAATTTGTAGAATAAAAGAATATTAAGTCATTAAAAGGATTAATTCTGTTTTTTGTATCATTTAATTTTCATTAAAAATGAGGTTATGACATAGTCAAAGAATGTTGACTGATGCCAAACGACACCCTTAAGATTCCTGTGCTAATGGGCCCTGCGAAATTTTCTATCTCCACCCCCAATCTAAGCCCATTTTGATAGTTTTTAACTTATAGATTTCTATTTCTCCCCCCCATTTCTATTTTTCTTTTCTATTTAATTTCCATTTTATACTTGTTTAAATTAATTCAAATAAATATTAAAAAGCCTATAAAAATTCTATAAAAAAATTTTATTAGAATATTAAGGCAATTTAGAAGTCATTCCAATTTTTATTTTTTTGAATATAATAATTTTTCAATTATAATTCGATTATTTAATTTAATGGACGTATATTGAATTTTCAATGGGACACATAAAATGGTATAATTTATTTAGGTCACTTCCCATAATTTTTTTTTTTTGCCCATTCTTTTTGCTACTATTAGAAGACAAGTTAAAGTATCTATAATATTTTTTGGTGAATTTTTAGGACATTTTTGCTATGGTTTTGGATAGTATAATTTGTATAAATGTGTGATTGAACTTTAGTTAGATTTAAGTGAGCATTTACCCTAGTTAAAATAAGAATTCTTTAGAGATTTTTTAACACAATAATATAATCAAGTTGAAGATCTTAGGACTTTAATTTCATATTTTTCTCATGACTTTTAATATTTTTGTCATTTTTATTCATTCCTTCACATTATGCATATTCATAATTCATATCATTCACTAACTATTTGCTTTTTCTTTGTGTGCAAGGTGTTTTGCAAGGTTTGGCCTATTGGACTTGGATATTTTCTTAATTGTGTTTTATGCTTGGTGTATTTTGTAATTGTAATAGCTTAGAGTTTGTATGCTTTTATAATTTCCTTAATTAGGATTAGAAAAGATAAAAATGAATCGATAGAAAAACCAAAATTTCTAAAACAAATAAAGTATTCGATCCAACGTCGAGTATACTTTTAAATAAATAAATAAAGTTTATATTATTCTAGGGTTCCTCGATCACCTTCGTTCCATTCCATTTAACCAACATCAAACCTTGTATGTTTCATACCATAAGTCGTGTGTCTTAGCACCACGCAACCGACCCACACACCCCATTGTTCCATCCTGTTTACATTTCATATGCGTTTTTACCTACCATAGGAGGACCCTATTGCTCATCATTGACTTATTTTACTTGCATGTTTAGTCTTATATCTCTTATATCTCTTAGGTAGATTCAAATTGCAAACCTCACTAACCTTAGGTTATCCATGAATTCAACTGATTTAGGGTAAGTTTAGTTTCCCTTAGAGTGTTTACCTTTTATAACTTGAGTCTCTTCTCATCTCAAAATAAAGTCAAAAAACAATTAATAAAGGAAAGGTGTACAATGCGCCACGAGCCTTAAGCTATACGGGAAATGATCAGTGGAGGTCTCCTTCACTCTTCTAGGATGCTTTACAAACGTTCCATTGGGGGCGATCTTGGAAGGTATTCGCTCCTGTGTCATAGTCTTTAGTGTTGTACATTCAATAAACACAAATTCAAAACATTTCTTTTAAAAAAACAACAAACCAAGAAGTCACATCTTCTATTCTCATTCTTATACCTTTCATGACTTGTCTCGATAGTTCAAACAGCGATACGGTAAACACCCTCGTGTCAGAGCCGGTAACACCTGAGCTAGAACTATGGCAACGTCATCCTAAAAACCACAAACGAGTGTAAGCCTTAGTTAGACGAACTACGACGTCTCTGATCCTCATTTATCCCGATGAGGTACGTAGGCAGTGGGGTAGGGCCCATTCGAGCACAATCTTTCTTTTTCCCTACATTTTCCCATTTTATTCCCATTTGTTAAATCCATTTCTTTTCTCATTTCCATTTCATTCCAGATAGCTATTCTTTCAGTTAAACAGCATATTATTTCTCACCCTTTGAAAACAGACTTATAAGCGTGGATCCCGTCGGGTACGGCGGACGGATTGGGGTGCTAATACCTTCTCAATTCGTAATCGACTCCCGTATCCAGATCTTTGGTTCGCAAGGCCTCGTCCTTTTCTTTCTTCCTCAGGTTTGTGCAACATTACCTTTCCCATTCCTTTGGGATAAAAATGTCTGGCTGGCGACTCTACCTTTTCCGCGCCACTTTCGCGTTTGTACTAGGATGAAAATCCCGGGAGCGACAGCTGGCGACTCTGCTGGGGACTTTTAGAAATTCTAATCTCCCCTTTGAGAGTCAATCCTAGCGCTTGTCTGTTGCTGTTTTCTTTGGGTGCTTATTCATTTGCTGTTATTGTTTTAGTATAGCTTTACTGTTTTGGTTACAGTTTATCGCTTTCCTTTACAGCTTTATTTACAGCTTTTTGCGCTTTACTTTACTGTTGCATATACTGGCATATACTGTACTGGCTGTTCTGGTTTTCCTTGGCGGGATGGGATTATTGTGAGATAAGCCAAATACCCGGCTTGAGTATATACGTAGGATTTAGAGTGGGCAGTCGTGTGGCTTGCGTGGTCTTGAGCACGTGTAGTTTTCACGAGTCCCACACCCAGATCAGGCTCTCTTGGGATATGTTCTATACTGCCTAGGAAGACCATAGAATGTTCCCACCTGAGCTGCTAACACTGGGAACCGATCATCGAGGACCTTAGTGGAAACAACCCTCTCCATTGGTGACAGTGGCAGACCACATTTCGTGGCAAACCCATTCGCACCCGAGGGCCCACTAGGAAATCGCATAGGATGACCTTGTTCTCTCGTAGGAACCTGGTTAAAGCAACTGGTCGTATGACGGTAGTATTGTACCCTTCGGTATGAATGTACTATTGTTTCTCGACTTCAGTGCTTGAAGCCGGGAACTTATGAGGGATGCTTGCTTTTTCCGGAATTCAGCTGAGGCCTCCCTGAGTAGTACATAATGCCAAACCGATTCCCTGATTTGGTCATGAGCCATTTCTCGGAGATGGTGAACGTATTATTGCTATTCGGCTTTGAGAGTCCGTGATGTTGACCCGTAGTAGCAATACCCGTGAGATTGGGAGGGGTTTACAGGTTTGCAGGAAAACTAGACCTTCAACCTACCTTGTTCTCGATACTTGGGTTTTCTTCTACTTATGATCTGGTGCTCTTGATAGTCGGTATTCAAGCAAAATCAGAGGACAGTACAACAGTGCCCAGTATATGCAGCAGTGATCACATACCATTGCATTGCATCACATCATCCGCATACTTGCATTCCTAACGCATGTTTATTCATTTACAGGGCTGCATATTACATCCTTGATTCCGGTTGTGGGTATTGATCTATGAGCATGGAACCCAAGAAGCCGACCAAGTGTATTATCTCCTACAAGGTTTATCAGCCTGTTGTGAAAGAAATTCTCAAAGTGAAGGCCTTAGCTCCTCCAGAAGTTCTGAATGTCTTCAAGCAAGATTACGGGTGGATTTTGTATTTCATAGAGCCCATCAGTGACTATGCTTTCAGAGGGATGCACACCTTGCTACAGTTTTATGATCCACAGCTTAGATGTTTCGTACTTTCTGATTTCGTGTTGGCACCTACATTAGAGGAGTATTCGAGCATCCTGAGAGTTTCCGTGAAGGACTGTGCACCATTCTTTGGGACCAAGATTGATCCTGATTTCAAAGATGTAGCAACTGCTCTTTATTTGAGCAAGTCATTATTGGAAGACCGGATTGATAGCAAAGGAGGATTCCGAGGATATCATTTGAGTTTCTTGTTAGGTGAGGCTACCAAAGCAGCTGAGGCAAAAAGTTGGAGTACCTTCAATGCGATCCTAGCTTTGTGTATCTATGGAATCACTTTGTTCCCGAACATGCCGAACTTTGTGGATGTTGATGCTATTCGCATTTTCATAACAAAGAATCCTATTCCTACTCTCCTAGGTGATCTCTACCACTCTGTGCATTATAAGAATGAGAAGCGAAGGGGTGGAATGTTGAATTGTTGCGCGACTGTATTCTACAAGTGGTTCACACGCTTTCTTCCACAATCCGGAGCTTTTGAGAGGACAAAGAACACTCTTGAATGGTCGGAAAGATTGATGGGTTTGCAAGCAAAGGACATTGTATGGGTTAATCAGGGTTTGCGGTGCATTGACGTTCTTCATAGTTGCGGAGGATTCCCTAATGTTCCATTGATCGGGAGGAAAGGGGGAATTAATTACAACCCTTCTCTCACGATTAGACAGTTTGGGTATGCCTTGAAGGAACCACCAGCTGCTGTGGACATCACAGAGTCCTTGTACTTCCAATCCACAGATGGATTCGAGATTGCTCAGAAAGCTTCTAATGCTTGGCATAGTCGGAAGACAAAAGGAAAGAAGACATTGGGAGTAGGGAATTGTCGAGTGTATCCACCGTTTGCAGAATGGTTAAGAGAGCGGGTTGAAGTGTTACTATTACCATTTGAGCCGGCGCCTCTTCTATATCCCACGGTCATTGAACAACCTACTACAGTTAGTATCGAAGAGTTCAACAAGATGAAGACGGAAAGAGACGGTTTGTTAATGGAGAATGCACAGTTGAGTCAGGAGCTTGCTAAAGCTAATCACGCTAGACTTGAGATTGAGTGGAAAGCTCAAGAAGAGGCTGAGAGGCATGCTATTGAAAGGAAACAGTGTGAAATTGAGTTGGCTCGGTGTGAGAGGTTCGAGTTTGCTACTAGGAGTTCTTCCAAGGAACACATTGACACTAGAAGGCAACTGGATCAGAAGACCTTGATGTTTGAGAACATGAAAAAGAGACATGCTGCTTACAGGATCAAAAGAGAGGAACAAGACAAAGCTCAAGCTGAAGAGATCGCGAGTAAGCTAAAGGAGAAAGACGAAGAGATGGCCGATAAACTGAGAGGAAAAGATGAAGAGCTTGCTAAAGCCCGAGAAGAAGCTGCCTACTACAAGCGGATGATGATTTGCTACCAGAAGAAGCTGAAGAGGTTTGAGGACAACCAGGTGCAGACAAAGGAGTTGGTAGAAGTTCCAGAGGCAGGACCGATCATTGACCCAAGTCTAGATGGAGGATTTCATTGACAAAGACATCTTTCTGTTTGTTTGTTTGTTGTAGGATTACCATCAGGATTGTTGATGGAATCTTTTTATCATTGTACTTCTGTTTGAATCCATACTTTTGGTGTTTTGACTATATCAACAAAGTTCTTATCATAAAAAGGTCTCTTTACTATCATTATGTGTTCTCATCTTGTGATCACCGACACATCTGACACATTTGCAAAACACGTCGGCCTTCGTATTATTGGAATTGTTTGGCACGTCTGCTACACACACGCACCTTATATTATCAACACCGCTTGTTATTTACAACAAAAGAGCTCCTGTCTTCATCAAACTCACAAAACTGGAATCAGGGGATGGGATGCCCTAAAAATGAATCAACATGCCATAGCATTCATTTCCTGCATACCATATTCTTGTATTTTTGCAGGTTACCCAGGGTTTCTAACTTATTTGATTGCAGGCAATATAGCTGGTCAACGCATTCACCGATATCCGACCAAAAGAAACCGAGTAAGGATGGCTGATCGAGTGCAGACTGATCTCAATGAGCTCCGACAGAGGATGGATCAGTTCATGGAAATGATGACCGGCATGGCCCAGAACCAGGAGCGTCTCCGGTTGATGGTTGAGCAACCTCATGGGAATGTTAATACGGGAACACCGGCCGAGAACGTGGATTCTAACGCTGCCCGTAACGGAGAGCCTCATCCAAATAGGACCGCAACACGTAATGCAGGTTTAGAAGACAATCAAGAAGACCAGTTCACTCTACTGGATGCTGACATGGGTAACATGAATGAGATCAACAATCGCAGGTACGAAGAGCTGTCAGAGAAGATCAAGGCCATGGAATGTCAGAATTCCTTGGGTATCGATGTAACCAGCCTCGGGTTAGTACCAGGAGTCAGAATCCCTCCAAAGTTCAAGGCACCATTGTTTGACAAGTACAACGGCAGCACGTGTCCTAGGACTCACATTCATGCGTACTTCGGAAAAATCTCGGCTCATACTGATGACGAGAAACTTTGGATGCATTTCTTCCAAGACAGTTTATCTGGAGCTTCGTTGAGCTGGTACATGAAACTGAGTCGGGTCTCTATTCGAAGTTGGAAAGATCTAGCTGAGGCATTCCTCAGGCAGTATCAATACAATATTGATATGGCTCCGAATCGCACCCAGTTGCAAAACTTGTCTCAAGGACCTAAAGAGAGTTTTAAGCAGTACGCCCAGAGGTGGCGTGAGTTGGCCGCACAGGTTCAACCTCCCTTGCTGGATCGGGAGATGGCCGACATGTTTATGGGCACCTTGCAAGGTGTTTACTTGGATCGTCTGGCCGCCTGCCCGTCCATTGGTTTTTCTGATATCGTCATTGCTGGAGAAAGGATAGAGAATTTTTTGAAAATGGGAAAGATCCAAGATGCAAGCAGTGCTAGTTCTTCCGGTGTGAGAAAACCTTTTGGCAACGGCCAAAGAAGAAGAGAAGGCGAGATGAATGCTGTGTATAGGGGCCGAGACAGAAGTTATCCTCAAGGTTACTACCAAACGGCTGCAGTGACTATTACTCCACAGGTTCAACAACCACGACCACAGGTTCAACAACAACAACCACAGTTTCAACAACAGCGACCACAGGGTCAGCAGCAACAGGTACAGAGACCGTTTCAAGAAAGAACAAGAGCGAGAAACCGCAGACTCGACCCCGTCCCGTGTCCATATGCTGTATTGCTTCCAGAGCTGCTAAAGTTGAACTTGGTTGAGCTTCGTACCATGAGACCTCCCGCTCCTGATAATCTACCTCCGAATTTTGATGCTAACGCCAGGTGCGAATTCCACTCAGGTGCCCAGGGGCACAGTATTGAGAAATGTTGGGCTTTTCAGAACAAGGTACAGGACCTAGTTGACTCCAAGGCGATCAATTTCGCTCCTCTCCCAAATGTACTCCATAATCCGATGCCTAGTCATAATGGAACCGGTGTCGCGGTCATTCTACCAGATGGTGCACGTTAAGCTGAAGTCTTCAAGCTGATCACCCGGAACGCTAGGGTATTCATGAAGCAAATAAAGCCAGCAGTATTCAAATACTCTCAGTGATGGCATTTATGTGATTGCCTTTCTTCATTGTTCGTTTTTCATCCCTATTGAGGGGAACTACGTCGCTCTGATTCTTCATTTGATCATCAGTCAATGGAGATACGTAGGCAGAAGATCGTCAGGTCTTTCCGAGCAACCTTCTGGGGCAACTTTACTCCCCAGCTTCACTCTTTCCTTCAGACGTCTCGCGTCAGAGTCAGAATAGCTAGAAGAGGAAGTATTACTGCCATGGTTGAGCATGCAACTGCGAATTGAAGATTACAAGTCTGTGAAAAGAGCTATTGATCGTTGAAAGTATCCAAGACTGACAGGTCCAGACGGAGCCAAGCCTCCTCAACTACGGCAATATTCAGTTTCTTTACTGCATTTCCATTTGTAGTTTCTTTTATATGTTAAACATTTGTCTACATGTATGAAATTTGTTTGCTTTTGAATGTTAGCAATGATAAAACTCACATGTTTTTCTTGAAGTAAATTCATTTGCATTCCCTTATAATTTTGCATATGTATATCGCAATACCATTTTTCATGCTTAAATTCTATGAGGGAGAATGACGAAACAAAAACGCAAAATCTCTAATTGTGTGCTCTCAAGTAAGACCCTATTGACGATGTACAGGCATTGTTTCAAATCCTAAACACTGGAGATATAAGGAAGATAGACCCTCGTTAACCCCTTTGAGCCTTGAAGTAGGAGTTTCTTTTCACGTAAAAAGCCCTCACACGTAACCCAGGGGCAGGGTAGATGTCAGCTAGTCAGACCAAGCGTTCAAACTTTCATAAAGAAGTGTATTTGAAGATCCGTTGCATTCTACTATGCTAATCAAGAGGTCCAAAGACCCGAAACCGCAATGGTTATCCAAGTCAAAAGGTCCAAAGATTGACAACCACAATGGTTATCCTTCGTCGACCCCAAAATGAGGCAGTCACAACCCTCGTGAAGCAATCAAGACAACAATGTCACGCGACTTGTTCAAAATGCAAAAAGAAAAAGAAAAGAAAAGGCCCGCTAAGTCGAAACTTGAAAACAAGCGACTTAGGCAAAAGTTAGGGCATCCCGCTGGACTTCACAATCAAAGATTCACAAGAATCAGTCCAGGCAAAAGTTAGGGATAAGCAAAATAATGCAAAAGCGAAAGACGGAAAAGGATTACACAAGAAAGATCCTCAAATGAGAACAAAGTCGTGTGACACAGACACGAAAGATAGAGGAGTGACTGACTCTCAACAATAACCTGATTAGTGCTTGAACTAATAATAGCAATGGTTCCTCAATCAACACGAAACCATTATGAAAGGTGAATGCTTGTGAAAGCTAGCTGAATTTAGGAATGAAGAACATCACGTAGAGTGGGTGGGCACAAATGAACTTCGAGCCTATATCCTTTGTTTCTATAACCGTGAACCAGGCCACGATACAACCCTCAAAAGTCCTAACTGAAACAGGGTTAATTTGAGAGCATATTACCACGAGACCGCGTTCCTGACTCCTAAGAGTTGTGCTAAAAAGACGCTTATTGGTATTGCATGTACATATTTTCATTCAAATAAAGGTTGTATCTTAACCAGTGATTCGCTCACGAAGGTTAACGATCCATTTTCAAAACTTCAAGATTAACATGTTTGTTGAGTTAGGATTTTCATTCTAAGAATAAACATTTTCTTACTTGCATACATTTGTTGAGCATCATAATCGGTTCACATGCGGAAATTCAATCCAGAAGCTCAAGCTTGCCAGGTTGAGAAGTCTAAAACTTCTGAAAGACTGTCACGTCGAGGTGCACTTTTCCGAATAAAACTTCATAGAGCAGGGACTTTCCCAATTAGTCATGGTAAGAGCCAGCCAATCCGGGGCAGTCACGTCGAGCAATCTCTTCAAAATCAGAGTACCCGGCCAATCCGGGGCAGTCACGTCGAGCAATCTCTTCAAAATTAGAGTACTGAGCCAATCCGGGGCAGTTACGTGGAGCAATCTCTTTAAATGTCAGTCAAACTGGGGCAATCACCTCGAGATTCAAATCTCTCCAAGAGCGAAGATTAGTCAGTCAAGAGCAAAACTATTCAAGTACTCATACTGGGGCAGGCCACCCTAATAGTACGAGGGTTCATTCTTTCCTGAAGACAGGCGATCGGAAGCATTTACCCGGAGTTTAGGATACCGTGGTTACTTGTCAAGTCAACTATCTCGTCCAACACTTCTGACAGATGCAAACTCATCCGCATTTGCAATGGTTACCTCCTCAGCAAGGTCATTACAGTAGGTACAATACCTAAGAGTTTAAAGACGCCAAGTCTTTTGTAAAATCCTCTTGAGGTAAAATCCCTACAGAAGCAACTAATCCCCAACACGAGACAACTTGATTTCTTTCCTCCTCAGCAGGATGTGTCACGGTTTCTAGTCATCCCCAGCAGGTCCATAAGAGTGGATATTCCTCAATAATCAAGGTATCCTGGGGCACGACCCTCAAATCTAAAAGTCCAATTTGTTTTTGGCAAAGGTGATGATTCGGACAGATGAATTATTCACGCTCCTCTCAGACAGATATGTTATCCCCACGGGACGACTTGATATCGAATTCGCGATCATTGTGTTTCCCCACAGAGTCAGCAGAGACTTATCACTTCCGCGTCAGGAATTCTTTTACATTCACACCAATTCATTAACAATACTCAAGACATAATATCCCCAGTGTCATGGGGCAACATGCCGTGCAAATTCAGCATATGCAAAGTCCAGCCGCAGACTGGCCAAAGTCCATCTTCGGGTGGCAGATTTCAAAAGTCCAGCCGCAGACTGGCCAAAGTCCATCTTCGGGTGGCAAGCTATCAAAAGTCCACCCGCAGTGTGGCAAATCTTTAAAGTCCCCCGCAGTGGGCAAAAGTCTCCCGTAGTGAGCGAAAGTCTCCCGTAGTGAGCAAAAGTCTCCCGTAGTGAGCAAAAGTCTCCCGTAGTGAGCAAAAGTCCAGCCGCAGACTGGCCAAAGTCCATCTTCGGGTGGCAAGCTATCAAAAGTCCACCCGCAGTGTGGCAAATCTTTAAAGTCCCCCGCAGTGGGCAAAAGTCTCCCGTAGTGAGCGAAAGTCTCCCGTAGTGAGCAAAAGTCTCCCGTAGTGAGCAAAAGTCCCCCGCAGTGGGCAAAAGTCTCCCGTAGTGAGCAAAAGTCTCCCGTAGTGAGCAAAAGTCTCCCGTAGTGAAAAAAAAAAAAAAAGTCCACCCGCAGTGTGGCAAATTTCCAAAGTCTCCCACAGTGAGCAAAAGTCCAGTCGCAGACTGGCCAAAGTCCATCTTCGGGTGGCAATTTCCAAAGTCCACCCGCAGTGTGGCAATGTATTTTGAAGTCCAACCGCAGATTGGCGAAAGTCCATCCTCAGGGTGGCATCATATCACAAGTCCACCCACGGTGTGGCAAGCCAGTAGCCTTCTGGCATTACACAAAAGGCATCCCCCGTTTATGACCTTACCATCGTAATTATATCCAAGCAGAGATCGTTCGGTCGAATTTATTTCCCTGATCTTCTGCCACAGAGTGCAAATTTTCTGGTTGTTTTCTAGTATTCAATCCCTGCATACTTCAAATGTCTGAAAGCAACTGCTGTCATCCATTCACGTCTACAGTGATTGAATAGGGGCAGCTGTAACACCCCAAAATTTGCCCTCATTATGTATAACCATTAACTGGTTTTTGGTTGCACATCCAGCTGCATTTTTCATTTCATTGGTTCCTAAGATATATGATCCTAAAGTGCTGTGGATTGGGTTTTCTTATTTTTTTGGAGTTTTCTTTCTTTTGTGCCAAAGCAAGAGGTTGGGTTATGTTCATCCTAACCTCCATATCAAGGATTTATCAAGTACGTGTCCCAGGGATTTACAAGAGACAGTAAGCGATTAAAGTTTTATCAAGATTTACTCGAGAATAACCAGGAGTTATGATCGGGTTAGATTTCGATATTTGCAAATCGTTTATTCATTTAGTACATGTTTCAAGAAGGTCTAAAGGTTTTCTTGTTCATGTTTGAGCTCATGGACGTTTTCATTAATTTAGGATCGTGTTATAATGTTCAATAGTTTTCAAGGCATTATTATCAGGTTATCTGGAATATCTCTGTGGCAAGGGGTTAATTATACGCATGACATTGTTACCTTTTGTTTTTAAGTCTTTCCTAGAGATATCAATCATTCGTGAGGGAAAATAATGAAGTCAAGATAGTCATGAAGAATGCAATTTGTTTTCATCGGCAAGGGAGAATTTTGGTGGATGCATTCAAATGTTTGGTTATGGTTTTTTCAAATCTTCAGATGTCTATTTACCAATTAAAGCCATTTCTGTCTATTTTTAGTCAACTAGTACGAACATTTGTTTACCTATTAATTTTTATTACCAAGAAATATAGGAATTATTACTTCTTCAGGGCTCAATTCTTTGTAGGCCCATCAACAATGATACGTTGGCATTATTATCTTTGGAATTCAAGAATTATTTCAAGGAGAGATCTTGTATATGTGGTATACTATGCTCAGAAGTCTTTGGATTCCATTATGAAGGAAAGATAGTTCGAACTCTTTTGTTGATATTACAACCGTTGAGTTTCTTTCACCCTATGCTGACTTGTCTCAAAATTCATTGTACTTTGCGAATCAAGGAAGATTAAAGGAATTATCTTGAATTCAATCAAAATATTCAGAAAGCAAATAGTCCATAATTCAAACTTATTACAGGGAATTCAGACTTATTACAAATTATTCAAAAAAAGGTAATAACAGAAATTCAGCAAAGAAAAAAAAGTAAACTCTATTTGAAATCATTTCTTCAAGCTTGGATCTTGGAAATTCCTCCATTAATCTCCAGATATTCCAGCCGCCCTTCATTAACCAACTTCAAAACCTTCAATCAAAACCTCTGTTTCCAATTATTTTTATCATATGCATCAGTACCAAAACCGGTTTTCAATATGTGATAGAGGGAGATATATACAGCAAACTAGCAAAAACTCATAAGGAAAATGCACTAAAAAAAAACTCAGAAACAGTTAGAGAACTAAGAGTCTTTTCTGCAATCTCGAACCATTTCCGTCCTATTCAAACTCCAACTCTCATCACAGTTCAGCCAAAGGACCCATGTCTTCATCATCACGGCCTTCAATCCCTCCTCATCAATTATCTTCATCAATCATTCATTGTCGTGTCACTACAAAAAGACCACAGTCAGCCTAATCTTCGTGAATCTTAACTTTCTGAAGTCACCATAGTTTTTAGTTTTTCTTCAAATTTCATGATAATCTGCAGCAGATCCAAAAAGCCCATTCAAAGTCACAAATCTAGCTAACTAAAAGTTTAAAATAGTTGAAAGAAAAACCTGGAAAGGGTGGTTATAACTGTAACAGAATCATAACAGAAATAGTTACAAAAATCTAACTAAATTCAGTTATCGAATAACTAACCTATAACTGAAATCTAACAAACAGAAAACTCAATCAATGATAACTGAATTCATCCAGAGGATTCTAGAAAAGGAGACTCACCAATCCTCATCTATAAGAGGAGAGTCATCAGCTTGCATCAGGGGATTTTGATTCTTCACTTTTGGACCAAGCCTCTTATCCATTCACTATCCATTGTTCTTGCAGTTTCAACCATTTCTTCCAATGCTCATCATCTCTTTTCCAAAAGCCTACCTTCTGCTGGTTTTCTCTTTCGTCTTTCTTTTCACCATCCTCATCAATATCAGATAGGAAATTTCAATTTCAATCATCTTCGTCTTCCTTTGTAATCCTGCGATTTCCAGGCTTATCAGATATTGTGTAAATCACCATTAACATCAAAAAGAAAGAAGAGGCAAGAAGCACAGAGAGGAAGGGATTGAAGAAGATCATACCTAAGGTGTAACATCATCTCCATTTGCCTCAGGATTGAATCATTCTCAACTCGTCATCGATCTTCTGTTACCAATCTTCAACCTGAAGACGCAACTTCGGCATAAATTCCCATTACCGTCATCGTTCTGAATCCAAGAGCTTCTACCATCTTGAGCCTTTAGTATTAGTCTCCTGCATCAGCAATTCATAATGAAAGAACAAGCATCAGCCACCACGATTCAGAGCATTGGTTGACAAAAGAAAAATCAAATACAAGTGTTCAGTCCACATCAAAAAGAAAGAAATTGAAAGCACGACAGGAAAGAGAAGGCAATGATTTCGAAGTGAATACCTTAGCAAAGCTTCGTAATATTCAGCGTTTCACCATCGACTTCGTCCTCTTCGTACTTTCGGAGTTCTGCGAGCGGAGTTGCCATGGATCTCGCGACAACATCAACAACATCTTTTTGACTTCAGAAATATCAACGTGATTTCGATACCAGGTATGCGCTTGTGTCTCACATAAGATCGTTGTTGAATACGTTTTGGTTTGTGATTTCAAAGAGGTTTTAGGTGTTATTCGCTCGCGGTTTAGAACAATAGGGTTTGGTTTTAGGATATTTCGCCGGAACAATCATGCGCGACAAGATCCATGGCCGGTGTTCTTTAAGCGGTAATGGAAGAAATAACTTTAGGGTTTGCGATTGTTGTGGATAGAGTGAGATTAGCTCGAATGTAGTATGGGTAAGGGTTTGTAGTTCATGTGGGTAGTGATGGTGGCGACGGCATTGCGGATTAGAGGATGGTGAGGCCAGCGGCGGCATTAGGGTTTGGCCAAGGAAAAAGATGAAGAGTGAGGGTGATAGAGAGAGAGAATGGAAAGGAGGTGTTTCGGCGGTGTGGCTGTGGAGTTATGGCGGCGGCTTAGGGTTTGTGCAGCGAAGAAGGAGAAGAAGAGAAAAATAGGGTTTGTTGATGGGGAAGAAGAACTTGAGAGATGAGAGGAGAGATCGTGAGACACAGGGGGGGGGTTAGGTTGATTTCAATCACATTCTTTTTATTTATTTATGTTAATTATGTAATTAATTATAAAGTTATTAGTATAAACTGAGTTTTAATTTGTAGAATAAAAGAATATTAAGTCATTAAAAGGATTAATTCTGTTTTTTGTATCATTTAATTTTCATTAAAAATGAGGTTATGACATAGTCAAAGAATGTTGACTGATGCCAAACGACACCCTTAAGATTCCTGTGCTAATGGGCCCTGCGAAATTTTCTATCTCCACCCCCAATCTAAGCCCATTTTGATAGTTTTTAACTTATAGATTTCTATTTCTCCCCCCCCATTTCTATTTTTCTTTTCTATTTAATTTCCATTTTATACTTGTTTAAATTAATTCAAATAAATATTAAAAAGCCTATAAAAATTCTATAAAAAAATTTTATTAGAATATTAAGGCAATTTAGAAGTCATTCCAATTTTTATTTTTTTGAATATAATAATTTTTCAATTATAATTCGATTATTTAATTTAATGGACGTATATTGAATTTTCAATGGGACACATAAAATGGTATAATTTATTTAGGTCACTTCCCATAATTTTTTTTTTTGCCCATTCTTTTTGCTACTATTAGAAGACAAGTTAAAGTATCTATAATATTTTTTGGTGAATTTTTAGGACATTTTTGCTATGGTTTTGGATAGTATAATTTGTATAAATGTGTGATTGAACTTTAGTTAGATTTAAGTGAGCATTTACCCTAGTTAAAATAAGAATTCTTTAGAGATTTTTTAACACAATAATATAATCAAGTTGAAGATCTTAGGAATTTAATTTCATATTTTTCTCATGACTTTTAATATTTTTGTCATTTTTATTCATTCCTTCACATTATGCATATTCATAATTCATATCATTCACTAACTATTTGCTTTTTCTTTGTGTGCAAGGTGTTTTGCAAGGTTTGGCCTATTGGACTTGGATATTTTCTTAATTGTGTTTTATGCTTGGTGTATTTTGTAATTGTAATAGCTTAGAGTTTGTATGCTTTTATAATTTCCTTAATTAGGATTAGAAAAGATAAAAATGAATCGATAGAAAAACCAAAATTTCTAAAACAAATAAAGTATTCGATCCAACGTCGAGTATACTTTTAAATAAATAAATAAAGTTTATATTATTCTAGGGTTCCTCGATCACCTTCGTTCCATTCCATTTAACCAACATCAAACCTTGTATGTTTCATACCATAAGTCGTGTGTCTTAGCACCACGCAACCGACCCACACACCCCATTGTTCCATCCTGTTTACATTTCATATGCGTTTTTACCTACCATAGGAGGACCCTATTGCTCATCATTGACTTATTTTACTTGCATGTTTAGTCTTATATCTCTTATATCTCTTAGGTAGATTCAAATTGCAAACCTCACTAACCTTAGGTTATCCATGAATTCAACTGATTTAGGGTAAGTTTAGTTTCCCTTAGAGTGTTTACCTTTTATAACTTGAGTCTCTTCTCATCTCAAAATAAAGTCAAAAAACAATTAATAAAGGAAAGGTGTACAATGCGCCACGAGCCTTAAGCTATACGGGAAATGATCAGTGGAGGTCTCCTTCACTCTTCTAGGATGCTTTACAAACGTTCCATTGGGGGCGATCTTGGAAGGTATTCGCTCCTGTGTCATAGTCTTTAGTGTTGTACATTCAATAAACACAAATTCAAAACATTTCTTTTAAAAAAACAACAAACCAAGAAGTCACATCTTCTATTCTCATTCTTATACCTTTCATGACTTGTCTCGATAGTTCAAACAGCGATACGGTAAACACCCTCGTGTCAGAGCCGGTAACACCTGAGCTAGAACTATGGCAACGTCATCCTAAAAACCACAAACGAGTGTAAGCCTTAGTTAGACGAACTACGGCGTCTCTGATCCTCATTTATCCCGATGAGGTACGTAGGCAGTGGGGTAGGGCCCATTCGAGCACAATCTTTCTTTTTCCCTACATTTTCCCATTTTATTCCCATTTGTTAAATCCATTTCTTTTCTCATTTCCATTTCATTCCAGATAGCTATTCTTTCAGTTAAACAGCATATTATTTCTCACCCTTTGAAAACAGACTTATAAGCGTGGATCCCGTCGGGTACGGCGGACGGATTGGGGTGCTAATACCTTCTCAATTCGTAATCGACTCCCGTATCCAGATCTTTGGTTCGCAAGGCCTCGTCCTTTTCTTTCTTCCTCAGGTTTGTGCAACATTACCTTTCCCATTCCTTTGGGATAAAAATGTCTGGCTGGCGACTCTACCTTTTCCGCGCCACTTTCGCGTTTGTACTAGGATGAAAATCCCGGGAGCGACAGTAATTAGAGATTAATAATGAGATGATTTGAGATTGTTGTTAGGAGAAGTTAGAGGATGGACTCGGATATGATGAACTAAGAAGATTAAGACGATTTTACACTATTGCGATGATGTATTCTGATGTAGGTCGTATGACCAACGATGTGGTGATATTACGGTGTAAGATGAACTAAGATAATATGTTGATTGAAGTTTACGATGTGTGATTGTATTGTATGCCATTCTCATACCACATACATTTATATAATTAAGATGGCCTGGAATGGCAACCACGATGTTTGAGATGACGACTTATGTCTTGCTGATGCCCACCTAAATGGCATGAATTTTAAGATGGGAGTTCGCCCCAAATGGTACCACATGCATACATTGTCAAGTCGCATATGAATTACATTATTAAATGATTTATGATGATGTTATAGATGTTATGATGATACGATGTTCATGATGATTATGATGTGAATGGGTGATTGAATGACTTTAACTATATATGTTGATTATTGTATCATATTTATAATTGTCGATATCTCACCCCTTTCTGTTGATTGTTACCCTTGGTTGGTAACATGCATGTAATCCTGAGTAGCGAAGAGTCCGTATATGGTTTGAGTCGTTGGTCGCTCTGATATAGTAAGAATTCGGGAGGAATTATCGAATGCTTGATTTTAATTGAACTTATGTTTTGTTTTAGTTGATTAAAGATGTTTTCTTTAAGAAGATGTTTTGGGATTTTGATGAGTTATTATGAATTTGAATTTTTAAAGATGAGATGTTTATGACTTTAATGAATTCCGCTGCATAATAAAGACTTGGTTTATTACTTGAGGTGTGCGTGAGGTATGATTTAAAAGAAGAAAATGTGATGCCCCGTTTTGGTTGAACTCTGATTTATTTATAATTAATTGTGGGTAGAATGGGGTGTTACAGTGGATACTTCAGATTGGGGTCTGAAACCTTTTAAAGTCCATAATTAGTGGTTTAATAATAAGAATTCCATTCCTTTGTCGAAAAAGAATGGCACGATTTAGTCGTGAATGGAAGAAGTGATTTTGTATTAAAAGAGAAATTAAGGTTACTTAAAGGGAGTCTTAGAAGATGGAACATTGAGGTTTTTGGGAAGTATGACTTGGAGGTAGAAGATAATGTGATAGAGGTGAATGTTGGGGATGATGCGGCCATATTGGTGAATGGCTTCATTTTGGATGATCTTTTAGCTAATCTGAAGAAGGCGTCGAGTTGTTTTTGGTTGAAATTAAGGATTAAGGAGAACATGCTTATCCAAAAGTCTAGAATAAAGTGGCTAAATGATGGAGATAATAATAGTCATTATTTTCATTGCGTAATGAAAAAGAGAAGAATACGTAATTTTATTGGTTCCATTAACTCGGATATGGGTGTTTTAGATTCGGTTAAAGATGTTAAGGCGAAGGTGATTAGTCCCTATTCTAACAAGTTTTTGGAACCGGATCTTCACCGACCTAATTTGGAGGGTATTCCGTTTAATTTGCTTAGTCAAGAGGAGAGGACATCCTTAGAGAGACCATTTTTGGAGGAGAAGGTTAAAGAGGCGGTGTGGGGTTGTGATGGTGCTAAAAGCTCGGGCCAAGACGGATATTCCTTTATGTTAATTAAGAAATGATGGCATTTTTTAAAGGAGGATTTTAATCATTTTTTAATGATTTTCATGGAGGTGTTGTTTTGTCGAAGGCTATTGTTTCATCTTTTTTTTACTTTGATTTCGAAACGTGAGAATTCTTTGGAGCTTGATGATTTTAGACCGATTTGTCTTGTTGTTGTTTATACAAAGCTTTATCAAAACTTTTAGCGTCAAGGTTAAATTTGGTTTTGCATTCCATTATTTTGAATTGTCAAAGTGCTTTTGTTCCGGGTAGACAAATGTTTGGTGGAGTTTTGGTGGCTAATGAAGTGATGGATTTTGCGGATAAGGAGAACAAGGTGGTTTCTCTTTTTAAGATGGATTTTTAGAAAGCATACGATAAAGTAAGTTGGGGTTTTCTTAGATATATGATGAGGAGATTTGGTTTCGGAGATTGTTGGATGAGATGGATGGAGGCCACTATATTCTCTAGCAAGATGTCTATGTTGGTTAATGGTAGTCCGACAAAGGAGTTCGTGGTGGAGAGATGGTTAAGACAAGGAGATCCTCTTTTCCCTTTTCTCTCTGTTATGATAGCGGAAGGTTTAATGGGGTTGGTTAAGAGGTCGATGTTGTTAGGCAAATTCTCGGGTTTCAACATAAACAAATGTCGTTTTATAGACATTCTTCAATTTGCAGACGACACTCTTTTGATAGGAGATGGAAGTTTGAGGCATATGTGGGCTATCAAAATGATTCTTAGAGTATTTGAATTAGTTTTAGGTCTTGGTATTAATTTTCATAAAAGCAAGCTTATTGGTATCAATACCCCACCTATTTTTTTAGAAGTTGCGACTTCTTTCCTTTCTTGTAGTATGGAGAGAAAAGAATTTACTTTTCTCGGCATACTGATTGGATCCAATCCTAAGAGAGTGTCATTTTGGTCCTCTTTGGTTTCTAAGATGGAGAAAAGGTTGTATAGTTGGCCAACTAGGTTCTTGAGTTTTGATGGAAGAATCACTCTTCTTAAATACGTGCTTAGTAGTTGTCGCGGTGAGAATCGGATACCAAGCTATTGATTAAGCTTGAATCACAATTATTAAATGTTCACCACCGACTTTAATTTAATCCAAAGGGAAAAGGGAAAAAGATCGTAAAAACCCTAAATAAGGAGAAACTAGGTTCGGGGGTTGATTATACCTAGGGAAGGTGTTAGCATCCTAAGCATCCGCAGTATCCTACGGGAACCTCTTGTTAATATTTGAGTTATTGTTATTTATTGCTTGATAAAATTAAGGGAACCTAAGGTTTTATTTCTAATGGTGCTCGCACAACATCGCATCGATGCCTACGTATCGGGTATAGAATCAGAGCACTCGTAGTTCTCCTAAGGATTAACGAACGCTTGGTTACGCTCAAGGTTCGCGGGTGAAGGTAAGTGTTATGGCAAACACTCACGTGACTTTAGGAAAGTCACAAAAAGTTCTAAAATAAAAAGTCCTAATGGTTAAGGTTGAGAGGGAATTAGGGATGGCTAAACTTCCTATGACATTGAGTCAACTGCAGGAGTTCTTTCCCTTTTGGATTAAAATGCGAAAAATAAAGTAAACAAATGAGGGTGCAAGCTCCTAAGTCTAAGGCATAGGTTGCTACTTGCAAAAATGAACTGAATAAAGTAAATGCAAGGTAAAAGGCTTAGTAACCGGGCTATGACTCGATATATGGATCGAGAATGCGGGGGTGGAAGACAAGCGTGGTGCGTCAATTTGTTTAAGTTAGAAAGTTGTGAAGTGTAAAGACTGTGCAGATGGCGATCGTAGAACGACCGACTTACGTGTGTGAGTGAGGTGTATGAATTTCTCACTTGGCGTTGGACCAATGATTATTATTTTGAAAATTAAAGTTTCAAAAGTGTGCGCTTCCAATTTTTATTTTAACAAATATATGGTCATGATAAAATAAATACAAACATAGCGTGCATACAACCAAGACATCAAAAGATTAAATTAAAACCTCACACTAAGAGATAAACCTAAATCTAAACCTCTCACACTAATAGGATCTAAAACTAAGCTAAACAATCTCTATCTTAAACGAAGAAGAACTAAACAAATATTTTTGGATTTTTATATAAAAATAAATAAATGACTAATTAAATATGTACTAAAAAAAATAAGATAGAAAAGAAGAAATTGAATTCGAAATATATATTTTTTTGTTGTATTTTTTTATATGTATATATAAATATCTAACTAAATATAAAAATAAAATAGAAAAGAAAATTTGAAATTAAAAAGTTTTTTATTTATTTTATATGTATATAGATTTCTAACTAAATATAATAATAATAATAATAGAAAAGAAAATATTAAAATTAAAAATGTTTATTTATTTATTTGTATATACATTTAAATGAGAAAATAATGAAAGAAAATAAATTAACTAAATATTTAATAAAAATTAACCTAATAAATAGATTAGTTAATATTAAATATAAAGATTTAATTGAATTATGAAAATATTTTTAGATTTTTTATAAAAAAAGAAAAAAAGTAATGGGCTGAATAAATAAACAGAGGGGGGTTTGGATAGAAAGAGGCCCATGGGCGCTGGGGATAAGCGAGTCGGGTCCAACACGTGACCCGCTTCAAGTTAATGCCAGAAGGGGTAAAGCGAACCCTAGGCAAAACGGCGCCGTTTTTGCGAAATGGGAAAGAAACTCCCCTTCCCTCAAACGCTCAATCTGTCGAATCTCTCTCTCGCTCTGAAGCTCTCACTCCCAATCGCGCTCGTTTCACTCGCAGGTCTTTCTCTCAATCACCTCTGTCTCTCGCACTCGCGACTCTTGCAACTCTCTCTCGAAGCGGTGTCTCTCTCAACGCTCATGGCTTCGCTCGGGTTCAAACGGATTGGTCACAGTTTGGTTTCTTTTCGAAGGTTGTTGGGCGATTTGAAATCCTGATGGTTGTTGGAGGTTGTTCTTTTCTGTTCCGTGCTCTTTCACTCGTATTTCATTGCGGTTCGTGGTTTGAGCGTATGAATCTTGCGGTGGTGGTGATGGTTCGTTCATAAGTTTCGGTGGGATTTGGTAGTACGGCGGCAGAAGGTTGGGGTTGGTTCGACGGTGAAGGTGTGTCGCGGTTTCACGATTATGTTTTCTGCGATCTGGTTTTGCTTTGTGGCTTCAAGTTTCGTTGGTTTTTTCTAGGTGCGTCTCGCGGTTTGGTTTTGTGTGGCCGCGGTGGTTATGGGTTGGTTTCGGAACGGTTTAAGTGGCCTGCGGTTTGGGTCGCGTTTTGGAGGTTGAAGGTAAGTGTTGTTGGTTTGTGAACAGGGCGGTGATGGCTGTGAATTTAAGGCGAGATGGTGGTTTACGGGTGTGCACTCAGTTTCGCTTTTCAATTTTCTCACTCGCGAAGGTCTCTCGGTTAAGCTCTAAGCATGAATACTGGACCGATTTTGATGCTGTGAAACGGAATCAGGGAAGGAGCTAAGGCAATTTCAAGCTCCTCGTCATGGGAAAGAACACCATGTGGATAACACTCTTCTACAAGCTGACTTGGTTCAAGATCAAACCAAAATAGCACAAACTGCAACCACCCATCGTTTCAGTGATTCTGAGTCCACCCTCGGACTCAGTTCCATTTCACTTTTAACGACGGAGACCTACTCATATCTCACCAGAAGCTACATAAACAGAATTGTGCCAGATCCAGGATTATGTAAGGGACGAAAACGAAATTGAAATTGATGAATGGTGAGTTGAGTGAGGAAAGAAATTTTCTCTTCGAAGTTTTCCGTTGTTGCTGTGTTTTTTGGTTGTTGATTTTGCTTTTACGAAGATATGGTGTATAACAGTTTGTTTTGATTTTTTTGTTTTCACAGGCGTTATGGAGTAAGGTTGCTGTTTGTGTGAAAGGAGGTTTTTCGGATTCGCCTCTTCTCTGTTGATGTTGGTTTCAGTGGTGAGGAGGTTTGGATGTTCCGTTTCAAAACCAGGAAAAACAGTTTGAAGATGAAGATGGTAAGCTGAAGATTATTATTTTTTTGAATTTTTCTATAAAACTTTTTGGCTTTCTTTTTGGGCTCTCCTACCTAGTATGCGGTTAGGGCTTCTGGTTATTGGTTTCCTGTTGTTGTCACTATTTTTTTGATGGTGGCTGGGGTTATTTTCGTGACTGACATGCTGTTTTTGGTTGATGACTCCTGTTGATTTCCTTTGAATGTTAGTATGCAATTAGGTTTTTGATTGATTCCTTGAATTTTCTACGGTGGCTGACAATTTCATGTGGCTGCCCTTGCTAGTTTTTGTGTGTATGAAATTGTATGTGGCTGGTTTTTTGTGTATGGTGTTATAGTTTTTGCTGTTGAAAAAATGTGGTTGTAATGGTTGTTTTTTTGGTATTATTGACGAAGTTTGATTCTCCAGCTTTTTGTGGCTGCCTTTGCTGTGGGGGAAAGTTTGAATATGAAGTTTTATTTTGTTTTTGTGGCTGCCCTCTGAGTTTTGTTTGTGTCTATTTTTTTTGAAGTTTTCATGGCTTTGTGTATGCAGGATGAGGAGTGATGAAATGAAATTGAAAAAGAAACCTAGCTAATCGGAATCGAAATCAAACCGTAAACACAAACATGGCTAAAGGAGGAATCAAGTAAGATGAACAATATGCTGAAAAGAGGTGAAGGAAAAGGAGAACATTACCAACCCGAAAGTTATCGGGGTGAAGAATCCGCAACGGTAAGCTTCACTTCTATTATTCCTCTTTTGTGTAGCTTCTTCTCTACCCCTTGCTGCTGTTGGTGTGGTTATTGACTGGCAGTGGTTTTTGGTTTTTTGATGTTGCTGAATTTTTTGTTTGCTTTGTGTCAATCTCCCCCTTTTATGAATGAAACAGTTCTGGTTTTATAGGGAGAAATTAGGGTTTTTTGGTTTGAATTCTGTACCCTATTGCTTGTTGATGAAGGGTTGGGACAAGGGAGACAAAATCTGAGTTTGTGTGTAGTAATGGGGAGGTGGAGCAGACTGTTTTGTATGCTGTCAAACTGCTTTGTCTTGCTATTGTTCTGCTGTTTTTTGTCTGCTAGTGAGCCATGTGGTCTTGCTGATTTTGTACTATGTATCTTGACACTTTGTTATGAGAAAAAGAAACTTTACAATATGTAAAAATGAATTATCATGAATGCTGAATTTTTGAATAATGGTATGCTTGAATGAAATGTTTGAGAATGATGAATGGTATTAAATGATGCAATGTGTTGAATGAATTTGATTGAATAAATATGATGAATATGATTATGTATGAGTTTGATGAAATGTTAATGCTAACTTGTTTTTTTTTTAATTTTCATGTGTATGATGGATCGAAGAGGCATGAAGTTTGGAGATGTGGCATAGCATGAAGAATTCAAGAAAACAAACATGGAGTTGGATGCATTTGCTTATGATGAGAAACTTTGAACCATCTTTATTCAAGCAACACTTTTGTTTTGAATTTGTAATTTGTAATTGCTAATTTTGTAGCTTGTAACTTGTATGTAACTTTGACAAAAGCTTGTAATTGAATTTGGTTATGAGTTTGAAAATTAGGAATGCACTTGAGATTGACAAATAAAAGTTTGGAATTTTTGGTGTTTGGAACAAAACTCTTTTTTCATGAATTTGTAATGATCTTGGAATGAGATTTTGACATTGAGTTCATGATGAATTTGAAATGCAATTAAAGCTTGAATTTAAACTTGAATTTACAAATGATGTGAGAACTTGGAATTTGAAATTTGGAATATGAATTTGGAAAAGAAAAAAAAAACTAGAAATAGAAAATATGAACTAAACTTGGGACAAAAATTGAAATTGGAAGATGAATTGGAGAAATGAATTTAAAAGCAAAATTGAACTTAAACTTAAATTGAAGTTGGAAGTTATAATAAAAATAGAAACAATTTTTTTTAAAAATGAAATAAAATTGGAAGTAGAAATTGAGATAAAAATTTAAGAAAATAATAAAAACAAACAATTTAAAAATGAGAACTTGAAGATGAATAGAAATTAAATTTAAAATGGAGATACATATATATAAAGAAGGAAACAGAGAATGAATAAAAAACTAGTAATAGAAATTGAAACAACAATTCTAAAAATAAGAAGTTAAAAATGGAATATAGAAATAGAACTAGAAAACAAAAGATAAGAATACAAAAATGAAATAAAAGTTAGAAATGAGAAATATAAATTAAAATTAAAATGGAAGCTTGGAAGTGAAAAGAAATAAAAATAAATAAATCTTGAGAAACTCAAAAAAATGAGTTGAAAGTGACAGAAAAACAAATCTTGGAAAATTTCTGTTAAATGCGATGAATGTATGATGCGGGCAGTTAGGGGTAAAATTTGGGATGTGACAGTTGCCCCTATTTAAATAACTTCACCAGATGGCGTGAGTGATGGTAATTCTCATGGAATCAGTGTGAAAGGTATTTAAATATAGAAATAACCGGAAATTTGGCCCCTAAATGCAATGTTATGCTGGACTACAAACTATCTAACTTTGTAACAATTATGCAATGAATGATGATTATGGTATGAACGAATAGAATGAGATATATCGACGACCACAAGCCAAGACTCACTGGGGATGACAATACACTGGGGATACAGAAACGAAAACGGGAAGTATTCAAAGTGATAAATCAACAGGTTCAAGTGTAACTGTCGACACTAAGAATAACAAAAGACGGGAACAAAAGGAAATCCAACGCGTTGGATCAGCGAACACAGACAAAACAAAATAAAATTCAAAGTGACTGCACAGTGGCTCGATATGACCGACTGACACCAAGAATGAAAATAAGAAAAGGAAATAATCAAAGTGGTAGATCAACAGCTCTATGCGACCAATTGACTTTGAGAAATAAAAAGCAACAACATAATCGAAGTGAATGCGCAGTGGCTCGATGCGACCAACTGACACTAAGAATACAACAAAATAAACATTCAAAGTGAATGTGCAGCGGCTCTATGCGACCAACTGTCACTGGAAATGATAAACATAATATTCAAAGTGAATGCGCACCGGCTCGATGCGACCAACTGACACTAAGAATACAACAAATTAAACATTCAAAGTGAATGTGCAACGGCTCTATGCGACCAACTATCACTGGAAATGATAAACATAATATTCAAAGTGAATGCGCAGCGGCTCGATGCGACCAACTGACACTAAGAATACAACAAAATAAACATTCAAAGTGAATGCGCAGCGGCCATTGCCGGTCAACTGACACTAAGAATAGAAACGACACAATATTCAAAGTGAATACGCAGCGGCTCGATGCGACCAACTGACACCAAGAATAAAGATAAGATAAACATTCAAAGCGAATGTGCAACGGTCATTGCCGGTTGACACTGAGAATGACAACAACAAACTTATTCAAAGTGAATGCACAGTGGCTCGATGCGACCAACTAACACCATGAATAACAACAAAATATTTGAAGTGAAAGCGCAATAGGTTCGAGAACTATTGACACTAAGAATAGAAGCCAAGATACACTCAAAGTGAATGCACAACAGGTTCATGACCAGTCGACACTAATAATGGTAAAGACAAAGTAGTCAAAGTATTCAAAACGGTAAATTAGCAGGTTCAAATGTAACTACTGACACTGAGGATTAGGAAGGAAATCACAGTGATTTAGCAGCGGCTCTATGTGACCAGCTAGCATTGGGGATAGAATGCAAATCACCCAAAGATAGATCAACGGCTCTAGGCGACAGGCTAACGCAAAGAAGTAACAACAAAATATGTTGGAGTTTTCAAATAAGATAAAACATCCAACCTCTGGAAATTCCTTCAGGAACCATCAGGAGAAAGGTACAAGTATGTGCCAAAATCAAATGGACTTGGATTTAAGCAAAAGGTTTCACAACCCGCTTAAAAGATTTGTGTCAATGACAATTGGACTTCAAGGAGATATTGGTGGTCATAAAGACAAATACCAACCACAAATAGAATTCCACGGGGGACACCAGCAATTACTGGGGACAAAAACATTGGTAAACCAAACTTCGGGTACCAACAACAATGAATTCTCAAATTGAACACTAATGATATCAGGACTTGGAGTTAGACAGACGACAACTGGGGAAAGACAAATGCTAATGTCAAATGCGCATGATTGAGCATGATGCGAATGATCACGATATGCAAATGTTGACTCTAAAGAGACAAAGAGTTTCGACAAGACTCAAATAGGGAGTAGGCTCTCAACACCGATACTTAGATGAGCAAATGAAAAACACTGGGGAGATGTCTTCGAATTTTGGAAATCATGTTTGGCCCAAAGATCCATCCAAGAGTGTCATCAACTTTGAACTTCTATGGGGATTTCTGTAATAATAGTATAAAAGTGTTGTTGCAAACCATGACTTCTTGGGGAAACAAAAGGTTTTTCCAATTTTCCCAAAGTCAAAGAAACTTGAAAGTTTTTCAGTATGTTTTCAAAAAAACATTTCCTTAAATAAACTTGTCATTTTCAGAGTTAAATTGTAATCAAGTGATGGCATTTTGCATAACAAAAGAAAATAAGAGGCTGAACATCAAAATTCATAGGCAAAGTTTGTATTTTATTCAAGAATGGTAGCTTGCCAATGGCAAAAACTCCATGGGAAATTACAATTTGAAAATGGCAATGGGGAAAGGTCTACATTGAATCCAACGACCACTGCAATCCCTAATAACTAAGACTGCTCGACACCTTGCTTCTGACAAAAGAAATTGGATTGGTCTTCCATTATGATTCTTCAGTAATGGTAAACACCATCTGATACAGTCAAATGCCTTTGTCCCTAAATTTTTCCTGGACCGCCCTTTCGGGTTTTCAATCCACCGGGACGCTCTTTTTTGCCTAAGTCGCCCTTTCGGGTTTTCAACTTAGCGAGCTCTTATTTTCATTTTTATCCCTAACTTTTGCCTGGATCTCCTTCATAGGTTTTGATCCACCGGGATACCCATTTTTTTGCCTAGGTCGCCATTTCTGGTTTTCGACCTATCGGGTTTTATTTAGGCATAATATTTTTTGACTGCATCAGAATTCACCGGGTGCTTCAGCTGTTCACCATCCATAGTTGTAAGGATTAAGGAACCTCCGGAGAATGCCACCTTCACAACATATGGACCTTCATAGTTAGGACTCCATTTTCCACGCATGTCTTTGTGGACTGGCAAGATTTTCTTGAGTACAAGATCTCCTTCTTTGAATTCTCGGAGACGGAATTTCTTGTCAAATGCTCTCTTGATGCGCTTCTGGTACACCTGGCCATGGCACTTGGCGGTCATTCTTTTCTCATCAATAAGGTTCAGTTGGTCATACCTGTTCTGGACCCACTCAGCTTCCTCCAGTTTGGTTTCCATCAAGATTCTCAAAGAGGGTATCTCTACTTCAATAGGGAGAACTGCATCCATCCCATACACTAGAGAGAAAGGGGTTGCCCCTGTTGAAGTGCAAACTGATGTTCTGTATCCGTGTAAAGCATATGGTAACATCTCATGCCAATCTCTGTAAGTTTTTACCATCTTCTGCAGAATCTTTTTTATGTTCTTGTTTGCAGCTTCAACAGCTCCATTCATCTTCGGACGATACGGAGAAGAGTTATGATGTTCAATCTTGAATGTCTCACACAGCTCTTTCATTGTTTTGTTGTTCAAATTGGTCCCATTATCTGTTATGATTCGGCTTGGGATCCCATAGCGGCAGATAATTTGGTTCTTGATGAAACGGGCAACCACTTGCTTTGTCACATTGGCGTAGGAAGCTGCTTCTACCCATTTGGTGAAGTAATCGATTGCGACCAAGATAAACCGATGACCATTGGAAGCTTTAGGCTCAATTGCCCCTATCATGTCAATGCCCCACATTGAGAAAGGCCAAGGCGATGACAGAACATTCAAAAGTGTTGGAGGTACGTGCACCTTGTCGGCATAAATCTGGCATTTATGACACTTCCTGGCATACTTGAAACAATCTGATTCCATGGTCAACCAGAAGTATCCAGCTCTCAAAATCTTCCTGGACATGGCATGTCCATTGGCATGTGTTCCAAATGATCCTTCATGGATTTCCCTGATCAATAAGTCTGCTTCGCGCTTGTCCACACATCTGAGCAGAACCATATCATGATTTCTCTTGTAGAGCACATTGTTGTTGAGGAAAAATTTGGACGACAATCTTCTTAAAGTCTTCTTGTCTAGAGTTGTTGCATCCACTGGGTACTCCTGATTTTGCAAATAGTTCTTGATGTCGTAGAACCACGGTTTCTCATCAGTTTGCTCTTCGACTAGTAGACAGTAGGCTGGTGCAGTTCTTCGCTCGATTGTAATGAGTGGAGCCTCATTAAGAAATCTGACTTGAAACATAGAGGCCAACATAGCCAAGGCGTCTGCTATTTGATTCTCTGCCCTTGGAACATGATGAAAAGTGACTTCATCATAGTATTTGATCAATTCCACAATGTGGGCACGGTACGGGATCAACTTCTCATCACGGGTCTCCCATTCACCTTTGACTTGGTAGATTACTAAGGCTGAGTCTCCATACACATCAAGGATCTTGATTCTGGTATCAATTGCAGCTTCGATACCCAAAACACATGCTTCATACTTTGCGATGTTGTTTGTACATTCGAAACATAATCTGGCTGTGAAAGGAGTATAACCACCATCGGGATTCATCAAAACAACTCCTACACCATGCCCCATGTAGTTAGAGGAACCATCAAACATCATCTTCCAACGAGAACCTGGCTCGGGACCTTCATCTGGACCTGGAACTTCACAGTCCTTTATCAACATAATGTCCTCGTCCGGGAAATCAAATTTCAAAGGTTCATAATCTTCGACAGGATGATCAGCAAGGTATTCAGATAAAACACTGCCTTTAATAGACTTCTGGGTTACATACTGGATATCATATTCGGATAACAACATGTGCCAACAGGCGAGTCTTCCTGTCAAGGCAGGCTTCTCAAAAATGTACTTTATTGGATCCATTTCCGAGATCAACAAAGTAGTGTGACAAATCATGTACTGCCTGAGGCGTCTAGCAGCCCATGCCAAAGCACAACAAGTCTTCTCTAAGAGTGAGTATCTGCTTTCACAATCTGTGAACTTCTTGCTTAAATAATAAATGGCGTGCTCCTTACGACCGACTTCATCCTGTTGGCCTAATACGCAACCCATAGATCTCTCGAGTACAGTCAGGTACATGAAAAGAGGCTTCCCTGGAGTAGGTGGGATCAAGATAGGAGGTTCCTGTAGATAAAACTTAATCTTCTCAAAAGCCAGTTGACAGTCAGGACTCCACTCAATTGCTTGATTCTTCCGGAGTAACTTGAATAAAGGCTCACAAGTAGCAGTCATGTTGGAGATAAATCTGGAGATGTAGTTCAATCTTCCGAGGAAACCCCTGACTTGCTTTTCTGTTTTTGGAGCTGGCATCTCTTGAATTGCTCTGACCTTATCTGGATCTACTTCAATTCCTTGCTGACTAACAATAAAACCAAGTAACTTTCCTGATCGGACACCAAAAGTACACTTAGCTGGATTTAGACGCAGTTGGAACTTTCTGAGACGCTCAAATAACTTCAAGAGATGATCCAAATGATCCTCCTCACTCTGTGATTTGGCAATCATATCATCCACATAAACTTCTATTTCTTTATGCATCATATCATGGAAAAGGGTGACCATTGCCCTCTGATAAGTGGCTCCTGCATTTCTAAGACCGAATGGCATAACCTTGTAACAATAAGTGCCCCATGGTGTGATGAATGTAGTCTTTTCCATATCGCCAGGATCCATCTTGATCTGGTTGTATCCTGAAAAACCATCCATGAAGGAGAAAACAGTAAATTTAGCAGTGTTGTCAACCAAAGTATCAATATGCGGAAGAGGGAAATCGTCCTTTGGACTGGCTTTGTTCAAATCCCTATAGTCCACACACATTCTGACTTTGCCATCCTTTTTAGGGACTGGCACAATATTAGCTACCCACTCAGGGTACTTCGCAACTGCGAGGAATCCAGCATCAAACTGCCTTTTGACCTCCTCTCGAATCTTCAAAGCCATGTCCGGTCTTGTCCTTCGGAGCTTTTGCTTTACTAGAGGACAATCTGGTCGAAGAGGTAACTTGTGGACCACTATGTCTGTGTCTAATCCGGGCATATCTTGATACGACCATGCAAACACATCCACATATTCTTTGAGAAGTTTGACCAATCTTTCTCTGACATCTGCCCCAAGTGTTGTACCAATCTTGACTTCCTTCTTGTCTTCATCAGTGCCAAGATTGATGGTCTATACCTGCTCCTTATGCGGCTGAAGATCTGTGTGCTCATACTCAACTAATCTTGCCAGTTCTTCGGGAATGTCACAACTTTCTTCACTTTCATCTTCCGCTTGGTAGATGGGCGAATCAAAGTTATGAGAGAATGTAGAGTCATTGGATTCAACAGGGTTTTCGCTTATTCTGCATATGAGAATGATTTACTTTTATTAAAAGTGGAAAATAGAGAAATGCAAGAGAAAAAGCTTTTTATTGGTTTTGAAAGATTGCCATTTTCTTTTTAAAAGTGAAAAGAGAGAGAGAGAGAGAGAGAGAGAGAGAGAGAGAGAGAGAGAGAGAAAACAGTAAATGATCGAAATAAGAGTTTAACAAAATGCCTTCATTGATAATAACTTTGAAAATGAGAAGGGGCCCTACAAAATACTCCCATAGCCTCGGGAAGAGCTAGGGAACTTTGAAAACACTTTAAAAAAAACAATAAATTAATTTGACAATGGAAAAAACTCTGGGATCTCGACTGCCTCCCAATTGCCCAAGGCTTCTTCACACTGATACACCAAATGATTCACATCTTCATCTTCAGATCCTCCATCAATTGCATTGACCTGATAACCAGCACTGGAAAACACCTCTTGAATGGTCTTCAGACGTCC
Organism: Lathyrus aphaca; assembly: GCA_963966055.1. Lineage (NCBI taxonomy): Eukaryota > Viridiplantae > Streptophyta > Magnoliopsida > Fabales > Fabaceae > Lathyrus > Lathyrus aphaca. Next base: position 486,162,603 of record OZ014522.1, read on the forward strand.
TTTGACGGAGGTTGACGCTCCTTCCTTCACATGAGTTGGTTTGTAACCCAACCCGCAACGATCTAACTTCTGCTTGACTTCAATGACATCACCCCAACCTTCATAGCTTCTTTCTTCAATGGTGGAAATAATACTCTTCAGCGATGCAAAAGATGGGATACCCTTCCCTTTTGGTTCCTCTACTTCCAAAAGGACAACATTGGCTATCTCAAGAGCTTGGAAAGAAGTTTCCAAAGCATCTTCATCAGCCTCAATATAGCTAAAGGATGAAAGGTTGCTAACCATGAGATCTTTTTCCCCAGACACGGTTACCAGCTTATTATCGACCACAAATTTCATCTTCTGATGTAGGGTAGAAGTGACTGCCCCAGCGGCATGGATCCAAGGTCTTCCCAGCAAGCAACTGTAATTGGGGTTAATGTCCATAATCTGGAAAGTGATTTTGAACACCTGTGGCCCAATCAAGATCGGTAGGTCTACTTCTCCAATAACAGTCCTTCTTGACCCATCAAAAGCTTTCACAATCAGTGCACTGGGCCTCGTCTCTGCCCCTTGATAAGATAATCTGGCAAGCGTTCTCTTCGGCAAAACATTCAATGAAGATCCTGTATCCACAAGAACTCTTGCTAAAGTATCCTCTTGACATTTTACAGATATGTGGAGAGCACGGTTATGGTCCAAGCCATCTTTTGGAAGATCCTCCATACTGAAGCTGAGATTGTTACATGCAGTGATATTGGCAATGACTCCATCAAACTGATTCACAGTTATATCATGTGTAACATGGGCTTGGGCTAGTAATTTCTGGAGAGCACTCCGATGGGCCGGTGAATGCATAAGAAGTGATAGGATAGATATTTTGGAAGGTGTTTGATGTAGCTGATCAATAACCTTATAATCACTCTTCTTAATGATTCTGAGAAATTTTGCATCCTCTTCTCCCAAGACTACCCCTTTATCCTGGTTGACAACAGCTGGAATGACTTCTTTAGGCGGAACCGTATTGGCTTGCTGAGTATAAACACGACCGCTACGAGTTAAACGACCTGCACCCGCTATGTCAGCACTTGCCACTTTTGAACCTTCCTTCTGACTAGCTTTACCAATCTTCTGATGAACTTTCCCTGTATCATACTTCCATGGAACTGCTTTAGTGTCTTCATAAAGGAAAGGGTTACTCCTTTGTTCAAACCTTGGCTCAGGTATATTGAAAATGGGCATCACAGGCTCTGGCATGTTAAAGATGGGCTGAACTCTTGAGGACTCAGGCAAGTTGAACACTGGCACCAAGGTAAAATCAGATTCAGGCAAGTTGAAAATGGGTTCAATCATTGCTACTTCATTCTTCTTCACATGACCGCTTACTTGTAAAACACCCAGATTAATCAAATCTTGAACATCTTTCAAGATCAATTCACATCCCTTCGGGTTATTCGCACAAGCTTCACAATTCTTATGACAGTTCTTCAACATACCCACTTCTACTAACTTCGCATGGAAGTCTCTAAGCGGGGTCTTGATCTCTGCGGCGTTGAAAACCAAACCTTCGTCAGACTCGTCAACAATGGCATTTATGGACCCGTGCTTGGGTAAAGGATTATCTTTGACATTCGGACCAGTATTCCCAAATGACAGAATGTTTTTCTCCATCAAATCTTTCACGATGTACTTCAAAGCATAACAACCCTCCAAATCGTGCCCTGGGGCACCTTCATGGAATAAACAATGGGCATTTGAGTTGTAATTTGGTGGGAGCGGATTTGGTGGAGGACCCAAAGGCCTTGGAGTAACCAAACCTTTCTTCAGCAGTGAAGGATATAATTCAGTATAGGTCATAGGGATTCGAGGATTAGGAGGCCTTCCTCCTGGTCTTCTATTCTGAAAGTTGGGATTCGGATGAGGAGCTGGAGTCCTCTGCTGGTAGGCTGAAGCATTGGGCGCTTGTTGATAGCCTAGATTGTTGAGCATTGGTTGATAAGGTGGAATCACTGGAGCCGCTTGCTGATACATCGGTACTGCTTAAGTTGGCCGATACATCGGGACTTGTGGATTATATGACGGTTGAACCGCCACTACATAAGGATGTTGGGCATACTGTGGTGGATGAGCATATTGCTGTTGAGCCATAGGTGGAGGTCTCTGCCAAAGCGAATTTCTTCTTTGACTTGTCATTATTGCATTCGTCTCTCCCTCTTTCTTCTTGTGGAAATTACTGGTAAATTTCTTGACAATACTTCCACTACCATTGCTGGAACTGCTAGATGCACCACTCATCTTTCCACTTTTTAGTCCAAGCTCAACTTTGATTCCCACGGCTACAAGGTCAGAGAAGCTAGCAGTTATGCTCCCCACCATTCTCTCATAGAATTCTGGTCGCACAGTGTCAACAAACCAGTCAGCTAATTCTCTTTCAGTCAATGGGGGCTCTACCTGAGAAGCGGTCCCTATCCACCTCTGAGCATATTCTTTAAATGATTCAGAATCTTTTTGTGACATACTCAACAGTTGCCTCCTATCGGGAGCAAGGTCCATATTGTATTTGTATTGCTGGATGAAAGCATCTGCCAAGTCTTGGAAACTGCGAATCTTCGACTGGTCTAGCGTTAGATAACATTTGGAGGAGATTCCCTTCAGACTGTCCTGGAAGCAGTGGATCATTAATTTATCATTGTCCACCTGCGCAGCCATTCTTCGATAGTACATCAAGAGATGGTTCTTAGGACAAGTTGCACCCTCATACATATCAAACGTGGGTATCTTGAACTTTGGAGGTATTACCAATCCAGACACCAGACACATCTCTCTAGCAGCAGCCCCAAAGATCTGGTCACCTTCAATCGCTCTTAACCTTTTTTCAAGGGTATCAAAATTCTCTTGTATCTTCTCATGTTTCTCGTCTCCGTTTTCAGACATATCGGGCGCGTCATACACCTGATGGTCATTAAAGTATGGTTGGGCACGGGTGTGCACAATGTCTTGTGTAAAATTAGCAACTGCATGGTTCTCTTCATTAGTCACAGGAACAGTCTGTTGAGCAGCAAATCCTTGAGGAGGAGGCATAAAACCTTGGGAAGGAAATGCAATACCCTGAGAAAAAGGTGCGAAACTTTGAGAAGCTAAACCTTGGGAAAGAGGGAAGAAACCCTGAGCAGCAAGTCCTTGGGAGGAAGGGATAAAACTTTGAGAAGCAAAGCCTTGAGAAGGAGGGAAAAAACCCTGAGCAGCAAGTCCTTGGGAAGAAGGAATAAAACTTTGAGAAGCAAAACCTTGAGGAGGAGGGACGAATCCGTGAGGAAGCCCAAAAGGAGGCCAGGTCACAGGGGTAGTGACTGATGACGTAGGCTCAGTCGTTGCAGTGACAATTTCTGACACTACAGTCTGTTGGGTATCCATCTTCGCTCGAATAACCTGCAACATTTCCATCATCTGACCCATATTTCCACGAATATCAGTAAGCTCCTCGTTAAATCTGTCCATCTCTAGGTCTCTTTTAGCCATCCTCTTTCTGGCTTGAGCTCGAGTGTAGTATTTGCGTGAGAGCCTCAGTGTGAAAGCTGGAGAGCAGATGACGGGAATGAGTTTTATATGAAAAATGCAAATGAAATGCCAAATGTATGAGTGCAATGCGAAAATAAAAATTTTATTCAAGGAACTTAAGAAACAATTTGCAAATACCAAGGAAAACATAATAATCAAAAGGATACGATTTCATTAAATTCAAAAAGTGATACAAAGTCTTGAGTACATCTTCAAAAATCCCAAACAAAGCTTAAAAACAAAGACAAAGTCCTAAGGAGATTCTCCTAAAAGCCTCAAGTTGAGCTTCTCGATTTGTGCCTTCATCTGAGCCCTTTCAAGCATAAGTTGATCCACGATCGACTTCCAAGAAGTGTCCCCTTGAGTGCTGGAGGAAAATAAATCCTCTTGCGCTTTCCTTTTCTTGTTGGGGAGATCTTCTTCTTCCTTCATCTTCAGTTGTCTTCTAAGTTCTTCATTCTCACTACTGATGATCTGATGTCGATTCTTCCATGCATTCTTCTCTCGAAGCTCTTTCTCCAAATCAATCTTCAGTTTCTCTGCATCGTCCATAAAGATTAGAATGGGTTTCTTGAAGGTCATAGGATCCTGGCGAGGGTAAGGCATTTTCAGACTGATTGCCCTATCTCGTACCCATTGGAGATAGGGTTCCATAGAAACACAATTCGGCTTCCCCAAGCTACTTCTCCCCTTCCTATGGATGTACTTCCAAGCTTGCATAATTTGTTTCTTGAGCTCTGGTTCTTCGTCATCCTTAAAGAAAATTCCTTCCACTTCAACACTCTTAGGTTTGTCCTTCAACGGATACCCGAGTTGGCGGCGAGCCAAAACTGGATTATAGCTTATTCCTCCCTTAGTGCCAAGAAGAGGTACATTAGCAAAATCACCACAGCTATCAATAATCAAGGCTCCATCATAAACACGATTGTACCAACTAATGTCAGAGTGGGTAAGAGACATGATCCTTTGTGACCACCACAAACCATCCTTAAGGTTCCAAAATGAAGCTGACTTAGGCAAGTGCGAAATAAACCACTCGTACAACAATGATGCACAACAAGTAATCATCCCTCCCTTATAGTGATTCCTCAGATGGATGGAATGGTAAGTGTCTCCGAGCAAAGTAGGGACCAGGTTCTTCTTCAGAAAGATTTTGATGGCGTTCAGGTCGACAAAGTCTTCAAAGTTTGGGAAAAGTAACACTCCGTACATTAGCAGAATAAAGGTCACCTCAAAAGCTTTCATATCCTTCACACCAACAAAATTCTTGGCCTTTTCTACCAAAAACTTTGTAGGGAATCCAAAAACCTTTCCTTTATTGGTCATATTTGCCTTGACCTCAGGAACACTCAAATATGTCGCCTTTGCAATCTCTGCTTCTTCAGGGTCCTTCTCTAGAACAGGGAATGGAAACTCATCCTTAACACGTGATCCCACCAGAAATGAATACTCTTCTACAGTAGGCGCCAATTGGTAATCAGGGAACGTAAAACAATGGTAGAGAGGATCATAAAACTGGAGCATCACAGAGAGCAACCTTCCATCCCACTCAGTCTTAAGTAAGGCCAAATCTCTTAATTTCCTTAGGTCTTCGAGTTTGGGAGTTTTGAATGTGTACTTGACAGTCTTTCTTCTTCCAAAGTCCATGATGATACCTACGATATTTGCAAAGATAGAGTTTCTGAGTTCCTTGAATAAATTGGTAAAAAAGATGCTTCATGATGCGTGAATGCATGAAAACACAAAAACACACAAGGCTTAGGTTCAAAGCTTGCATGAGGTCGAAGGTTCAACCCTCCCAAAAGGTATGTACTATGAGTTTATTTGTACCTGTACAACGGGTTCTAAAAGTTCCCAGAATCATTGTCCCATCTTTCGGATATTACCGACTTCCCAACTCAACTTGGTAATCAATAATATTCTCAAGAGAGTCTCATCCGAGTGTAGTATCGCGTATCAACTATTTCGGATTTGCACCCTCATAGTCATCGCACTACATCCCTAAAAGGCCAAGTGGGGGTAAATGTTCTACGGTCCTCAACATTAATGGCTCTCATGTCTAATATAGTAATGCTTTCACGACTGAACTCGATCAACAAAACTACATCCGAGGAGGCCTCCGCTGAGTGGTGGTGTCTCAAGTCAACTTTATCGGGACTCAACTCCCTACAAGCCTTTTTGAATATACCACCGTCCTATCTTATTTTGCACTCAAGTCCGGGTTAGGACTTATCTTACCACTCATGGAACACCCAACGAAAATCCCAAATAAAAACAAGCAATACAACAACAAATATACAAATATACAAGGTGGGCTTAACCCTCAAAAATAGCGTCCCCAGTGAAGTCGCCATTTCTGTCGCGGTGAGAATCGGATACCAAGCTATTGATTAAGCTTGAATCACAATTATTAAATGTTCACCACCGACTTTAATTTAATCCAAAGGGAAAAGGGAAAAAGATCGTAAAAACCCTAAATAAGGATAAACTAGGTTCGGGGGTTGATTATACCTAGGGAAGGTGTTAGCATCCTAAGCATCCGCAGTATCCTACGGGAACCTCTTGTTAATATTTGCATTATTGTTATTTATTGCTTGATAAAATTAAGGGAACCTAAGGTTTTATTTCTAATGGTGCTCGCACAACATCGCATCGATGCCTACGTATCGGGTATAGAATCAGAGCACTCGTAGTTCTCCTAAGGATTAACGAACGCTTGGTTACGCTCAAGGTTCGCGGGTGAAGGTAAGTGTTATGGCAAACACTCACGTGACTTTAGGAAAGTCACAAAAAGTTCTAAAATAAAAAGTCCTAATGGTTAAGGTTGAGAGGGAATTAGGGATGGCTAAACTTCCTATGACATTGAGTCAACTGCAGGAGTTCTTTCCCTTTTGGATTAAAATGCGAAAAATAAAGTAAACAAATGAGGGTGCAAGCTCCTAAGTCTAAGGCATAGGTTGCTACTTGCAAAAATGAACTGAATAAAGTAAATGCAAGGTAAAAGGCTGAGTAACCAGGCTATGACTCGATATATGGATCAAGAATGCGGGGGTGGAAGACAAGTGTGGTGCGTCAATTTGTTTAAGTTAGAAAGTTGTGAAGTGTAAAGACTGTGCAGATGGCGATCGTAGAACGACCGACTTACGTGTGTGAGTGAGGTGTATGAATTTCTCACTTGGCGTTGGACCAATGATTATTATCTTGAAAATTAAAGTTTCAAAAGTGTGCGCTTCCAATTTTTATTTTAACAAATATATGGTCATGATAAAATAAATACAAACATAGCGTGCATACAACCAAGACATCAAAAGATTAAATTAAAACCTCACACTAAGAGATAAACCTAAATCTAAACCTCTCACACTAATAGGATCTAAAACTAAGCTAAACAATCTCTATCTTAAACGAAGAAGAACTAAATAAATATTTTTGGATTTTTATATAAAAATAAATAAATGACTAATTAAATATATACTAAAAAAAATAAGATAGAAAAGAAGAAATTGAATTCGAAATATATATTTTTTTGTTGTATTTTTTTATATGTATATATAAATATCTAACTAAATATAAAAATAAAATAGAAAAGAAAATTTGAAATTAAAAAGTTTTTTATTTATTTTATATGTATATAGATTTCTAACTAAATATAATAATAATAATAGAAAAGAAAATATTAAAATTAAAAATGTTTATTTATTTATTTGTATATACATTTAAATGAGAAAATAATGAAAGAAAATAAATTAACTAAATATTTAATAAAAATTAACCTAATAAATAGATTAGTTAATATTAAATATAAAGATTTAATTGAATTATGAAAATATTTTTAGATTTTTTTATAAAAAAAGAAAAAAAGTAATGGGCTGAATAAATAAACAGAGGGGGGTTTGGATAGAAAGAGGCCCATGGGCGCTGGGGATAAGCGAGTCGGGTCCAACCCGTGACCCGCTTCAAGTTAATGCCAGAAGGGGTAAAGCGAACCCTAGGCAAAACGGCGCCGTTTTTGCGAAATGGGAAAGAAACTCCCCTTCCCTCAAACGCTCTATCTGTCGAATCTCTCTCTCGCTCTGAAGCTCTCACTCTCAATCGCGCTCGTTTCACTCGCAGGTCTTTCTCTCAATCACCTCTGTCTCTCGCACTCGCGACTCTTGCAACTCTCTCTCGAAGCGGTGTCTATCTCAACGCTCATGGCTTCGCTCGGGTTCAAACGGATTGGTCACAGTTTGGTTTCTTTTCGAAGGTTGTTGGGCGATTTGAAATCCTGATGGTTGTTGGAGGTTGTTCTTTTCTGTTCCATGCTCTTTCACTCGTATTTCATTGCGGTTCGTGGTTTGAGCGTATGAATCTTGCGGTGGTGGTGATGGTTCGTTCATAAGTTTCGGTGGGATTTGGTAGTGACGGCGGCAGAAGGTTGGGGTTGGTTCGACGGTGAAGGTGTGTCGCGGTTTCACGATTATGTTTTCTGCGATCTGGTTTTGCTTTGTGGCTTCAAGTTTCGTTGGTTTTTTCCAGGTGCGTCTCGCGGTTTGGTTTTGTGTGGCCGCGGTGGTTATGGGTTGGTTTCGGAACGGTTTAAGTGGCCTGCGGTTTGGGTCGCGTTTTGGAGGTTGAAGGTAAGTGTTGTTGGTTTGTGAACAGGGCGGTGATGGCTGTGAATTTAAGGCGAGATGGTGGTTTACGGGTGTGCACTCAGTTTCGCTTTTCAATTTTCTCACTCGCGAAGGTCTCTCGGTTAAGCTCTAAGCATGAATACTGGACCGATTTTGATGCTGTGAAACGGAATCAGGGAAGGAGCTAAGGCAATTTCAAGCTCCTCGTCATGGGAAAGAACACCATGTGGATAACACTCTTCTACAAGCTGACTTGGTTCAAGATCAAACCAAAATAGCACAAACTGCAACCACCCATCGTTTCAGTGATTCTGAGTCCACCCTCGGACTCAGTTCCATTTCACTTTTAACGACGGAGACCTACTCATATCTCACCAGAAGCTACATAAACAGAATTGTGCCAGATCCAGGATTATGTAAGGGACGAAAACGAAATTGAAATTGATGAATGGTGAGTTGAGTGAGGAAAGAAATTTTCTCTTCGAAGTTTTCCGTTGTTGCTGTGTTTTTTGGTTGTTGATTTTGCTTTTACGAAGATATGGTGTATAACAGTTTGTTTTGATTTTTTTGTTTTCACAGGCGTTATGGAGTAAGGTTGCTGTTTGTGTGAAAGGAGGTTTTTCGGATTCGCCTCTTCTCTGTTGATGTTGGTTTCAGTGGTGAGGAGGTTTGGATGTTCCGTTTCAAAACCAGGAAAAACAGTTTGAAGATGAAGATGGTAAGCTGAAGATTATTATTTTTTTGAATTTTTCTATAAAACTTTTTGGCTTTCTTTTTGGGCTCTCCTACCTAGTATGCGGTTAGGGCTTCTGGTTATTGGTTTCCTGTTGCTGTCACTATTTTTTTGATGGTGGCTGGGGTTATTTTCGTGACTGACATGCTGTTTTTGGTTGATGACTCCTGTTGATTTCCTTTGAATGTTAGTATGCAGTTAGGTTTTTGATTGATTCCTTGAATTTTCTACGGTGGCTGACAATTTCATGTGGCTGCCCTTGCTAGTTTTTGTGTGTATGAAATTGTATGTGGCTGGTTTTTTGTGTATGGTGTTATAGTTTTTGCTGTTGAAAAAATGTGGTTGTAATGGTTGTTTTTTTGGTATTATTGACGAAGTTTGATTCTCCAGTTTTTTGTGGCTGCCTTTGCTGTGGGGGAAAGTTTGAATATGAAGTTTTATTTTGTTTTTGTGGCTGCCCTCTGAGTTTTGTTTGTGTCTATTTTTTTTGAAGTTTTCATGGCTTTGTGTATGCAGGATGAGGAGTGATGAAATGAAATTGAAAAAGAAACCTAGCTAATCGGAATCGAAATCAAACCGTAAACACAAACATGGCTAAAGGAGGAATCAAGTAAGATGAACAATATGCTGAAAAGAGGTGAAGGAAAAGGAGAACATTACCGACCCGAAAGTTATCGGGGTGAAGAATCCGCAACAGTAAGCTTCACTTCTATTATTCCTCTTTTGTGTAGCTTCTTCTCTACCCCTTGCTGCTGCTGGTGTGGTTATTGACTGGCAGTGGTTTTTGGTTTTTTTGATGTTGCTGAATTTTTTGTTTGCTTTGTGTCAATCTCCCCCTTTTATGAATGAAACAGTTCTGGTTTTATAGGGAGAAATTAGGGTTTTTTGGTTTGAATTCTGTACCCTATTGCTTGTTGATGAAGGGTTGGGACAAGGGAGACAAAATCTGAGTTTGTGTGTAGTAGTGGGGAGGTGGAGCAGACTGTTTTATGTGCTGTCAAACTGCTTTGTCTTGCTATTGTTCTGCTGTTTTTTGTCTGCTAGTGAGCCATGTGGTCTTGCTGATTTTGTACTATGTATCTTGACACTTTGTTATGAGAAAAAGAAACTTTACAATATGTAAAAATGAATTATCATGAATGCTGAATTTTTGAATAATGGTATGCTTGAATGAAATGTTTGAGAATGATGAATAGTATTAAATGATGCAATGTGTTGAATGAATTTGATTGAATAAATATGATGAATATGATTATGTATGAGTTTGATGAAATGTTAATGCTAACTTGTTTTTTTTAAATTTTCATGTGTATGATGGATGGAAGAGGCATGAAGTTTGGAGATGTGGCATAGCATGAAGAATTCAAGAAAACAAACATGGAGTTGGATGCATTTGCTTATGATGAGAAACTTTGAACCATCTTTATTCAAGCAACACTTTTGTTTTGAATTTGTAATTTGTAATTGCTAATTTTGTAGCTTGTAACTTGTATGTAACTTTGACAAAAGCTTGTAATTGAATTTGGTTATGAGTTTGAAAATTAGGAATGCACTTGAGATTGACAAATAAAAGTTTGGAATTTTTGGTGTTTGGAACAAAACTCTTTTTTCATGAATTTGTAATGATCTTGGAATGAGATTTTGACATTGAGTTCATGATGAATTTGAAATGCAATTTGTAGATGTTTAAGAATTGGCAGAATTTTTGACCAAACAAGAAATGTTAAATTCAGTTCAGAATGTCCTATCAGATGTTGGGACATTAGCAAACAGAGTATATGAATTTATTTCAGGATGTCCTACCAGATGTTGGGACATTGTGTAAATAACTTAAGTTCAGTTTTTCAGGATGTCCCAACAGATGTTGAGACATCTCAGACCTGCTACCAGAATTAATTAATGATTAACTGATCAGAGATATTTAAGGAGAAGTATCTGGAATTAATTAATGATGGATAAAAACATAACAAGGCGCATCTGTAGGGTGTTTTATATTGAAGACTCAGATTAAAACAGAAGACCTAAATCACCTAGAATATAGGAAGTAACAAACCCTAAATTCAAGGTGACAGCTGCTGCACATTAGGGCTGGATCATTCTACAGAAAGCCCAAAATTCAGATACCTATTTAATCAACAGAAACTCATAGAATTGAGTACGAATTTCAGAAGACCAAATAGGGTGTCTAGTGTTTTAATAGCAGGTTGTTTTTATGTACCACTTTATAAGCTTTTAAGCAAAAGTGCATTTGTGACTTGATTGAAACTGTGAAGTAAGATCAAGCTGTATTGTTTGAAGGATGTCTTCAATTTCTGTAAACTTGTAAACTTGATCATTGTGTGATTGAGGGGGAGTGAGTAGGGTACTCTTATCTAAGTGAGTCTTAGGTAGAAATTGCATTGGGTAAGTATTAAGTGATAGATTAAACAGGGTGGTTTAAGTCTAGAATTAATATTACTAATAGTGGATTTCCTCCTGGCTTGGTAGCCTCCAGATGTAGGTGTGGTTATACACTGAATTGGGTTAACAAACTTCTGTGTTGTTTACTTTTCTTGCTGTTTAAGTTTTGGTTAAATTTGTCAAATGTCCTATTAAGTGTTGGGACATCTCTTAGGACATCTCATACCTGATCACAGAATTTCAATTGGCATCAGAGCAGGCACCCTGCCTGTTTATACTGGGTGAGATCTAGGGAATTCAAATTCTGTAACATGGACAGAGATTTAGGGTCAGTAAATAGACCACCTATTCTGGATGGATCAAATTATGACTACTGGAAGCCAAGAATGATTGCATTCTTAAGGTCACTTGACAACAGGGCATGGAGAGCAGTCAATGTTGGATGGGATTACCCTATCCAAGACACCAAAGATGGATCAAAAGTGCTGAAACCTAAAGAAGAATGGAGTAAGGAGGAAGAAGACTCAGCACTAGGCAACTCAAAAGCCTTAAATGCTTTATTCAATGGCATTGATAGGAATATTTTCAGACTTGTGCATCATTGTGAGCTGGCCAAAGATGTTTGGGATACTCTCAAAACAACTCATGAAGGAACATCAAAAGTAAAAATGTCAAGACTTCAACTTCTCACCACCAAGTTTGAAAACTTGAGAATGAAGGAAGATGAATCAATTCATGAGTTCTATATGAACATCTTGGATATAGCCAATACTTCTGGAGCTTTGGGAGAAAAGATGACTGATGAAAAGCTTGTAAGAAAGATTCTCAGATCTTTGCCAAAAAGATTTGATATGAAAGTCACTGCAATAGAAGAAGCTCAAGACATATGCTCCATGAAAGTTGAAGAACTCATTGGTTCCCTTCAAACTTTTGAGATGGGAATGAATGACACAAATGCTAAAAAGAACAAAAGCATAGCCTTAGTGTCAAATACAGATGAAGAAGAGGATGATGAATCAGCAAATGATAAAAGCTTATCAGAAAACCTTGCCTTGCTTGGAAAACAGTTCAAACAAATTCTCAGAGGAATGGAAGGCAAATGCAAACCTAGTGGAAGAAACACAAACTCTGAGAACAGAAGACCTTATGATGCTAACAAAAGATTAAAGTATGCTGAAAAGACCAGTCAAGATAAAGGAGTCAAATGTCATGAATGTGAAGGATATGGACACATCAAAGTTGAATGTCCTACCTACTTAAAGAGGCAAAAGAAAGGACTCTCTGTGACCTGGTCTGATGAAGACTCAGGAGAGTCAGAAGAAGAATCAGCTAAGCATATTACTGCTTTAGCTGGACTGTGTGAATATGATAGTGATTCCAGTTGTGGAGAACTTACTTATGAGGAACTTGAGCAAGCATTCAAAGATCTATACAAAAGAAGCTCTGAAATATGCAGTGAAGTTATAAAGCTAAAGAAGCAGAATGAGAAATTAGAAGATGACAAAGCAAATGATCAGGAGATCATTGACACCTTAAAAAGTGAAATAAGCCTTCTCAACTCTAAATTGGAACATATGTCCAAATCTGTTAGAATGTTGAACAGCAGCTCAAACACACTGGATGTTATTCTCAGCAATAATAAACAATCAGGGGACAAAAGTGGACTGGGATATAACAGAGATGAAGCCAGCTCTAGCAAAACTACTTCAAAAACTACACAGTCAAACAAGATGTCCCAACAGATGCTCCAACATCAGAACACAAAGACAAACATAATGTTCCAACAGATGTCTCAACATTCTGGAAAGAACAAAATGAAGAAGAAGTATCAAAGATGGAGATGCCATCATTGTGGAAGATTTGGGCATATCAAACCTCACTGTTATAAGCTACATGGATATCCAAATCAGATGTATCAGCAACCTTCTAATCAGAAAGTAGAAGGTACCAAGAAAGTGCTGCATAGACATCAAAGAAATCAGCAACCTCCTAAGCAGAAGACAGAGGTCATCAAGAAGGTTTGGAGACCAAAAGCTGACATTCAGACTGATCAAAGCCACATACCCAAGAACCAGATCAACAATCAAGCTTGGAGATCAGCTGAACAACACACAAGGCAGAGACATCAAAAGAAATCTCAACTCATCTGGTCAAAGAAAAGTACTGCATACATAGCACATACATCTCTGAGAGTATCAGCTAAAGAAGACTGGTACTTTGACAGTGGATGCTCAAGAAACATGACTGGATTGAAGAATTTGCTAGTAAACTTAAAATCACATTCATCCAGGTATGTTACCTTTGGAGATGGAGCTAAAGGAGAAATCAAGGGAGTTGGAACCTTGGATTGTCAAGATGTTCCAAGACTAGATGATGTGCTGCTAGTTAAAGGTTTAACTGCTAATCTGATCAGCATAAGTCAACTATGTGATCAAGGATACAGTGTAAACTTTACAAAATCTGAATGTATAGTGACTAACAAAGAACAAGAGGTTGTCATGAAAGGAGCCAGATCTAAAGACAACTGTTACATGTGGGAATCCCAAAATCTTAGTCTCACTTCAACCTGTTCTCTAGCTAAAGAAGAAGAAGTGAAACTGTGGCATCAAAGACTAGGTCATCTTCATTTCAGAGGAATAAAGAAGATCATATCTATGGATGCTGTAAGAGGTATTCCTAAACTAAAGATTGATGATGGCAAAATATGTGGTGAATGTCAAATAGGTAAGCAAACCAAGATGTCCCATCCAAAGCTCCAACATCTGACAACTTCCAAAGTTTTGGAACTTCTACATATGGATCTTATGGGACCTATGCAGGTTGAAAGTCTTGGTGGTAAGAGGTATGCTTATGTGGTGGTTGATGACTTTTCAAGATATACATGGATAAATTTTATCAAAGAAAAGTCAGATGTATTTGATGTATTCAAAGAATTATGTCAAAGATTACAAAGGGAAAAATCCAGCTGTGTGATCAGAATTAGAAGTGATCATGGAAAGGAATTTGAGAATCAAAAGTTCTTAGGTTTCTGCTCTTCAGAAGGAATCAATCGTGAATATTCTTCTCCTATCACTCCTCAACAGAATGGGATTGTTGAAAGGAAGAATAGAACCATTCAAGAATCAGCAAGAGCTATGATCCATGCTAAAAAGTTGCCTCTATACTTTTGGGCTGAAGCTATGAACACTGCCTGTTACATCCATAACAGAGTTACTTTAAGGAAAGGAACTTTGTCCACAATATATGAAGTCTGGAAGGGCAGAAAACCCACTGTGAAGTACTTTCATGTGTTTGGAAGTAAATGCTATATTCTGGCAGATAGGGAGCAAAGGAGAAAAATGGATCCTAAAAGTGATGAAGGGATTTTCCTTGGATACTCTGTAAACAGCAGAGCCTATAGAGTATTTAATTACAGAACAAAGGTTATCATGGAGTCCATAAATGTGATAATTGATGATGCTTCTACAGATGTCCCAGAAGATGTTGGAACATCTGCTGATATCAAGATTGAAGCTGAAGAAAAGAATGATCAATATAACTTCACTCAAAATGATACAAGGTCAGAAGATTCAAGCAAACCTCCCTCCATCAGAATACAGAAGGATCATCCCAAAGACTTAATAATTGGTGATCCCAACAGAGGTGTAAGCACTAGATCAAGAGAAGTGATTTCAGGTTCTTGTTTTGTTTCCAAAATAGAACCTAAAAATGTCAAGGAAACTCTTACTGATGAATACTGGATTTGTGCTATGCAAGAGGAGTTAGGTCAATTCACAAGGAATGAAGTGTGGATTCTTGTTCCTAGACCTGATGACATAAATGTGATTGGTACAAAATGGGTGTATAAGAACAAGTCAAATGAACAAGGAGTTGTTACAAAGAACAAAGCTAGACTTGTGGCTCAAGGATACACTCAAATTGAAGGGGTAGACTTTGATGAAACCTTTGCACCAGTAGCAAGGCTTGAATCAATAAGACTACTGTTGGAAATTGCTTGTATCTTAAAGTTCAAGCTATTTCAAATGGATGTGAAAAGTGCCTTTCTTAATGGTTATCTTAATGAAGAGGTATATGTAGAACAGCCTAAAGGATTTGTTGATCCAAGTTGTCCAAATCATGTATACAAATTAAAGAAAGCTCTTTATGGTCTGAAGCAAGCTCCAAGGGCATGGTATGAAAGACTGACCACATTTCTTATCAAGCAAGGATACAGAAAAGGTGGGATTGATAAAACCCTGTTTGTTAAAGATGAAGAAGGAAATGTCATGATTGCACAAATATATGTTGATGACATTGTGTTTGGTGGGATGTCTGATAAGATGGTCAAACATTTTGTCAAGCAGATGGAATCTGAATTTGAAATGAGTCTAGTAGGTGAATTAACCTACTTTCTTGGTCTGCAAGTAAAGCAAATGGAAGACTCAATGTTTATTTCCCAAAGTAAGTACTCCAAGAACATAGTGAAGAAATTTGGAATGGAAAATGCTTCTCATAAAAGAACTCCTGCTCCTACACATTTAAAGCTGACTAAAGATGAAAAGGGTGAGAATATAGATCAAAGTTTATATAGAAGCATGATTGGAAGCTTATTATACTTGACTGCTAGCAGACCAGACATTGCATTTGCAGTAGGAGTTTGTGCAAGATATCAAGCTGATCCAAAAGTCAGTCATCTCAATCAAGTCAAGAGAATCCTTAAATATGTTAATGGTACCTGTGACTATGGCATAATGTACTTTCATGGGTGCAAACCAATTCTCACTGGCTTCTGTAATGCTGATTGGGCAGGAAGTGCTGATGACAGAAAAAGCACTTCAGGAGGATGCTTCTTTCTAGGAAACAATCTGATTTCTTGGTTCAGTAAGAAACAGAATTGTGTATCCTTATCTACAGCTGAAGCTGAGTACATAGCAGCAGGTAGCAGTTGTTCTCAGTTGGTTTGGATGAAGCAGATGCTCACTGAGTACAATGTCCCACAGGATGTCATGACATTGTACTGTGACAACTTAAGTGCAATCAACATATCTAAGAATCCTATCCAACACAGCAGAACTAAGCATATTGATATCAGACATCACTTCATCAGAGATCTTGTAGAAGAAAAGGTGATTTCATTGGAGCATGTAGCTACAGATTTGCAGTTAGCTGATATCTTTACCAAAGCATTGGATGCTACTCAATTTGAGAATTTAAGGGGTAAACTTGGAATCTGTTTATGTGATATTTAGCAGTTAATGAGATGTGCCAACATGTCATATGACATTGCATGGCATAAGTTCCAGATGGCAAAGCTAGTCTGGTCTAGATCCTTGGGAATTCCATCCATAATCATTTGGACTGTAACGGCTACATATTTAGTAACTACTTATAAGAAGCTATCAAGATTCTCATCATACCATCATAATCGAATCACATTCACCAGCTATTCTCCTGAGATCATAAACCCTAAAGTTTTTCTTTCATCTTCTTCAACAATGTCTCAAAACCCTAAAACAGCTGAGGAAATTCTCAACAAGGAAGACGTGGTTCATGTCACTCCAATCTCTGTTGTGCCAATGTCATCAACACCATTGGACGAGCTCAGGGGAAGCGCCTCTCACTCTAAAAAGGCAAGAACACCAAAGAGATGTAAAGATCAAATCAGAAGCAAAGCTAAAGGCATTCTCTCTCCTGCTAACATGTCCTCAAGATATTCCAAATATGTTGATGACTCCATCAAGGAGATTGTCAACCATGTTTTCTCTGAACAAAGAGTGGTGAGAGGGATCTCTGTTCCTTTGAACACCATTCCTGCACCTCAAGAAGAACCAGCTCAAGATACAGAGGACACTGCTGCAGAACAAGATGTCCCAACAGATGTTGGAACATCTGAAGGTAAGAAAAAGAACTCATCTGATGTTGATCTGGAACAAACTGAGGACAAAGCCTCAAAAGAAAATGATGAAGAGGTCTCTGAAGAACAGGCTCAAGGCTCAAATGAAGATCAAATCCCTGCTGATCAACCAGCTGAAGAGGAGGCTGCTCAATCTCCTCCAGTGGTCAATCTGGAGCAGGACTCTGATGCAGAGATCATATCATCTGTGAAACCCAGCATTGCTAAAAGACTAAGGTCCAGGAAAGGAAAGATGCAAGCTGAACCTGTCATCCCTGAGAAGAAGAAGGCTAGTCCAAAGAAAGGCAGAGCTAAAGTCACTTTTGGGCCATCAAAACAATGGAGTAAAGTCCAAACCCAGAAAAGGAAAGCTGCCACATCATCAGATTCAGATGTTGGATCAGATGTCCCAACATCTCCTCCCAAGAAGAGACCAGCAACATCCAGAGCTTCAACTGCTGTACCAGAAGCTCCCTTGGACAACATATCATTTCACCATGTCTCCAGTGTCAACAGGTGGAAATATGTGTACCAAAGAAGGGTTGCCTTGGAAAGAGAACTAAGCAGCAATGCACTTGAGTGCACAGAACTGATAGACCTCATCTCTGCTGCAGGACTATTCAAGACAGTCTCAGACCTATCTCCCTGCTATGAACTTCTTGTCAAAGAGTTCATTGTGAATCTTCAGGAGGATTGCTCAAATGGTAAGTCTTCTGAGTTTAGAAAAGTTTTTGTTAGGGGTAAATGTGTACAGTTTTCTCCTCAAATCATCAATGAGTATCTAGGAAGAGAAACAGATGGACCCAATGAATTAGGTAAGACAGATAATCAAGTCTGTAAAGTGATCACTGCAAACCAGGTCAAGGCATGGCCTGTGAAGGGAAAGCTCTCTGTGAGCATGCTTACCAGAAAGTATGCCATGCTGAACAGAATTGGAACTGCTAATTGGGTGCCTACAAACCACACTTCCTCAATCTCAACTGGTCTAGCCAGATTTATATATGCTGTTGGAACTCAAACCAAAATGGACTATGGAGCTTTCATCTTTGATCAAACCATGAAGCATGCCAACTCTTCTGCAACAAAGCTACCAATAGCTTTTCCTTCATTGCTGTGTGGTATTGTTCTAAGTCAATACCCTGGAATTTTAAATGAGAAGGACACAGTCTGCAAGAGAGAGAGCCCCCTGGCTTTTCACTACAAATTATTCCTAAGTCACCATGCTGCAGATGTTGAAGCACCTTCTGGGACATCTGCTGGTCCCTCCACTGCTAAGAATCCAATCTCCAGGAAGACTTTAATTGCTGAACTCAAAAGCACCTGCAAAGAGCTTGAAGCTAGAAAGCAGAAGCTTGAGGAAATCATCAAAAGGTTGGAAAGTGAAGAAGATCAGCATGCTGCATCTGGTGAAGACAGTGAGGCTGATGAAGAAAGTGAAGCTGATAAAGATGAAGACACTGAGGTGGAGGAAGCAACTGAGAGTGATGAATCTGAGTGATCAATGTATGTGAGGCAAATGTATTGATAGCAATGTAATGACAGTATTAGTGTCTTTGGCCTCTAATTTTGTGTCTACCAAGGGGGAGAACAACAACAGTGTAATTGCTGTTTTAAGTATGAATGAAAAAAAAAATCTGTTTGTTTGCTTCTGAACTGAATATGTTTTTTTTCTGTTGCAACAAGACTGGATACATATTTGTTTGAGGGGGAGTAATCTCAAAAAAGAATCAACAAAAAAAAAATGATATACTCTGATAAAAAGATCTTCTGCTGCACTCTGATAACCAGAAAAGATGTTAGCCAAAAATTAGCCAAAGGGGGAGTTTGTAGATGTTTAAGAATTGGCAGAATTTTTGACCAAACAAGAAATGTTAAATTCAGTTCAGAATGTCCTATCAGATGTTGGGACATTAGCAAACAGAGTATATGAATTTATTTCAGGATGTCCTACCAGATGTTGGGACATTGTGTAAATAACTTAAGTTCAGTTTTTCAGGATGTCCCAACAGATGTTGAGACATCTCAGACCTGCTACCAGAATTAATTAATGATTAACTGATCAGAGATATTTAAGGAGAAGTATCTGGAATTAATTAATGATGGATAAAAACATAACAAGGCGCATCTGTAGGGTGTTTTATATTGAAGACTCAGATTAAAACAGAAGACCTAAATCACCTAGAATATAGGAAGTAACAAACCCTAAATTCAAGGTGACAGCTGCTGCACATTAGGGCTGGATCATTCTACAGAAAGCCCAAAATTCAGATACCTATTTAATCAACAGAAACTCATAGAATTGAGTACGAATTTCAGAAGACCAAATAGGGTGTCTAGTGTTTTAATAGCAGGTTGTTTTTATGTACCACTTTATAAGCTTTTAAGCAAAAGTGCATTTGTGACTTGATTGAAACTGTGAAGTAAGATCAAGCTGTATTGTTTGAAGGATGTCTTCAATTTCTGTAAACTTGTAAACTTGATCATTGTGTGATTGAGGGGGAGTGAGTAGGGTACTCTTATCTAAGTGAGTCTTAGGTAGAAATTGCATTGGGTAAGTATTAAGTGATAGATTAAACAGGGTGGTTTAAGTCTAGAATTAATATTACTAATAGTGGATTTCCTCCTGGCTTGGTAGCCTCCAGATGTAGGTGTGGTTATACACTGAACTGGGTTAACAAACTTCTGTGTTGTTTACTTTTCTTGCTGTTTAAGTTTTGGTTAAATTTGTCAAATGTCCTATTAAGTGTTGGGACATCTCTTAGGACATCTCATACCTGATCACAGAATTTCACAATTAAAGCTTGAATTTAAACTTGAATTTACAAATGATGTGAGAACTTGGAATTTGAAATTTGGAATATGAATTTGGAAAAGAAAAAAAAACTAGAAATAGAAAATATGAACTAAACTTGGGACAAAAATTGAAATTGGAAGATGAATTGGAGAAATGAATTTAAAAGCAAAATTGAACTTAAACTTAAATTGAAGTTGGAAGTTATAATAAAAATAGAAACAATTTTTTTTAAAAATGAAATAAAATTGGAAGTAGAAATTGAGATAAAAATTTAAGAAAATAATAAAAACAAACAATTTAAAAATGAGAACTTGAAGATGAATAGAAATTAAATTTAAAATGGAGATACATATATATAAAGAAGGAAACAGAGAATGAATAAAAAACTAGTAATAGAAATTGAAACAACAATTCTAAAAATAAGAAGTTAAAAATGGAATATAGAAATAGAACTAGAAAACAAAAGATAAGAATACAAAAATGAAATAAAAGTTAGAAATGAGAAATATAAATTAAAATTAAAATGGAAGCTTGGAAGTGAAAAGAAATAAAAATAAATAAATCTTGAGAAACTCAAAAAAAATGAGTTGAAAGTGACAGAAAAACAAATCTTGGAAAATTTCTCTTAAATGCGATGAATGTATGATGCGGGCAGTTAGGGGTAAAATTTGGGATGTGACAGTAGTCTTTCGATTTTTCAAATTTCTTTTTATTTGGCTCCAGTGAAAATCCACAAGGAAATCATCAAACTACATAGCATATTTCTTTGGGGATGTACGGAGGCCAAAATGAGGACTCATTGGATTAATTGGGACTCTCTTTGTTTACCAGTCGAGAAAGGTGGTCTAAACTTTAGAAGGATTGAAGAATTTAATTTGGCTCTCCTTCAAAAGTGGCGGTGGATAATGTTAGAAGGATCATAGGATTTATGGATCAAAATTTTGAGAGCATGATACGAAGATATTAGACTTCATTTTTTGAGATGTGGTTATTCTCGCAACAGATGGAGTTCTCACTCCATGTGGTGGATGAACATTATTTCTATCATGAAGAAATACCTGGAAGATTTTTTTCTCACAAATTGTTTGTTCTAAGTGGGTGTTGTACCTAAAAAAATTTCCTCACATCTTCAATATAATATGTCTCAAGAGGTCTCCTAATGGTCATAAGATTCTCAATTGCTCAAAAGGATTCAAGATTTCATCAGACAAAGTCTTATCCTAAGCAATGAATCTTAAATTAGGGTTTTGAATTTACCAAGGTAAATTGGACTACCAAAGCCTCAAGTGGACTTCATGATATCCCATATACTTCAAAGGATCCTCATGTCAAGTTTCAAGGTTTGCCCCACAAGTTTGGTCAGTCAGATGATCAGATGATCAAAAATCAGTAACTTGGTTAAAAAGTCAATTTGGTCAACATACAGTCAAACTTCAAGATTTTTGGTCAACATCAAGATTATGATGTAATATTCATCATTTGATCAAGGGTTTAACATGATTCATCAAGAAAAACTCAAATTCATCAAAAGTCAGAAGTTACTAAATTAGGGTTTTCTTAAGGAGAAGTCAAATGTACTTTGACCAGCTCTAACTTTCAATGTTTCATCATAAATTTCCCATAAAATTCCCTACAACTTTGTGTCTCACAAGCAAAGGCCATAAATGCTTCATTTGAGAGATATGAGCAAATATATTACAGGTCCTTTAAAAAGTCAACAAAAATTCAACTTTTTCAAATGCTCATAACTTGAACATGGAAGATCAAACGGACATGGGACCAAAAGGAGTGATTATATGACACTCTAAGCTTTCTAAAAAAATCCAAGAATACATCAATGGGATAACAATTGAGAGAGTTATGCATTGTTGAAGTTGGACAAATTTGAGGTGTATATGACAAATAATGATCAAAACTTAAGTTTTTGCCAAATGGGCCCATATTTTTATAATCCAAACTTAATCATGAGATGATCCACGATCCATAAATCATATATTCTGATTTTTTATGTTTATTTTATATTTTATTGGATTTAATTTATTTAAATTCAATTTTAATTAAAATAAATATTGAAAAATCAAATATTTGATCCATGGTTTATTTTGGGGTCAGAATTTGATATTTATTATCATTATATGGATCCAAAATTTGTGCAAGATCAAAGAGGAAGTGTATCATAATAAAATATGCAAAAATAGAAAGATTGGAATTACCTTTGAATAGCAAATTAAATATTCTTCACCAAGCCCAAATTCTGATCAAAATTACCTCCTCTACAAATACTCATCAAACAAACAAAGTCAAAAAACGAATTTCCATGCACAAAAACCCTAGAAAAATTAAAAAAAAAAAGGTAAAATTAGGGCAAACCACAAAAACTTGTTGTAGTAAGTTTCCATCACTTTTCCACGTCCAAACATCATCAAGGAGATCCCAGGAGGCAATCCCCATACTTTTTCAAGGTTGAAAACGCATGGAGCATGACATATGAACATGGTCGCCCTTCACACTTTTTAATCTTTTCGAATTTATCATTACATGCCCTATTCATTGTTGTTTCATTCATATTGGTGTTTAACTTGATGTTTATGATCATTTAGATCCATTGTTTTCAGGTTTTGGTGCAAGAATGGAGAGTTGCCATTGTTAGGGCATAAACCCTCCAAGCTTCGAATCTCATCATATAAGCATTTTTTGACCAAACGGAAACCACCATTGAATTCCTAGGGTTCAAATTAGTAGAACTGGATGATCTTGATTTGTTAAACCCTTTGATTTTGTGATTTTTGATTTTTAGGTTATTTAGCTACGAACAAAATCATAGTTAATTCGTAGCAAAAGCACATCAATTTCGTAGCAAAAGTTGCAGGTGGAGAGAAAGAAGATGATTGTGTGGCGCGCGGTCGTTGGCTGGTCCTGGATGTCGTTCAATTTTAATATTTAATTGTTTCTTTCTATTTTATATCACGCAGGTACACCTAACCTGGTGGTAAGGCTGACGCGCGTTGACCCTTGGGGCCTGGGTTCGAAACACCTACGCCCTCCCCCTCCTTTTTTGCCATTTCTCTTTGATTTTTTCTATTTTCTAACTAATTTCTCATTTATTTTCTTTTTTTCTAAATTTATTTTAATTTCTTAATTTACTAATTAACAAATAACTTTTTTTAACTAATTAGAAAAATTGATGAGTTTTTTTTAATAATAAAAAATATTTCTTTTTACATAATTAAATTAGTAATTAATTTAGGTTTTTAAAAAATCATAAAAACTCATTTTTGTTAACAAAAATTCAATTAATCGATTTTAATCAGATTCTCAATGTTTCTTCCTTCTTCAAGTTTCTCGTTATTTATATTTATAGGATTGCTAATTATCTTGTAATAGTTAGTAGTTTTATTTTCCGCTTTTTTATTTTCGCACTCCCCCGATTTAAATTATGTATCCCCTCCCCATGATGTAATAGCTTAGGGTTTTTATTTCCGCTTTTAAATTCCGTAAAATAATTAAACTGCGTGGTTAGTAACAGTAGGGTGTGAAAAGATTGTATTCAAATAAAATTGGATTTAGCCCACTAACTAAAAAAATAAAATAACTGAATACAATACACTATTCACACCTACACCTCCAGGGTATCCCCTCTTATTGCCTTACGAAATAATGGTCAAGTCCCTCACACGTAGAGGTGTCTTAGCAAAGTTGCCTAAATAAAAATCATCAAGTCCCTTCGATATAAAGATCATAGTCCCTCGATGACCCTTCGAGTTGCCTACGAATAAATGATCTCGTCCCTCGATGACCCTACAGAAAATGATGATAGTTTCTTCGAGTTTCTAAGAAACCTTTACAAGGTTGCCTTCTATCACCATCTGATGACCCTACGCCTGTCCCCTACATCCAAAGATAAGATTACTTACTAACTAATAGTAAGGACAATCTTATCTCTAAGGATAGAAAAATAACATGAATGACCTTGAGTAGGTAGGAAACCCTTAACTGTTTGTTCACCATTTCAAAGCAAAAACACTCTTTACACCTCACACTTTCAAAAAAATTCCAAAATAAAAACACTTTGTATACATTCATACGAGAATCATTACAAAGATGGACTTTTTCTAAATACACCACCACTATTTTTCAAACAAAAACAAAGTGAGCTAAGTAGTTAAGAGCCCATGGATAACCATGGATACAAAGGGTGCTAACACCTTCCCTTTGTATAACCTACCCCCCGAACTCAAAATCTAAATCAAGGTCTTTCCTGTTCTTTTCTACATTTCCTATTTGGATAAAATAAAAGTCGGTGGCGACTCTTGCTATCCGCAACATTGTTTTTGTAAACAGAAACAACAAAGTCAGTTCTCCCACCGTGTTATAGAACTGGCGACTCTGCTGAGGAGTTAACTATTTAAAAGAGGGGTTACCTTAGAGTTAGATCACCTTACTTGTTTGAATTATATGCTTTATTTTTAAGGGTGTTTGTTTTGGGGCTACTGTGAGAAAGATTCTAACCCGAATTTAATGTACCTTAGGTAAGTGGTAATAGACCAAGGAAATTGTATGGCGTATACCGCTATGATTGATCTGGTGGCTACAGTTAGTGTGACATCTTGGTTGGTATTGATATTCTTCAAGTCAGTTGAGGATAATATCAGGCTACCATATGGTGTCATTTACACTAACTTCCCTTTAGAATCCCAATTGACCCATCTTGGCCAGTAGAAAAGTAGTGAGATTGTCAGCTTTGGTGAAGTCTAAAGTTGGTTGATACTCGATGTCACGCTCATTGAGATTCTAATATTTGGATGTTTTGGTTGGCGAGACAGTTGCCACACTGAACTATAACCTTTGATAAAAATCAGTGATATTGAGATTCCTTTGAACCCGATTACTATTACTATGACAGGTTGAACCAACTAACTTCAGTGGGGAAGGTACTTACCTATGAACTTCATGTAAGCCTTTAAACCTAAGGCCCTTGTGCGACTTGTTTGTGTTTTCCATTTGCTTGTTTTAAACATGACATCATAACATCATGACATCATAACATAGCATTTTCACTAACCATTTCAAGGACCACGGGATTTATCTTTGTTCTTTGTTGCAGGTTATGTCTTCCGCTCGTAGAAACACTATCTGAATCAACTTTGTAAGGATACCTTCCAAACTTAAGGAATTAGTCTCAAAAGTTCCTGAGAACTCTCAATTCACCGAGAAGCATGGTTATCTACTTGATTTGGTAACTTCAGGGTTCAATGAAGACATGATGAGTGTTTTGTTCTAGTTCTTTGACCCTAAACATCACTATTTCACATTTCCTGATTATCAGTTGGTGCCCACAATGGAAAAATTATCCAAACTACTTGGTGTGCCTATTCTTGATCAAAAACCTTTCACAGGTTTAGAGAAGGAGCCTAAACCTGGAATTATTGCAACAACTTTACATCTGAAGAAATCAGACATTGTACTGGAAACAAGAAGTGGAATTAAGGGTATTTTTGCTAAAGTATTGATAGAGAGAGCTCAGGTATTCTTGGATGCTATTAGTTACAATTCTTTTAAGGAGATATTGGCCTCGTTTATTTATGCTTTGGTGTTGTTCCCTAATCCAAACCAATTCATAGATGCACACACCATTAACATATTTCTGACTTATAATCCCGTGCCTACCTTGCTTGGATATATTTTGCACTCTATTCACACTCGTACTACGAAGGCGCGAGGAACTCCAATGTGTTGCATACCTCTATTATCAAGGTGGTTTATTTCATACCTTCCTCGATCTGTGATGAAGAATGAACAAGGTTTGATATGGTCTAAAAGGATAATGTCACTCTCTCATTCAGATATTCATTGGTGTTCCTTATATATAGAAAACATCACTATCATTGACCACTGTGGAGAGTTCCCTAATGTGCCACTCCTTGGCATAAGGGGGGGCATTGCTTATAATCTTTCTTTAGCACTACGTCAATTTAGTTATGCTCAGAGTGACGATCCTCATGATATGATTATTCAAGGTATTGTGTTCGATTATGACAACGATCCTCAAGGTTACCGTCAAAGGTTTATACATGCTTGGGGCATGGTGAATAAGATTAATAGCAACACTCTGGAACCAAAATACTCCATCCATATGGAGCCTTACCTCATATGGGTGCGGTCTCGTGCTCAGACTCTTATGATGCCATATCCTACTGTTCTACCGGTGATCGTTGAGCCCATTGTTGAAGAAGATGTTCCTTATACCATTCTTCATCCTGACATGCCTACTGATCTGGAAAAGCTGCAGAAATCTTAGATCCAAATGAAGGAGCAAAGGGATACTTTTGAGGCTCAGTTCAATGCTAGCAAAGAGAAAGTGTTAGAGCTAATAAGGAAACTTCACGAAGAGAGGAACCTCAATACATATCTCAACAAAAAGAGGAAGTGTCCATGGGAGACTTGATGTCTCAAATGTTTTGTTTTTCTTTGTAAATTTTCTTGTTTTCCTTCATTGTAAGCCCAAGGGGCAATTATATTTTGAACTTACTAATAAATGTTTTGTTTTTGTTTACCTTTAAAAAATTTAAATCTTATGTGGTCCTTGAAAACATTGCATATACATTTACATACCATATCATTGCATAACAAGTTTCTGTGACTGGTTTCTTATCTTCTCGCTGTTTATTTCAGTGGAAATGGCTCTCGAACAGTCTGTCAAGGATCTCCAAGATCAGAATGCCCAATTTCAAGAGATGATCCTGAACTTGTCCAATGGACAAGAAGAGCTGAAGGCACTCCTGACCAAGAAGAAGAAGAAGAAGAAGAAAAGAAAACTAGTTGGCTTCATCAACATGGGTAGGAGATTCAAAAGTCAGATAAAGACAGATGATGAGGTTGAAAATCCTGGAGATGAAGATTACGTGAAAGAAGAAGATAGTCTGGATGGTACTATTGGGTATTCTGATCAAGAGGACAATTATTAGTCTGATTCAACCGGTGATGAGAAGTACAAGTTACTGGAAGACTGTGTGAATGCCATAGAGTTGTAGAAAACATCTGGTTTAGATTTTAAAGATCTGTGTCTGATTTCTGGAGTTGTCAGTCCTATTGGGTTCAAAGTTCCTACTTTTATGGTATATGATGGTGTTTCGTGTCCAAAGCTAAATTTGAGGTCTTATGTCCGAAGGATCCAGCCACTTACTGCTGACAAAAAGTTGTGGATACATTTCTTCCAAGAAAGTTTATCTGGAGCTTAATTAGAATGGTACTACCAACTTGAGAGTACCAACATCCGTGCTTGGAATGATCTTGATAAGGCCTTCTACAAGCAATATCAATATAACTCTGATTTAGCGCTGACTCGCATGAAACTCCAAAGAATATCCATGAGCTCTAAAGAGAGTTTCAAAGAGTACACCCAGAAGTGGAGAGATCTTGCAAGTAGGGTTCTACCTCCTTTAACTGACAGAGAGTTGGTTGACATGTTCATGAGTACGCTGACTGGTCCTTTCTATAGTCATATAATTGGAAGTTCTTCATCAGGTTTCACTGAGCTGATAATGACTGGAGAACATGTTGAAAGTGAAATACGAAGTGGTAAATACACATGACTGCCTCTTCAAGTACCACCTAGAATCCCTCTAATGGGAAGAAAGAATTCAATGTTGTGTACGACCAACAGGGTCGTAATAAGAGAAACCGTAACCAATCTATTTTTGAAAAATATATGAAAAAGATATGCCAGGTCTGGATACGGATATTGTCATGCACCGATTGCCATTGAAAGAAGATTGTCTGTCGGTCAAACAGAAATTGTGTCGTACTCGCCCAGACATGGCCATGAAGATCAAGGAAGAAGTACAAAAGCAGTGGGACGCCAGTTTTCTCGCTGTAACTAGTTACCCGCCGTGGGTTGCAAACATTGTACCCCTACCTAAGAAGGATGGCAAGGTGCGTATGTGCGTGGATTACCGGGACCTGAACAGAGCTATCCCGAAGGATGATTTCCCATTACCTCCCATTTATGTATTGGTGGACAACATAGCTCAGTTCTCGGTATTTACTTTCATTGATGGATTTTCTGGATATAATCAGATTAAGATGTCACCTGAAGACATGGAGAAGACAACTTTCATCAAACCTTGGGGCATATTCTGCTACAAAGTAATGCCATTTGGTCTGAAGAACGCCGGTGCAACATATCAACGGTCTATGGTAACATTATTCCACGATATGATCCATAAAGAAATCGAGTGATATGTGGATGATATGATTTCCAAGTCCCTTACAGAAGAAGATCATCTGGTGAATCTGCTGAAATTGTTTAAGCGTCTGAGGAAGTATCAGTTGAAGTTGAACCCCAATAAGTGCACATTCGGGGTGCGTTCTGGTAAGCTGTTGGGTTTTATTATAAGTGAAAAAGGAATTAAGGATGATCCCGACAAAGTGAAAGCAATTCAGGAGATGCCTGCACTTAAGACTGAGAAAGACGTTCGAGGGTTCCTAGGTAGATTGAACTACATTTCAAGGTTCATATCTCATCTCAATGAAACATGCGAACCTTTGTTCAAACTATTAAGAAAAGAGCAAACAATCAGGTGGAACGATGATTGTCAGAGAGCTTTTGACAAGATCAAAGAATATCTGCAAGAACCTCCAATTCTCATGCCTCCAATCGAAGGAAGACCTCTAATCATGTATCTGACAGTTTTAGAAGAGTCAATGGGGTGTGTGTTGGGCCAACATGACGATTCTGGTCGAAAATAGTATGCAATATACTACCTAAGCAAAAATTTTACCGACTGTGAACAACTTTATTCACTGCTCGAGAAAACTTGTTGTGCTTTAGCGTGGACTGCTCGCCGACTAAGACAGTATATGTTGACTCATACTACTTTGTTGATCTCAAAGATGGATCCAGTCAAGTACATATTTGAGAAGCCAACACTTACCGGAAGGGTTGCAAGATGGAAAATGATTCTAACAGAATATGACACTCAGTACACCTCTCAGAAAGCCATCAAGGGAAGTGTATTGTCTGACTATTTGGCTGAGCAACCCATTGATGATTACCAACCTATGAGATTTGACTTACCTGATGAAGACATCATGTTCTTGAAAGCAAAAGATTTTGAAGAGCCTGTTCACACTGAAGGGCCTGACCCAGAAGAAGCATGGACTATGATGTTCGATGGGACAGTTAATTGCAACGGTTGTGGAGTTGGTGTAGTACTTATCACACCCAAAGGAGTCCATATGCCTTTCTCAGCAAAACTCACCTTTGCTTGCACTAACAACGAAGCAGAATACGAAGCTTGTATCATGGGTCTTGAGGAAGCCATTGACCTCAGGATCAAAACCTTGAATGTATTCGGAGATTCAGCTTTGGTGATCAACCAGACCAACGGCAAGTGGTACACTCATCAGGAGCATCTGATTCCCTACCGTGACTATACGAGGAGATTGTTGACCTTCTTCACAACAGTTAAGCTTGAATACATCCCTCGAGATGAGAATCAGTTTGCAGATGCTTTGGCTACCATTTCATCAATGATCAAAGTACAAGCTGATAACTATGTACCTCGGATTTTGGTATCCAGACTGGATATACCGACATATGTATTCTTTGTGGACACTGTCACAGTAACAAGCATTGGTACCATGACATCAAATGCTTCTTGGAAACTCAGACATACCCACCTGGGGCATCGTCAAACGATAAGAAGATATTAAGAAGGCTAGCTGGTATTTTCTTCCTCAATACTGGTGGTTCTTTGTATAAGCGAAACTTCGATATGGTCTTGCTCAGATGTGTTGACAAGAAGGAAACAAACCTCCTTATGCATGAAGTACATGAAGGATCTTTCGGTACCCATGCCGGAGGACATGCAATGGCGAAGAAATTATTAAGATCAGGTTACTACTGGATCACAATGGATGCAGACTGTTGTGCTTACGCCAAAAAATGCCACAAATGCCAGATCTACGCAGATAAAGTGCATGTGCCTCTGAATCCTTTGAATGTAATGTCTTCACCTTGGCCCTTCGCCATGTGGGGTATTGATATGATTGGAAAAATTGAACCGACTGCTTCAAATGGTCACAGATTCATCCTGGTAGTCATTGATTACTTCACCAAATGGGTTGAAGCAGCTTCATATGCAAATGTCACCAAGCAAGTGGTAGCCCAATTTTTGAAGAGAGATATCATCTGTCGATATGGAGTTCCCGAGCGAATCATTACAAATAATGGTTCCAATTTGAACAACAAGATGATGGCAGAACTTTGTCGGGACTTCAAGATTCAACATCACAACTCTTCTCCTTACAGGCCAAAGATGAATGGCGCTGTTGAGGCCGCTAACAAGAATATTAAGAAGATTGTGCAGAAGATGATAGTCACCTACAAAGACTAGCACGAAATGCTACCATTCGCCTTGCATGGGTACCGAACTTCCATCAGAACATCTACTGGGGCAACACCTTATCTACTTGTGTATGGTATGGAAGTTGTCCTACCTGTTGAAGTTGAACTATCCTCCTTACGGGTAATGATGGATGTGAAACTGGATGAAGCAGAATGATTCCAATCTCGATACAATCAACTGAATCTGATTGAAGAGAAAAGATTAGCAGCTATTTGTCACTAAACCACATGGCAAGGTGCGTATGTGTGTGGATTACCAGAATTTGAACAGAGCTAGCCCGAAAGATGATTTCCCATTACCTCACATTGATGTATTGGTGGATAACACAACTCAGTTCTCGGTATTTTCTTTTATGGACGGATTTTCTAGATACAATCAGATCAAGATGTCACCTGAAGACATGGAGAAGACAAATTTCATCACGCCTTGGGGCATGTTCTATTACAAAGTCATGCCTTTTGGTATGAAAAACGCCGGTGCAACATATCAACGGACTATGGTAACATTATTCCACGATATGATCCATAAGGAAATCGAATGCTATGTGGATGACATAATTATTTTTAAAAAAATTACAAAAATTCATAAAAGAAAATAACATTTAAAAAGGAACCGAAGAAATAATAGTTAAACATTAATGATATGTGACCACTCAATTAAAAAGTTACATTATTAATTTTTTTTAATGATTTTTCTCTTTGCTATATACACAATTTCTCCAAATTTTAATAGAAAATACACTTTAAAATGAAATTATATTATTAGTTTTTTTCTAAAATTATTCTAACATTATATAAGTAAAAATTAACTCTCAATTATTCATGTAGACTATTACAATCGATATGTGGTTAATCACATAAAAATATGATTAATTTAATTGATAGTCAAATTTGTAGTTAATTTAACTACAAAAGTTAATTTTATTCTCATCTTTAATCGGGAAGATCGAGTTTTCGTTTTTTTTATGGTCTTGATCTTTATCGTCTTCTCCCCTGTTGAGTTTTTTGGTTTGATTTGTTGTATTGCCCCTTTTGATTGTTATTGTATTTTCTTTGTTTCTTTTTGTTCGTTTTATAATATTCCTTATACACCTTTAGTGCCTTCTTGTTTATATACAATTCTATGGTTTTAAACTGTTATGGTGTAAAAAGAAGTGCAGATGACCTTTTTCCTTATTTATGTCTCATCTAAATTTTAAGGAAACTGGTTTCCAATCGGTATTTATTATAATTATCAACTAATCCTCCTTCAAAAAATCAAAAATTAAAAAATTAAAAAATGATTTATTAAAACAATTACAGTATGTTAGAGTTACATGTAATTCATTCTTACCTGATTAAATTTGTTTCTGTAATTCATTCTTACCTGATTAAATTTGTTTCTATTTGTTAAGTTTGTCGCATATTAAATCAATTATTTTTGAGTTAATTTTAATAATAATAATAATAATATTTGAGGTACAACAATGGAATTATTCAATAGTCAAATTATTATTATTTTGTGTTATTAAACTTTTTATAAAAATTTAAATAATTTTAAAATATATTTTATTTCAAAATATATCAATTAACTTTATGATAAAATTACCATTTATAAAATTTGTTAATATCCCAATTATTAAAATTTTAATTTATCAGTGTTTTTATAATATATAATAATATGATTAATATCAACCTATGTCTTTAAGACACGTTAATTTTATAATTATAACTTTTATATAAGTCAAGAGAAAAATAATAATAATTAAATGAACTAATTTTATATAATCCAACACATATAAATAACATATATTAATATTATATAATGAACATATTTTAAGAATATGGTTTAACTTATTTCATGTTAAATATCATTTCCATTTATAAAACCAATCCATTAAATAACAATAATTATTCTGATATCAATTTCATTAACCGTGATAAATGTCACATCTTTATAATTAATATATTAAATATTTAAAAAAAATATTATGAACAAATAAAATTGATAGATATAAATATTGGTTAATTTCAATTGTTGCAAAAATAAATAAATAGAAACAAACTCTTTAAACATTATTTCTAAATTCTTTAATAATAAAGACAATTCATTAATAAAAAAAATTAGAATTTTAAAAGCCGTATTTCTTCCTCAAGATTTTAATTGAAACATACTAATTTAAATTAATTGAGACATAATAATAATAATAATATTTGAGATACGCATACAGTGAGATTCAATGATTAAATTGTGCTGATAGATTCAATGGTCAATTTTTTTATAAAATAGATGTATATTAAATATTAAAAAAAACTGTGTAGTCCAATTGAATTGACGAATGTATACTAATTTTTTAAAAAAATTTAGACCAATTAGAAAAAATATTGACTTACACACATTAGTCATACCATTTGGAAAAAAAAATCGTTATTTTCGTAATTATTACAAAAACTAAATTATTTTAATATTATTTTTATTAAAAAAAGTTATTTTAAATAAAAAATCACATAGAAGAGTAAATTGTTTCAAAATAATATTTGCCCAAAAATATAAAAATTCTGAAAAATGTTTGTTATAAGAATTAAATTTGAGGCTGTAATTGGCATATAAAAGAATATTGTGGAATTTTTATAATTGGCTGGATTCACGTGGCATGGATGATGAAGAGATAGCCGTTAAGATAAGTCAAAAGGAGAAAGTCAGGATTTGACGGTAATTACGCAGTGAGTCCAGCCAACATAGACAGCCGCGTAATGGGTCCCACTCACAGAATGGTTCCCGGCTGGAAAGCATGTGGCGCTTTTTGCAGGATCCGACCGTTGTAACGCTAATTACGCCATTGCCACTGCCCATACTAAAATAGAAAATATATACATAAGGGCCCAATCACCAAGCAACATATTTATTTCATTTATTAAATATCCAACGCTTATGCTACAGTGCCAACACCTATAATAACCTTTCACATCTTTCAAAACGGTACCATAAGTGACTAATCTAATGTACTACAGTGGTGGAGTAATAAGTTGTTACACAGGGCTTAATGAAATGGATTATACATTGCTGCACATGTGAAGTATCTTTTGCACCATCTATACTTTTCTTTTGTTTGTATCTACAATTCTATCAATCAATTTTACTTATATTATGATGGGTCTGTTTGTTTTAACTTTAAAAAAATAGATTTTATTTTATATTTTTAAAAAAAGATTTTGTAAAATTGTTTTTTTTAAATATTACAAATCTATTTATATTCATTTTTTTTAATTTGTAAGATTGAATTTGACATTATACACTATAAATATACATTATTAAGATTAAAATATAGTCGAAATTATAATTTTTGAAAAAAATTGTATTTCAAAAATGAGTTTTATGAAAATCTATTTGTGATATCCAATTTTTTTTCCGATAAGATATGAAATATCTAAAATAATATTTTAAGAAGGCATAATTAGTCCTCAAGTGCTGTAAATTTATTTTGAGTTTCACTTTAGTCCCTCAATAAAAATATGTTTCGCGTTAGTCTCATAATATTGCTTCCGTTATGATTTTTGATCCATTCTGTTACTTTTTTTTTTGTATTTAGCTGTTAGTGAATACCAGATGGCGTTCCAAGTGTGTGTTGAGTCAGCAAAAATAATAATAAATAATGCAAATTAAAAAAAACATAATTAATTACTTTAAAAACATAAAAATTATTAATTAATTTACATAACTTGTAAGTTAATTATGTAACGCCCCGATTCGATATTTCCCAATTTTGTTGAGTCTTTTATTTTGTTTGAGGTTATGTATGTTGGAGATGATTTGTGGTGAGAACATGTTTTATGTGTATGTTATATGTTGAGATATATAATTGTATGCAATGTTATTATGATAATGTTTCTCACCCTTCTGCTGTTTTATGATGCTCTATGAGGCATTGCAGAGTAGAATGTTGGAGGTCTTTTTGTGAAGCTTGTCTTCATCCTTTTGGTCGGTCGACTCTGGTATGTAGCACCGGGTAGCTAGGGTCGACTTGATGCCTTTTGTGATACATTTTTGTACATATATTTTGGTGATGGATGCCTTACATAAACATGAAATATTTGGTGAATCAAACTTGTTGATATATTTATGTAAGTATATAAGTTTGATGTTATTAATTGTTAGTTTCCGCTGTTATTTGAATCCTTGAATACGGGTGTAAGGATGAAATCCTTCTATTGCAAGTTACCCCGTTTGTTGCATATCTTTAAATGAGCAGGTGTTGTATGTTTTAATTTCACTTTTGGTGTGACATGCCTCTTTTATACCATGTTTCAAATATACTCTGATAAAAAATTTATTATGTGCCTAAATGATTTAATTGATTATTTGGGGTATAGAGAGGGGGTGTTACATTAAGTGGTATCAGAGCCAGTGTTCGAGTCAGTTGTGTCTGTCTTGTTGTTGTGATGATTGAATTGTTGTTTACCATTGTTGTTGTTTTTGGGAATGATCAGAATATGACTGGTAGATATGACAATGTGATGGTTGTTGCTTTGGAAGCAATGGCTAGGGCGGTGCAGGGAGCACCGAATGTGAATGCTAATGATGAGTTCAGGAAGAATCAACCACCGGTTTTCAAAGGGAGATTCAATCCCGATGGTGCTCAAAATTGGTTGAAGGAGATTGAAAGGATCTTCAGAGTCATGGACTGTGTTGAAGAGAGTAAGGTGAGGCTTGGTTCTCACATGCTGAAGGAAGAAGCCAATGATTGGTGGGTCGATAGAAGTCAAGCTCTTGAGGAAGATGATGAAGAGATAACTTGGGATGTTTTTCGTGCTGAATTCTTAGGAAAGTATTACCCTGAGAGTGTGAAAGGAAAGAAGGAGATGAAGTTCCTTGAACTGAAGCAAGGTAGTATGTTTGTGGTGGACTATACTGCTAAGTTTGTGGAGTTAGTTCAGTTTCATCCTCATTATGCTATTGCGACTGCTGAGTTTTCGAAGTGTATTAAGTATGAGAATGGTTTGCGTCCTGAGATTAAGCAAGTTGTGGGATATCAAAGAATTAGAAGGTTTTCGGATTTGAAGGAATGTTGTAGAATTACTGAGGAAGATAGCAAAGCTCGTTTTACACATTACAAAAGTTTGAATGAGAGGAAAGGGAAGCAACAAGCTAGAAGTGGACCTTATGTGACACCCGCTGATAAGGGCAAACATAAGGGAAACTTTGATAAGAGATCTGGTGGAGGGAGTTCTGGTCCCGTTAAGTGTTACAAGTGTGGCAATTTGGGTCGTAAGTCCTTCGAGTGTGGGAAGAACATAATGAAATGTTCGAACTGTGGAGGCCTTGGACATGCTACTACAGAGTGTAGAAGGAATGTTGTGAAGTGCTTCAATTGTGGAGAAGTGGGTCACATTAGTACTAAGTGTACTAAGCCGAAGCAAGCTCAGGCGGGCGGAAAGGTGTTTGCATTAGCAGAGAAGGACACTACTAGTGCGGACCGTTTGATTAAAGGTACATGCTTTATTAATAGTACATCTTTAGTTACTATTATTGATATGGGAACGAATCATTCGTTCATTTCTCTAGAGTGCGCTAAGCGTTTGAATTTGTTTATGTCTTCTTGGGGTGGTGAGATGGTTATTGAGACCCCTGCTTCAGGTTCGGTAACTACTTCTTTGGTGTGTGTGTGTGTGTAGGTTGTTCTTTGACCATGTATGGTAAAGATTTTGTTATGGACTTAGTTTGTTTGTCGTTGGAGGGTTTGGACGTGATCTTGGGTATGAACTGGTTGCAATTTAATCGAGTTCATATAGATTGCTATCATAAGTTAGTAAGGTTTCCTTCTTTGGATGGTGATGAGGAAGAAAATTTCCTATCCATGAAAGAGTTGAAGAAACTTTTAGTGGACGAAGCTCAATTGTTTGGTTTGTTTGCATCGTTGTCAGTGGAAAGCGAAATGGAGCTCAGTGTGTTTCCAGTGGTGTGTGATTTTCCAGAAGTGTTTCTGGAGGATATTAAGGATGTACCGCCGGAAAGAGAAATTGAGTTTTCTATTGATCTAGTTCCAGGTACTAGACCGATTTCGATGACACCATACCGTATATCAGCATTAGAGTTGTTAGAGTTGAAGAAGCAATTGAATGACTTATTGGACAAGAGATTTGTTAGGCTAAGTGTTTCTCCTTGGGGTGCTCCGGTATTGTTGGTAAAGAAGAAGGATGGGAGTATGCAGTTATGCATTGATTATCGACAGTTGAACAAAGTGACAATTAAGAACAAGTATCTGCTTCTGAGGATCGATGATTTGATGGACCAATTGGTTGGTGCACGTGTTTTTAGTAAGATTGATTTGAGATCAGGATATCACCAGATTCGTGTGAAAGAGGAGGATATTCAAAAGACGACTTTTAGAACACGGTATGGTCATTACGAGTATTCCGTGATGCCATTCGGAGTTTCTAATGCGCCGGGTGTGTTTATGGAATATATGAATCATATTTTTCATGAACAGTTGGATCGTTTTGTGGTTGTTTTCATCGACGACAATTTGATTTATTCTAAGTCTCAAGAAGAGCATGAAGAGCATTTAAGGATTGTGTTACAAATTTTGAAAGAGAAGCAATTGTATGCTAAGTTGTCAAAGTGCGAGTTTTGGTTGTCGAAAGTAAGTTTTCTTGGACATGTTATTTCTGATGGTGGTATTAGTGTTGATCCATCCAAGATTGATGCGGTAATACAATGGGAAGTTCCTAGATCGGTTACGGAGATTCAAAGCTTTTTAGGCTTGTCGGGTTATTATCAGAGGTTTATTGAAAGGTTTTAAAAGTTGGCACTTCCGTTAACGCAATTGACTTGTAAGGGAAAAACTTTCATTTGGGATATTCATTGTGAATAGAGTTTCATGGAACTTAAGAGAAGGTTAACAACGGCTCTGATCTTGATTTTGCCAAATCCGACGGAACCATTTGTGGTGTTTTGTGATGCTTCATTGTTTGGGTTAGGTGGTGTTTTGATGCAAGATGGAAAAGTTGTGGCTTATGCTTCAAGGCAATTGAGAGTGCATGAAAAGAATTATCCTACGCATGATTTGGAATTAGCGGTCGTGGTGTTTGTTTTGAAAATCTGGAGGCATTATCTTTATGGTGCAAGATTTGAAGTTTTTAGTGATCACAAGAGTTTGAAATATTTATTTGATCAAAAGGAATTGAACATGAGACAAAGAAGATGGTTATAGCTTTTGAAGAATTATGATTTTGGTTTGAATTACCATTCGGGTAAGGCAAATGTGGTGGCCGATGCTTTGAGTCGGAAGTTGTTACATATGTCCGCATTGATGATAAGAGAATGGGAACTTTTGGAGGATTTTAGAGACTTGAGTTTGGTTTGTGAGATGATGCTGAGAAGTGTGAGACTTGGTATGCTACATGTTACGAATGATTTTCTTGCAACCGTGTGTGAAAAGTAAGAGTTGGATTTGAAATTTGTCGATTTGATGATGAATGAGAATGAGGATTTCAAGGTTGATAATTTTGGAGTTTTGAGATTTCGTGGTCGTATTTGTATTCCCGATGATGTGGAGTTGAAAAAGATGATATTGGAAGAGGGACACCGAAGTAATTTAAGTATTCATCCAGGAGCGAATAAGATGTATCAAGATTTGAAGAAGATCTTTTGGTGGTCCGGATTGAATATAGATGTAGCTCATTTTGTGTACGCGTGTTTGACTTGTCAGAAGTCTAAGGTGGAACATCAGAAGCCTAATGGTTTGATGCAACCGTTAGATATTCCAGAATGGAAATGGGATAGTATATCGATGGATTTTGTTACGGGATTGCCGAATACGCAAAGAGGTCATAATGCTATTTGGGTGATTGTTGATAGGCTTACTAAATCTACTCACTTTATTTCGATTGATATTAGTTACCCTTTGGATAAGTTAGCCGAGATTTATATTTTTGTGGTTGTGAAGTTACATGGAGTTCCTAAGAGTATTGTATCAGATAGATATCCTAGATTTATATCGAGGTTTTGGGAAAGTTTGCAAAAGGCTTTGGGTTCTAAGCTAAGATTGAGTTCGGCTTACCATCCGCAAACGGACGGTCAAACCGAGAGGACAATTCAATCGTTGGAGGATTTGTTACGTGCTTGTGTGCTAGAGCAAGGTGGTGCTTGGGATAGTTATCTAGCGTTGATTGAGTTCACCTACAATAACAATTTTCATTCGAGTATAGGTATGGCACCATTTGAGGCTTTGTATGGTCAGAGATGTCGAACACCTTTGTGTTGGCATGAAACCGGAGAGAGAGCGGTGGTTGGACCGGAGATGGTACAACAGACGACGGAAAAGGTGAAGTTTATTCGGGAGAAGATGAGAGCTTCTCAAAGTAGACAAAAGAGTTATCATGACAAGAGAAGGAAAGATCTTGAGTTTCAGGAAGGCGACCATGTGTTTTTGAGAGTTACACCGGTTACGGGTGTGGGTTATGCTTTGAAGTCAAAGAAGTTGACTTCTCGTTTTATTGGGTCGTATCAGATTATTGCACGAGTTGGTGTTATGGCTTACCGTGCGGCGTTGCCTCCGAACCTTTTGAATTTGCTTGATGTGTTCCATGTTTCGCAACTTCGGAAGTATGTTCTGGATCCGTCATATGTTATTCCTATGGACGAGGTTGAAGTAAGAGATAACCTTACGGTTGAAGCTTTGCCGATTAAGATTTTGGACCGTGAAATCAAGAAGCTAAGAGGCAAGGATATTGCGCTTGTGAAAGTGGCGTGGGGAGGCGATGCGGAAGGCAATATGACTTGGGAATTAGAGAGTAGGATGCGCGATTCGTATCCGGAGTTGTTTGAATCAGGTAATATTTTCGAGGACGGAAAATTCTAAAGTGGGGGAGAGTTGTAACGCCCCGATTCGATATTTCCCAATTTTGTTGAGTCTTTTATTTTATTTGAGTGATGATTGTCTCATTTGTGAAATTGACATGATAATATGATATGTTGGTATGATATGTGATTTTACCGTTTTGGGAATTTTCGGGTAAAATTAG
The DNA here is from genome assembly GCA_963966055.1 of Lathyrus aphaca. NCBI lineage: Eukaryota > Viridiplantae > Streptophyta > Magnoliopsida > Fabales > Fabaceae > Lathyrus > Lathyrus aphaca. Next base: position 486,201,966 of record OZ014522.1, read on the forward strand.
ATTGGAGGGTATTTTAGACATTTGTTAATTAGTGATAAGTTAGAAATTGTGTAGAATTATTGTTCTGTGAGAAAATGATATTTGGTGGAAAAGGGGAGAAAATGAGTTAAAAGTAGAAATAGTTAGTAAGGGTTATAAGAGAGAAAAATAGAAAGATAGAAAGAAAAAGATATAAGAGTGGAAATAATAGAAAGAAAGGGAGATAGAAAGAAAAAAAAGAGAAAGAAAAGAAAGAGAAGAGAAAAGAAGAGAAAAGAGGAAAAAGTTGGAAAATCATCAAGATTGCTCCTAGGAATCGAAACAATCGGGTAAGGGTGATAAACATTGTTATCTTAATCTTGTATATGATTGTGTACGTGTTAGATTGTGTAGGTTTTGTTTTGGTGAAGTTTAGAGAGAATGAAAAGTTAGGGTTTTGATGAGAATGTGAGAAAATTGGTAGATTAATCGGTTAGAAGTTGTTATAATCGAAGTATGATGTTAACTATATGCTATTGATCATGTTTATGAAGTTTCATTTGAGTTTTGTTTGGTTTTGAGAGGACTGTTGCGCAGCTGAGATTTCTGAAATCGTAGCTCTCGCTCAGCGAGCAATCCCTCGCTCAACGAGTTTTCCAGAGAATTTCTCACTTAGCGAGCGAGAAGGGTGCTCAGTGAGCCTGGAGGTTTTTGAGAAGTTTTGTGTTTTAATTCATAACTTTAGTTTCGGTTATCCGTTTTAGGCGTTCTTTATATCAATTCAAAGCTAAAAACGTGTAGAAACTAATGATGCTAAGAAATGTAATTTTTAGCCGACTTTTACCCGACTTTTACGATAAAACATAATTGAGTTAATTATGGAATTATGGGTTTGATTGTGGTATGGTGGCCGTTTGGCAATTAGATGCATTGCTTGAGTGAATATGAATGCATGATTGATTGTGAAGATTTCGTTGTCGTTTAGCGTAATTGATTCGAATATGCATGAGTTGTTTGTGATTGAATGAGAAGAATGCATGATATTATTATGAATATGTTTGCATTTTCAAGAATGTTGTGTGTCATTTTTCTTGTGATGCATAATGTATGCATTCTTGTGTTGCGGGCTTCTTTGTGAATTTGTTGTAGCATCGTGTGCTCATGTGGAGTGTGAGTGATGACTACAACACGATCGTGTGCCCATGTGGGGTGTGAGCGATCGGATTGTGTGCCTGTGTGGGGTGTGAGCAATCCATAAACATTGTGTGCTTGTGTGGGATGTGAGCAATGGGTGATTTATTCACATTGATTGTGTGCCCATGTGGGGTGTGAGCAATCGGATTGTGTGCCCGTGTGGGGTGTGAGCAATCGAATTGTGTGCCCGTGTGGGGTGTGAGCAATGGGTGAACATCGTATGCCCGATGAGGAGTTACTTTAGGTAACGAGCGATGGTTCCAATTAGTTCCTGAGTGAACTTGAATATGATTGAGTCGGTACCGCATTGCATTTGCATAGAGTCGTAAGTCGGTCTCTATGTTTTGCATTTATCATCTAAATTATGAATTGATGAAATATATATATATATATATATATATATATATATATATATATATATATATATATATATATATATATATATATATATATATATATATATATATATATATATATATATATATATATATATATGTTTATATGGAGACGAAAGTATGTATTGATGAAAATATGCTTGAGTATATATGTATGTGTGGATATATATATATATATATATATATATATATATATATATATATATATATATATATATATATATATATATATATATATATATATATATATATATATGTGTGTGTGTGTGTGTGTGTGTGTGTGTGTGTGTGTGTGTGTGTGTGTGTGTGTGTGTGTGTGTGTGTATGTGTGTGTTTATATACACTATAGTGTATATGTGTGAATAAACATGAATGATGTATGTTTATGTGATGTGAATGAAGTGGTGAAAGTATGCATGATAAGTGTGCTTGAGGTTATGTATGTTGGAGATGATTTGTGGTGAGAACATATTTTATGTGTATGTTATATGTTGAGATATATAATTGTATGCAATGTTATTATGATAATGTTTCTCACCCTTCTACTGTTTTATGATGCTCTATGAGGCATTGCAGAGTAGATTGCTGTAGGTCTTTTTGTGAAACTTGTCTTCATCCTTTTGGTCGGTCGGCTCTGATATGTAGCACCGGGTAGCTAGGGTCGGCTTGATGCCTTTTGTGATACATTTTTGTACATGTATTTTGGTGATGAATGTCTTATATAAACATGAAATATTTGGTGAATCAAACTTGTTGATATATTTATGTAAGTATATAAGTTTGATGTTATTAATTGTTAGTTTCCGCTGTTATTTGAATCCTTGAATACGGATGTAAGGATGAAATCCTTCTGTTGCAAGTTACCTTGTTTGTTGCATGTCTTTAAATGAGCAGGTGTTGTATGTTTTAATTTCACTTTTGGTGTGACATGCCTCTTTTATATCATGTTTCAAATATACTCTAATGAAATTTTTATTATGTGCCTAAATGATTTAATTGATTATTTGGGGGTATAGAGAGAGGGTGTTACAAATTACGTTAAACCAAAATAACATCAAAATCAAAGCTAAAAATTATAACCAAAATCATCTTCATTTGATGTAAAATTCCATATACAACCAGATCAATATTGTACTACCAGATTATCTACAACTATAACCAAGCTGAAAATTATAACCAAGTTCATCTACAATTGATACCAAAATTATAACCAAACTAAAATCTGTCTCAAAATATTCAATTCTTACAAAATGAGAAAATTAAAATGCATACAAAATAAAAAATCTTCACTTTCATCTTCCAAACTTTCTTCACTATCAATACATTATTGTTCTGAGAGGCACCATCCAATCTTGAAATGAACTCGTGCTATCTGTTCAGCAAAAAAAAATCCTTAGTTATTATCAGACTGAAACAAATGATTGTGGTTGTGAAGCATAATTTCTATGCATTTTATTGTATCTTTCTTTAAGTGTTTTTAAATTTCAACTTTCCTTAACACCTAAAGTATGGTTTAGGTACATGCAGCAAAGCAATTTAAGTAGTAAGTGTCTCAATTAAAAAGAAATTGAGCAAATTAGAAAAAGCCTTAGTTTCTCCATGTTAAATACATATATATTTCCAAAGCAATTAAAGGTGAACAACCACTGTCTATCAGATCCGAGCTTCATCTTGTGATAACCCATTTTCATCTTGTGATAATGCATCTTCATCTTGTGGTTCACGAAATGGTGTAAAACAACATAACCAAAATCTTTGATAATAGAATTCAAAATCAAACCTCAAATAAAAAAGTCACAACAATTTCATTGAGTACTAAATAAAAACATTGAAAATAAATGCAGTAAAACAATCTAACTGTAAGTTTTTGCAACCTAGCACGAGCACCACGTCCACCAAACTTCTTCGGCTCACAGCGCCTAGGATCAACGGCAAGAAGAGACCGCGACCTCTCTTGCAATGGGTCACTGCCATAGCATTTTTCTTCCTACCGAAGCACTGGACCTGTTCCATTTTGCTCTTGCAGTCGCCGCAAAACGTGATAGCAGTTAGGGTTATGGTTTCTGATAACAGCCTCTGCCATCTTCATCTTGAGCAAGAGTGAAAGAGGGAGGAGGAAGAGAAAAAGATGACGGCTAGAGTTTGGAGAAGGAGGAAGAAGATTGTTTTATATATTATAAGAATTAAATATATCTAAAATAATGTTTTTAAAAACCAAATAATATAAAATAATTTAAATTAAAATAATTTATTAATAATTAGAAAATAAAAAATATGCCATGTCATATTTTAAAAATAGTGTACAACTTCCACATAGGCATTTTTAAATGTTTTTTTCTATAAAATTTTAGGTGAACACTCCGGTACCCTTGAATTTAGTTGGGTATCGGTACCTTCAACCAATCAAAATATGTTATTCAATGACACGTCACTTTATTATTTTATTTTATTTTAAAATAAATTAAAATTTTACTACAATTTATACTAAAGGTACCGGTACCCAATTACTTATCATGGGTACCTAAGAATTTACCTAAAATTTAACAGAAATGACTTGTTAGGCTAACGAAAGTGCTTTAAAGGACTAGAGCGTAATGTTTTTCAATTAAGGGACTAAATCGAAAATATAAATTAAGTTAAAGGATAAAAAGATGAATTAAGCCTTTTAAGAATAACTATTCAAACCAAATTTTTATTTAAAACTTTTATGAAAAATTTCTTTATAAATTTTTTTTTCACAAAATTATATTACACTATAAAAATCATTTTAAAGAAAAGACAAAACAAACGGGCACTAAGTGAGAGAGAAAATTTGATTTATTGATTTAGCTTAGTTGTAGAAAAATAGTTTATAATGTAAATTATTTTACTTTGTGTGGTAGTCATAATCAATATTGGTCATCAACATTGTACAATACTCCATGCATATATGTTTAAAGTGTAACATGGAATGTAATTTGATATTTCATTGCATTTGAAATATGACGATGAAGACTCTAAACTTCAATGGAGTTTGACATGTTTTCTTATCTTATCTATAACAACCACCATTTACTTCTCAACTTTTTTTAATCATGAGGTCACCTATCATTCTTTAGAACTGTCTTATTGATACTGATATACCACAAGAAAATCATATTTTAGCCCTAAATCCTTCGAACACTAAACCCATAAAATTATTTGAGGTTATGGTTAATAATGTCTGTGACACTCCCATTAGTCAGCTTTCAAAACCTTGTGTAAAAGGTGATCGTATAGCTATTGCAATCCCGAAGGAGAAATACCAGCTGGGATTGGAAGCGTTTAAACATAACCTTCATGGGCGTGCTATTTGGCCACAAGGATCATCACCTCTCATTGTGCGGATTTGAAGACGAAACTTGTAACATTATGGAAATCTTTAGGAAAGTGGGGTATTACTTCCTTAGGAAAATGGTTACTATGAGTTCTATTTCTCTATGATTGAAGATGTTAGATGAGTAATGTTGTCAAACTCATGGAATCTCAATCCTGGCTTTTTGAAGCTCTTCCCGTGGACGCGTGATTTCAACCCAAGTAATCTTAAACAGTCCTCGACATAGGTTTGAATTCGTATATTTGGGTTGTCGCATGAGTATTGGAGGCCAAAGATCCTATTTTCGATCACTAGTAGTGTTGACATGCCTTTGTGCACTGATGCTGCCACGAATAAGCCTACTTTCGATAGACCTTTTGGACACTATGTTAGGGTGCTTGTGGACCTTGATATCACAGGCAACCTCGGGGAAAAAATTCTTGTTGAAAGAAAGGGGTTCGCTTTCTTCGTGGACATCGAGTATGAGAATTTACCGGACTATTGTGACTACTGCAAATGCATTGGTCATTACTCAGCCATTTGCAAGCACGAAACCCAGGAAACGGTTCAACAAAAAGGTGATAAGATTAACAAGTTAAATGACAAGAAGGGTACGTATAATGCTTATGTTAAGGTTGGAGATGCTAACAGAAGGAAAGGTAATGAACATGAGGTTATTGCCAACACAGTTGAAGAAACTCCAAACCAAGGTATGTTTAGAACCTTAGTAGGCCAGAAAATTCTAGTTCTTGGCAAGTCTGTTTTACATGCTGCAGATTGTAATATTGGGCAGCAGTTCTCTAGTAGTGTAGCTGACAGCTAGATAGTTCATGCCCCTATTTTTTTTTGGAAAAGCAATAGGATTAAAAATAAGAATACAAAGGATATTCAACCCTAACAAAAGCCAACCTAAGGAATTCCCCACCAACTCAACCTAAGCTAACTTCCCAAAGGCTTCATACAAAAAGCTAAGAAGTTTGAGTTGGAATTAGGAAATTCTCTTACACTAGCCCATTTCCAAGCAAATAACTTTACATTCCAAACAATATCATTAAAACAACAATCAATATTCCTAAAAATAAAATTGTTTCTAGCCATCCAAAGGCTCCAAATTGTAGCCATCCAAATAGACCCACGAGTCTTGCTTCCGCTAGAGCCGGATCCGCACCAGTCCAAGAAAAATCTCCAAAAATAGCCAGCAAAAATAACTCCACTACCACACCAATTGGCAACTGCAATCCACACTTCCTGAGCCAATGCACACTCAAAAAATGAATGAAGCAAATATTCCAACGATGTTGTACAAAAACAACACACAATATTTTCAAAGTGAATACCTCTATGAATTAATTAGTCTTTTGTATCTAATCTTGCCCAAAACAACTTCCACCCGAACAACTTTAATTTACCCGGCACATTGAGTTTCCACAGTTTTTCAAAAATCAATAATTAATCTGCGTGAATGTTCAAACTTTCTCTACCATTCTTCATTCCTTGATAAACCGCTCTGACCAAAAATGCTTCTCCCTTACCAGACCCCCACGATACTTTATCAGAAACACCTTTAGTAGGAAAATTCTGCAAAATGAGATCTTGTAACTCATCAAACTTGGCTGAATTTGAAGATTGACAAGCAGTCGAAACTCCAAGATCTCCCCAACTCCAAATTTCTTTTCTCATGAGTCCCAATTCTCGGACATAACAGTCTTTACAGGAACTGTCTTGGAATAGATATGTAAATAAGTCTTTTAACGGGTCCGATGATACCCAGTTTTCCCTCCAAAAAGGAGTACTTTTCCCATCTCCAATCGTATGTTTTGTTGTACCTGTAAAAGAGAAACCCAAGTTAGTAGAAACCGTCCCACTTTTTAGAAGATCCTTTTACCAACATGATGCAACTCCAAAAGGTTTAAAATCCTTGGAAAGAACCAGACTTTCTACCGCCCCATATCTAACTCTAAGAACATCCTTCCACAAAGCCTTCTTATCACACAAAAGCTTCCACTTCCATTTTGATAGCAGGGCTATGTTAAAATCCTTCAAACTTATAACACCCAAACCCCCCTTATTCTTTTCCTGACAAACGACATTCCAATTAATCCAGTGTATCTTGGTTTTATCACCACATCCTTTCCACAAGAAATTATTTCACACTTTGTCAATCTTATCCACCACCGTAGCTGACATTCTACATAAAAACATCCAAATAATAATGAGACTAGAGAGAACTGCATTCAGTAGAACCAACCTTCCTACCATAGAAAGAGATCTCCCTTTCCACAAGGCTATCTTCTCGGATTACAACCAATCGGAATACCCAAGAAAGTAAACTCCAGATCGTCTATCCTACATGATAAAATATTTGAATCCGCCAATAAGAAATGATCACTAACATTAATCCCCATTAAACGAATCTTGCTAAAGTTAACCTTTAGACCCGATATGATGTCAAACCCCCTCAGGATAGATTTTAGACCCCATAAGTTCTGCCAATCTCCTTCTCCAATTATAAGAGTATCATTGGCAAATTGAATGAGTTCCACCCTAACATTCTCAACCACTTCAAATCCTATGAAAACTTTATAATCCATTGCCCTCTTTATTAACATAGCAAGAGCCTCTGTAACCAAAAGAAAAGGAAAAGATAATGGATCTCCTTGACGAAGCCCTCTTCCAACTTCAAAATCTGACATCAAACTCCCATTGACCAACACATAAATATTACTCCTAAAGATGCAAGCTTCCATCCACATTTTCCACCTACTTCCAAAACCCATGGAATCCATCATGAAATGAAGGAAATTCCAACTTACACAGTCATACGCTTTCTCAAAATCTACCTTAAATAATAAACAATCCTCAAATTCCCTCATGGCCAAATCGACTACCTCGTTTGCTATAACCACCCCATCCATCAGACTTCTGTTAGGCACAAATGTTGATTGGCATTTCGAAACCAAGCCACCCATCACTTTCTTTAACCTGTATGCCAACAATTTAGCCAAAATTTTGTATAGACTATATACCAAACATATTGGCCTAAATTCTCCAAGATGAGAAGGATTATGAACCTTTGAAATAAGAGTTATGAATGAAGAAGAAACTACTTTAGGAAGAAAAGATTTAGAATGAAAATCTTGCATAAAATGGACAACATCCCCTTTAACAATCCTTCAACATTTCTTTAAAAACGTGAAATTGAAGCCATCAGGTCCAGGTCTTTTTGACCCGTCACAGTTCCACACGACTCCCTTAATTTCTTCTTCTGAGAAAGACGCTTCTAACATAGATACATCTGCCATCGACAAAGTTTTAAAAACAAAACCATCCAACAAAGGTCTTTTAGTATCAGATTCTGAGTACTTGTCTTTAAAGAAACCCCTCACTACCTCTTTGACTCCTTCCACTGAATCAACCTGCCCCTGTTGTTGTTGTTGAGTGCAGTAATGACATCATTATTCCTGCTATTGTTGATGTTGATTGTAGTAATGATATTATCATTATCCCTGTTGTTATGAAGGATAGACTAATTGATCATAGGACGAATATTGGTAATGATACTGATAGCTCTTTGGGGACAAAATTCATTGATGCTACCCAAGTAATAGAGTTCGAACCAATTCATTCGAGGCTATAAAACATAACCTTAAAAGATAATACTCATGATGATCAAAAGAACATGGCTTTTCTCCATAACTCTTGGGCTAACATGGAAGAATTGGATTCACAAAAACAGATTATGTTGGATGCTCATGATGGTTTTAAGCCTGTTAAATCCAGAAGAGTGGTTAAAATTCAGCACCCTATCTCTAGACCTGGTACAAGATCTAAAGCTGGACCTGCAAATTTGTCCTCATGAAGTGTCTATATTGGAATGTGAGAGGTATTGCTAACTCTCCCACAAAACTAGCTCTAAAAAGGATTATTCTTGTAAATAAACCCGATTTCCTTTTTAATTATGAACCGTGGATGGTTGTGGATAATTTTCTGATTAATTGGTTAAATAAATTAGGTCTTAAGTTTTTTCAGTGAATGGTAGGGAAAGCTTAGAACCTAATTTATGGTGTTGATGTCTCAAAAATATTGATCTAGTGGTTATTGCTGCTGACAACCAGCAAGTTTCTTTTTTGGTGAAAGATCATGATTTTACGTTTGGGATTTTGGCGGTGTACGCTTCAACGAATCTTGTTGCTCGTAGATCCCTTTAGCACAATCTGCGTTTTATTCAAGGCCAATACAATTTCCTTGGTCTTACATTGGTGATTTTAATTTCATTCTTGGCACCCATGAGCATATAGGAAAACATCTCCCTGCCCGTGCTCCGATGGATGATTTCAATGCTTGGACAAATGCTAAACTTCTTTTTCATATTCCTATTGTTGGTGCCATTTTCACATTGAGTAATGGTAGAAGTGGAGCTTTACACACAAAGCAGATATTTGATAGATCCATTTGCAATCAACTGTGGCTTGACTTTTGGTCTAATATTTCTTGCAGAACTTTGTCTCGTAACAAATCTGACCATTATCCTATTGTTTTGGATTTCTTCAATTCTGAGTTAAGGATGGCTTCTCAATTCAAATTCTTGAAAATGTGGGTTGCCCATCCTAGTTGTGAAGAGGTGAGTTTAGATTCTTGGAGATCTAGAGTGGTAGGATGCCCTATGTTCATCCTGCAACGAAAACTTCAAATTCTGAAAACAAAGCTCAAAGAGTGGAATAAATCAACTTTTGGTAACATTCAGGACAATGTGAAAGAGGATGAGCGTAATATTTTTAAAATTTAACATGATATTGAGGTGGATGGTCATAATGATGTTATTAGTAATCTTGAGAAGAATGCTAAGATTCAGATGGACGATGCACTTAATCTGGAGGAAATCTTTTGAGAAGAAAAAGCAACGGTGAGATAGAATATGGTGGGGGGATAAAACACAAGATTTTTCCATAGAATTGTAAGGATTAAGCATACCACATAGATGATTTCCATCTTGAGAGTGGAGGGAGTGGATATCACTGACCAAGATGGGATAGTTGAACATGTTGTAACTTATTACAAATATTCGTTTAACAAAGTTTCTATTTTGTAGGATGATAATTTGATTAAAGATGTTATTCCCTCGTTGATGACTGATGATATAAACTCCATTTTGACGATGCTGCCAACTAAGAAGGAAATATATAATGTTGCTATGAATTTGGATAAGGATAAGGCTCCGGGTCCTGATGTTTTTAGTGTTTTACTTAGTCATCACGTTTAGGGTACATAAAATATTTTCCCCATGCATCTACACTAAACTCAATTTCCATTGTTGTGGTTGTTGTTTACGTTCTTGTTATTGTCATTTATGTTCTTGTTGTTGTTGTTGTTGCTATTGTTTATGTTCATATTATTGTTGTTGTTTTTGAACATAGATGTCGACCTTGTCGAGTTCTACATTAGGAAGCAACAAACATACCCAAACGATTAAGTGTTCTGCAAATACAACTCAAACAACCGATACTCAATCGAAAAGATCATAAAGAGGTGTCACAATGATGCCCCAATTCACATCAGTCTGCAACTCATCAGGTGTAAAAATTACGATCGAGTTTGATTCGTTCTACCGAGTAGTGGATTGTCCATATTAGTATACTTTTAAGAGTTATGTTGCATTCCTTGTGAGTAGCAACGTGAGTGTACTGATATATGATTGAAGAGAAGTGGATGATAATGTCAAAGACAATATATGGATAGAGACGTTATGGTATTACATACTATAATTTACATATATTTGATATCACTACCTATAGTTTCTAATTCATACTTATATATTGATTTAAATGTAGTTGAATTTTGAGATTACTGATAACTCAAAATTGAAAAGAAGTGGATATCTTATGCTGGTGTTCGTTGGAGGGGATTTAAGTTACAACTCATGGTTGAGTACATTATGAGGCCTAAGAACGACCTCAAACACCCATGGATTCGGTATAGTTTTATATCGAAGAAGGTGTCACACAAGTTTGCGAAAAAAACATCGTTTTGAGGAATTCAAGGTTAATACTAGTCTTATGTAACCGATAATGTTATGCTAATGAGTTATAGATACTAATCATACACATTTTTCACTATGTTAATAACAGGCTAAAAGCGAAGTAGTAATTCAAAACAAGACGAAAAACATGTACCCCCATATATTGTCTCGTGGGGGTTATAGGAAACTTGAGAAGAGAATCATGCTTGAAAAACAAAAATAAATAGGAGATGGTGACATCCCATCTCCACCATCAAGACATGAAAAATGGAAGACAGTTCGATTAAGACCTAATAGAGAGTACACATTTGAGGCTTTAAGAGTAGTTGCTGAGAAAATTGTAAGTATATGTTTTGTTTTGCTTATGCTATTTAAATGTGTTTGCTTATGTAAGTTCTCATGTTGTGTAGGATAATTTAGTTGAGACGGCCTATGAAGGCACATTTGTTTCGGAAGCATGACATGACATATTAGTAGAAGCTATCAGAACAACTGAGCATAAAGGTCGTGTTCGTGGTGTTGGAGAAGGTGTCGGCTTGAGGTCATACTTTGGGTCTCAAAGAAAAAACACTGAAACCCCTGAATTTAATTTTCAATGACAAAAGATTGAGAATGTTGAGAAGCAATTGGAAGAACAAATAAGGATGTTTGAAGATGAAAGGGAAAAAAGGGAGAAAGAAATGGAAAAGTTACAAGAGTTATATTTAGTATGTGCTTAACTTGAGATGTTAGTGTTTTATCGGAAATGTATGATATATATTGTGCTTATTTTTGTTTTATGTTCTAATTGAATGTTATGATGTAGAGATTAAGTGTAAACCTCGAACAACGAACAAATGAAGATCATCGTTACATTGATGGTGATGATCAAACTCCAAGTAGAAGTATTATAAATCGTGCTTCTACAAAAGAAAGTAATTGCACAACCCCCTGTAGATAACCGCAATGGGATATTGGACCCTAGTACAGATGAAATAACCATTTTATACTTGTTCATTGCGGAAATAAATGACTCGCAAGCTCTCCCACTAGAACATTGCCCGAAATTAGAAGTAATGTATTACACTCCTGAAGATGTAAGAGATTTTCTCTCAGGATTTAAGTGGCTTGACATAGCGATTTTGAAAGTTTGGTGGATGTAAATATATAGTCAAATATACATGTCATTATAGAACATCATCATATTTTTTTTGTATTTCTCCCTTAATTTATTCATTTTCTTTGACCATTTTGGTACATTCACAATGTTTGTATAGAGTTGAATAAATCAAGTACTTATGGAATCTTGGAGCCGCTTTATCTTCAATGGGCATATAATGAGCCAACAATCATTGAATATTACCTGAAAGAACGACTAAATAAGAGAGGAAAAGAATGTTACCTTGCACCATTCCTCTATTGATAAGTATTGTTGTAATTTATTTATATATTCTATATTTAGTTTTGTTTTAGTAAATACTTATATATATATATATATATATATATATATATATATATATATATATATATATATATATTCTCATGTTCATTCAGTGATCATTGGCAATTGATCATAATATCATTAAGGACAAATACTGTGACTGTACTGTGTTTATTACATAACCCACTCCTCAAGAATATGAAAGAGATTATTCAAACGTAAGTGTCTATGTTTAATATCATTTTCTTTGACATTGAAATTATTTTATCATGTAATATGTTTAATTCATTTTTAATGTACAGTCTTGTGGAGCAAATTAATATGATGAAGAATGTTAGAAAAAAGCCCACATGGCTTTTTCCTAAAGTAAGTGACCCGATTATTTCTTTCTTTCTTTTACATTCATGTGTGTTTATATTCATGTAATTATTGCTTAAATTTGTAGACGATGAAACAACGCATGACTTAAGAGTGTGGACATTATGTCACGAAACACATGTTGAACATTGTCCTTGGCGACATTGAAGATTCATGTGATAAGGTATATATATATATATATATATATATATATATATATATATATATATATATATATATATATATATATATATGGCATAAAATATTTGCATATATCAATATATAATTTGACTATTGAATTATTATCATGCATGATATTCAATTTTGTTCTCTTTCTTATGTAGATATTTAACAACCTGTGGAATATTAGAACAAACCCTAGTACGAATAGCATGTCGTCAAAGTCTGCTCAAATGTTATTGTTTAATTGGGCCTTGTGTTATGGATCCAATTGTTTAAGTTAGCTTGTAATGGGTAATTGTTAAAAAGCCCATTAGGTTAGTATGTTAGTTTTATTATATATAGCATACTAGTCTCTCATATTTTGTATAGGGGAAAATAGGAAGATAAAACCCTAATTCAAAAGTGAGAGAGGTTATTTGTTATTCTTGTATACTTGTAATCTGGTTTTAAGAGAAAGGAAAGAATATCAGTTTATAACCAATCCTTGTTATTTTATTTGGTAACCCTAACCCTCGTGGGTTTCTTGATCACAAAGAAACCTATTATAGTTTGTTTCTAAGGTATCCAATTCACAACAAATTGGTGCGATGAGTGTGGAGAAGATGCCTTCAAAAACGCATGAGATTGAAAAGTTCACCAGAGTGAACGATTTCAATCTGTGGTGCTTGAAGATGAAAGTCATACTTGTTCAACAGGGTTGTTTGGAAATGTTGAAGGGAGAGACGACCATGAATGTTGCGTTGAAGACAGCTGAAAAGACGACCATGATTGAGAAAACACACTGCACAATATTGTTGAGCCTTGGTGATAAGGTTCTTCGACAGGTATCAAAGGAGACGACAACGTCAGGGTTATGGTTGAAACTTGAAGGTTTGTACATGACCAAATCATTGGTGAATCGACTCTACCTAAAGCAAGCCTTGTATTCATTCAAGATGAGTGAAGACAAAGTGTTGGCTGAGTAGTTGGATATGTTCAACAAGCTGATTCTTGATCTTGAAAATATTGATGTGAAAATCGATGATGAAAATCAAGCGTTATTGTTGTTATGTGCTTTGCCCAGAGCACATGCTCACTTCAAAGAAACCCTCTTGTATGGAAGAGAGGCCCTGACCTTTGAAGATGTATAATCTAACTTGTACTCTAAGGACTTGAACAAACGGAAGGAGCATAAACCTTTGATGGTTGGTTAAGGTTTGGCTATTAAGGAGAAATTCTTGCGAAAGGATAGTAAGTTCGACAAGAAGAAAGGCAAAAGTCAGCAGAAGTCTTATAGTGGTGAAGCATCTGGTGTTCGATGCTATCATTGTAAGAATGAGGGTCACATTCGAAAGGTGTGTCCTGAACGCCTAAAAGATCATGGAGGTAATGATTATGGCAATGCTGCCATTGTTCAAGATAATTTCGACTCATCTGATGTTCTTGTGGTTTCGAGCGACGACTCAAGAAAAGAGTGGATTATGGATTCAAGTTGCACCTGTCACATGAATCCAAACAAAGATTTGTCCTAGGAGCTATGTTATCAAGATGATGGATCGGTGTTGTTGGGAAACAACAAAGCTTGCAAAATTTCAGGTATTTAATTTGTGAGATTCAAGCTCCATGATGAGTCAATAGGACTATTGACTGAAGTTAGGTATGTACCTGACTTGAAGAGAAATTTGATTTCTCTTGGTGAATTCGACAAGAAGGGATATGTCTTTCAAGGAGAGAAAAGTATCCTAAGAGTCATGAAGGGGTCAAAGGAAGTTTTGAGAGGCGTGAAGAAATAAGACTTGTATACCCTTGAGGCTGAAGTTGTAAGTGGTTCGACAAATGTTGCATCCACGAAACTGTTGCCGAAGACAAAATTATGGCACATGATATTGGGATATGTCAGCGAGAGAGGTCTGTTTGAACTAGGGAAACAGAACCTGCTAGGTGGTGACAAAGTCAAAAAGTTGGATTTTTGTGAACCTTGTGTATTTGGTAAATCCTATAGGGTGAAGTTTAACAAAGGTAAACAAAGAACACATGGATCCCTTGATTATATCCATGCTGATCTTTGGAGGCCTACAAGGAATCCTTCATATTCAGGTGCAAGATATTTTCTATCCATAGTTGATGACTATTCCAGAAAGTTATGGGTATTCATTCAGAAGGCGAAGGATAAAACTTTTGAGAATTTCAAGAGTTGGAAGGTTCTGGTCGAAACTCAAACTGGCAGAAAGGTCAAGAGGTTGAGAACTGATAATGGCCTTGAATTCTGCAATGAAGCTTTCGACAGTTATTGTGTCGAGTCTGGGATTGCAAGGCATAAGACTATAATAGGTACTCCTCAGCAAAATAGTCTAGCTGAGAGATTCAATCGAACAATCCTCAAAAGGGTTAGATGCATGTTGGTTAGTGCTGAATTGAAGAAGGTGTTTTGGGTTGAGATTGTTTCGACAACAACATATTTGATAAACAAATGTCCTTCGACTACGTTAGATATGAAGACACCTGAAGATGTTTGGTCGGGACATCCACCAGATCTCGAAAAACTGAGAGTATTTAGCTGTGCAGCCTATGCCCATATTAGGCAAGACAAGGTTGAACCTAGAGCTCTGAAATGCATGGTCATGGGATATCCTGAAGGAGTCAAAGCTTATAGGCTATGGTACCTAGAGCCAGGTCACAAGAGGTGTATCACCAGTCGAGATGTAGTTTTCAATGAAGTTGAGATGGCTTTCAAGAAAACTGACGATGTTGTCGAAAAGCTGGAACAGGGAGAAATTCTTGTTGAGGTGGAGCATAGTGATGCTGGATTGCATGACCCAGATGAAGTCGAAGAAGAATCATAAACTGTTGTCGGAGATGAGGATATTGATAATGACTACCTGCTAGCAAGAGACAGGTCGAAAAGAGTCATCAACCCACCTTAAAGACTTGGGTATGTAGATCTTATAGCTTATGCATTAATCTCTGCAAGTGAGGTTCTAGACGAAGAACCTAGAGACTATAAGGAAGTTATGAGGAGTCGAAATAAGAATGAATGGCTGAAGACCATGGATAATGAGATGAAATCTCTTTATGATAACAATACCTGGGAACTGATCAAGAAACCTGCTAGAGCCATGTTAGTCAGATGTAAATGGATTTTCAAAGTTAAGGAAGGAATCAAAAGAGTGGCATCGAAGAGATACAATGCAAGTTTGGTTGCAAAAGGGTTCACTCAAAACGAAGGTGTCGACTTCAATGATGTGTTCTCTCCTATTGTGAAGCACATGTCCATTCAAATGTTGCTTGCCACGGTGGCACATTTCAAGCTTGAACTGGAACAAATGGATGTGAAGACTGTGTTCTTGTATGGTGACCTTGATGAAATAATCCTGATGAGGCAACCTGAAGGGTATGTCGAAGAAGGGAAATAAGTGTATGTGTGCAAACTGAAAAGATCTTTATATGGGCTGAAAAATTCTCCTCGACAATGGAATATAAGATTCGATAAGTTCATGGTACACATAAGTTTCATCAGAATTCAGTTCGACCACTATGTTTACTTTAGATTTTGACCTGGTAATTCATTTGTTATTTTGTTGCTTTATGTGGATGATATTCTAATAGCAAGCAATAATGTCGAAGATGTAATGAGGGTGAAGGCTGAACTCAATAAGGAGTTCGATATAAAGGATCTAGGAGTTGCATCCAGGATTCTTGGGATTGACATCTGAGAGATAGAAAGCAATCGAGATTATGCTTATCTCAAGAGGCATACTTGAAGAAGATTCTTGATAAGTTTGGTATGTCGAATTCAAAGCCTGTTGTGACTCCAACAAGACCTTAATTCAAGCTGAGTATAGATCATTGTCCCAGTACTGATGTCAAAAGAGCTTATATGAATAACATTCCATATGCTAATATAGTAGGTTTTTTGATGTATGCTATGGTCTGTACTAGACCCGACATATCATATGCAATAAGTCTTGTAAGCAGGTATATGTTGAATCCTGGAAAGGCTCACTGGAAAGCATTGAAGTGGATTCTAAGGTACATAAATGGGTCTCTGAGCAGAGTCCTAATTTATTGTGGATCCTTGGGTGAAGATAGTAAAGCAACAATAAAAGGATATGTCGACTCTGATTATGCAGGTTGTATGGATTCCAGAAAATCTATTTTTAGATATGTTTTCACTATGTTTGGCACAACAATTAGTTGGAAAACAGAAGGTTGTTGCCTTATCAACCGCTGAAGCGGAATATATTGCCGTTACTAAAGTTGTAAAGGAAGCATTATAGCTTGAAGGTTTTGCAAATGAGCTGAAACTTCAAGGTCGAAGTATCACTGTTAAATGTGATATTCAAAGTGAAATACATCTGCCGAAGAACTTAGCCTGTCATGAGTGAACCAAGCACATTGATGTGAGGTTGCATTTTGTCAGAGGGGTAATCGAGCATGGAGAAGCCCAAGTGCTGAAGGTTTCGACAGATTATAATGTTGCTGATATGATCACCAAGACGTTGCCCAGTTGCAAGTTTTTCCACTGTATGCAATTGATAAAGCTGCATGAAGAAAGCTAGTTTGTTTCTTGTTGGTATAAGGTGTGTTCCAAGGTGGAGATTTGTGGAATATTGGAACAAACCCTAGTATGAATAACATGTCTTCGAAGTCTGCTCACATGTTATTGTTTAATTGGGTCTTGTGTTATGGATCCAATTTTTTAAGTTAGCTTGTAATGGATAATTGTTAAAAAGTCCATTATGTTAGTATGTTGGTTTTATTGTAAATAACATACTAGTCTCTCATATTTTGTATAAGGGAAAATAGGAAGATAAAACCCTAATTCAAAAGTGATAGAGGTTATTTGTTATTCTTGTATACTTGTAATCTTGTTTTAAGAGAAAGGAATGAATATCATTTTATAACCAATCCTTGTTGTTTTCTTTGGTAACCCTAACCCTTGTGGATTTCTTGATCATAAAGAAACCTATTATACTATGTTTCTATGGTATCCGATTCACAATACAACCAAACCCCATTCCCCGTTAAAGACTTTGTAGATCTTTGTAAACGTTGGACGTATATCCATAATGCGCTTAAGGGTCCCCCTGCTATTTGATTTATCATCAACATTCCTCAGCATATTTTTTTGATGCACATATTGTGTTTGATATACATGATATTGTGTTTGATGCACATAATGTAAACAATAATTTTGGCTTTTTATGCACATATTGTGTTTGATGTAAACAATGTTAGATGTTAGCTTTTGATGTAAATTCTCTGATTCAGCTATAAGGATAAAATATAGGAAGAATTGTGTTTGATGCACATATTGTGTTTAATGTAAACAAAGACATTTTTGCCAGGATACAAAATAGGAAGAATTTGAAAAACAGAGAATTTTTATATTTAAAACAGATGTTATTTTGACAGCTGTTATAAAACCTAACCATAGT
The DNA here is from genome assembly GCA_963966055.1 of Lathyrus aphaca. NCBI lineage: Eukaryota > Viridiplantae > Streptophyta > Magnoliopsida > Fabales > Fabaceae > Lathyrus > Lathyrus aphaca. The sequence goes on from OZ014522.1 coordinate 486,220,240, forward strand.
TGTATGATGAACACTGACCAGAATAATATAAATAAAAAACATTGTTGTTGTGAATCGATTCAGATTACGTTTAGTTATATCACAACGATTGTATAAACTAACTGTTGCAAAATGGTGTGCGCTTTCTAGAATACAACAACGGTCTCATGACCGTGATTGTAAGTACCACATGTACAACAACGCTCTACATAACAATGCCTACGCAGACGTCATTATATATCTTTCTCAACCATTGTTAAATTCCTTTCCTTAGTAGTGAATCAATCATCATGAAACATCAATTAAAGTTTTACAATACTCAAAAGCTACTTATGCCTTTGGTCTCTACATACTTTATAATTTCACACTTCAAATGAAAGCCTTCAGTTACTATAATTGGGACACCTGTTCTAACACATGAAGATCTGACTCTAGTTTCTGTATATTCTTTGGAAGCTCACTAATATCATGGAATTTCAATAATCAAACAACAATTTTTAGAAGTTCATATAAGGCTGAATATATGAGTAATGCCTCAACTATTTGTGAAATACAATGGTTATCTTTCTTCATTGTTAACTTTAAATTACAACATTTGGACTTATCTCAGTTGTATTGTGGTAGTTAGCCTGCTAGACATATTCATGCCAACCCATCCTTTTATGAGAGGACAAAACACATTGAATTACACTGCCATTTGGTCAGAGAAAATTTGATGCAAATGATGTCTCATTTCCCCCATATATCTTCATCACAACAACTAACTGACATTTTCACAAAACCTTTTGATCCTACACCTTTCCACCTATTTGTGTCTAAACATGGCCTTTTTGACATCTGCAATCCAACTTGAGGGAGCCTATTGATTGTTATTTTAGTTCGTTAAACATTTTCTATTTCGTTAAAGAAGTTTATTAGACTTTTTGACTACTAGAACGAATTCTCTATTTTTCAATACTATAATATTTTCACATAAATAAAACTTAAAAGATTTATTTTCTTTACTACATAGTCCACATATTTTCTATTACATTTTCAAACCATTTAAATTTAATTTCCACCACTTCTTAAACTATAAATACTATATCAACATTTTCTTTAATACTATCATTTCTTTTTATATTTATTTCGTTTAGTCTTACCACGTTATTTTTTCTATTTACATTTTCAAGCCATTTAAATTTAATTTCCACCACTTTTTAAACTATAAATACTATATTAACATTTTTTTAATATTATCGTTTCTATTTATTTCGTTTAGTCTTACCACATTTTAAACTTAAACGTATGTGGATCAATACACTAAGTGCACCGTGCAACAAATATAGAGATTCATTTGCCTTTTAAATATTATGGATTTCTTATTCCATCCTATGTGGTGGAAAAACAACCTATGAAAAACCCAAAATACCTTTTAGATTTCAGAAATACATCTCCAGATGTATCTTGTCTTAAGTTAAAACGTTACAATTGATCTGAAAATACATCTCTGAAATATTTCAAAACGCACCACATCCATCCCTTTCTGAAAGACCTATTTTAATCATTCACTGTTCTGGAGATGCATCTCCGTTTAGAGTTTACAGAGATGCATCTTCGTAATCTATCAAAACAATTCAAGTTAATTAGTTTTATGCATCTATAAATTTATACAAAAACTTAAAAAGGTTTATAAAAATAAAAAACTCAAATTGAGAGTTTATTTCAGTGTTGAATGAGTTTTTTGATATACTTGATGTTGATAGAAGAAACTTTAAACTTGGTAGATTGATTTTGAGAGAAAGTGAACTGAGAGATCTCTTTCTTTATCCAAGAAATATCATTTCTAATTTGCATGTTCCAATCCTTAATCCTTAAAATTTCTACAATAAAATTAGGTAGGTTACTGACACAGTTTCCTATCCATGATTCTGCTATTTACTCTAATTATTTACCTATAATATTGGAAGAATACAAGTAAAATGAATAAGTTAAATTTGGAATGTTTAGCTTAAACGAAAACAAATTTTAGAACAAATAATGTTCGGAGACATATCTCCGTAATATATACGAAAATACATCTACAAATTTTTTTACATTAACTTAAAATTCTATTGACTCAAATATATCCAAATATGTATTTCCAAAATCTAAAAACATTTTTATATTTTTACGTGGTGCTCTACTAATACATGAGTGCATTAAGAAAAGTCACTTCAAAGTGCACTATTTGCTAAAATTATTAAAAAAAACAATAATATTTGCACATTTATTTTCTCTTTCTCTTTCTCTTTCTCTTTCTCTTTCTCACTTTTAATCATATCTCCAATATATAATATATCACTCCACTCTTTATTTTTCCATATCTCAAATCTAAAATTGTAAACAATCATAGAGCATGAAAACACCAAAGTCACATAATATACAATATACAAATAAACTACCATGTTAACTTTCAAACCTACCTTCCTTAAAAAAGGGTAATTTATATTGATTGTCATTGAGTATAGACAATAGTCAAATACAAATGGTAAGGTATGAACTGTCTTCAGGCTGTCACAGTGTCACCATTTGAAAGCCATTCACTTTCAGCTCCATCCATCCATCTAGTATGTACACTCTAGAATACACCTTTCTTTTTTCATACCACAGCTAAAAAGTAGTCACTAGAGATAGCCCCTTCCACACCACTTCTCCAAAGTCCCACACAACACCTCTCTCTCTCTCTCTCTCTCTCTCTCTCTCTCTCTCTCTCTCTCTCTCTCCAAAGGACCAGTTTCTTTCCTCATAGACATCAAAAACTTGATAATGTAAAAAACCAACTCACATAAAAGGAAAAAAGTCCACTCAAAACTCAGCTCAAAAATCAATCTTTTGAGTCACCAAAAAGTTCTCCATCCAATGGCTTCATCTAAACCCCTCTTCCTCATCAACATTTTCTTTCTTCTCACACTCACTTCTGCTGAAGATGCATTTGTTCCCTTCAACTTTGAAGTCTCCTACATCACTGCATCACCTCTTGGAGTACCCCAACAGGTTTTTTTCTTTCCTACATCTTTCTCTTGCTTTTTTTGGATTTGGGTATGTTCACTTTTCTACTAACTCACTTTGAATTTACCAAAGTTTCAACCTTTACTTTCAGATCTACATCTAAATATAGTTATGTTATAGTGTTAAACTTGTAAAGGGTTGTGTAAAACTTTAAAATGTAGCTATGTTATAGAGAAAGTGATAAAGGGTTTTTTGGTTATGGTTTTTCTTGTTTGTGTAGGTAATTGCTATCAACGACCAGTTTCCAGGTCCTACTATTAATGTAACAACAAACAACAATGTTGCTGTTAATGTCCGAAACAAATTGGATGAGAGTCTCCTCATTCATTGGTAGGTTTTTTTTTCTGCTGAGTTTGTTTTGAAGTTGAAAAGTTGGGTTATGTTAATTGAGCTAAATTTTTTGATTTTTTCTTGGTTGAAACATGAAACAGGTCTGGGATTCAGCAAAGGAGGAGTTCATGGCAAGATGGTGTTCTTGGAACAAATTGTCCTATTCCACCAAAATGGAACTGGACTTACCAGTTTCAGGTGAAGGATCAGATTGGAAGCTTTTTCTACTTTCCTTCACTTCATTTTCAGAGAGCAGCTGGTGGATTTGGTGGTTTCATCATCAATAACCGTCCTGTTATTTCTGTTCCTTTTGATACTCCTCAGGGGGACATTGTTGTTTTTATTGGAGATTGGTACACTCGTAATCACACGGTTAGTTGAGTTTATTTATGCAAAGTTTCTGCTTCTGTGTTTAGGTTAGATTTGATGTTTAATCACTGTTTTGTTTAAATTAATGTAGGATTTGAGAAAGGATCTAGATGATGGAAAAGATCTTGGCATGCCAGATGGTGTTCTCATAAATGGAAAAGGCCCTTATAGATATAACAATACACTTGTTCCTGATGGCATTGTATTCGAGCAACTCGATGTTCAACCTGGTAACTTGATGTTTATGACATTCTTCATTCTTGATATTGATCCACCTGTTGAATGTTTTTAATGTGTACTTGTACTTACCGTTTAACAGGAAAAACTTACCGATTACGTGTACATAATGTTGGAATATCAACCAGTCTGAATTTCAGGATTCAGAACCATAACTTACTTCTAGCAGAAACTGAGGGGTCATATACAGTTCAACAGAACTACACTAGCTTAGATATTCATGTTGGACAATCTTATTCTTTTCTGGTAACCATGGATCAGAATGCAAGTTCAGATTATTACATTGTAGCAAGTGCGAGATTTGTGAATGAATCGCGTTGGAAAAAAGTTACTGGTGTTGGTATCTTGCATTATTCAAATTCCAAGGGGAAAGCAAAAGGTCCTTTACCGGCAGGTCCTGATGATCAATTCGACAAAACCTACTCAATGAACCAAGCAAGATCCATCAGGTCAATTTATGCTACAATTCTATTGCATTATATATTATCTAGTCTCGGTTACTCTCGTTTCGGTTTTGAGCATGTGTCCGAAATGTACTCATTTTTGAAATTATGTGTTTAATCATGTAGATGGAATGTATCAGCCAGTGGTGCTCGTCCGAACCCACAAGGATCATTCAGATACGGTTCCATCAATGTGACAGATATTTACGTACTAAAAAATAAGCCACTAGTGAAAATTGACGGGAAACGGCGAGCAACACTTAGTGGAATCTCTTATACCAACCCTGCCACTCCACTCAGGCTTGCCGACCAATTCAAAGTAAAGGGAGTTTACAAGCTCGATTTCCCCACGAAGCCTCTAACCGGATCTCCTCGGATAGAAACATCAGTAATCAATGGAAGCTTTAGAGGATTTATGGAAATTATATTGCAGAACAATGACACCAAGATGCATACCTATCACTTGAATGGATATGCCTTTTTTGTAGTAGGGTAAGGACAAGTTCGTTCTCGTTTTAAATTCCATTCTTACTTACATGTTGTTACACTTTTACATGTTTCATTCTTCTGTAATGCTAATGACTTGATTCATTACTGCAGGATGGACTTCGGCGATTGGTCTGAGAATAGCAGGGGCACATACAACAAGTGGGACGGAATAGCTCGTAGCACAGCACAGGTATATTTTCTTTCTCAGAATATAAGTGACTTCTCCCAAACACCGACGAGTTTTCATAACGAAATTTTTGTGCAGGTTTATCCTGGTGCTTGGACAGCAGTTTTGGTCTCCCTCGACAACGTTGGAATTTGGAATCTGAGAACGGAAAACCTCGATTCATGGTATCTTGGTCAAGAAACATACATCAGAGTTGTCAACCCAGAGCCTACAAACAAAACCGAGTTACCAATTCCAGATAACGCCCTTTTCTGCGGCGCCCTTGCAAAGAAGCAAAAGTACATTACATCATCCTTTTTCAAACCTCAAACAATTTCTTGTTTTTGTCAAATTTTGACGTCGATTTTCTTGCTTATTTCAGGCAACAAATAATCTCTTCAGCTGCTTCATTCAATGGAAATGGAGTAAAGTTGTTATTCACTTTGGTGATGCTTCTATGTGCCATAATCAACATTTTTCAGTAGAAGCACATGGTCTCTTAATTAGTTGCTTTGAAAGAGTTTGGCTTGTTGGTGAGATTTGTGGTTGAATTCAGATTCTTGATTATTTTAGTCTTGTTTATATTTTGAAGTGATTTTGATTTGTATTCATGTTATTAGCTTTTAATGTTGTGGTTCCCAGGTTAATTGTTTGGGACACTTGTAATTCTTTTAATGCCTGTAATTGTAGTAGTAATGACCAATCACATTCTTGATACATGAAACTTGCCAACACGGTTTCCACTTCAAGCGTGAGTAAGCTTAATTTAAGTATATTTTATATGAATATATAAGTAATTTTAATATGTTTAACTAAACTAATAAACTAAGTTAAATAAAATAAAAATTAAAGTAAACTATCAAGTTAATAGGGTAATAAAATTTAACTTTATTTTGGTTTTCATTATGATATCCTATAGCATAGGATTTTATTCCAATTCTAATTTATAATAATATATTGAAGATTAATTACAATTTTGGTCTCTCCCTCTTTTTTTTTTTTTTTTTCATTAAAAGTAAGAGGATTTTTTTTAATGCACTTTTATGTTTCTTAGCCTTCATGTAAAATTATTTAAATGTCTATAAATTTTGAAGATGTATTTTTGGATGCATCAAATTCTTAATGAATGTTGAAATATTTCGGAGATTCATCTCCATAACAATTTAAAACATACTATGTGTCACATTCAGAAGTCATTATACACATGAATTAGATCGAAGATGCATAATTTGATATTTTATGTTATATTTTGTTTATATGTATTTAGATGAAGATTTAAAACATATCACACAATCGAAAATAAAGAATAGATGTGCATAAATCCAGATGATCCAAAAATACTATATATAAATAAAAGATCAATAAATGTAAAAAAAGATCATACAATCGAGACCAATAAAGTAACACGATGTCAAAATAAAATACATACCATAATACTATTAGTATATACTAATACACTATCGTGTATGTCTGACAACTTCTCTATTGCCTCCTCTACCCCACCGCCATCAATCCCTATCCTCTTGTGCTGTCTCCGATACAACAATGTTCCCAGTGTCTCCGTCATGATGGCATCTAAGACCTATCTCACATCAGACCCATCAGGGAAGATATCTGTGTCAATGCCCTGCACAATCTCCATTATGCGGCGACACATATGCAAGACATCCTCAACTTGATCTAGTTGTGCCTGCTCCTCCTCTAGTATCTCCTGATGAGCTTGTCTTGGTGAGTCTCCTGTAGCAGCATGCACCGTGTACGAATGTGATACCCTGAAGAACCATCTGATGTACCCTTCGACGTAGCTCCAGTCGCAATCAACTAGGGGTACTCCATGTCTCCTTTGATAGCAAATGACTCTCATAATCATCAAACATATCATCTATCTGTCTACATGTTAAGATAGGAGGAGCAGAGACAACACAATGTCTGGGAATTATCTAAGTGTAGCCGAACTATCGCATGATGCGCCCAGGAAGATGAGGAGTTGTGAGACGTGATCCGTAGACCAACCATCAATAGTATAACATTATCTCGTCAAATGATCCTGTTTCATGTAACACCCTTATAACCCCACATAAAATACACAAATAAATAATCATTTAAATCAGAGTACAACACATAAAAGTGTCACATTTTCTTCTTTAAAATATCAAAATAACATTCTTGCTCTGTAACACGGGTTTTCAAACAATTTATTTAATTCAAAACAGCGCATCGAAATTTATTCTTATTTCAACAAAAAACAAGACTTCAAAACATCACAATAAAATCATAACAAATAATCAACTCAACAAAATAAATGGAACTCGAAGGTTCACATTGTTTCCGACCTGATGTTACATAATCAGAGCAAGACACTCTTTAAATAACGGAAAAGAAAACTGACTCCAAAGCTACCTCTTCGCGCACCACAAACTACTCTTGGTTATCTGCATATTACTCACGTGGAAACAACTTTAAAACAAACATGGTGGGTATTCACAATTCATTATAAGAGATATAAATAAAAGAACATAAACGAGATAACAATCAACATCATCAAAGAATCACATACAATCAATCACAATTCACATCTTGCACATGTAATGCCACTCAGTATGAAAATGCAACCTCATCAGAACATGCATGTCGCACTAATCAACATAAATGGACACTGGGGCCATTAACCCTCCCCAAGGGAGCACAACATAATTTCCTCATCCCATACAATGGGATTGAAGCCAACAACAATAGACCCAATTCTCAACATAGTAAGCCATGAATGCAACGATGCAACAATATCAACATAATCAACATAAATCATCACATTTGCATCATTCACTCATGTAATAATTGTATCAATCACCCTAAAGCATATATACATCAACTAAACACATTATAGTCACTTAATGCTACTAGTATAACAACATATACATCATAATAATACCAGAACAATCATTACAACATCAAATTTATCAACATAGAAACCAACCCGAAATTATCCCAAAAATTGATCCGACGTTTTCTTAAATTCAATACTGAAAAAATAATTAATTTTACAAATTTTATTTTACCAAATTAAATTTCACAATGTCAGCTTTCCAACGCTTTGAACGACGCTGAAATCAGACTTACAAATCAAAAGTTATGAAATTTCAAAGTTTTAAAAAAAAAACTGTTTCAGTGTCGGTTTGGCCATGGGACGTAACCGGTTACATAGTCTAAAAATGCCCGAAAACACAAATTTTCAATGTGTTAACCGGTTACTCACTATACGGTAACCGGTTAACAACGTGACAGAAGCATATTTTCTACTGTTTACGAATCAAGCCCAAAAATCCTCCAATTTCCACACGAGTTCATCAATGTACAACCCAAAACACTCATATATCATCATAACATCATATATAACAACAACACATTATTTTATGCAACACATACATTATTCCAAATAAAACACACACCCTAATTTCATCACTTTCTACCCATTTCATCAAGAGCTCATCATAAACCCCAAAACCCCATAAAACCCCAAACATATCTATATTCAGAACCTTATATGAATCTCAATGGAAGCTATACTCCACATACCTTATGATTGAATTCTGAAAACTCTTTCTCTTGAATTCTATAACAATTCTTCAAGAGCCCTAGGTTCTCCCATTTCTGCCTCAGAGCACTTCTCTCCAAAAGATGCGATCAAAAGTTAGAATGGTTTCTCACTTTCTATTCTATTTGATCAAATACCCTTAATAATGAGCTCCCAAATTTACCCTTACTTACTCCCTTCAAAAGACCACCTTGCCCTTGTTATTATTTTAATTAATAATAATAGTTTAAACAATACAATAATTATTCAAATTATTATTAATTATCAAAATAAACTCTATTACTCCAATGTTCTTCCAAAACACACCCAACACCACTTAAACTCACAAAATCTCTCTAAATTAATTAAATAACCAATTAAATAATTAAATTTAGATTTTTGGGGTGTTACATTTTACAGTGATCAACATAGCTGTTGAAGTGCATGTCCTCAGCAGCCAAACGATCAAGATAGACTCTGTAAAGCTCGGTCGCCAAGTTCCATATGAGCAGGGAAAAAGCAGTAGCATGCGACATATCCTTAGTGTAAGATGATACACTCGCCCAACCATAGATGTGCGATAAGTGCAAGAAGATCCAAGCGTGAAATGAAAAGTTTGAAACACACGAATCATCAATAATGGTTTTGCAAAGATGAAATGAAAATGACAAAGAAACATTCAAAGACAAATAATTATTACCTCAGTTGTGTGACGCTACTTTTAACCCTCCGTCTTCCATATACAACCCTCTCCCAGATTCGAGTACAAGTAGACCAAACAAGCGACCTCCAATTGTACTCATGGATCCGCTTAAAGTACTTGAAGTACCGTATGTAGATGGCATTTGTATAAATTGCACTTTTGTCTACAAAAATCGCATTACCAACCAAATATAGCAGATATGCTCTCGTAGTATGCGATCTGTGGAGTGCCACCTGCTCATCACCACCTTCACCATGTTGTACTCTTAGGATCTCAACCTGATATATCTTCTTCAAGTATTGAATTCTATCATGAGCACCCTTGGTCTTATCCAACTCCTCCTTCAAATCCTATGGATCAACCCTCAGATAGTCTACCATCATCTCGAGTGCCTCATCTTTGGTAATCCTCCCATGATCTTGGAATCTATCCATTATTGGAAGATGTAGCAAACACGAGACATAGTCGAGTGTGATAGACATATCACAATGTGGGAGATGAAACAACGAGGTCTCCGAGTGCCATCTCTCCAGGAATTCATTAAGCATCCCGTGGTTGATGTAGTATAACCGGTCATGCACAAGTCCTCCAGGACTGATAAGGACAAAATTGTCTGAAACTAATCCTCATTCGGTTGAGGCAATCCAATAATCTTCCACTTTTGGTAAATAAACTTCTGCGAATTACGCTCCGAAAAAAATAGTAGTTAATGTCAGAAATTTGTCAATTAAAATTAACGTAAAAATAATAATGAATCCAACTAATGCTACCTATCCATCCCATATATGTCCTACAAAATGGTCTAGACACAGAGGCAGTAATGACAAATCAACTAGGCCTCCTCCAAATACCTTTGGCTTAGAATCCGCAACAACCTCACCTTCTAGAGGTGGCATTGGATCAACAACATCAACATTAGGAGGTGAGACTAGATCAACAACATATACAGTGGGAGGTGGCACTGTTGAATCAGGTACCTCAGACGCTTAAATATGGGAAACCTAGTGCCTACGGGAGGATGAAGGAAATGATGCATCAAATGGTGAATTCCGTCTCTTACGAGAAGAAGAAAATGGAGTGGCATGAGGAGAAGCACAAGATCCAGAAGTAGATGACTCTTCATGACCAGAGGTACCAGGAGCCACCAGAACCTGTTGACTCTTCTCCGTCGCACTGATGCGTGCTAAGAAATCCTCATGTGCCTTTGTCTATCGTCTCTATCAGTCATTATGTCTGTACATTAAAGTAAAACAGACAATCAATGCAGGAAAACAACACCACAAGATAAAAAATAAAAAAATACTTCAGAAAATTTCGGAGACGCGTCTCCGAAATATTAAAAACTAAAACGCTGAAAACTTCCGGAGATTAATCACCATAACTTTCTGCAACTCAGAAGTTGTGTCAATGTACCACATGAAATCTAAAAAACATGTTTTGATCATCATTTCCAACTAACAAACATCTAATACAACATTTCTAAACTATCTTAAATTCTATTTCGACTCATTTCTAACTCTAATAATTGATTTCTACTCATTGATACAAAACTAAAAAAAAACTTACAATAAATTGATGTTTTTGATGTTGTTTATGATGTTACCAGTGTTGATTGAAGTTCCCTTGAGCTTTGTTGATTGAGTTTTGACTTGGTGTAGAGAAATTTTTTGAGAGAGTTTGAAGTTGAGTTTGACTAAAATGAGAAATGAGGAAGGAGAAGGGTCTGACATGATTTAGCCTCCAAAATTTTCCAGAGATGCATCTCTGAAATATTTTAACGTTAATTGACCTTTTGGTGCATCTGGAGACGCATCTCCGAAATATAGAGACATTTATGTATTTTTGTGTGGTTGCTAAGAGAGATTGAGAATTCAATTGGAAAAGGATAGAGTAAAAGTGATAGTTTCTCATTGAATTAACTAGAAAGTTAGTTACACCTTTTTTTATTTATAGCTACTAAGTCATCTAATTAATTTTAATAGTTTATTAACTGCATAACTAACTCTACAGTGACTATTCTATTCTATATAGTGATACATCACAATAATGGTGAAAGATCTAAGCTATTATAATAATGGTGAAAGATCTAAGTTATTGCTTGTTAAGAGCTTTAACACCCCACCCTCCTTTCAAGACACATTCATCCCCTTTTTCAAGTTTAGCATAATATATATTAAACACGTTAAGTTTGAAAATGAAAGAACTAAAACTCTTTGGTGACAAAGGTTTAAAGAAGACATCTGTACTTTGAGCTTGTGACTTGATTGGAAGAAATTTTAAGCCTGCATTATCTTTTCTCGCACGAAATGACAATCATTCTCAAGATGCTTTATTCTTTCATATAAGATAAAATTGGTTGCAATGTGAATAATGATTTGAATTTTATAATAAATATCAAGTGGTGTATTACATTGGATTCCCATGTTTTATAGCAAGTGGATCAACCATCCGAGTTCACAAATAAAAAACGATGATGTCAAATATTTTGCATTTGATGAACTTATAAAAATCATTTGTTGTTTCTTCGCTCTCCAAGAAACCATTGATGTTCTAATGAAAAAACAATATCTTGAGGTTGATCTATATCACCAACATAGTCTGAATAAACATTTCCTATAAATGAAGGATCACCATGTTCAATACTAAACATGATACCGTAACTCATAGTTCCCTTCAAGTACATGGACATCCACTTGTCTGCTTCCTGATGAAACTTTCCTAGTTTGGACATAAACCTACAAACTTGACTTACAACTTGTGCTAAATCTAGTCTAGTGTATACCATAACATACATTGAATAACCCATAATACTAACATATGATACTTTTGACATATACTCAACTTTTGTACCTGTCTTTGGAAACTTATCCAATGAGAACTTATAGTGATTCTCCAATGGAGTACTTACAAACTTTGAATTACTCATGTAAAACTTGTCTAGTACCTTTTCAACATAGATTTTTAAGAGAGTCATAATTTTCTATCACTCATATCATTGTGAATTTTCATTAAAAAATCTTCTTAATAGGACCTTAGTATTTCACGTCAAAATCCTTTTCCAACATAATTTTCAGTTCATTTACATTATGTAAATGATTAACAACAATCAAAATACAATAATAGAAAAATAAAAGAATGATAATCATCAAGGCTTCTAACAAAAACACAACAATTATACTCACAACTTTAAGCCATCTGTAAAAGTGATGCAATTGTATCCCAGCCATTTAGACATTTGTTCCTATACCATAGTTGTAAATTAACACTTGTTCCTATACCATAGTTGCAAATTAACACTTGTTTCAGGAGAATAATTGCAGCAAACATAAACTAAGTTGATTGGTTCTAAATTCACTCTTCTTTCACTCAAAAAATCCTTAGTGTTAATCATGTCCAAAATCAATCTCCATTTGAATATTGAATGAAACCCGTTGTTTTCATATACTTTTGAATGCCTTCATATTATTGTTATAAAATTGTTGAGATCTCAGTCTTCATTCATCAATGCATCTTAAGATTTTTACACTAAAGCCATTCATTATGTCTGTTATCCAAATCCAACTGCCATTCACTGTTGGATCCATCTTTTGTTGGGGAGATTCGGGGGGTCAATGAGAGAACATTTCAACTTGGGATACACCTTTGTGAGAGACACACCAAATATCTACCTAAACCTTAAGCTGCTTGGTGTGTGAGTTCTCTCACTTATATAGTGTTTAATATTCCGTTTTCTAATCAATGTGAGACTTTGTCCTCACATTTAATTCTCACCACCCCCTCAAGTGTGAGTCTATACACAATGCTCCCCCTCAAATGGAAGCTCTCTCTTCCATATAGACTTATATCATCGTTGACACTCTTCAACAAAATACCTTCTACCCACACATGCGAGAAATGTTTCGATACAAGTTAGCTGATCCCTTCACTCAAAACCAAAGACTCATGATGCCATTGTTGGAGGCAATTCAAGGGATCAATGAGAGAACATTTTTACAAAGGACACACCTTTGTAAGAGACACACCACATATCCACCTAAAACCTTAAGGTGATAGGTGTGTGTGTTCTCTCACTTTTCTAATGTTCAATACTCCTTTTTCTAATCAATGTGGGACTTCTTCATCACACTTGATTCTCAAGACTCCCCCCTAAGTGTGATTCTATACACAATTCTCACCCTTAAGTGTAATTTCACTCTTTCACATAAGCTTGTATCACCGTTGACACTTAAACGGAAAACCTTCTACCCATACCTGCATGAAGTGTTTCGATACAAGTAAGCTGTTCCCTTTACTCAAAACTAAAGGCTCATGATACCACTGTTGTGGCGAATTGGGGGGGGGGGCTCAACGAGGGAGCATTTCTACTTGGGACATACCTTTGTTAGAGACACACCACATATCCACCTAAAACCTTAAGTTGATAGGTGTGCGGGGTCTCTCACTTATATAATGTTCAATCTTCCCTTTTCTAATCAATGTAGGTCTTCTTCATCACACTTGATTCTCAAAATCTTTAACCCCACAATCAACGTCATAAGTTATTTAAGGGATGCAACCTGTTCATCTCCCAATTCATCATTCAAACTTAGTTTCCAATTCCAACTCAGGCCTTTCTAGCTCCCCATCTCTGATATTGCACCTTATTTGTTTTTACCTATCATGAACAATTTTGGAAACATGGCCATTAAGGTTTCACTTTTATTCCAAACATCTATCCATGATTTTATATTGGGTTAATAGGCATTTACACCCCTGTAATGTTAGCGAATTTTGCTTTTCCCCCCTCTCTGCCTTTTGACAACGGTTTTTTCAAAAAGATCGTTGTCAAAACCTACATTTGACAACGGTAGGGGGATAAACCGAAACACACTCATATTACAGGGGGTGAATGTTTATTAACCCTTTTATATTTTCACCATTACCAATTTTACATGCTATTTTTTTGTGTGGAAAAAATAGAATGTGAGCTCATCCATCCTATTACCATAAGCACACATAATATCGTGCCACCACAAGAGTCTTTATAGCCTACATCAATTTCATTCCTATTTATGATTTTTGGGATGTGGCCCATACTAAAAGATAGTAGAGCATGTCACATAACATCATTATCAATGAGACACCTCCATTTCCATTTGTGTAATAGGCTAATTGAAAGCCTCTAAATCTTTGACCCCCCAAACATCTATTATGTAAAAATAATCTTTTGAAATCTTGTCAAGGTGTGGATTATTTTCTCTAGAGCTTTGTAAGACTATATTTAAAATAAGGGTAGGCTAATGAATACTGTGTTTATGAGTGTTTACTCTGATAGTTGTCTACCTCTTTATGTGAATAATCTCCTTTTCGCGTTTTCAGTTATTGGAATTCAAGCATCACATTTCCTTGGGTTTATACCAACCTACACACTAAGAAACTTGAAGGGGATGTATTTAGTATACCGAGATAAGAAAAACGATGTTGCCATAATTCTCCCATTAATATTTATTCCATACAATTCGCTTTTGAATAAATTGATGTGTAGCTGGAAACATTTTCAAAGCTTCTTAAGATAATTTTAAGGCTCCATAGATTCTCAGCTATCTCTTATGTGGATATATGGGCTTACTTGCAGGTATAGAGGTGATACAACTACTAATGAATCATAATGGTCTTGATGCTTTGACTATCTTAATATTGATGATGAAAATGCTGATGCTTGCTAAGGTCAGTGGTGATAGTGATAACTTTCAAACTCCAGTGATATTGATGATTAAGTTGAAGATATCTCAAGCCTCATCAATTAAAATATTTAAGGTTCCAGTGAAATGATTATATGATCAATGCATCTGACAAAGGAACTTGAAGATTCAAAATTGTAAAAGAGAGGAAGTGTGAATGCTCACTTAATCGAGTCTGTGTGAATAACCAAAGTATTGTAAAAGTATAAGAATAACTCATAAATTACTAAGACAACTAAATACACACAAAACCTTTTTGAAGTCTTTCCTATTTTATAAAATCACCTAAAAGCATTTTAAGTTCCTAGCTAATGGATTAGAGAAGTGCTCTAATCAATTAGAGGTCTCTTTTATAAAGGATAATCGATTATTTCACTTTGTAATGCTTAAAATTAATTAAAATAACATATAATACATTGGTAATGAAATAGAAATAAAAATTTCTATTTTTGGAGTGTCTTACTCAATTATTTTGTCAAGTAATTGATTATTTCATTTAATTTGGTTCATTGATCATTTTCCTTTTAAGCTAATTCTTTTCCTATATAAAAGAGATTTTTCATCATTCCAAAATACATTAAATGTATAATTATTTCAATCTGTAATACTCCTTTACTGACCTTTACTATTTTCTATATTTTCTTTCACTAAAAGTTGTCTTAATGCCTTGTGAAAAAGTTTTTGTACTGTTGTCCTTTTTTGTTTGGTTGATTCAAGAGTGTGATTCACTTGAAGATTCCTATGTTTGTTTCTAGAGATAAACTTGTGAAAATCTTTGTTTGGTTCTAGAACTTAGCCCAGTAAACATTTTGTTTCGTTCTTGAGATTAGTCGTTAAAATCTCTACTCGGGTTGATAGCCCAACTTAGTAAAAGCTCTTGTTTGGATGGAAGACCAGCCAGTGAAAAACACTCGTTTCGCCGGTAAAAACTCAAGTTATTACTAAAATTCTCAAGGGGGAATTCTTAAGGAAAGGAGTAGATCAAGATTCGACTGTAGCTCTATAAATTTCGGTGTCATCTCTATAAATCTCTCTATTTACTTTTTATAATTTTTAGTTTTGTTATTTACAATTACTTATATTTTATTTTTTGTTGTTTTTCTCTATGTTAATACCATGCAAAAACACATCGATGATTTAATAAATAATCCTTTTAATTAATCACGAACTTTGAATACCACAATTTACTCCCGTCTTATCCTTGGAGTCACTTTTTCAACAAGTGACATCAATGCCTAACTCATCTTAAAGACTAATCGTCTCAGGAAGAAGTAAATGACTTCAGGGGATTCACTAAAAATAACTCCATCATTTAATGGAGAAGAGTATATTTAATGGAAAGAGAATATGAGAATCTTCATTAAGGGGATAAATTGTGGTATTTGAAAGGCTGCGAAGAAGTTCAATTGTTCCCACACATGAAGTTAATGGTGCTGTGGTGAACAAAGACAATGAAAATGATTGAACCAAAGTTGTGAAAGAAAATCTACAACATAATTTGAAAGCTAAAATGGTCATCATTGTCGCTCTTGGTCTTGATGAGTTTTTGTGTGTTTCTCACTACGATACTACAAAGAAAATGTGGGATATCTTCCAAATTACCCATAAAGATTGTATTTAGGTGAAAATGTCAGGCTAGATAATTTATGAGATATTATCATCTCCATTTTCCCTCTTCATTACTATAATTTTGAAGACAATACGTGTATAAACAATAAATTGATTATTACATTTATATTCTTAAAACCTTAATAAAGGACAAAATGGTGAAAAGGGAGGAAATGGAAATAAATTTGACTTCTAATTTTGATCTCTCATTTTTCATTTAGATCAAAATTGAAAAAACAAATATCCAGATCCCCTAACAATGCATTTCCGATCAAACAGTTACCGTCAAGTGGGATACACTAACTTTCTACTATTGCTAGCTTCTAACCTAAAGCAACTCACAGTCTTTGAAAGCACCATCATATGTTTGAATTATGACCTACCACGCTTGCATACATATAAGACATGCCAAATTTCCTTTACAATGTAGGCCAACTGCTTAATGATTCCACTTCCTCTTGCACATAGCTTCACTGTCTAGTCTAATAATTCCAACCTCACTGAATCATATGATCTCAATAAATGCTTAAAAACAGCAGCATCAGCTGAGGATCACCTTGACTAATTCAGTCGCAAATGAATCTAAAGGGTTGACTTATCCAATCGTCAAAATAGATCTTTTTTTGTTGTATTCACTTTGCAATTGAACCAACTCCAAGACAAGGCTTTAAGGTTGTTAAAATTCTTGGAATGTCTAATTTAATCTTTCTAAAGACAATGTCATATTTCATTTGCCACAAATTCTATGTGTTTTCCAACCAACGTAATCCTTTTATTATTGTTAGACAATGGTTGAGATCTTAGGTCTTCATTTATCAATTTATTGCAAGTTTTACGCTAAAGCCATCTTTCTGGCCTGAAATCTAAATCCAAGTGTCGTTAATTGTTCAATCTATCTGTAACCCCGCGATCAACGCCATAATATCTCTAAGGGATTCATATTTTTCATCAGGATACTCAAATAAGCTGGTTATTAAAATTATCCACATCTATAACTAAATCCGATTATTAAAAATCGGTTAATTATTAGTGTGGTTTTAACCAAATTCATATTTTCGACATGTTATTAATATTATTTTAACCAAATCCATAATTTGGACATCCATATCCAAAATATAAACCAAATTAATCAATTTTTTTTATAAAAAAACTATTTTGATTTTTTTCTTATTTTGAATTTTTCTTTTCAAAAAAATAATTTTTTTTTGAATTTTTTTCAATAAATAAAACAATACCAATAAATTAATAAAAAAATTCAAAAAATAATTATATATATATATATATATATATATATATATATATATATATATATATATATATATATATATATATATATATATATATATATATATATATATATGGGAAAAACTTATAACATTTCATTCAAAATAATAGTTTGGATAAATGTTGGTACATCATTAAAATTTTGGAAACTAGCAAGATTAGGGGCCGCCCGTGCCAATACATGAGCAACCTCATTGCTCTGTCTTCTGATGAACTTAACATGAAAGTTTCTGAAAAAAAGGGCTAATAAGCTTTTACACTCTTTAGTGATAGCGTCAAGTTCTTAATCATTAGGATTCTGGATATTCATATTATCAACTACACTTTTAGCGTCAAACCAAAGTCTACATTGTCCAAGCCTAACTCATAAACCCACTTTATAGAGTATAAGAAGCCTAAAGCTTCATCCACATCCACTTCAGTAGTAGGCGTGAACCATCTTGTACTGGAAACAATAAACATCTCTTCATCATTTTGAATACAAGTACTTATTCCCACTTTGTAATTAGAGAAAGATGCATCAATGTTGCATTTAACCCTCCCAACAGAGGGTTTGATCCATTTGGACTCACAGACCTCTTGATGCTGATTATTAAGCCTTGATCTTATCTCTTGGGAATTTTGCCATCCTTCCGAAAGGTGAGTAGTGCGCCTACATATGGAAACGAAGAATCGTTGATATTGTTCCATATTAAGTTATTCATGCTCTTCCAAATGCTCCACGACATAGATGCAAACATAGCTTGTTGACCCTGATTAGAGTCCTGAAAGAAG
Source organism: Lathyrus aphaca (assembly GCA_963966055.1). Lineage (NCBI taxonomy): Eukaryota > Viridiplantae > Streptophyta > Magnoliopsida > Fabales > Fabaceae > Lathyrus > Lathyrus aphaca. The sequence goes on from OZ014522.1 coordinate 486,238,943, forward strand.
GAAAAGATTAAAGTAGTAAAATCATCTCCATTATTCGATAACTATTTCATCCTTGTCCATACACCCATTCTTTCCCAGCATTCAATACTTTTTGTGCAATGTAGGGACAAATGATCATAATTCTCCTCTTCTAGTCCACAAACACCACATCCTGAAGGACAATCTACTCCTTTATCTTTTAATCTCATTCTAGTCGGTACATAATTCCTACAGAGCCGCTATATAAGATTTTTTTATCTTAGGAGGAGTCTTCAAATTCCAAATCAAATTCCATATCTTGTCAATCCTGAGATGAAAAGTATCAATGGCTTCTTTAATACAGAAACAATAAGCACTATGAACCGAATATATGCCATTATTTTCCATGTTTCAAATTAACTTATCTTCCTTTTTTTATAATCAAACAAAATATATTAACAAAAGTACTTTAGGGGTACTTCAACCCTATAAACAAAACCCAAGATACACCAATAACTCCCCTAACCCAAAAGATAATTACAAAAAAATCTCTAGGATGGTGAAGCCAATAAAAAAACGAACAACTTGGAAGTTGTTTACACGACTTCGATAACCAAAATCAGGAGTAAAAAATAATCCTATCAAAAATGGTTCCCGGATAAAAAATGGCATCCTTAAAAATAATACTATTTATATAATTCCAAATGCACCAACAAGATACCAACCAAATAAACGTGGTATTTGCCTTAGGCCTACGAGAAGAAAAACCACCAATCCACTCCAGAAGATGAAAAAAACTAATAATTCCTCTAGGCACCGAAATGTCCAACCAATCTGTCAAACGATTCCACACAATTGAAATCTTAGGATAAAAGAAAAATAGATGAAAAATGTGTTCAACCGAATCAAATAAAAAAACACAAACCTTATCGTGTTCGTTAGTAATGATTCCTCTATGAGCTAAAGTACCGCGAGACGGAAGGCCATCGATCAATAATCTCCACGCAAGGACTTTCACTTTCAAAAACAGAAATCACTTTGAAGCAAGACTATATGGAAAATCTACCATCCTCTTCAAGAATCCAATAAAACTCATCACCAAAATTTTCTCGATAGTTCCATGGCCGAAGTCGCTGGAATAAACTAACAAGATCATGCTAGATTTGGTGCTGATTCAAAAAATCAGACAAGGAAATTTGCCACTGCCAGGCAGTGTCAATCAAGGTTGAAAAGTCAGCAATAAATGCTGATTTATTGACAACAACTTCAAAGAGATTGGAAAAAGTAATCACCAACTATTCACTCAAGTACCAAGGGGAAAACCAAAACAGAATTTGGTTTCCAGCACCAATACGAAACCCCAGATTCTTTGAAAAAACAACCCACCTCCATATTAAAAGCAATAGAGAGAAAATATCGCCACCACAACAATTGTCTTTTAACCGAAACATTTGCTACATTAGATAATAAAAAAAGAGAGATTGTCATATTTAGCCTCAAGAATATTTCTCCACACCGCCTTAAAATAAAAAATGATTCTCCAAAACCATTTAGAAAGGAGTGCTTTGTTAAAAAGACCAATATCTCTAATACCCAAGCCTCTAAGATCTTTCGGTTTGCAACACGTATCCCAATTGATTAACATCAAGCTCTTTTTATCCGCAAAACCCAACCACAAAAATCTTCTTTGGATACTAATAATAAGATGAACGATCTTCTTCAGAGCCTTATAAAAAGAGAGGTAATGCATTGGAAGGCTAGATAAAATCGAATTAATAAGGGTAACCTGACCACCTATTGAAAGTAATCTACCTTTCCAACTTGATAAACGGGATTGGAATCTTTCGATAATCGGCTTCCAAAATGAAATTCTTCTTTGGTTACCACCAATGACTAAACCAAGAAACTTGAAAGGAATATAGTTCCTAGAACAAGCAAGAAAACGAGATGATGCCATAATGAACGAATCTTCATCTCCAATTCCAAAAAGGCAACTCTTAGAAGCATTAAGTTTCAAACCCGATATGAGTTCGAAACCTCGAAGAATAATCTTGAGTCTCCACATGTTAGGCCAAATTGCTTCACAAATTAGAATAATATCATCCGAAAATTGTAAAAGATTTTGAGTTGCCAAATTATTGATGCTAAAGGCGGTCAACATCCCCAAATTTGAAGCTCTTTTAACTAAAATAGCCAAACCTTCAACCACCAAATAAAAAAGAAACGAAGATAGTGGATCTCCTTGCCTAAGGCCTCTAGAAGCTTTAAAATCGATCGAAGGATTACCATTGACAATAACCGATAAAGAACTTTGAAAAAGGCTTCCTTTAATCCAATTAATCCATTTGTTTCCAAAACCCATAGCTATCATAATCTTAGTAAAAAATCCCAATCAACACAATCATAGGCCTTAGAGAAATCCCCCTTGAAAAAGAAGCACTATCTTTTTTTTCTAGTCGCGAAATCACAAATTTCATTTGCGATAAGGATACCATTAAGAAGTTGCCTACCATGTATGAAGGAGGTTTGAGAAGGAGAAATAAGCTTACCAATTATCTTACTTAAGCGAGAAGCCAAAACCTTAGCAAGAATCTTGTATACACAGCCAATGAGACAAATGGGATGGAAGTCTTCCATAAATTGAGGACTTTCCACTTTCGCGATAAGAGCGATGAAAGAAGATGACATAGCCTTTGGGAAATCACCAAACTCCTGAAAATCTACAAGGAAATTAAAAATATCCATACCCACCAAATGCCAACAAAGTTTGATAAATAGTAAATTGAATCCGTCCGGACCAGAACTCTTGTCTCCTTCACATTCAAACACAATATTTTTGACTTCTTCCAAAGAAAAGTCTGCCTCTAATGAAAAAGCTTCTTCACTAGATAATTTGTGAACATCCTTCCAATTCATATCAGTAGCCAAAGTCACCTTCTTAGAAAATTTGTCCCTGAAATGTTCAGAAGCAGCATGCTTGATTAAGACAACATCCTCCAATAAAACCTCATCCACTTTAATTGCTGATATGGAATTTCTTCTAGTTATGGACTTCAACAAATTATGGTAGTATTTGGAATTCAGATCCCCATCCTTAATCCACATAGTTCTTGCTTTCTGATTTAATATACTCTCTTAACTAGCAATTTATTCCAAACCGACTCATTAATACACTTTCGCTTCTCGTATAGATCAGTAGGAACATAATTGTCGTTTTAGAAGATAATAGTTTCTAAGTCATTAAGGTTCTGTGCCTCTTCCTCCAGCTTCAAATCATGGATACCAAAAATTATTTTATTCCACCATCTGATCCTGTTCTGTAAAGCCTGAAACTTTTTGCATAAAGTATGAGCATGTATGCCCTCAAAACTAAAGGATTTCCATTCAGTTTCGACAAAACTTAGAAAATCTGGATTCTCGAACCAACAGTCAAAATTCTTAAATAACTTGGGACCCCAATTTAAACAATTCGCCACAATCCAAATTGGTTTATGGTCCAAAATGTCTCTATTACCGCCTTTTGAGCTACCATATTCCAAGTGTTGATAATGTTTTTCGGTAACAAGATTCTATCCAATCTGCTACAAGCTTCTCCATTCAGTTTAAACCACGTAAAAAAATCTCCAATAAGTGGAACATCAATGAGTTCCATGGTATCAATAAAATTAGAAAATTCCTCCATTTCAACACCATTATCCAACCCTCTGCCACGTCTTTCCTCCTCAGTTTTGATCGAGTTAAAATCACCCCAAACAATCCAATTACTTAAGCCCGATCTATGTTTTAAACTGATGAGATCTGACCACAATTGTCTTTTGTCTTCTAAATTGCATCTAGCATATACATTCACCAGATACAATAAGATGCCCTTCCAATTAACTATAACACCCAAAAAGCCATTACCCCTGAAATTATGAATAAGAGTAAAAACATCTTTCTTCCAAACTGATAGAATTCCACCTGAATGACCAATAGAATTAAGGGTAGACCACTTGAAATTATCATCCCTCCATATTCTCTGAACTAAGGCATTATTCGTAGAACTAACTTTAGTTTCTTGTAGAAAAACAATATCAACCTTACCCAAAACAATGATTTGTTTGAGCCTTCATCTCTTCAAAGCGCTCCCACACCCACAAATATTATAAGATAGAACATTCATGATGGATCGGTAGCTACCTCCTTCATACGTTCAAACGCAATTCTGTCTCGATCTTCCATGTTTTTAATTAAATCTTCGAACTCTTTATCTTCTTCATTGCCTGCAATCCCTAATTCATTGATAGAATTCCAAATACGAGCTGGGATGTTATCAATAGAATTCCTGAATCTAGAATTTCCTACAACAATATCTGAATCATTGGTTGATTCACAACAAAGGATAGCACCACCAAAATAAATAGAATTAGACTTTCCCATTGAAGAATCAATTCGAACAGGAGGATTAACTAGAGGCTTGTTCAAAATAATTGCCCTATTTGCAGTGTTGACATGTAGAAGGCGTGAGAAATAAGAAGGAAAGTAAGGGATTTTAATATTCTGATAAATGTCCACAATTAACTTCTTTTTTCTTGGTTTTGGAAAGATAACTTTTTGAAACGACCCAACAGGAGAAAATGAAATTTGGTTTGATTCATTGGTACCAAAGCCCACCCCAATTTCCTTGTTCACAATAACATTATCATAGCACAATACCTCAGTATTAAAATGTTCTCTCTCCAAATGTATAGTCAATGTCCCACATAAAGGTAACTCTTTTATTGAGCTGACTTTCCCCTGCACACGCACGTACACTCCCACCTACCCCTATAGTCGAATCACCCTTATGGCCTCTGACCTCCTTTAAAAAAACTATATTGTCAAAAGTAACATCTAAAATATCGTTCACACCTTTTTCCAATCTTAAAATATTAGCATTCAAGCTAGGTTGTAAGATCACATTCTCCAAGTTATTTGTTCCATCACCATCACCAACAACTTTATGGGAACAATTATGGTCAGATAATACAGTTTCAAACACCTCCTCATCCTCACTTGAAAAACACGCTTTATCCTCATCTTCTTCCATGGTTTAATTCTCATCAATCACATTAGTTGCAGCCAGAGGGTTGGAGAGTCTCAAAGGTCCATGCATATCCTCGACGAGTTTGATACAAAAACACTGGTGTTAATGTCAATATTGAACACCTCATTCAAATTCATAGAATATTTTGTTTTGATCAAGAATCTCGCCACGTCCATGTTCTCCATTTTCTCAGTTTCTTTGTCCATGCATATGAATTCCCCAACTAAACCAGAAAGAAAATGGAAACATTCTTTACTCCAGGAATGTAAAGGAAGTCCATAGCAGCGCATCCACATAACCCGTTCATTATCAATGTACTTTGGAGTCCAATGGTGTATATCATTAAACCACTTATCTACCCACTTTGTATTTTCTTTGACTAGAGCAAAAATCACTCATTCTTCTACATCCTCCAAGTAACAAAGGTTAGCTCCTAATGGTCTAGCTTTAATGAGAAAAGCCCTTGATTATGTAGAGCTTCTTGAACTTGATACGAAGAGCCGGTATTAGCCACAACACCCACAAAACCTTTGGAAAATTTAGCAATAACTTGACTATCCACATCAAACTTAAGGTGTGCAAACCTAGGTTTATTTTCTCTAAAAGTTTTCCCCTGAGTCTGAATGTTGTAGACCCGTCGATGGCTTTGGTTATTTCTACCCCAAGCCTCAGATTGGTTACCTTTAATAACCTAAGCATAAGTTAAGTCAGATTTCACCGGAGCAACAAAGTGTTTGTGTCTCTCACTCTTATCATTATGGAGTTTCTGATTGTGTTGTCCTACTAAAGGACCCCTTCTATGAAATTTTGGGGTATTAACATGAATCTTACGATCTTGAATAAAGATATTGTCTAATTTTGCTGCCATCACCTTCTCATTATCAATATTTCTGAATCTCACAAAACCTTAACTATGACCTCTTTTGTCTAGCTTTGCAGGGATGAAGACTTCAGAAATACTACCATAATCCTTAAAAATCATAATCAGTTCCTTTGCTTTCATTATGTTTGGGAAATTAGTGAAAAAGAATGAAGATACGTTTTCTCCCTCCATTTTACCTTTTCCAGAATCCTTCCAGATTGAAAACTCGTATTTTTATTCTTTTTTCCTACGTTTGTCCACCATTCAAGTTCTTCCAAGGTCCCATTATATAAATTCTAAAAACTGAAAACAAATGCCAAGGCCCCTAGCCCTAAGGCTAGGAGTTTAAGCCAAAAACAAGTGTACAAGATCTTAAAATTTACCTAGGCCTGAGCAGGAATGGTTAGGAAAAGAATAAAACTAGAAATGATAGAAAAAATCTCATACTACAAATGATTATTTGATTATAAAAATACATTATTTGATGATAAAAATACTGATGGATGTTTTACTTCAACAAACTAATATGATTATTAATTTTTGTAGTTATATACAGAAGATATCTAATTCAGACTACACAGTGTCTTCTTGATTCATCAAGAATGCCACCAGAAACTGATGCATAATTGGCTCCATTTTATCACTGAGAAGACGGTAGGAATAACTTAAAGAGACCCCTTTATGAGTTATTAACATGGTATTAAAAAGTAAATTAATTAATAATTTATTCTTTAAATAAAAATATAGTATATCACTTATTATCTCCACCCCTTCGACCTGTTCCTCGGGTTTACTTCTCAAAAGCAAACAAAATGCAGCCATCTGCAAACCATTGTATTATTAACTTATTATTAATACAGTCACACACACACACACATGATTTTTCACATTATATGAGAGGTTTTATAAGTTAGGGATTTTATATCATATTTGATTAAGTTTTATTATACAGAAAATATTTACAATCTTATGGAAAGAACCAAAGCGAGCGTGTAGTGATTTTTAATGAGGGACTGTAGATTAAGTTATTAGAACTATAAACATTTTATCAAAATCAAGAATAATTCAACATTTAATCAGAAATACGTATTAGATGACAATGATTGGAAAATGCATGCTACTTAAACTCATAAGCAAATTATTATTTTAAACAAAAATTTATAGTAAAAAATAATTTTAAAATTAAATTAAATCTAAATTTATTATAAAATTAGTGATAGATATAATCGATTAAAACCCAATTTATAATCATTTTACAAAAATACAAATCTATTATAATAATTAATTAATTTTAATAACTGATTATACATAGGTTATTTATGGTTATAAATTGATTATAGAAATTAACCATCCCTATTGTTCATCTCTCGGTTCTTCATTATCAGTCAGATACCTACCAAACAAATTGTGTCATATGTAAACATAAAAATATCAAATTTCAATCCATTTGTTACTTATACCCCGCAAAATCTCCATTTTTGAACTCCCTTATGGCAAAAGCAAATAAATTTTTTAATTGCAATTAAAATAAAAATGGCCCAATTGATTCATATTGACGTAACCCATGGCTCACAATAAGCTCTTCTGATGGGTTCTCATTAACCAACACTAATATACAATTATTGAAGTGAATTTCTTAATTCATCCCATGATATTTTCAGTTACATGCTATATTTTCTTTTATGTCCTTTATTTCTGGAGTTGTATTTTCGGACACACCATTTTTTTCTAATATTGTCTGCTTCCGGAGATGTAATTGCAGAAAAAATTCCATAAATACATCTCCGAAATCTTATCAGAACAGTTTTTTTTATAAATAAATATAATTTTGTTAGTCGCAGATACAAATTAACGGTTACATATGAATATACAATAACATACAAACATAAAATAAAATTATATATATATATATATATATATATATATATATATATATATATATATATATATATATATATATATATATATATATATATATATATATATATATATATATATATAAAAGAAGTCATATATCATAAACATCATCAAAAAATAATACATCAATGTCATCAAAATAAAAACCACAGTAACTACTGTGTGTGCCAGGCTATATCTGCAATATCTCCTTTAATTTGTGTGTGCCTCGGCCGCCTCCTCTGCCTCTATCGCCTCCTCGATCGTCCGATCTGCGTCATCGGCCAACGATTCCACCCATCCTGGTGCGATGCATGCGGTACAAAAGTGCCTCATGTGCCACCTTAATAATCTCATCCAATATACGCCTATGGCCAAACCCCTTGAGGAAGAAACCGACCTCAATGCCTGTCCGCCCAATAGTAACTATCTCATGCCATCGAGACAACACATCCTGAGTGTGGTCCAACTGAGACTGCTTCTCCTTTAATATCTCCCGATGAACTGTCTGAGAGGTGATCCCACTGCAGTGGCCACCATGTAGGAATATGAGACGATAAAGAGCCACTTGATGTATCCATCAATGCAACTTTAGTCTCTATCAGATCTGGTCACCCGGGCCTCATCCGATACCAAGTGGTTATGATAGTCATCAAATAACTCGTCAATCTCTTTATGGGACAAGTCAAGAGGAGTGAAGACAACAGGGTGCCTGAGTATGGTATGAGTATAACCAAACTTCCGAATGACGTGCTCGGGCAGATATATCACTTTGATGGTCGAAGTGCATGCCAATCATCCACTGAACAATGAGATGTCATCAAACGGATGCGTATGACGGTGATCTGCATATACGTAGTATCAAATGTCCCCAGCAACCATGCAGTCGATATAGACTATGTACGGGTCGACCACCTGGTTCCCTCTCAGCGGGAAAAAGGCATGTGCACGCGACCAGTCCTCCGTGTACTCAAGCACATTCCACACCCAACTATGAACGAAATTTATGGAAGATCCAAGCCTGAAATAAAAAAAACATTGGTATCAACCTTTATCACAAAAATATAATGAAAAAGAAATGAAAAATGTCGAAGTCGAAGGGTATAAGATTGTTACCATGTATAGTGAACAACTACCTACGACAGTTCTGGTCTTCCACAGACATCCCTCTGAGAGTCTTAAATATGTGTATGCCAACGTAGTCGCACCCCATTTGTACTCATGGATCCATGCGAGATCCAAGAAGTACTTGAGGCAAGCTACATCATATATGTGGATCTGGTGTCCACAAACAGTTGCGTGCTGACCAAGTATAAAAAGTAACATCTCAACACATGCTGTTTGTGTATCTCGACCTCACTTGGATCACCCTCTGCCTGTCGTGTAACAGCCAACACCTGCTCAAATCAACTGATCGGGGTGGAGAACCTCACATGAGCCCCGCAGGTCTTATCCACCTCCTATAATGCATCTTGTGGATCATACCTGAGCTCCTCAACCATAAGCTCTCTCGCCTCTTCCTTCATCATCCAACCATGACGGAGGTGGGTACCCTGATCGGTATATGTAATAGACATGAGATGTCGTCAATGGTAATGGTGATCTCGCCGTGTGGTAGATGGAAGAATGAGGTTTCAGGGTGCCATCTCTCTGCAAAAGCCATGCGTATAACGTTGTGGATCAAGCCGTACCTAATATCACAAAGGTCCTTCAGACCAGGGTCAACAAGGACAGTCTGGAACAAATCCTCCTCTGGCAAAGACAACCTGTTCCGCCCATGGTTATAAAAACTCTGGGGTTCACGCGTCTAAAAATTTACAATGAAAACAATTTTAATAAGAAACAATGGTACAAATGATAAATTCCCGATGAAAAAAATAAAGAAATAATCTGAGTAATGTTACCTCTCCATCCCAGACATGTCATATAATATGCTCTGCGTAACTTGTCAGTAGGGACATATCAGATGGACCCCCAGGAAACCCTCAGGATCATCATCATCATCATCATCATCATCATCACTAACATCCACTTGTTTATGCTCATCCCCCTCTAGAGGTGGGACCAGATAAACATCACACTCTGGTAGTGGAACTAGAATAGCTTGACGTCGCTTATGGGAGGGAGGAGACTGTGATGTACCCTCAGTAGCATCCTGACGCCTCCGGAATTAAGAAGTGGATGATGTCGTGGGATGCAAGGTCGAAGGAGTATCATGGGTCTGTGATGTAGACGGTTGTGCATCTGTCTGGGTCTGTGCACATCTTACAGATGCATGTTGGGCAAGCCGTCCATGTATCTGTTGGGGGTCTGAATCAACCATATAGTCTGCAAGATATAACCAATAAATTAGATATAGATACAAATATTAAAAAAAAAATAAAAAAATACATTTTCTTATTTCCGTAAATGCATCCATGGAATGCTTCCGTAAATGCATCCACAGGAGCACCCAAAATTGACAAATTATGGGTTGTTCCATAAATACATCTATGAAACACTTAAAACGTTAATTTGTTAAAGTAGATGCACCTACGAAACCTCCCGCAACTACAAAAATTACAAATATGCCTTTTATAACGTTAATTTGTTCTGTAGATGTTCCTTCAACTCTTGGCACTAGATCCCATACTTCATTCCTCTTGAATTTTCCTATCTCTTCTTGCATAACATTGATCCAGAACTTATCAGTAGATGCTTCTCTAACATTCTTGGGCTCTATCCTTGACATTAAGCAATAGCTTGATATGATTTCCCTTTCTCTAGTTTCTTTAGGATGATTCTTCTAAATTCTGATAGGGGGTCATTTGCTAACTTGACCAGCTTCAGTTTTTGAATTTATGGATTCAAGTTCAGTATTTATGTTTGATATTTCACCGAGGATATCATTCAGAAATGTTGAAACATCTTCTGGGACATCAACCCTTTTAACAACAGTATGTACGGATTCCATCATAGCTTTAGTTCCGGGGTTGAAGACTCTATAAGCTTTGCTATTTTTCGAATAACCCAACGATACTCCTTCTTCAATCTTTAGTTTTGAAATTACTCTGACATCTTCCATAGATATAATTATTATTTTTTCTTGCAAATGCCCTAGTTTTTGGTACCACAACTTGACCTCGTCTTCTTTGGTTGGAGCACATATGGAGGAATAACTAGAATCTTGAGATACCCATAAGTAATAATTGTCTTTTGACCTGACTCCCTTCATAACAACTTCATTGTTTTCATTTGTGACTAAGTATTCAGATTTGGTGAAGTTGACATTGAATCCTTGATCACATAATTGACTGATGCTAATAAGGTTTGTTGTTAGTCCTTTGACAAGCAAAACATCATCAAGATGTGGGACTCCTGAGCACTCCAGCTTTCCAACCTCTTTGATTTCACCCTTGGCTCCATCACCAAAAGTCACATAACTAATACATTAAGGTTTGATATCAACAAATAGGTTTTTAATACCTGTCATGTGTCTGGAGCATCAGTTGTCAAAGTACCAATATTCTTTAGCTGAAATTCTAATAGAAATATGAGCTATAAAACTGGTAGCCGCATCCTTAGGTACCCATTGTTGTCTCTTGATGGAAATGGTCTGATTAGGTCTAGGATGAGGATCTGGCTTAGGGTATCCATACAACTTGAAACAAAAAGGTTTTATATGTCCAAACTTTCCACAATAATGATATCTCTATCTTGTGAATTCCCCCCTTGTGTGGTTAAATTGACCTCTACCATGATGTTGAGACACATGCTTCAACATCTTTGGTTCAAAGTGGATGCTTCCTGAAGAAGGTTTCTTTTCACTATTAAATCCAAGGCCAGTCATGTCTCCTACTATCTTTCCAATCTGAAGAATCTCTTCTAATGTGTCAGATCCATGGTTCAAAATTCTAACAGACTTGGACATCTGATCAAGTTTAGAATTCAACATGACAACTTCATTATTTAGATTGAAAATAGTTACTAGATGTTCTTCCTTTTCAGCCTCCAATTCGATTATGAGTTTCTTCTGCTTCTCTCTTTGTTGACAGACTTCTTCACTTCTAAGACACGATTTTTTGTAGGAATCTTCCAGTTCTTCAAAGGTCAATTCATCATCATTAGAATCTTCATCAGAGACATATCTCCATGTCATATTAGTAACATTTTTAGCATATTCTTCTTCAAGTTCACTTTCAGAGTCCTCATCAGACCAAGAAACAGTTAGACCCTTCTTTTGCTTCTTGAGGTAAGTAGGGAATTCAGCTCTAATGTGACCAAATCCTTCACATTCATGGCACGCAACCCTTTTGCCTTGAGTTGGTTTTTCTTCAGACCTAGTTCTTCTACCAACATCATTAGACTTGTTGATGTCAGATGAATTGTTCTTGACATCAGTTCTTGGCCTTATGTTCATTCTCTTCATAACTTTGTTAAACTGTCTTCCAATCATCACTATAGCATTGGATAGTCCTTCATCAGTATCTATATCATATTCCTCCTCTCCATCTTCATTATTGGACACAAAGGCTATGCTTTTGGATTTCTTTTCAGATTTGTCACTGATCCCCAATTCAAATGTTTGAAGAGATCCAATAAGTTCATCCACTCTCATATTGCTGAAATCTTGAGCTTCTTCTATAGTAGTAACTTTCATAAACTTCTTGGGAAGAGACCTGAGAATTTTTCTAACAAGCTTTTCTTCAAACATTTTTTCACCAAGAGCACTTGAGGAATTGGAGATCTCAAGAATATTCATCTGAAGTCTTCACCTTGGAAGTTCCTTCATGAGTAGTTTTAAGAGTATCCCAAACATCTTTAGCAATCTCACAATTGTTCACTAATTTGAATATGTTTTTGTCAATTCCATTGAATAAAGCATTCACAGCCTTGGAATTTCTAAGAGCCAATTCATCCTTCTCTTTGGTCCATTCTTCCTCAGGTTTCAAATCATCAATAGCTTTTCCATCCTTCCCAACTATGACAGGATGTTTCCATCCTTTTATAACAACTTTCAAGACCTTATTATCTAAATATTTCAAGAAGGCCACCATACGAGGTTTCCAATAATCATAATACGTACCATCCAGAATAGGAGGTATGTTCATAAATCCTCTTTCCTTGTCCATATTACTAGAAAGTATTGTCCCTAGATCTCACCTAGAACCAAAGCAGGATGCATGCTCTGATGCCAAAGGAAATTATGGTATCAGATATGAGATGTCAAAGGAGATGTCACGACACTAATATCCGAACAATGATCAACATATGAAAAAGATACATAAAGAAGTAAACAATTGAAGAGGACACAAGCAATTGTTAACCCAGTTCGGTGCAAACACACCCACACCCGGAGGCTACCAAGCAAGGAAGGAAATCCACTAAACAGAATTAGTTCAAAGACTCTCAGTAAACAACCTTTAGTTTACAGTCTTCTCCCCTAATCTCTACCAGTGTAATTTCTATCTAAGACACACTTAAATAAGAGACTCTACTCACCCCCTCAATCATAGCAGTGATAAGAACACAAATTACAAAAGAGAGAAAAACATTCTTCAAATACAAAAACCTTGATCCTGCTTAAACGCTTCAATCAAGAACAATACACTCTTGGATAAAAGCTTAGAATGGACAGATTACAACTCAATAAAATCAGTCCAAGTCAATCATCAATGTGATGATTTATTGCCTCACAAGAAACACACAAAATACTAAACCCTAACACAATGCATAAATATCTTCAATGTGTTCTCTCTAACCTTAGATTAGGGTACCTGCATCTTTTAAAAAGACTTCATAATGCATGGGCTTGGGCCTTTTAACACAATCAGATTAAACCTAATTAATCCTGATATTCCACAATTAAAGGCACTAAAATAGAAATAGTTGAACTTCCTTACTAAAAAAAACAATCCTGAATAAAAATCTTCACCAATAAATGCGCCAGCAATCACTCATCAAAATTTCACAAATGATTGCTATAAACGCACAAAAGACAAAGCACAAAACTCTGAACTGAATGTTCAGAAAAACATATCATAACATCAGTCTTGACATCATGAGAAAACCTGCAACATCTGATAAAACCACATGCAGACTATAAGTCTCACATGTTAAGATATCAGGAATGACATCAATTTGTAGCCACAAGTTTTAGCAAAATTGCTGCCAATTAAAAGAACTTACAATCATGTCTAAACATATGAAAAAAGCTAAAAGAAAAAGTGCACAAAGCACAAAAATAGTGAATGAGTTTTGTATTTTTTACGGAGATAAGTTCATTAGCATTTATTAAGAAATAAAAGAAGAAGATAAAAAGCACTTGACCAAGGTCAAGGTTTGGATTATGAAAGTGGTGAAGGTTTTAAAAAAGAATAATCTTTTGAAAAAGGGAGAAGATTTTGAATATTAAAGAATGGGAAGAGATGAAGAGTCTACCCTAAAAATAAAAGAAAAAGAGATAAGGTAAGAAAGATCTAACCACTTGGAGATTATTCAAAGCATAAGTAACTTAGAATTCCATCCTCTTGAGCAAATGATGAGCCAAATAAAGGATAGTATAACCACTCCATAATCAATCAAGGGGATAAAATCCTAGTACTAAGTCCATAGACCAAGTGTAGAAACCCTCCAAAGCATGGGATAATAACCATATTCCATAATTAAGAACAAGTCTTTTAGAGTGTTTAGGTCTTTATTAATGTTTTGGTGTCCAAATGGACAAGAAGAAAAGAAAAGCACAAGAGATAATTGACATAAACATAAACATGATAATGAATGATATAAAACATAATAAAGTAAAAGAGAAGGGAGCAAGAAGTAAAATAAAAATGATAGAGAGCAAGAACGAAATAAAAGCAATATATATATATATATATATATATATATATATATATATATACATATATATGTATATATACAATAATAATATGGTGAACTTAATCATCAACAAATGTAACAATGCAAAAAGGCTCAAAGCGACAACCTAATTATGTCTCGCGGCTTGCACTATATGGTTGACCGATGTACTTAAATCATTGATTAACAAAACTTGTCAGAAGATTGATAGAATCAAAGCCTCTACAATAACAAGTATTGAGAATTATGAACTTAGCACAAAGATCAACGATGTTTGGGCTTGCACAACCAATCAAGGTACAAGCCACAAAAGTACAAGTGCCGATAAGAATATGAAGGGACAAATGTAACACTATGTTAAGTAATCACCAAGTAACTTATATAGAAGTCACCATACAACGAGGTCGGTCAATACTAATTAAGGTAACTATTATTAATGTTAATTCATGTTAGATGAACAACATATAAGTTGTCATCCGAAAATAATGTCGCGCGAAAGGAAAATAGGTAACGATCTAGTATTGATCATGAATTCAACAAAGAAATTCCAAGATCCATAAGACTTTCATCGATAAAAAATAAAAAGGAGAATTAGAGGGGGGGGGGGGATGGAGAGAAACCAAATTGAAATTCACTTTTAAGGTCCTTCCATCTTTAAGTTCAATCACCTCTAATTGATATATTCAAGTTTGAAAAAAATATCACTAATCCAAAGTACCTCTCAAGAGTTTAACAATTCACTTGAAGATAGATTGTATTAATGAATGTTAATCTACTTTAATCAATATCCGAAGTCCATTGAAATTAAAGAGGAATTAACCTCAATAATGCATTCCAAGGTTAAAATAAGAAAATAGGGGAAGAAGAAGCAAAGAAAACCAAAACAACCCCAAAACAACAAATATAATCATTCTGCCTCAGATGTAACCGGTTACTTCCTGGGTCGTAACCGATTACATAGTTCAAAAACTCAACAAATTGGCAAAAATTGCATTATGTAACTGGTTACAACCTGGGCGCTAACCGGTTATGTAACACCCCACTTTCCCATTTAGAAAATAATTTAAAATAATACCAAATTCAGAGTTTTTAACACCGACAGTCGAATGTTACACCTCAAAAAGTAAAGTCAACAACAAATAATCTTTCTGCCTCAGATGTAACCAGTTACTGCCTGGGTCGTAACCGGTTACATAGTTCAAAAACTCAACAAATTGGAAAAAAAATGCATTGTGTAACTGGTTACAACCTGAGTGTTAACCGGTTATGTACCCCACTTTCCTATTTTAGAAAATAATTTAAAATAATACAAAATTCAGAATTTTTAACACCAACAGTGGAATGTTACACCTCAAAAATAAAGTCAACAACAAAACCTCTTTATTATTAAAGAATTATTCACAGCGGAAAATAATCATTTTATTTAACTCATGTAAACTGCCAAACACATATGTCATCATGAGAAAAATGTCAGGTATGTCTTTATCTATCATTTTATGTACATGTTCTTTATGATTGTTAACGATATTATTGCACACATTGAGACAATTTTTTTTTGTATCACTTAAATCCTTTCTAGCCATCCCATTTAATATTATGTTTATCCTTTGTTTACCCCATTTGTTCTTGTATCCTTTTGTTTGTTTTATACCCGCATATATAAACCCATGGTTCAATCATTTTCCCTACCATGTTCAGAGTATATGTTAATGTTTTGAGATCTATGTTCAATTTTAAGTTTGGGGTTGCTATTGGAATATAAACCTTTAAGTTTAGGATAGTGAAAGAACAAACAAGATGAGTGCAATAAAAAGAAGAAGAAGAAAAAGAGAAGTGAAAAGGAGGGAAAAAGTGAAGAATTTTTCTCTCTCTCCAACTTCAAGAATAAATGAAAATGAAAGAGAAAAATGAACTTACATAATAGACTTTAAAGTGCCCCATAAAAACATTAGTGAATGAACATAATGACAAGAATGATCTCATGTACTTTGAACTAATAAACCTTTGTTTCGCTTTTTATATCCCATTTTTACCTAAGCCCCGATACAACCCAAAGACCTCAAAAAGTGTGTGTTTTGTTTATGTTGATAAGATTGAAAAAGTTATTAAGACTATTGATCTGATACTGTTTACTTTGATTTGAGCATCAAATCACTTTAACCCCGAGAGACTTAGAGAGAGTGTGAAATATGATGTCAGGTGAAATAGTGGTTCCAAGTGAAAGTGTTCCAAAACAAATGGTTGTGATTGACAAAGGAAAACCAAAGGTAGTATCAAGAGTGCAGTGTGAAAGAGTACAAAGGTATTATGGTAAGTCATGTTTTTACAGTAAGTTTATGGTGGCGTGATATGTTCCGTACAAAATGTTACTTGAGGACAAATAACAAGTTAAGTTTGGGGTTGTGATCAGTCACCATTTCTGCTTTAGTTTCCATTATTTTATCAGCAATAATCCAGGTGATATATATGAATTAATTCATATTTTGTCAGTATTTTGGAATGTTTTTATTAAGTTTAGTGTGTCACAAATTATGAGTTTCTCAAAAATATTTTACGCTTTTGCTATGTCATCAGGTAAAATACAGGTTTGGGAGCCCAGAGGATCGAGGATTGGATACAACACCGAGCTAGAGCGAGAAAAACAGAGAAAAAGGTGAAAAATTAGTGTTAACATCTTATATGCGTAATACCCATGCATTACGCGTATGACCTTCCATTCTTACGCGTAGCATACACAATCCACCAGAAAAGTGAAAAAGAAGGGCTTATGCCCTTACACGTATCAGCCTTAGCATTACACGTAAGGGTTGGCTAGCCCAGGAAGCTTAGGCGTACACCCCATTGCACATAGAGAGAACATTACGCGTAATAGGATGGTCACTACGGGTAATGAGGCCCAAAAATCATGAAGGCCCAGAAGCTGACCTTATATTCTCAGAATGCAAATTTTCTAGGGTTGGATGATTTTTCAAAGTAAAAACACATTTTGAAGGTTGGAGAACTCAATATTTCGCAAGGGTTTCATATTTTCAAGAGTGATTCACAATTGAAGATTTATTCCTCCAAGATTTCTGTAATGACAACACTTTAAAGTTCATTTTTATTTCCTGTTATGAGTAGCTAAACCCCCCATTGCTAGGGGGTGACCCTAATTCTGAATGTAACGATTTCTACGATTTAATGCAATTACGATTTAATTTTCATTATCTCTGATTTGTTCATACCTCTGTTCTTAGCTTTTTAACCGTAAAAAAACATATTTTGACTTGTGTGATTAATTAAGCTGGACAATGATTAATTCTTGATATGAGTACGTATATCTGATAATAAATATCACCTAGGACTACAAATATTTTATCTTAACCGGAGAATTCTTGATATCTAAATGCTTGGTAGCAGCCCTAATTGCCTTGGACATAATAATTAGGTTATTTTATCAAAGATCTTTTCACTATGGACTTAGGATTAGATGCCCCTGAGAACCGTTAATCAACTGTTTTGAAGTATGTTATTGTATTGATGAGTTGAAGTTGTTACAGGAAGAATCATTCACAAACCCAAACAATTTATTCATATATGTTATTCACTTAACCATTTTATTTATTAACTTTTATTGCAAACTTAGTCATAATTATATCAAACACAACAAAACTCTCAAAGCTTTTATTTAATTGAAATTGATCAAGAACTTTGTATCGTCAAACAATCATTGAGATTCGATACTTGAGATTTTATTAATATTACTACAGTGGACAAAATAATACACTTGTTATTTTCCCATCAATCGTTTCGATAAAAATATTATGAATAAGGTTATAGATTGAAAGTATCACAACAAATACTTACCAATGGCCTGTTACAATAGTTGTTATTGTATCCATTCCAAAGAGACCATGTGGAGTTCATGAATTCCCTTAGACTATAACCTTTGCTGCTAAAGTGGCTCATATTCACCAAATGATGAAAAATATAATAATTAGTCTTGATGTGCCAATAGTAGAACCTTCCAAGGTAGTAACTGACACATTAGAGGTTGTCTGTATCTATTATAGGGTGCTCACTTATTTGAATATTGCTCAATAAATCCTATTTTTTTTAATAATATGGGAAATAACAAGTACAATAATTCCTACAACAAACCTGACAATCTTGGTTGGTGTAATCATATGAATTTTTCTTGGAGCAACAATCAAAACCAACTCAAACCTCATGCCCTACAAACACCTCAAATTGCACCTGGTTTTTTTGCACCAAACTATGTTGTAGCTAATTAGGGGAAAAACCACCTGGAAAATATTTTGAAATCCTTCATTCAAGAAACCAAAAACCAGTTTCAAGCTCAAGGAGTGAGCATTAAGAACTTATAGAATCAAGTCAGACAAATTGCTTCAACACTTAGTTCAAAGACTATAAATGCTCTTCCAAGATCAACTGAAACTCCAACATTTACCTTTGAGACTAAGAGTATTCAGACATGCAAGGTTATTAAGTTAAGAAGTGGAAAAGAATGTGAAGGTTGAACATCAACAATTTAAGCAAATCTTCAAAGAAACTTTAAATTCAAAATGAATCTCCTCGATCAATAACGAATCTTCAAAGATAAGATTCAAATCCCGTGACTATGGAAAAAGAATGAGATGGAAGAAGAAAGAAATTGTTTTCAAGTGTTCAAGAAAGATGCAAAACTCTTTTGAAAATGAAAGAACAAATGATTTATGAGTTTTCAAATCATCAATGAAAGTGTATGTTTTCTAACATTGTTAAAGGTATAAAAGAGATAAATTATTCACAGGTGCTAAAGATGAAGCACAAAAATGTGAAAAAATCATGTTTGATTCTAGTCAAGAACACTTAGTGATTTGAGACAAGTGAAAAAGTAATGTGAACAAGATCCACATTTAAAGAGAAACTCATTATGTTGTGATTTGAGTCAAGCACAAGGCATGATTCGACTTAAATAAGATGTGATTCAAGTTTTGTTCAAGTCATGATTCGACTTAAACTTGGCAGAGACTGAAGGAAACTTCATGATTCGACTCATGTTGAAGTTGTGATTCGACTCAAATACTATATGATTGGAATCATGTGTAAGTTGTGATTCAACTTACAAGATCACATAACTTCATGTTCCTCTTTGTTCAGTTTGATTCGACTCAAGAGATTATGTGTAATTCGAATCACACATCCAAAATGTCAAAAAAAAATAGTTTTCAAATATATTTAGATTTTACTTGTGACATCTTAATTATGATTTTTATTCCAAAAACTATACTAAATAAATTAAAGCATAATGTTCATACTCAAAAACAAATATTTTAAATTTGTATGATAAATTACGGATCCAAAAATCAATCCTTAAAGATGCTCAATTGAAAATGATACTGAAATATAAAACTAAAATCAAAGTAAAGCTAGACAAGGAACAAAACCATACAAAGGTCTCTCCCTACCTAACGTATCAGAGACAAACAACTTCAGCGTAATAGAGATAATCTAGAAGTTAGTTAGTAATCAAGTTAGTTAGAGTAACTAACCTATCTAACTAATTCTAGAAGTTAGTTACATGAGGTATCCTATATATATACTCATTGTGTAATAAATAAAGTGTAATGAAGTGAAGTGAGAAATACAAGAAAACAAAAGAGTATTTCATTTTCTAATATGGTATCAGTAAGGTTCTGATCAGAACCACGTTCTTTCCGCCCCTCTCTTCTTCTTCTTCACCCATCATCTTCTTCCACTACTGAACCAGAAGAAAGCTAACACTTCAATGGCTGACTTCGAAACCCAGTCACTGCGCTCAAACAACTCCAGCTTCTTCACCTCAAATTCGTCAAATTCGTATGGGCCAAAGCTGTCAATTCAGCTCAAAGATAACAACTATCTTCTGTGGAATCAACAAGTAGAGGGTGTAATCCTCACACAAAAGATGCATCGGTTCGTTATCAATCCCAAGATCCCTGCAAAATTCGCAACTGAACAAGTCAGGTTGCTCAACAATTTCTCTGATGAATATGAAGCTTGTGTTGTTCAAGATCAAGCTCTCTTCATATGGCTGCTTTCTACCATCTCCGAATCGGTTCTACCGAGAGTGTTATCGTGCAAGCATTCTTATGAAGTCTGGGACAAGATTCACAAGTTCTACAACGCGCAGATTCGAGCTAGGGTTCGTCAGCTCAGAGTGGAATTGAAATCCACCAAGAAAGGTAACCAATCAATCACTGAATTTGTGCTTAAGATCAAAGCCATTGTCAGCTCTCTTCTTGCAGTTGGTGATGCTATAACTGAGCAAGATCAAATTGATTCAATCCTCAACGGTTTATCAGAAGAGTATAATCCGTTCGTAATGCAAATGTATGGACAATCTGATCCATTATCCCTATGTGATGTTGAAGCTCTACTGTATGTTCAAGAAGCTCAATTAGATAAGTTCAGGCAAGAGCTCATGGTTTCTCAAGTCACTGCTAACATGGCACACAAAAGTCGTGGTAGCTCAAGCTCACAAGAGTACACTGGCTATCACAGAGGCAGAGGTCGTGCATACATAGGCAGAACTCATGGAAGAGGGTATCTTCCTCAAGGAAGACCAATTTGTCAACTTTGTGGTAAACCTGGTCATGTAGTTATGGATTGCTGGCATAGGTATGATGAATCCTTTATCCCTCAAATCAAGCAGAATGAAGAAACCAGTGGCAAAGTGAACAAGCAAGTAGAAGAAAACTCAGAAACTCAGGCTATGGGAATGACAGCCACAATGTCTCAACCTGTTGCATTCACTCAAGATTACTCACTACCCAAAGATCTTGAGTCTCAATCTTGGTTTGCAGATTCAGGTGCTTCACATCATCTTACTCCATATGCAAATTGTTTACAAATTAGCAAACCATTTAGAGGTGATAGCCAAGTATATGTAGGTAATGGTCAGAGTTTGCATATCCAAAACATAGGGTCATCTTGCATTTCTAATAGACTAATTCTTGGTGACATTCTTCATGTTCCTGCTATTACCAAGAATCTACTGTCAGTTTCAAAATTCTCTAGTGACAATCAAGTGATGTTTGAATTTCAATCTAATAAGTGCTATGTCAAATGTCAGGTTTCTAAGGAAGTTCTCCTTGAAGGGTTCCTTGAGTCAAATGGCTTGTATTGCTTTCCTAGCCTACTGCATAACTCTGCCAGGCCTATGCATACAGGTGGTAGTCACAAAGTTGTTTCATTTGTTTCAAATTCTAGCATTGTAGAGAACACTGATGTACTGTGGCATAGTCGTCTTGGACATGCTCATTTTAATTCTGTCAAAAGCATACTTACATTGTGTAAAATACCAATAATGAATAAAGCATATTCTGAATTTTGCAAATCCTGTTGTCTAGGCAAAGCACATAGAATACATGCTCCTCTGTCAAATACTACTTATCATCATATGTTTGATTTAGTGTTTACTGATTTGTGGGGTCCCTCCCCTGATTTGTCAAGTTCTGGTTATCTGTATTATGTTGCATTTGTTGATGCCAAAACTAGATATACTTGGCTATACCTGCTTAAACAAAAGTCTGAAGCTTTAGAAGCATTCAAGCTATTCTTTGCTTATGTTCAAACTCAATTCAACATCAGCATCAAGGCAGTACAGTCAGACTATGGAGGAGAGTACAAACCCTTTACAAAGTATCTGCTTGGCCTTGGTATCCAACACAGGTTGACTTGCCCTCACACTTCACATCAGAATGGATCAGTAGAGAGAAAGCATAGGTCAATAGTGGAAACAGGCATCACACTTCTTACACATGCCAACCTTCCCATGACTTACTGGGATCACAGTTTTGTCACAGCTAACTATCTTCTCAACAGGCTACCAACTTCTGCCTTACCTGCTTCAAATTCACCATATCATGCTTTGTATCACAAAGATCCTGATTACAAATCCTTGAAAGTATTTGGCTGTTCTTGCTTTCCACTATTGAGACCTTACAACAAACACAAGCTAGAACCTAGAAGCACTGAGTGTATCTATCTAGGCCCCTCTCCTCAACATAAAGGCTACAAATGCCTCAGTCCTACTAGCAGGATATACATCTCCAAAGATGTAATATTCAATGAAAAGCACTTTCCTTATGTAATTCTGTTCTCTGCTAGCCCTAGCACCAACACAGAAGTACCTTTTAGTCCTTTACCCTGTCTAGCCATAAATAACAATAACTCCTCAGGTACACTAGTGGGTCCAACTACAGCTGAGTCACATCAGAATCAATTTTCCCCTCTACCTGCCTCTCACAGCTATCATCCAGACCTATCTACATCATCTCAACCTGTCATGACACCACATCAAAGTCCCTTGCCTTTATCAGATCAGCTCATAGCTGCATCAAATACAACAAACTCACCTCCATCAAATATCAGGAGCTATGCACCAGAATCACCACAGGAGCTCTCAAATTTTCAAGAGGTAGTCACTGAGTCCTCTCCCTCTTCTCATCCATCACCACAAGCTGGTCCTCCATCTCTCAGACAGTTGAGGAATGAAGGTTCTAACAGCTCTCTCTCACCAATTATTCAAAGTACCAGAACTGCAGCACCTCCCCCACAAAACAATCATCCCATGCTCACAAGAGCTAAAACTGGACATTCCAAGCCTAAAGCTTATCTTGCAAACTTAGAGCCTCTAAATGTCAAACAAGCACTGCTGCAACCAGAATGGACTCAAGCAATGCAAGTAGAGTATGATGCTCTGATGGCAAATGACACTTGGACACTAACAACTTTACCCTCTGACAGGCAAGCAGTAGGGTGTAAATGGGTTTTTAGGGTTAAAGAAAATCCAGATGGGACCATCAACAAATTCAAAGCAAGGTTGGTTGCCAAAGGCTTTCATCAACAACAAGGCTTTGATTTCAATGAGACATTCTCTCTAGTTGTGAAGCCAACAACCATCAGAGTCATTCTCAGTCTTGTTATCACCTACAAATGGGACCTGCAACAAGTTGACATTAACAATGCCTTTCTAAATGGAACCTTACAAGAAGAGGTTTACATGGTTCAACCACCAGGCTTTGTTCAGTCTAACAAAGAGTTAGTATGCAAACTCAACAAAGCTTTGTATGGCCTAAAACAGGCACCCAGGGCCTGGTATGAAAAGCTCAATCAAGCACTTCTCAAATTTGGATTCAGTCATTCAAAATGTGATCACTCACTCTTCATCTACTCCAAGAAAGGTACAACTCTCTATGCTCTTGTCTATGTTGATGACATCCTAGTCACAGGCTCCTCCTCCACTCTCATCCTTGACCTAATCAACAAACTAGATGTTGAATTTGCTCTAAAGAAACTTGGCAAACCTGAATATTTTCTGGGATTGGAATTCAAGTTTCAGACAAATGGGAGTTTGGTGCTAACTCAAGCCAAATACATCAGGGATCTACTGGAAAGATCCAACATGAGTGGTGCCAAGGGTGTGCCAACACCTATGCTAAGTACCAGCAGACTCAGCAAAACAGGCTCTCCATTGTTGACAGATCCTCACTTGTACAGGTCCATAGTAGGAGCTCTTCAATATGTCACACTAACAAGACCAGACATTGCATACAGTGTCAACAAGGCCTGCCAGTTCATGTCCTCACCAGCAGAAGCACATTGGGCAGCTGTTAGACGAATACTAAGATACCTCAGTGGAACAATGTTTCTAGGCCTAGTATTTACTGTAGCAAGTCCAACAGATAAATTCTCCTTGCGAGCCTATAGTGACTCAGACTGGGCTACGGATCCAGATGATCGTCGTTCTACATCTGGTTCTTGCATCTTCTTCGGTCCCAATATTTTTGCTTGGAGCTCAAAGAAACAATCTCTCGTAGCAAGATCAAGTACAGAAGTCGAATATAGAGCACTTGCTCATACTACCTCCGAGCTTCTTTGGCTTGAATCACTCCTCACTGAACTATCCATTAGTTTTCACCCTCCCACTTTGCTATGCGACAACCTCAGTGCAGTACACATGTCTCATAATCCAATTCTCCATGCTCGTACAAAACATATTGAATTGGATATCCATTTTGTTCGTGAAAGGGTTGCAGCACAACGGTTAGTCATCCAACATGTTCCTCGGTTTGCTCAACTAGCTGACACCTTAACAAAACCGTTAGGAACGGTAGCCTTTCATGATCTACGGAGCAAGCTCAAAGTGGTCTCTCTCAAACCACCATGAACTTGAGGGGGTGTAATAGAGATAATCTAGAAGTTAGTTAGTAATCAAGTTAGTTAGAGTAACTAACCTATCTAACTAATTCTAGAAGTTAGTTACATGATGTATCCTATATATATACTCATTTTGTAATAACTAAAGTGTAATGAAGTGAAGTGAGAAATACAAGAAAACAAAAGAGTATTTCATTTTCTAATACAGCGTGCATGACATGAAACACCATCACTCTTTCATCATCCACATCAAACAGTTCCCACTTTTTGATTTCTTTGAACCACTGCTTCATCCCCTCTCTCCCTTCATTCACCAGATCATTAAGTCCCCCCCTCCTGTCTTTCTTCAATGAGACAAAGTTTGGCTCCCCGTGGAGTCACTTGGATTGCAAACTAACTTTAGGAGTTGAAAATATCGTGAATGTTGTATGTTGAACCTGGATTTTCCACTATCCCAATGTAGGCATTCTTGAATCTATCCCAAGCATCTTCCTCTTCTACATTAAATTCCAGGTGTGCAACGATGGATTTACCTCACTTTTTATCTGAAGTCTGAACATGTTCCCTTTAGAAGTTGACCCTTATGTTATCTCCACCCTCTAAGAGAGTTAACTTGTCTTTCCTTGACGTTTAATAGACGACGATGATGCAAAATCTATTGCCTCCCATTCTTTGCTTTGTTTCACTTTTTACCTCCTGTTTCCCTGCACCCCTCCATTATTCTCCTTTGGAATATTGGGACATTAATATAAATCTTCTGACCTCCAATGACGTCTTCTCCTAATGTCTCTCTTATATGGTGTTACCACTAAAGCTCTTGAAGACTTCATACTTCGCCTTAGCTTTGCATCCTTCCTGTATAAAGGTAAAAAAAAAAAGCTCCTTATATTATCCCATTAATGGATCCTCCTTGTTCACTGGTTAATCACCTTCTTCCACTCTTCAGCTCCCTTCCGTTCCTATTAACCACTAGATTGTAGACTATATAGTCAGCTCCCATACAAAATCTTGACAGTACGCCCCCTCACCATTGGACGAAGCACAAAGACTATTTTCCTGGAGTTGATCATCACCATTGACTGCACTTAAAGAACAATCTCCTACCGGATTAATTAATATATTGTATGGTTATCTTTTATCACAACTTGAATCCTTCATATCCCGTTCGGTTTGGAGAAAGCGATGAAGGAGTTACTTTTCGTGTGAGTGCGACACTCGGTTGGGCTAACTTAAATGTAGAAATAACTTCATCTCTTTTCCATGGTTTCTACGGTGAAAGAGATGGAAGAGGAGGTTGTCTCAATCAAAATTAAATGTGTCTCTTTGATGTGATTTCTAGCAAAAAAAAAGCTTATATTTCTAATGTTACTCAACTCTCATAGATAGTATCATTGCTCTTAAGAAAATAAAAAAATAAAAAAAATAAAAAAACAAAAACTGCAAACACAGAAAGGAACAATCTTATAACAAGAAAGCAAAGCTAATTATTTATTGATTAGATAAGTAATTAGCTACATTACAACTAAGAAAACTCAACAACATAAAACTCCATAGTTAAAAAAAAAGATAGAAATTACATGCATGCAAAATCACAAAAGACCAAACTAGTGACAACATTATACTATATATGTCTTGATTTCATCCATAGAAAGATTGATGCATATTATTAGTATGGCGAAACTCCAAGATTAGCAGAAGCATAAAACCCATCTTTCATCAGAGCCTGACCATCTCCTCCTTCCTAGACAAAATAGAAAATGACACAAAATCAATCAATCAGAAACCAAAAGTCAGTGGATCGATCGATCCACATATGAATTATTTGTCTGAAACATATTTTCAGCGAGAATAGAGGTGGATGATATGATATGAGATAATTTACCTGCTGGCACACATTTGTCTTCTTCATATTCTGATCAGGCATGAGACCAAAGTGAATGTGTGGAAAGTGGGCCCACTGTCATACATAAAGTTTATGTCACACTCACATATCAAAAGATACTCCAAAATGGACTAGTAAAAACCTATCATTCATTTTGATTTCTGGAAACATAGCAGAGAAATACTATCATGCTCTTCTAAAAAATGGATTCTTGTGAATCTTAACTCACATGACTCTTTTCTTAAAACCATTTACATGTTTTTCGTATAAAAAAATCCATCCTTTTATAACTCATATTATTGTCTAACAAACAACCACTAGGGTTATTAATTACTTCCATGTAATAAAATCACGATAACTTCAAGACAAAATGGTATCACCATAATTAGTATCGCAACACCGGTACCGACCGTTATTTAAAACCTTAGATATTATATTATTATTTAAGTCAAGGAGAATCATACATTCTTGGCAGCTGCACTGAAGGCTTCCCTGTGAGTGATATCAGGATTGACAGACTTAATGCGTTGGATCTCATCTCTGCAGATTTATACATACATGGATCATGTTCAGATTTTACTTCACACTTGAATAACATTAACAAAGAAAAATTTAATACTATATATTAAATTCAAAAAACAAGTACAATAGTTTAAAATGAGTTGTTGTACTCACTTGATGAAGCGGTTGTATGCTGATGGAACTCTCTGTCTTTTCTCTGGAGCTGGACATTAACACAACATCATCAGATATTTTCAAAATCACTTTCATTAATGTTGAAATTTTCATTCTTTTAACTAGTTAGCCTCGTGAAAAAAGGACTGTGCCCTAGACTAGAGATTACAGTCTAGCTGTTCTTAAGTTCTTATGATAAAATAAGGTGAAAATATTTTATCTTTCTTAATATTTATAGAAGGATTATAACTTTTAGGGCAAGTTCACTTTAAGATATAGAAGGGTTTAAGGTAAATATAGATTATAAAAAATCTCACGTCTGTTTATGATTGGTGGCCTTGGAAGCTCATCAGCAACAGTCCTAGGAGGCATGGAAAACTCATTTGGTGTGTTTGTGAGGTTCATCATGAAATTTGGAACTTGGTTTGGCATCTCCTCCTGCTAAAAAAAAATATATAGTCAAGATTATACTGAAATAGCAATCAAACAGACAACAAGCTGCGCCGCGACGGTAAAAAGAGATTGAAAGTAAAATTTATAACTAACCAGAAGGTTATGAGTTGGGGAGAAGAAAGAGTGTCCGAGATGAAACTGGTTAGGAGATGGAAGAAGCAGTGCACGCATGTTAACAGGAAGGAGATTAGTGCAATGACCACATCTCACAGTAACAGTCTTGAACAAGCTAGTGCAAGGAACACTCACCTGCATGATAAATAAACAAAGTTAGAAAAATGGAGATAAAAGAAAAACCCTAGGAAGAGATGAAAAATGAGTGAGAAAGTGGGTGTATAGATATATATACAGCAAGGATGGTGTCACAAATGTTGCAGTGGACATAACAAAGTTGCTCGGAAGGAGGGAGGTGGTCCAAGGATAAAGAAGAGGAGGACATGATATGATAGATTATATTCGGTATTGATGATTGGTCTTTTGATTGAACTGATTGATTGATAGATGGATGGACAAGTTAACAAACACACTTAGGATATGCTTTTTTTGATTATCAGTTGTGAAAGAGAGGTGCAGAGAGACAGTTCATAGATAGAAAGTAAAGAGTGAGTGAGAGTGATATGATATTTATAAAGACCTAATTCTGTTCTATTCTTTTATTTATTTATTTATTTTTATCTTAATGAATTATTTAAGGGAGGGAACACTTCTCGATGTTTCTCTCTTTGTATTTTTTTGTTAGGTTGGAAACAATATAGTTTAACTTAGTATTTGAATATTTATTTATGTAATGTTTGGTGAAAACATTTGTGTAAAAAAACATTTATGTATTGTTTATACATTCATTCACATACACCAACACCATTGAAATTTGTTGCAAATGGTTGATAAGAAAGTCTGTAGTTAAGCTATATGCAGGTAAATATTAATTAGAAATTTTAAAAAAATTCTTAAAAATGTTTTTTTTTCTCCCAAAAAATGATTATAATCATTAGAAATTTATAAACACTAAAGAATGGGTGACTTCTGATGGTGCAATTTAAAATAGATTCCGGTTTGATCATTCTAGAAATGTTGTTGGTCCTCTAACTATAGGTCAGAGTCCAATTTGATCAACTTTCTTTTAAAAGTTTCAAATTGGTCCCATATATTTTTAAATTATTCCACGTTTGTCCTTTCCGTTAGAAAAATTAAAATTTTGCTTAAAATGTTGATTACATGGAATTCATTGGTTGATGTGTAATGTAATGAATGATGATGTGACACGATGTTGACTATTCAATACTCTTTAGTTGTATGACATAACACTCTTCAGTTGTCTTCTCTCATTTCCAACATATTTCAACCCTAGCGCAGAAGAGTGTTGGTTCAAGAAGACGAAGCAAACGAATTCCTTCAAGACGAAGACGATGCAAACGAGGTTAGTAACCAATTTCTTTCCTAATTCTAGGGTTTTTGTATTCTATATTTTAGGGATTTTTCTCCCCTAAACGAAATCTGTATTTTTTATTTTAGGGTTTTCCCCCTTTCGAAAACTAGGGTTGATGTACTCATTTTCTGTAATTTGCGTTTGTAGGTGATTTTGGTTTCAAATGGAAGAACTAATAACTCTTAACATTCACTATAGTGGTGAATTTTTGGATTATGAAAAAACTAATTATGTTGGTGGAAAATGCAATGAGTTAAGGGTAGATGTTGATAGGTGGTCGTATTTTGAGTTGATTGGTGTTTTAAAAGACCTAGAGTACACTCAGGTAGAGAATATATACTATAAGGATCCTACATTTGGAATTAATTTGCTAAAGGATGATAAGGGAGCTTTAGACATAGCTGTCTTATGTAGGGTTCACCTGAAAGTAGACCTTTATATTGAATACCCTATGTCCCAACCTGAGTATGTTGATGTTCCATTAGATGAACAACCATCAAACATGGAGGAGGAACCATTAAATGAAGAACCCCTAAACACGGTTATTCCTGAACATTATGACATTGTTGTAGAATTGGTTGAACAAGTAATGAAGGATGTAGATAAGCAACATGAGGAAGTCAATGTAGGTGAGAAACTGAATGCTGATGAGGGAGTCAATCTAGGTGAGGGAGTGAATGTTGATGAGGGAGTCAATCTAGGTGAGGAAGATGATGCTAGTGAGGGACTGAGTACAAGAGAGGGATTGAAGTCTGGTGAGGGTGTCAATCAAGATGAGAGAGTTGATACTAGTGAGAGACTGAAGACTAGAGGGAGTGTGAATGTTATTGAGGGTGTCAATCTTGATGAGGGAGTTGACACAAGTTCTGATGATGAGGATTTTTCATTTTTTATGATAGTTCTATGGAAGTATCATATATTGATTCTGATGTTGCCAACATGGTTAGTTATGATGATAACCTTGAAGGATGCAGTAACTTGAAGAAAAAGAAAGGGGGAGGACAAATTGTAGAGGATAGTGATGGTTTATATGATAGTGACTATTTAGATAGTGGATGTGATAGTGAGGACAATTTAGAACCAATGAATAAGAAACATCCCATATTTAAGCCTATAAATGATATGTCTGACTATAAGTGGGAGTTGGGGAGTTACTTTAATACCAAAAGTGAGTTTAAGGAAGCCATACAAACATATGCAGTTCAAAATGGAAAAGGTTTAAATTTGTTGAAAAATGACAAAAAAAAGTGAAGATTGTGTGTAAGGAAGGATGTGAGTGGGAGGCATATTGTAGATAGTTGTCTGATGAGGAGACTTGGCAACTTAGGAAACTAGTTGACATACACAATTGTCCTAGAGAGTATAATGTTAAGATGATAAGTACAAGATGGCTTAGTAAGAGGTTACAAAACTCTTTGAAAAATAATCCTAAACTCAAGCTGAAAGATATAAAAAAGAAGGAACTTAAGAGATGAAATGTAAGGGTCAACAAAACAAAGGCAATCAGGGCCAATTTTGTTGTAAGGGATATGGTGGATGGATCTTTCTTAGTAGATTACATAAGGATTTATGACTACTGTCATGAGATTTTAAGGACCAATCCTGGTTCTAATGTCAAACTCAACGTCACACATGTTCAAGAGGGAGCTGAGGATACAAGGCCTTATTTCAAGAGACTCTACATTTGATATGCTGCTTGGAAGAAGAGTTTCAAGTTTTGTAGGCCAATAATTTATGGATGATTTTTGAAGGGCATGTGTAGTTGTCAGATTCTGGCTGCAATTGGAACAGACCCCAATGACCAAATGATGCTTATTGCGTTTTTTGTGGTGAAAGGTGAGACTAAAGACAATTGAACATGGTTTTTGACCCTACTGGTTGATGATTTATGGGCAAGAGAAGAATGTAGGACTTATACATTCATCTCTGATCAACAAAAGGTACCACTATATTGCTTTATGAATACTAACTTGTTTTTTTGAACATTAGCTGTATATTATTCTGATTTGATATATGTATTTGCAGGGTCTACTTCCTGCTATGGATGAATTATTACCAGGTTTTGATCAAAGTTTTTGTGTGAGGCGCTTATAAAACAATTTCAAGAATAGATTTGCAGGAAAAATATTGAAGGGGATAATTTGGAGATCAGTTAGAGCAATTTACCCACAAGCTTGGGAAAGGGAGATGAGAGGTATGAGACAAATACATGAAGATTCCTACAAGCACATGATGTAGACACCACCAAGATTTTGGAGTAAGTCATATTCTAGGACCACCATAAAATCTGATATTGTGCTAAATAATATGTCAGAGGCATTCAACAATGTGATTGTAGAAGCAATGGAAAGACCATCAGTAACAATGTTAGAATAAATAAGGGGATATATAATGGAAAATTGGGAAGGAAATAGGTTGAGGTTCTCTAACTTAAGTGATAGGGATGTTTTACCAAATATCAAGAAGAAGTTGGAGAAAACCAGTAGCTACAGCAATTCATGGATAATAAGGTAACACTTATTTTTGTAAACATTGTTTAGATAGGTAGTATAACACTAATTCTTGTAAACATTGTTTAGATTAAATAGTATAACATTTATTCTTGTGTTTGTTTAGGATGTCAGCAGAGTATATATTTGAGGTGAGGCATATTGAGAACCAGGGTGATATCTTTGTGGTCGACCTGAAGGACCATGACTGTTCTTGCAGGAAATGGCAGCTGACAGGTCTTCCATGTGTCCATGGAATTACTTCATTGAAGGCTAGAGGTCTTTCTGCTGATGATTTTGTACTAGATTATTACAAGAAGGCTAGGTATCCTTAAACTTATGAACCAATAATATATCCATTTAATGGTACCAATTTATGGGTTAGGACTGAGTACCCTGATGTGCAGCCACCCAAATACGAGAAGATGTCTAGAAGGCCAAAAAAAGGAGGAATCATGAGCAGAGTGAGATTGATGCATCTGATAGAAAAATAAGGAAAACAGGTATGGTTTTGAGGTGTACAAGGTGCAAAAGAACTGGACATAACAAATCTACCTGTAAGCAGACACCACAAACTACCCAAGCATCTGCATCAGGCCAGTCAGCACATGTATCATAGTCTACTCAACCAACTCAGGCTTCTCAACCAACTCAGGTTTCTCAATCAACTCAGGCTTCTCAGCCAACTCAGGCTTCTCAAACATCTCAGACAACTCACAAGAGGATTGCACCACATGCTAGACACAAGCTTCCTTTTATAAAACCAACATGGGTTTCTAGAGGTCTCACTACAAGGCTGAGTGCATCACACAATGAAGTAGGTCCAACAACTAAGAGGACAACTCCTACTAAAAGGAACATCCCAAAGAAAACCTCTTAGAATTTGTATCTTAGGATCTGTTGTGTACTGATGTATTTTGACTTGTTATTTTGTGTAATGCTGCTATATAATGCTGCCATGTACTCTGCATTTTGTCAAAACTTAGAATCTTCTATGTAATGCTACTTAAGTTCTATGTAATGCTACTTGTTATGTGCAAAACCAATTACTTATCTGTTATGGTAAAAACCTGTACTTAAGTATCAACTTGTTATATGCAAAACATATGTATCAACTTGTTATGTGTCTGTCAGTGTTAAGGTATCAACTTAAGGTATGCACAAAATCTGTTATGTGCAAAAACATGTTATGTTCAAATTATATACAAAACTTGTTATGGTCAAATTATGTACACAACATGTTATGACCTATTATGGTCAAATTATGTACACAACTGTTATCAAATTATGTGAACAAATTAAGGCAACAAATTTTTATTATATTAAGGCAATAGCAACATCATAGAACCATTCAAAGAATCCACACCCAGAATTTATGTTTCCCTGTACAACAATGCTTTTCAATTAGAACATTAAAAAGAAGAATGTCAACCCAGGTGATGATGATAAAACATTACCTTAAAATGTTGACAACCCTAAAAAAGCTTTATGTAGTTGTTGGATGTTCTTACTTTTCGAAGAAAAACTAGGTCTCCACAACCACGCATAAACTTCCCAAAACTTGTATACACTTGTGGATCGAACTCAATTCTCGAAGAAAAAGATGAACCACGTGAGTCACTTATAATTTAAGGAATATTCTCGTTTCAATTTGAAGAAGAGGAATTTATGCTATAGCTTTTGGAATTGGTAATGAAAACGTGACCTAATTTTATAACAAACACAACACAATGAAGAATGAGAGTATGATTGTACATTTCACAATGTTACCTCAAAATACACATCATCATTTTTAACACCGTTAGCATCTATTTGACGGTTTGGACAAACGTGGAAGAATTTAAAAATGTATGAGACCAATTTGGAACTTTTAAAAAAAAGAGGACCAAATTGGACACTGGCCTATAGTTAGAGAACAAAAAAGGGTATTAAGCTTTGTGTTTTTTGGTTAGGTTGGAAACAATATAGTTTAACTTAGTATTTGAATATTTATTTATGTAATGTTTGGTGAAAAATTTTGTGTAAAAAAACATTTATGTATTGTTTACATTCATTCACATACACCATTGAAGCTTGTTGCAGATGGTTGATAAGAAATTCGGTGGTTAAGCTATATGCAGGTAAATATTAATTATAAATTTTAAAAAAATTCTTAAAAATGTTTTTTTTTCAAAAAATGATTAATATCATTAGAAATTTATAAACACTAAAGAATGGGTGGCTTCTGATGGTGCACTTTAAAATAGATTCCGGTTTGATCATTCCAGAAATGTTGTTGGTAGGGGAAGATCAAGTACGCTTAGGTCTTTGAGTCATGTAGAATATGTTATTCGGACAAAAATGGCTTCTTTCTTTTTTCGAACTTTTCTAATAATCCAGTGTGTAGAATTATGAAAGGATTAGAGGTGATAGTTATTGATCGTCTATGGATAAAAGATCTTTCTTTTAAATAAATCACTAGGAGGAGAGGTAAGTTTTAACTCTACCTTTCAGAGGTTGACATTAAGGAGGCAATTTGGGATTGTGACAACATCAAACATTTTGCACCAGATGAAATTAATCTTGGCTTTATCAAAGACTTTTGGGGAATCTTAAAAAATGAGTTTATGCGCTTTTTTCCTTCAGATTTTCACTGTAATGGAATATTGACCAAAGGCATAAATAGTTATTTTATTGCTTTAATTCCCAAAGATGAGAGTCATCAGCATTTGTCGGATTTTCGACCTATTTTGTTTGTTAACTGTCTATATAAAATCCTATCAAAGGTTCTTGCTAATAGGCCGACACACGTGATTGGAAGTGTTCTTTCTGAATTTCAGTGAGCTTTTGTTAAAGCACTACTACGAAAAACGCATTTAACAATGGTTGGGAATGATATTAAATGACGCGGGCGAGAGTGTTGTTATGTAGAGTGTTGTTGTATATACCATACCTGCAATCACAACCAATTATGCGTTGTAATAATCTGGAAAGCGCGCTACGTATCATGACATGTATTATAATGAATCGTTGTAATAAATATAATTGTCCTAGGTTCGATTACCTACAATGCCGTTTTGATATTTATTTTTTTCCTAGATAGAGCGTCAGATATTATAACGGTTATCAAATATAATCGTCGTTAATTTTCTGCAAAATTAACAAATATGATACACAGTTATGAAATACAACTGTCGTTAATTTTTCTGTAAAATTAACAAATATTATCCTACATTTATAATTAATCCCATTTCTTACCTATATTACTGTCCTCCATATCACAAGGTAGCAGAAAAATATAATCCACATTTACAGTGAATCAGATATACCACATTAGAGTGAATCAGATATACCACATTACATTGAATCAAAGCAAATAACTTATATATTCATAATATCACATTACAGTTTATCAGAACATAATTAAACTTACATATTCATAATATCACATTATAATTTATCAGAACACACATTACATAACTTCACATAATTGTAACTTGGTATATTGGTATCTTGTCTCTTTGATGTCTTGACTCTTGGCCTGATACTGTCTGGACTCAAAATACCTATGATTTCAAATAATTATACTTAGTAAGAATATACTTCTAAACTATAACATGTACAATTAATATATTATGAATAAATAATAATTTATGTACTTGTTAATTTTCCCATATGCCTTCTTCATGATCGAGTTATATAGCATGCACGACATCTCCATCATATGTGGTAGGAACTTATGTTGTGTAAGAAGGAGTGGACAAAATATCAAAACTTTCATCAATAAGAGGAATGTATTTTCCTTGGAGAAGGATTGACCATTTCTCCGATATGTCCGATGGAGCGGCAACATAGAAAACTTGTTTTGGTTGAGAAGCCATAATGAATAGTTTGATATTAAAAGATGTCTTGCCAAGGTCGACCCGGGTGAATCGTAAGTCATTAATGTCTACACCATTACTATCATTGGGAATCCAATTGCATTTAAATAAAGCCACTTTGAAAATAACATAATCAATCTCCCAAATCTCATCAATGACACCATAAAACGCGGTAGTTACCAATACCAGATTCTTATCTTTTGAACTTGAGAAATACATCGATTCTACTTCAACCATAATTACACTATTTTGCATTGTACTATGATCATCTTTTGCTTTTGTATAAAATGTACAATGACCGATGTCGTATGAACTCCAAGTAATGACACAAATTTTTGGCTCGTACGACAACCATTTAAGTATCTCAGATGTACTACGATCATTAGATACACTTTTATTAATCCAATCCATGAATCTATTGTTATGATATATCAACAACAATTTTTCACTCATTCGGGGACATTTTTTCTTCAAAAGTCTTTTGTGAGATTCTATGAAAGGTTGAACCTCATCTATATTATTCAATATATAGAAATGTGCTTGAATAACTACATCTCGAGCCATTGAACTAACATCTAGCCCTTCAATACCTCTTCCGTCCATGTCAGCATGACAGAACTTTGGAATTCATATAAAATCTGCATCCGACAAATAGTTTGTATAAAACTCAAAAACTTCTTTTGTGATGTACCTTTAAACAATCAAAGCTTCCGGTTAGTGATGATTCTTCGTATATCCTTTAAAGATCTTCATATATCGCTCTATTGGATACATTCACCTCAAATAATCGGGACCACATATTCTGATTTCTCTGACGAGATGAACAAGTAAGTAAAGCATGATGTTAAAAAATGATGGCGAAAAATACATCTCCAATTGACACAAGATTATGACAGCTTCGTCTTCTAATTCATCCAATTTTTTGAAATCAAGAAATTTATTACATATGGAATTGAAGAATAAACACAATATCGTTATAGTTATTCTCACATTTTTTGGAAAGATCCCACGGATAGCCACTGGTAGAAGTAGTTGTATCAATAAATGACAATCATGAGATTTTAAACACATTAAATTTAGATCTTTCATTGATACAAGTTTCTTGATGTTTGATGAGTAACCTTGAGGAACTTTAATACCTTGAAAACACTCACAAAACATCTTTTTTTCATTTTTAAATAAAATGTGACATGCTGGAGGCAGATAAGTTCTTTTACCTTTCTCTATTGGAGCCAACTATTTTCGTATACCCATCTTTTCCCTATCAAGACGGAAAGCCTTTCTATCTTTAGTCTTTCCCGGAATGTTTATAAGTGTGCCAATCAAACTATCACACACATTTGTATCCACTCACATCACATGAAGATAATGTCTAACATCACGACTTGATCAATATGGAGGTATTCAAGAAGATGGGCCTCTTTTTCCATATAGTTTTCGTAACCCCACCTTTTTCTTTTTTTAGTTTACCACCTTTTCCTTTTTCTCTCTTACCACCTTTTTCTTTTTCTCTCTTCTCAAAGACAACATTAATGTGTTCCTGTCGTTGATAAAATTCATCCCCTGTTAAAGGTATAGGAGTCTCACCAAACTCTTGCTCTCCATTAAAACCCTTTCGCAATCTACGATAAGGATGACCCGGTTTTAGAAATTTTCGGTGCCCAGGGTAATATTTCCTTTTTCCAAACTCAAGTTGGTGATAACAAGTATCATCTTCACATATAGGACACACTCTATGTCCTTTGGCACTCTATCCAACCAAGTTACCGTAAGTCAGAAAGTCATTAATTGTGCAAAATAACATTGCACGCATATTAAACTTTTCCCCAGAATATGCATCATTAACTTCAACGCCTTTTTCCCACAAGAGTCGTAAATCATCAATTCATGGACTTAGATAAACATCTATGTCGTTACCAGGTTGTCACAGTTCAGAAATCATCATATTTAACAATATGTGCTTGCACTTCATGCACAACTAAGGAGATAGGTTGTAAATAGTGAGAAGAACATTCCACGAAGAATGATTAGTGCTCAGATTACCAAAAGGGTTCATTCCATAGGTGGCTAGCCCAAGCCTAAGGTTTCTTGGCTCGACTCCAAAATTTGGAAACAACAAATCAATTTTCTTCCATTGCAACGACTCAGCCACATGGTGAATGTTTTCATCACAAATCCTTTCATCTGCATGTCATCTAAGATTCTTTGCATCCTTCAAGTTAGCAAATAGTCGCTTTAATCGTGAAACTATTGGAAAGTACCATAACACTTTAGTGGGAGGATGCTTCCTACTAACATTGTCATAGTCATTGTCATCACCATTGTTCACCTTGTAACGCGAAACACCACATTTCGGACATTGACACAAGTCTTCATACTCTTTCTAGTATAATAAGTAATCATTAGGGCAATCATGTATCTTGATATACTCTAGACCCATTGAACACAATATCTTATTGGCCTCATAACAACGATACGACATTTTGTTATCTTTTGGTAACATTTGCTGTAGCAATTCAAGTAATTTCGTGGAACTTTTATCCGACCATCCATTTATTGCTTTCAAATTAAATAACTTTAATATCGTTGACAATCGTATGAACTCTGTGCATACCTTATATAAAGGGGTGTCTTTATCACTACATAAAGTATCATAAATATGATTCTTAAAAGAAGATTCTCCTATATCATGGAACGTATCCTCTAGTTGATCTTCCATATATTTATCCTCATCCAATCTTTGACTTTGTGACGCCTGAGTTTCCTCATTATCCACCTCACCATGTCACGTCCATGTTGTATAATTTTTACATATACCATCACAACAAAGGTGATTGTGTATTTCTTTCTTTGTACCCTTTTTGATATTTTCACAAACAACACAAGGACAATAAAAGATACCCTTATTGCCGAGAATATGTTTATCAGCGTATTCAAGGAATTCACAAACTACTTTCTCATAAACATGACCTAATCTATTGGCTTTCATACAACTACGATCCCTTACAAATTCTGAAATTTATACATATTTAATGATGTGAATGAAACTTCTCAAGCATATGCATATACAACATGAACAAAGATAAAATCAATATACAATATGAATGTAAAGCATATGAAATAACTCCTTCTGACTTGAGCATATACAATACGAACATAGAAAAAAGGAATGAAGATATTGAAGAATACCTAGTTGTAATCAAATGAACATAAGGAATGAAGATGTTGAAAAGTACCGTATGTTGAATCTGAAGAATCAAATGAATGAAGTTACTTCGAATCTGAAGCAACAAATGAATATTGGTAAAGAATACCTAGTTGTAATCAAATGAAGATGTTGGAGTACCGTTGTCGTCTCTGTCGTCTCTGGCTCGCTTGTTCGATTAGGGCTTCTCATGAAAGAAATACAGAATAAGTTTTATTTTAATTTAACAGTAAAGCTTTTAATCTCGGTTGGAAAACAAACCGTAGTGGAATCTTAAACCTATAACAACAATTGTTTAATATAACCGTCGTCAAATAATTTACAATTTATTTTTAAAATAATGGTATTAAGTGACTCACGATAAATATTAATAAAAAATGGAAAGAAACGTAGTTGCAGGGAATCAAAGCTTGTTACATTTTTATTTATTACTATGGTTGTTTGGCATAACCGTTGTAAAATAATTTACAATTTACCTTTTAAATAATGGTATTAAGTTACACACGCTGAATGTATCCTAAAAAATGGAAAAAATATAGATGTTGGGAATCAAATCGTTCTACATTTTATTTATTATAACGGTGGTTCTATTCAACCGTCATTAAAAGAGTGATATTCATCCAGCTTTTGATTGGGCACGAAATTTTTAACCTATTACAACGGTGTAAAAGGATGTGTTGTAAGTTTGGCGTTGTTGTTTTAGCGTTTTGTAGTAGTGAAGATAGGCAGATCATGGATGTCATTCTTATAGTTAATGAAATAGTAGGCGATGCACATAGTTTGAAAAAATTATTATTATTATTATTATTTAAGGTTGATTTTGAAAAGGCCTATGTTTCGATGGATTGGTTGTATTTGGATG
Source organism: Lathyrus aphaca (assembly GCA_963966055.1). NCBI lineage: Eukaryota > Viridiplantae > Streptophyta > Magnoliopsida > Fabales > Fabaceae > Lathyrus > Lathyrus aphaca. The sequence continues at coordinate 486,278,601 of OZ014522.1, forward strand.
ATGTTATGTGTAAAATGAATTTTCCGACTCTGTGACAAAAGTGGATATATTTGAGTATATTACTACGGTAACAACATTTGTACGTACTTGTGAACGGTAGCCCAACTGATGAGCTTAGGGTGGAAAAAGGTCTTTGTCAAGTTGACCTGATTTCCCCTTTTCTCTTTCTAATAGTGGTGAAGGGTTACATGTTTTGATGAATATTGTAGTGTAAAAAAAGTATACATGATATAGGATGAAGCCGCAAAATGTTATTATTTCTCATTTACAATTTGCTGATGATAAGCTATTGGTGGAGGTTATAAGTTGGGCAAATTTTCGAGCTTTGAAGGACATATTGATTCTTTTTGGAGCTATATCGAGATTAAAATATATCTTTCATTAAAGTATGTTGTTTGGGTTCAACGTCTCATAATCTTAGTTGCATCAGACAACGATGGTTATGAACTGTAAGCATAATCGATTATTTTTTTAATATATATTTGGGTCTGCCTATTGGTGGAGATTATAGGAAGCTTAATTTTTTGTATCCTCTAATTAATCGTATCAAAAGACAATTGTCAAGGTGGAAAAGTCATTTTCTCTCTATGGGGAGTCGCTTGATTCATATTAAGTTTGTCATGTCCTTTATTCCGGTCTATTTTATTTCCTTCTTCAAGGCTCCCTTATGTTTGATATCTTCTCTCTATGAGAAGGCAAGTCTTTGGTATAGGATTTAGTGTGTTTAGTGTGGTAATGAAAGGTGCAATTATGTTTTGGGGTGGTGGTGGTTCTGTCTGGAGGATAAATTTTAAAAGCATATGGGAAGGTGTCGGTTGGTTGATAGAGGGTGGTTGTTTGATAACATTGATCAAAGAATATGAGATGGATATTCTACTTTATTTTGGATAGATCATTGGCTTGATGGTACAACTTTGAAGGAAATATTTAGTAGGCTATTTGATTTAGATGATAATAAAAGGGCAATAATAGTAGAAATGAACAAGTTGGAGTGAAGTGAGAATGGTGAGGCATGGAAGTGGCATATGAGGTTTCTGGTTGGGAGAATAAGTTAGTTAGGGAGTGTATTAAATGTTTAACCTCAGTTGTTTTGCAGGTGGATGTAGAAGATCGCTGGGATTGGATTACATATCCTTCATATAACTACACGGTCAACAATGCTTATAAAAAAATTGTTTGAAGTTGACATAAACAACAATCAGGATAACTCCTTATTTTTATGGTTCAAGACCATGTCGCTTAAGGTATCTATTTTTGTCTAGCGGTTGTTTCTGAATTGTAGTATGAATAAGGATAATCTGGCTATGAGGCAAATTCTTGCCATGAACGATAAAAAAAAAGTGTGGTAAATTGTGGAGTGGATGAAGACAAAGATCATTTGTTTATAACATATGATTTTTTGGTAGGTTGTGGCCTATTATTCTTAATTGTTTAGGGTACTCTACGACATCCCAAGCAACATTTTGGGATCTTCTATTACAGTTTGGTGGGCTTGGTGGTTTTTTGAAAAATATTTTATTAGCTTTTAGCACTATTTGGTTCACGGTGGTTTGATTTATATGGAAAGAGAGAAATAGGCGTATTTTCCATAATAAAGCGAAACAATTGTTGGTGTTATCTGAAAAAGTAAAGGTTCAGCCGTTTGGGTGGTTAAAGTCGAAATATGTTACTTTTGATTGTGATTACTAGTTATGGATGTTCAATCGTTTATCTTGCCTATCAATTCTTCTGTAGACCACTTTTTGTTGTGTTTTTTTTTCCAGAATTTTTGAATTGAATTTTGGATTCTTTCTTGTCATTTTTGGTATGTCTTGTGTTGGATTGACTTGTTTTGGTTGGTTAAAAAAGTTGGGACAGGTCTTTCGACTTTCTTTAGGGAATACCCTTTACTACGTAACATTCCTCTATGGTTTAGGCTTCAAAGACTTTTCTCTATTTTTCAAATTCCTAAATGGATGGCAGTTGAGGTATCCAGGTGAGTTCAGTGGTTGATCTATGTGGACCACAAAGGGAGAAGGTCGTTCTATGTTAATGAAGAACCTTTAATTGCTCAGTTTTTTCCGATTCTCTAAGAGGTTTGTCTCAATGCGAAAAATGGCATGTGGATTTGGAGAAACATTAAAGATGGCTCCTACATTATGGTGTTTGTTTACCATACTAGTATGGAGTTGGTCATATTTCTTAGGAGCTTGTAGCAAATGTTTTCCCAACTCTTCCTCTGATTTGGGAAAGTTAGGCCCTTCTAAGGTGGTGGTTTTTTTCTATCAACTTCTGCGAGATACATTTAATGAAAATATATTCAAGCGAAATGTTATTGAATCAGAGGGTACCGTATGTGTTCTTTGTGGGAATCGGGTTGAGTCAACTTCTCGTTTGTTCGTAACTTATAGTTTGGCTTCCAGTGTCTAGTACAAATTTTTAGATGATTATGAGCAGTGTTTTAAAAACCGGACCGGAGCGGCCGATCAACTGGTCGAACCGAGAACCGGCCAGGTAATTGGTCTGGTTCGAATGTTGAATCACTTATGTCATTGAACCGGTGCAAACCGATAAAAAACGGTGTAAATCGAGAAAATCGAAAAAATCGGCGGTTTAATTGCAATTTTTTTTAATTATTTTATTATTATTATAATTAAAAATTAAAATAAAAAATGAAATAAATGAAATAAAAAATTAAAATTAAATTAAAATATAAAAGAAATAAATAAATAAATAAATAAAACAGAGTAATGATATCATTGACGAAGAAATTGTTGCAGATGCGGTTGATTTTACTGCAAATTATTTTAATATTAAAGAAGGAGATCCAAATATTGAAACAATTTTCTCTCCTTTAAACTAATTTTGATACACATTTAAGTTATTTGTTATAAACTATTTAATTAAATTATATTGTAATTAGATTTTGTTTGCAATTAGATCTTATAATTTTATACTATTTTGTTAAGTGTGATATTTTTATTTAAAATTTGAATTTAGATTATGAACTTGTGAATTTATGATATAATATTTTAAAAAAATTTAAGTGTTATTTATATTTTGTAGAGATCGAATCATCCGGTTCGACCAAGTTTATACATATATAATTTTTTTATAATAAAAACCTTTTTATTTAACCGAGTTATCCGATTTAATCCGATTTGATCATGCAATTTAACCAATAAACAAGTGATCTAATATCCTCACCGATTTGATGACCGATACAGTTTTTAAAATATTGATTATGAGTTCATTCGGCTTTTCCTAGAAATATTAGGTTATTAGTTTTTTTTAGTTTTTCTTTTCTCTAGTTACTAAAGCTATGTTTAGGAGTTGATTTATTTTGATTTGAGATGCAGTGGTGTAGTTTATATGATTTGTCCCTAATGATAAGTATCTTGTACTGGTTGACTTTATTGTTTGTTCCTTTGGGTTTGTTTACCCTTCATTTTTAAGATATTATTTGATCATTAGAAAAGTTCGATAATCCAAAAAATGAGTTGAATCATAAGTTAAAAATCTCACCGATTGAATAATTGTCACAACACATATCGATCGACATCCATCACCATCATAGTTATGAACAAGTGATATATGCAAAGGGTTTGATTAGTACATGAGCATGGCAAAGCTATTATTATATAATAATTATAACAACATACTATGAACAATATATGTGGTTGGAATTCCAATGGGAGAGAGGCGGCAGATGTGGGGGAGAGGAGCCAGAAAGGGACGTGTGCATGGGGTGATAGCTTTCACACACTCACCTGTTGTTTTCAATAGTTAAAGAGGGTCTTGTCTTGTGGTGTTTTATGATATCAAAACCAACTTTTTCAAATAAATTTTCCTAAATTTCCGAACAAAAGAACAACCAAAACCCCACTTGCCACTATCTCTCTTCCGTTTCCTTAGGGCTCCTCCCTCATTCAACACTCAGTGTAACTATAGAAACTCCATAATATAACACCTTCTCCATTTTTATATTATTATTTATGAAAAAGAGATAAACATGCATGTTTACTTTTCTTGATTTGACAACACCCCTCTCGCTGAACCCTAACACAGTTCTGATACGCATTTAAGTCAGTAAAAAACATATCAGTCTGCACACTTTCCTCTTCCTCCTCCTCACCACCTTTGTCCTTTACTATTTTCTTCAAACTTCATCTATTTTACATTTTTCTACTGTTTACTATTTTTAATTTAAACCTTCTCTTTTATTTTATTTTCGTGTGAAATTTATGCTTGTCAACTCTTTTCATCATCCATATATTGATTGATTTGAAGGGAGATCTCATCAGAAACCAACTCTATTATCTCTATGCTCATGTAAGCTAGCCTCAATAGGTGTCAACACAAAATTCATACTTCTTTTTCATCTTGCATCAACTGTGCCTCCCTAATATAATTTCCATATTCCCAAAGGAAAATAATTACTGTGACTATACGAGTCCGACCCACCAAACATGCACGTTTTGCAAACATTTTTTAAGATGGATCAAGATTTTAAATCTACATATTCCGTCTGATGCATCATATTTTTTTTTGCATGCTTTTGCGGATATAGATATAAACAAGATATTTTCAATTTTTGTTTTTGCAATTATTAAATTTTGAGAAAAGGCCAAAAATTTAGACTCGCACTGTTTTTTCGGGTTTTTGCATACTTTCATTCCTAAAAATAACAAAAATAACATGAACACTTAGAAGATAAAATACCAAACTGATATGGATTCTTGAACTAAAAAGTTCCAACAATTTGGAAAATATTTAGGGTGGTTTTGTATTTGCAACATATAACAAATTATTGCACATTCAATATTTTCTCTCTCTTGATAAAGTTGACCAAAATTTATGAATCTTAATATAGTCCTATCTCTAAATTGAAAAGCATGCAAGTGAATATAGAAGATGTGTGTGGCCAAAATTCACATTAAACATGAAGTACAAGGGGACACAAACATATGAATGTGTATGTCTACAAATGTTGTAACCGTTGAATAAAATAATATTAACAACATATTCAATATTTCATGGTGTTTGGTATGAAGTAGTATTCCACAGTTTATATTATGTACAGCAGTATAGTACTAGACCAGTTGCAGTAATTGAAAATGGAAAATTTGAATCATCTATGGCACTTCTTATGTGTCATTCTTCTTTTAATTAAAAAAGAATATTTAAGAAAATAATAGATTGCATATGCTCACACAAATCAATGCACTAATAAGTTCATTGATTTATATATTTATATAAATCAATATTTAAGAAAATGAAAATTGATTTAACCTTTTACTCATATTTGGAATCTATGATGTGACTGTTAGTACTCACGGTGAGAACTAATAAATAATAACTGTTGGCAATATTATAGCTTTGCTAGTCTATTCAAACCGTACAATGCAATAGAACTAGCATGTTTTGTCAACATTATGGCTGGCTCTTTCCATTAATTAAGAACTCATTCTTGTTGCCTCTTCATCACTAAACCATGCCAGAGAACCATAAAACATGAATCCATTTTCTTCAATAGTGAAAACAATAATATTATGGTGGGTTTGTTAAGATTATTTGTTCAGAATATATAAACAGATAGATAAATGAAATAGGAATCGTACAATATTTTCTTGGAAAAATAGTAATAACACATGCTTCCGGTAAAAATTGTTTTTTTTTTGTAGTTTTTTTTTTATAACTTTAATAAAAAATATTATAATGAAATCGGTATTTTAATAATAATAGTTTACTTTTTTTGTGTGAGTAATTTAAACTTTTGATGTATATAATAATATTTTCCATAAGAAGTGTAAAATAATTAAATCTTTAATATTTTTTATAAAATAGAAAATTTGACATTGACATCATATTAATAGAGAAAACGAAAGTACAGATGATGATAGTATAGAAATGAAGTCTCCGTATGACGGGTGCACTTGCCTTTGACATGTATCATGTTATAGTTAATGTGATCAAGATATGAATATTAATAGTATTGTTTAATTTACGTGTAAAAACTTTATATATTACATCATGTTTTTAGCCGATCAAAAATATCTCGGATGAACTAATGCGACAAACAATAATGGTATCAATTATTTTTAGTACTTTTCTTTGACTCTTCTATAATATATATATATATATATATATATATATATATATATATATATATATATATATATATATATATATATATATATATATATATATATATATATATATATATATATATATATATATATATATATATATATATATACACACACACACACGAGGGAACAAGTTTCATATACAATTTTGTTTCGCTCTTTTTTACTTCATATATTGACTTAAGAGTTGAAGTGTTAACATTGCACGTACTTCTACTCCACCACATTGGAGGTTATGATCCACCGTCATTTCTGTTCAACTTCTCACTTATAGTTTCAAGATAGAACGGTGGCGCCGTTTGTAGGAATCAACTATTGATTCCTACGTTTTCCACAAATTCACATTCGTTATTCAACTTTCGTAGTTTGTAACTCCTTCCAATACTAGAAAAAGCATCTAACGTAACATGATATTACCTCAGTCATAAAGACAATCGTTGTAAGAGTTCTTATTTATACGTCTGCAAATCTTTTTCTTTTATTAGTAAGTCATTTCACTACAATCCACATTAGTAATTGTAGTGATATGGTGAGGCATACATGCTTCGAATCTCAGTACCAACAATTTTCCTTTTTTTGGTTACTAATGAATGTGTCACATATAATCATAATATTTGTTTTAAAACTAAAATATCTTTCATTACAATATATAATAGCAACTGTTGTGATATGTACATGCATGTTATCACGTCGTTTAGATCAACCGTGTTGAAATGTATAACAGACATTTAAGTAAATGTTCACTCATTCAAGATATAATGTAGTCAGACTCTCTCAAAATAAAACTCTAACACACTTTCACCTCTCATCTTAACAACGAACGGTTGCATACCATATCTTCGCAAAATTCCAACATATCATTTTCATGTCTTACAGATCAAGAAAATGTATTACATGAAACTCACTTCTTTCATTTCCTCATCACATTTCAGGTACATGAGATGTTTCCACATTTTATGTTGTTGTTGATTTTTTTTATTGATATGTGGCGTATGTAGTTTAAGGGATGTTGTTATTGATAAAAGATGTATGTTATTGGTAATGTATGTTGGATGTTGTTGAATGTATGTTGTTGATAATTTGTTTTTGTTAATAAAAGTTATATGTTTTATGTTGTATGTTGTATGTTGTTTAACATATGTTGTTGTTGTTGTTGATAAAAGTTGTATGTTGTTGGTAATGTATGTTATATGTTGTTGATGATTTTGTTTTTGTTGGTATTTGTTGTACGTTGTTGTTGATAAAAGTTGTATGTTGTTGAAAATAAAAGTTGTAGGTTGCATGTTGTTTAAGGTATATTGCTGATGATTTTGTTTTTGTTAATAAAAGTGGTATGTTTTATTGTGTATGTTGTTTAAGCTTTATTGATGACGTATGTTGCTGGTAAGGTTTGTTTAATGACATTTCTTCTAATTTGTAGCTTCATTATGTTCAGTCAACATGTCATAAAAGATAATTTTATTATATCGCATGTTGTTTGAGCATTTTTCCAACCCTTTACCGAATATATAATATTTCGAATTGAATTATAAATTTATAATATGAGATAGTAAATTATATTAGAAAAAAATTCCATTAATCAATGTTATATGAGATTTCTTCAGCCCATTATCCGCATTTCTCTCTTTTATTAGAAAAAATTATAATATGACACTCTTGGGTGACATGGGCATAGTTCCTGGGGTGGTTATTCCTTACAAGTTCAGGCCACCTATTTTTGATAAGTAAAATGGTAACTCTTGTCCTAAAACTCACCTGAAGGCGTTCTACCGAAAGATTGCTGCCCATACTAGGGACGAGAAACTCTGGATGTATTATTTCAAGGATAGTCTCTCCGGAGGATCATTGGAATGGTATATGAAGTTGGAAAGAATCTCAGTAAGAAGCTGGAAAGAGTTGGGAAAAGCTTTTCTTAAACAATATCAGTATAACATTGACATGGCGCCTAGTCGCACTCAGCTCCAGAGTCTGACACAGAAAGGTTCAGAGAGCTTCAATGATTACGCACAGAGGTGGAGTGAAGTGGCCGCCAGGGTGCAACCACCCTTGCTAGAAAGAGAAATGGTGGACCTTTTCATGGACACCCTTCTTGGGCATTTCATGGAAAGGTTGGCTGGGTGTTATTCAAGAAGTTTTTCAGATATTATCTTAATTGGCGAAAGGATAGAGAGTTGGATTAAACAGGGAAAGATCCTGAATGGTGGATCTTCAACTTCTGATATCAAGAAACCTTTCTTGAAGAAGAGGGAAGGAGATACTGGGACAGTGTATGCACAGAGAGGCGGAGGTAATAGAGGTGTTTATCAGCAAGTGGCTCCTGTCATTATCTCAGCTCAGCCTATTCAACGACAAGTTCAACAACCGCAACAACAACGCCAACATGGTTATTAGCAGAGGGCTCCCCGTCCCTATTATTCTCAGAAGACCAGAGAAAGGCAGTTTGAAACTCCACCTATGTCTTATTCACAACTCCTGAAGAATCTCCTCCAGATCCAAATGGTTCAGCTCAGAACTTTACAACCTCCGAAGCCGGGGCAGCTCCCCTAAGGTTATGATACAAACGCTCGGTGCAAATTCCATTCTGGAGCCCCCGGACATACCACAGAATACTGTAAAACCCTGAAGTATGTAGTCCAAGACTTGTTAGATTCCAAAGCGATTAACTTTGCTCCCACTCCGAATGTGATACAAAATCCCATGCCTCCTCACGGAGGTACAGTTGGGGCAATTGATGACGGAGAGAATCTGAATTTGGTGCGTGATGTCAGAGACCTGCAAACTCCGTTGAGTACTGTCAAAGCTTGTTTGGCACAGAAGGGTATCTTTCAGGGTTGTAAGCATGATTATCCAGGGTGTGCTAAAGCTCCTAATAGCTGTGAGAAGTTGAAAAAGGCGGTGCAGAGTATGATTGATGAAGGGGTCCTTCAGTTTGACAACGTTGCAAAAGAAAAAGACTTTTCTACAGTAACTATTTTCTACGATCCATCCCAAGTTCCTCCTCAGGCCAGAGTAGCACCAATAACTATCACTACTGCAGGTTTAATGATGTACTAGAGTGATAAAGCCATCCCATGTAATTACGAAGGTGAAGTGTATTATAACGGCCAGAAGCAAGATTTGGCCACACCTAGTATGTCTCCAGCTCAAGTAGAGAATGTTGAAGTAGGAGGCTTTACTAGAAGTGGAAGATTGTTCGCGTCGGAGACACTGAGAAATAGTGTAATACCACCCAGAGATACTGCAGAAGCCCAGGCTAAAGCCAGGGGGAAGCAACCAGTAACTGCTAATGAGCCTACACCAGTGGCTGATCTAGACATTACATTTGATAAAGAAGCTGAAGAATTTTTTAGAGTCATCAAAAAGAGCGATTATAAAATTGTGGACCATTTACAACAGAATCCATCAAAGATCTCCATCTTGTCTTTGTTAATGTGTTCTGACTCTCACAAAAAAGCTCTCTTGAACATCCTGAACAAAGCATATGTACCTCAGGATATCTCGGTGAACCAATTAGAAACTGTGGTGTCCAGTGTCAAAGCCTGTCACGGATTGAGTTTTACTGACATGGATCTAACATCTGAGGGTCGTGCTCACAATCGGGCACTGCATATTTCTTTGGAGTGTAAATGTGCGATGTTATCTCATGTATTGGTGGATACCGGATCATCCCTGAATGTTCTTCCCAAGAAGGCATTAATGAAGTTGGATTATGACGGAGTGATTTTGAAGCCCAATGACCTGGTGGTTCGAGCGTTTGATGGATCGAGAAGATCAGTGTTTGGGGAAGTGGACTTGCCAATCAAAGTAGGTCCACAAATCTTCAACACCACATTCTATGTAATGGACATACAGCCTGCATATAGTTGTTTACTGGGGAGGCCCTAGATACATTCGGCAGGGGCAGTATCGTCCACGCTTCATCAGAAATTGAAATTCGTATGGGAAGGGAAAATCGTAACAGTCTGTGGAGAGGAGGATATCTTCATCAATCATCTGGCTTCATTTAAATATGTAGAGATGGACAGTGAAATTGTTGAGACTCCATGTCAGGATTTCGAGCCCCTGAAGAGTAAAATAACATCCTCATCAGCAGCTTCTTCCGAAGAGTCAAAGAAGGGAGTCTCCATAGCATCTTACAAACATGCTCTGAAGGTGGTGGAGTCAGGAATGCGAGAAGGCTGGGGCAATCCAGTGGAACTATCAGAAAAGAAGGATATGTTTGGTGTTGGCTACCAGCCTGGGCAGTCTTCATCTGAACAGAACGCCAGAGGTCGTCAAGGCCCGATTACCTTCACAAGTGCAGGAATAGTTGATTATGGGAATATCAATGCAGTGCAAGACGACACGGTTGATAGTGATTGTGACTTAGACGAGTGGATCAGATCTTGTGCTCCAGAGACTCAGCTTAACAATTGGTCATCTGAAAGGCTCATTTCAGTCACTTCCTTTTAAGAGTAATGATTTTTGCTTTTTTTTTCCTGTACTCAAGCGCTATGTCTTCCCCGAGGCATAATATCTTATTGTAAGGGTTCTTTTGTTCCTAACACAATACCATAATCATTAATAAAGCTGACGTTTTGAATTCATCCATGTTATTCCTTGTCTTTCATTTTTTCTTTTGTTTTCAAAAAAGAAAGAAAAGTTTTAAAAGATGGCAATGTTTTTTCAAACTCCTTCTAAAGCCTTGCATGAATCATCATTCATGCAGGTGATCTTCACCTGACCTTATCAATGACGACCCTGCTATGGCTAAGTGTGACTTTGACAATCTGATTTACCAAGTCGATGAGGAAGGTGAAGAAGATTGCGAACTACCTGAAGAGTTAGCCAGATTACTGAAACAGGAAGAAAAGATGATTCAGCAACATGAAGAGGCCATCAAAGTGATAAACTTGGGTACCGAAGAGGACAAGAAAGAAGTCAAGATCGGGGCCACGTTAGAGGAATCTATCAAGACTCGTCTAATTGCCATGATTCGAGAATATGCTGATGTCTTCGCCTAGTCTTACCAGGACATGCCTGGTTTAGACACATATATTGTGATGCACAAGCTTCCTTTGAGAGAAGACTGCCCGCCAGTGAAGCAAAAGTTGAGGCAATCAAAATCAATTTGATGATGGTTTCTTGGCTGTGACCAGTTACCCTCCCTGGGTTGCCAATATTATGTCGGTCCCTAAAAAAGATGGTAAAGTCAGGATGTGTGTAGACTACAAGGACTTAAATCGGGCCATCCCTAAAGATGACTTCCCTCTGCCTCATATAGGTGTGCTTGTTGATAATATTGCTCAGTTTTCTGTGTTCTCTTTCATGGACGGGTTTTCAGGTTATAACCAGATTAAGATGTCTCCCGATGATATGGAAAAGACTACCTTCATCACGCCTTGGGGCACCTTCTCTTATAAAGTCATATCGTTTGGTCTGAAGAATGTTGGAGCCACTTACCAACGGGCAATGGTGACGCTATTTCACGACATGATCCATCATGAGATTGAGGTCTATGTTGATGATATGATAGCAAAATCCCAAACAAAGGAAGAGCACTTGGTCAATCTAACAAAGTTGTTTGACAGACTCCGGAAGTTCAGATTGAGGTTGAATCCGAACAAATGCACTTTTAGGGTACGCTCCGGCAAGCTACTAGGCTTCATTATTAGTGAGCGGGGAATTGAGGTTGATCCAGCCAAAGTAAAAGCCATCCAGGAGATGCCTGAGCCAAATACTGAAAAGCAAGTACGTGGTTTCTTAGGGATACTAAACTACATTGCACGGTTTATCTCACACCTAACTGCCACATGTGAGCCTATCTTTAAGCTTTTGAGGAAAAATCAGGCTATCAAGTGGAATGATGACTGCCAGCAAGCCTTTGACCGAATCAAGGAGTATCTGCTAGAACCTCCAATTCTCATGCCTCTAGTTCCAGGGAGACCTTTGATTATGTATCTTACTGTGCTTGAAGGACCGATGGGATGTGTGCTGGGTCAGCAAGACGAGTCTGGTCGAAAAGAGTACGCCATTTATTACCTTAGCAAAAAGTTTACCGATTATGAGACACGCTACTCACTACTCGAGAAAACTTGCTGCGCTTTGGCATGGGCTGCTCGCTGACTAAGACAATACATGTTAACTCACACCACTTTCCTGATTTCCAAGATGGATCCTGTGAAATATATCTTCGAGAAGCCGACTCTAACAGGAAGGGTAGCCTGATGGCAGATGATTCTAACGGAGTATGATATCCATTACACTTCACAAAAAGCAATCAAAGGGAGTGTATTGTTAGAATACCTGGCTCAGCAACCAATTGACGATTATCAACCCATGAAATTCGAGTTCCCGGATGAAAACATCATGTTCCTCAAGTTGAAAGACTGTGAAGAACCACTTCCGGAGGAGGGGCCAGACCCTGAATCCAAATGGAAGTTGATGTTTGACGGAGCTGTGAACATGAACGGAAGCGGAGTAGGTGCTGTCATTATCTCACCAGAGGGTGTCCATACACCTTTAGCTGCTCGGTTGACTTTCAAATGCACTAATAATGAGGCAGAATATGAAGCTTGCATCATGCGGGTTGAAGAGGCAATCAACTTGCGAGTCAAGAACCTGAAGATCTTCGGAGATTTTGCTATGGTGGTGAACCAAGTCAATGGCAAATGGTTAGTTCATCAACCTCACTTGGTTCCTTACAGGGATTATACCAGGAGGTTGCTAACCTTCTTCACAAAGGTCAAGTTGAGTTATATTCCCCGAGATGAAAATCAGTTCGCTGATGCTCTAGCAACTTTGTCATCCATGATTAAAGTTTTCCAAGAGAACTTCGTGCCTCGAATTATGGTCTCTCGTCTCGAAAGACCTGCCTATGTCTTTGTAGTTGACAGTGGTGAAGATAACAAACCTTGGTATCATGATATCAAACAATTCTTGAAGTCTCAAGAATACCCGACCGGGGCATCCAGTAAAGACAGGAAGACTCTAAGAAGGCTAGCAGGTGGATTCTTCTTGAATCAAGATGATGTGCTTTATAAGCGAAACTTCGACATGGTTCTGCTCAGATGCGTGGATAGACACGAAGCAGACCTGTTGATACAAGAGGTTCATGAAGGCTTCTTTGGTACCCATGTTGGAGGACATGCTATGGCCAAGAAATTGTTGAGATCGAGATATTATTGGATTTCCATGGAATCTTATTGTTGTAAATACTCCCGTAAATGTCACAAGTTCCAGATTTATGCCGATAAGGTCTATGTATATCTGAATCCTTTGAGTGTCATGTCTTCACCTTGGCCGTTTTCCATGTGGGTGTAAACACCCCAAATTTTCCCTCTCTTTTTTCTCTCACCTTGGCTTGTGATCCTTCATATTGCATTGCATAAGCATACCATCTCACACTGCATAGTTATTTCAGTGCATAAGTTGCATAACTAGGGCTTGTGATCAAATGAATCTTGAAAAGAGTATGAGGCATCCAGATGACCATGAAGCATGAAAAGAAGGTCTTTGAGTGTTCTAAGATCATATTATACCCCCCCAAGGGTTCTTGAAATTCAAAAGATCACAAGAGATTGCAGAGGCACCCAGGCAGGCTCAGGGCTCCTAGATAGATGACCAGAAATTAGGGTTTTGGGTCTGAGGCCCTTACACTAATTTTTTTGGCCATTCTTGATTCTATTGGTCTATATATGCTATAAGGAGAATGTGTATCAAATTTGAAGCAAAAATTCCTTGTGGAAGTCATCTGATCAAATAGTAACTTGTTGTGCAAGAAAAGTCAGAATCAGGGCATCTGAGGCCACCAACAAGGGTTCCAAAGGGTCATCATCATCAATTTGAGGTCCTATAATCTTTATTTGATCTTATGAATTCTTGGAAGTTCACAAGATTGAAGAATTTTGAGCCATTGCAAAAGTTGTCATTTTTGGACATGAAAACTTTCCATATTGGGAAAGAATTTCAACCTCATCTTTCTTGACCAAAAAGGCTTCAAATGAAATTTCTTTGAACATGAAAGTTGTAGATTGGATCTTCCCCTTTCTAAAAAGTACAAGAACTCATCTTGATTCATCCTAGAACTTAAGATATGATGGATCAAAGTTGGCAAATTTCACATAATTTTCAAGTTCATGTCAAAGGGGGAATTTTGCAAGATGGACTTCTAAGCATCCTAGTGACCTATAATTCACTTCTACAATGCATAACATTGATGAGAAACATCTCAATACCAAAAATCATGCCTTGCTTCACAAGTTTCATGGCCAATTTTCACAAAATTCTCAAAGTTGGCAACTTGCAAAACATGTTCAAACTTCTGCCACAAGTGTTACAACTCACTACAAATGATCCAAGGGCCATCCATAAAGTTAGCTGATACAGAACAAGCCTTCGAAATATCTCTGTCCCAAGCCCATACCTCAAGTACAAAATCTTGACTTTTTTGCATTTTCACCCATGCCAATCCCACAGTGCACAACCACTCTTCTAATCAATCCCAATTGTTTATACAAACCCTACGCATCATAAAACATATCACAACAAGCCTTGAACAAGGACACAAGCTCAGATTCATAAAAATCCTCTCAAAATTTCTCTCTTCGAAACTCTAAATTCAGCCAACAAAAGTCACATTTTCTTTCACCATTCAACTCCTTATCACTCAAGGAACAAAACCCACCCATCACCATGACCTGAAACAGCCTTAAACACAAACACGATTTATGCCATATCAGAACTGTATCTCACAAACTAGCCAAAATAAACTTCATCCAAGCATCTCAATAGCTTCAAGAGGTCCAAAGGAGTTGGTTTGCATAAAGGGAAGGCCTTGAAAGCTCCAGTTTGAAGAACTCCAGCTCAGGTATCCCTCAAGAACAATTTTTCCAGAACCTTAATTTCTTGTTAAAATGTGAATCTACATGTTATGCTGGTCATGTTGATGTGTTTAAAACTGAAAATGAGTGAAAAATAAGCATGTTATGATGTTTTGAAAGTTTGACCTAAAAAATGTTTGGTTTCAATTCAGCTTGTTCATGCAATATAAATGGTTTTTGTTTGTGAATTCATGTTCTATGATGTTTGGGGTTTGATTCTGGGCAGGTTTGATGCGTTTTAGTGGCTTGTAGGTGAAGTTGGGGTTGGGAGCTCACAAGAGAAGACGACCGGAGCTTATCTCCAGTCGCCTGAGATTAATTAGGGTTAATCCTGTTTATGTTTCCAGTTTGAACCACAACCATTAGATCCTGATTAGGTTAGTGCACAAACGGCCCATATCATGTCACTAACGCTGATTTCTAATTAATTAAATTAAACCTAATTAATTAAATCAGAGTGAATATTGGCCCTTGGATCACGCGCGTAATGGAAGTTTAAACCTGGACCCTTAGATTCTCCTACCCCAAGTCAAGCTGACTTGCAATCTCAGCCTTTGATCCAATTTCCACGTAATCTGAACCATCCATTGTGATTACTTTCCATTTTTATTTTATTTATTTCATTTTGTTTTCCTTTATTTATTTAAAATAGCAAAACATTTTCAAAAATCATGATTTTTTGCACCTTCACTTTAAATAATTTTCAGAAACCAAAAACATTTTTATTTTTTAATTTTGCATTAAAAATCTATTTTTAAATCATTTAATTGTATTATTTAATTAATTAACTCATTTTAATTAATTAAAAATACTTTTAGGTATTTAAAAATCACAAAAAAATCATGAAGCATTCTTACATATTTAGAACAATTTACAAACTCATCTTATAAATTTCTTTTAGGGTTTGATCATGTTTTGACAATTAACCATGAATTAGGGTTTCCAAATTTCCTATTTTTCTAACCCTAACTTCAAAAATCCATTTCTGATCAACCAAGATGAGTTTGCACATGATTTTTTTTTGCATTCTTTCATACTTTGCATGTAGTATCTAGGGTATTTAACTTATATTTTTGCATTACTTTTTCTTTTTGTTTGGTATTTTCATGAAGAAGTACCCAAAACCCTAGCCTAGCTTTGAAAAATCATAACTTGACTTTGGTATAGCTTCTGACCTCCATCTTTGGGGAGTGATCTTATGTGTGTTTAGAGTTCATTTGGTTGAATTTTCAAATTTTTATCATGTGTTATCCTTCTGTTGTGGACATGTGCGTCTAATACTTTCTTAAAACCCTAATTTTCCATGTTCATTTGCATTCATCTTTGCATACCTTCATCATATGAACTTGTCATGACATCTCATGCATTTGTATGTCATCTTAGATACCTTAGGACATGTATGAACATTGGTTGATCATTGTTGAATCCATTTGGTATGTTTTGCATTCATTACTTCTTATGTGTATTCATGTGATTTCAAGCTTCTAACATGCCTTCCGTTGCATCCCATCTCTTGTATGATCATGCATAAACATTGTACATGTTATTGCATCATTTCATAACACATTTGCATTGTGTTTTCACTTCTGGTCTTGATCATTGCATCTTCATTTACCTTATTTCCTTTTGTTTCATATCTTATGCATTCATACTAACTTTTCAGGGGCTTCAGGCTAGTTGTTTAGGGTGTGGATTTGCCTCCACATCCAACTTCTTCTTATCTCTCCATTTGCATCTTTATTTGTCTTTGTAGTGAGTTTGACTCACTTATGCTCTCTCTTGCTCCCTTTCTTTCTCTTAGGTTACTTAACTTCTTCAGGAAGTAAGTAACCTATTCTCTTTTCTCTTCTCTTTTCATCTGCTTCTTCTTCCTTGGTGGCTTTCTGAAGATCTTTTCTTAAGCCTCAAAAACCATAGGAATATCCAAGCATGATAACTTTAGGGTTGTACATAGTCTCCCCTAGTTTTTACCTTTGAGTCTCATTGAGTCTCTGCTTCTCATCTCATAATCAAGGCTAAACAATTAAAGTTTTAAGATTTTGAATTAGGGTTATGCCTGTATCCTTATCTTAGGATGAAGTGTATAACTTTAATACTTAGTGTTAAACCTTTAAGTTGTTTACACCTCCTAATCAAAACACCTAATAATCATTAACACTTAAGCTTGTAACTTGGGCCTTATATTAGGGTTACATCTCTGCCTGTTGGTTCAGAGGGACTAACCCTAGTGTTCAATGGACAAGTCCCCCCCAGGTTTAGTCTTGCAAACATAAAATCCATTTCTTAATCCCACCTTTAATCAAAATCCACTTTAATAAAGGCTTGTTATATAATGATTTTAATCCCTAACCATGGATTAAGTTGAGGAGTCTTCATCATCTTAAGTGTTCTCATCTATTATCCTTCTCTTAGGATGGTGTAATGAGTTCACTAATCCCTGATTAGAGATTAAACTCATTACTTAACACAAAACAAAATCCAAAAACACTTAATAATCACAAGTAGGTTAATAATCTTAATCCTGCATCATTAGGGTAATTAAGTTGAGATTTTTATCTCATACTTAAGTAGACTCATTATCCCTAATCAGGGGTGATATAATGAGTTTACGACCCTTGATTAAGGCTTAAGCTCATTATCTTACGCAAAACACCAAAAAACAATAAAAAAAATCTGAAAACACAAAAACAAGCAATAAATGTCTCCTCCAGGATTCTTTTCTCATCACATTCACTCTGAAAACGAGAACTCACCTCTTCCGTCTAATGCAAGACAGTTAGCACTCGAGCCAGATGAGTCATACACTTGAGCATAGACAAGCAAGCAGTTCATACCAAAAACACTAAGTCTCTTTGAGTCGAACTACAATGTTCTGACTTCCTCATTGCGCGAGAGGATACATAGGCATAACTTAACAGTTATCGAACAAAAGTCTCTTTGTCCTCCCCCTCTCCTCTTTCTAGCTTTCTTTTCTTGGTCTTAGTTTGGAGCATTCACTTTCTTCTTGCACTGACACTCTGTACATCCATTCCTCCCTAGATTTTTATACATTATTAGCACATACAATATCCCCTTTTAAACACAATCAGGTATGCGTGGATCCCGTCGAGTACGACAGACGATCTGGGTGCTAATACCTTCCCAGGTCGTAACCTACCCCCTTACTCAGTCTCTTTGGTTCGCAACCATCTTATCCATCTCTTTCTAGGTTTATGCAGCATTACCTTTCCTTCGGGATAAAAATGCCTAGTTGGCGACTTTATTCAACCTCAATCTTCAACATCGCTGACAGTTCGCGTTTGCACCGGGATGAAAATACGGGGAGCGACGATGGGGAATTGATATGATTGGCAAGATCGAGCCAACAGCTTCCAACGGTCACCGCTTCATCCTGGTTGCTATAGACTATTTCACAAAGTGGGTCGAAGCGGCGTCTTATGCCAATGTTACTAAACAAGTGGTAGCCCGGTTTATCAAAAGAGATATTATTTGTCGGTATGGAATTCCGGAAAGAATCATTACTGATAATGGTTCTAACCTCAACAACAAGATGATGGTTGACTTGTGTCGGGATTTCAAAATAGAACATCATAACTCTTCTCCATATCGCCCGAAGATGAATGGCGCCGTCGAGGCGGCCAACAAGAACATCAAGAAAATTATGCAGAAGATGGTTGTGACATACAAAGGCTGACATGAAATGCTACCATTCGCGCTACATGGGTACCGAACGTCTGTGTGTACCTCAACATGGGCAACCCCATTTTTATTAGTGTATGGTATGGAGGCAGTTCTACCAATTGAAGTGGAGATCCCCTCGTTGAGGTTAATGATGGACATTAAGCTAGATGAAGTTGAGTGGCTCCGATCCAATCAACTGAGCCTCATTTAAGAGAAACGCCTAACAGCTATATGTCATGGACAATTGTATCAGCGGCGGATGAAATAAGCTTTCGACAAGAATATGCAGCCTCAACGGTACATACCAAGCGACCTGGTGTTGAAAAGGATTCTTCCTCCTCTCAATGATTACAGGGGCAAATGAACACCCAATTATGAAAGACCATTCGTGGTTAAAAAGGTTTTCTCGGGTGGAACCTTGATGCTAACAACCATGGATGGAGAAGATTTCCATTCCCCTGTCAACACAGACGCAATAAGAAAATACTTCGTGTAAAAAGACCCGCTGGATAAAAACAGAATAAAGATCCAGGCAAAAATGGGCATCTCGGCGAGCCAAAAACAGAATAAAAGATTCGGGCAAAAATTAGGGAAATATTAAAAAAAATGTACACCTGCTGAGTTGAAAAGCCACATCGGACAGCTCAGGCAAAAGAGGGTATCCCGGTGGATTGAAAACCCGAAAGGGCGATCCACGCAAAAGAAAGACTAACACGAACGATTGCAATCTGCGAAGTCCATAATCCATCTGCAACTAAGGTTATTCTAAGGGTTGAAGACCAGTTGAATCACCTTTCTCAAGGGGAAGAGCAAGCAGACAGTCTTGAAAATATACGAGTCATACCCGGGTCGAAACTTGATGAGATCCATTTTTCACATTGCCAATAGGATAGTCTGTTTTCCTTTTTGGCTATTTCCTCTTTCCAGGGAATTGCTTCTTATTGTAATGCCTATTCATGGCCTTGTTCCAAATCAATAAAATTCAATTTCAGTAAAATATGTGACTAGTTGCTTTTGTTTTTTCATCTAACATTGTTTGATTGCAAAATCGTCCAGGAAATTGTGATTTATATCGTGTTGTGAACATTCGAATGCTTTCTAACTCATGCAGGAGGACATAAACATTAATACAACTCTAAAATGGGTGTTAAGTGGCCAAGATGATGATTCGTACCATAAGCCTAGGGCATACAGGTCCAAACTAACTCTCCATATTGCAGGCATTATTAGTTGTGTTTATGCAGGTGCAAGTACATGTGTTGCTAGCAGAGCTAAAACAAATTTCTAGGAGGAATATTTCGACAGTACTCGAACCAGAACAGTTGTCCTCCCGTGTGTCTCCTGTTATCCCCAATAGAAGTGAAGTTGAAGTTCCTCCCCAGTAGTAATTGTTGCACCCCAAAATTTGCCCTCACCAAGACAAGAAATTATGTACTAAGGTGTCCCAAGAGGTTCACAAGGTTCACAAGATGTCTCATGAGGTTCACAAAGTTCACAAGGTTCACAATTAGTCAGAAAGTTTGATAATTCCCTCAGACAATGCATCCTCCTAAGCAAGGCATCCTAAACTAGGGTTTTGACTTTCATCAGGATAAATGGACTTCCAAGACTTCAAGTGAGCTTCATAGTATCCTATACGTGTCCAAGAAACCCCATGACAAGTTTCAAGACTTTCCCAAAAGATTTGCTCAGTCAGATGATCAGATAGGTTAAAATCAGTCAAAGCAGTTAAAAAGTCAAACTGAGGTCAACTGGTGTCAAACCAAAGTCAAACTTCATGAGTTTTTTCCAACATCAAGTATATGAATTAAAATTCATCATTGGATCAAGGGTTGAACATGGTTCATCAAGGAGATTTCAGATCATCAAGAATCAGGAGTTTCTAAATTAGGGTTTTCACAGGAAAAGTCAACTAAACTTTGACTAGCCATAACTTTCACATACTTCATCAGAAAATTTCCATCCAAAGCTAATTTTGAAGGAAATTGAATTCTCTACAACTTTGTGTCTCACAAGCCAAGCCCAAAAATGCTTCATTTGGAAGGTATGAGCTAAGACATTATAGGTCCTTTTAAAAGTCAACAAAAAGTCAACAACTTCCAAAGAGCATAACTCGAGAATGGTAAAAGATATGGACATGAGACCAAAGAGGTTGGTTAGAGGACTCTTCAAGCTTTCCAAAATGTCCAAGAACACCTCCATAGCATTAAAATTGAGGTATTTGTGCCCTTGCAAAGTTGGGAAATTTTTGGGAAGTTCATGAAGCAAATGAGGCCTTAAAACCAATTTTTGCTAAATGGGCATACCAAATTGCTATCCAATCTTCATAATATCATCAAGCACGACCCAGCCCATGCCTTTTCTGATTTTTTATATTTTATTTAGTATTTATTTGAATTTTTATTCATTAAAATACAAATTAAATAAAAATAAAATATGAAAATCAAATATTTGGATGAGATTATGATTCTAGAAAGTCATAAACATCAATTGTAGATGATTGATCTGATCCAAATTTGTGCTAGCTTGATTTGGCAAGGTTAGATGTGATCCTTTTCATTATTTGAAAGAAGGAAACTTCATGATCAAGCAATCAATACAAAGTCCATAAATCCATAACTTTTTGACCTAATTTTCATCTCTACATATACTTGAATACATCCCAATCACAAGGGGACGGATTTTCCAGCCTCCAAGCATATCCTTCAAGATTCAAAATATCAAGAAAAAGTCACATACGGTTTTAGACTTAGAGGGACTTTCAAGACAAAATAAAGGTTGCAAATCGTTCCTTGAAGATCACTGAGTGTTTCTGGATCATAAAACCATCCATTCATGCACTGAATCATGCTAACCGAATCATCATATTCTTGTTTTTTTTAAAATTTTAGATTCATGAAATATAAATTGTTTTTGATCATTGATGCTTGTTTATGAAGGTGTCTGGAACGTTTCTATGTGTTTGGATTGAGTTTTCATTGCAGGTTGAAGGATTCACCATAGTTAGGGTTTCGGCCTCTCATTTGGGATTTCATGATAAACCAAACATAAATGACTTTTAAGAACATAGGAAGATCGTATGAGTCATAAGGATCATATTGCACTAATTAATTTGAAATTTTTTTACCATTTACTTGATGTTTGAGTTTCGTAGGTCATAAACATGGAAGAACACGTAAGAAAATTCGCAGGAAACATTGAAGAAGAATTCGCAGGAAACCTGGGGAAGAAGATGAAGTTTGGCGCTGAAATCAAATTCAAATATTTGTTTTAAAATATATTGTTTTGTTGTTGATTTAATTTCAAACGCGCGCAGTTAGCTCAGTTGGTTTGTGTATTGGTCTGTGAACGAATGGTCATGGGTTCGAATCCCCCCAGGCCATTTTGTTTTACTTCTATTTTTTTGATATTTTGTAGGTTAATGAGAAAACGTGTGGGAGTCCATACCCTATCACCTGCGCATGCCTGGCCTGGTGGCAGCCTTGTTGGTCCAAGGGAGGAAGGATCTAGGGCGTGGGTTCGATCCCTGACCCAGGTAATTTTTTTTATTCATTTTCTTATTATTTCTTTATTTGTTTTGTAATTAATCCTAATTATATTTTTTATAAGAAAATTATTTTTAAATAATAATTTGTAAATATATATAACTTCATATGTTCTAAAAAAATTTCTAATTTATTTTCTAAAATATAATTTGGTTTATATTTAATTTAAAATTTGTTTATATTATTATTACATATATATTTTTTTTATAAAAAATTTAATTAAGTTTAGATTAAATAATCAAAACCATAATCCTGATTTTTCTTAATTGTAAAATTAACTCTAATTCCAAACCCTAATTTTTGTCTTAAATATTAAATTTAATTAATTTTTCTAATATATAATTAAATAATTAATTATGTTTTTGTAAATAATTATTATATAGCTTATTATTATTATTCTCATTATCTTATTTTCTTTTTAAAAATTCTTTAAAATTGCTTATTTAATTAAATTGTATATATTTTTTGTATATTTGTGCTAACCTCTTCTTCTTATAATTATTTTATTACTAACCATTTTAATTATAATTTCTTTATTATATATATTTATCGTTTATATTATAATGTAATTACGAAAGCCTTGTAATAGTCGTAGTTTATTGTTGTTTTTTTATTGATAAGTATTTTTGCCATGGTTAGTAACTATAGGGAGTGATAACATGTTTGTAAGTTAAAATTAATTTAGAATGACTTATTTAATAAGATAAATATATGAATATGAACATTCACACACGTAAGTCGATCTTTGATCGCCATCTCACACTTTCTAGGGTTACTCCTTAAAGCAAAGCCCCTTCATTAATATCATCAAGGCCCTTTAAAATTATAAGATCAAGTCCCTTCGATGTTGCCTACGGTAAATGATCTTGTCCCTTCGAACAAAAGATGATAAGTCCCTTCGTATTGCTAAAGACACCTTACAGTTGCCTAAATACAGATGTCCCTTCACATGTCCCTTATTACATCCAAGGTAATGACTACCTATTCCTTAATAATAGGGATAGTTTTACCATTGAAAGAACATATAAGAACAGTAAAGATTTAGCATAGGGTAGGTTCCGCTTAAGTACTTGCTCACTTTTCCTCAAAATACTTCATTACACTTCACATTTCAAACAAATTTTCAAAACAAAGTCTTTATATACATCCATACGAGGATCATTATAAAGTACTTAGAAATTTTTTAACACACACTACACCTTTCTCAAAACAATTTAAAGTGAGCTAAGTAACTAAGAGCCCATGGATAACCATGGATATAAAGGGTGCTAACACCTTCCCATTGTATAACCTACCCCCCGAACTCAAAATCTTTTTAAGGTCTTTCCTGTTCTTTTATGCCCTTTCCTTTTGGATAAAATAAAAGTCGGTGGCGACTCTTGCTATCCGCAACATTTAACTAAAGTCAGTTCTCCCACCGTGTTACAGAACTGGCGACTCTGCTAGGGATTAATTTAAAGAGGGGTATCCTTAGGAATTAAGATCACTTTAAATTTGTTTGTTTGTTTGCTTTACTTTACTTGTTGGGTGCTCTTATGTGTGAAAGATCCTACCCGGATCTAGTGTACCTTCGGTAAATGACAATAGACCAAGGAAACTGTACGGCGTATACCGATATGGTTGATCTGGTGGCCATAGTTAGTGTGACTTCTTGGTTGGTGCTTATGTTCCTTAAGAAAGTTGAGGATAATATGAGGCTGCCATATGTTGTCAATACACTAACTAACTTTTAGAACCCTAGTTATCCCATCTTGGCCTTTAGAAAGTAGTGAGATAACCGGCTTTGGTGAAGACTGAAGTTGGTTGATACTCGATACTACACTCATTCAGATCCTAAACTTGGAGGGTTTTGGTTGGCAAGTAAGTTGCCTACTGAACAACCACCCTTGTGAAGGATCAATGATATTGAGATCCCTTAGAACCTGATTACTTTATAGGACAGGATGAACCATCTAAACTTCAGGGGATGGTACTTACCTTTAAACCTCATGCAAGCCTTCAAACCTAGGGCTATGGTGTGACTTGTTTGTGTGTGACACATGTTTGTGATTGAGCATAACATCATAACATCATCATGCATCATAAGCATAGCATTTTCACTAACCATTTCAAGGACCAAAGGATTTATCTTTGTTCTTTGTTGCAGGTCATGGCTTCTGCTCGTAGGAATACTATCCGGATCAACTTTGTAGGAATACCTCCTAAGCTTAAGGAATTGGTCTCTCAAGTTTCTGAAAACTCCCAGTTCAGCAAGAGGCATGGTCACCTACTGGATCTAGTCACTTCAGGGTTCAATGAAGACATGATGAGTGTCATGTTTCAGTTCTTTGACCCTAAACATCACTGTTTCACATTCCCCGACTATCAGCTGGTTCCTACAGTGGAAGAGTTCTCTAAACTACTGGGTATACCTATCCTTGATCAGAGACCCTTAACAGGCTTAGAGAATGAGCCTAAACCTGAAGTCATTGCTGTAGCCCTACATCTAAAGAAATCAGACATTGTCCTAGAAACAAGGAGTGGAGTTAAGGGTATTCTTGCTAAGGTATTGATGGAGAAAGGTCAAGTGTTCCTGAAGGCTATGAGTTATGATGCTTTTGAGGAGATCTTAGCCCTATTGATCTATGGCTTAGTGTTGTTCCCCAAATCCATACCAGTTCATAGACGTACACGCCATCAACATATTTCTGACTCATAATCCAGTGCCTACATTACTTGGAGACATCTTAAACTCTCTTCATACCCATACTACAAAGGCACGAGGAACTCTGATGTGTTGTATACCTCTATTGTCTAGGTGGTTTATTTCTCACCTTCCTCGATCAGTGATGAAGAATGAACAAGGGTTCAGGTGGTCCAAAAGGATTATGTCACTTTCTCATTCAGATATTCATTGGTGCTCTAGATCTATGGAGAATGTTACTATCATTGACCATTGTGGGGAGTTCCCTAATGTGCCACTCCTTGGCATAAGAGGGGGCATTACCTACAACCCTTCTTTAGCTCTACGTCAGTTTGGCTACGCTCGGAGTGACAGTCCTCATGACATGCTTATTCAGGGTATTGTGTTCGACTATGACAACGATCTGCAAAGTTATCGTCAAAGGTTTATACGAGCATGGGGTAAAGTGAACAAGGTTGACATCAAGGCTCTAAAACCCAAGTACATTATTCCTATGGAACATTATCTCAGATGGACATGCCCACTGACATGGAGGAGTTACAAAGGTCTTGGATCCAGTTGAAGGAGCAAAGAGATACTTTTGAGACTCATTACAAAGCAAGTCAAGAAAGAATCCTGGAGCTAACAAAACAACTTCACGAGGAGCGGAATCTTAACTCATACCTCAACACAAAGAGGAAACGTCCATGGGAGACTTAAAATCCTATGTTTGTATTCATTTTATTTTTTGTTGTAAGCCCAAGGGGCAAACAAATTTATTGATTACTAATAAAAGTTCACTCTCTGTTTGTTTAAACAAATTTAAATCCTGCGGTCCTTAAAAACATTGCATACGCATTTACATACCATATCATTGCATCACAGGTTTCTTATGTACAGGTATTTTATCTTCTCGCTGTTTATTTCAGCAAAAATGGCTCTTGAACAGACTGTCAAAGATCTCCAGGCTCAGAATGCACAATTCCAAGAGTTGATTCTAAACTTGTCCAAGGGGCAAGATGAGCTGAAGACACTGCTGGCTAAGAAGAAGAAGAAGACCAGGAAATCAGGAGGCCTTATCAATCTGGGAAGAAGGTTCATAGGTCCTATCAAGACAAAGGAATAGGTTGAGGATTCTGAGTCTGAAAATTCTGAGAAAGAGGGAGGTAGTCTCCATGATACTGTGGGAGATTCTGATTCTGAAGCAAACTATTATCATGACCCTAGTGAGGATAAGTACAAGATGCTGGTGGATAGAATGAATGCTATGGAGTTACAAAAATCTTATGGGCTGTATTTTGAAGATCTGAGTTTAGTATCTAGAGTGGTTATACCTATTGGTTTCAAGATTCCTACTTTTGTGGTGTACGATGGTGTCTCATGTCCCAAACTGCATCTAAGGTCCTATGTCCGGAGGATTCAACCACATACTGCTGACAAGAAGTTATGGATTCATTTCTTCCAAGAGAGCTTGTCTGGAGCTCAATTGGAATGGTACTATCAACTGGAAAGTGTCAATATTTGTGATTGGAATGATCTTGCTGAGGCTTTCTACAGACAATACCAATATAATGCTGATTTAGCCCCTACTCGCATGCAACTCCAAAGCATGTCTATGGGTGCTAAGGAGAATTTCAAGGAGTATGCCCAAAAATGGAGAGACCTAGCTGGCAGAGTTCAACCTCCTCTGACTGACAGGGAGCTAGTGGATATGTTTATGAGTACACTGAATGGTCCTTTCTATAGTCACCTCATTGGAAGCTCATCATCTGGTTGCACCGAGCTGATAATGATTGGAGAACGTGTGGAGAGTGGTATAAGAAGCGGTAAAATATAGGTAGGTGCCTCTTCATCAAGCACTACTAAAAAGCCCCCTAGTGGGAAGAAGGAGTCTAATGTTGTGTTTGGTCAACCTAGTCGTAACAGAAGTCATCAATCTATGGGAGCAGTTCACATTTCCAACCCTACTCCTGCAACACCAGAGCCACCACAAAACAATCAACAAAAGCCTAGAAGACAATTCACCAAGATCAACATGTCACTGGCCCAAGCCTTGCAACACATGTTGAAAGGGGAACTCATTACTTTGAAGGAACCTCCTCCAAATCCTAATACTTCCTCTCCTCGATACAACCCTAATGCACGATGTGCCTATCATTCTAATTGTCCGGGACATGACACCAACAACTGCTGGATATTGAAAAACAAGATTCAAGATATGATTGAAGCTGGGGAGATTGAATTTGATCCTCTTGGGACTCCAAATGTGATTACTGCTCCCATGCCCAATCGTGAGAAGACTGTTAATGCTGTGGATGAGGTTTCCTATGTTTCCTCAGTGGCAGATGTAACTACTCCCTTATCCGTTATCAAGAAGAAGCTGGTGCAGGATGGTTTCTTTCCAGGTTGTAATAAAGACTGTTTTATTGTGCCTACAAACCTGATAGTTGCTGGAAGTTGAAAGATGGTATTCAACGCCTCATGGACAACTACACTATATTGTTCGAGAGGACACCTTCTGTGGAAAGTGTGTGTGAACATCTAACTCGAGGTACGAAGGTTGAAGATGTGGATATGGTTGATAAAGTGCCAGTGAAGATTACCTCCAAAGGCCCTGTCAAGATCTCTTCCAAGGGTCCTATCAAAATTACTGCTGAAGGCCTGGTGAGGACTGTTGCTGAAGTTAGAGTGCCTCCCATGATTATTACCACTCCTGGCCCGATTCCTTATACCTCTGATAAAGCTATACCCTGGAATTACGGTTCTGATGTTTATATCCATGGTGTTAAGCAGGAACGTTTGACTGATACACCTGTTACTGATAATAACCTTGATGTGGATAATATCGCTGGATCTAGTAAGATCACCAGAAGTTGAAGAATTTTCTCTCCTCAGACTACCTCAAAAAGTGCAGTTACTCCAACTACTACCTCCACCTCTGAGCAAAGTACTGATGCCCGGGGCAAAGGTCCTGTGGTTGAACCTGTGCAAGCTGAGGCACCGACTGCTGAAAATCTCTCTAAACAGATGGAAGAAGTGATGAAGATCATTCGCAAGAGTGATTATGATATTGTTGACCAGTTGGGGCATACTCCCTCCAAAATCTCCATGTTATCTTTGTTGTTGTGTTCTGAGGCTCATGCTAAAGCCTTAATCAAATTCTTGAAGACTGCACATGTGCCAAATGAGATTTTTGTAGATCAGTTCGAGAATTGTGTGGCACATCTGACTTATGATAATGGTTTAGGCTTTTCCGATGCTGACTTAACTCCTGCCAAAAGAAACCATAACAAAGCTTTACATATCTCCATTGAATGTAGGGGCACTACCTTGTCTCATGTGTTGATATACAATGGCTCTTAATTGAATGTACTTCCCAAAGAGGTTCTGAATAAGCTCAGTCCTGAAGATGTTGTGTTAAGACCAAGTAATATAGTGGTGAGGGCCTTTGATGGCTCAAGAAGAGTAGTGCATGGAGAAATAGATCTCCCGATCAAAGTAGGCTCTCAAGTCTTTGATTCTACTTTCTATGTAATGGATATTCGTCCGGTGTACTCCTGTTTGCTTGGGCGCCCCTGGATCCATGGGGCAGGTGCTGTGACCTCAACTCTACATCAGAAGTTGAAATATCCGGTGAAGGGAAAGATTGTCACTGTTTATGGAGAGGAAGAATATATGGTCAGTCATGTGAATACATTCAAGTATGTTGAAGTGGAAGGTGAATATGTTGAGACTCCTTGCCAGACATTTAAGGTAGTTCCTTGGATCGTTCCTGCTACTGAAGCTCCTCCTGTTGTTAAAAGAGTTCCTGTGGTTACCAGAGTACCTCCTACAATGGCCTCCCTTAAAGATGCTAGAGCTGTGGTTGAAGAAGGTGGTTGTACTATTTGGGGTCAGCTTCCTGACATTCCTTACAAGTCTGACAAGTTTGGTTTGGGTTTTACTGCAGAATCCCAGAAGGTTGTTCGTCGTGCTCGTGCTGTTCGTATCACCAATCAAGGGGTCATGAGAGATCAAATCAATGATGTGGGTGACTATAGTGAAGATTACAACCTGAATGACTGGATCTTTCCTACTGTGGGTGATGGGCTCAACAACTGGAAGACTGAAGACGTTATTCATATCTCCTTTAGTCAGGAGTAAATACTATTACTGTGTTTTTTAGTTTAAATTTGTAATTTTGAACAATTAAACTTTTAAGCCTTGTGTCTTACCCGGGGCACAATGGTATGCTTGTTACGGGATGTCATTTCATTTGCATACTTCATTCAATAAAAATCAATGGACGTTTCGTTTTCGTAAATATTGTGCTACTTGTCTTTCTTTTATTTTTTATTTTTATCAACTATGTGTTCTTACACACACCCACATCACTAAAATGCAGATCCTCATCCACTCTGGATCATGTTGATAACAGTTCTGCTATTGCCGATTATAATTTCGAGAATCCGATCTATCAAGCTGAAGATGGAAAGGAGGAAGATTGTGAAGTACCTGTAGAGCTTGCTAGGTTATTACAACAAGAAGAGAAAGCTATACAACCACATGAAGAGCCAATCGAAATTGTGAATCTGGGAACTGAAGAAAACCAGAAAGTGGTCAAGATAGGGGCTGAATTAAAGGATGGTGTTAAGAGCAGATTAATTCAGATGTTACGTGATTATGTGGAGATCTTTGCTTGGTCCTATGAAGATATGCCAGGATTGGATACAGACATTGTGGTTCACCGTTTACCGGTAAAAGAAGATTGTCGTCCAAAGAAGCAGAAAGTTCGTCACATGCGTCCTGAAATGTCAGAAAAAATTAAAGCAGAAGTGATGAAACAATTTGATGCAGGGTTCTTAGCTGTGACTTCTTATCCTCAATGGGTTGCAAATATGGTACCAGTACCTAAGAAAGATGGTAAGGTACATATGTGTGTAGACTATAGGGATTTGAACAAGGCCAGCCCTAAAGATGACTTTCCACTTCCTCATATCGATGTTCTAGTAGACAACACTACTCAACACAAGGTATTCTCTTTTATGGATGGGTTCTCTGGTTACAATCAAATCAAGATGACACCTGAAGATATGGAGAAGACTACATTTGTTACACAATGGGGCACCTTTTGTTATAAAGTGATGCCATTTGGTTTGAAGAACATCGGGGCAACATATCAGCGTGCTATGGTGGCTTTGTTTCACGATATGATTCATCATGAGATAGAGGTATATGTGGATGATATGATAGCCAGGTCCCAGAATGAAGAGCAACACTTTGATCATCTGCATAAGCTGTTTGAAAGGTTGAAGAAATACAAGTTGAGACTGAACCCAAACAAATGTACTTTTGGAGTAAGATCTGGTAAAATCCTGGGTTTCATTGTCAGTGAAAAAGGTATTGAAGTGGACCCTGTAAAAGTGAAAGCTATACAAGAGATGCCAGCTCCCCGTACTGAGAAGGAAGTTAGAGGTTTCTTGGGACGATTGAATTATATTGCAAGATTTATTTCCCAGTTAACTGCTACCTGCGAGCCAATCTTCAAGTTGTTGAAGAAAGATCAGGTGATGGAATGGAATGATGAATGCCAGACAACCTTTGATGAAATCAAGAGATATCTTCTAGAACCTCCAATTTTAATGCCACCAGTTGATGGAAGACCCTTAATTATGTACTTAACAGTATTAGACAACTCAATGGGGTGTGTGTTGGGGCAACATGATAAGTCTGGTCGAAAAGAGCAGGAAATCTACTACCTTAGCAAAAAGTTTACCGACTGTGAAACAAGATACTCACTGCTCGAGAAAACTTGCTGCGCTTTGGCATGGGCTGCTCGCCGACTAAGACAGTATATGTTGACTCATACTACCTTGTTGATTTCAAAGATGGATCCAATCAAGTACATATTCGAGAAACCTGCTCTCTCCGGACGAATATCGAGATGGCAAATGATCTTAACAGAATATGATATACAGTACACTACTCAGAAGGCCATTAAAGGAAGTGTTGTAGCTGATCATTTGGCTCATCAAGCAGTGGACGATTATCAGTCAATGAGTTTTGAGTTCCCTGATGAAGACATTATGATCATTACCAAAGAACCTGGACAATATGACGGACCTGAACAAGGATCCCGATGGACTATGGTTTTTGATGGAGCTTCTAATGCACTTGGTAATGGTGTTGGTGTTGTGATTATTTCCCCTAAAGGTTGTCATACCCCGATTACTGCAAGACTGTGTTTCTATTGTACCAATAACATGGCTGAGTATGAGTCCTGTATCCTGGGCATTAAAGCTGCCATTGATATGAAGATTCAGTTCCTGGACGTATACGGAGATTCAGCCCTGGTAGTGAGTCAGATTAAAGGAGATTGGGATACCAAGCATGAAAATCTTATTCCTTACAGATAGCATGTGTTGTCTTTGATCCCATATTTTGAAGAGATTACCTTTGGACATATTCCACGAGGAGAAAATCAATTGGCAGATGCATTAGCCACCATGGCATCTATGTTTGAGATTAACTGGGATGATGAAGCTCCCAAGATCACTATTGACAGATTTGAGAAGCCGGCATACTGCAATGAGATTGACACTGAAGGAGTAGAGGGGAAGCCTTGGTTCTATGAAGTGAAAATATATCTTGAAACTCAGGAGTTCCCTGAAGGGGCATCTGTCAAAGATAAGAAGTTTCTGAGGAGGTTTTTTGTTAAGTTCTTCTTGAGTAATGGAATTTTGTACAAGCGCAATCATGATTCGACTTTGCTTCGTTGTGTGGATAAGAAGGAAGCAACAGAGATTATGGAAGACATGCATGATGGGATCTTTGGCACTCATTCTAGTGGTCATACCATGGCAAAGAAGATATTGAGAGCAGGTTACTATTGGTCTACCATGGAAGCTGACTGATATCAACATTCCAGAACATGTCACAAGTGTCAAATCTATGCTGATAAAGTGCATATACCTCCAGCTCCATTGAATGTGTTGACTGCTCCTTGGCCTTTTTCCATGTGGGGCATTGATATGATTGGTGAGATCAAACCTACTGCTTCTAACGGGCATCGTTTCATCCTGGTTGCTATTGATTACCTTACAAAGTGGGTGGAAGCAGCTTCCTTTGCATTTGTTACCAAAAATGTTGTGGCTCGATTCATTAAGAATAATCTTATATGTAGGTATGGCATCCCTGAAAGGATTATCACAGACAATGGCTCTAATTTGAATAACACTATGATTACTGATCTCTGCACACAGTTCAAGATTAAGCATCACAACTCTTCTCCGTAACGTTCGAAGATGAATGGGGCAGTAGAAGCTGCCAATAAGAACATTAAGAAAATTCTATAGAAGATGACTGTTACTTACAAGGATTGGCATGAGATGTTACCATTTGCTCTTCATGGTTATTGTACTACAATATGTACTTCAACAGGGGCAACCCCATTCTCCTTAGTCTATGGTATGGAAGCAGTTCTGCCCATTGAAGTTCAGATCCCCTCCTTAAGAATCATGAAGGATGCAGGCTTGGATGAAGATGAGTGGATCCAAACTCGACTTGACCAGATAAATTTGATTGATGAGAAAAGGCTGGTAGCTGTTTGTCATGGCCAGATGTACCAGAAACGGATGATCAAAGCTTTTAATAAGAAGGTGAAGCAAAAGGTATATCAGGTTGGTGACTTGGTAATCAAGCGTATCATACTACCACAGGGTGATCCTAGGGGCAAGTGGACTCCTACATATGAAGGACCATTTGTAGTCAAGAGGGTATTTTCAGGAGGTGCCATGATGCTTACTATTATGGACGGTGAGGACTTCCCACAGCCTGTAAATGCAGACATAGTTAAAAAATACTACGCATAAAAAGAGACCTGCTAGGTTGACTGGCCTGGGCAAAAATAAGGGCATCCCGGCGAACCAAAAGGGTTCGGGCAAAAATTAGGGATATATATATATAAAAGTGTACACCCGGCAAGTCGAAAACCTGAAAAGGCGGCTTAGGCAAAAAAGGGTATCCCGGTGGATTGAAAACCTGAAAGGGCAATCCAGGCAAAAGTTAGGGATTAAAGCGTATGACTATGTCTCGTTTGGATCACTCATATAACCCCAACTAGTTGTGCTACTTAACTCAAGCTCGAACAGATAAAGATTAATCTAATCGTTTCCGTCTCAACGGCAGAAGATGAGATACTTGAAGATAATGGCAATAGTAGAATTGAAACTCAATAGGATTATTTCTCACATAGCTGTTTTCTTTCTTTGTAAAAATTTTACAAATTCCTCTTACTAGGATTTCTGTCTCCTTATATAAACTTGCCTATGTATAGGTCACTTTATAATATAGATAAAATTTCATCTTTGAATCCAGATTTACTTTTACCCTATTTACATAAGCGAAAACGTCCATTGGTTGTGTTTGAAGGTATGTATGCGTTTGAATATGATTGATGTTTACCAGAAATGCATAAAATGCTTGAATATGATTGATGTTTACCAGAAATGCATGAAAATGCAGTAATAGTATTTACTAAGGACGAACGAGGGTAGGAATTCAACGAAACTTCGCCGGTTCATCCCCACAAGATAACTACAAATCCCCAGTATAGCGAATCTATCTTTATAGATACTTCGAGTTATATCTCCCCTTGAATTTATGTGCATCTCTTTTATCCTCAGTCGGGATACTCAGGAACTTATTCCTTCAATAGAAGTACGACGAACAAAGACAGGAAGTTATAAATACTATACTATCAAACAAGACGAGAACGAGTTCCTCATATTCTTCAGCAACGAATCAGGATTTATTTTCCCTAGCCAGCAGTTGTTATACAAAGATGTCCAGACGCTTTAGGCTGCATGATTCATACATACATCATTTACATCATATCATAGCATATCCATAAATGCATAATACATTTACTTAGATGCATCATGCTATACATGCATACATATTGCATAAACTAACCTTTTCTTTGCAGGATAGTTATATGCAGATAAAACACTATCAACAATTCACAACAGGTCAGAAACGATCTATACGAAGGTCTAGTGCTGATACTTAATCATTATTCAAGATGTCCTTGGATAGTAGGCAAACGGTCTATACGAAGATCTATTCCCTAATCCAGGATATTTTCAAGGGATATAATCGCCACGAAGATTTAATCCTGATACTCTTTTGTCCTTGGATAGTAGGCAAACGGTCTATACAAAGATCCATTCCTTAGTCCAGGATATTTTCAGAAGATTTAATCTTGATATTTCTTTCGTCCTTGGATAGTAGGCAAACGGTCTATACAAAGATCCATTCCCTAGTCCAGGATATTTTCAGAAGATTTAATCTTGATATTTCTTTTGTCCTTGGATAGTAGGCAAATGGTCTATACGAAGATCTATTCCCTAATCCAGGATATTTTCAAGGGATATAATCGCCACAAAGATTTAATCTTGATATTTCTTTTGTCCTTGGATAGTAGGCAAACGGTCTATACGAAGATCTATTCCCTAATCCAGGATATTTTCAAGGGATATAATCGCCACGAAGATTTAATCCTGATACTCTTTTGTCCTTGGATAGTAGGCAAACGGTCTATACAAAGATCCATTCCCTAGTCCAGGATATTTTCAGAAGATTTAATCTTGATATTTCTTTCGTCCTTGGATAGTAGGGAAACGGTCTATACAAAGATCCATTCCCTAGTCCAGGATATTTTCAGAATATTTAATCTTGATATTTCTTTTGTCCTTGGATAGTAGGCAAATGGTCTATACGAAGATCAATTCCCTAGTCCAGGATATTTTCCGAAGATTTAATTCCGATATTCTCTTATCCTTGGATAGTAGGCAAACGGTCTATACTAAGATCTATTCCCTAATCCAGGATATTTCCAGAAGAGGTAATCGTCACGAAGATTTATCTCTACTGGTCTATTCAGCAATTCAAAACAGTTCAGAGACGATCTATACGAAGGTCTAGTGCTGATACTTAATTCAGAAAGAAATCGCCACGAAGATTTGGTTCTGACACTTAAATTAAAAGTATGTTCTTAGATACAATTCAGAGACGGCCTATACGAAGACCTAGTACTGATACCCAGTATCAACATCAAGATGGTATCACCTCTTGATATTATGGATGGCATCTATAAGCCCATCTCTAGTTCTTCCAAGTGGCATCTTCAAGCCCACTTAAGCATATATAACTAATCATCCGTGTTACTTTACGCACCGGTGAGTGCAAATTTTTGGGCTTTTATGTTCAATCCCCTTCAACCTTCCGGGTCACGAATGGCACATATACCAATCTAACCCCTCAAGTTTTAGAAAATTGAACAGGGGCAGTTGTTGCACCCCAAAATTTGCCCTCACCAAGACAAGACATTGTGTACTAAGGTGTCCCAAGAGGTTCACAAGGTTCACAAGATGTCTCATGAGGTTCACAAAGTTCACAAGGTTCACAATTAGTCAGAAAGTTTGACAATTCCCTCAAACAATGCATCCTCCTAAGTAAGGCATCCTAAACTAGGGTTTTGACTTTAATCAGGATAAATGGACTTCCAAGACTTCAAGTGAGCTTCATAGTATCCTATATGTGTTCAAGAAACCCCATGACAAGTTTCAAGACTTTCCCAAAAGATATGCTCAGTCAGATGATCAGATAGGTTAAAATCAGTCAAAGTAGTTAAAAAGTCAAACTGAGGTCAACTGGTGTCAAACCAAAGTCAAACTTCATGATTTTTTGCCAACATCAAGTATATGAAGTAAAATTCATCATTGGATCAAGGGTTGAACATGGTTCATCAAGGAGATTTCAGATCATCAAGAATCAGGAGTTTCTAAATTAGGGTTTTCATAGGAAAAGTCAACTGAACTTTGACCAGCCATAACTTTCACATACTTCATCAGAAAATTTCCACCCAAAGCTAATTTTGAAGGAAATTGAATTCTCTACAACTTTGTGTGTCACAAGCCAATCCCAGAAATGCTTCATTTGGAAGGTATGAGCTAAGACATTATAGGTCCTTTTAAAAGTCAACAAAAAGTCAACAACTTCCAAAGAGCATAACTTGAGAATGGTAAAATATATGGACATGAGACCAATGAGGTTGGTTAGAGGACTCTTCAAGCTTTCCAAAATGTCCAAGAACACCTCCATAGCATTAAAATTGAGGGATTTGTGCCCTTGCAAAGTTGGGAAATTTTTGGGAAGTTCATGAAGCAAATGAGGCCTTAAAACCAATTTTTGCTAAATGGGCCTACCAAATTGCTATCCAATCTTCATAATATCATCAAGCACGACCCAGCCCATGCCTTTTCTGATTTTTTATATTTTATTTAGTATTTATTTGAATTTTTATTCATTAAAATACAAATTAAATCAAAATCAAATATGAAAATCAAATATTTGGATGAGATTATGATTCTAGAAAGTCATAAACATCAATTGTAGATGATTGATCTGATCCAAATTCGTGTTAGCTTGATTTGGCAAGGTTAGATGTGATCTTTTTCAACATTTGAAAGAAGGAAACTTCATGATCAAGCAATCAATACAAAGCCCATAAATCCATAACTTTTTGACCTAATTTTCATCTCTACATATACCTGAATACATCCCAATCACAAGGGGACGGATTTTCCAGCTCCAAGCATATACTTCAAGCTTCAAAATATCAAGAAAAAGTCACATACGGTTTTAGACTTAGAGGGACTTTCAAGACAAAATAAAGGTTGCAAATCGTTCCTTGAAGATCACTAAGTGTTTCTGGATCATAAAACCATCCATTCATGCACTGAATCATGCTAACCGAATCATCATATTCTTGTTTTTTTTAAAATTTTAGATTCATGAAATATAAATTGTTTTTGATCATTGATGCTTGTTTATGAAGGTGTCTGGAACGTTTCTATGTGTTTGGATTGAGTTTTCATTGCAGGTTGAAGGATTCACCATAGTTAGGGTTTCAACCTCTCATTTGGGGTTTCATGATAAACCAAACATAAATGACTTTTAAGAACATAGGAAGATCGTATGAGTCATAAGGATCATATTGCACTAATTAATTTGAAATTGTTTTACCATTTACTTGATGTTTGAGTTTCGTAGGTCATAAACATGGAAGAACACGTAAGAAAATTCGCAGGAAACATTGAAGAAGAATTCGCAGGAAACCTGGGGAAGAAGATGAAGTTTGGCGCTGAAATCAAATTCAAATATTTGCTTTAAAATATATTGTTTTGTTGTTGATTTAATTTCAAACGCGCGCAGTTAGCTCAGTTGGTTTGTGTATTGGTCTGTGAACGAATGGTCCTGGGTTCGAATCCCCCCAGGCCATTTTGTTTTACTTCTATTTTTTTGATATTTTGTAGGTTAATGAGAAAACGTGTGGGAGTCCATACCATATCACCTGCGCATGCCTGGCCTGGTGGCAGCCTTGTTGGTCCAAGGAAGGAAGGGTCTAGGGTGTGGGTTCGATCCCTGACCCAGTTAAGTTTTTTTTATTCATTTTCTTATTATTTCTTTATTTGTTTTGTAATTAATCCTAATTATATTTTTTTATAAGAAAATTATTATTAAATAATAATATGTAAATATATATAACTTCATATGTTCTAAAAAAATTTCTAATTTATTTTCTAAAATTTAATTTGGTTTATATTTAATTTAAAATTTGTTTATATTATTATTGCATATATTTTTTTTTATAAATAATTTAATTAAGTTTAGATTAAATAATCAAAACCCTAATCCTGATTTTTCTTAATTGTAAAATTAACCCTAATTCCAAACCCTAATTTTTGTTTAACTTTAAATATTAAATTTAATTAATTTTTCTAATATATAATTAAATAATTAATTATGTTTTTGTAAATAATTATTATATAGCTTATTATTATTATTCTCATTATCTTATTTTCTTTTTAAAAATTCTTTAAAATTTCTTATTTAATTAAATTGTATATATTTTTTGTATATTTGTGCTAACCTCTTCTTCTTATAATTATTTTATTACTAACCATTTTAATTATAATTTCTTTATTATATATATTTATCGTTTATATTATAATGTAATTGCGAAAGCCTTGTAATAGTCGTAGTTTATTATTTTTTTTTTATTGATAAGTATTTTTGCCATGATTAGTAACTATAGGGAGTGATAACATGTTTGTAAGTTAAAATTAATTTAGAATGACTTATTTAATAAGATAAATATATGAATATGAACACTCACACACGTAAGTCGATCTTTGATCGCCATCTCACACTTTCTAGGGTTACTCCTCATGTTGCCTAATTCTAAGGTCAAGTAAGGTGTCTTAAAGCAAAGTCCCTTCATTAATATCACCAAGGCCCTTTAAGATTATAAGATCAAGTCCCTTCTATGTTGCCTACGGTAAATGATCTTGTCCCTTCGAACAAAAGATGATAAGTCCCTTCGTATTGCTAAAGACACCTTACAGTTGCCTAAATACAGATGTCCCTTCACATGTCCCTTATTACATCCAAGGTAATGACTACCTATTCCTTAATAATAGGGATAGTCTTACCATTGAAAGAACATATAAGAACAATAAAGATTTAGCATAGGGTAGGTTCCTCTTAAGTACTTGCTCACTTTTCCTCAAAATACTTCATTACACTTCACATTTTAAACAAATTTTCAAAACAAAGTCTTTATATACATCCATATGAGGATCATTATAAAGTACTTAGAAAATTTTTAACACACACTACACCTTTCTCAAAACAATTTAAAGTGAGCTAAGTAATTAAGAGCCCATGGATAACCATGGATATAAAGGCTGCTAACACCTTCCCTTTGTATAACCTACCCCCCGAACTCAAAATCTTTTTAAGGTCTTTCTTGTTCTTTTATGCCCTTTCCTTTTGGATAAAATAAAAGTCGGTGGCGACTCTTGCTATCCGCAACATTTAACTAAAGTCAGTTCTCCCACCGTGTTACAGTAATGACAAAAGATGTTTGTCCTCCCCAAGCAGAGGTTTTCTTTCAATACAGGGGAAATCCCCAGCAGTGCAAGGAGTGTCTTTCCTCCCCAGCAGGGTGCTTCCTAAACAGTGCCATACTTCTGGTTCCCAGCCAAGACAGATGGTTTTCATTTCCCCATCAGAGTTCAAGAAGAGTTTATCTGCAGCAGGGTTTTGGCTCTCCAATCTCAAAGTCCAATTTATTTCTGGCAATGGCGGCAGTTCAGAGCCGGCGTATTATTAACAACGTTCCCCGCGGTGTTGTTTTCTCTTCACGGAGATTAACCATCAAGGCAATGATCATCAGTTCTCCCCAGTCAAGCCATCTAGGATACTTGCAGTCTCCTTGTTAGGAGATCCTTTTGCATTTGCATATGCATAGTCATCATTACATGTGCATCCTCCAAAGCGTAGCATTTCCATCATCATGGAGCATTACGCCATAAATTCAATCATATGCATGCCAGCACGGGCCAGTTTTGAGGTATTTTACATACAACCTATAACATATTTTCAACCTGAAATACTCCCCCACAAAAGATACTTATATCATTTTCCAAGCACCTTTGTCTTTCCATGTCAATGTTTGGCTCCCTTTCCGTGGCTTGATTCGCTTAGCAATCACGTTTTTAAGCCCTGTTTCGCCAACAGGCATCATTTCTGTGGCTTGATTCTCTCAGCAGTCACATCTTCGAGTTTTGTTTTGTACAATGGACTCGTTTTTAAGCCTTGTTTCGCCAACAGGCACCCATTCAGTGGCTTGATTCGCTCAGCAGTCGCGTTTTTAAGCCCTGTTTCGCCAATAAGCACCCATTTCGTGGCTTGATTCACTCACCAGTCACATCTTCGAGTTCCGTTTTGTACAATGGTCTCATTTTTAAGCCATGTTTCGCCAAATGGCACCCATTATGTGGCTTGATTCGCTCAGCAGTCGCTTTTTTTAAGCCTGGTTTCGCCAACAGGCTCCCTCTCCGTGGCTTGACTCATTAGGTGTCGCTCCCGATAAATGAGACTGGCTCAAATATGGTACAGACGCGAACGATCGGCGAGAGGGACAATGAGAACACACAGCAGTGAACTCACTGGAGATGAATAGAGTTGCCAGCTAGGCATTTTTATCCCGGAGGAAAGGTAATGCTGCATAGACCTAGAAAGAGATGGATAAGACGGTTGCGAACCAGAGAGACTGAGGAAGGGGGTTGGTTACAACCTGGGAAGGTATTAGCACCCAGATTGTCCGCCGTACTCGACGGGATCCACGCTTAAAAGATTTGTGTTTTAAAGGGGTAGTGTCAGTGCAATCTGTGTATAAAAGAGCTGGAAAAGGATGTACAGGTGTCAGTGTAAAAGGAAGTGAAGTGTGATATGTATAGTGTCAGTGTAAGAACAAAGATGAAATGCTCATGATAATGAGGCTTAAAATATAAAGCTGGAAGGAGGGGGAATATACAGAGACTTTTGTTCGATAACTGTTAAGTTATGCCTACGTATCCTCTCGTGCAATGAGGAAGTCAGAACACCGTAGTTCGACCCAAAGAGACTGAAAGATGAATTGACTGATGAACTGCTTACTTGCCTATGCTCAAGTGTATGACCTGTCTGGCTCAGGTGCAAACTGTCTTGCATTAGACGGAAGAAGCGAGTTCTCGTTTATGAGTGAAGATGATGAGAAAAGAATCCCGAAGGAGACGATTATTGTTTGTTTTTGAGTTTTCAGTCTTTTATTGCTTTTGAAAGTTTGTCATAAGTTAATGAGCTTAAGCCTAAACCAATGGGTTAGTAAACTCATCACATCCTCCCTCTGATTAGGGGTAATGAGAATACCTCAAGTGTGAAGTCAGCTTCTCACACTTAATCACCTTTGATGTAGGATTAAGATCATTAACCTACTTGTGATTATTTAGATGTTTTTTGTTGTTTTTGTTTAGTGTTGAGTAATGAGATTAAGCCATAATCAGGGATTAAACAGACTCATTACACCATCCTAATAGAAGGATAATAGATGAGAATGTTTAAGCTGAGGAAAGCTCCTCAACTTAATCCATGATTAGGGATTAAACTCATGACAAAACAAAGCCTTTAATAAGTGGATTTTAGTTAATGGTAAGATGATGAAGTGTTTTTTAGGGTTTGTAAGACAACTTGAGGAGGACTTGTCCATTAACACTAGGGTTAGTCCTTCTTAACCAATTAAGGAAGAATTAGAACCCTAATGCAAGGCCCAAGTTACAAGCTTGATGTCTTGATGATTATTAGATGAATTGATTAAAGGATTTAAACACATTAAGGGTTTAACACTTAGGATTAAAGTTATACACTCCATCCTAATAGAAGGATGCAGGCATAAGCTTAATCACAAAGCCTTAAAACCTTCAGGGTTTAGTCCCTGATTATGAGATGAGAAGAGAAGACTCAAAGAGACACAAAGGTAAAAACTAAGTGGGGGGACTAATCAAAACCCTAATCATCGTCATGCTTGGTTGTTCCTAAGGTTTGTGAGGTTAACAAGAGAAAATCTTCAAGAGGAACCACCAGGAAGCAGATGAAAGGATCAGGAGAAGCAAAGTAACTTGCTTCATTTAAGAAGTCAAGTCACTTGAAGAAAGAAAGTGGGAAAGAGAAGAAAGAGCAAGCTCAATCCCAAACACATACAAAAATGCAGCATGGATGCAAGAGAGAGATGAGAAGAAAGTATGAGAAGTGAAGGCAAATTCACTTCTCAAAGTCACTTACCACCTGAAAGGTTAGAAAAGAAGTGCAATGCAATGCAAAATAGGATGGAATGACATGATGCAAACCAAAACCAGAAGCATACATGAGATGATAATGGTGCTATGAGATGCTACAAACATGAATTAAGACATGAAGATGATCATACAAACCTATGAATGCAAATGGAACAAGTTAAGGAACATGAACATACATGGAAAGTTATGAGATGCATATGGCATATAACATGGCAAATACATGATGCAATGATCAAACATGCCTTCAACATGTCTTAAGATGTCAAATGAATCAAATGGATGAATGAAATGTCATGGCAAGTCATGTTATGCAAGCAAATGCAAGGTGGATGCAAATGAAAGCCCAAATTAGGGTTTATGAACAATACATCAAACAAAAAACCAAAATCAGAAGCAAATATCAAGATAAAAAATTGAAAATGCACTCAAAGGATCCCTAGTCCTATACTAACTCACTGCCCAAAGGAGAGGTCTCAACTCTTAACCTAATTCAAGTTATGATTTTCCTAAGTTTTCTAGGGTTTTAGGGTTCCTTAACAAGAAAAATGCCAAACAAATGAAAAATGAAAGATCAAATCATGGCCATTTAATCTCACAAACTAAATGCTAAACACAATACAATGCGAAAAGAATCAAGGTCCAACTCTTTAGGGTTAGGCAGAAATGATTTTTGGAAGTTTGGATCAAAATAATGCCTCAAAATGATTTTAATTCAATGAAAAATTCT
Source organism: Lathyrus aphaca (assembly GCA_963966055.1). Lineage (NCBI taxonomy): Eukaryota > Viridiplantae > Streptophyta > Magnoliopsida > Fabales > Fabaceae > Lathyrus > Lathyrus aphaca. Next base: position 486,320,926 of record OZ014522.1, read on the forward strand.
CAAAATGCATCAAGATCAAAAATGAAATTTGGTTTGAAGGTTGGACAATGTTTCTAAATGTTTTTAAATGTCTCATGAATTTTTTTGTGATTTTTAAATACCTAAAAGTATTTTTAATTAATTAATTCTCATTAATTAATTAAAAAGAAACTTTTAAATATTTAAAAATACTTATTAAATGCAAAAAATGAAAATAAAAATATTTTTGTATTTTAAAAATTAATGAAACCCTTGGTAAAAAATTTCATAATTTTTAAATGGTTTTTACTATTTTAAATAAATTGGACAAATTAAATGGAATAAAAAGAAAAGAAAATAAAATAAATGGGAAGTATGCAGGATGGAAGGCCAGGATTCATTCTGGGTTTGGAAGCATTGACCACGCGCCAAATCCAGTGGTCCAAATTCAAACTGAAATTAATTAGGTTTATGAATTAATTAATTATGATTAGGGTTTAATGAGTGCATCTGAGCCACACACACGCGCGCCAAGTCAACCGGGTCAACTGATCCAACGCACCAGATTTAAACTGCACTTAATGACCTGATTAAAACCCTAATGATTTTCAGGTGGCCGGAGAAGACCTCCGGTCGTCTTCTCCGGTGGGAACCCCACCTGAAAATCCCTAAAATCCTCAAAACGCAACTAAAATGGAATCTAAACAAACAGAAATCTCCCCCATACTCTACTGAATCAAAACCCTAAGCTAAAACTCATTTATATTCCATCAATCTCATGAATCGAAGCAAAAAAAGATTTTAGGGCAAAACTTTCAGAAACAGATTAAACTCTCATCTCTCCACCATTTTCAAAACTAAAGACATCAGAGCAATCAGTGAAGCATGAAGAACAACTTTAGAACTTAAAAATCCATTTCTGGAAAAAGGTTCTTGAGCTACCTGAGTTTCGAAGCTTTCAATTTTGCAACTTTCTGTCCTCTCCTCTTGATGCAATCCACTCCACTTGATCCCCTGATGATGCTTGAATGCTTAGAAGGAATTTATGTTGGCTGGTTTGAGAGTTTGAACAAGTTCTGTTCAAGCTCAGGTGGGAATCGTGTTTGTGATTCAGGCTGTTTCTGGCAATGGTGAGAGGTTCTTTGTGATCAGGATGATGAGTGGAGAAGGTTTGTGAAGTTTGTTTGAGTGTTTGTGGCTTGTATGATGAGATTCGAATGCTTTTGCTTCAAGGGTGAAAAATGAGAGAGTGATGATCTTGCTGGTTTCAGCCTCTTGTGTTATGTTGTTTGGCTTGCATTTGATCCACATAAACAAATCCTATTGGTCAGATGATGTGACCTGCCCTTTATTGATTGGTATGGTGCCTTTTGCAAAATGTCAACTTTTGTGTAAGGAGGGCATGGGCTACATTGCTATCTTGGTACAAAAGGCTTGTCTTGCGCAGCATGGTGAGGGGAGAGGGCTAGGGTGGTTCAGCATCCAAGGCAGCAAGTGGATGAAGTGTGATGATGGTTTTTGCAACTTGCTTGCCTTTGGTTCTCATGAAAAGATTTTGCCTCACAAGCCATGAAACATGTGATCTTTTGGTTCAAATCTGAATTTTAGAACTTGTGTGATGCTTGTGTATTGGTTTGATATCAACTAGAAGTCACAAATGCCTTTGGTACAAGATTTTGCAAATTTCTCCTTTGGTGCATAACTTGAAATTCAATGATTTTAGCCAACTTTGATGCACCATAACTTTTGATCCAAAATGAATTAGGTCATGTTCTTGTAATTTTTGAAAAGGGAAAGATCTATTCTACAACTTTCATGACCAAAGTTTTTCCATTTGAAGCTTTTTTGGATCAAAAAGTAAGGATTGAAAAAGTTGCATAAAATGACATTTCATTAAAAGTCAACCATGCCCAAAAAAGTCAACTTTGCAAAAACTTCAAATTCTTGAATTTTGTGAACTTCAAACTTCTTCCATGATCAAATAAAGATCATATACACTAGAAATGATGAAGATCACCCCTTGGTTGGGTCATTGGGGGCCTCAGATGCCCTGATTTTGCACTGACTTGTCTGAAAAGTCAACTCTTGATCAGATGACTTCCCCATGGAATTTCTTCATGAAAATTGATATGCATACTCCCTATACCATATAAAGACCAATGGAAACAAGAATGACCAAAAAAATTGAGGTTATGGCCTCTGAAACCAAAACCCTAATTTTAGGTCAACTGTGCAGTCAAACTTGGCTCTGCTTCCATACCAATCCCAGTCCTTGTGATTCTTTGGCATTTTTGACTTTGAGAGGGTATAATATGATATAAGAACACACATGGATCCCTTTGAAGTGATTGATGACCTTTGGAGTGGCTCAAGAAGCCCTTGGATTGCTCAGATCACAAACCCTAGATGCAGATGACTTAGAACCAATGCAGTGAATCAAAAATGTAATATGAGATGGTATGATTGTGTTTGTGAATATGAAAAGATCACAAGCCATGGTGTGAATGGGTGAGGGCAAATTTGGGGTGTTTACAGCTGCCCCTATTCAAACACTAGTTAGCTGTGCAGGATGTAAGCAACGGCTTAACAGGCAAACAAGATAACTTGTGGTTGAATACCAAAGACAGTCCGAAATTTGCACTCACAGAATGAAGAAGAAAAGGGATATAGATTGTAAAAGAAAAAATAAAGTATATTATAAAGTGTGGGCGACGGAGGGCGACCGTCGAGCAGAGGACGACTGCTGGGTAAAGAGCAATGACGGGGACGGCCGACATGCTGGGAAAAGTGCGGAAAATAAAGCAATGACGGGGACGGCCGACATGCTGGGGATAAAAGGTATTATGATGGGGACGGCCATCAAGATAAAGCTGTAAGATTATCTGGGAATTAATGAGACATGACGGGGACAGCCATCAAGTTCAAAAAGTAAAGTAACCAACGATGGGGACGGCCATCGGGCTAAAAAGAAAAGGGACCACGACGGGGACGGCCATCGGGTTAAAGAATGAATGAAATAAACAGATGATGAGGTACGGTCATCGAAGGTGAAGGACGATCACCTAGCAGGGGACGGCTGCTCTGTTGGGGTTAAGATGAGGGACGGTCATCTAAGGTGGAGGACGACCACCAGGCAGGGTACGGCTGCCGAAAATATCGCGACATAGGACGAATGTCGGATAAAGGTCAACGATGGGGACGGCCATCGGATGAGCATGATGGAGGACGACCATCAAGAGGTGGAGGATGACCACCTAGCAGGGGACGGCTGCTCTCGAGGTTTATCATGACACAGGACGAGTGTCAGATAACCAAAACCAACAATGGGGACGGCCATTGGATAAAATGATGAAGGACGATCATCAAGAGGTGGAGGACAACCACCTAGCAGGGGACGACTGCTAAATATCAACGATGGGGACGGCCATCGGATGAGCATGATGGAGGACGACCACCTAGCAGGGTACGGCTGCTCTCAGGGTTTATCATGACACAGGACGAGTGTCAGATAAAAGGAAAAAAAGATGCTTTGTTGGTAATTACTGGGGAATAGTAAACACGGACGAGTGTTTATATCCCAGAAACAAAAGATATAAGTATTTAGATGTTGTATAGATTAAAGATGCGGACGAGCATCCTTAAGACTACGATACGGACGAGTATCGGGTAGAAACAAACTGACACGTGCTCAGAGATGATGATACGGACGAGTATCAACTGGTTAACAAGGAACACGGACGAGTGTTGAATCTGAGGGGACTCTTCTGGGGAATAATAGACACAGACGAGTGTCTATATTCAAGGAGACGTATGTGTTTGACACAGTGTATGGATTAAAGATGCGGACGAGCATCCTTAAGAGTATGATACGGACGAGTATCATGTAGAAACAAACGCTTGACGCATGCTCTGAGATGATGGTACGGACGAGTACCAACTGGTTAACAAAGAACATGGACCAGTGTCGAATCTGTGGGGATATAAAAGTGGTGTATATAAGATACGGACGAGTATCTGTATAAGTGTGAGTGGTGTATAGATGAGTATTTAACTGCTGGGGAGAGTGACACGGACGAGTGTCAAAAGATGAAGATCATAATATAAACAAGTATCTGGTATACAAAGTGTTTACATTACTGTGTTGGGGAAAATGACATGGACGGATGTCAAAGGAATATATATATAAGTATTTGTGAGTGCAAAAGAGGGTGTCTCTGGCTTTCTGCTGGGGATGTGACACGGACGGGTGTCAAAGGGAGTGTATACTGGTGAATGTGAGGCAACTGTTTTTGCTGGGGGCTCTGGGGGAAGTTTTCTGCATACTGATGGATTTTTATCACAAGTGTTGATTCGAAACATGGCTTATGATTATGCAATATGTTTGATTTTTGCCGTAATGCTCCGTTCTAAACGGGATGCTACGCTTTGTGGGTGAATATGATGCGAATGCCATGATTATGCAAAGATACCGATCCGGGATTCGGGTCCCGATGCTGTGAAGATCTCCGGCCGATCTGTTTGAAGTGAACACCCCAGCTAGGGATAAGATCATTGATAGATCTTAATGAGATGATTCTGCTTGGGGATATAGGCCACTGATGGACATATCCTTGTAATGAGGGACCCAGCTGGGGTTTGTAGAAGCTTTCGTCACTCTGTTGTGATTCCTTCGTGCGTTGCTCTTCGGGATAGAGGCTGAGATTCTGTGGGGAGATGGTTCCCTGGCTTTTGTATTCTGCTGAGGAAGAAAGCTTGACACCTCGGCTGGGAGGAGTGACAAGTGGCAACCTAGCTGGGGGGAAGTTATTGGTGGCAACTCAGCTGGGGAGAAAGCACCTCAGGCGCTAAGAAAGAGTGTTGATTTGCCAGCTCGCTGGGGTGAAGCTTTCATGCCCCACACTGCGCTTTGGATACCTGCAATCCTGCAAAGATAGAAACGTACAAGTAATCCCGAGGTATCCTTTACTGGATTCCGTCATAGGAAATTAGACACTTCTGAGAGTAAACATATTTCCTGCAAGCACGTGTTTTTATTTTTGAAGTTAAGCATCTGTACTTATGCAATCAGTTTTTTTAGAGACATCAGACATTTTTTGCAAATAAAAGTAAACTGTATGAGACGAGACATGACTGAAAATCTGATCTTATTAACTCAAACGCCCTGAATTGGCAAGATACAGTCAAAGAAACATATCTCCTAAAATGAGGAAATTGTTACAAATTGAGAAACAAAATGCTGACAATGTTGATGACGCTTTAAGAAGCTTCCTCTTTTGCTATGACTCGTATGACAATGACGTTCTTCTCGTCTTGCTTTCTGAAGAAGGCTAATTCTGATTGAAGCTTGATCCTTCCGAAGCTTACCAAGTTGTAGGTGATACAAACGAATTCAGCATGCAGTTGTTCGCTTATTCCCTTATTTTGCATGGATCGCCCTTTTGGGTTTTCAATCCATCGGGATACCCATTTTTTGCCTGAGTCGTCCAATGCGGCTTTTCAACTCAGCGGGTGTACATTTTTTTTTGTTTATTTTCCCTTATTTTTGCCCGAGTCCTTTATTCTGTTTTTGACTCGCCGGGATGCCCTATTTTTGCCTGGACTTTCATTCTGTTTTTATGTCCAGCGGGTCATTTTTATGCGAAGTATTTTTTAACTGCATCTGAATTCACAGGGGACGGGAAGTCTTCACCATCCATGGTGCTGAGCATCAGTGCTCCACCAGAGAAAACTTTCTTTACTACAAATGGTCCTTCATAATTCGGCGTCCATTTGCCCCTGTGGTCTGTATGAGGAGGGAGGATTCTCTTCAGCACAAGATCCCCTACTTGGTACTCTCGATGCCTGACTTTCTTATCGAAGGCTCTCTTCATTCTTTTCTGATATAGCTGTCCATGACAGATCGCAGCCAATCTTTTCTCTTCAATCAGACTCAGTTGTTCGTATCGGGACCGAACCCATTCTGCTTCATTCAGCTTAACATCCATCAGTACCCGTAGAGAAGGTAACTCAACTTCAACAGGTAGGACTGCCTCCATACCATATACAAGCTGATACGGTGTTGCCCTAGTGGATGTTCTGATTGACGTGCGGTAACCATGTAAGGCAAATGGTAGCATCTCATGCCAGTCTCTGTAAGTGACTACCATCTTCTGCACAATCTTCTTGATATTCTTATTAGCTGCCTCAACAGCGCCATTCATCTTTGGCCTGTAAGGAGAAGAATTGTGGTGTTGGATCTTGAAGTCCCGGCATAACTCAGCCATCATCTTGTTGTTTAGATTGGAACCATTATCAGTAATGATTCGCTCGGGAATTCCATACCGACAGATGATATCTCTCTTCAGAAATCGGGCTACCACTTGCCTCGTGACATTTGCATATGAGGCTGCTTCGACCCACTTGGTGAAATAATCAATGGCGACCAGGATGAATCTATGGCCATTCGAAGCAGTCGGTTCAATCTTGCCAATCATGTCAATGCCCCACATAGCAAAGGGCCACGGTGAAGACATTATGTTCAAAGGATTGGGGGGTACATGCACTTTATCCGCATAAATCTGGCATTTATGGCATTTTCTGGCGTAGGCACAACAGTCTGCATCCATTGTGATCCAGTAATAGCCTGATCTTAGCAATTTCTTAGCCATGGCATGCCCTCCAGCATGGGTACCAAAGGGTCCTTCGTGCACCTCGTGCATTAACAAGTCTGCTTCCGTTCTATCAACGCATCTGAGGAGTACCATATCAAAGTTTCTCTTGTACAAAGAACCATCAGTGTTCAAGAAGAAACTACCAGCAAGCCTTCTCAAAGTCTTCTTATCATTGGAAGATGCCCCAGGTGGGTATGTTTGATCCTCCAAGAGGCATTTAATGTCATGGAACCAAGGCTTATCATCTTTGACAACATCTGCTGCAAATACATATGCTGGTCTATCAAGTCTGGACACTGAGATTTGAGGTACAAAGTTGGCAGTTTGAACTTTGATCATGGATGAAATGGTAGCCAGAGCATCTGCAAACTGATTCTCGTCCCGAGGGATATATTCAAGCTTGACCGTTGTAAAGAAAGTCAATAACCTCCTTGTATAATCCCTGTAAGGTATCAGATGATCCTGGTGGGTATACCATTTCCCGTTGGTTTGATTAACTACCAGAGCTGAATCTCCGAATACAGTTAAAGTCTTGATCCTGAGGTCAATGGCTTCCTCAAGACCCATAATGCAAGCTTTGTATTCAGCTTCGTTGTTAGTGCAGTTGAAGGTGAGTTTTGCCGAGAAAGGCATGTGAACTCCTTTAGGTGTGATAAGTACTGCACCAACACCACGACCATTCATGTTAACAGCCCCATCAAACATCATAGTCCATTCTTCTTCCGGGTTAGGCCCTTCAGTGTGAATAGGCTCTTCATGATCTTTTGCTTTAATGAACATGATGTCTTCATCAGGGAAGTCAAATCTCATAGGCTGGTAATCATCAATAGGTTGCTCAGCAAGATATTCAGACAATACACTGCCCTTGATGGCTTTCTGAGAAGTGTACTGGATGTCATATTCTGTGAGAATCATTTGCCATCTTGCAACCCGTCCGGTAAGAGCTGGCTTCTCGAAAATGTACTTAACTGGATCCATCTTGGATATCAGCAAAGTGGTGTGGGTCAACATATACTGTCTCAGTCGGCGAGCAGCCCACGCTAAAGCACAGCAAGTCTTCTCGAGCAGTGAATAACGTTGTTCACAATCGGTAAAATTTTTGCTCAGGTAGTAAATCGCATACTCTTTTCGACCAGACTCGTCATGCTGGCCCAGCACACACCCCATTGACTCTTCTAATACTGTCAGGTACATTATCAGAGGTCTTCCTTCAACTGGAGGCATTAGGATTGGAGGTTCTTGCAGGTATTCTTTGATCTTGTCAAAAGCCTTCTGGCAGTCTTCATTCCACCTGACCGTTTGTTCTTTCCTTAGCAGCTTGAACAGGGGTTCACAGGTTGCTGTAAGGTGAGATATGAACCGTGAAATGTAGTTCAATCGGCCTAAGAACCCTCAAACCTCTTTTTCTGTCTTCGGTGCAGGCATCTCTTGAATAGCTTTGACTTTATCAGGGTCAACCTCAATCCCTTTCTCGCTTACAATAAATCCCAGCAGCTTACTAGATTGCACCCCAAATGTGCACTTGTTAGGGTTCAACTTCAGTTGATACTTCCTCAGCCGCTTGAATAGCTTCAGCAGATTTACCAGGTGGTCTTCCTCTGTAAGGGACTTGGCAATCATGTCATCCACATAACACTCGATTTCTTTATGGATCATATCATGGAAAAATGTTACCATAGCCCGTTGATATGTTGCACCAGCGTTCTTCAATCCGAATGGCATCACCTTGTAACAGAACGTGCCCCAGGGTGTGATGAAGGTTGTCTTCTCCATGTCTTCAGGTGACATCTTAATCTGATTGTATCCTAAAAATCCGTCCATGAAGGAGAATACCGAGAACTGAGCCGTGTTATCGACCAAAACATCAATGTGAGGTAATGGGAAGTCGTCTTTCGGGCTGGCTCTGTTCAGGTCCCGGTAATCAACACACATCCTTACTTTGCCGTCTTTCTTAGGCACAGGTACTATATTAGCAACCCACGGTGGATAGCTAGTTACAGCAAGGAACCCGGCGTCCCACTGCTTTTGTACCTCTTCTTTGATTTTCATAGCCATGTCTGGGCGAGTACGGCGCAGTTTCTGTTTAACTGGTGGGCATTCTCCTTTTAAAGGCAGCTTGTGCACAACAATGTCGGTGTCCAACCCTGGCATATCTTGATAAGACCAAGCAAACACGTCCACATACTCTTGAAGCAGGTCAATCAGTTGTTTCTTCACTGAGTCTTGTAAGCAGGCCCCGGTTTTAACTTCTTTCACGTCTTCATCTGTACCAAGATTGACTGTTTCAACCTCCTCCTGATGAGGAGTGATGACCTTTTCCTCTTGTCTCAACAACCTAGCTAGCTCTTCAGGAAGCTCATAATCTTCTTCAACCCCTTCATCAGCTTGATTGATTGGATTGTCGAAGTCATACGAAGTCATAGCCGTGTTGTTGTCGGTGCTGTCTGGAAGGCACTTTCTGCAAGGGTTCAGTTTGTTCATTTTAGTGATTTGATTTTAATCTTGCTTAGAAAAGTGAAATAAAGTTGTCATTTTGAAAACATCGCCATTTATTTTTTGTACAAAAAGAAAAATGGAAAAACAGTGAGTGGAAAAGAAAAAGACTCATTTGTAAAAAGATGTCTGATATTTCATTGATTAATCTTGTTGCACAAAAAGTACAGATGGCCCGATTACAAAATGAGTCTTGTCATCTTGGGCAAGATGCAAGACTTGATGCATGCTATAAAAATACAGGAAATAATAATTACTCTGCAGGAGTAACTCTTATAATTTCCTGGGAAGACCAGTTTGAGACACTGCTCCCCGGGATCTTTGGACGTATCCAATTCTCCAGATTGCGTTCTTCTTCCAGCTCGTCTTCCAAATTGTTGATAGCATCAGGGGTGAGCATCCCCCCACTGACAAAACCAAGCTTCTCAGCAGCCTCTGCTTGATTTTGTTGAGTTGGTCTGTAACCCAACCCAAATTTGTCCTTCTTCTCCTCTACAGATAAGATCTTGCCCCAGCCTTGGGCGGTTCCTTCCTCAACAACCTTCCGGGCTTGTTGATAAGATGACATGGAGATTCCAGGTACAGCAGACGCTTCATTCACATTCAGGGCCTCAAACCCTTGACTCATCGTTTCATGGATCTCCCCATCCATCTCAATATATTTATAAGTAGCCAGATGGCTAACAAATATATCCTCCTCTCCACAAATTGTAACGACTTGGCCTTCCCACTCGAATTTTAACTTCTGGTGAAGGGTTGAGGTCACGGCGCCAGCGGCGTGAATCCATGGTCTACCCAATAAACAGCTGTAGGCGGGCTGTATATCCATCACGTAGAAGGTCGTTTTGAAAGTTTGTGGGCCAATCATTATAGGCAACTCAATTTCCCCCAGAACTGATCTCTTAGAGCCGTCAAAGGCTCTCACTACCAAGTTACTGGGACGCAATGCCAATCCTTCATATTCCAGCTTCACAAGGGCCTTTTTAGGTAAGACATTAAGGGATGACCCTGTGTCTACCAGCACATGGGAAAGAACTGCACCTTTACATTCCATGGTGATGTGCAAGGCTTTGTTATGATTGCGACCTTCCGTAGTCAAATCAGTGTTGGTGAACCCTAGCCCATTACTAGCATTGACATTTCCAACTACAGCTTCTAGCTGATTGACTGTGATCTCTTCCGGCACATAAGCAGCGTGCAAGACTTTTAGAAGTGCGTTCCGATGAGCCTCGGAGCACATTAACAGTGATAGAATGGAGATCTTGGAAGGGGTCTGGTGAAGCTGGTCTACTACTCTGTAATCACTTTTCTTGATGATTCTCATGAATTCATCAACTTCCTGATCGAAAGGGGTTTTCAAAGCCTCTTTGACAACTTGTTCTTCTTGCACCAAGCTTTTCCCTTTTGCCTTGGCAACAGCTTCTGCTTCTGCAGTGGGTCTTTGAAGTTGTGGGGCAAAGAGACGTCCGCTTCGAGTGAAGCCTCCGCCTCCTCCCACATTATCTATTTGTGGTGCAGGTGTTGATGATTCAAGAGTGATCTTCTGTCCTTCGCAGTACAAATCGGAACCGTAATGCCAAGGGATGGCTTTACTGCTTTCATAAGGTACTGGTCCAGGCACTGTGATAGTGACTGGACTGATGGCAGCCGCAGAAGGGACCATGATAGTCTGTGGATCATAATATATTGTGACTGGTGCTCTGGTAGGAGTGACATTTTGTGAGTTGTAGGCAGAATCATTTTCAGGATCATAATAAATCGTAACTGTTGAGACATCTTCATTATTTGCCGCTGATGTTGTAGGAGACATTGTTGGAAGGATGGGTGTTGTTGTTGTAGGAGATTCAAAATGAAGCGGTGCTGAAGTTGTAGAAGGAATGTTTGCTGATATCTGGTCAGTTGAAATGACAGATGAAGCGTTTGTTGATGAAGCTGAAGAGTTGTCTGGAACAATGGTTGTTGCAGTTGTAGGAGATACCGGAATTGTCGCTGATGAGATTGCTGGATTGGTAGGAATTGATGTTGTAATCTGAAGCAAGCCACTCTGGATGAGACCATCTATGCCATCCCTCAGGTTATCACATCCATTCACTGAAATGTTGCAGTAGGCACACCCTAGCTCACATCCCGGGAACATTTGACATTCGAGGAGTTGAGCCTTGATCTCTACCAACAGTGTCCGAATCTGACCCACACTGGTTATCAAATAAGACGGCTTGTCTTCTTCAATAGCGTTGATTCTGGGACCTCCGTGGTGTGGCATAGGGTTTTTGTTAACATTCGGTGGTGGTGCAAAGTTTAGAGCCTTGGAGTCTACCAAGTCTTGTACCTTCATGTGCAAAGCTCTGCACTTTTCTGTACTGTGGCCAGGTGCGTTGGAATGGAATGCGCATCTGGCGTTGATGTCGTAGTTTCTGGGTAGACTGTTAGGATCCGGAGGTGCCAATGTCCTTAGCTCAACTAGGTTGAGTTTCAAGAGTTGTGGCAGTAGTGTGGCATAGGGCATAGGGATCGGATCGATCACCCTATTAACCTGAGATGGCCTCTGTTGATATGGCCTTTGCTGACTGTTGCTGTTGTTGTTGTTGGCATTGTTGTAGTTTCTTGGAGGATACTGAGTTTGTTGCTGGTACTGGGGTTGTTGCTGATAATTTTGTTGCAGTGGTTGATAAGCTGGTTGTGGGTGAGCTGGAGCGGGAATGGTGACTGCTGCCACAGACCTATGAACATATTGGGGCCTGTCCCTGTTGGTGTGGATAGCATTGGTCTCACCAGTTCTTCTTGGGCCTACAAAAGGCTTTCTTGGGTTACTGGATGAGCTAGCACCATTGTCAGAAATCTTGCCCATCTTTAACAGGCTCTCAATTCTTTCTCCGGCTATGACAACATCTGCAAAGCTGGTTGAAGAGAAGGCAGCTAGCCTGTCAATGTATGTTCCTTGGAGGGTGTTCATAAACATATCTGCCATCTCCCTCTCTGACATAGGTGGTTGAACAGCAGCAGCCAATTGCCTTCACCTTTGAGCATACTCTCGGAAGCTTTCCCTAGATGATTGTGACATTCCCATTAGGAGGGTCCTGTTAGGTGCCATATCCAAATTATACTGGTACTGTCTGATAAAGGCCTCTGCCAGGTCCTTCCAGCACCTAATGGTTGCTCTTGTCAGATGAGAGTACCATTCTCTTGAAGCCCCTGTCAAGCTATCCTCGAAATAAAACATCCAAAGCTTCTCGTCCATGGTATAGGCCTTCAGCCTCCCCAGAAATGATTGTAAATGGGTCCGGGGGCATGAAGTCCCGTTGTATTTTTCAAAACATGGAGGCTTAAACTTGTGGGGAATCCTGACCCCGTCTACCAAGCCCATGTCCATAACATCAAATCCCAAAGAGTTTTGAGACTCTAAGGATCTTAATTTCTCAGCTATCTCATCCAGCCTTCTATCATAAGCTTCCTCCCCAGCTCCCATCACTGTGAACTGATCTTCCTGGGGGTCTTCCTGCAGTACTCTCCCTGCTGTGGCAGTCCCTGGTACATTGACAGGGATGTTGATCTCTGGATGCTGGTGGGGTCCAAAGACTGGGGGATTGACATGAGGTTGGACCCTCTCATTGTTGCTTGTCCCAGCAGTCCCTGGATGATGGTCTTCCTGATTCCTCCCTTCTACCAGTGCTCTCAACCTCTCCTGGCTTTGAGCCATATTGTTCATCACCTCCATAAATTGTGTCATCTGATTTCTCATTTCCAACCTCTCGTTGGCCATTTGGTTTCTGACCTCCGTAAGGTCCTGCTGTACCTGATCCATCTGTATTCCCGGAAGGTTGTTTCGGGTTGGGTATCTATGTGGACGGTTGAGTGGGAACCCTCGTCGTCGAGCAATAATTCCTGAGATCACAACAGAGTTAGTAACAATAAAACAAAAACCTACAAAACAAAACAAAAGGTTAGTATGCAATGCAGTGTGTTTATTTGTTCCCAAGGTATCCGGCTTGGTACTTGGTTTTGACCCTTCCAGAACCTTGAAGATGCTGTTGATGTTGCTTTGAAAGAAAACTCAGATAGAGCGAACTGATACATATATTACAAAAAGTGAAAGATACATAGTTTGTTTACAAATCATGCCCCATGGGGGTCAAAAATACAACATAAGAAAGAAAAGTACAATGAAATGAAAGCAACAACAAGCAAAAGGTCAGACTCCAAGACCAAACTCATCCTCCTGAACTTCCTTGAGAAGTGCTTCAGTCACAGGATCAGCTGGGCGCTCTGTAAGATTCCTGATAAGGAGATTCCTTGTAGCAATAGCTGCAGTTAGTTTCTTGTGTTGACTTTGATCCTTTGACCTCATTACACCGGCTCTGATCTTCAACTCTGAGATTTCCCTCTGGGCTGCTGCCAGGGCTTCCTGTTGTTCTTTTGCACTAGCTTCCATATGCTCCATCTTATCCTGAGTCCTTTTATCCTCCAGAGTGCGAGCTTCGGTGATTCTGACCCACCTAGCCTGGCTCTCCTTCAGATACAAGTCAGTCCTGGCCTTCTGGAACTGAGCTTCCTTGCAGGCATTCTTCAAGATCTGTTCTCCAGCCCTAGACTTCTTAATGTAATCCTCAGACTTCTCAATTCTAGCCAAATGCTCCACTTTCAGCTTTTCCAACCTTTCAATATCCAACCTACCATCACTCCTCTCCCAGAGGGTCTTCTGTAGAGCCTGAGTCAACTTCTCATTTCTCTCTTTCAATTTCTCAAACTCCTCTAAATTGACAGTTGCTGGAGGTGGTGCTGAGGATGGTCCAGGCATATCTTCAACAGTGAAGGGCATTCCTGTAATTTGAGCTCTGGTGTAGGACCACTCATAGTATTGGGCTGATGCCACATTGTTGCACTTCCCCAGGATGGTTACCCCCTTAGTCTGCACATTGTCCCAGGCCCAAACTGCTTGCCTGACAACAGCCAAGTTAGGCTTGATCTCACAATAGAGGGTCTCAGTCAGATCCTGTGCCCTAGGAGGATGGACTAATGCATAGCCCAGCTGTCTTTTGAATAGCAGAGGATTATAATTGATGCACCCTTTCACTCCAATCAAAGGCACATTGGGAAATTGCCCACAGCTTGTAATGATGTCCCTGCCTTTAGTACTCTGAGTACACCATCTGATATCATCTGAGGTTAGAGCAACAAGCCTCCTAGCCCAATTTTTCTGCTGGTGAGGGTTCACGAATGCATCAGTCTTTGGCAGATGCTTGAGCAGCCAAGTATGGAACAAAGGAGCACAGCATCTCACTAGTCTTCCCCTTTGCTTTTCATTCCTTTGATGGACAGAGTAATAAAGATCTCCCAGTAAGGTGGGTACTGGGTTTCTCAGGATGAAAATATGGATTGCACTCTTGCTAACAAACCTAGGCTCATCTGCAAAAAGTATGACCCCATATATGCTGAGGGCCAACAGAGCACAGACTGCTTTCCACTCCCCCAGGGAGGCCTTCAGACTAGCTTGAGAAGTCAAGAAATCCAGATGAAAACCAGAGATTCCAGCTTTAGATGTCAAATTCTGCCCAATCAGAGCTGGTTCCAGATGCAGTGCTTTGGCTATCTCCTCATTACTTGGGAAAGTCATCTCAGGATTGAAGGGGATCCCACCCCTGATGGGTACACCAACCAATGATGAATACTCCTCCAACAAAGGTCCCAGCTGAAAATTCTAAAATGTGAAGCATCTTAGAGGAGGATCATAGAACTGTAGGCAAGTATGAATCAGGCTCCTCTGTGAAGGGTCCAAATCCATCACCACATCAAGGATTCCTCCATAATGCTCTCTGAAATGTGGTATATGGTCTGGAGTAATCAGGGTCTGAATCCTCCTGATGCTAGCTAGCTCAGGCTCAAAGAAGTGATAGGAGATGTTACTCTTCTTAGGTGCCATGTTGCTGAAGAATGGGTACTGGTGATGATGACTGAGGACAACACTGAAGATGGGCCACTGGCAGGCAGAGACTGATGATGCAGGTAGCAGATAGCTGAAGCAAGTGTTGATGAAGATAGGTCTAAGCTGATGATGGGGTCAAAACCAGGCCAAAATGATAGGATGGATACCCTGAAAGACAAATAAACACATGTTAAAATGATGCAATGAGGATGTATGCAAATGATATGCAAGGGTTTGTGACTGAGCTGGATCTGATCAAATGCTCTGATATAAGTCCATGTGTGTTCAAGAAATCCAGATGGAGGTTCATAAGTCCAGTAACCAAGGTGGGGGACTCAAATAAAGAGTCACATGTCCAGGGTTTTGAATCACAAGAACTATTCCAAAATGGAGCATTCTTATATAATCAAAGTAACAGGGTATTCTGAGGCCAAGTGTACCTGCAAACCTGTAAACAACCCATCCCCCTCACAGGTGGTGTTCTAAAACAAGGATCCTCAGACTTGGATCAGTTATGAGAAGTGTAAACACTTCCAACCCGGAGGTACAGTGTTTACAATAACCATAAAAGTTCCTCCTCTAATTCACCTCAGTTTCTGAAGGTCAATACTAAAGGTCATCCAGACTTAGCAGGCTTCCCAGATAGCCCTAGTATTGCAGGAAATCTGCAACACAGAGTTCTCAAGAAGAAACCCATATCTGAACCGTGTTTCATATTCCCGCACCAGACCGAGATGGAATGGGAAAGAATGTGAACCACTCTAGCCTAGGTGTCACTCAGGTCCCAGGTATAGGACCTTAACTCTCAATAAAACCCCACCCACCAAAGCAAAACCAGATCCAGCCAGACAGCATGACAGTATGATATATGTAAAGCTGTAAAGAAAGCAGTAAAACAACTGTACATAAAGCAATAAAACAAATATACAAACACAAATAGCACATAACACCCCAGTAAACACACATCAATCAAGCGCTAGGAGGAACCCACAAAAAGAACCAGAAGCCCTGGTTACAGTATAAGGGTCCCCAGCAGAGTCGCCAAGCTGTCGCTCCCGATAAATGAGACTGGCTCAAATATGGTACAGACGCGAACGATCGGCGAGAGGGACAATGAGAACACACAGCAGTGAACTCACTGGAGATGAATAGAGTTGCCAGCTAGGCATTTTTATCCCGGAGGAAAGGTAATG
Source organism: Lathyrus aphaca (assembly GCA_963966055.1). Lineage (NCBI taxonomy): Eukaryota > Viridiplantae > Streptophyta > Magnoliopsida > Fabales > Fabaceae > Lathyrus > Lathyrus aphaca. The sequence goes on from OZ014522.1 coordinate 486,337,140, forward strand.
CTGCATAGACCTAGAAAGAGATGGATAAGACGGTTGCGAACCAGAGAGACTGAGGAAGGGGGTTGGTTACAACCTGGGAAGGTATTAGCACCCAGATTGTCCGCCGTACTCGACGGGATCCACGCTTAAAAGATTTGTGTTTTAAAGGGGTAGTGTCAGTGCAATCTGTGTATAAAAGAGCTGGAAAAGGATGTACAGGTGTCAGTGTAAAAGGAAGTGAAGTGTGATATGTATAGTGTCAGTGTAAGAACAAAGATGAAATGCTCATGATAATGAGGCTTAAAAAATAAAGCTGGAAGGAGGGGGAATATACAGAGACTTTTGTTCGATAACTGTTAAGTTATGCCTACGTATCCTCTCGTGCAATGAGGAAGTCAGAACACCGTAGTTCGACCCAAAGAGACTGAAAGATGAATTGACTGATGAACTGCTTACTTGCCTATGCTCAAGTGTATGACCTGTCTGGCTCAGGTGCAAACTGTCTTGCATTAGACGGAAGAAGCGAGTTCTCGTTTATGAGTGAAGATGATGAGAAAAGAATCCCGAAGGAGACGATTATTGTTTGTTTTTGAGTTTTCAGTCTTTTATTGCTTTTGAAAGTTTGTCATAAGTTAATGAGCTTAAGCCTAAACCAATGGGTTAGTAAACTCATCACATCCTCCCTCTGATTAGGGGTAATGAGAATACCTCAAGTGTGAAGTCAGCTTCTCACACTTAATCACCTTTGATGTAGGATTAAGATCATTAACCTACTTGTGATTATTTAGATGTTTTTTGTTGTTTTTGTTTAGTGTTGAGTAATGAGATTAAGCCATAATCAGGGATTAAACAGACTCATTACACCATCCTAATAGAAGGATAATAGATGAGAATGTTTAAGCTGAGGAAAGCTCCTCAACTTAATCCATGATTAGGGATTAAACTCATGACAAAACAAAGCCTTTAATAAGTGGATTTTAGTTAATGGTAAGATGATGAAGTGTTTTTTAGGGTTTGTAAGACAACTTGAGGAGGACTTGTCCATTAACACTAGGGTTAGTCCTTCTTAACCAATTAAGGAAGAATTAGAACCCTAATGCAAGGCCCAAGTTACAAGCTTGATGTCTTGATGATTATTAGATGAATTGATTAAAGGATTTAAACACATTAAGGGTTTAACACTTAGGATTAAAGTTATACACTCCATCCTAATAGAAGGATGCAGGCATAAGCTTAATCACAAAGCCTTAAAACCTTCAGGGTTTAGTCCCTGATTATGAGATGAGAAGAGAAGACTCAAAGAGACACAAAGGTAAAAACTAAGTGGGGGGACTAATCAAAACCCTAATCATAGTCATGCTTGGTTGTTCCTAAGGTTTGTGAGGTTAACAAGAGAAAATCTTCAAGAGGAACCACCAGGAAGCAGATGAAAGGATCAGGAGAAGCAAAGTAACTTGCTTCATTTAAGAAGTCAAGTCACTTGAAGAAAGAAAGTGGGAAAGAGAAGAAAGAGCAAGCTCAATCCCAAACACATACAAAAATGCAGCATGGATGCAAGAGAGAGATGAGAAGAAAGTATGAGAAGTGAAGGCAAATTCACTTCTCAAAGTCACTTACCACCTGAAAGGTTAGAAAAGAAGTGCAATGCAATGCAAAATAGGATGGAATGACATGATGCAAACCAAAACCAGAAGCATACATGAGATGATAATGGTGCTATGAGATGCTACAAACATGAATTAAGACATGAAGATGATCATACAAACCTATGAATGCAAATGGAACAAGTTAAGGAACATGAACATACATGGAAAGTTATGAGATGCATATGGCATATAACATGGCAAATACATGATGCAATGATCAAACATGCCTTCAACATGTCTTAAGATGTCAAATGAATCAAATGGATGAATGAAATGTCATGGCAAGTCATGTTATGCAAGCAAATGCAAGGTGGATGCAAATGAAAGCCCAAATTAGGGTTTATGAACAATACATCAAACAAAAAACCAAAATCAGAAGCAAATATCAAGATAAAAAATTGAAAATGCACTCAAAGGATCCCTAATCCTATACTAACTCACTGCCCAAAGGAGAGGTCTCAACTCTTAACCTAATTCAAGTTATGATTTTCCTAAGTTTTCTAGGGTTTTAGGGTTCCTTAACAAGAAAAATGCCAAACAAATGAAAAATGAAAGATCAAATCATGGCCATTTAATCTCACAAACTACATGCTAAACACAATGCAATGCGAAAAGAATCAAGGTCCAACTCTTTAGGGTTAGGCAGAAATGATTTTTGGAAGTTTGGATCAAAATAATGCCTCAAAATGATTTTAATTCAATGAAAAATTCTCAAAATGCATCAAGATCAAAAATGAAATTTGGTTTGAAGGTTGGACAATGTTTCTAAATGTTTTTAAATGTCTCATGAATTTTTTTGTGATTTTTAAATACCTAAAAGTATTTTTAATTAATTAATTCTCATTAATTAATTAAAAAGAAACTTTTAAATATTTAAAAATACTTTTTAAATGCAAAAAATGAAAATAAAAATATTTTTGTATTTTAAAAATTAATGAAACCCTTGGTAAAAAATTTCATAATTTTTAAATGGTTTTTACTATTTTAAATAAATTGGACAAATTAAATGGAATAAAAAGAAAAGAAAATAAAATAAATGGGAAGTATGCAGGATGGAAGGCCAGGATTCATTCTGGGTTTGGAAGCATTGACCACGTGCCAAATCCAGTGGTCCAAATTCAAACTGAAATTAATTAGGTTTATGAATTAATTAATTATGATTAGGGTTTAATGAGTGCATCTGAGCCACACACACGCGCGCCAAGTCAACCGGGTCAACTGATCCAACGCACCAGATTTAAACTGCACTTAATGACCTGATTAAAACCCTAATGATTTTCAGGTGGCCGGAGAAGACCTCCGGTCGTCTTCTCCGGTGGGAACCCCACCTGAAAATCCCTAAAATCCTCAAAACGCAACTAAAATGGAATCTAAACAAACAGAAATCTCCCCCATACTCTACTGAATCAAAACCCTAAGCTAAAACTCATTTATATTTCATCAATCTCATGAATCGAAGCAAAAAACGATTTTAGGGCAAAACTTTCAGAAACAGATTAAACTCTCATCTCTCCACCATTTTCAAAACTAAAGACATCAGAGCAATCAGTGAAGCATGAAGAACAACTTTAGAACTTAAAAATCCATTTCTGGAAAAAAAGTTCTTGAGCTACCTGAGTTTCGAAGCTTTCAATTTTGCAACTTTCTGTCCTCTCCTCTTGATGCAATCCACTCCACTTGATCCCTTGATGATGCTTGAATGCTTAGAAGGAGTTTATGTTGGCTGGTTTGAGAGTTTGAACAAGTTCTGTTCAAGCTCAGGTGGGAATCGTGTTTGTGATTCAGGCTGTTTCTGGCAATGGTGAGAGGTTCTTTGTGATCAGGATGATGAGTGGAGAAGGTTTGTGAAGTTTGTTTGAGTGTTTGTGGCTTGTATGATGAGATTCGAATGCTTTTGCTTCAAGGGTGAAAAATGAGAGAGTGATGATCTTGCTGGTTTCAGCCTCTTGTGTTATGTTGTTTGGCTTGCATTTGATCCACATAAACAAATCCTATTGGTCAGATGATGTGACCTGCCCTTTATTGATTGGTATGGTGCCTTTTGCAAAATGTCAACTTTTGTGTAAGGAGGGCATGGGCTACATTGCTAGCTTGGTACAAAAGGCTTGTCTTGCGCAGCATGGTGAGGGGAGAGGGCTAGGGTGGTTCAGCATCCAAGGCAGCAAGTGGATGAAGTGTGATGATGGTTTTTGCAACTTGCTTGCCTTTGGTTCTCATGAAAAGATTTTGCCTCACAAGCCATGAAACATGTGATCTTTTGGTTCAAATCTGAATTTTAGAACTTGTGTGATGCTTGTGTATTGGTTTGATATCAACTAGAAGTCACAAATGCCTTTGGTACAAGATTTTGCAAATTTCTCCTTTGGTGCATAACTTGAAATTCAATGATTTTAGCCAACTTTGATGCACCATAACTTTTGATCCAAAATGAATTAGGTCATGTTCTTGTAATTTTTGAAAAGGGAAAGATATATTCTACAACTTTCATGACCAAAGTTTTTCCATTTGAAGCTTTTTTGGATCAAAAAGTAAGGATTGAAAAAGTTGCATAAAATGACATTTCATTAAAAGTCAACCATGCCCAAAAAAGTCAACTTTGCAAAAACTTCAAATTCTTGAATTTTGTGAACTTCAAACTTCTTCCATGATCAAATAAAGATCATATACACTAGAAATGATGAAGATCACCCCTTGGTTGGGTCATTGGGGGCCTCAGATGCCCTGATTTTGCACTGACTTGTCTGAAAAGTCAACTCTTGATCAGATGACTTCCCCATGGAATTTCTTCATGAAAATTGATATGCATACTCCCTATACCATATAAAGACCAATGGAAACAAGAATGACCAAAAAAATTGAGGTTATGGCCTCTGAAACCAAAACCCTAATTTCAGGTCAACTGTGCAGTCAAACTTGGCTCTGCTTCCATACCAATCCCAGTCCTTGTGATTCTTTGGCATTTTTGACTTTGAGAGGGTATAATATGATATAAGAACACACATGGATCCCTTTGAAGTGATTGATGACCTTTGGAGTGGCTCAAGAAGCCCTCGGATTGCTCAGATCACAAACCCTAGATGCAGATGACTTAGAACCAATGCAGTGAATCAAAAATGTAATATGAGATGGTATGATTGTGTTTGTGCATATGAAAAGATCACAAGCCATGGTGTGAATGGGTGAGGGCAAATTTGGGGTGTTTACACTAGGGTTCAAATTTCATCCAAAAATTCATTTTGGAAGAGGTTCAATTGGCCAGATGACTGAGAATCAGGGATTTGGGGAAAAGTCAACCATGCTGAAGAAAAAGTCAACTCCTGACTTTTTGAGATCAAAATCATGAAATTAGGGTTACAAGGATCCTATGGTTCAAATTTTATCAAGAAATAATGGAGGAATCAAGAGAAATCAAGAAAACCAAAACTTACCATTTTTGGAAAATTAGGGTTTCCAAAAATGGCAAGTTTTGGCCATTTTTGCAGCATCTTTGAGAGAGGCCTTCTCCCAAAATATGAGGGCTATCAAAATTCTACCTTGATCCAATTAAATAGGGCATCTTAAGCTTGAAATCCATAGGTGTAACTCACTCATAGCATAAAAATTGAGAGAGATATGATCTTGCAAAGTTTGAGCAAATTAGGGCAAAACTAGGTCATGGGCGAGGCAACTTGCAGGCCAGCGCGCGCGCCCTGCCTGGCAATTCATCAAATAGGTGGTATTCAAGATCTCAAGCCATTTTTCTTTTCCAAAAAGACTTCAAATGAATTTTTGGTGAACTACAAAGTTGTTCCTTGATATTATCCCTACAATGTTGATGTTCAAAGTTTTTTCATTTGAGCAAGTCTTCTTGAACTTATTGGGGGTCAAAGTGGGAAGGTCACAACTGGTCAGCCATAGGCCAATTGACACAAGGCAAGCCACATTCGTGCAGGCCAATATGCATTCTTGTGGCATGATTTTCATGGGATCAATTGAGTGACTTAAAGACCTTATTCCATTATGGTCCAAACATCAAACTTGTTCTATGATCTCTCTACTTCAATTTGAGACCAAGAAACACATGAATTGATTACTTGTAGTGGAAGTTTCATCTTGTAGAAAACCACAATGTGCAATCTGATGTCTTGTAGGCCAAGTTATTGAATCATGGGAATATTTCATTTCAGTCTAGCTTGTATACCTCAGTTGGCATGCTATGGTCACAAACCTCATGTTTTAGAAGCAAGCTATCATATGTGTGCATGATCATCCCAACTATCATGCATCCCTCTTGAAAATCCAAGTCAAATGGAGAACATCAAGCAGGCTGTAAACATAACCAAAAGAGATTCACTTTGCTTCACTACAGCTCACCATAATTTCCATGAAAGTCATCATAGAGGATCCAACTCGAATGTGGAAGCTTCTGGAAGATACAGCTGGCATAACTGCCATAACAACCTCACTCACTTAACCTCACTAACTTAGTTAACTCAGGGCATGTTAACCATGGTTAAGGGATCTAAAAAGGAACTCACCATTTTAGTTTGCAGAGTTCAGCATCATTTTCATCACAAATCACCAAAATTCTCAAGCATTCTCTCTAAATTTTCACATTGCATTTGGCTTCGAGGAGAGTTCATCTTCAATCAGTTAGATCCATTCTTCTTCAATTCATCATCTCCATCACCTCAAGCACAATCACCATGGATTACATACTGAAACTTCAAGGATCAAGAATTGCACAGTTTGAAGCTTCATTGTATTTTGGATCAAAACTCCTCAATTTGCATCAATCTAGTTTTAATCTCCATTCAGACATCATCAGTATCATCTCAAGCTCAAGATCCATGGCTTTTGCAACCTGAAACATCAAGAATTCAACACTGTATATCATTGATCTTCACTGAATTTTCATCAACAACTCAAGATTCATAGCTCCCAGAGTGTTTATTTCACTTTCTTTGATCAGGATCAAGATCAAGCAAGCTAAGGATTCTCTTTTCTAGTCTTCTAGCAACATTTTGATCTCTCTGCAATTCAGGTATGTCCTGAAATTTCACTTGCTCGAATTGTATGTTTTCCATTGGTTTTGTGTTGATTGAAGCTTGATAGAAGCTATTGGATGACTAGCTAGTTGATAGGCATTGTAGATGCTTAGATTCAATTTTTCAGGTTGATCTTCTTGCTTTCGATTCATGAGATTTAGGAACCCTAAGTGGATTGTGAGGCCATATTTGTGATCATGGAAGAGAGACGAACACATTGATGGTTTTAGTCTTCATTTTAGTGTTGATTTGAGTTTGCCCTACCGGAGATTCTACGGAGAAGATGACCAGAATTCACCTCTGGTCATCTGAACAATGTTGCCCTAATTTCCATAACTTTAAAACATAGCCTTTGATTTCTTTTGATCCAAGCGTCCATATTGTGCCAGCGTATTAATGAGCAACCTCCCGGGCACGTGACTCTCTCAGTCCAGTTGACCTTGACTTCATATCCACACCCCCATGCGCATTTGACTAGGCCCAGTTGTGTTGAATTTGTTGCTTTCTGAACCCCCCAGGCCCAATGCACTTGTGTTCTTTTATTTCATTTTTTCATTTTAATTCATTTTTCGTTTCCTTTTATAAAAAATACTAAATTGCATCCTAAAATTCCAAATAAATTCATGTTCATTCCTCTTATTTGTCTCTAATTTTCCATATTTTTGGATTTTATTTTTATTCAAATTTGAAACCAGAATTGATTTTCCATTTAATTGTTTCATATTTTCTTCATTTTAGACTCATCAATTTGTCCATTTTTTTCTCCTAAACTATAAAAGATAAATGTCCCATTCTTTTTGCATCATCTTAATAATTCATCATGCTTCTTCAAAGTAGTTTTCTCTGGATTTTTAGGTCATGTTTAGGTCATTTTGAGTCCATTCTCTCACATAGGTCCATATAAACCCTGATCCCATTCTAGTATTCATGTGATCATCCAAAAATAGGAATATTTGTGTGATTTTTTGTATATAAGTCATCCTCTGGATTGTGATCCTCAATATTAATTTTCATAATTTTTCTATGTCATTTGATATTTTTTTCAAGTTGCTTGGGTCCTAAGCCATTTTTTGGTCCCTTTTATAGGTTTCCCTTAATCCAATTGAATAAGGCATTCATGTTATTTCTCTAAGGTCTTGATCCTGGGTCTTTTAGGTCATATTAGAGGTCATAAATGTTGAGTACACTCATTAGGTCCTTGTCTTGTGATTTTAGGGTTTCTTGAGTCATAAGTCATCCTTGTCTCCTTTTGCCCTAATTCTTCTTCTTCTTCTTCCATCTTAACCCCTCAAAACCAACTTTGTGACCATGTCATACTTGTTAAATCATTGTAATATACCTCATAAGTGTTTCATACACATTTTTAAGTGTTCACTTCAAGTCTTTGGTCCTTGTGCTTCATGTAGTGTCATATGCCTCCTTAAGACTTCAAAATTTCACATTTAGGTTCCTTAACCCTAAGGCCATTCACTCCATGTCTTTTTTGACCAATTTTTGTGTTTAAACCACATTTTAACACTTCATTTAGCTCCTGGTTTTTGCATGAGAAATTCAAATCATCTTGATCATGTTTGATTTTATTCTAAGTATTTTCCTTCCTTTGAAGTTCAATGTTCATTTCTTCTTATTTTCACACCATTCCACATAGTGGTTGAATCTCTTTCAATTGAGCCTTTTTTTCTCCCATGTTGTTTTACATCTTAGGATACCTTCATTAAGTTTTAGCTCCTGGATTTTCCATTCACCTTTGATCTCATACAAGTTTAGCATACTTAACCATTTAGGTTTCCTCATGTAACTTCACCTTAACTCCTATTAAGGTTTAGATTCCTTTTAGGGCATAGTTTGAAGTTGTTCATTCTTATAGCTTTAGAATACTTAAGTTGAGTTTAGCTACTGACTTTTTAAGTTTGTTATCTTATAGGTTGCCTTAGGCTTTGGTATTTGTCTTAGGAGTTCTCTAACATCTTCCTTAGCTAGTGTGAGTAGTTTGTGAGATTTTCCATGCTATAATTGTTATTATTTCTCCATCATGCTAATGTTTGATTTGTAGGGGGGAAGATATGGTAATCACTTCATTCTTAATCTCTTATGCATTTATTTGTTTTTGACTTAGCACCTTGGTGCCTTGTTCATAGGGCTCCTTTTTTCCTTTAGATTCAACTTAACTTCCTTAAGAAGTAAGTTGAATTCTAACTTGCTTTTTCTTCTCCTTAGGTTAGAATGCCTCATTAACCATAGAACCACACTTTATACATAATGAGATAACTTAGGGTTGTGTCTTAGTCCCCCATTAGCTTTGACCTTTTGTCTTTTGAGTCTTCTTCTCTCATCTTCAAACAAAATCATAAAGACTTAATAAATGCATGAAAGAATCTCTTGTGTAAAGCCTTATTCCATGAGACACTTACATTCATTACATCTCGGAATAGTGTGGGCTTGTCTAGCATGATGTAAAACTCTTATCAAGAGGTTATTTCACAAAGAAAAATCTAAAAGACATTTCTTCACAAAAGCTACAAAAACATGTAATAAGTTCAACAAGCTAGTGAACTTAGACCCTAATCCTTGGGAACAAGTCTTGGATAAATTCTCCTTGCTTTGTGTGCTTGTTCTATTATTCCATCTTGGAATGTAGTAGAAAGTACACATTCCATGGAAAGGAGTTTGAATTCACTTCCTTGTGCCAAATTCATACAAAATTCTCAAAAAGCAAATAACAAACAATAAATGAATATCCTGTGGGAACTTCTCTTTCTCATTTCATCCATTCTGAACACGAACTCGTGACAACTTGTCTCACATGCAAGATGGTAAACGCACTCGTACCAGACGAGTCTGCAACACTTGAGCATAGACATACGCAGTTCCAGCCATAAAAAACACAAACAAATAGTTCCCGCCTTAGTTAGGCGAACTACGTCGACTTTGATCCTCATTTTCCCGATGAGGTACGTAGGCAGTGGGGTAGGGCCCATTCGAACATATTCTTTATTTTCCCTACATTTTCCCCATTCTTTCTTTTCGGTCTCTTTTTTTCAATTCCCTTTCTCATTTCAGTTCCAGTTCCAGTAGCAGTTCTTTGTTCAACATCCGTTATATTCTTTTACCCTTTGAAATAGACAAACAAGCGTGGATCTCGTCGGGTACGGCGGACGATCTGGGGTGCTAATACCTTCCCAAGTCGTAACCGACTCCCGAACCCAGATCTTTGGTTTACAGGACCTCGTCTTTTCCTTCTTCCTTAGGTTTGTGCAGCATTACCTTTCCCGTTCCTTCGAGATAAAAATGCCTGGCTGGTGACTCTACCTTTTCCTTGCCACTTTCGCGTTTATACTAGGATGAAAATCCCGGGAGCGACACAAATCTTCAATACTTAAGGGTTAAGTAATATCGACATCTTTTCCTATAAATAGAGACCTCATTCCATCATAAAAATTACACCAAAGCCTTAATCTCCAAGCTTTCTCACTTTTGTTCTCAAAGACTCAAAACTTAATATTTTGAGCAATCACTACTTGTTTTTAAGTTGTGGCCATTATAAACTCAAACCAATTATACGCACACATCACATATGATGTTTATGAGGTGTTAAAACACTTAGATCACCTCTGGAACACTTCCAACCCATAATCACTTTTCAAAACCTCAAAGAAGCACGATTTCTGCAACTTGAAGATCAAAAGTTGTTCCTGCCATTTGCAATCAAGTCCAAGTGTTCAAACAAACTCCATATGGTTTAGAGAAGTTGTCTAGATCATCACAACATCTCTGTAACACCTTCAGCTCTAAATCACAACTCCATCTGCTAGCTCAAGTTCAGGTAAGCCTCAAACTAGGCCAAATCATAATCCATGCATATTTCCTCGCACTATATTTTTGCCATATGTGCGTAATCATATTCTAAGTAATTCCCCTCAATCAATTTCACAAAATCATCATCATGTATAATTTCATGAGGCTCATGCCAAATTAGGGTTCTTCAGTGTTCATTAATGATTTTTCACTCTACACTTAAAATAAATGAAAATAATTGGTACCATTGTGTTCGTGGGATCAAAACAAGAAATTTTGATGTTTATTTCATCTCAAATGGATGCCTATTCCATGAGATACGATGGAGTTTGAAAATCTGGGCAAACTGAGCCATGGCGCGTGTTCTTCATGTGTTCTTGGCGCCCTCTTTCGAAAATTTGAATATTTGAATTTTGTGATTTTATTTAATTCATTCAGAAATTATTTTTTTTCTAAATATTTTGAATTTTAAAATGATTCTTTTTTAATTACTTCTAAAAAATGTTTAAATATTTTATTCCATAAAAAATTTCCAAAAAAAATAGTTTTTTTAAAATATATTTTGTATTTTTTCAAAGAATTAATTTTTATTTGTTTTTAAACATTTTAAAATGATTCTTTCCCTTGATTTTGTAAACACAAATGAATATCAAGATATTCTATGGATAAAATATGAATTTTTAAACCTTAATCCAAGATCTTTTCTTGTTTTGCATTAGTGTTTGAAATTTATCAAATATTTTAATATTTTATTTCAAATAATTATTCAAAATATTCAAAAATTAGGGTTTTGACTTACATACCCTAAATTTGACTTTTGTCACACTCATGGGCCTCTATTAGAGCGTAAGACCCATCCCCTTTTGAAAAATGAACCATTAGCGTTCATCTGATCCATTTTCAAAAACTAGGCGCGATCGCCTTTTTCACCACATTAAGTTTTCTTCTGTGAATATTTTTAAACATAACCATTTGTTTTCTACAATTAACTATCAAAATGTGTCATGAGGAATCCTTTGTGTTTAGGTCTCATTCTTTCTGTTTTAAACTTTCTTTGGTCTGTTTTAAAACTCCACCAGGCTTCCGTATAAGTCTTGAACCTCCCAACTATTTCTTAAACAATTTTCAATCTCTAATAAAGAGATTATGAGCATTTGCTTACAAATCTCATCTCCTTTTATTTTTTTCATCTTTATGACTAAAGATCTAATACACCAACAACTAGACTGAGCTTCACTCAGGTGAACTTCTTTTTAGGGTGTAGGCAGCTTTTTAGAATCCAAGTCCTACTCTGTTTATGAAATCATCAGATAATTAATCAACAAAAAAAATTCCTAGACATCCTTATGTTTAAGCCCTATCATTGGCTTCTGAGCCATCTTTTCTCTTTCTAACTTCTCGTTGTTTTCTTAAACTGTTGTGCTTGCTTAGAATATAATTGTTTGCCAAAATTATCTTTCTTCACCTCATACTAAAGCAAAGATAATAAAATACTTCTTAATGACAAAGAGAATACATTGTTAAAAAATCTGTAATCTTTCTCCCTCAAGATTTTGGGCCTAACTTCATTCTTAATAAAACAATTTAATAATATTCAAACCATAGCAAAGACATACTAAAAGATGTTAAACGCATTCACTTACACCTTTTATTTGTCTGCATGCATTTCATCTGTATATATATTTGCATCTTGCTAGAATCTCTAAGTAGTAGGTTATCTTCATCTAACAAATACACCCTTTCAAAACACTTAAGATTTTATTTTCTTTACAACTTACTAGGGGTTTACAAAGATAAGAAGTTTCCCGGTGAAGTGCTTCTTTGTAAACCATCCCTAACCTCCTCTTGGGCTTTATCCAAGGACCCATGGGCTTCATACAGGTAACTTTGCCTCCTCTTGGGCTTAAACACAAGGACCCTCTTAGGATTCCTAAAAACATAGGAACAAACCTTAGAATCAAAAACATACAGTAGTCTCCCTCTCCCAGATGGATGATAAAGCTAGCCTCCTCTTGGGCATTATACAATTGAATCCCCACAGGCAAAGGAATGTTGGATGACTATACAATAAACCAACATGCAAAAACACTTTTCATATAGATTCAGTCTACCAACAATTTTCAGCCTCCCATATTAGGCTTCATATAAGATACAAATAATCAAGAGTCAGTCTCTCACAAATAAGCTTCACACGTGGGCTTCCAAATCACAATACAGATAAAACTTTCCCATAGAGTCAGTTTTCTTTGTTTAGCTTCAACCTTGGGCTTCAATCAAGGCACATATAAAACAAATCTTCCCTCTTTAGAGATGACAAATTCTCTCTACTAAGCACCTTTTAGCTTCAACCGTGGGCTTCAATCAAGGCACATACAATAAAAAACTTTACAATCACTCAAAATACAATCATAGTCTCGGACTCTAACTAAGCTAAAATAAGTCATAATCTTGGACTTTAACTAGGCTAACAACATTCAAGTACAATCATAGTCTTGGACTTTAACTAAGTTAACAACATTCGAGTACAATGATAATCTTGGACTTTAACTAAGATAACACCAGTCATAGTCTTGGACTTAAACTAAGCTAATTTCCCACAGTCATTGTCTTGGAATCTAACTAAGCTAAACATCCAACCTCTCTTGAGATATGAAAATCAAGATAACACATTCAGCTGTCCTGAGCTATGCAATTTAGGTCAACCACTCAGTCCTCCTTGAGCTATGCAATTCAGGGTACCCATTCAACCTTTCTTGAGCTATGAAAATCAAGATACCATTCATTTTATGCCTTGAGTTATGCAATTTAAGCAAGCAAGAAACCAGTTACAAACAACTTTTTTTTCCACCTTCAATCTTGGGCTTTGATCAGGAAACAAATATACTTTTTCAACTTCAATCTTGGGCTTTGATCGAGACACATATACAAACTCTTTTGAGCATCAATATCTTGTGCTTTAACTAGGATAAAAATCAACCATTTCCTCCTAGCTCTAGCCTTTTAGGAGGAACTACGATGCTCTGATCCCTCAATTCTCTTTTTGGGGGTACGTAGGCAAAAGGTCGTAAGATATTTGTAAGCACACCAAACAAAAAACAACAATTAAGTTTATAAACCTAAAAAAAACATTAGAAAATTATGACAATACAGAAACACAAAAACATCAACATCACCTTATCAATCAACACTCATCCCATACCCAGATCCATATCAAAGAAACCCCCATCAATATAAAAAAAGAACAAATTTTGCACTAAACCAAAGGTGAAATAAGCTAAAGAAGAAAAAAAAATAAGAAATTACAATATGCAAAACGGGGTGAGTTTAAGATATCTTTTCCCTTCCATAACCAGTTTCACCAGGGAAAAAAATAAGAAATTAGAAAGTAGAAAAAATGAAATAGTGATTAAAGATAAAAAAAATTGAGCTACACCTGGCTCATCTTTCATAAAGTCGAGCATTACTTCATGCTTAAGGCATAATCCGAGTATTTGGGCAATTGTCAGCTGAAGAATTCTAATGGTTTCGGAGCATCAATGCCCATCTGTTACTAAACCTTCAAAGTAAGTAATAATGAAAAGATGGTTATGAAGTAAATGAGGGGTAACGATGAAAGAGGGAAGGACAACCATTGATAGCTTATTTCAAGGAGATCAATAACTATAAAAGAGGCTCCCGACTGAGTGATAAGCAAGACACTTTCTCTTGAGACTTGCTTCTATAGCACTGCTCTCAAATCCCCAAACTTACAAAACTCAATAGACGGTGTAGCTCTCCATGCTCAGTGGAGGGAGGGCTAGCACCTTCGGTGTATCTGACCAAATTTGGCCAGAATAGTTGTAAATATGTTTCCTTTACTGAAGCTCTCCTAGTGTAATTCACTTGCCTTGTATAAATGAGAGAAAGGCATGTTATTCATTTTATAGTGATATGTTATATTAAACACAATTAACTAAATTTTAATGATAATCTCGTGAATTAGGTTGAAATCGAGTGTGTTTGGATGAGGTAATTGGAAAATTTTAAGGAATTTAAAATTCAAATCAATTTAAATGATTCAATTGAAAGTTATTTATTTTTAGGTTCTTTTTTTATATAAATTGTTAAAATTAATCTTTGTTAAATATTATGAGTCATTTTTATAAAATTTAATTTTTTCGGCCAAATTTAAAATTTGAGAAAAAAGTACTATTTTCCATTTTAAAAAATTCAAAGGACTAATTTAAAAAAAAAAATTATTAAGGACCAATTTATAATTTTTACATTAGAGGTCAATTTTAAAATTTTAGAAAATATAAGGACCAACTTGCAAATTTTGAAACCATTTTTTATAATCAAGCATATATATATATATATATATATATATATATATATATATATATATATATATATATATATATATATATATATATATATATATATATATATATATATTGATTGATTGGGCGTACTAGGGTTACTCTAAACTGATAAACAACATCCGTTGAAAATAGCTCCAACCCCTACTAAAAATTACAAAAAGCCAGTAGGACATTTGAGCCACATGTAAAACAGACACCAAGGATTATATTTATTTATAAGTGGCAACCATAACCTGGACGACAAATTAATTTTATCGACTATAGCATCAGGTTTACACACTCCATTATTAAAAATCATTTCATTACTCGAACGCCATATACACCAACAAGACGTAAACCAAATTAGGAAAACATTAGACATGTGGAATTTACCAACCAATGACAACACCCATTCAAATAAATGAAGATGATAGTGTTGTTCCACCAATTGGGGAATACCTATCCAAGCTACAATTTTTCTCCAAACTATACCAATTTTCAGGCACAATACAGAAAGATGATGATTGGATTCCATATTGTGAAAACAAAAGACACAAACCTTTTTGTGTTCATTTGTGATAACTCCCTCCTTTCCAAGTTGAACCTAGTTGGAAGTTTATTCCAAAATATACGCCATGTGAATACCTTCACCTTCAACAAAATGTTTGTGCTCAAACTAGGTTCAATGTTGTTTGCACATCATCCTCCAATGAGATAAATTTGGAATGTATAGTAATACCTTCATAGCATGTTTTTACCGTGAATTTACCATCCGCCGCAGGTGGCCACACGAACTTGTCAAGTAAATCCCGCGATGGGATGATATCCTGCAAAATTAACAACAAGTATGTAATATCTTGGCCTAACTCAGTCCCAGGAACAGAAACATTAAGTGTTATATTCCAATGCTAACCTTGATTTATCCTAGAATCTAACTCGACAATCATTCTACCCTTTGACACATATGCTTCAAAGACACTAGGGAAAGCACTAGCCAATGTTGAGTTTCCTATCCATTTGCATGCCAAAAAGGAATATCGAAGCCATTACCGAACTTGCAAGTGATGACATTCTTGAAGCAACCTTCCTCCAAGGAATCTCCAACCAACATTAAATCTCGCCACCATAGTGATAATTTATTTTTTGGAGTGGGACTTTCCTCATTAGACAAAATTCTACATGATAGATTACCATACCTTGCCAACAATAGATAATAGATTAATCTCCAAAGCCATTTAGTGAAAATTAATATGTTGAATATTCCTACATCTTTAATCCCAAAGCCACTTAATTCCACTGGTTTACAAATGGATTTGACATTCACACTACTACAAAAAACCCATTTAGCAATGGTTGGAAACTACATATAATAACACAGATCAAGGTGTTGTTATGTAGAGTGTTGTCGTAAGTACGCTACTTATAATCACGGACTTGAGACTGTTGTTGTATTCTGGAAATCGTGTGGTATATTGCAACTGTTAGGTATAACAACCATTGTAATATATACTGAATATCACAACGGTTATTAGTTTCAACCATTGTGGAACGTACCCTTAGCTTATTAGATACAATTGTATATTGCTTGTTTTACCATATACCTAGTTAAAGAAATACAACCATTAAAATTGGTAAAGAACTATATAAGCTGAAAATTAAATTGTTCTTGAAAACCAAATTAAACACACCATTGTTTTTCGAATTGCATGTGTCTCATCCTGCACATTTTATGTTCTTTAACACAAATATGGTTCAATGGTCGGTTTCCTTCAATCCATTGATATATATAATTACAGTTTACCTCATCATCGCCGCTTATCATCGTGATTTTTGTTAGACGATGTGGCTAGTGATCTAGAGGGGGGGTGAATGGATCACCTCCTTGTTAACAAGGATTTAAAACGTTTTTCAGAGTTTTCAAAGATTTACGGAAACAACGGTCCCAAATATACAAGCGTCTATTCTGGACCAGCCACTAGAAGACCAGACATGTGATAACGTGCTGGATTTACGATTGAGATGATAAAGGATTAAACACACAAGATGTAAAACAGTTGAATGCACCTATCACTAAAGCTATTTCGAATGAATCAAAAACAAATGAAAACGTAAATAGAGATAGATAAGGAATACAATACGCCGAGATTTGGTAAGGAAGTTCCCCACGTTCGTCCTCGCGTGTGGGTACGTCTCCTTCTCAATTTCAAACCGAAATTGAGAACTTTTATATCAAAATTGTTTAATTCGTCGATTACAAGGTTGCAATACAAACACCAGAAATCTATACACCTAGATCTTCCTATTGTATCAACCTTCACTTGATCTGAGCCCAATCAAGATTCCCTGCAAGTAATATAAGCAATTCACCGGTTCCACGACCTATTTGCGAAATCCCCTGATTTCCAAAACTTACGCTGCAGCTGAATCTGTCTTGTAAACGTGACTAACAAACCCTCAAGAACACGCCCGTTCTTGAAGGAAAACTCAGCTGGTTTTTCCTTGAAACCTTCTATCAATCTTCAACTCAGTTGGATCTCCGATCGTACCACTGAACGTTATCTCGTAAGCCTTCAATTCATAGGATAGCAAACACTTCCTTGTTGATGTTCTTGAATTAAGGTCTTTGAGAAGATGATGAAGATGAATTTGATTCTAGGTTTCAATCCTGCTCAACATTGAAGTTCCAACACTCCAAAATCCTTTTCTTGATGTGTTCTTCAATGATCTATCACTGTAAAATTCGTCTCCAATTTTCTGTGATCTGTTATATCACTAAATGAAACACTCCACATATATATGCAGATTCTGTTAGAAGAAAAATAGACTAATGAATCGATTCAAGACACGATGAATCAATACATACTGAACAGATTTACAAAAACAGAGAATAGAACAAGCAATGAATCGATGCATGTTTGTATGTGTTGATTCATAGAAGAAAATCCAGAACCATTCAAACAGCATGAATCGATACATGGCAAGATGAATCGATTCATTTTGCGAATTTCCAGAATCCTTCAAACAGCATGAATCGATACATATTGGAATGAATCGATTCATTTTGCGTATTTTTCAGAAAAACAAAACATTGATAGAAAATGAAACAAAAGATCTAAAGGCAAGCATTTTTCTTAATATGAATAAAACACAAACACTTAAAAATTATAATCAATCAAAACTAGAGTTGCTCACAAACTCCCCCTTTTTGATGATGACAAATTTTTTGAAGTGTGAGAATTAAGAATTACTCCCCCTGAGTTTTTGCCTGTCATTCATTTTTCATACTTGCCTTTGCCTTTTCTCCCCCTTTGTCAACATCAAGAAAGAATGCATAGGTGAAGAAACAAAAACAGAAATACAAAGATATATAAGCATAGTTCATTCACAAAGAATGAAACATAAAGGGCAAACAATTTAGACAAAAGCAAGTAATCATAGGTAGTGAAATTGTCAAATAGAGTTGCGAATTACATAACCAAACCAAACCATAAAGAGTTTAAACAAGAAAAACAAAGAAACTTAAGAACGAAACAATGATGATATGCAAAATGAAATGCACCTTCAATGAGGAAAATGGCCACCACACGACTCTGCATCATCTCGATCAGGGTCACGGAAACTTGGAGGAGAAGGTGGAGGAGGCATTTCATCTGAATTCTGCCCCAAGAATGCGTAACGCCTGAAACGCCTCTGAACCTCTGTGCTTTGAAACCTTTCCATAATCCCCGGGTGCGAACGACAATCATCCATAAATCCAGACATCTCATTATAGAACACTTGATGCCACTTAACCAGTTCAGTATGCCATGGATGTTGATTATGATACATTCGAGTATGCTCATCATGCCATTCTCGATGCTCTTTATGCCATTCCGTTTGCTGGACATGCCACGCACGAGCTTCTTCATGCCGGGCATTGTTTGCAACTTCCAACTGTGCAAACATTTCAGTAAGATAGGCTGGAGCAGCAGTAGATAAAGTCGGTGGAGCTGATGAGGGAGCGGGATCATAGTTTGTAGGAGACCACCATTGTGGTACCCACTCACCCCAACCGGTGTTGGCATTCGCATCAGGAGGATTTTCAGCATCTTCCATATCTTCATCCCTTTGTTCTTCAACATAAATGTGTTCAGACGAAATGTCAAAGTTGTAGATGCGGGTTCGAGTGCTGCGTTCAAAGAAGTAGTAACAGCGACGCTCGATGTCCCATCGATAACCCATATGAGAGAGTGTGGCATTGTTGAATTCTTGAACACTAGAAGCTGATAGGAGAGGCACAGGAGGGAAAACCACTTTCCAAAACTTAAGTATCTGCATAATTTGGGCAGCATATGCAAGAGTGATGTTTTTGGAGCTGTTCCGCATAAGAAAGATACGCTTGACAAAGTAATTAGCCCAGTTTAATGGTATCTTTTTCTGCAGAATATACAATAAATGGATATTCGGCTTGTCCAATCGTGAGTGCCCACCGGACCTTGGACGCAAGATATGTGAAAGTATCCAGTGCAGAATTCTTGGAACACTTTTAATCATACCTGAAGTCAGAGGCTCATCATCAGCAAGAGGTCTATCCAATTTAGAAATGGATGCACAATATTCCTTCAACTTAAACTGTGGTTCAAAATTCTGGTCATGCCACATCTGCCATTCAGGAAGCAGAGATGGCAGATTGAACACTGTGGACCAGTCACCAGCCTCAAAACGGTAAGTTCTGGTTCCAATCGAACACTTGAACAGGTAGCCTTTTCCAGTTTTCACACCAGCATAGAAAGCACAAATAAAGTCTTCATGATACTCATCTTTAACAGATAAAAAGGATCCAAGATTTTGTGCGTCGATTAAATCCGCAACTTCTTCTAAACAGAGAGTACATACATCACTAGTATCGAAAACATGTGGTTTCATAACTAACCTTGTTTTAAAAGAAGCTTCAAATTCTTCAACAATGGCAGGATGAAGAATTGCAGTCCCAGATGGAGGAATTTCAGGAATAGAAGGAGCCTGATGTGAAGACCCAACGGGTTCCTTGCCTTTACGTTTTCCTTTTTCTCTTGGAAGAACGACTCTTGGAGGCATGGTGATGAGATTAGGGTTTTGAGAGAAAAGGGTTTTTTGTGACAGTTAGGGTTTGATGCAAATGATGCAAATGAGATGATGAGAGAGACATAATGGAGTTTTATAACTGATAGACATGTCATGGAAGTTGCTGCTGTGTCGATTCATTAAAAAATAAACTGAATTTACAACAGGATGCATCGATTCATGACTGTATGTATCGATTCATTTCACGAAAAATTTTAAAAATTAGAATGCTATGTATCGATACAAGCCATTATGTATCAATACATACTGTAACCAGTTGGACAGAAATTAAAAGAAAATCAATATGAATCGATTCAAGCTTGTTGTGATCGATTCATAATACGAAAATTTTGAAATTCCAGTGGATATGCAAGAATTGACACAACAATGAATATGCAAAACAAACATTATGCTGCAGAATGAATCACAACATTGTATAAATGCTTAAGAATACTTTACAAATAAAAACATCAATGTTCAAACATTCATATGAAAAGAAGTTCATGTAAACAAGAAATCATTGCTCAAACATACATTGATCATACAATATCAACAAAGTGAAGAGAGGAACAATATTACCTCCGTAGTAGTATTCTCATGAGGTACGAGTGAAGACTACAATCAGAACTTAGCAAATATGATGAGATAAATAGTAACTACATCAATCAAACTTAAGACACCAATGAGGAGAGATCAAGAATCCCCAATTCGCGACGAATGTTGAAGAATGGTTCAGTTGCCAAAGGTTTAGTGAAAATGTCAGCAAGTTGATTTTTAGTATCAACATGCTCAAAAACAACATCCCCTTTTTCAACATGATCGCGAAGGAAGTGATGTCGAATCTCAATATGTTTGGTGCGTGAGTGTAAAACAGGATTCTTAGTGAGATTAATGGCACTAGTGTTGTCACATTTAATTGGAATGCGTTTAAGTTCAATGTCAAAATCTTGTAGTTGTTGTCTTAACCACAAAATTTGAGCACAACAGCTACCGGCTGCAACATACTCAGCCTCTGCAGTAGACAAAGCTACGAATACTTGCTTTTTACTATGCCAACTTATTAAATAATTTGAAAACAGATGACATGTGCCACTAGTGCTTTTCCTATCTGATTTGCAGCCAGCAAAATCAGAATCAGAGTAACCTACTAAGCTGCAATCGCTTCCTTTGGAATACCAAAGCCCATATTTAGGTGTTCCATTAAGATACCTAAATATACGCTTGACTGATTTTAAGTGAGATTCCTTAGGATTTGATTGATATCTTGCACACATACACACGCTAAACATGATGTCCGGTCTAGGAGCAGTAAGATACAAGAGAGACCCAATCATACCTTTATACCTTTTGACATCAACACACTTACCATGTTCATCTTTGTCCAAGTTTCCGTTGGTAGGCATGGGAGTGCCAATTGATTTAGAATTATTCATTCCAAAACGCTTGAGCAGCTCTCTGCAGTATTTTGTTTGACATACTGCTGTACCTTCATCAAGTTGCTTTATTTGGAGGCCTAAGAAGTAGTTCAACTCCCCCATAAGACTCATCTCAAACTCACCCTGCATAACATTAGAAAATTCTTCGACCAAGTGTATGTTAGTTGAACCAAAAATTATATCGTCTACATAAACTTGAACTAAAAGAATGTGCTTTCCTTTGTGTTTAATGAAGAGTGTATTATCCACTTTACCTCTAGAATATCCATGATCAAGTAGAAATTTGCTAAGTCTTTCGTACCACACACGGGGTGCTTGCTTAAGACCATATAAAGCACGTTTTAATTTGTAAACATGATCTAGATATTCAGAATTTTCAAAACCGGGAGGTTGTGAAACATATACTTCTTCATTTATAACACCATTTAAAAACGCACTATTTACGTCCATTTGGTAAAGCTTGAAATTCATAGAACACGCATAGGCAAGCAAAAGACGTATAGCTTCAAGGCGAGCCACCGGAGCATAAGTCTCCTCATAATCTATGCCCTCCTCTTGGTTATACCCTTGTGCTACCAAGCGTGCCTTGTTTCTAGTTATCACTCCGCTTTCATCAAGTTTATTCCTAAAAACCCATTTAGTACCTATGATGTGATGATCTCGCGGACGAGGGACAAGTTCCCAAACGTCATTTATTTTAAATTGATTAAGCTCTTCTTGCATGGCCATTAGCCAAAATTCATCAACCAAGGCTTCTTTAGCATTTTTAGGTTCCACTTGTGATACAAAAGCGAAGTAAGAACAAAAATTACTTATCTTAGAACGAGTCAACACTCTCTTTGAAATATCTCCCAATATATTGTCTATAGGGTGGTCTTTAGAGGATTTCCAAGCTGGTGGAAGGTCCTTCACTTCAGATGTTCCTTCCTCTTTATCTTTTTCATGACAAGTATCTTCCTCCTTCTCAATAGCAACCGCTTCAGATTGATTAATTTCCGAAACAGATTCTTTGAGTATGTCTTCTGTAGATACACCTGCGTCATCAAAAGAGATACCTACACTACCTTTACCAAGTATAGCTCCTTTGTTATTGTCTCCATAAGTAACATACCCCTTCTTCTTTGCTTTGAAGTCAATAAAAAGTGATATGTCATCCGTCATGTGCCTTGAACACCCGCTGTCCAAAAACCATCTTCTTTCCATGGATGCAAGACACTCATCCTACAATATCAAAAGAGAGAGGTAGGTACCCAATTTTTATTGGGTCCAAGTGGGTAAGTGGTAACATGGTTGTCTTTAGGCTTCCATTGATAAATGCCTTTAGGCACTAGAAATCTTCTAAATTTGCATTTCTCAATGGTATGGCCAGCATGACAACAATAATGACAAACACTACGATAATGATGTTGTTTACCATTTGTCCTTAAATCCTTTGGAACAAAAGAATATTTTGCATATGGAGGATTTAATGACTTTTGAACAACCTAGTATCAACGGCATAAGTAATCTTAGGTTGCAAGGCTTTTTCCAATTTGACTTTAAGAGAGATGACCTCTTGTTGCCAAATGTGACACCTTTCACAATGCCTTATTTTACTACAACCATCAATATCAATAGCTTTTGAATTTTCTGCAATACTAGCTTTCAAGCATTCTAAATCTTTTTCAGCATGTTGTACTTTACCTTCCAAGTATGAAAAAAAAAATTTTATCGGAAGATAATCTTTTAAATGCTTCTATAGCTTCATTATGCAGTTTTTCAAAAGCTACTTTTAATTCAGAAAAAGACATAGAAGAGAAATTGTTATAGTAACCTTGTTTTACCTTTTTATCATCACTTTTCTTCTTATGGTGGGACTGATTTTTGGTGTGAGCCATAAGACACAAATTTGCGGTTTCATCGCTATCACTTGAGCATTGTGTACTTGATGAATCACTATCACTTTCCCAAGCAATGTAAGCTCTTCTTTGCTTATTATACTTTTTTTGTGGAGCTTTTCCTTTATCCTTTTTCTTTAAAGGACAATCTGTTTTATAATGTCCGGACTTGCCACAATTAAAGCAAGACCCTCTTTCTCTATTCTTCTTAATCTCTTCCTGTTTTGAATCCATAGATTGTCTTCTAAAATTTATGAGATTTTTGTCGGAATGCTTGATTCCATTCTTTCGAATGAATCTATTATATCTCCTAACAAAATGTCCCATTTCTTCGTCACCGGAGTCTTCGTCACTACTTGACTCATTGTTGCTTAGCTCTTTTTGTGAGGACTTTGAGTTAGAATCCATAAGAGCTATAGGCCTCTTCTCACCCTCTTTGTCTTTATTCTTCTCCTTTCCCTTTTTACTTTTGTTCTCAAACTTTTCTAGACTTTCTAGTTCTTGTTGATGTTCCTCCAGCTTTCCAAACAAAGTAGTCATTGTGAGTGTCGTTAGATCATTGGCTTCCTTGATAGCTGTTACTTTAGGTTGCCATTCCCTGCTAAGACATCTCAGAATTTTATTAGTAGCAATATCATTGGAAACAGGTTTTCCAAGTGCATTCAAACGATTAATGAGATGAACAAATCTGTTTTGCATGTCGGGAATAGATTCTCCTTGTTTCATGCGAAAGAGTTCGAACTCTTGATTAAGTGTGTTAATGCGGGACTGTTTTACTTCAGTTGTACCTTCATGTGCAATTTCTAAAGCATCCCACATTTCTTTAGCTGTCGAGCAATGGGAAACTCGATAATACTCATCTGCACTAAGTGCTGAAATTAGCATATTTCGAGCTCTCCAATCACTTGACCACTTTTTCTCATCTTTTTCATCCCAATCATCTTCTGGTTTAGGTACTATGGCACCTGCCTCATTCATCATGGTAATTTGAAAAGGACCATTTTGAATGGCAGCCCATACGCGCCTATCAACAGAATTTATGTGAACTCGCATGCAGTCTTTCCAGTAGCCATAATTTTCACCATTGAAAACAGGAGCTCTATTGTACGCCCCCTTTGGTTCAGAATCCATAACGTTACAGGCAGCCACAAAGCACCAGCGAACCGGTGCTCTGATACCACTTGTTAGACGTTGTGGCTAGTGATCTAGAGGGGGGGGGGGTGAATGGATCACCTCCTTGTTAACAAGGATTTAAAACGTTTTTCAGAGTTTTCAAAGATTTACGGAAACAACGGTCCCAAATATACAAGCGTCTATTCTGGATCAGCCACTAGAAGACCAGACATGTGATAACATGCTGGATTTACGATTGAGATGATAAAGGATTAAACAGACAAGATGTAAAACAGTTGAATGCACCTATCACTAAAGCTATTTCCAATGAATCAAAAACAAATGAAAACGTAAATAGAGATAGAGAAGGAATACAATACGCCGAGATTTGGTAAGGAAGTTCCCCATGTTCGTCCTCGCGTGTGGGTACGTCTCCCTCTCAATTTCAAACCGAAATTGAGAACTTTTATATCAAAATTGCTGAATTCGTTGATTACAAGGTTGCAATACAAACACCAGAAATCTATACACCTAGATCTTCCTATTGTATCAACCTTCACTTGATCTGAGCCCAATCAAGATTCCCTGCAAGTAATACAAGCAATTCACCGGTTCCACGACCTATTTGCGAAATCCCCCGATTTCCAAAACTTACGCTGCTGCTGAATCTGTCTTGTAAACGTGACTAACAAACCCTCAAGAACACGCCCGTTCTTGAAGGAAAACTCAGCTGGTTTTTCCTTGAAACCTTCTATCAATCTTCAACTCAGTTGGATCTCCGATCGTACCACTGAATGTTATCTCGTAAGCCTTCAATTCATAGGATAGCAAACACTTCCTTGTTGATGTTCTTGAATTAAGGTCTTTGAGAAGATGATGAAGATGAATTTGATTCTAGGTTTCAATCCTGCTCAACATTGAAGTTCCAACACTCCAAAATCCTTTTCTTGATGTGTTCTTCAATGATCTATCACTGTAAAATTCGTCTCCAATTTTCTGTGATCTGTTATATCACTAAATGAAACACTCCACATATATATGCAGATTCTGTTAGAAGAAAAACAGACTAATGAATCGATTCAAGACACGATGAATCGATACATACTGAACAGATTTACAAAAACAGAGAATAGAACAAGCAATGAATCGATGCATGTTTGTATGTGTCGATTCATAGAAGAAAATCCAGAACCATTCAAACAGCATGAATCGATACATGGCAAGATGAATCGATTCATTTTGCGAATTTCCAGAATCCTTCAAACAGCATGAATCGATACATATTGGAATGAATCGATTCATTTTGCGTATTTTTCAGAAAAACAAAACATTGATAGAAAATTAAACAAAAGATCTAAAGGCAAGCATTTTTCTTAATATGAATAAAACACAAACACTTAAAAATTATAATCAATCAAAACTAGAGTTGCTCACAATTTTATCATTATAACAATCATGGTGATAAGTGACGACAATGAGGTATAATAGAATTGTATATATCGATGAATTGAAGCAAACATACCATTGAATCTTATATTTGTGTTAAGGAACATAAAATGTATTGAATGAGATGAAAGCTATTCGGAAAATATTGATTGATATAGGTTGGTTTTCAAATACATCTTAATTTTCATATTATACCTTTCTATGTCAATTTAAATAGTTAGTATTCAAAACAAAACCAGCAAAATTAGAAACAAAACCCTAAGAAGTGGAGACTGTAATCTAAGTGGAAACAAAACCCTAAGAAGTAGAAGAATACCTTATTTTCCATAGTTATACAAACAATATGTAAATTACGCTTGCTACCGCCACCATCATCATCATGTTCATCTAGTTTGTAAGGAAATGAAAAAGAAACATTAGGAAGAAATATGTACACAAAAGCTTTATACTTCTTTTATTTCTTTTCATTGTTTTTAAGACTAGACGAAGTTTGCTGCCTAAAATGGAAGAAGAAAAATAATAAAAAAAACATGAAACAAAAGAGATAATGAGAAATATCTTAATGAGAAATATGTAAAATAGATGGAAGAAGAAGAATACCATAATGTATGAAGCACAAGAGGAAAAATGGATGCTAGGGTTTCGTTGTGAATGAAACGGTGCTACAGTCAACAAGGGAAAGTTAATTCGCTTATATGGGTAAAAATTTCACAACGGTTATATCATAAAATTGTAATGATACATTTATTTTTATTATAAATATATCAAAATGGTTAAACATAAAAACCGTAGCAATACCCCTTTTATATGGTACAAGGTTCGATTCCTGGCAACAATATTTTGCAATTTTACATAATATATTACAACGATTATAATAACAAATCGTTGTAATATTACAACCTTTGTTCTTCCTGGAAGAGAGAAACGTTCATCCCAATTATAATAATAATTTATGATTTTCTCTGTTTTTTAAAAATATCGTTCGAGAATATCAACCATTACAAATTATCATCATTGCAAGCACCAAAATATCAGACTTTTCATCTTCAACCTCATCTATAAATTGACGGTTTTACATTTCTTAATTATACATTCTTTGTAAAAATGAGTTCAACAAATGACAATACTAACACAAACATCACAAACAAGGCCGCAAATGAACAACATCAACAACAAAATGAGGAAGTCCAACCATCTGGATCCTTGGTTGTCAGGGATACGACCTTAAAAGTGAGGAAGCCCAAGAAGAAAAAGAAGCTGAAGAAAAAGAAAAAGAAGCATTGGAGAACTTATTTTTATAATTTTTATGAGGGAAGTGAGGAAAGAGTCGGTGATTGGGAAGATGCTTTTGTTGCTATGGGCTCGGACATTTGATAAATATATGTATTATTCTTTTTTGGAATTATAATGAAGTTTTCTTTTATATATATACTCATCTCTTTCACTTTTTTAAAATGAAGTTTTGAGTTTTTAGGGTAATAACACTTGTTCTGGATTGGCCTAGCACATGCCCTACACCAAATTAAGGCCCAATCCAGTATACATCTTGGGGGGCAGGCCCATCATAAGCTCTACGGGAATATGACCGTTACAAAATAGAGTCGATGGCATATAGCCGTTGGGGACTTCCCCTCACGCGGCATTACGCGGTCAGCTGCCCAACAGATTTATAGAGGTATGTCACACCCTAAATTTTGACCGGACTTTTTCTAAAAAATTTCATTCATCTGACGCATTTTTATCGATTTATTTGATAGTCAGTCATTTTTGCATTTTAATCCATTAATCATTAATCATGCATTTTTAACTGATTTTTATCATTCCATACCATTTTTTTTATTTATTTTTATGATTTCTATTTAGATAACTATTTTAGTTTATTTAGAATTGATTTTAGTTTAATTTTGATTTTAATTTATATTTTAATTAAATTTTATATTAAATTTAGTTTAATTTCAATTTCAATTTATTTAGTTTATCTTTGATTTAGTTTAACTTCAATTTATTTAATTGAATATTTTTTTTAATAACCATTTTCAATTTATTATTATTATTATTATTATTATTTTTTTTATTATTATTATTATCATCTTTATTATTATTATTAGTTATTTTATTATTATTATTATTAGTTTTATTAATATTATTATTTATTATTATTATTATTACTACTTTTCTTTGTTTTTTCTTCATGTTCAAAAAAGAAAAATGATGAGTGGGGTCCACTATAATGTATTACAAACACTTCACATGGATTGCTAACTTGTAATTATCAATGGCCAATAATTATTCTCACACTTCACATGGATTGCCAACTTGGACTTATCAATGACCAAGAATCATTCTCACACTTCACATGGATTGCCAACTTGGACTTATCAATGACAAAAAATCATTCTCATAAAGTCACATGGATTGCCACATCAACAATCCTACCTCATTCACATTATAAATAAGATTTATTTTTCTCTCATTTTAGACTAACAAGATCACCCTTAAATTCTCAAAATCTAGCACATTCATCACATATTTTTTCAAAGTCGAAATTCTTTTTTTTTACTTACACAATACCCATAAACATTCACCATCTTCACCAAAACAACAACCTCCATCAAAACACATTCACTTTCTTCTACACAACAAGCTCAACCTTTGCTAGCTTTGAAGTTTGTGAGTATCATTTATCATTTTTTTTATATTTTAGTTTGTTATATATTTAAATTATTTAAAAAAGTTTCTTAAAAATATAGTTTTTTTTTTAAATTTATTTATTAATGTTAGAAGTAAAGTATATATGTGATTAACACTTAAAAATATAAAAAATATTATTGTGTAGTAAGTTATTTAAATTTAGTTTTTAAGTTTAGTTGTAATTTTGTTTAATTGTTGATAAACTAAAAATTCAAAAAGATGTGTCTTTGCTTTTCAATTCCGTTTTGATTTTTTATTTGGGCCGATGATATGACAAAAAGTCACGATAAATTGTTTCCGATTAATTGTGACCAATATGAGGCCATTCATTTTTTTTTCAATCTATTTAATTTATTCTATTTTCACAATTTATTTCACTATATTTAGCCTATTTATTTATTTTATTTATTTCTCGCACTTTTTATACTATATTAAATTCTAACAGTTCCGATTAATTCATACACTGCGCACACACTTCCTCTTGGGCAAATTATAACGATACTCTTTATTTCTTCGCAATCCCGTGTAAATTATTATTGTATCCCTCTCCCGTTTATTTTGTACGTCGCTTATGTTTCCGCCTTTATTTTACAATTTTGCATTGCTAGGAATATCCATAGGAACTAGAAATCGAATCCACTTATATAATCAATTTAAACATTCTCACATACACTTCGCACACACGTAAGTCAGTCACCTATGTGATCGCCATTTGCACGATTTTATGCGTCTTAATTAATTAACGAGGAACTGAACTTCGGAATCTAGCATTCCGCGGGTTATTTAATGAACCACTCTTGAGGCTAGCCTTCGAGTTGTGTTTCATTTACTCCTTCGTTCTAAAACATTAAACCCTAATTCATCCAAACTTTTTCAAAACATCTAAATCTCAAATTAAAGTCGCGAAAAGAACTAAACTCAGGAGTCTAGTATTCCTCGGGTTTTTGAATTAAATTACTCTTGGGGCTAGCCTTCGAGTTGTAATTCGTTCGCCCTTTCGCATTAAAAGAATACGACTTAAAACTTACCAACAAATACAAATCATTTTACAATTAATCAGCGAATAACTGAACTCAGGAATCCAGCATTCCTCGGGTTCTTGAATGAAATCACTCTTGGGCTAGCCCCACGCGTTTTGGTTCATTCGCCCTTTCGTTTAAAACACCTTAACAAATGTCAAACACGTTTCTTTAAACGAACATTGTTTGAATCTTTCTATCTCGCAAACAAGCTAGCACTTCAGCCTCCACCGCGAGTAAAAGCCAACATTTAGCAGTAGAAAGTGTTTTCAAACAATTGTTCATTAAAAAAACACAAATCGTAGTTGCATGAACTACGAAACTCTGACTTTCCCATTGCACAAGGGAATACGTAGGCACAAAGATTTTAATCCTTCGCGAGCATAATAATAAAAATCTTTTCTCCGTAATAATAATAATAATAATAAATTTTCTTTTCCCTTAGAACAAACATATTAATAACCATTTAAAAGACAAAGACTTAGATCAACATTTAATCGCATTTTTAGACTAAGAGGTTCACGTTGAGTACAACGGACTTGAGGGGTGCTAATACCTTCCCCTTGCGTAACCGACTCCCGAACTTAGAATTTGGTTTCATTGACCATTTCTTATCCTTCCTTTAGGTTGTATCTATATCTCCCTTTTCTCTCGTAGAATAAATAGAATTAGGTGGCGACTTTGTTGTTTCTTTCCGCGTCCCATCGCGAGGATCGTATTTTTTCGAGGTACGACAGTTTGGCGACTCTGTTGGGGACTAACTCCATGCTAGAGAGGGCCGAGCCTAACTTAGCTTTGTGTGTTTATTTGTTTGATCTTATCTTTTTGTCTTCTCTATGTTTATTATTTATGTTTGCTTATTTGTTCTTTTACCGTTTTCTCTTATTTGCTCATTATATTACTTGTATGTGGGATCTTGGGGTTACATCACAAGTAAAATCTGAGTTGTGGAAAAAGAAGAGGGAACACCTAGGTTAGAATTGGTAGTCATTAGTGTTAGTCTCCAAGAACTCGTTTCTTGAGGGCCTAGCATGAAAGCTCCCCCAGATAGTTAAACTTTTCATAGATCTTGTCACAACGCAACTAGCCTGTCGCGTGACCTGATTCATGAAAGGGCTGTGATTCTGGGATCCATCATTAAGAACCAGTTTCTATATTGGAAGTTGTGTAGTGTTAGTCTCCAAGGGTTCGCCTCTTGAGGGCCTAGCATGAGAACTCCACTCAGGGTAGACCATATCGTTATTATCGTCAAAATACAGCTAGCCTGCGGTGGGGCGTTAATACGATAAACGTCAGTGACCTTGAGTTTCCTATACCACCATCGTAGAAACTATCCCGTGAGTGGGATTTATGAGTACAAAATATAGAACCAATCTCTTACGGTCTACCAATTAGGAAGTTTCGAGTTATTTCCAGTTTTCGAGTCTGTTTGTGCTTGTGACCCTAAGCATATCTTCATTGCATGGCGTTGCATACCATTTGCATCATTTGCATTATTTCATACACCTGGGATATTCGTCAATTCATTCAAGTTGTCTCTGTCTTCCAGTTATCTGTCGACCGCCAAACTGAAGCTTCGTAGCCAATACAGAACCCGAGCTTACCGCAGACGCAGGATGTCAGAGCAAGTGTTTCACAATGCCGAGGTCCGAATGGAAATTGATGAGTTGAAGACGAGTGTGACGAAGATGACTGAGATGCTTCAAGTTTTGATTTCTAGAGGAGAGCCGCCTCACAGGACAGTGATCCAAGAGGTTGAAAATACTGTTGTCGAGCCTCAGCCTACCCAGTTTCCACCTTCAACTTGGCCGGAGTTTGGTTTGCCACACAACTACTCTCCACCTCACGTTACTACTTGTGTGGTCAGTCAAGCGTCTAGACCCGCTTTTCAAGTTCCTATTTTCACTGAATCCAGACCTGTGATTCATACTGGCCAAATTCCCTATGAACACGTTGCTGCTAGTGCTCAGGGTGATGATCTTGAAGATTATGTTGAACTTGAAGTTGGTCGTGAGCAGTATCGAGCTATTGACAAGCGATTAAGGGTTGTAGAGGGTAATGACTTCTTCAATGTTGATGCAAGCGATATGTGTTTGGTATCCAATCTCATCGTGCTTACCGAGTTCAAAACCCCAAAATTCGAGAAGTATAAAGGACACGGTTATCCAAGAAGCCACTTGACGATGTACCGCCGAAAGATGGTTGCCTACACCAAGAACGACAAAATGCTTATCCACTTTTTCCAGGACAGTTTGAGCGGAGCCTCACTGCAGTGGTATATGGGATTGGAAAAGAGCCGCATCCAAAGTTGGACAAATTTGGGTGATGCTTTCGTAACGCAGTACAAGTATAATTTGGACATGGCACCTGACCGCCGTCAATTGCAGAATATGTCTCAGAAGGAGAGGGAATCCTTCAAGGAATATGCTCAACATTGGAGAGAGTTGGCATCTTAGGTTGAACCTCATCTAGCTGAGAAAGAATTAACTGGAATGTTTATGGATACATTGGCTCCTTTCTATTGGGAAAAGATGATCGGAAGTGTCTCTTCCAATTTCACTGATCTGGTTACCATTGGACAAAGGCTAGAAAAAGAAATTAAGAATGGAAAAGTGTCCAAAGTTGTTGAGTCTTCCAATGCTGCTAAGAAACCTTTTGGGAATTTCCAAAGGAAGAGGGAGGATCAGACCAATGCTATTTTTGCTGTGGGTAGAAAACCTCAATATAGGGCTCAACATGATAATCAAGCTTATGTTGCTGTTGTTGCTCCTGTGATTGCTGCTCAACCAGTTAGAGCTCCTCAACGTCCGACTTTTGGTCAAACTCAGAATCGTGATAGGGTTCACTTTGACCCTATTCCCATGACGTACACTGAGTTATATCCTGGTTTGGTTCAGAAAGGTTTGATAACCACTAGACTTATGCCTCCTCATTCATGTCCTCTCCCACCAGGCTACAGGGAAAATCTTCATTGTGAATTTCATCAGGGTGGAGTAGGCCATGATTTGGAACATTGTTTTGCTTTGAAGATAAGAGTGAAAGAGTTGATCAGAGACAAGATCCTCTCCTTCCGTGATATACCAATCCAAATGTCAAGGACAATCCTTTACCAGGGCATGCAACTTGAAGCTTCAATCAACTTCAACCAGTTCTCCCTAAAGCCAGTGTTTCAAGACAAGACAGCTCGTCCCTGTTTACTGATTAGTCACTAGGCCTTTGTTTCTTTTTTGTTTATATTTTCCTTGTATTCGTAACAACTATTTGCCTTTCAATTATGTTTGTACTTCTTTGATAAATGAAATGAGCATTTGCAATCTTTTGAATTCAGTTCATCTATTTATTTGTGTCTTTACATATTCTATTTCAAAAAAATACATATATACCTTTTGTTCAAAACTTTTGATTATGCAAATGTTTGAGGGAGGATGATGAAAAAATACCCACAACTTTTGTGGTTTGCTTTCGGATAAAATCTTTTCGATGATGTACATGCATTGTTTCAACTCCCAAACACTGGAGAGATAAGGAGTTAATCCCTAATTCACCACTTCGAGCATAGAAGTAGGAGTTTCTTTCGGATCCAAACCCTTTTGTTTAACCTGGGACAGGGTAGTTGTTCAGTTATTTTGACTATACATTCAAATTACAAGATGATTCATTACAACCAATGGTTTGACAATCATAGTTTTCAATATTTCAAAAAAATACAAAAAATACAAAAAAATCCCGCTAAGTCAAACACAAAAAAAAAGGACTTAGGCAAAAGTTAGGGATCAGTTCTAAAAACAAATCAAGCAAAAGAAGCCCTCAAACCCTCAACATCAAACAAACAAGATTTAGTGACCACCATGTCCAAAACCAATGGGTCACTACCAATATCCATCAAAGCCAAATAAAATGACTGTCATTCCCGATGAACCTCAAATCATCATTTTTACCAGTACATTGTCAAGACGGATGTGTATAGATTCAACTAAGTGTAGGACTGGAGATTTATCACGAAGAATGGTGGGTACAAACACAATTTTGAACCTTTATCCTTTGTTTCATAAACCATGAACCATGCCATGATACAACCCTTAAAATACCTAATTGAGGCAAGGCTATTCTGAAAAGCATGCTACAACAAGGTTATGTTAAACTGACTCCAAAAAGATCTTTGCAAGTCTTTTGTTTTGTACATATCTTTGCTTTACCTTTGACTTTGAATGTCATAAACCGCCATGTTTTGACAAGTGATTCATTTTTTTTCTTCCAACAATGATTTTGATTTCAAAAGTTGCATTTTCTTTTAATTACCATGATTATATAAATGTTTTTGTTAGCAAACTATCTTTTCTAGCAAGGAATTTTCAAACAGTGAAGAACTGGTCTGGTGATCCTATCAGGGGCAAGTTCCTTCCAGACCATGTTGAGAATCAGGGCAAGGTTGTTGTTCAGTGAAAATCCATCTCAGAGTTGGTTTATCCAAAAGATTTTACAAGACTTATACTGAGGCAAGATTCAAAGCGCACCATAAACTAGTCGTTCAAAATCAGTCAAGCTGAAGCAATGATTAGTTCGTCTGCAACAATCAACTTATCTGGGGAAATCCATTGGAAGAATCCCTAATTAGCTCTCCATCCTTTCTCCAAGGATCATCAACTTGGTACAGTTTATTAGTGTGGCAGAGGTCTGTTCAACATCAACATTTTTTAGTCCCCAAGATAAATAACAGTGATCTCATAATGTTGAAGAATCATCCTTCCAATCTTGTCGTCTCCATAAAAGAGTCAAAGCCATGTTGTCAGCATATGCATTACATGCATTTGATCATACATCATAACAAGTTCATATACTATGAATAGCAAGATGTTTTATCCTCATTTGCATTTTCATAGGTCATGTTGTGGTAAACATTTACCTTACTTCAAAAGTCCAAGTTCTTGGCGCCTATCAAGCTTACCTTTCCTTCACTCCAGTGCCATTCATGGATATCTTGTTTCTCCAGTGCCATTCCTGGATATTTTCTTCCACTCCAGTGCCATTCCTGGATATTTTGTCCCTCCAGTAGCATTCCTAGATATCTTGTTCCTTCAGTGTTAATCCTGTATATCTTTTTTAACTCCAGTGCCATTCCTGGATATAATGATTTGCCTTTACCTTAAGTACAATTCCTGAAAGTTTTATCTGTATATTCAGTGTCATTCCTGGATATAGTTATTTTCCTTTAACTCCAGTTCCATTCCTGGATACAGTGATTTGCCTTTACCTTAAGTACAATTCCTGAATGTTTTATCTGTGTATTCGGTGCCATTCTTGGATATAGTTATTTTCCTTTAACTCCAGTGCCATTCCTGGATACAATGATATACCTTTACCTTCAGTGCCAGTCCTGAAAGTTTTATCTATATATTCAGTGCCATTCTTTGATATAGTTATTTTCCTTTACCTTCAGCGTCATTCCTGAAAATTTTATACGTATATTCAGTTCCATTCCTGAATATAGTGATTTGCCTTTAACTTCAGTGTCATTCCTGAAAATCATTGCTCACCTTATCCAATGTCACTCTTGGATATTGTGTCCCTTGTCTAAAGTTATGATTGGATGTCTTGTCTTTTGTTCAAAGCCGTGATTGAAAATCTCTTACTTTACCTTTGTCCAATACAATCCATGGACGTTGTTCCTCTTTGTCATCCAATACAATCCATGGATGTCAGCTTTTATTCGACTTCGTCTAATCCAATCCATGGATGTTGTTCCTCTTTGTCATCCAATACTATCCATGGATGTCAATTTTATTCCACTTCGTCCAATCCAATCCATGGACGTTGTTTCTTCTTTGTTACTATTCTTAGTGTCAGTTGGTCGCATCGTGCCACTGCACATTCACTTTGAATATTTTCTTGTCATCCTAAGTGTCAACTTGACTACACCCGTGTTAGTTGAACCAACGCTTTGGATTTCCTTTTGTTTCTGTCTTTTGTTATTCTTAGTGTCCGCAGTTACACATGAACCTGTTAATTTATCACTTCGAATACTTCCCGTCTCCGTTTATGCATCCTCAGTGTTCTCAAACCTTTTTCCCAGTGGAATCCTCTCTTGTTAGCCTGTTTCATGTGGCATCATTCTCTGCATGATTCAATCTTTCATACATTCATTCACATTGCATTTCATCTGCATTCGGTCAAAATTCTAGGTATTCTAATATTTAATCCTCTTCTACCTTGAATGTTAAAATAAATTAAAAAAAAACTTTTTTTCTACTCACACATTCAGATTTAAGATGATTACATAGGGGCATTTGTCACACCCTAAATTTTGACCGGACTTTTTCTAAAAAAATTCATTCATCTGACGCATTTTTATCGATTTATTTGATAGTCAGTCATTTTTGCATTTTAATTCATTAATCATTAATCATGCATTTTTAACTGATTTTTATCATTCCATACCATTTTTTTATTTTTATGATTTCTATTTAGATAACTATTTTAGTTTATTTAGAATTTATCTTAGTTTAATTTTGATTTTAATTTATATTTTAATTAAATTTTATATTAAATTTAGTTTAATTTCAATTTCAATTTATTTAGTTTATCTTTGATTTAGTTTAACTTCAATTTATTTAATTCAATATATATATATATATATATATATATATATATATATATATATATATATATATATATATATATATATATATTAATAACCATTTTCAATTTATTATTATTAATTTTATTATTATTATCATCTTTATTATTATTATTAGTTATATTATTATTATTAGTTTTATTAATATTATTTATTATTATTATTACTACTTTTCTTTGTTTTTTCTTCATGTTCAAAAAAGAAAAATGATGAGTGGGGTTCACTATAATGTAATACAAATACTTCACATGGATTGCCAACTTGGAATTATCAATGGCCAATAATTATTCTCACACTTCACATGGATTGCCAACTTGGACTTATCAATGACCAAGAATCATTCTCACACTTCACATGGATTGCCAACTTGGACTTATCAATGACCAAAAATCATTCTCATAAAGTCACATGGATTGCCACATCAACACTCCTACCTCATTCACACTATAAATAAGATTTATTTTTCTCTCATTTTAGACTATGTTTCCGCCTTTATTTTACAATTCCGCCTTTATTATTGTATCCCTCTCCCATTTATTTTGTACACCGCATATGTTTCCGCCTTTATTTTACGATTTCGCATTGCTAGGAATATCCATAGGAACTAGAAATCGAATCCACTTATATAATCAATTTAAACATTCTCGATTACACTTTGCACACACGTAAGTCGGTCACCTATGTGATCGCCGTCTGCACGACTTTACACGTCTTAATTAATTAACGAGGAACTGAACTTCAGAATCTAGCATTCTGCGGGTTCTTTAATGAACCACTCTTGAGGCTAGCCTTCGAGTTGTGTTTCATCTACTCCTTCGTTTTAAAACATTAACCCCTAATTCATCCAAACTTTTTCAAAACATCTAAATCTCAAATTAAAGTCGCGAAAGAACTAAACTCAGGAGTCTAGCATTCCTCGGGTTTTTGAATTGAATTACTCTTGGGGCTAGCCTTCGAGTTATAATTCGTTCGCCTTTTCACATTAAAAGAATATAACTTAAAACTTACCAACAAATACAAATCATTTTACAATTAATCAGCGAATAACTGAACTCAGGAATCCAGCATTCCTCGGGTTCTTGAATGAAATCACTCCTGGGCTAGCCCCACGCATTGTGGTCCATTCGCCCTTTCGTTTAAAACACCTTAACAAAGGTCAAACACTTTTCTTTAAACGAACATTGTTTGAATCTATCTATCTCGCAAACAAGCTAGCGCTTAAGCCTCCACCGCGATTAAAAGCCAACACTTAACAGTAGAAAGCATTTTCAAACAATTGTTCATTAAAAAAACACAAACCGTAGTTGCACGAACTATGAAGCTCTGACTTTCCCATTGCACTAGGGAATACGTAGGCACAAGGATTTTAATCCTTCGCGAGCACAATAATAAAAATCTTTTCTCCGTCATAATAATAATAATAAATTTTATTTTCCCTTAGAACAAACATATTAATAACCATTTAGAAGACAAAGACTTAGATCAACATTTAATCGCATAGTTAGACTAAGAGGTTCCCGTTGAGTACAACGGACGTGAGGGGTGCTAATACCTTCCCCTTGCGTAACCGACTCCCGAACTTAGAATTTGGTTTCGTTGACCATTTCTTATCCTTCCTTTAGGTTGTATCTATATCTCCCTTTTCTCTCGTAGAATAAATAGAATTAGGTGGCGACTATGTTGTTTCTTTCTGCGTCCCATCGCGAGGATCATATTGTTTTTGAGGTATGACAAGGTAATTACATTTAGTCAAATACAACGTGCCCACATCATACGGGAAGACGCCCTTATAAAAACCCTCCACCTTTGGAGGTTCAGGTATTCACTTCTAATTCCCCTTTTGTTTATGCTTTATTTGTTTCACTTTGAAACTTACTTGAGCGTCGAAGTACCTTGCAGGTACCCCACCATTTCCTCTCACCAACATACCATAATCCCAATTGGAGGCCACGAAGACTTGTTCGGATTCTTTCTGTACAGTGGCGCCGTCTGTGGGAACTAGGAGCTCCCTCATCTTTTGTGATCAAGACTCTCTTTCACCATAAGACCAAAGCTTATATCTTCGTCTTCATGGCTACCCAGATGAACGGGAATGTGAAAGATACCTCTACTATCATCCTCAATGATGGCGACAATACCGACATCCAGGGAGCATTCCAACTTAACGCCAGTCACAACGAAGGACACCCTCCTTCCCCAACTTCAAATAACCTGAAACAACCATCTGCTATTAGCACAGATCCTGTTTTCGAACCTATTCCCATCCTGATGGACGCAAATGTGGGCACTCAGGCTCTCATTACCACCCTCAACAAAGCTAACCTTGCCCTTT
This sequence comes from Lathyrus aphaca, assembly GCA_963966055.1. NCBI lineage: Eukaryota > Viridiplantae > Streptophyta > Magnoliopsida > Fabales > Fabaceae > Lathyrus > Lathyrus aphaca. The sequence continues at coordinate 486,375,557 of OZ014522.1, forward strand.
TCAACAGAACAAACGCATACAAGTACTCGAACATAGTCATCGTTCCCCTTTGCTATCCAGAAGGCGTCGTCGTAGATGTTCTCCCCGTCGATCTCGATCTCCTCCACGAGCTCGAAAGGGAAGGATTCCAGACGCCTTTCACCTCCTAGAGACCAAGATCCTCCCGAAGAATCACAATCGGAAAGGGACGGAAAACACGCTCGATCCCCTCCTCTAAAAACTAGGCGCTCACATAAAGATCAAGATTGAGGCAAGAAGCCCCGGTACGACGAGGACCGTCATCGTCGGAGTAAATCCCTATACCCTGAGTCAGGTAGCAGTGACGATGAAGTCAACCGCAAACCACTCAGCCGCGAGATCATGGAAACCCACATTCCTCGGGGACTTGAGAAACCTCCCTTGTTAGCCACCTATGACAGGACAACCGATCCGGACGAACACATTGAAAATCTCGAGGCCATGCTCCACTATCACAACGTGAAAGGTGCGATAAAAGTCAGGTTGTTTCCTATCACCTTGCACAAAGGTGCGATGTCGTGGTTCAAGCATCTCCCTCAAGGTCCATCACATCATGGAAGGTGCTGAAGAATCAATTCACCAGGAACTTCACTGCATCTAGACGTCACCCCAAGTCCGAAGCCACCCTCAAAGGGATCATACAAAGGAAGGAAGAGCCCTTGAGAGACTACATTGATCGGTTCAATAAAGAGGTCGTCAAAGTGCATACTACTGGCCGTATGAAACAGTACATCTTGGAGAAAGGGATGCGCCCCAACAGTGAATTCCAAAGAGTTGTGGGCATCGAGCTTCCTTAGTCGTTAGTAAGCTTCTCCATAAGGCCTAGGCGTACATCCAGTACAAGGAGAAGGAGGCCGCGTATAAAACGAGGGATTCACGAAATCAGGAGAGCATGAAACTGCACAGGCAGAAGAACAGTGACGAGGCCCCACGGAGGGAGAAGCGAAGGAATGATCGCCCACAAGAAATCAGGGGACCAGCTGGTCAATTCTCAGAGTACACCCTTCTCACCATTCCCCGCGAGAAGATCCTCAGTGAGTGCATCAACACTGAATTCAAGCAGGGAGGCGTCCGTTTCCCCAAACTTATTGTGTCGAAGTCCAATACCGTCAAAAGCAAGTATTTATCGGTTCTAACGCAACCACGAACACGTCACCGAAGACTGCATCCATCTAAAAGACGCTATAGAGATCCTCATCAAAGAGGGGCATCTCAATAAATACGTCAAAGATGGTACTCCTTGATAGGAAGAGACGAAGAGAGTCGATGAAGTCACCAAGGAAGCTGCCCCCATGCAGGTAACCTTATCCATCACCAGACCCGAGGATTTCTACATTCCACAACACCTCTTGCATGCAGGGTATTTTGCATTGCACAGTCCATGGGAATGTTTTCCTTCAGCCATGCTCATTTCAGGTGGAGGCTACAATGATATGATTGTTGGGTCCGTTAAGAGAAACCTTGAGAATTTAGTTAACTCGTCACCAATTCAGCTTTCATCCATCGAGAGGGTTAAAGGGAAATCCCAGTCAATCACATTCTACAGAGAGAAATTACTCTGAGGACCTCCTAACTCCCACATACCTTTGTTGATCCACGTAAAAATGGTGAATATTGATGTGTGCAGAATACTCATCGACCAAGGAAGCTCGATCGACATCATGTACACTTCACTCTTTCGAGCACTACAGCTTGACCAAGGAAACCTTTCCCCATACATGGGTTATGATCTGTAGGGATTCAACGCGGCCACGACCAAGCCCTGGGGCTATGTCGAGATGAATGTCACATTCAGGGAAATAGATGCCTCCAAGACAATCAAAACACACTTCCTAGTGATTGATTGTCCGTCACTCTATTAGTGCATTCTGGGGAGGCCAACTCTTGTCGAACTTATCGTCGTTCCTTCAACAGTCCACCTTAAAATGAAGTATTACAAGGAGAAGGTCCATGTAGCAACACCTAACTCAAAGAAATCAATTAAATCCATGAACAACATGCTGGCTTCGTTATCTCGTTTTGTCGCAAAATCCGCTCAGCACACCTCCCCTTTTTTCAACTTGCTCCGTAAAGAGGCCACATTCGAATGGACGGAAGAATGAGAAAAGGATCTACGACACCTCAAACAGACCATATCAGAACCTCTTGTTCTGTCAAGGCCAAGAACCGGGGAGATCCTTTATTTATATTTGTTCATTAATACATAAGCCATCAGTGCAACCCTAATAAGGGAGGACCTTGAAGGGAAGAAGCCCGTATACTTTACAAGTAAAGCTTTGCAAGGACCAGAGCTGAGGTATCAGCAAATCGAGAAAGTCTCCCTTGAGCTCGTAAACGTTGTCAGAAGACTACGACATTACTTCTTGGCACACACGGTGGTAGTGAGAACCGATCAACCCATCAAACAACTCTTGGCCCGTCCAGATATGGCCGACAGAATGTTGAAATGGTCTTTAGAACTATCTGAATTTGACATACAATACGAAAGCATAAGAGTTTTAAACGCTCAGGTCCTGGCCAATTTCATCGTCGAAATGACCCCCACGAAAACCTCCACATAGAGTACCCGCAAGTGGATTATCTACGTCGACGGAGCATCTGGACCTTCCGGTAGTGGTGCGGGAATCATCCTCGAAAATGAAGAGGGTCTTATGGTTGAAGTATCATTAGTTATTTCCTTTATAACATCTAATAACCAGGCCAAATATGAGGCCTTCCTAGCAGGAATCTGCCTCGCAAGGGACATGGACACACAAGAAGTCACAATACTCACTGACTCACAACTGGTCGTGTCCAAAGTAAAGGGAGAGTATCAGGCAAAGAACAAAAACCTAATCGAATACTTGGCTCTATTTCGGAGTATGCTCGTGCAATTCAAAACCTGGAATATCTGACACATTCCACGCAAACGCAACTCACAGGAAGACGTACTGTCAAAATTAGCAAGTACGCGAAAGAAGGGCGAAAACAAGTCTGTAATTCAAGAAATACTTCCTCGTCCCAGCATCGGGAAGGCTGGCGCCATCGTCGATATCAATGTGATAGGGTATGACAGTTGCTGGATGACTCCTGTGTTCAAATTCTTGACAATCAGGGAGTTACCCGACGACAAGAAGGAGGCTAACACCACGAAATGTTGTTCCTCGTCTTATGTCCTGATAGACGGCAAGATGTATCGCCGAGGATTCTCCATCCCACTCTTAAGGTGCGTCGAGGAAGGAAATGTGTTTGACATATTGCACGAGACACACGAGGGAATTAACGCTCAACACCTAGGTGGCAGGTCCTTGGCCTGCAAGGCGTTACAAGCCGGCTATTACTGGCCGACCATGCAAAATGACGCCAGAGAACATGTAAGGAGGTGCGAAAAGTGCCAACGTCACGGGGATATGCACATCTGATCGGAAAATAGCAAGTGGACTATTTTTACCGATGTAGTAATAGAAGGGATTAACCCCAAATATCGATCTCAAGGACTGCGTACTAAAATAAGTTCTTAGTGATTAATTTCAATTGGACAAAATTCATGGTTTAAAGTTTTGGAATTAAATTAAATAAACTAAAGAAAATAAAACGTATACTAAAACAAATAGTTTCACTAATATGAAAGTAATGCCAGGGACGGTGTATGATTCGCAGTGCAATGACTCAAATGTTCCTTAATTTTAGAGATATGCTTTAAAAAGTGTCTTTCCTAAGTTTATAATGTTTTTCCAAAACTCCTTCAAAGAAAAACCTTTGGTATTCTTCATTGACCGTGATTCCTCAATGGTCAAAGAAGATATCAAGCAATAATTCTGACATAAAAAGGTTTTCACAAAAATATCCCAATTCCTCAGTAATATTTATCGCGATAAAATTTATGCAACAAGGTTAGGATGGTTGGTCAGACCAAATCCTAACCACGATCAATTATCCCATTTTCCAACAAAGATAAAGTGTTAAGGACGTTGCAATAAAATAAAGAAACGAAATTAAAAACATAATCCCAAATTGAAGAATTCAAATAGTCATTACATAAAGCAAATCAGGGACACCCCCCTGGCATTGGGGGGTTTAGCCACTCATGTTCATACTGGAAATAAAAACAGAGCAAGAAAATTGAGACATTACAATTAACGTCGGATTCGTTGGATCGTCAATCGCTTCCGCTCTTGATCAATCCTTCTTCTCCCGTCTTCGTTCAATCCCAAAATCCCCCAAATCAAAAAGTGTTTCTAACAGTAATCATTGTCAAATATAAATCAGTCTTCAAAAACACCGCGAAAGGTCCGGAATACCCTTGAAGCAGCAAAACATAAGATTTTTCTCTGGTCTTCACAACACGGGCCATGTTGTGTAACACGGGCACCCGTGTTGTGCCCCTGGTTCACCATAAAACCTCTTCTTCAACAGCTGCCATGACACGGGCCGTGTTGTACAACACGGGCACCCGTGTCACAACTCTGACTTCTTCTTTTTCTTTGCAAATCTCAGTTTCTTCTGGTATTCACAACACGGGCCGTGTTGTGTAACACTGGCACCCGTGTTGTGCCTCTGAAATCCCATTTTTCTGTCGTTTTTTCATGCTTGGATCATCTCTCGGACGCCTCGAACAACCGATTACATATTTACCTGAAACACAACAAAGAAAACAACCACATAACCCATTCCACGGATAAAAACAAAGTAAAAACGATTAAAACTAACTTGCACGCAATATTGAGAAAACTATGACAAAACATGAACGAGATACTACAAACAAACCAAATTAGACTCAAAAGACGCTGAAAACCGGCTTGAACATTACCACTAAATATCACTGATCAAACTCCCCCAAACTTGAATTCTTGCTTGCCCTCAAGCAAAAATCCTGTATTTATACCTTAAAAACTAGCAAGATGAATTATGATACTCATACGTGGATCCTTCATTCCAAGTCACCCAATGATTTCTTTTTGGTACTTTTCTCTCAGTATAGATATCACACAAACACTACACCGTGGAAAACCACGGATCTGAATCTCCTTTTCGGTAACCTCTCTGACTATGCTTCGGGCTTAGGTCTTATTTTTTCGATTTTCAACCCTTTTCATTCGGACAATCACTTTTAAGGCTTTTAATGATTTTCACTATGTGTACAAGATTGATCCCCTTTTTAATTGTTGGCACCGATTTTTTTCTTTTTCCCTTAGGGAAACATTTATGTTCAACCGCCGTTAGGTTGAATAACCTTGTGAGGGTTACCCAACTTAGAAGGATCGATCGTTCTAATGTTTTTATTCATTTTTTTTTCGGTGCCTTCAAGCCTTTTTCTCTTTTGGATCAACTTTGTACACACAATTATTATAGATAAAGCCAGATATATCAATAGAAACTACTTCGGGTTTACTTCTCAGATCAAAGTACCATGGCACGAATCTACATGTCGAACTCGTTCCTAATTCTGAAGACTCAGTGTGTTCATGTGGTACCTATACATCAAAATTTTCCATATTTTCTCATCGGGTTTCTTTTCACTCACATCCTATATACTTTCTCATAATTCACTTGCAACACACAACAGGTTAACTCAGGGGTGTTTTTTCAGATAACACATAGCTATAATCTTCAAGCCGACACTACGATACTATTAAAAATAAACAAAGATTAAAATAAAACAAACGAAAACATGAAAACTAAACCCCCCCACACTTGAACTCAACAGTGTCCTCACTGTTGAAGAACCAATGTCGGAGGGGACTCACAACTATCACTGCTCGGGAGGAAATCCATGAAGCTTCATCTGCTGCATCTATGCATGCAGCTCATCAATGAGGTCCCCTTGCCGGGTCTGCTCGCTGATTATTTCGTCCCACTGTTCCTTGGAGACATTCCACTGACCGGTTGCTTGGTTTGATAATCCACCAGCAGTTTGCACCGGGACCTCTTCAGCGTGGTTCCCTTCATCCTCCTCATCTGAAAAATACTCATCAAACTGATCGGAACCACCCTGCATAGGGTCCTCATACAGCCAGTTAGCTCTATTATCTATAGTAATCATATTAGGCGCAGGTAAAGAAATCAAATGCTTGTTACGAGTCATCATAGCATAATAATTATGACAGGTTTTTATCATACCTTGGTTGATCAAGGTTTCAAGATCAATTTTGGTCTTACCTGCCACTGCAGGCACTTCAAGCAACCTCTCATTATACCCAAGATGCTCAGCAATTTGCGTAATCATCCCTCCAACAGAAATCTCACCCGAGGCAGCATTGGCTACCCGCTTCAGGTGGTCTACTGCGAAGGCCGCAACGTTGATCAACTCATTGTTTGCCATTCCATACAGGAAGTACAACTCTCGCAGTGTTGCGACTCCTGTGCTATCGCCCCGGCAGAAAAGGGTATAAGCTAACCCTTTCTGAGCATACCGAAAGCAAGGGTTATGAATGCATGAGGCTTTTGCTGCCGACGCGGCATACTCGGTATTGCCGGTGATATCCTTCCAGAATGATCCTGCCACGAATGTACTCGGCGGCGCACCAGGCCCGTAAACTGGGAGATCTAAAATCTTCCCCAGATCAGCCACCGACATCACATGATCATTGTCAAATAGGCGGAACTTCAAAGTACCGAAGTACTCTGTGTCGGATCCGGTCCATGTATGCTTGAGCTGAAACTGTAAAGAACTCAAAAATTCCAAGGTTATGCGCTCAAAAGTTGGCGCTTCATACTGCATAAAATTTAACATGCCGATACTGTGAAACATTCTATGAACTTCAAATTTAATCCCTAGATTCTCAAGAGTTTCATTACACATGTATCGGGCCGGTATCAATTTACGCCTTACCAACTTTGCATACTTGGCTTGATGCTTTGGGTCCTCAAACAAAATGCCATGAGCATTCGGCATTCGGTGTGCTCTCTTACGAGGACGAGAAGATTCAGCAACATTCTTACCGGTATCCCTTCGAGGAGGCATTGTTCTCACCTGCACAAATTAAGCACACGAAAAAAAAAATGAAAGATTAGAGAAATCGGTCACCGTAGAAGTGACAATAGAGGGATGGGGAACAATTTTTGTGAACGGGGTAGTTGGTTTCGGTGAGTGGATGCTTGAGAAAATGGAGGTTTTATGAAGGATGAAAATGGGGTTAGGGTTCTTGAGAGAGAATGGAGGTTGGAGAAGATGAAGGATAATGATAATTGAGTGGTTAATGAGCACTAATTAGAAGTTATGAGAATAAACACGCGGGGCCCGCAGAATAAAGTTGGGAAACTTAAAAAAATTTGAAATTTCAGCTTCCCGCATGCGCAACACGGGCACCCGTGTTGCCTCCCTGGTTCTTCCATAATATTTCAATTAAAAAAAAACTTCCTTCAGTGTTTGCAACACGGGCACCCGTGTTGCCCCCCTGGTTTCCCTCACAAACACCATTCAAAAGAACTCCCTTCCAGGCATTGCAACACGGGCCGTGTTGCACAACACGGGCACCCGTGTTGCCTCACTGAAAATCCTTCAGATTAACACAGAAACCATATTCTTCTGAACTCTGCAACACGGGCCGTGTTGTACCACACGGGCTCCCGTGTTGCACCCCTGAATTTTCATTTTTCCATCGTTTTTCTATCTTCTTTTCCCGACATCAAGCCTCGTTCTTTCCTTCTCAGAACCAGTGATACACAAGACCTACAAAACTGAAAACAAACAAACGTAAGAATGAAAAACCCGTGGGTTGCCTCCCACGTAGCGTTGCGTTTAACGTCGCATGGCTCGACGGTCCGTCATACTATTGAGTAAGACGAGTGACATGCACATCACCAGTGGTCTGGCCTTTGAAGTAATGCTTTAATCTTTGCCCGTTCACTTTGAAAATATCTCCATTGGTCTGATTTTTAATTTCAACGGCTCCGTGAGGAAATACCTTGTGAACTACAAAAGGTCCCGACCATTTAGATCTTAATTTGCCTGGGAATAGCTTCAGCCTTGAATTGTACAGAAGGAACATTTGTCCTTCCCAAAACTCTTTTCTTTGAATTCTTTTATCATGCCATTTTTTCGTTTGCTCTTTGTAAACTTTGGCATTCTCATACGCCCGATTCCTGAATTCTTCTAACTCATGAAGTTGAAGAATCCTCGAACTTCCAGCTTTTGACAAATCCATATTAAGATACTTAGACACCCAAAAAGCTTTATGTTCAAGTTCCAAAGGTAGGTGACATGCCTTTCCGTAAACCAGTTGATATGGTGACATACCGATAGGTGTTTTAAAAGCCGTTCGGTACGCCCATAAAGCGTCATCCAACTTAATAGACCAATCCTTTATAGATGAATTCACTGTCTTTTCCAAGATTTGTTTCAGTTGTCTATTTGACACCTCAACTTGGCCGCTCGTTTGGGGATGGTATGGAGTAGCTATCCGGTGTTTAACATTGTACTTTTGCAGCAGCTTCTCCATAAGGTGATTCAAGAAATGTGTCCCTTCATCGCTTATTAATGCTCTCGGGACACCGAACCTTGCGAAGATGTTCTCTTTTAAGAATCTCACCACAACCTTAGCATCATTGGTGGGCAATGCAACAGCCTCCACCCATTTGGACACATAATCCACTGCCACTAAAATATAGTTTTTTCCGAACGATGGTGGAAACGGCCCCATGAAGTCTATCCCCCATACATCGAATAACTCAACCTCGAGCATAGAGTTTTGGGGAATCTGGTTTCTTTTTGATATATTCCCAGTCCTCTGACATCTGTCACATTCTTTCACTACTTCTTGAGCATCCTTAAATAAAGATGGCCAGTAAAGTCCTGATTGAAGGACTTTAGCTGCTGTTCGATCACCACTGAAATGTCCACCATACTCAGAGTCGTGACATGCTTTCAGCACATCTTTTTGTTCTTCGTCAGGTACACATCTTCTCACAAGGCCATCCACCCCTCTTTTGTAGAGAAATGGATCGTCCCATAAATAAAACCTGCAGTCATGAACAAACTTTTTTCTCTTGTTAGAATCAAAATCGTCGGGTATAATACCGCCAACGAGGTAGTTTGCATAATCTGCAAACCAAGGCACCCCAATAACAGCTAGGATGTGTTCGTCAGCGAACTCATCCTTTATAGGGCGTTGCTCTTCCGTCTCCTCAATTGGTGACATCCGAGAGAGATGATCTGCAACAGTGTTTTCACACCCTTTCTTGTCACGGATCTCCACATCAAATTCCTGGAGGAGTAAAATCCACCTCAACAGCCTGGGCTTTGAATCCTGCTTAGCAAAAAGATATTTCAAAGCAGCATGGTCAGTGTACACAATCACTTTTGAACCCAACAGATATTGCCTGAATTTATCGAAGGCATACACAACCGCTAGCAACTCCTTCTCGGTAGTTGCATAGTTTATCTGTGCAGGGTTCAAAACATGACTAGCATAGTAAATCACATGAAGCAATTTCCCTCTTCGCTGTCCAAGAACAGCCCCTACCGCAATGTCACTAGCATCGCACATAATCTCAAAGGGTAGGGACAAATCAGGGGCAATGACAATAGGTGCAGACACTAATTCTTTTTTAAGTGTTTCAAAAGCGTCGCTGCGTTCCTTATTGAAAACAAAAGCCTTATCTTTAATCAACAGGGTAGTTAAAGGTTTGGCTATCTTCGAGAAGTCTCTTATGAACCTGCGGTAAAAACCCGCATGTCCCAAGAAGCTTCTTATGCCCTTCTCGTTGATTGGCGGAGGTAACTTAGAGATCACTTCCACTTTGGCTTGATCAACTTCGATCCCTTTTTGTGAGATCTTGTGACCAAGAACAATGCCTTCTCGCACCATGAAATGGCATTTTTCCCAGTTCAATATTAAGTTGCTTTCTTGACATCGCTCCAAAACAAGTGAAAGGTTAGATAAACAATGATCAAATGAGGATCCGAACACGGAGAAATCGTCCATGAACACTTCCATGTGTTTTTCTAGCATATCCGCAAAAATGGATGTCATGCATCTTTGGAATGTAGCGGGGGCATTACATAGCCCAAATGGCATCCTTCTATAAGCAAAAATGCCATAGGGGCATGTAAACGCCGTTTTCTCTTGGTCTTCCGGTGCAACAGCAATTTGATTGTACCCGGAATAACCATCAAGAAAACAATAGTAATCATGTCCCGCTAGTCTTTCCAACATTTGGTCAATGAATGGCAACGGAAAATGGTCTTTTCTCGTAGCCAAATTCAATCTTCTATAATCAATGCACACTCTCCACCCAGTAACAATTCTAGTAGGAATCAACTCATTCTTTTCATTTGTTATAACAGTTGTTCCCCCCTTTTTGGGCACCACATGCACCGGACTAACCCAAGCACTATCGGATATAGGATAAATTAATCCCGCATCCAATAGCTTAACAACTTCTTTTCGCACTACCTCCTTCATCACCGGATTCAATCTCCTTTGGGGTTGCACAACCGGTTTGTGATCTTCTTCCATAAGTATTTTATGCATACACACCGTGGGACTTATACCTTTAAGGTCTTCAATCTTCCACCCAATTGCTCCCTTGAATTTTTTAAGAACTTCAATTAACTTGCCTTCTTGCATGTCTTTCAAATTAGCGCTAATAATAGCGGGACATTTTTCTTCCATGTCAAGAAAGACATATTTGAGATTCTCGGGAAGTTGCTTCAATTCAGATATTTTCGGCTTGTCTTTGCCTTCATCAACCGTTATAGGCTGTCGCAACTCTTCCCACCGGTGCATTCTAACTCTTTTAAAGATAGGTTGAGTTTCAAGCATAGCTACCACTTCCATATCATTATCTCCAACTTCCTTATCACCTTCAAAAATGGACATACTCAGCACCCTCTCTAAAGGTAATTTGGATACACTTTCTAAATGCTCACTAGCTTCCATTTGTTCTAACACTTGTATGTTACTACTAGTGCCCACATCATCTTTATACTTCAAAGTGTTCCTAACATCAATTTTCAACTCTTCATCATACACCTTCAACGTTAGTGTTCCACCTTCCATGTTTATCATGACTCTCCCGGTTTCTAGGAAAGGTCTTCCCAAAATCAAGGGGATTTCTTCATCTTCTGGCATTTCAAGGATCACAAAGTCAACCGGGAACATCATGGACAACTTCATACGGCCGCTTCACAGAATGGTCCGCGAATTGGAGAGTCATCCTAGTGTCTTGAACAACACCAATACCCAACTTTTTGTAGATGGATAAAGGCATTAAACTGATGCTCGCTCCCAAGTCAATGAGAGCTCTCTTGAACGATCGGTCACCGATAGTGCAAGGAATGGTGACAGCTCCTCTATCTTTTTTCTTCACCGGAATCTTTAGTCCCTGCAAAATAGCACTACAAGTTTCGGTTAGAATAATAGGTTCAGCTCCCATAGTCCTCTTTTTAGCAATTATATCTTTCATGAACTTGGCATAAGTGGGCATTTGTTCAAGTGCTTCAAGCAATGGGATATTCAACTCCAGCTTTTTGAACAAGTCAAGAAATTTCTCAAAATTCTTCTCTTGCTGCCCTTTCTTCTTGTTTCTTGTAGGATATGGAAGTTTGACCACCGGTTTCGGTTCAACCGCTTTTTCTTTGATGACCGGTGCTGGGGTAACTTCTTTTTCGTTACCAACTTCTTCATTTTCTTTGATTTCTAGCTCAACCTCAATCAATTGACTTTCACCTTCAGAATTTTCTTGAACCTCTTCACTAACTTTACCTCTTCGCGTTGTGACTGCATTTACTTTGTGATTATCTCTAGGATTTGTTACAGTAGCACTAGGAAGAGTCCCTGGAGTTTGTGGAATGGCAAGGTGTTGGGCAATTTGGCTCATTTGCACTTCAAGATTCTTTATAGAGGCTCCAGTGTTCTTGAAGTTACTTCTTGTTTCTTCTTGAAATTGACAATTGTGAGCTGCCATCTTTTCAATGGCAATCTCCCAATCAGCTTTTCTTGACACTGGATGCTGATATGGTTGTTGCTGGGGCTGATACTGTTGTTGGCCTTGAACCGGTTTTTGAATGTTCCCTTGATGATCTTTCCAAGAGAAATTTGGGTGATTTTTCCACCCCGGATTATATGTGTTGGCATATGGATTGTTCTGCCTCAACATATTAATCTGCTCAACCTGCTCTTGAGTTGCCAAACAGTGCATGGCAAAGTGAGGTCCACAACATATCTCGCAAATCACCGCTTGAACGGGTTCAACCTGAGCAACTGTGTGAGTTCCCAGATTCATCTTCTTTAACCTTCTTTCAACTTCTGCGGCAATTTGATCTTCCATTTTTACAACCTGCTCTATCAGCTTAAGATCGATTTTCCCATCTGGTTGACTCACGGTGCGATCATATAACTCAAGGTGTTCATTGGCAGCAATAGCTTCTATGATTCTTTTAATACATGTGGCTGTTGAAAAGTTTGTTGAGCCACCTGCAGCAGTATCAATAAGTTGTTTTGTCTTGAGTCGCAACCCATTCACAAAGATTTGCATCTGCTCGATTGCGTCCATATTATGAGTAGGACACGAAGTCAAACACCTTTTGAATCTTTTATAAGCATCTCCAAGTGATTCACCCTCTTTTTGTTTAAAATTGACTATATCATATCTTTTCCGGATGAACACTGAAGCAGGAAAGTATTCGTTTAGGAAAGTTGTTTCCATCTCTTGCCATGTTGTGATACTTGCTGCGGGAAGAGAGTAGAACCACTCTTCAGCATCGTCAGTAAGTGTGAATGGAAACATCACTAGTCGTTTCGCCTCCTCTGAATGACCTTCGATCTTCAAAGAAGTTGTGGTAGTCAGAAATCTCTACAGATGCTTATTTGCATCCTCATTGATTCTTCCGGAGAAAGGCTTGCTCTCTAACTGGCGGATAGTAGATGGATGCAGCTGGAAGTGTGCTACATTCATCGGTTGATTAACAATCGTCATCCTGTTAGGTTGAGCATTTGCCCCTCCGTAATCACCTAAAAGCCTCTCTGCAGCAGGTTGATTTCCTGCCATGTCGTTGAATTCGGGGTCAGTTTCTCTGTCTGAATCAGAGTCACTGTGCTCTGAGTGAACGGATATATAGTCCTCAGTTTCCTGATACGGGACACTTGAACCAGTCTTAGCCAGACTATCAATTCTTTCCTTGCGGCGTCTCTCGTGCAAAGCTCTTTCTGGTTCTGTGTCAAAAGAAAATTTAGTTGAGGCCTGACCTCGCATAAACAGTTAGACACGAGTTAGAAAACAAAATTTCAATAACACTAAAATGAATTACAGAGAGAAAAGTAAAATTTTAGTCGCAGAGCAACAAAATTCCAATTGATATAACACGAACAACTTAATTCTTTGGCAGTCCCCGGCAACGGCGCCAAAAACATGATCGGAAAATAGCAAGTGTACTATTTTTACCGATGTAGTAATAGAAGGGATTAACCCCGAATATCGATCTCAAGGACTGCGTACTAAAATAAGTTCTTAGTGATTAATTTCAATTGGACAAAATTCATGGTTTAAAGTTTTGGAATTAAATTAAATAAACTAAAGAAAATAAAACGTATACTAAAACAAATAGTTTCACTAATATGAAAGTAATGCCAGGGACGGTGTATGATTCGCAGTGCAATGACTCAAATGTTCCTTAATTTTAGAGATATGCTTTAAAAAGTGTCTTTCCTAAGTTTATAATGTTTTTCCAAAATTCCTTCAAAGAAAAACCTTTGGTATTCTTCATTGACCGTGATTCCTCAATGGTCAAAGAAGAGATCAAGCAATAATTCTGACATAAAAAGGTTTTCACAAAAATATCCCAATTCCTCAGTAATATTTATCGCGATAAAATTTATGCAACAAGGTTAGGATGGTTGGTCAGACCAAATCCTAACCACGATCAATTATCCCATTTTCCAACAAAGATAAAGCGTTAAGGACGTTGCAATAAAATAAAGAAACGAAATTAAAAACATAATCCCAAATTGAAGAATTCAAATAGTCATTACATAAAGCAAATCAGGGACACCCCCTGGCATTGGGGGGTTTAGCCACTCATGTTCATACTGGAAATAAAAACAGAGCAAGAAAATTGAGACATTACAATTAACGTCGGATTCGTTGGATCGTCAATCGCTTCCGCTCTTGATCAATCCTTCTTCTCCCGTCTTCGTTCAATCCCAAAATCCCCCAAATCAAAAAGTGTTTCTAACAGTAATCATTGTCAAATATAAATCAGTCTTCAAAAACACCGCAAAAGGTCCGGAATACCCTTGAAGCAGCAAAACATAAGATTTTTCTCTGGTCTTCACAACACGGGCCGTGTTGTGTAACACGGGCACCCGTGTTGTGCCCCTGGTTCACCATAAAACCTCTTCTTCAACAGCTGCCATGACACGGGCCGTGTTGTACAACACGGGCACCCGTGTCACAACTCTGACTTCTTCTTTTTCTTTGCAAATCTCAGTTTCTTCTGGTATTCACAACACGGGCCGTGTTGTGTAACACTGGCACCCGTGTTGTGCCTCTGAAATCCCATTTTTCTGTCGTTTTTTCATGCTTGGATCATCTCTCGGACGCCTCGAACAACCGATTACATATTTACCTGAAACACAACAAAGAAAACAACCACATAACCCATTCCACGGATAAAAACAAAGTAAAAACGATTAAAACTAACTTGCACGCAATATTGAGAAAACTATGACAAAAAATGAACGAGATACTACAAACAAACCAAATTAGACTCAAAAGACGCTGAAAACCGGCTTGAACATTACCACTAAATATCACTGATCAACATCTCACCCCTCAATGCTCTGAAGACAATGTCATCACCGTGGTTGTTCAAATAGTGGGGCATGGACATCCTCGTACCCTTCACGATAGGTTCTTTCCAAAACAAATACCTGATCGTAACACTCTATTACTTCACCAAATGGATAGAGGTCGAGGCCCTGGCCAGAATCACTGCATTCAATAGCCTGCAATTTTATAAGAGAAATATCCTGGCTAGATTTGGCGTACCCCAATCCCTTATAACAGACAATGAAACCCAATTCACAGATAGAAACTTTCAGGACTTTGTCGCAAAAACCGGGACCAAACAACATTTTGCATCCGTCGAACACCCCAGACGAACGGGTAAGCTAAGGCCAAAAACAGAGTCATTCTACGGGGTCTCGGACGAAGATTAGGCGAAGCAAAAAATAGGTGGGTTGAGGAACTCCACATCGTATTGTAGGCTTACTGAACCACCCCACACTCGACAATATGGGAGACCCCATTCTGAATGACATACAAAACTGAGGCAGTCATCCCCATGGAAATCAGGGAACCCTCTCGTCGCACAGAAGCCCCTCTAGAAGAGGATCTCAATGATGAAGCCTTAAGAGAAGAGTCCGATCTAGTAGAGGAAGTTCGCTCAGGGGAAGCTCTTCGCGAGGAATCCCTAAAGCAAAAAATCTCATTACGTTACGACAACAGAATTGTCAAGAGAGAATTCCAGGTGGGTAGCCTTGTCCTGCATAAAAATCAAAAGGATTCACGTGAAGGCAAGCTCGCAGCGAACTGGGAGGGTCCGTATCGCATTAAAGAAAAAACGGGCACGTGAGCGTATTACCTAGAAGAACTAATTGGAGAACCATTCGCTCAACCATGGAATGCTGAAAAGCTCAAACAATATTACAGCTGAAAATCCAGATAAGACACGGAGTAGCTGCCGGCCAAGAAACCCACCAGTAGGGGCAAACGCCCGGCTACATGGATGTATCATGGTATAAATACAACCCTCAACGTCAATGCACGCAACCACTCGTCCATTTTCGGACAACTGGATTGCCTAATAGGGACAACTCAAACGAGCTCCGCCGTTGTCATACCAGCGTGGCAGACCCGCAACTCGCAATGGGAAAGGTCTAAGCCTTAGGGAAAACGAGAGATGACCATCTCTCCGAACCCCTTTAGCGAGTATGAATCTCGCTCCTCGACCAGTTCCATACACTGGTGGACTTAACAAATTTCGTCGAGCATTCGCCAATTCTCTACTTGAAAAATAAACAAAAGCATACATACAACGATTAAAATTAGATGTAAAATGACAATAGATTAACATAAAATTACGCCCACAAGGCTAACATCGTCATTACATTAATAAAAAGGAGACTAAAGCCCCAAACAGAAATTTAACAAAAAGGCACGCAGGCCAGAAAATCACTCCTCGTCAGGAGGCAAGACCAATCCGTCTTCTACACGGTGCAGAGGACCAGTTCCATCAACGACCAATTACACCCTAGGATTGGTTACCTTAAGTTTCTCGACGATATTATAGAAGCCGAACGCATCCATAATCAAGTTGTCCCAGGCCAGCAGTCGAATCCGAGCAATCAGCTCAGCCCTGGTCGTCATGGCGGCTTCTTCCTTAGTCTCCCTTTCCCCTGTAGCTATCTTACTCTCCATCTCGGCTACCTTCTTCTTCAGACACTCATTGTCCTCTGTAAGCTCCGCCATCTTGTCTCAGATTTCTGTGACCTCCTACATAAGATCGAGCTTACTCTCATAATGCCCTTTAGCCTGGAGCAAATTGTTCTCCAGCTTATGATTTTCGGCCTCCACCTCCTCAATTTTATCCTTGGCTGCTTGGAGTGTTTTGCGGGGGACAAGGTTAGCGTCATTAAAAGCAAAGGCAGCCTCCAGGATCCGGAACATCCGCGCAGCATCCTGACAGAGCTCCACCCTCAAAACCTTAGGATCAACAGAAAGGACGTCAGCAACATCAAGGCCAGGTACCCTGATGGAAGACTCCCCGTCAAACAAAGACCTTTGAGTAATGCAGGGGGAAGGTCGAAGGAGCTCGCGGCTGCAATGTTGCTCTTTGGAGGAGAAGAGGGCTCCTCGGTTCTTGGCCTTTTGCCCAGTGGAGACCCACCCACCGGAGTACTCCCTGGAGTGGAGCTGCCAGAGCCAACAATGTCGTACAAAGTAGCATGGTCTTTGACAGCCCTGACCCGACTCTTCACTCTTTTCTTCATATTTCCTTTGTTCGTCCTCACCAGACGATCTCTCATTCGGCCATATGCGCAACAAAAACAACACAAGCAGTGAGATAACAATCAGATCCACGATACAAAAATGGCTAAATTATAAATTCACCTTAGAGTTGCATCGCTGCCTCCTCATTTGGGCAACTGAGCAAGAACTTTACACTAATCAATCTGGCCATTGTGGTCGGCGTCCTGTCAGACGAAGAAGAGCTCGCCTGTCAGAATCCACCATTTCTGTGGGGCGAAAACTGGCGACATAGTTTAACAAAGTATTGTAGGCCGTTGTGTCATCGACGTTCAGATCATCGGGCTTAGTTATGTATTATTCGCTGGAGTCTTGGAAGTGCACGTTCACCCACTCCAACGGGAAGTGGGCCACCATCTTCTCCTCCTCGTCGACCATCTCCCTGTCATACTGTGAGTCTTTGGTAGTCTAGGAGAAAGGTTGAATCACATAAAAATGGTATTTGAAATCTGGTATAGAATCCTGGTAGGGTTTGAAGAGTCAGCTGGCCTACTTTAACGACACCCAACTGTGTCGACCATCCTGGGACTTCCTCTGCAGGTGGAAGATCCGGAAAAAAAAACTGACAATTTCCCATATCTCCAGATAACGGCATACCAGCTCAAAAGCCCTGATGAAAGCCAGAGCTTAGGATGGAGTTGATAGGGCGCAAGCTCGAGGTGGGTGAAGACGGCCTGCTGGAAATCGGTGAAGGGAAAATGGTACCCAGCCTCGCAAAACGCAAACTCGTACATGGGAAATCTAAGGGCGGGAAAGCGAGAGCATATCCTTTGTGTAGGATTCGGGGGTAGAGCTCACCAATTGGAAGCTTCCCCCTTTTTCTTCCTCTCTATGATACACTACGCATCTGAGGCATCTATCGCAAACTGAGAGGTTGTTTCAAGGGGTTCGTCCATTATCCATAAGTGGTCATGCACGGGGACGTCCACATTATCGGGAGTAGGGATTTCCTCGACCTCGCGAGCATTCTTCTGACTATATTCACCTGAAAAGCAGAGGAAACATAATGAATTCGTCGAACTCAAATCCACCCTTCCACCATAGATCAA
This sequence comes from Lathyrus aphaca, assembly GCA_963966055.1. Lineage (NCBI taxonomy): Eukaryota > Viridiplantae > Streptophyta > Magnoliopsida > Fabales > Fabaceae > Lathyrus > Lathyrus aphaca. Next base: position 486,393,634 of record OZ014522.1, read on the forward strand.
GTGAAAGGGCTTCGAAAAAACCTGAGGACATGCCCCAGGTCATCCACTTTAGTCAAGAAAAACACTACGGGGGCCAAATCGATATACTGAGCAAATCCTCCTCGAGGATCAAACTAGCATCTACGTGGACAAGCCCCCATATGAACCTATGTTCGGTAAACTAACACTAAATCAGTGCCACTAAAACCTAATTTGGATCTAACCCTAGCCTATTTATAAATTCTGGAAATTCATGGACATTCATACGCATTCATACGAATATGATGAACATTCATCAGTATCTCCAGAACTTCATAGGAATTTCCAAAAATCTATGAATATCCTATGAACTTCATGCGAAACGGATGAATGTTCATCAACCAAACCCAGATAATAGAGGAAGGGGATGAATGTTCACCTGGATCCATGATGCTTTCTGGGAAGTAGACGGTGGAAGCGGCGGATGTCCGACAAAAATAGTTGTAGAGTAGACTTCATGGCAAGGGGAAACGTTCGTAAGAAATGGACAAATGAACATGCCTTCTCCATTTTATAATGTCTCAAGCACGCTTAGGAAAACGCAAAAGACAATGCAATTATTACTTAGGGCTAGTTCCCAGGTGTAATAAATGCACGACGACACTTTATTACACGGGTCACTAAAACGTCAGGCATTTTATCTTCTAAAAAAAGAATCTTTTCAAAATCTGTCTGAATTCCTCTTGCGAGCAGATGCTCGTCATAAAAAAGCAAAGAGTTACGCTAGAAACATGTCGACCGCGATCTCAGCACCTTAAGTCACTATCCCTTTCGAGCACAGCGACTTGGGGGGCTCCTGTTCTGGACTGGCCTAACACATGCCCTACACCAAATTAAGGCCCAATCCAATATACATCTAGGGGCAGGCCCATCATGAGCTCCACGGGAATATGACCGTTACAAAATAGAGTCGTTGGCATATAGCCATTAGGGACTTCCCCTCACGCGTCATTACGCGGTTAGCTGCCCAACAGATTTACGGAGGCAGTTACATTTAGTCAAAGACAACGCGCCCGCATCATACTGGCAGATGCCCTTATAAAAACCCTCCAACTTTGGAGGGTCAGATATTCACTTCTAATTCCTCTTTTGCTTACGCTTGATTTGTCTCACTTTGAAACTTACTTGAGCGTCGGAGTACCTTGAAGGTACCCCACCATTTCCTCTCACCAACATACCACAGTCCCAGTTGGAGGCCACGAAGACCTGTTCAGATTCTTTTGTACAACACTAAAAAAATAAAATAATACAAAATAGAAAAACAAAGATGAATTTAAAGAAGTTTTGATCAAACTATTCTCTTTCACTTAAAAATAAAAAAATAAAGATGAATGTTGTGTTTTGAGGTTGAAGTCTCTGTAACACTAAAAAATGAAATAAAATATATGTTTAAAATTTAAGCATATAGAAAAATTGTAGTTGTTGGGAATCGATACTTGTCACAAATCATGTATCGTAACGGTTTTGAAGACAACTGTTGTTAAATCTGGCTGTATTACAATAGTTTTCAAATTAATTGTCGTTAAATTTGGTGTTATAAACCAGCTGCGAAAATTTCAACCAATTACAACGATATATATGAATCTGTTGTAAACCTAATGGTGTTGTTTGCGCGTTTTGTAGTAGTATCACATATTATGGAGTTTGAGAGGAAATTAATTTTTTTTTATTTTAGATTTCATTTCAAAATTATTCAATTTAACTTAAATAAAATACTTCAATAGATTTCCAATATTTTAACATTTTTTTTATTTTTTTTTATCTGAAAATGAATTCTTTTCAATTTAATTTAAATTCTCTCAAAATATTACATTCCTTCATTAAAATGGTTCATCCAAACATATCCTAAGATTCTGTTTGTTTCATTTTTTTAAAAATAATTTTTATAATGTTATATATTTTTGTGTAAAAAAATTGACAAACTATTTTTTCATTAAAGTTTCAAATAAAAAATTGATTTTAGTAATTGTTTTTAAAATACAATTATAAATATTTTATCATTTTATTAAAAAAAAATTGACAAAATTTCAAAAAATTCACTTAATTTTAAAATTATTTCAAATAAATTTCATACAAATCAATTTTGAGATACAATTTTTTGAAAAAATTGCAATTTTGGATTATTTTTTAATTTTTAATAATATATTTATTTTATTAAATGTTAAAATTAATCTTTCAATTTAGAAAAAATAAATTTAATTTTTTTTATTATATTCTCATTTTCATTTTATAAAAATCATTAAAAAAACTATTGTTTTTAAAACAAAAACAAACCGTTTTTGCTTTTCTGATAAGAAGCCTTTCATAAATTTATAACATAAAGAAACATCTTTTGGATCTTTTCGAGATGTATTCTATTTTTATAATGAGGGCTATTAAATTGGAAAAGTGGTCTTAATAAGCAGTAGACATAGAAGTTGTTTTAGTAATTGAATGAAGCTATTTCTTTATATATTTAAGAAATGGTAGTTAACTCAGATTTGAAATGTAAATTTAATGACATTGGATATAAAAATAAAATATAGAGTTTGTGTAAGGGTTGATGCCATTTACACAAGTGGTAAAACCGTAATGCCTAGTTATGAAGAGGCTAGCATTAGGATCTTGTGGTGTGAGTAATTAAACCGGGAGTGTGTAAAGATGAGTAGAATAGTAGTAGAGAGTACAGATCACATGTTTAGAGGCACACAGTGGGCACATATGCCAGAGGTGTTATGTTATTATTGTGCAGAAGCTAAGCTACGTAGCTTCTGTTACTCGAGTCTTCACTCCTAAGCTAGAGGAAACATGTAGTGTGTACTTACTTGAAACATAAAAACAAAAACATTATTCAAGGTCATGATCACGAGCAACATTGTCAACTATTGTCAACTTGTAATGCTTCTTCTTTACTCCATCTTATTACTTCCTTAATTACTCTACTTTTACTGCCTTTCTTTTTCGCTATGCCCCTTGCCAACAAACAATAGTACGCTTCTTTGACTTCTTTTTTATCATTCATTTCTCAATATATATATAATGAAAATATAATATGTTATAGAGTGTATAAAGCGTTAGTTGGGGCCTATTTAGTTTGAGTGAATATGTGTGACAGTAACTCATGAATTCATCCAAGACAAATTCAGATTTTTTGTTTTGTTTTAAATTCATCCACACAAAAATATTGTAGTTTTCTAACAAAAAAACCATCCAATTTTCTAGAAATTCTTTATTAGGAAAAGTCGTGTATACAATTTCTAGGAAATATTAGGGCAAACAAAGATGAACTTGAACCTTAGGAATGAGTAACATCCGACTTCTAATAGATTGTGTCAGTAACAATTGGACTTTGAAAATTCCAATAACAATTGGACTTTGACCGTAGGCATCAGTAACAATTGACTTCTAATGGAGGGTGCTAGCTAGTAACAACTGGACTTTGAAAATGCCAAATAAAAATTTGACTTTGATCGTAGGTATCAATAACAATCCACTTCTAACAGAGGGTGCCGGTAACATTAGGATTTTGAAAATACCAATAAAAATTAGACTTTGACCGTAGGCATCAGTAACAACCAACTTCTAACGAATGATGCCAATAACAACTGGACTTTGAAAATGCCAATAACAATTAGACTTTTGGATCAAGGGATAAAAATCACAACAAGACTTGGATTAATGCAAATAAGTGCGAAGTACACTTCATGCTATGCACGATCTTAATTTATTTTTATGCATGATATATGAATGATCAAAATATGCAAATGTTGACGCTATGTAGACTGGGAGTTTATATAGGTTGTTTATGGAGGTTTTGATTCCTCAACACTGAGAACTCAACTAAGTATTATGTGATTGATGCATTCAAAGGAGAATTCTACCAAGTTTGGAAATTACAACTGACCAAGGGTCCTTTAAGAAGATTGATGGGTTGTGCTCCAATGTAGATTCTAGTTATTGGTAATCCAAGAGTGGTTTTACAACCTTGTGACTTTCGGGAAAACAATGGTTTCTCTTTAATCCTCGCACATATCAAAGCAATTTGTGTTTTTCAATATGTTTATTATTATTTTTATGTTAAAAATTTCATTATTAACATATAAATGACATTTTGCATAATAAAGAAAATAGAGAAAAACATGAATGACAACAATTGATAGGAAAATTTTGTATTTATTCAAGAGTGGTAGCACACAAATGGTGTAGCCCCATATGGAATGTTACAAATTAAAAATGACAATAGGAAAGGGATTTACATTGAATCGCAATAACCACAACTAGAGTTAATAACCATGAGCCCATAAAACCATGCGTCTGAAGGGAGCAGTTGCATTGATCTTTCCGCCTTTGTCTCTTCTTATGTAGATCAGTCTTGCCTGATACAATCTTTGATTTTATGTCCCTACTTTTTGTATGGATCACCCTTTTGGGTTTTTAGTCCACTGAAACCCTTTTTTTGCCTAAGTCGTCCTTTCGTGTTTTCAAATTAGCGAGGTATCACATATTTTCCTGGGCCGCTCTTTCGGGTTTTCAATACACTGAGATAATCAATTTTGCCTGAGTCGCAATTTCGGGTTTTCCTGCTTAGCGGGCTTTTCTCAAGTGTAGTATTTTTTTACCACATCAGAGTTCACGAGGTAAGGGAACTCTTCACCATCCATAGTTGTAAGAATTAAGGCTCTTCCGGAGAATCCTTTCATTACAACATATGGGCCTTCGTAATTAGAAGTCCACTTCCTGCATCAATCCTTATGTACGGGCAACATTTTATTGAGCACGAGATCTCATTCTATAAATTCTTGAGGATGGACTTTCTTGCCAAATGCCCTCTTGAGTTGTTTCTGGTACATTTATTCATGGCACATATCAGTCATACATTTCTCATCGATAAGGTTCAACTGGTCAAATCTGTTCTAGATCCATTCATATTTCTCTAGCTTTGTTTCCATCAAGATGAGAACTGAGGGGATTTCTACTCCGATCGGGAGTAATCTTCCATCCCATATACCAAGGAGAATGGGGTTTCCCCTATTGAAGTGTAGACTGATGTCTGATATCCATGTAATGTGAAGGGTAACATTTCGTGCCAATCCTTATAGGTTTTCACCATCTTCTGCAGAATTTTTTTGATGTTCTTGTTGGTTGCTTCAACAACGTGATTCATCTTTGGATGATACGAGGAAGACTTATGGTGCTCAATTTTGAAGCTCTCGCATAACTCTTTCATTGTCATTTTGTTTAGGTTCGACCCATTATCGGTGATTATCTTGCTAGGAACTCCATAACGATATATTATCTCCTTCTTGATAAATCGGGCGACCACTTGCTTCGTTAAGTTGGTGTAGGAAGCAACTTCTACCCATTTTAAGAATTAGTTGATAGCGACGAGGATGAAAAGATTCTCATTGGAAGCTTTAGGCTCTATGAGGCCGATCATGTCGATGCCTCACATTGAGAAAGGCCAATGAGATGTCAAAACATTAAATAGAATTCGCGGAACATGTACTTTGTCAGCATAAATTTTGCATTATGGCACTTCTTGACATAACTTAAACAATCAGATTCCATTGTTAACTAGTAATAACAATCCCTTAAAATCTTTTTCGCCATGGCATGCCTGTTGGAATAGGTTCCAAAAGACACTTCATGAATCTCTTTGACCAATATGTCTGCTTCGTGTCTATCCATGAATCTGAGCAGAACCATGTAAGGGTTTCTTTTGTAGAGGATGTCATTTCCCATGAAGAATTCAGATGCTAGCTTCTTTAAAGTTTTCATAACCATGGCCAAAGAATTCTCTGGATATTCCTACGGTTTCATATATCATTTGATGTCTTGAAACCAAGGTTTACCATTGGATTCTTCTTCAACTGATTGATAGTGTACTGGATCATCTATCAGATGATTGGAGCTTTGTTGTGGAACTTGACTTGGTACATTGAGGATAATGTTGCCAAAGCATATGCCACTTGGTTTTCCTCCCTCGAAATATGACGAAAAGTAATTTCATCAAGGTGCTTCATTAATTCTACGACATAGGCTCGATACGGGATCAACTTAGGATGAAGGGTTTCTCACTCTCCTTTCACTTGATAAATTACCAAGGTTGAATCTCCATACTTCTCGATGATTGTCGCTCCCCCGAAAAGACACCAGGGTCCCAGGGTGCAGACGCGAATGATCGACGAAAGGATAAAATGAAAATGAAGTGAATAGAGTCGCCAGTTAGGCATTTTTATCCCGAAGGAAAGGTAATGCTGCATAAACCTAGAAAGAGATGGATAAGACGGTTTCGAACCAGAGAAACTAAGAAAGGGGGTTGGTTACAACCTGGGAAGGTATTAGCACCTAGATTGTCCTTCGTACTCGACGGGATCCACGCTTACAAGATTGTGTTTAAAAGGGGTAGTGTATGTGTTATCTGTGTGCAAAAGCTAGGAATGAATGTACAGGTGTCAGTGCAAAAGGTGAATTGCTCAGGAACTGAGGCTTAGAATAGAATGCTGAAAGAGGGGGATGACAAAGAGACTTTTGTTCGATAACTGTTAAGTTATGCCTACGTATCCTCGCGTGCAATGAGGAAGTCAGAACACCGTAGTTCGACTCAAAGAGACTGAAAATAAAATTGACTGTGAACTGCTTACTTGCCTATGCTCAAGTGTATGACTCGTCTGACTCGAGTGCTAACTGTCTTGCATTAGACGGAAGAAGCGAGTTCTTGTTTGTGAATGAGTGTGATGAGAAAATAATCCCGAAGGAGACTATTATTGTTTGTTTTTGTGTTTTCAGTTTTGTTATTGTTTTTGGTGTTTTGCATAAGTTAATGAGCTTAAGCCTAGATCAAGGGCTTGTAAACTCATTATATCCTCCCTGATTAGGGATAATGAGCATACTTAAGTATGAGATAAGCATCTCAACTTAATTACCATGATGATGTAGGATTAAGATCATTAACCTACTTGTGATTAATTAGATGTTTTTGGGTTTTTGTTTAGTGTTAAGTAATGAGTTTAATCTCTAATCATAGATTAATGAACTCATTACACCATCCTAATAGAAGGATAATAGATGAGAACACTTAAGCTGAGGAAGATACCTCAACTTAATCCATGGTTAGGGATTAAATTCATTATGTAACAAGCCTTTATTAAATGGATTTTAATTAAGGTATGAGATTAAGAAATGGATTTTAAGTTTGTAAGACAACTTGAGGGGGACTTGTCCATTAAACACTAGGGTTAGTCCCTCTTAACCATAAGGAAGAGTTAGAACCCTAATGTAAGGCCCAAGTTACAAGATAAAGTCTTAATGATTATTATTGTGATTTGATTAAGAGGTTTAAAAAAATTAAAGGTTTAACACTTAGGATTAAAGTTATACACTCCATCCTAAGAGAAGGATGCCGACATAACCCTAATTCCAAAGTCCTGAAACTTTAAGAGTTTAGTCTCTGATTATTGAGATGAGAAGAGAGACTCAAGGAGAATCAAAGGTAAAAAGATAAGGGGGACTAAACACAACCCTAAACATTATCATGCTTGGATATCCTATGGTTTTTTAGGCTTAAAAGGAAGGATCTTCAAGGAAGCCACCAATGGAAGAAGCAGATGAAAGGAGGAGGAAGCAGGAGAATAAGTTACTTAATTCCTAAGAAGATAAGTAATTTAAAGGAAGAAAGTGAGAAAGATGGAACATAAGTGAATTATATTCACTTCAATGACATACAAAATGCATATGAATGAGATAAGAAGAAGTGAGAGGTGAAGGCAAATCCACCTCCCAAATAACTTACCAAAAGCTCCTAAAAAGTGTTAGTATGAATGTATAAGGTATAAAGCATAAAGAAATGAGTTGAAATGAGATGAAATGAGATGCAAAGGCCAAAGTCAAAAGTGTTTATGCAATGCAAATGGCATATAAGATGATGCAATGTCATACAATGTGCATATGAATGATCATACAAAGATGGGATGTCATGAAAGCATGCTTGGAAGCTTGAAAACACATGGATATTTATGAAATGAAATGAATGAAACATATGGCAAATGAATGAATAAATGATCAAGCAAGGTTCTAACATGTCCTAAGATGTCTAAGATGGCATATGAATGCTTGAAATGTCATGGCAAGTTCATGTGATGATGAATATGCAAGGTGAATGCAAATGAACATGAGAAATTAGGGTTACATGGATATGTGAGATGCAAATGGACAATACAGAAGCATACAACATGATAAAAATTTGAAATCAAGCTCAAACAAACCCTAATCCCATATTAGATCAAGCCCCAAAGGAGAAGGTCAGAAGCCTATCCTATTGAAAGTTATGATTTTTCTAAGTTTGCTAGGGTTTTTGGGTGATTCAAAAGGAAAAATGCAAATCAAATTGAAAATGCAATATAAATTCATGAGGAAAATAACCTAGAAACTACATGCAAAATGTGAAACAATGCAAAAAGAATCAAGTTCAAACTCTTCTTGGTTAGGCAGAAATGATTTTTCAAAATTAAGGTTAAAAATTGTGATTTTAAAGACCCTTAATTCAAATAAAATTGGGAAACTATGATCAAACCTAAAAAGAAATTTGTATGAAGAGATTGAAAATATTTCTAAATGCATTGGAATGGTTCATGAGTTTTTTGGTGATTTTTAGAAACCTAAATGCATTTTTAATTAATTAAAATACTTTAATTAATTAAAAATAACATTTAAATATTTTAAAAATACTTTTTTAATGCAAAAAAAAATAAAAATTATTTTTGGGCTGAGAAAAATATTTGGAATCAGAATGCAAAGTTTCATATTTTTGTGATGAGTTTTGGTATTTTTAATAAAATGATAAAGAAAATGCAAAGAAAATGAAATAAAAATTGATTTAAATGAAAGTATGCAGATCCAAGGCTCCAGATTCAAACTTGGAGAGAGAACATTGACTGCGCGCGTGAATGTAAGGCTGGGATTATTTCTGGACTAATTAACTGATTAAATTAATTAATTAGGTTTTAGGGTTTAATGACTCAATCTTGGCCATCCACGCACGCGGTAAACACAAGATCCAAGGGTCCTAATTCAAACTTCTCACTAAACCCTAATTAAGCCTTAATTACTCTCAGGTGACCGGAGCTAAGCTCCGGTCATCTTCTCCGGCCATTCAAAATGCCAACTTCTTCCCTAGGTCACTAAACATCAAATTTCTTGCCCAGAAATGATCCCCAAACATCATATATCATGAATCGACAAACAAAACACATTTATCATGCATAATAAAGCTGAATCGAAGCAAAAACATCTTAGGTTAAAAAGTTTCAGAAGCTTCATACATGGTCATTTCTCAACCATTTTCAAAACAAAACATATCAGAGTGATCAGGGGAACATGAAGATTGATATTTTAACTTAAATAGTAAGTTCTAGAAAAAATGTTCTTCATGGTTACCTGAGATGGAGCTTTCAGTTCTTGAGCTTTCTGGCCTCCTTCTTGGTTCAAATCCACCCCAATGAACCCCCTGATGATGATGAGGAGATTAGAGCAAGCTTATGATGGCTATTTTGAAGTGTTTGGTTCTGGTTTTGTAAAAATCGTGTTTATGATTCAGTGGCTTTTAGGGCAAAATGGAGGGTGTTTTGTGTTCTATGGATGATTTTGAGGTGAATGGTGAAAGAATGAGTGAGTTTGAGTGGCTAGGCAGTGAGATTCGAAGACTTTAAGTTTTTGCAAGTTTTTGGCAATCTGAGCTTAGGGTTGGATTCAGGCATGAATGTTGTGTGTTTCGTGTTGCTTGAGGTTTGTATAATGTGTTGTGATTGGTCAGAAAGTTGGTAGTGGCACAACTTGATTGGTATGGGAGGAAATGCAAAATTGTCAACTTTGTGTACTATGGGGTATGGGCACGGGTCAGAAATGGCTTGGGGCTTGTCCTGCCTTAGCTTGCATCAAGGATGGCCATGGGATTGGATTTGAGGATCTGGATGGCATGATACAAGAGTTATCACATATTTTGCAAATTTCCCTCTTTGAAATTTCTTGGATCACAAGCCATGAAAACCTTAGGTCCAATGCCCAATTATGATCAAGGCAAGTTGTGTGATGTTGTAATGATGTTTAGAAGTCAATTAGAGGTCATGAAAGTGCTTATAACTTGAATTTGCAAAAATCCCTCTTTGGCATGAAACTTGAAATTATGTGATTTTTGCCAATTTTTAAAGGCCATATCTTGAGTTCTAGGATGAATCAAGACATGTTCTTGTACTTTTTGAAAAGGGAAATATCTAATCTACAACTTTCATGCCCAAGAATTTTTCATTTGAAGCATTTTTGGTCATGAGAGAGGAGGTTGAAAATCTTTCCCAAAATGGAAAGTTTGCATTTCAAGTCATTTCCAAAAATGGCATGTTTGCAATTGGCTCAAAATTCTTCAATCTAGTGAACTTACAACCACTTCTAAGATCAAATAAAGATCATAGAACTTCAATTTGATGAAAATGACCCTTTGGTTTCAATGTTGGGGGCCTCAGATGCCCTGATTTTGACTTAACTTGCTCAAGAAGTTACCCAATGATCAGATGACTTCCACAATGAATTTCTTCATAAAACTTGGCACACATGATCCTTATAACATATTAAGAACATTAGAAACAAGAATGACCAAAAAATTTGGAGTTAAGGCCTCTGAAACCAAAACCCTAATTTAGGTCATCTATGTAGGAAAACCTTAGCTCTGCTTCCATGCCTTTGCCAATTCTTGTGATCCCTTGAATTTCATGAACTTTGGGGAGCATAATATGATCATAGAACACACATGGACCCTCTTAGAAAGCTTTAAGACCTTTGGGATGACTCATATTGATTCTTGGATTGCTCAGATCACAAACCCTAGATGCAGATGAAAATGGACTATGCAGTGTGTCGCTCCCGACAAATGAAACTGGATCAGATGAGGGTACAGACGCGAACGGTCGGCGAAGGGAACAGTGAGGACACACAGCCGTGAACTCACTGGAGAATGAATAGAGTCGCCAGCTAGGCATTTTTATCCCGGAGGAAAGGCAATGCTGCATAGACCTAGAAAAAGATGGATAAGACGGTTTGCGAACCAGAGAGACTGAGAAAGGGGGTTGGTTACAACCTGGGAAGGTATTAGCACCCAGATTGTCCGTCGTACTCGACGGGATCCACGCTTAAAAGATTTGTGTTTTAAAGGGGTAGTGTCAGTGCAATCTATGTGTAAAAAGCTGGAAATATGTACAAGTGTCAGTGTAAAGAAATGTGATGTGTATAAATGTACAGTGTCAGTGTGAGATCAGGAGTGAAATGCTCAAGAATATGAGGCTAAAGAATGAAGCTGGAAGGAGGGGGAATGTACAGAGACTTTTGTTCGATAACCGTTAAGTTATGCCTACGTATCCTCTCGTGCAATGAGGAAGTCAGAACACCGTAGTTCGACCCAAAGAGACTGAAAGGTGAATTGACTTGTGAACTGCTTGCAGTCTATGCTCAAGTGTATGATCTGTCTGGCACAGATGCAAACTGTCTTGCATTAGACGAAAGAAGCAAGTTCTCGATTGTGAGTGAAGGTGATGAGAAAAGAATCCCGAAGGAGACGATTATTGTTTGTTTTTGAGTTTTCAGTCTTTTATTTCTTTTTGGAGTTTGTCATAAGATAATGAGCTTAAACCTAAATCAATGGATTTGGTAAACTCATCACATCATCCCTCTGATTAGGGGTAATGAGAATTACCTTAAGTGTGAAGTCAGATTCTCACACTTAATCACCTTTGATGCAGGGTTAAGATCATTAACCTACTTGTGATTATTTAGATGTTTTTGGGATTTTGTTTAGTGTTGAGTAATGAGGTTAAGCCATAATCAGGGATTAAACAGACTCATTACACCATCCTAAAAGAAGGATAATAGATGAGAATGTTTAAGCTGAGGAAAGCTCCTCAACTTAATCCATGATTAGGGATTAAACCCATGACAAGACAAGCCTTTGATTAAGTGGATTTTATTTAATGGTATGATGATGAAGTGTTTTATATAGTTTGTAAGACAACTTGAGGGGGACTTGTCCATTAACTTTAGGGTTAGTCCTTCTTAACCAATTAAGGAAGAATTAGAACCCTAATGCAAGGCCCAAGTTACAAGTGTAATGTCTTGATGATTATTAGATGGATTAATTAAGAGAGTTCAACACCTTAGGGGTCCAAGACTTAGGATTAAAGTTATACACTCCATCCTAAAAGAAGGATGCAGGCATGATCTTAATCACAAAGTCTTAAAGCCTTGAGGGTTTAGTCCCTGATTATGAGATGAGAAGAGATGACTCAAGGAGAGACACAAAGGTAAAAACTATGAGGGAGACTAATCAAAACCCTAATTCATTGTCATGCTTGGTTGTCCCTAAAGTTTGTGAGGTTTTTCAAGAGAAGTCTTCAGATGGACCACCAGGAAGCAGATGAACAAGATCAGGAGAAGCAAAGTGACTTGCTTCATTCAAGAAGTCAAGTCACTTGAAGAAAGAAAGTGGGAGAAAGAAGAATGAGCAAGCTCAAACTCAAACACAAGTAAGAATGCAGCAATGGATGCAAGAGAGATGAAAAGAAAAGTTATGAGAAGTGAAGGCAAATTCACTTCTCAAGTTACTTACCACCTGAAATGTTAGAAATAAATGCAATGCAATGCAAGATGAGATGCAATGGCATGATGCAAAGCAAAACCAGAAGCATGGTGATGATGATTATGATGTTATGAAGTGCTGCAAACATGAGGCAAGACAATGTAGATGTTCATACAAGGTTATGAATGCAAAGGATGCAAGTGGAGGAGCATGGACAAGCATGAAATGTTATGAAACATACAAGACAAATGGCATGGCAAATATGTAATGCAATGATCAATGATGCTTCATACATGTCTTAAGATGTCAAATGAAACATAGGAATGCACAAAATGCAATGACAAGTCAAGTCATGCAAGGAAATGCAAGAATGATGCAAAGGGAAAGCCCAAATTAGGGTTTATGAAACAAACATCAAACACAAACTCAAAACAGAAGCAAACCCTAATATAAAAAATGGAAAATGGTACCTAAAGAAACCCTAGACCTATAATGAACCACTGCCCAAAGGGGAGCTCTCAACTCTCAACCAAACTCAAGTTATGATTTTTACAAGTTATTAGGGTTTTTTAGGGTTTGTAACAAAAGAAATGCCAATCAATTTGGAAATGCAAGATCAATTCATGGCCTTTTTATCTTTGAAAGTTCATGCTAAATGGAGAACAATGCAAAAAGAATCAATGTCTTAACCTTCACCATTAGGCAGAAAAGAAATTTCAAACTTATGATCAAAATAATGCATCAAAAATGATTTAATTCAATGAAAAATTCTTAAAATGCATCAAGATCAAAAAAGAAATTTGGTTTGAAGGTTGGACAATGTTTCTAAATGTCTTAGAACATTTCATGAATTTTTTTGTAATTTTTAAATACCTAAAAGTATTTTTAATTAATTAATTCTCATTAATCAATTAAAAATAATCTTTTAAATATTTAAAAATACTTTTTCAGTGATAAAAAATAAAATAAAAATATTTTTATGTCACAAAAATTAATAAAACCTTAAAGAAAAAGTTTCATAATTTTTATGATTTTTTAGCTATTTTAAATAAATTGTGCAAATAAAATAGAAAGAAAATGAATTTAATTTAAATAAAATGGAAAGTCAAAGGAATGAACGCATGAGATTGATCCTGGTTTTAAATGAGTTGACTGGCGCGCAAATTAAAGGCTGGGATTTACCCTGAGCTAATTATACTTAATTAAAAATTAATGAAGAATTAGGGCTAATCACGCGCATCCTGGCCGCTCAATCTGGAGGGAAGTCAAACTTTCAACGCAAATCCACGGCCCAAATTCAAACAAGCATTAAACACTGTAATTAGGGCAAATTACATTCAGGTGGCCGGAGAAGACCTCCGGTCATCTTCTCCGGCCAGAGGGTCACCTGAAAATCTTCAAAACCTCCCAAAACGCAAAATAAATGAAAACTAAGCTATGGGAAATGATCCCCAACACCTCACGAACTAAAACCCTCTCTCAAAACAAATTTATCTAACCTAAACAAGCTGAATCGAAGAAAACAAATTCTAGGGTTCGTAAGCTTCAATCTCAAATTAAACTCTTAAAACAAAGCCATTTCAAAAACTAATGATACCAGAGTGATCAGGCAAGCATGAAGAACAAGTTTATAACAACAAAAGTGATTTCTGGAAAAAATTATTTGGAGCTACCTGAGATTTGCAACCTTTGATTTTGGAACTTTCAGGCCTCTTCTTCTTGCTCAATCTGCTCCTCTTGGTTCCCCAAAGCTACTTGAATGCTCAAATGGAACTTATGTTTGTTGGATGATGAGTTTCGAAGAGAACTGTTTCTGCTCAGTCAACAATGGCAGATGAGTTCTTGGCACTTTCAGGCTGTGGGAGATGGTTGTTTATGGTCTATGAGGTGTATTGAGAAGGTTTATGGTGTTGGTTGAAGTGTTTGTGGCTTGAGGAAAGAGATTCGAATGAATCTGCAGAATGAGGGTTGGTGATGGCAGTGAGGGTTTCTGGTGGTTTTAGGCTTTGTTTCTTGATGCTTTGTGTTCTATAGATCAAGGTGAGATGAATGGAAGCAAAGATTTGGGTGTTTGCAGGCTGTGTGATGGAATTCGAATGAAGTTGCAAGTTGGAGTGTTTTTGTGTAAGTTGTGAATGTGTGGTTTCAGCCTTAGCTCTTGATATATTCAGCTTGCAAATTGTACATGTGACTCTCTCTCATTGGCTGACTGATGTGACTTGTGCTTTTTGGATTGGTAGGTTAACTTTTGCAACTTTGTCAACTCTTGTGTAAGAGAAAGCATGGCTTGATCTAGGCTTGGTACAAGGGTGGATTCTGGCGCAGCATGGGTGAGGGAGAGGCCTAGCTTGGCTCAGCACTCAATGTTGCAAGTTGTGAGGAGTGATCATGAGTGTTTTGCAACTTGTTGTACTTTTGGTTCACATGTGATCTTTTGGCCAACCAAGCATGAAATCAAGGGAAAGCTTAGTCCAATTCTGATTTTATGGACTTAGAGAATGTTTACAAGATGGTTTGACATGAATTTGAGGCAGCAATCATGCATTGATTCAAGACTTAGCAAAATTTCACTTGGTGCATAACTTGAAAAACAATGATTTTTGGCAACTTTGCATGGCCATAACTTTCGATCCATGAAGAGTTAGATCATGTTCTTGTACTTTTTGAAAAGGGAAAGATGAGATCTATAACTTTCATGACCAAAGTTTTTCCATTTGAAGCCTTTTTGGATCATAAATCAAAGCTTGAAAATTGACCTAAAATGATGCATTCTTGAAAAGTCAACAAAACCCAAAAAGTCAACTTTTGCAAAAACCCCAAATTCTTGAATTTTGTGAACTTCAAACCTCTTCCATGATCAAATAAAGATCATACACACTCAAAAAGATGAAGATCACCCATTGGTTGGGTCATTGGGGGCCTCAGATGCCCTGATTTTGCACTGACTTGTCTGAAAAGTCAACTCTTGATCAGATGACTTCCCCATGGAATTTCTTCATGAAAATTGATATGCATACTCCCTATACCATATAGAGACCAATGGAAACAAGAATGACCAAAAAAAATGGAGTTATGGCCTCTGAAACCAAAACCCTAATTTTCAGTCAACTGTGCAGTTCATCCTGGCTCTGCATCCACTCAAACCCTAGTTCTTGTGATTCCTCTGCATTTTTGACTTTGAGGAGATAGAATATGATGTATGAACACACATGGATCCCTTTGAGTTGATTAGTGGCCTTTGGAATGGCTCAAGGTGCCTTGAGGTTGCTCAGATCACAAACCCTAGGTGCAGATGCCTTAGAAACTATCCAGTGAAACCAAATGAGATGTGAGATGATATGTTTTGTGTATATGCATATGAGATGATCACAAGCCATGGTGTGAATGGGTGAGGGCAAATTTGGGGTGTTTACAGCTGCCCCTATTCAAACATGAGTTAGCTGTGCAGGATGTAAGCAGCGCCTTAACAGGCAAACAAGATAACTTGTGGTTGAATATCAAAGACAGTCCAAAATTTGCACTCACAGAAATGAAGAAGAAAAGGGATATAGATTGTATGAGAAAATAAAGTATATTGTAAAGTATGGGCGACGGAGGACGACCGTCGAGCAGAGGACGACTGCTGGGTAAATAGCAATGACGGGGACGGCCGACATGCTGGTAAAGTGTATAAAGCAATGACGGGGACGGCCGACATGCTGGGGATAAAAGGTAAAGCTAAGACGGGGACGGCCGACTAGCTGGGGAAAATAAAATATCATGATGGGGACGGCCATCAAGATAAAGCTGCAAAATTCTGAGGATTAATGAAACATGACGGGGACGGCCATCAAGTTCATAAAGGTGAAGTAACCAACGATGGGGACGGCCATCGGGCTAAAAAAGGAAAAGGGACCACGATGGGGACGGCCATCGGGTTAAAGAATGAATGAAATAAACAGATGATGGGGTACGGCCATCAAAAGTGAAGGACGATCACCTAGCAGGGGACGGCTGCTCTGTTGGGTATAAAAGAAATATGATGGGGACGGCCATCAAAGGTGAAGGGCGATCACCTGGCAGGGTACGGCTGCCGAAATATCAACGATGGGGACGGCCATCGGATAGAAAAGGTCAACGATGGGGACGGCCATCGGACGAGCATGATGGAGGACGACCATCAAGAAGTGGAGGACGACCACTCAGCAGGGGACGGCTGCTCTCAAAGTTTATCATAACACAGGACGAGTGTTAGACAACTAAAATCAACAATGGGGACGGCCATTGGATAAAGTGATGAAGGACGATCATCAAAAGGTGGAGGACGACCACCTAGCAGGGGACGGCTGCTAAAATCAACGATGGGGACGGCCATCGGATGAGCATGATGGAGGACGACCATCAAGAAGTGGAGGACGACCACTCAGCAGGGTACGGCTGCTCTCAAGGTTTATCAATAACACAGGACGAGTGTTAGATAAAAGAAAATTTGTTTGTAATCTACTGGGGGGATAGTAAACACGGACGAGCGTTTACATCCAAGAAATAAAAGGTATAAGTGTTTGGTATTGTGTATAGATTAAAGATGCGGACGAGCATCCTTAAGACTATGATACGGACGAGTATCATGTAGAAACAAAATGACACATGTTCAGAGATGATGATACGGACGAGTATCAACTGGTTAACAAGGAACACGGACGAGTGTTGCATCTGAAAGTATCCTTCGGGGAATAATAGACACGGACGAGTATCTATATTCAAGAAGACCTAAGTGTTTGACACGGTGTATGGATTAAAGATGCGGACGAGCATCCTTAAGACTATGATATGGACGAGTATCATGTAGAAACAAACATTAGACGCAATGTTCTGAGATGATGGTACGGACGAGTACCAACTGGTTAACAAAGAACAAGGACTACTGTCGAATCTGCGGGGATATACATGGTGTATATAAGATACGGACGAGTATCTGAGTAGGTGTACCAATGAGTAGTGAGTATATAATGTATAGGTGAGTGTTCATCTGCTGGGGATATGACACGGACGGGTGTCAGGAAAGTGTATATACAAGTATAGGCGACCACGCTGGGGATATGACACGGACGGGTGTCAAGAAAGTGTATAGGTATATGTAAGTGCAAAGAGGGTGTCTTTGGCTTTCTGCTGGTGACACGACACGGACGAGTGTCAGAAAGTATCTGTAATACTGGTGACCTTGATTTGTAAGGTGTATTCAGGCAACCTGCTGGGAAATGATGATACGGACGGGTATCAAAAAGGAGATATGCACTGGTGTTTGTGATATGGGGCAACTGCTTTTGCTGGGACTCTGATGGGGATTTCTGTACAAGGATGATGAGCGGGTTTATTATTCACAAGTGTTCAATTCACAACATGACTTATGATTATGCTATGCATTTGATTTTTGCCGTAATGCTCCGTATTAGACGGAATGCTACGCTCTGAGGGGACAGTATGATGCGAATGCTATGATTATGCAAAGAGGCATAGATCCGGGATCCGGATCCCGGTGCTGCGAAGATCCCTGGTTGATCTGCTTGAAGTGAACATCCCAGCTGGGGATGAGATCATTGGTAGATCTAATGATGTATCTGTTTGGGGATATAGGTCACTGATTGACATATCCTTATAATACGGGACCCAGCTGGGGTTTGTAGAAGCTTTCTCTCTCTCTGTTGTGACTTCTTCGTGCGCTGCTCTTCTGGATAGAGGCTGGAGCTCTGTGGGGATGATTCCCTGATTTGTACTCAGCTGAGGGCGAATGGTTGGCACTACAGCTGGGGAGAGAGAGAGGCATCACTGAAAGATCTCCCTAGAAAATCTGTTACGGTGACTTCTTGACTCCGCCGGGGATAAGGGCATCTTCTGTGACACCTGCCCATTCTGATGGGGATAAGTAATAAGCGGCCAACTCAGCTGGGGAATTGTGAGAGGCAACTCAGCTGGGGATAGAGCATTCCCGATGCTGTATGTTGATTTGGCAACCTGCTGGGGAAGTGGGCACCTCCCAGGGCCATGTGAGTTGACAACGATTCGTCAATTTGCTGAGACGTAACTTGCATGCCCCAGGTTGCATTCTGGATACCTGTAATCCTGCAAAGATAAGGAAACGCACGAAAAGGTCCCGAGGTACCCCTTACTGGATTCCGTCATAGGAGACAAGTATTTCCGAGAGTAAGTATATTCCCTGTAAGCACGTGCTTTATTTTTAGAGAAAGGCATCTGTACTTATGCAATTGTGTTTTTAGAGATATCAGACAATTTTTGCAAAACATAAAAAATGTAAAACGAGGCATGACTGAAAATCTGATTTTATTAATTCGTGTGCCCTGAATTGGCAAGATACAGTCAAAGAGACATATCTCCTGAAATGAGGAGAATGTTACAAATTGAGAAACAAAGTGCTGGCAGTGTTGATGACGCTTTGAGGAGCTTCCTCTCCCGCTATGACTCGTATGACAATGACGTTCTTCTCGTCTTGCTTTCTGGAGAGAGTTGATTCTGATCGGAGCTTGATTCTGTCAAAGCTTTCCAAGTTGTAAGTGATACAGACGAATTCAGAATGCAGTTGTTCGCTTATTCCCTTATTTTGCATGGATCGCCCTTTCGGGTTTTCGATCCATCGGGATACCCATTTTTGCCTGAGCTGTCCAATGCGGCTTTTCAACTCAGCGGGTGTACAATTTTTTTTTATTCATTTTCCCTTATTTTTGCCCGAGTCTTTTATTCTGTTTTTGACTCGCCGGGAGGCCCTATTTTGCCTGGACTTACATTCTGTTTTTATGTCCAGCGGGTCATTTTATGCGAAGTATTTTTTAACTGCATCTGAATTCACAGGGGACGGGAAATCTTCACCATCCATGGTGCTGAGCATCAGTGCTCCACCAGAGAAAACTTTCTTTACAACGAATGGTCCTTCGTAATTTGGAGTCCATTTGCCCCTGTGGTCTGTATGAGGAGGAAGGATTCTTTTCAGCACAAGATCTCCCACTTGGTACCCTCGATGCCTGACTTTCTGATCGAAGGCTCTCTTCATTCTCTTCTGATATAACTGCCCATGACAGATTGCAGCCAATCTCTTCTCTTCGATCAGACTCAGTTGCTCGTATCGGGACCTAACCCATTCTGCTTCACTTAGTTTGACATCCATCAATACCCGTAGTGAGGGTAATTCAACTTCAACTGGTAGGACTGCTTCCATACCATATACAAGTTGATACGGTGTTGCCCCAGTGGATGTTCTGATTGACGTGCGGTACCCATGCAAGGCAAACGGTAGCATTTCATGCCAGTCTCTGTAGGTGACTACCATCTTTTGCACAATCTTCTTGATGTTCTTATTGGCTGCCTCAACAGCGCCGTTCATCTTTGGCCTGTAAGGAGAAGAATTGTGATGTTGGATCTTGAAGTCCCGGCATAATTTGGCCATCATTTTGTTGTTTAGATTTGAACCATTATCAGTAATGATTCGCTCGGGCACTCCATACCGACAGATGATGTCTCTTTTTAGGAATCGGGCTACCACTTGCCTTGTGACATTTGCATATGAGGCTGCTTCAACCCACTTTGTAAAATAGTCGATGGCGACCAGGATGAATCTGTGGCCGTTTGAAGCAGTTGGCTCAATCTTGCCGATCATGTCAATGCCCCACATGGCAAAGGGCCATGGTGAAGACATTATGTTCAGAGGATTGGGAGGCACATGCACCTTATCTGCGTAAATCTGGCATTTGTGACATTTCCTGGCATAGGCACAACAGTCTGCATCCATTGTGATCCAGTAATAGCCTGATCTTAACAACTTCTTAGCCATGGCATGCCCTCCTGCATGGGTACCAAAGGATCCTTCGTGCACTTCATGCATCAATAAATCTGCTTCTGTCTTGTCAACACATCTGAGGAGTACCATATCAAAGTTCCTCTTGTATAAAGACCCATCAGTGTTCAGAAAGAAACTTCCAGCAAGCCTTCTTAAAGTCTTCTTATCATTGGAAGATGCCCCAGGTGGGTATGTTTGATCCTCCAAGAAGCACTGGATGTCATGGAACCAAGGCTTATCATCTTTAGCAATATCTGCTGCAAACACATATGCTGGTCTATCAAGTCTCGATACTGAAATCTGAGGTACAAAGTTAGCAGTCTGAACTTTGATCATGGACGAAATGGTAGCCAAGGCATCTGCAAACTGATTCTCGTCCCGAGGGATATACTCAAGTTTGACTGTTGTGAAGAAAGTCAGTAACCTTCTCGTATAATCCCTATAAGGTATCAGATGATCTTGGTGGGTGTACCATTTTCCGTTGGTCTGATTGACTACCAAAGCTGAATCTCCGAATACGGTCAATGTCTTGATCCTGAGGTCAATGGCTTCCTCAAGACCCATAATACAAGCTTCGTATTCAGCTTCGTTGTTAGTGCAGTTGAAAGTGAGCTTTGCCGAGAAAGGCATGTGAACTCCTTTGGGTGTAATGAGTACTGCACCAACACCACGGCCATTCATATTAACAGCCCCGTCGAACATCATAGTCCATTCTTCTTCTGGGTCGGGCCCTTCAGTGTGAATAGGCTCTTCATGATCTTTTGCTTTAATGAACATGATGTCTTCATCGGGGAAGTCGAACCTCATAGGCTGGTAATCATCAATGGGTTGCTCAGCAAGATATTCAGATAGTACACTGCCCTTGATGGCTTTCTGAGATGTGTACTGTATGTCGTATTCTGTGAGAATCATCTGCCATCTTGCAACCCGTCCGGTAAGAGCTGGCTTCTCGAATATGTACTTGACTGGGTCCATTTTTGAGATTAACAAGGTAGTGTGGGTCAACATATACTGTCTCAGTCGGCGAGCAGCCCACGCTAAAGCACAGCAAGTTTTCTCGAGCAGTGAATAACGTTGTTCACAGTCGGTAAACTTTTTGCTTAGGTAGTATATTGCATACTCTTTTCGACCAGACTCGTCATGCTGGCCTAGCACACACCCCATCGATTCTTCTAATACTGTCAAGTACATAATCAGAGGTCTTCCTTCAACTGGCGGCATGAGGATTGGAGGTTCTTGCAGATACTCTTTAATCTTGTCAAAAGCCCTTTGGCAATCTTCGTTCCACCTGACCGTCTGTTCTTTTCTTAGCAGCTTGAACAAGGGTTCACAGGTTGCTGTGAGGTGAGATATGAACCTCGAAATGTAGTTCAATCTACCCAAGAACCCTCGAACTTCTTTCTCTGTTTTCGGTGCAGGCATCTCTTGGATGGCTTTGACTTTATCAGGGTCAACCTCAATCCCTTTCTCACTTACAATAAAGCCCAGCAGCTTACCGGATCGCACCCCGAATGTGCATTTGTTGGGGTTCAACTTTAGTTGATACTTCCTCAGACGCTTGAACAACTTGAGCAGATTCACCAGATGGTCTTCCTCTGTAAGGGACTTGGCAATCATGTCATCCACATAACATTCTATTTCCTTATGAATCATATCGTGGAATAATGTTACCATAGCCCGTTGATATGTTGCACCAGCATTCTTCAGTCCGAATGGCATCACCTTATAACAGAACGTGCCCCAAGGTGTGATGAATGTTGTCTTCTCCATGTCTTCAGGTGACATCTTAATCTGGTTGTATCCCGAAAATCCATCCATGAAGGAGAATACCGAGAACTGAGCCGTGTTATCCACCAATACATCAATGTGAGGTAACGGGAAGTCATCTTTCGGGCTGGCTCTGTTCAGATCCCGGTAATCAACACACATTCTTACTTTGCCGTCTTTCTTAGGCACAGGTACTATGTTAGCAACCCACGGCGGGTAGCTAGTCACAGCAAGGAATCCGGCATCCCATTGCTTTTGTACCTCCTCTTTAATTTTCATAGCCATGTCTGGGCGAGTACGGCGCAGCTTCTGTTTGACTGGTGGGCATTCTTCCCTCAAAGGCAGCTTGTGCACAACTATATCGGTATCCAACCCTGGCATATCTTGGTAGGACCAAGCAAACACATCAACATACTCTTGAAGCAGATCTATCAGTTGTCTCTTCACTGAGTCTTGCAGGCAGGCCCCGATTTTGACTTCTTTCACGTTTTCCTCTGTACCAAGATTAATCACTTCAATCTCCTCCCGATGAGGAGTAATGACCCTTTCCTCTTGCCTTAACAACCTAGCTAGCTCTTCAGGAAGCTCATATTCTTCATCAACCCCTTCATCAGCTTGATTGATCGGATTGTCAAAGTCATACGATGTCATAGCCGTGTTGTTGTCGGTGCGGTCAGGATGGCATTCTCTGCAAGGGTTTAATTGGTTCATTTTAGTGATCTGATTTTAGTCTTATTTAGAAAAGTGAAATGAAGTTGTCATTTTGAAAAACACTGCCATTTATTTTTGTACAAAGAGAAAAATGGAAAAACAGTGAGCATAAAAGAAAAAGACTCGTTTGCAAAAAGATTGTCTGATATTTCATTAACTTAATCTTGTTTGCACAAAAGTACAGATGGCCCTGATTACAAAATGAGTCTTGTCATCTTGGGCAAGATGCAAGACTTTGATGCATGCCATAAAAGATACAGGAAATAATAATTACTCTGCTCGAGTAACACTTATAATTCCCTGGGAAGACCAGTTCGAGACACTGCTCCCCGGGACCTTTGGACGAATCCAATTCTCCAGGTTGCGCTCCTCTTCCAGCTCGTCTTCCAGGCAGTTGATAGCATCGGGGGTTAGCATTCCCCCACTGACAAATCCTGGCTCTGCAGCAGCCTTTGCTTGATGTTGAGTTGGTTTGTAACCCAACCCAAATTTGTCCTTCTTCTCCTCCACAGCTAAAATCTTGCCCCAGCCTAGGGCAGTTCCTTCTTCAACAACCTTCCGGGCTTGTTGGTATGACGACATGGAGATCCCCGAAACAGCAGATGCTTCATTCACATTCAAGGCTTCGAAACCTTGGCTCATTGTTTCAACGATCTCTCCATCCATTTCAATATACTTGTAAGTAGCCAGATGACTCACAAATATATCCTCCTCCCCACAGATTGTGACAACTTGGCCTTCCCACTCATATTTTAACTTTTGGTGAAGGGTAGACGTTATAGCGCCAGCGGCGTGAATCCAGGGTCTACCCAACAAACAGCTGTAGGCGGGCTGAATGTCCATCACATAAAAGATAGTTTTAAATGTCTGCGGGCCAATTGTCACGGGCAGCTCTACTTCTCCCAGAACCGATCTCTTCGAGCCATCAAAAGCTCTAACCACCAGGTTGCTGGGTCTCAATGCCAGTCCATCATATTCGAGCTTCACCAAAGCCTTCTTTGGTAGGACATTCAGGGAAGAACCTGTGTCCACCAGCACATGTGAAAGGACAGCTCCTTTGCATTCCATGGTTATGTGCAAGGCTTTGTTGTGGTTTCGGCCATCCACTGTCAAGTCAGAATTGGTAAAGCCTAGCCCATTGCTAGCAGTGACATTTCCAACGACCGTTTCTAACTGGTTGACAGTAATCTCCTCCGGCACGTAAGCTGCGTGCAGTACTTTCAGTAGTGCATTCCGATGGGCTTCGGAGCACATAAGCAGTGAGAGGATGGAGATTTTGGATGGAGTCTGGTGAAGTTGATCCACAACTTTATAGTCACTCTTCTTGATGATCCGCATGAACTCATCAACTTCCTGATCAAATGGAGTCTTCAGGGCTTCTTTGACAGCTGGATCTTCCTGCACCGGTCCTTTACCCTTTGCCTTGGCAGCAGCTTCTGCTTCGGCAGTGGGTCTTTGGACTTGTGAAGCGAAGAGACGTCCGCTTCGAGTGAAGCCTCCGCCTCCGCCCACATTATCAATTTGTGGTGCAGGTGCTGATGTTTCCAGAGTGATTCTTTTCCCTTCACAGTACACGTCAGAGCCATAGTGCCAAGGGATGGCCCTATCGCTTTCATATGGTACAGGTCCAGGTACTGTGACGGTGACCGGACTGATTGATGCTGCTGAAGGGACTGCAATTGTTTGTGGATCATAAAAGATAGTAACTGGTGCTCTAGTGGGAGCAGCACCCTCTGAATGGTAGGCGGAGTTATTTTCTGGATCGTAGAAGATGGTAACAGTAGAGACATCTTCATGATCGTTTGCTGGAGTTGTAGGAGGTCCTGATGGAAGGAATGTTGTTGTTGTAGATGGAGAGTCGAAATGGACTGAAGCTGAAGTTGTAGCAGGAGAAACTGTTGAAAACTGATCATTGGGTAGAATAGATGAAGTACTTGCTGATGTTGCTGATGAATTGTTGGGAACAATTGTTGTTGCATTTGTAGGAGGGTCTGAAGCCGTTGCTGATGAAGCTGCCGGATGTGCCGGAAATGATGTAGTGATTTGTAAGAGGCCACTCTTGATAAGGCTGTCAATGCCATTCCTCAAGTCTTCACACCCATTCCATGAAATATTGCAATAAGGGCACCCCAGCTCACACCCTGGAAATATTTGATTTTCACGGAGTTGAGCTTTGATTTCCACCAATGGTGTCCTGATCTGATCCACACTAGTTATCAAATAAGACTGTTGGTCTTCTTCAATAGCATTAATCCGGGGACCACCATGGTGTGGCATTGGGTTTTTGTTGACGTTGGGCGGAGGTGCAAAGTTCAGAGCTTTGGAGTCTACCAAGTCTTGTACCTTCATATGCAGAGCTCTGCATTTTTCCGTACTGTGACCAGGTGCGTTGGAATGAAAAGCACACCTAGCATTGGAGTCATAGTTTCTTGGTAGACTGTTTGGATCCGGAGGTGCCAACGTTCTTAGCTCAACTAGGTTGAGTTTCAGGAGTTGTGGCAATAAGGCAGTATATGGCATTGGAATCGGGTCTATCACCCTGTTAGCTTGAGAGGGCCTCTGTTGATTGTTGTTGTTGGAGTTGTTGTTGTAGTTGTTTCTTGGAGGATATTGATTTTGCTGGTACTGAGGTTGTTGTTGGAAATTTTGTTGAGGAGGTTGATAGACTGGCTGAGGATGAGCTGGAGCAGGAATGGTGACTGCTGCTATTGTTCTTGGAACATATGGTGGCCTACCCCTGTTGGTATGAATGGCATTGGTCTCGCCAGCTCTTCTAGGGCCTGCAAAAGGCTTTCTTGTACCACTGGACGAACTGGCACCATTATCAGATATCTTACCCATCTTTAATAGGCTTTCAATTCTCTCCCCGGCTATAACAACATCGGCGAAGCTGGTGGAAGAGAAAGCAGCTAACCTGTCAATATATGTTCCCTGGAGAGTGTTCATAAACATGTCTGCCATTTCTCTCTCAGACATTGGTGGTTGAACGGCAGCAGCCAACTGTCTCCATCTTTGAGCATATTCTCTGAAGCTCTCTCTTGATGATTGTGACATCCCCATTAGGAGGGTCCTATTGGGTGCCATATCCAGATTATACTGATACTGTCTGATGAAGGCCTCTGCCAGGTCCTTCCAGCATCTTACAGTTGCTCTCGTCAGATGGGAATACCATTCCCTTGATGCTCCAGTCAAACTATCTTCGAAGTAGAACATCCACAATTTCTCGTCCATGGTGTAAGCTTTTAATCTTCCGAGAAAAGATTGCAGATGGGTTCGGGGACAAGAAGTCCCATTATACTTTTCAAAACATGGAGGCTTGAACTTGTGAGGGATCCTGACCCCGTCTACCAGCCCCATGTCCATGACATCGAACCCCAAAGAACTTTGGGATTCCAAAGACCTCAACTTCTCAGCCAACTCATCCAATCTCCTATCATAGGTTTCCTCTCCAGCACCCATGACTGTATACTGGTCCTCCTGAGGATCTTCTTGAAGTACTCTGGCTGCTGTGGCTGTCCCTTGAACATTTGCAGGAATGTTAATCTCAGGATGCAGATGTGGGCCAAACACAGGAGGGTTAACATGGGGTTGCACCCTTTCATTGTTACTTGTGCCAGCAGTTCCCACATGGGGCTCCTCTTGAGTTCTTCCCTCTACCAAAATTCTAAGCCTCTCCTGACTTTGAGCTAAGTTATTCATCACTTCCATGAATTGAGTGATCTGGGTTCTCATCTCCACCCTTTCATTAGCCATCTGGGTTCTGGCCTCATTGAGGTCTTGCTGCAACTGGTCCATCTGGATGCCCGGAAGGTTGTTTCTTGTAGGGTACCTGTGTGGCCTGTTGAGAGGGAATAGCCTGCGGCGAGCAATAATTCCTGAATGTCACAACAGAGGTTAGAAACAATAAAACAAAACCTACAAAACAGACAAAAGGGGTTAGTATGCAATGCAGTATGCTTATTTGCTATCAAGGTATCCGGCTTGGTCTTCAGTTTTGACCCGTCCAGACCCTTGAAGATGATGCTGTTGAAGTTGCTTTTGAAGTGAATCCAGATGGAAACAAACAAATATATTACATAAGATGAAACAAATACAACTTGTTCATTCTTACAACACCAGCCCTCTAGGGGTCAAAATACATAATCAAAAAGCAAAAGTACATGAAAAGAAATAGCAACAAGCAAATGATCAAACTCCGAGGCCAAACTCATCCTCACGAACTTCCTTAAGAAGTGCTTCGGTCACAGGATCAGTCGGACGCTCCGTGAGACTTCTGATGAGAAGGTTCCTTGTTGCAACAGCTGCAGTCAACCTCTTGTTCTGACTTTGATCTTTGGATTTCTTCACTCCAGCTTTGATTCTTAGCTCTGAATTTTCCTCCTGGGCTGCTGCCAAGGCTTTTTCCATCTGCTCCATCTTATCTTGAACTCTCTTGTCTTCTAGAGTACGGGCTTCAGTGATCCGGACCCACCTGGCCTGACTCTCTTTCAAGTACAAGTCTGTTCTCGCTCTCTGGAACTGGGCTTCTTTACAAGCGTTCTTCAGAATCTGCTCACCAGCTTTAGACTTGTTGATATAATCCCCAGACTTCTCAATCTTGGTCAAATGCTCCACTCTCAACTTTTCCAATCTTTCAATCTCCCTCACACCTTCACTCCTCTCCCTGAGGGTCTTCTGCAAGGCTTGGGATAACTTCTCATTTCTGTCCTTCAAGCTTTCAAACTTTTCCAGGCTGACTGTAGCAGGGGGTGGTGCTGATGATGACTCAGGCATGTCTTTGATGGTGAAGGGCAATCCTGAAATTTGGGCCCTAGCATAGGACCACTCATGATATTGGGCTGATGCCACATTATTGCACTTCCCAAGAATGGTGACTCCCTTGGTTTGAACATGATCCCAGGCCCAGGCAGCCTGTCTAACAGTTGCCAGACTAACCTTGTTCTCACAGTAGAGGGTCTCAGCCAAGTCCTTTTCCCTAGGAGCATGAACCAGTGCATAACCCAATTGCCTCTTGAACAGCAGGGGGTTGTAATTGATACTTCCCTTGACTCCTACCAAAGGCACATTAGGAAAATGCCCACAGCTAGTGATTATGTCTCTGCCCTTGGTACTTTGATTGCACCACCTGATATCTGCTGTAGTTAGGACAGAAAGTCTCCTGGCCCAGTTGCTTTGCTGGTGAGGGTTTAGGAATGCATCTGTCTTAGGTAGATGCTTGAGAAGCCAGGCATGGAATAGTGGAGCACAAATCCTCACTAACTTCCCTCTCTGTTTCTCATTCCTCTGATGTATTGAGTAATAGAGATCACCCAACAAGGTAGGCACTGGGTTCTTCAAGATGAACAAATGGATTGCACTCTTGCTGATAAATCTGGGCTCATCTGCAAATAACACAATTCCATACACACTTAAGGCCAACAGAGCACAAACAGCTTTCCACTCCCCCAGGGAGGCCTTCAGACTAGCTTGAGAGATTAGGAAGTCCAACTGAAATCCAGGTACACTAGATTTAGAGGTCATGTGTTGTTCAATCAAAGCAGGCTCCAGGTACAAAGCTTTGGCTATCTCCCCATTGCTGGGAAAGTCCATTTCAGGGTTGAATGGGATCTCCCTCTTGATAGGCAAACCAGTCAAAGATGAGTATTCTTCTAGAAGAGGCCCCAACTGAAAGTCTTGAAATGTAAAGCATCTCAATGGGGGGTCATAGAACTGGATGCAGGTATGGATCAGGCTCCTCTGAGATGGGTCCATGTCCATAACTAAGTCAAGTATATCCCCATAATGCTCCCTGAACAGAGGGATATAATCTGGTGTAATCAGGGTTTGGATCCTCCTGATATCTGACAAGTCTGGTTGGAAGAAATGATAGGTGATGTTGTTCTTCTTTGGAGCCATGATGCTGGAGACTGAATGAAGTGCTGATGACAATGCTGAAGTAGAGAGAGCCACTGATGGGCTGGTGCTGAAGCAGACAGATAAAACTGAAACAGATGCTGGTGAAGATGGGTCAAAGCTGCAGATGGGGTCAAAACCAAAACCTGATGAAAAATGGATACCCTGAAAAACAAATAAGCACATGTTAATATGATGCAATGAGGATGTATGCAAATGATATGCAAGGGTTTGTGACTGAGCTGGATCTGAACAAACTGCCTTGATATAGATCCATGTGTGTTCAAGAATTCCGGATGGAGGTCTGTAAATCCAGTAACCAAGGTGGGGGACTCAAATAAAGAGCCACATGTCCAGGGTTTTAGAATCACAAGAACTATCCAACATGGAGTATTCTTAACAAAGTCAAAGTAACAGGGTATTCTGAGGTCAAGGTACCTGCAAACCTGTAAACATCCCAACCCCCTCACAGGTAATGATCTAGAACAAGGATCCTCAGACTTGGATCAGTTATGAGAAGTGTAAACACTTCTAACCCGGAGGTACAGTGTTTACAATTACCATAACAATTCCTCCTCTAATTCACCTCAGTTTCTGAAGGTCAATACTAAAAGGTCATCCAGACTTAGCAAGCTTCCCAGATCCCCCTAGCATTGCAGGAAATCTGCAACACAGAGTTCTCAAGAAGAAACCCATATCTGAACCGTGTTTCATATTCCCGCACCAGACTGAAAATTGACTGGGAAAGAATATGATTCACTCTAGCCTAGGTGTCACTCAGGTCCCAGGTATAGGACCTCAACTCTCAATGAAATACCCACCCACCAAAGCAAATAACCAGATCCAGCCAGCAACAATGACAGTATGATATATAAATGCAGTAAAGAAAGCAGTAAAGTAACTGTACATAAAGCAATAAACAAAAATAAATACAAGCACACACAAGCACATAACACCCCAGCAAACACAAATCAATCAAGCGCTAGGAGGAACCCACAAAAAGAACCAGAAGCCCTGGTTGCGGTATAAGGTTCCCCAGCAGAGTCGCCAAGCTGTCGCTCCCGACAAATGAAACTGGATCAGATGAGGGTACAGACGCGAACGGTCGGCGAAGGGAACAGTGAGGACACACAGCCGTGAACTCACTGGAGAATGAATAGAGTCGCCAGCTAGGCATTTTTATCCCGGAGGAAAGGCAATGCTGCATAGACCTAGAAAAAGATGGATAAGACGGTTTGCGAACCAGAGAGACTGAGAAAGGGGGTTGGTTACAACCTGGGAAGGTATTAGCACCCAGATTGTCCGTCGTACTCGACGGGATCCACGCTTAAAAGATTTGTGTTTTAAAGGGGTAGTGTCAGTGCAATCTATGTGTAAAAAGCTGGAAATATGTACAAGTGTCAGTGTAAAGAAATGTGATGTGTATAAATGTACAGTGTCAGTGTGAGATCAGGAGTGAAATGCTCAAGAATATGAGGCTAAAGAATGAAGCTGGAAGGAGGGGGAATGTACAGAGACTTTTGTTCGATAACCGTTAAGTTATGCCTACGTATCCTCTCGTGCAATGAGGAAGTCAGAACACCGTAGTTCGACCCAAAGAGACTGAAAGGTGAATTGACTTGTGAACTGCTTGCAGTCTATGCTCAAGTGTATGATCTGTCTGGCACAGATGCAAACTGTCTTGCATTAGACGAAAGAAGCAAGTTCTCGATTGTGAGTGAAGGTGATGAGAAAAGAATCCCGAAGGAGACGATTATTGTTTGTTTTTGAGTTTTCAGTCTTTTATTTCTTTTTGGAGTTTGTCATAAGATAATGAGCTTAAACCTAAATCAATGGATTTGGTAAACTCATCACATCATCCCTCTGATTAGGGGTAATGAGAATTACCTTAAGTGTGAAGTCAGATTCTCACACTTAATCACCTTTGATGCAGGGTTAAGATCATTAACCTACTTGTGATTATTTAGATGTTTTTGGGATTTTGTTTAGTGTTGAGTAATGAGGTTAAGCCATAATCAGGGATTAAACAGACTCATTACACCATCCTAAAAGAAGGATAATAGATGAGAATGTTTAAGCTGAGGAAAGCTCCTCAACTTAATCCATGATTAGGGATTAAACCCATGACAAGACAAGCCTTTGATTAAGTGGATTTTATTTAATGGTATGATGATGAAGTGTTTTATATAGTTTGTAAGACAACTTGAGGGGGACT
Organism: Lathyrus aphaca; assembly: GCA_963966055.1. Taxonomy (NCBI): domain Eukaryota; kingdom Viridiplantae; phylum Streptophyta; class Magnoliopsida; order Fabales; family Fabaceae; genus Lathyrus; species Lathyrus aphaca. The sequence goes on from OZ014522.1 coordinate 486,424,657, forward strand.
TGTCCATTAACTTTAGGGTTAGTCCTTCTTAACCAATTAAGGAAGAATTAGAACCCTAATGCAAGGCCCAAGTTACAAGTGTAATGTCTTGATGATTATTAGATGGATTAATTAAGAGAGTTCAACACCTTAGGGGTCCAAGACTTAGGATTAAAGTTATACACTCCATCCTAAAAGAAGGATGCAGGCATGATCTTAATCACAAAGTCTTAAAGCCTTGAGGGTTTAGTCCCTGATTATGAGATGAGAAGAGATGACTCAAGGAGAGACACAAAGGTAAAAACTATGAGGGAGACTAATCAAAACCCTAATTCATTGTCATGCTTGGTTGTCCCTAAAGTTTGTGAGGTTTTTCAAGAGAAGTCTTCAGATGGACCACCAGGAAGCAGATGAACAAGATCAGGAGAAGCAAAGTGACTTGCTTCATTCAAGAAGTCAAGTCACTTGAAGAAAGAAAGTGGGAGAAAGAAGAATGAGCAAGCTCAAACTCAAACACAAGTAAGAATGCAGCAATGGATGCAAGAGAGATGAAAAGAAAAGTTATGAGAAGTGAAGGCAAATTCACTTCTCAAGTTACTTACCACCTGAAATGTTAGAAATAAATGCAATGCAATGCAAGATGAGATGCAATGGCATGATGCAAAGCAAAACCAGAAGCATGGTGATGATGATTATGATGTTATGAAGTGCTGCAAACATGAGGCAAGACAATGTAGATGTTCATACAAGGTTATGAATGCAAAGGATGCAAGTGGAGGAGCATGGACAAGCATGAAATGTTATGAAACATACAAGACAAATGGCATGGCAAATATGTAATGCAATGATCAATGATGCTTCATACATGTCTTAAGATGTCAAATGAAACATAGGAATGCACAAAATGCAATGACAAGTCAAGTCATGCAAGGAAATGCAAGAATGATGCAAAGGGAAAGCCCAAATTAGGGTTTATGAAACAAACATCAAACACAAACTCAAAACAGAAGCAAACCCTAATATAAAAAATGGAAAATGGTACCTAAAGAAACCCTAGACCTATAATGAACCACTGCCCAAAGGGGAGCTCTCAACTCTCAACCAAACTCAAGTTATGATTTTTACAAGTTATTAGGGTTTTTTAGGGTTTGTAACAAAAGAAATGCCAATCAATTTGGAAATGCAAGATCAATTCATGGCCTTTTTATCTTTGAAAGTTCATGCTAAATGGAGAACAATGCAAAAAGAATCAATGTCTTAACCTTCACCATTAGGCAGAAAAGAAATTTCAAACTTATGATCAAAATAATGCATCAAAAATGATTTAATTCAATGAAAAATTCTTAAAATGCATCAAGATCAAAAAAGAAATTTGGTTTGAAGGTTGGACAATGTTTCTAAATGTCTTAGAACATTTCATGAATTTTTTTGTAATTTTTAAATACCTAAAAGTATTTTTAATTAATTAATTCTCATTAATCAATTAAAAATAATCTTTTAAATATTTAAAAATACTTTTTCAGTGATAAAAAATAAAATAAAAATATTTTTATGTCACAAAAATTAATAAAACCTTAAAGAAAAAGTTTCATAATTTTTATGATTTTTTAGCTATTTTAAATAAATTGTGCAAATAAAATAGAAAGAAAATGAATTTAATTTAAATAAAATGGAAAGTCAAAGGAATGAACGCATGAGATTGATCCTGGTTTTAAATGAGTTGACTGGCGCGCAAATTAAAGGCTGGGATTTACCCTGAGCTAATTATACTTAATTAAAAATTAATGAAGAATTAGGGCTAATCACGCGCATCCTGGCCGCTCAATCTGGAGGGAAGTCAAACTTTCAACGCAAATCCACGGCCCAAATTCAAACAAGCATTAAACACTGTAATTAGGGCAAATTACATTCAGGTGGCCGGAGAAGACCTCCGGTCATCTTCTCCGGCCAGAGGGTCACCTGAAAATCTTCAAAACCTCCCAAAACGCAAAATAAATGAAAACTAAGCTATGGGAAATGATCCCCAACACCTCACGAACTAAAACCCTCTCTCAAAACAAATTTATCTAACCTAAACAAGCTGAATCGAAGAAAACAAATTCTAGGGTTCGTAAGCTTCAATCTCAAATTAAACTCTTAAAACAAAGCCATTTCAAAAACTAATGATACCAGAGTGATCAGGCAAGCATGAAGAACAAGTTTATAACAACAAAAGTGATTTCTGGAAAAAATTATTTGGAGCTACCTGAGATTTGCAACCTTTGATTTTGGAACTTTCAGGCCTCTTCTTCTTGCTCAATCTGCTCCTCTTGGTTCCCCAAAGCTACTTGAATGCTCAAATGGAACTTATGTTTGTTGGATGATGAGTTTCGAAGAGAACTGTTTCTGCTCAGTCAACAATGGCAGATGAGTTCTTGGCACTTTCAGGCTGTGGGAGATGGTTGTTTATGGTCTATGAGGTGTATTGAGAAGGTTTATGGTGTTGGTTGAAGTGTTTGTGGCTTGAGGAAAGAGATTCGAATGAATCTGCAGAATGAGGGTTGGTGATGGCAGTGAGGGTTTCTGGTGGTTTTAGGCTTTGTTTCTTGATGCTTTGTGTTCTATAGATCAAGGTGAGATGAATGGAAGCAAAGATTTGGGTGTTTGCAGGCTGTGTGATGGAATTCGAATGAAGTTGCAAGTTGGAGTGTTTTTGTGTAAGTTGTGAATGTGTGGTTTCAGCCTTAGCTCTTGATATATTCAGCTTGCAAATTGTACATGTGACTCTCTCTCATTGGCTGACTGATGTGACTTGTGCTTTTTGGATTGGTAGGTTAACTTTTGCAACTTTGTCAACTCTTGTGTAAGAGAAAGCATGGCTTGATCTAGGCTTGGTACAAGGGTGGATTCTGGCGCAGCATGGGTGAGGGAGAGGCCTAGCTTGGCTCAGCACTCAATGTTGCAAGTTGTGAGGAGTGATCATGAGTGTTTTGCAACTTGTTGTACTTTTGGTTCACATGTGATCTTTTGGCCAACCAAGCATGAAATCAAGGGAAAGCTTAGTCCAATTCTGATTTTATGGACTTAGAGAATGTTTACAAGATGGTTTGACATGAATTTGAGGCAGCAATCATGCATTGATTCAAGACTTAGCAAAATTTCACTTGGTGCATAACTTGAAAAACAATGATTTTTGGCAACTTTGCATGGCCATAACTTTCGATCCATGAAGAGTTAGATCATGTTCTTGTACTTTTTGAAAAGGGAAAGATGAGATCTATAACTTTCATGACCAAAGTTTTTCCATTTGAAGCCTTTTTGGATCATAAATCAAAGCTTGAAAATTGACCTAAAATGATGCATTCTTGAAAAGTCAACAAAACCCAAAAAGTCAACTTTTGCAAAAACCCCAAATTCTTGAATTTTGTGAACTTCAAACCTCTTCCATGATCAAATAAAGATCATACACACTCAAAAAGATGAAGATCACCCATTGGTTGGGTCATTGGGGGCCTCAGATGCCCTGATTTTGCACTGACTTGTCTGAAAAGTCAACTCTTGATCAGATGACTTCCCCATGGAATTTCTTCATGAAAATTGATATGCATACTCCCTATACCATATAGAGACCAATGGAAACAAGAATGACCAAAAAAAATGGAGTTATGGCCTCTGAAACCAAAACCCTAATTTTCAGTCAACTGTGCAGTTCATCCTGGCTCTGCATCCACTCAAACCCTAGTTCTTGTGATTCCTCTGCATTTTTGACTTTGAGGAGATAGAATATGATGTATGAACACACATGGATCCCTTTGAGTTGATTAGTGGCCTTTGGAATGGCTCAAGGTGCCTTGAGGTTGCTCAGATCACAAACCCTAGGTGCAGATGCCTTAGAAACTATCCAGTGAAACCAAATGAGATGTGAGATGATATGTTTTGTGTATATGCATATGAGATGATCACAAGCCATGGTGTGAATGGGTGAGGGCAAATTTGGGGTGTTTACACAGTGAAGCGAACATGCAATATGAGATGTGATGCTTATGTCAAAACAAAAATGAAAGATCACAAGCCATGGTGTGATAAAAAAGTGAGGGAAAATTTGGGGTGTTTACAATGATTTTAAGTTTGAGGTCAATGGTAGCTTCGATATCCTAGATGGATGTTTCATACTCTTCTATATTGTTTGTGCAATAAAAGTTTAATCACGCTGTAAAACGAGTATAACCACCACTTGGGAAGATCAAAACAACACCAACACTATGCCCCAGGGAATTTAATGCACCATCAAGCACAAGCTTCCATCAAGCTCCTGGTTTGAGTTATTCATCATCACCTATGACTTTCTCATCATTCAAATATATAATCTTAGTCGAGAAATCAAACCTCGTTGGTTGATAGTCTTTGCCCAATTGATGTGCAAGATATTCTGAAAACATACTACCTTTGATAGCCTTCAAGGTGGCGTATTGTATGTGGTACTCATACAATAACATCTGTCAATAGGAAATTCTTTTGGTTAAGTCGAGCTTCCTGAATATGTACTTTATTGGATCCATTTTGGAAATCAACAAGGTAGTATGAAAAATCATGTATTGCCTCAACCGACGAGCGACCCATGCTAGAGCACAACAAGTTTTATCTAAAATTGAGTATGTGGTTTCACTATCAGTAAATTGTTTGCTCGAGTAATATATAGCATGTTCTTTTATGTCGGTTTCATCGTGTTGTCTCAGCGTGTATACCATTGCTCATTCAAGCACTATTAGATACATGATAAGTTTCTTTCTCTAAAAGGAGGGGTCATGATAGGAAGCTCTTGCAGATAGTGCCTCATCTTCTCAAAGGCTTTCTGACAGTCAATATTTAATTCAATTGCTTGATCTTTTCAAAGCAATTTAAATACAGGCTTACATGTAGCAGTCATGTGTGTGTGTGTGTGTGTGTTTGATGTTTCCTTAGTATTTCTAGAAATACCCTTGTGGCTTTGCAATACAGTGATCACTCAAACGGATAAAACCAGACGAGCTTTCACACTTCCTCTCTTTCAAAACTCTAAAGCTTAAAGTCCTAGAGTCATTTTCTTTAATGTTTAGATTCACACAAGAAACTTAAATCTTCTCTCTTGATGAAGCTTAAAACATCTTCAATTTGATTTCTATCATCATAGAATTGAGAGATCAAACCATCGGTGAACCTTGAAGTCAAAGTCTTCACTTGAATATCGTTTGAGCACTATGTATACTTCAAAAAGATGACTTTATCTTCAAAAAGATAGCTTGATAAAAAATCTTTAACATCTTTGACTGCTTGATCTAACTTTAAGAGATAATGGCTTCACTAGATATTGTTTGATATCTATTGTTGTCATCATCAAAACCAAATTATTAATTGCAGCTTTGGTATCAATAAACTTCACCCTTTTGGATCATCTTGACAATATCCTATAATCACATGGATCCATAAATTAAACATGTGGATTCCCTCCCCCACAATGCTTCTTTTAAGTTATTAGCTTAACCATTATCTCTTATTTAATCAAAATATTTATTCCTTCAAAATATTACCATTTTTCAGTTCCTTCAACTTTTGACTCCTCATTTTAAATATCAGGAGACGTAAATTTTTTATCAAGTAGTTCATACATGAGATTTGAGTGTAAAGGGTTTATCTCTACCTATGAGGTGTCTTCTTGGAGAGGTGTTGAGTTATTTTCTATTAGAACCTCAAAACTTTGACTTAGAAGAGTAGGATTTTCATCCATCACCTTACCATAAGCATTAACCTTTCCATTATTACTTGATTTACTTTTATTCTTTGGTAAACACACTTACAACCAATCCATAAAGGGTGATTCAAAGGTATACTCTTTGATGCACTGATCATTATGTATAGACTACAACATGAATCTATAAAAGAGGGACTATTTATGAGATTAGATAATAAACATTCAAATTTTTTGTCTTCCAAGTTAAAGGTAATCATACCATGCTTAACATCTATAATGGCTCAACAGTACCAAGGAACAATCTTTCCAAGAGAATCGGGACCTAAGAGTCCTCATCCATTTCCATTTCCATGGGAGATTGTAAAAATATTTATATAGGTTTGGCCGAAATTTGGTCTAGTCCTATCCTAAGGAGATTTTCTAAAGAGTTCCACTAAAAATTTGAGTTGTTACATGTTATTGACACAAACCTTTGATACAAATAAATCAAGAGATTTTACACCGGCTTATCCCCCCAACCAAAAAAGAGCTTTTCCAGAGGATAAAATCACAAACCATGTAGAGATTATACCAGATGATCTCAATAATCAAACAAAACTTTTACCAGGATGAGTTCTATAACCAAACAAATATTTTCAATGGTTGAACTCAGGAACCAAACTCGATGTTTCAAGAGCGTCAAACTCTTGAAAATCAAATAATGTAATGATACCAATACAATACTTTCCTCACAATTAGTTTTCACTCACAAGACACTAGGACAACTTTGGTGAAAGAGATATATATATATATATATATATATATATATATATATATATATATATATATATATATATATATATATATATATATATATAGAGAGAGAGAGAGAGAGAGAAATAACAATTTAGTGATAAAATTTTAAGAATTAGAGAAGCTCCAAATTATAGTGTATTATCGAATGAGGGTGGACCTCTTTATATAGGAGAATTTATGGATCAAATAATCAGTGGACCAACTTAATAGAATAATTGATTAAGCTAATTGATTACACACCCCAAATAATTTATTGTTAAGGCCACAATAGGAAGGTTTTGATATTTAGCCATTACTAATCATTAAGAGATTGTCCTAATAGATTATAGACTTAACCAAGTAAGACCTAATCGATTAGGTTAGTTTTCTAATTGATTACTTAGTTTGAAAATTTCTTCCAACTAATTAGACACTCTTCTAATTAGTTGGCTAGGCTTAAAAAGCATTTTTAGGTGATTTTATCATGTATAGAGAGGCCTCAAAATAATTTGAAGTGTACATGTGTGAGTTTCCTTAGTATATTATGAGTTACTCTCTCACTTTCACAAGACTCTGGTCACTCAAACAGACACAACCAGACAAACTTTTACACTTTCTCTCTTTCACAAATATGAAGCTTTCAGATATCTTTTCCTGATACACTGATCATATAAATAATTCACTAGAACTTTGAATCTTCTACTTATTGAGATTTGAGATATCTTCAAGTTCATCACTATCATTAGAGAGTTGGAAATATGTCACCACTGACTTCAACAATCATCAACGCTTCAGCAATAATGAATGTTGTCGATATCAAAACACTAAGATAGTCATCAGTATCGGGATCCTCAGCTTCACGCCTTCAAGAACATAGATCCATACTTTTGATAAGCATGACATTCTTTTTAAATCTCTCAAATGTATGACCACATGGGTTCATCCTTCTCCTTCCTTATCGAGACTAAACTTTCCATAAATTTTTTTGTCCTTAAGATTATTTAAATTGTGCGATAAAATTCATGTTGAGCTCTCTTCATGTATTAATTTATTTATTTCTTGGTCCTGTAGAGTTGTACTTCAAATTCGTAATAAACAATTTTCAGTTCTCAAAACTCGTTGCTCCCCTCATATTCCAGAGGGCATCCACAAGTTCTACATGTTCGTATGGACCATTTATTCTATCTTAATTCCTCGTACCAACAATTTATGGAGCTCTTTGCGGATATGGTATTTGCTTACATATGAAGAGGAAAGTGAAATGTATCAATAGCAATCATGACAATGTCTTATACGATATCCATCATATTTGAATATTAAGAGGGAACATATTTGAGGAGTTAGAGAACGTGTTTTTTACATTTTAAGGTTGTGTGGCTTGAGCCATCGAGATGATTCATCTTGACCCTCACTATGTTACGCTAATATTCTGTTACTGAATTGGGTTAGACCCCTTGTAGGTCCAAGAGGTACATGATGACTTGGATAAAGTATTTCAATGATTTGGATTCATTTGTTCAATTTCTATAATATCGTTGAATGCCTCTGGATGACCATCAATATGCCCCTTTTCAACATGTTGGTTTCATCGGAAGTTAAGGATGCTGAAGGGATTGATAAGTGTGGTCCATTATCGTCTCCTTATGAATTTGCAGGTAGTGGTAGAACTTTTTCATTTTGTACGGGAATATTCAGAAGTGGGACTTGTTCATGATGCAAAGGGAAGGTAGGGAGCAACCTAGTCTTTAGCAGTGAGTTCGATACTCCCTTGATCTAACATCATCAATCTAACTTCACATCAATCCTCTTTAAAATTCTCTTTACTCATATTTAGATGGTACATCATTTTTTCAAAGTGTTTCATCCTTTATAAAATTTCATATATAGGCTTGACCAAGGTTGTTTCATGGCCTTATGTGTAAGTCAAAACAACTATCTAAAGGGTATTAAACTTTTGAAATGAACATATATATATATATATATATATATATATATATATATATATATATATATATATATATATATATATATATATATATATATATATATATATATATATATATATATATATATATATATATATATATATATATTGTTTTGAAAATTATGGAAAAGACAAAAATAGATTTAACTTAAATACTCTTTTGATATTCTGTTTTATTTGGAAGTAAGTTTTATTCTCTTAATTTTAAATTTTAGATTTTGGTCCTCTCACTTCTATACATTGTTGCAATTTCACATTTTAAGCTTAAAAACAAAAGATTTTTTTAAACTAGAAAAATCATTGGAAAAAAAAAGGAAAAATAAAGAAAACGAAACAAAAAAGAGTGGGGACCTAAACCAAAACCCATGAAAGAGATAACAATTTAAGCTTGGGAAAGCCAAACTTGTTGTACAAGAAACCATCCTTATATTTTCTAACTAAATGATTGTACCAAGTAGCATAACAATTATTTAGGCCAAGGCTAGCAAGAATGTTAGCACAAGTTTTGCCTTCCCTATAGATGTGTGTTATCTTGAAAACTCAATTACCATCATTCACCCTTATTACTACCATCAACTACCTTGCTTCCACTTCAAAAATCAATTTCCATACAACTTTCCACAACCACCATATCACTAATAATTCAAACAAACCTATCACAACAACGCTTGCCTACACCACTTTCCCCCGACGCAGTAGCTGCCGCAAAAAGCTTCAACCACTACTTTTTTCCTTGATTCGATAAGTACACTTTTACCTTACCTTTTGATTTGTTGATTTATGTGTAGTATGTGTGTTCGTTCATATGATTTATGATGTGTTTTATTTTGAGAGGAAATGTTTAATTTGAAAAATGTTGAGGAAATGAATTTGAGAGAGATAGAGGTTTAATGTGAAAATGAAAGAGATAGAGAGAGGTAAAAATTGTGTTTTTTTCTTTTTTTTTTCTTTCAGTTTCAATATGTTTATTGTTGTAAATCGGATACCTTAGAAACAAAGTATAATTGGTTCCTTGATCAGTCAAGAAGCCCAGTAGGGTTAGGGTTTAGGGTAACCAAGGATAACAACAAAGAAGGATTTTATCTTCTTATTTTCCTTTATTTAAAAGATGAGAGACTAGTATTCTATTTATAAGAAAACTAACACACTAACATAATGGGATTTTTAACAATTATCCATTACAAGCTAACTTAGGGTACAAGCTAACTTAAACAATTGGATCCATAACACAAGGCCCAATTAAACAATAACATATGAGCGGACTTTTACGTCATGCTAAACCTAGAATTTGTTCCAATATCTCACAAATGTCCACCTTGGAACAAACTCTATAACATCAAGGAACAATTAGACATACGTTGTAACACTGTGGGAGAACTGACTTGGGTGTTTTTGTTTGACAAAAACATGTGCGGATAGCAAGAGTCGCCACCGACTTTTATTTTATCCAATTTAGGAAAGGGTATAAAAGAACAGGAAAGACCTTAAAAATATTTTGAGTTCGGGGGGTAGGTTATACAAAGGGAAGGTGTTAGCACCCTTTGTATCCATGGTTATCTATGGGCTTTTAGTTACTTATCTCACTTTAATTTGTTTGAAAAAGGTGTAGTGTGTGATTAGGAAATTTTCATACGTCTTTGTAATGATCCTCGTATGGATGTATACAAAGTCTTGAGTTTGAAAAGATTTTTAAAAGTGGGGTGTGAAAAGAGATTTTGAAAGTGTGAGCAAGTAATTAAGTGCTACCTACCCTAAGTTGGTCTTTCATGTTTCTTTATTTCCTTTCAAGGGTAAGACTGTCCTTACTATTAAGGAGTAAGTAGTATTTACCTTGGATGTTATAAGGGACAAGGGTAGGGTCATCATATGGTCGGAGAAGGCAACTTGTAGGAGTGTCTTTAGCAATTCGTATGGAATATCATCATTTTTACCGTATGGACAAGATCATTATTTCGTAGGCAACTTCAAATGGACTTATGATCTTTTAACTTTGAAGGGACTATGATGATTTTTCTGTAGGGACATTTGCTTAAGACACCCCCACTTTCGAGGGACTTGACCATTTATTAAGGCAACCAGGAGAGGAAACCCTAGGAAGTGCAGATGGCAATCGTAAAATGATCGACTTACATGTGTGAATCTTGTTTTCGAATATTTATCTTGATAATTAGTTTTCTAAGGCCATATTGATTTTCATTTAATTCTTGCACGCCCTATATTACTAACCGCACAGTTTGAATATTTAAATAAATTTAAAGGAAGAAATTAAAAATTTCTACACTATTACATGGTTTCAGAGCATTTACATAATAATAATTACGGAAATTAAAACCTAAATTATTACATCGAGGAAACAGTTACATAATAAGGCGAAAAAATAAATAAATTGCAAAAGACAACCTATATAATTTCCTAAAGAATATATAAAGCTATTAAAAAAAAGAAATTATGATTTTATGAAAAATAAATTAGATTAAGGGTTTTAAGAAAATTTAAGGTTTAATGAAAAAGTTTAAGGTTTAGGAAAAAACAAGGTTAGGGTTTAGGAAAAAATCAGGGTTAGGGTTTATGAAAAAATTTGGGGTTTAAGATAAAAATTAGTGCTAACTTAATTAATCAATTTTTATAAAATTATTAATCTAAACCTAAAAAGAAATTATTAAAACTAAAATTAATAAAATATTTTTTATTAAAAAGAAATATATAATTAAAGTTTGATTAAAGATTTTTTTTATAAAAAAAGGGTTAAGAAGGTTTATCATGATTAAAAAGATAAATAATTATTTACATAGGAATTAAAGAAATTATAAAAAATGAGAAATTAAAGAAAATTGAGAAAAAACTAGATTTTTCCCCAAAATGTTGTGGGTGGGAGTTGAACTCACGCCCCTTGACTCCAACACCTCCAGCCTTACTGTCGCTCCCACTAAATGAAGCTGGGTCAAATAGGGTACAGACGCGAAAGGTCGGCGAAAGGGACAATGAGAACACACAGCCGTGAACTCACTGGAGATGAAAAGAGTCGCCAGCTAGGCATTTTTATCCCGGAGGAAAGGCCATGCTGCATAGACCTAGAAAGAGATGAATAAGACGGTTTGCGAACCAGAGAGACTGAGAAAGGGGGTTGGTTACAACCTGGGAAGGTATTAGCACCCAGATTGTCCGCCGTACTCGACGGGATCCACGCTTAAAAGATTTTGTGTTTTAAAGGGGTAGTGTCAGTGCAATTTGTGTGTAAAATAGCTGGAAAAGATGTACAGGTGTCAGTGTAAAAGAAATGTGAAGTGTGTAAATGAAGTGTCAGTGTATGAACAGGAGTGAAATGCTCAAGATCATGAGGCTTAAGGAATGAAGCTGGAAAGAGGAGGGATATACAGAGACTTTTGTTCGATAACTGTTAAGTTATACCTACGTATCCTCTCGTGCAATGAGGAAGTCAGAACACCGTAGTTCGACCCAAAGAGACTGAAAGGTGAATTGACTTGTGAACTGCTTACTTGCCTATGCTCAAGTGTATGATCTGTCTGGCACAGATGCAAACTGTCTTGCATTAGACGGAAGAAACAAGTTCTCGCTTGTGAGTGAAGATGATGAGAAAAGAATCCCGGAGGAGACGATTATTGTTTGTTTTTGAGTTTTCAGTCTTTTATTGCTTTTGAAAGTTTGTCATAAGTTAATGAGCTTAAGCCTAAACCAATGGATTTAGTAAACTCATCACATCCTCCCTCTGATTAGGGGTAATGAGATTACCTTAAGTGTGAAGTCAGATTCTCACACTTAATCACCTTTTGATGTAGAGTTAAGATCATTAACCTACTTGTGATTATTTAGATGTTTTTGGTATTTTTGTTTAGTGTTGAGTAATGAGATTAAGCCACAATCAGGGATTTAACAGACTCATTACACCATCCTAATAGAAGGATAATAGATGAGGGTGTTTAAGCTGAGGAAAGCTCCTCAACTTAATCCATGATTAGGGATTAAACCCATGACAAAACAAGCCTTTGATTAAGTGAATTTTATTTGATGGTATGATGATGAAGTGATTTTTATGATTTGTAAGACAACTTGAGGGGGACTTGTCCATTAACACTAGGGTTAGTCCTTCTTAACCACTTAAGGAAGAATTAGAACCCTAATGCAAGGCCCAAGTTACAAGTGTGATGTCTTGATGATTATTAGGTGGATTAATTAAGAGATTTAAACACATTAATGGTTTGACACTTAGGATTAAAGTTATACACTCCATCCTAAAAGAAGGATGCAGGCATAAGCTTAATCACAAAGTCTCAAAGCCTTTAGGGTTTAATCCCTGATTATGAGGTGAGAAGAGAGGACTCAAGGAGAGACACAAAGGTAAAACTATGAGGGGAGACTAATCAAAACCCTAATTCATTGTCATGCTTGGTTGTCCCTAAAGTTTGTGAGGTTTGCAAGAGAAGTCTTCAAAGGAGCCACCAGGAAGCAGATGAACAGGATCAAGAGAAGCAAAGTGACTTGCTTCATTCAAGAAGTCAAGTCACTTGAAGAAAGAAAGTGGGAAGAAGAAGAATGAGCAAGCTCAATCTCAAACACATACAAAAATGCAGCATGGATGCAAGAGAGATGAAAAGAAAAGTTATGAGAAGTGAAGGCAAATTCACTTCTCAAGTTACTTACCACCTGAAATGTTAGAAAGAAATGCAATGTAATGCAAGATGAAATGAAATGACATGATACCAAACAAAACCAGAAGCATGTTGATGATGAAAATGATGCTATGAGGTGCTGCAAACATGAGGCAAGACATGGGGATGTTCATACAAGATCATGGATGCAAATGATGCAAGTTAAGGAGCATGAACAAGCATGAAATGTTATGAAGCATACAAGACAAATGACATGGTAAATATGTAATGCAATGATCAAAGATGCTTCCTACATGTCTTAAGATGTCAAATGAGTCACAAGAATGCATAAAATGCAAAGACAAGTCATGTTATGCAAGAGAATGCAAGAAGGATGCAAAAGAAAGCCCAAATTAGGGTTCATGAATCAAACATCAGACCAAAACTCAAAACAGAAGCAAACCCTAAGATAAAAAATGGAAAATGCCAACCAAAGAAACCCTAAATCTATACTAAACCAAGGTCCAAAGGGGAGGTCTCAACTCTTAACCAAACTCAAGTTATGATTTTTACAAGTTATTAGGGTTTTTTAGGGTTCTTAACAAAAGAAATGCCAAACAAATGGAAAATGCAAGATCAAATCATGGCCATTTTACCCTAGAAACTACATGCCAAACACAAAACAATGCAAGAAGAATCAATGTCTCAACCTTCTCCAATAGGCAGAAATGATTTTTGGAACTTAGGATCAAATTAATGCACAAAATATGATTTAATTCAATGAAAAATTCTTAAAATGCATCAAGATCAAAAAAGAAATTTGGTTTGAAGGTTGGACAATGTTTCTAAATGTCTTAGAACATTTCATGAATTTTTTTGTAATTTTTAAATACCTAAAAGTATTTTTAATTAATTATTTCCCATTAATCAATTAAAAATAATCTTTTAAATATTTAAAAATACTTTTTTAATGATAAAAAATAAAATAAAAATATTTTTGGGTCTTAAAAATTAATAAAACTTTTAGGAGAAAGTTTCATAATTTTTAAGTCATTTTTGCTATTTTAAAATAAATATGCAAATTAATTGAAAAGAAAACGAATAAAAATTAAATAAAAGTGAAAGTAATTAGAATGAGAGGCTGAGATGCAATCTGGGGAGGGGACCATTGACTTGGCGCGTGATCTTGTGGCTCACATTTAAACTGACTTAATCTTAATTAATTAAATAAATCAAAGTAATTAGGGTTTAATGACCACATCTGGACCCTTCATGCGCGCGGCAAGTCAACGGGTCAGAGCAATCCTACGGGTGAAATTCAAACTAGCATTAATGACCTGAGATTAGGGCTTAATGACTCAGGCTGCCGGAGAAGACCTCCGGTCGTCTTCTCCGGCCAGCACCTCACCTGAAAACCACCCAACTCCTTCAAAACGCATCAAAAATGAAAACTAAGAAATGGGAAATGATCTCCATCCTCTCACGAATCAAACCCCTCTCTCAAAACACATTTCTTCTTCCTAAACAAGCTGAATCGAAAGAAATAAAAACTAGGGCACGCAAGCTTCAGAGAGAAATTAAATGCTCATATCAAAACCATTTTCAAAACCAATGATACCAGGATGATCAGTGAAGCACATAGAACAAGTTTGTAACAAGAGAAATGATTTCTGGAAAAATAATTTTCGAGCTACCTGAGATTTGGAGCTTTCAATTTGAGGACTTTCTGGACACTTCTCCTTGTGCAATCCACTCCACTTGGTCCCCAGAAGATGTTTGAATGCTCAAAGAGAATTTAAGTTGGCTGGATAGTGAGTTTCGAAAGCTCCTGCTTCAGCTCAGTCAGAAATGGCAATGGAGTTTCTGGAGGTTTCAGGCCATTGTGAATGATGGTTTGAGGTCCAAATGATATGTGGAGAAGGTCTGCAAGGCTTGTTTGGCTGTTTGTGAGCTAGGGTGAGAGTTTCGAATGAAACTGCAAGATGAGGTGAGAAATGGCAGTGGGATGCTTTGGCTGTTTCAGGCTTGTGTTCTTGGTGGTTTCTACTCAGTGATACATGGTGAGTTGAATGGAGAAAATGGTTTGAGTGTTTTGTGGCTGTGGAGGCAGATTCGAAGCAAGTTGCAATTGGGAGTGTTTTTGTGAATGTGATGAATGAGGATGTTTCAGCCTTGCCTTTTCTTATGTTTTGCTTGCTAAAGGATACAATAAACAAATGCAAGTGGCCAGAGGATGTGACATGGCCTGTGGTGATTGGGATGTTTACTTTTGCATAAAGTCCACCTTTTGTGTAAGGCAAGTATGGCTTGACTCTAGGCAAGTACAATGGGCATGGGCTGCGCAGCAAAGTGAAGGGAAAGGCTAGGCTTGGTCCAGCATTCAAGGCAGCAAGTTGGTAAAATGTTATGAGTGGTTTTGCAAGTTGTTGTAACTTTGGTTCACATGTGATTCTTTGTCCAACCAAACATGAAACCATGGGCATTCTTGGTTCATTTCTGATTTTTAGGACTTAGAGAATGTTTATGTGCTGGTTTGAAGTGAACTAGAGGCTGCAATATGCATTGGTCCAAGATTTTGCAAAATTCTCACTTAGGGCATGCCTTGAAAATCAATGATTTTAGCCAACTTTGCCATGCCATAACTTTTGATCCAAAAAGAGTTTGATCATGTTCATGTACTTTTTGAAAAGGGAAAGATGAGATCTACAACTTTCATGACCAAAGTTTTTCCATTTGAAGCCTTTTTGGATCAAGAATCAAGGCTTGAAAAATGACCTAAAATGATGCATTCTTGAAAAGTCAACTATGCCCAAAAAGTCAACATTTGCAAAAACCCTAAATTCTTGATTTCTATGAACTTCAACCTTCTTCCATGATCAAATAAAGATCATATACACTCAAAATGATGAAGATCACCCATTGGTTGGGTCATTGGGGGCCTCAGATGCCCTGATTTTACACTGACTTGTCTGAAAAGTCAACCCTTGATCAGATGACTTCCCCATGGAATTTCTTCATGAAAATTGATATGCATACTCCCTATACCATATAGAGACCAATGGAAACAAGAATGACCAAAAAAATTGGGGTTATGGCCTCTGAAACCAAAACCCTAATTTTCAGTCAACTGTGCAGTCAAACCTGGCTCTGCATCACCCCAAACCCTTAGTTCTTGTAATTCCTTTGCATTTTTGACTTTGTGAGGATGTAATATGATATAAGAACACACATGGACCCCTTTGAGTTGATTGGTGGCCTTTGGAATGGCTCCAGATGCTTTGGGATTGCTCAGATCACAAACCCTAGGTGCAGGTGACTTAGAAACTATCCAGTGAATCAAAAATGAGATATGAGATGATATGATTGTGTTTATGCATATGAGATGATCACAAGCCATGGTGTGAATGGGTGAGGGCAAATTTGGGGTGTTTACAGCTGCCCCTATTCAAACATGAGTTAGCTGTGCAGGTTGTAAGCGACGACTTAACAGGCCAAACGAGATAACTTGTGGTTGAATACCAAAGACAGTCCAAAATTTGCACTCACAGAATGAAGAAGAAAAAGGGATATAGATTGTAAAAAGAAAATAAAGTATATTGTAAAGTATGGGCGACGGAGGACGACCGTCGAGCAGAGGACGACTGCTGGGTAAGTAGCAATGACGGGGACGGCCGACATGCTGGGGACACAAGGTAAAGCCAAGACGGGGACGGCCGACTAGCTGGGAAAGATATCATGATGGGGACGGCCATCAAGATAAAGCTGCACGATTTTCTGGGGATTAATGAAACATGACGGGGACGGCCATCAAGCTCACAAAGCAAAGTAACCGACGATGGTGACGGCCATCGGGCTAAAAGGAAAAGGGACCACGACGGGGACGGCCATCGGGTTAAAGAATAAATGAAATAAACAGATGATGGGGTACGGTCATCAAAGGTGAAGGACGATCACCTAGCAGGGGACGGCTGCTCTGTTGGGGATAAAAGGAATATGATGGGGACGACCATCAAAGGTGGAGGAAGACCACCTGGCAGGGTACGGCTGCCGAAAATATCGCGACATAGGACGAATGTCGGATAAAAGGGTCAACGATGGGGACGGCCATCGGACGAGCATGATGGAGGACGACCATCAAGAAGTGGAGGACGACCACTCAGCAGGGGACGGCTGCTCTCAAGGTTTATCACAACACAGGACGAGCGTTAGATAACCAAAAATCAACAATGGGGACGGCCATTGGATAAAAATGATGAAGGACGATCATCAAAAGGTGGAGGACGACCACCTAGCAGGGGACGGCTGCTAAAATCAACGATGGGGACGGCCATCGGATGAGCATGATGGAGGACGACCATCAAGAAGTGGAGGACGACCACTCAGCAGGGGACGGCTGCTCTCAAGGTTTATCACAACACAGGACGAGTGTTAGATAACCAAAAATCAACAATGGGGACGGCCATTGGATAAAAATGATGAAGGACGATCATCAAAAGGTGGAAGACGACCACCTAGCAGGGGACGGCTGCTAAAATCAACGATGGGGACGGCCATCGGATGAGCATGATGGAGGACGACCATCAAGAAGTGGAGGACGACCACTTAGCAGGGTACGGCTGCTCTCGGAGTTTATCATAACACAGGACGAGTGTTAGATAAAAAGGAAATTTGTTGGTGATCTACTGGGGATATAGTAAACACGGACGAGCGTTTACATCCAAGAAACAAAAGGTATAAGTGTTTGGTATTGTGTATAGATTAAAGATGCGGACGAGCATCCTTAAGACTATGATACGGACGAGTATCGAGTAGAAACAAATACACATGTTTAGAGATGATGATACGGACGAGTATCAACTGGTTAACAAAGAACAAGGACTACTGTCGAATCTGTGGGGATATGAGTGATGATGTATACAAGATACGGACGAGTATGGCTTATGATTATGCTATGCATTTGATTTTTGCCGTAATGCTCCGTATTAGACGGAATGCTACGCTCTGGGGGGATAGTATGATGCAAATGCCATGATTATGCAAAGGTACTGATCCGGGATTCGGATCCCGTTGCCATGAAGATCTCTGGCTGATCTGCTTGAAGTGAACATCCCAGCTGGGGATAAGATCATTGGTAGATCTAATGATGTATCTGTTTGGGGATATGGGTCACTGATTGACATATCCTTATAATATGGGACCCAGCTGGGGTTTGTAGAAGCTTTCTGTACTCTGTTGTGACTTCTCCGTGCGTTGCTCTTCTGAATAGAGGCTGGGGATTCTGTGGGGAGATGATTCCCTGATTTCTGCATTCTGCTGAGGAAGAATGGTTGGTGCTTCAACTGGGGAATGCTGTTGGTAACTCAGCTGGGGAGAGTAATGAGAGGCAACTCGGCTGGGGAGAAAACATCTTGAGTGTTAAGCCTGTTTGTTGATTTTCCAGCTTGCTGGACTGTAGCTTATATGCCCCAAGTTGCGTTCTGGATACCTGCAATCCTGCAAAGATAAGGAAACGCGCAAATGGTCCCGAGTGTAAACACCCCAAATTTGCCCTCACCCATTCACACCATGGCTTATGGTCATCTCATATGCATAAACACAATCATATCATCTCACATTTCATTTTTGATTCACTGGATAGTTTCTAAGGCATCTGCACCTAGGGTTTGTGATCTGAGCAACCTCAAAGCTTCTTGAGCCATTCCAAAGGCCACCAATCAACTCAAAGGGGTCCATGTGTGTTCTTACATCATATTCCATCTCCTCAAAGTCAAAAATGCAGAGGAATCACAAGAACTAGGGTTTGAGTGGATGCAGAGCCAGGTTGAACTGCACAGTTGACTGAAAATTAGGGTTTTTGTTTCAGAGGCCATAACTCTAAGTTTTTTGGTCATTCTTGTCTCCATTGATCTCTATATGGTATAGGGAGTATGCATATCAATTTTCATGAAGAAATTCCATGGGGAAGTCATCTGATCAAGAGTTGACTTTTCAGACAAGTCAGTGTAAAATCAGGGCATCTGAGGCCCCCAATGACCCAACCAATGGGTGATCTTCATCATTTTGAGTGTATATGATCTTTATTTGATCATGGAAGAAGGTTGAAGTTCATGAAAATCAAGAATTTAGGGTTTTTGCAAATGTTGACTTTTTTGGGCATAGTTGACTTTTCAAGAATGCCTCATTTTAGGTCAATTTTCAAGCTTTGATTCATGATCCAAAAAGGCTTCAAATGGAAAAACTTTGGTCATGAAAGTTGTAGATCTCATCTTTCCCTTTTCAAAAAGTACAAGAACATGATCAAACTCTTCTTGGATCAAAAGTTATGGCAATGCAAAGTTGGCAAAAATCATTGTTTTTCAAGTTAGGCACCAAAGGGAAACTTTGCAAAAACTTGAACTAATGCATATTGTGACCTCTAATCCACTCCAAACCAGCATGTAAGCATTCTCTAAGTCCTAAAAATCAGATTTGAACCAAGTTTGCCTATGGTTTCATGTTTGGTTATGCAAAAGATCACATGTGAAACATAAGCTAACCAAGTTGCAAAAACTCATGATCACCTCTCACCAACTTGATGCATTGGCTGCTGAGCTTTGCTAAGCCTCTCTCCCTCACCTTTGCTGCGCCAGCCATGCCTTGTACTTGCCTAGACCTTGCCCATGCCCTATCTTACACAAAGTTGACCTTTTATGCAAAAGCAAACTTACCTATCATAGCAGGTCATGTCACATCACAAAACCAATCAGATTTGTTTATGTGTACAACTTGCAAGCTAAACATATCACAGGCCAAGACTGAAACACACACATTCATCACATTGACAAAAACACTCCCAACTGCATAAGCTTTCGAATTCCTTCACACAGCAAGCAAACACTAAAACTCTCTTCACCATTCATCTCACCTCACTTCATAGACAAGAAACCATCCAAAGCACAAGCCTGAAACAGCCTGAAAACTCCATTACCATTCTTCACTCTCATTCTGCAGATTCATTCGAATCTCCTTCCATAAGCCACAAACAACCAAACAAACCTTGCAAAGCTTCTCTACACATCCTCTGGACCTCAAACCATCATCCACCATGGCCTGAATCCTCCAGAATCACCATAGCCATTGTTGACTAAGCTTGAAGCAGGAGCTTTCGAAACTCACTATCCAGCCAACTTAAACTCACTTTGAGCATTCAAGCATCTTTGGGGGATCAAGTGGAGCAGCTTACATCAAAGGAAGTGGCCAGAAAGTTCTTAAACTGAAAGTTTCAAATCTCAGGTAGCTCGAAAATAATTTTTCCAGAAATCATTTTTATTGTTACAAACCTGTTCTTTGTGTTGTCCTGATCATCCTGGTGCCATTAGTTTTTGAAATGGTTGTGTTTTGAGCATTTAATTGAACTCTGAAGCTTGCGTGACCTAAAACTTTTTCTCTTCGATTCAGTTGATTTAGAGAAAATAAATTTGTTTTAGGTTAGGGGTTTGGTTCGTGAGGATGAGAGGAGCATTTCCCTGGTCTTAGATTTCATTTTTGTTACGTTTTTAGGAAGTTTGAAATTTTCAGGTGAGCTTCTGGCCGGAGAAGACGACCGGAAGTCTTCTCCGGCCACCTGAAAGTCATTTGTGCCCTAATCACACAATTAATGCTAGTTTGAATTTTGGCCGTAGATAGCCTTTGACTCGTTGACTTCCCTCCAGTTTCGATGGCCCAGATGCGTTTGATTAGCCCTAATCATTTTCATTTAGTTAATTAATTCGTAATTAAACTAATTTAATCAGAGCCAACCTGGACCCTTAGATCACGCGCCAGTCAACAGATTTGAATCCTGGGCTCATCTCAGCCATTCGTTCCTTTGACTTTTTAATTTATTCATTTTAATTCATTTCTTTTTCATTTGTTTTGTACAATTAATTTAAAATAGTAAAAAATTCATAAAAATTATGAAACTTTTTCTTAAGAGTTTCAATAATTTTTATGACACAAAAATATTTTTATTTTATTTTTTATCATTAAAAAAGTATTTTTAAATATTTAAAAGAATATTTTTAATTGATTAATGGGAATTAATTAATTAAAAATACTTTTAGGTATTTAAAAATTACAAAAAAATTCATGAAATGTTCTAAGACATTTAGAAACATTGTCCAACCTTCAAACCAAATTTCTTTTTTGATCTTGATGCATTTTAAGAATTTTTCATTGAATTAAATCATATTTTGTGCATTATTTTGATCATAAGTTCAAAAATTCATTTCTGTCAATTGGTGAAGGTTGAGACATTGATTCTTCTTGCATTGTTTTGTGTTTAGCATGTAGTTTCAAAGATAAAAAGGCCATGATTTGTTCTTGCATTTTCAAATTGTTTGGCATTTGTTTTGTTGAGAACCCCTAAAAACCCTAATAACTTAGAAAAATCATAACTTGAGTTTGGTTGAGAGTTGAGAGCTCCCCTTTGGGCAGTGGTTTGTTATAGGTCTAGGGTTTCTTTGGATGCCATTTTCCATTTTTACTTTAGGGTTTTGTTTCTGTTTTTGGTTTGTGTTTGATGTTTGATCCATAAACCCTAATTTGGGCTTTCATTTGCATCCCTCTTGCATTTTCTTGCATAACATGGTTTGTCTTTGCATTTTGTGCATGCTTATGATTCATTTGACATCTTAAGACATATAGAAAGCATCTTTGATCATTGCATCCCATGTTTGCCATGTCATTTGTCTTGTATGCTTCATAACTTTCCATGCTTGTTCATGCTCTTTAGCCTGCATCATTTGCATTCATAATCTTGTATGAGCATCTCCATGTCTTGCCTCATGTTTGCAGCACCTCATAACATCATAATCATCATCAACATGCTTCTGGTTTTGCTTAGCATCATATCATTTCATCTCATCTTGCATTGCATTGCATTTTCTTTCTAACATTGCAGGTGGTAAGTAAACTTGAGAAGTGGATTTGCCTTCACTTCTCATACCTTTTCCTTTCATCTCTCTTGCATCCATTGCTGCATTCTTATTTGTGTTTGAGTTTGAGCTTGCTCATTCTTCTCCTCCCCACTTTCTTTCTTCAAGTGACTTGACTTCTTGAATGAAGCAAGTCACTTTGCTTCTCTTGATCCTGTTCTTCTGCTTCCTGGTGGCTCCTCTGAAGATTGTTCTTGAAAACCTCACAAACCTTAGGACCAACCAAGCATGACAATGAATTAGGGTTTTGATTAGTCCCCCCCATAGTTTTTACCTTTGTGTCTCTCCTTGAGTCTTCTCTTCTCATCTCATAATCAGAGACTAAACCCTAAAGGCTTTAAAACTTTGTGATTAGGGTTATGCCTGCATCCTTCTCTTAGGATGGAGTGTATAACTTTAATCCTAAGTGTTAAACCCTTAAGGTGTTTAAATCTCTTAATCAATTCATCTAATAAATATCAAGACATCACACTTGTAACTTGGGCCTTGCATTAGGGTTCTAATTCTTCCTTAATTGGTTAAGAAGGACTAACCCTAGTGTTAATGGACAAGTCCCCCTCAAGTTGTCTTACAAACCATAAAAAACACTTCATCATCATACCATTAAATAAAATCCACCTAATCAAAGGCTTGTTTTGTCATGGGTTTAATCCCTAATCATGGATTAAGTTGAGGAGTTTTTCTCAACTTAAACATTCTCATCTATTATCCTTCTTTTAGGATGGTGTAATGAGTCTGTTTAATCCTTGATTATGGCTTAACCTCATTACTCAACACTAAACCAAAATCACAAAAACATCTAAATAATCACAAGTAGGTTAATGATCTTAATCCTACACCAAAGGTGATTAAGTGTGAGAATCTGACTTCACACTTAAGTTACTCTCATTACCCCTGATCAGAGGGAAGATGTGATGAGTTTACTAACCCATTGGTTTAGACTTAAGCTCATTATCCTATGACAAACTTCAAAAAAGCAATAAAAGACTGAAAACTCAAAAACAAGCAATAATCGTCTCCTTCGGGATTCTTTTCTCATCATCCTCACTCACAATCGAGAACTTGCTTCTTCCGTCTAATGCAAGACAGTTCGCACCTGAGCCAGACAGGTCACACACTTGAGCATAGGCAAGCAAGCAGTTCACAAGTCAATTCCTTTCAGTCTCTTTGGGTCGAACTACGGTGTTCTGACTTCCTCATTGCACGAGAGGATACGTAGGCATAACTTAACGGTTATCGAACAAAAGTCTCTGTATATTCCCCCTCCTTTCAGTTTCATTCTCTTAGGCCTCATGATCTTGAGCATACTCTTTTCCTTACACTGACACATCATTTATACACATCACATTTCTTTACACTGACACCTGTACATATTGTCTTCCAGCTCTTTTACACACAGATTGCACTGACACTACCCCTTTAAAACACAAATCTTTTAAGCGTGGATCCCGTCGAGTACGGCGGACAATCTGGGTGCTAATACCTTCCCAGGTTGTAACCAACCCCCTTTCTCAGTCTCTCTGGTTCGCAAACCGTCTTATCCATCTTTTTCTAGGCCTATGCAGCATTGCCTTTCCTCCGGGATAAAAATGCCTAGCTGGCGACTCTATTCATTCTCCAGTGAGTTCACGGCTGTGTGTTCTCACTGTTCCCTTCGCCGACCGTTCGCGTCTGTACCTTCATCTGACCCGGTGTCACTTGTCGGGAGCGACAGCTTGGCGACTCTGCTGGGGAAACCTTATACTGCAACCAGGGCTTCTGGTTCTTTTTGTGGGTTCCTCCTAGCGATTGATTGATTTGTGTTTACTGGGGTGTTATGTGCTTATTTGTGTTTGTATATTTACTGCTTTATGTACAGTTGCTTTATTGCTTTCTTTATTGCTTTTGTATATATCATACTGTCATGCTGCTGGCTGGATCTGGTTTTTCTTTGGTGGGTGGGTGTTCCATTGAGAGTTAAGGCCCTATACCTGGGACCTGAGTGACACCTAGGCTAGAGTGAATCATATTCTTTCCCATTCCATTTCGGTCTGGTGCGGGAATATGAAACACGGTTCAGATATGGGTTTCTTCTTGAGAACTCTGTGTTGCAGATTTCCTGCAATGCTAGGGCTATCTGGGAAGCCTGCTAAGTCTGGATGACCTTTTAGTATTGACCTTCAGAAACTGAGGTGAATTAGAGGAGGAACTTTTATGGTTATTGTAAACACTGTACCTCCGGGTTGGAAGTGTTTACACTTCTCATGACTGATCCAAGTCTGAGGATCCTTGTTTTAGAACACCACCTGTGAGGGGGTTGGGCTGTTTACAGGTTTGCAGGTACCTTGACCTCAGAATACCCTGTTACTTTGACTTTGTTAAGAATACTCCATGTTGGACAGTTCTTGTGATTCTAAAACCCTGGACTTGTGGCTCTTTATTTGAGTCCCCCTACCCTGGTTACTGGATTTATAGACCTCCATCTGGAATTCTTGAACACACATGGATCTATACCAAGGCAGTTAATCAGATCCAGCTCAGTCACAGACCCTTGCATTTCATTTGCATACATACTCATTGCATCATATTAACATTTGCTTATTTGTGTTTCAGGGTATCCACTTCCTTCTGGTTTTAGTTTTGACCCCATCTGCAGTTTTGACCTACCTCCACCAGCACTTGCTTCAGTTTGCCAGCCATATACTTCAGTTACTTGCACCAGCCAATCAGTGGCTCATTCTTTCAGCATCTTCATCAGCACTCTACTCAGTCTTCAGCATCATGGCTCCAAAGAAAAGCAACATCACTTATCATTTCTTCCAACCAGACTTATCAGACATCAGGAGGATCCAAACCCTGATCACCCCAGATCACATTCCTTTGTTCAGGGAGAGTTATGGAGATATACTGGACATGGTCATGGATCTGGACCCTTCACAGAGGAGCCTCATCCACACCTGCATTCAGTTCTATGACCCCCCATTGAGATGTTTCACCTTTCAAGACTTTCAGTTGGGGCCCCTATTAGAAGAATACTCATCATTGACTGGTCTGCCCATCAAAAGAGAAATCCCTTTCAGCCCTGAAATGGTCTTTCCTAGCAATGGAGAGATAGCAAAAGCTTTGCACCTGGAGCCTGTTTTGATTGAACAACACTTGACCTCTAAAGCTGGGATCCCTGGATTTCATCTGGACTTCCTGATTTCTCAAGCTAGTTTGAAGGCCTCCTTGGGGGAGTGGAAAGCTGTTTGTGCTCTGTTGGCCTTAAGTGTATATGGAGTTGTGTTGTTTGCAGATGAGCCTCGTTTCATCAGCAAGAATGCAATCCACTTGTTCATCCTGAAGAACCCAGTGCCAACTTTACTGGGTGATCTCTATTACTCAGTCCATCAGAGAAATGAGAAGCAGAGGGGAAGACTAGTAAGGATTTGTGCTCCATTATTTCATGCTTGGCTTCTCAGGCATCTACCCAGGACAGATGCATTTCTCAATCCTCATCAGCAAAGCAACTGGGCTAAGAGACTCACTGTCCTAACTTCAGCAGACATCAGATGGTGTACTCAGAGCACCAAAAGCAGAGATATGATCACAAGCTGTGGGCACTTTCCCAATGTGCCCTTAATAGGAGTTAAGGGAAGTATCAACTACAACCCTCTGCTGTTCAGAAGGCAATTAGGCTATGCACTGGTTCATACTCCAAGGGAACAAGACCTGGTTGAGACCCTCTACTGTGAGAACAAGATTAGTTTGACTGTTGTTAGGCAGGCTGCCTGGGCCTGGGATCATGTTCAAACCAAGGGAATCACCATTTTAGGGAAGTGCAATAATGTGGCATCAGTCCAATATTATGAGTGGTCCCATGCTAGGGCCCGATTCTCTGGAATGCCCTTTACTATAGAAGACATGCCTGAGTCATCTTCAGCACCACCCCCTGCCACTATCAGTTTGGAAGAGTTTGAAAGCTTGAAGGAAAGAAATGAGAAGTTAACTCAAGCCTTGCAGAAGACCCTCAGAGAGAGGAGTGAAGGTGTGAGGGAGATTGAGAGATTGGAGAAATTGAGGGTAGAACACTTGACTAAGATTGAGAAGTCTGGGGAGTATATCAACAAGTCTAAAGCTGGTGAGCAGATTCTGAAGAATGCTTGTAAAGAAGCCCAGTTCCAAAGAGCAAGAACAGACTTGTATTTGAAAGAAAGTCAGGCCAGGTGGGTCCGGATCACTGAGACCCGTACTCTAGAAGACAAGAGAGCTCAAGACAAGATGGAGCAGATGGAAAAAGCCCTGGCAGCAGCCCAGGAAGAAATATCAGAGCTGAAAATCAAAGCAGGATTGAAGAGGTCAAAGGACCAAAATCAGAATAAGAAATTGGCTACAGCAGTTGCAACAAGAAACCTTCTCATTAGAAGTCTCACGGAGCATCCGGCTGATCCTGTGACCGAAGCACTTCTCAAGGAAGTTCGTGAGGATGAGTTTGGCCTTGGAGTTTGATCATTTGCTTGTTGTTGTTCCTTTTCCATGTACTTTTGCTTTTTGTGATGTATTTTGGCCCCTTTGAGGGTTTGTGTTGTAAAATGAACAAATTGTATTATTTCACCTTTGTAATATATTTGTGTTGGGGTTCACATCAAAAGCAACTTCAGCAGCATCATCTTCAAGGGTCTGGAAGGGTCAAAACTGAAGGCCAAACCGGATACCTTGAGAACAAATAAGCATAACTGCATTGCATGCTAACCCTTTTGTTTGTTTTGTAGGTTTTTGTTTTGTTGTTGCTAACCTCTGTTGTGAATCTCAGGAATTATTGCTCGCCGCCGGGTATTTCCTCTCAACAGGCCTCACAGGTACCCAACTAGAAACAACCTTCCGGGAATTCAGATGGATCAGATGCAACAAGACCTTACGGAGGTCAGAAACCAGATGGCCAACGAAAGGTTGGAGATGAGAACGCAGATGACGCAGTTCATGGAAGTTATGAACAACATGGCTCAGAGCCAGGAGAGACTGAGGGCCATGGTGGAAAGGCAAAATCAAGAGGAGCCTCATGTAGGAACTGCAGGCACCAGTAATAATGAAAGGGTGCAACCACATGTTCCCCCCCCCTGTGTTTGGCCCACATCTACATCCTGAGATTAACGTTCCTGCAAATGTTCAAGGGGCAGCCACAGCAGCCAGAGTACTTCAAGAAGATCCTCAGGAGGACCAGTATACAGTGATGGGTGCTGGAGAGGAAACATATGATAGACGATTGGAAGAAATAGCTGAGAAATTGAGATCACTGGAGTCTCAAAACTCTTTGGGGTTCGACGTCATGGACATGGGTTTGGTAGAAGGGGTCAGGATCCCCCATAAGTTCAAGCCTCCTTGCTTCGAAAGGTATAATGGGACTTCATGCCCCCGGACTCATTTGCAATCATTTCTGGGAAGGCTGAAGGCCTATAAAATGGATGAGAAATTGTGGATGTTCTATTTTGAAGATAGCTTGACTGGAGCATCAAGGGAATGGTATTCCCATCTGACAAGAGCAACAATTAGATGCTGGAAGGACCTGGCAGAAGCCTTCATCAGACAGTATCAGTATAATCTAGATATGGCACCCAACAGGACTCTCCTAATGGGAATGTCACAGTCTTCGAGGGAGAGCTTCAGAGAATATGCTCAAAGATGGAGGCAACTGGCTGCTGCTGTTCAACCACCAATGTCTGAGAGAGAAATGGCAGACATGTTTATGAACACCCTTCAGGGAACGTATATTGACAGGTTGGCTGCTTTCTCTTCCACCAGCTTCGCAGATGTTGTCATAGCTGGGGAGAGAATTGAAAGCCTGTTAAAAATGGGAAAGATCTCAGACAACGGTGCAAGCTCGTCCAGTAGTACAAGAAAGCCTTTTGCAGGCCCGAGAAGAACTGGCGAGACCAATGCCATCCACACCAACAGGGGTAGGCCCCAATATGCTCAGAGGACAATAGCAGCAGTCACTATCCCTGCTCCAGCTCACCCACAGCCAGTCTATCAACCTCCTCAACCAAACTTCCAACAACAACCTCAGTATCAGCAGAATCAGTATCCTCCAAGGAACTACAACAACAACAACTCCAACAACAACAATCAACAGAGGCCATTCCAACAAAGGCCATCCCAAGCTAACCGAGTGATCGACCCGATCCCAATGTCGTATGCTGCTTTGCTGCCACAACTTCTGAAACTCAACCTAGTTGAGCTAAGAACGTTGGCACCTCCGGATCCCAACAGTCTGCCAAGGAACTATGACTCCAATGCTAGGTGTGCTTTTCATTCCAACGCACCTGGTCACAGTACAGAAAAATGCAGAGCTCTGCATATGAAGGTACAAGACTTGGTAGACTCCAAGGCTCTGAATTTTGCACCTCCGCCCAATGTCAATAAAAACCCAATGCCAAACCATGGTGGTCCCCGAATTAATGCTATTGAAGAAGACCAACCGTCTTATTTAATAACAAGTGTGGATCAGATCAGGACACCATTGGTGGAAATCAAAGCTCAACTCCGTGAAAACAATATATTCCCGGGGTGTGAACTAGGGTGTCCCTATTGCAATATCTCATGGAATGGGTGTGAGGACTTGAGGAATGGCATTGACAGCCTTATTCAGAGTGGCTTGCTACAGGTCACTACATCATTTCCGACAAATCCGGAACCTGCATCAACAACGGTTTCAGAACCTCCTACAACTGCAGCAACTATTGTTCCCGACAATTCATCAGCACCATCAGCAAGTACTTCACCTGTCCTTCCAAATGATCAGTTTACAACAGTTTCTCCTGCTACAACTTCAGCTTCATTCCATTTCGACTCTCCATCAACAACAACAACAGTCCTTCCAACAGAACCTCCTACAACACCAGCAATCAATCATGAAGATGTCTCTACCGTCACCATATTCTATGATCCTGAAAATAATTCTGCCTACCATTCAGAAGGTGCTGCTCCCGCCAGAGCACCAGTTACAATCTTTTATGATCCACAAACAATTACAGTCCCTTCAGCAGCAGCAATCGGTCCGGTCACTGTCACGGTGCCTGGACCAGTACCATATGAAAGCAATAGGGCCATCCCTTGGCACTATGGCTCTGACGTATACTGCGAAGGAAAAAGAATCACTCTGGAAACAACAGCACCTGCACCACAAATAGATAATGTGGGGGGAGGCGGAGGCTTCACTCGAAGCGGACGTCTCTTTGCTTCACAAGTTCAAAGACCTACTGCCGAAGCAGAAGCTGCTGCCAAGGCAAAGGGAAAGAGCCCGGTGCAGGAAGATCCAGCTGTCAAAGAAGCCCTGAAGACCCCATTTGATCAGGAAGTTGATGAGTTCATGCGAATCATCAAAAAGAGTGATTATAAAATTGTGGATCAGCTTCACCAGACGCCATCCAAAATCTCCATCCTCTCACTGCTTATGTGCTCCGAAGCCCATCGGAATGCACTACTTAAAGTCCTGCACACAGCTTACGTGCCTGAGGAGATTACTATCAACCAATTGGAAACCGTGGTTGGTAATGTTACTGCTAGCAATGGGCTAGGGTTCACCAATTCTGACTTGACAGTGGATGGCCGCAACCACAACAAAGCCTTGCACATAACCCTGGAATGCAAAGGAGCTGTCCTTTCTCATGTGCTGGTGGACACAGGTTCTTCCCTGAATGTTTTACCAAAGAAGGCTCTGGTGAAGTTAGAATATGATGGATTGGCATTGAAACCCAGCAACCTGGTAGTAAGAGCCTTTGATGGTTCTAAGAGATCGGTTCTGGGAGAGATTGAGCTGCCTGTGACAATTGGCCCACAGACCTTTAAAACTATCTTTTATGTGATGGACATTCAGCCCGCCTACAGCTGTTTGTTGGGTAGACCCTGGATTCACGCCGCCGGCGCAATAACGTCTACCCTTCACCAAAAGTTAAAATTTGAGTGGGAAGGCCAAGTTGTCACAATCTGTGGAGAGGAGGACATTTTTGTTAGCCATCTGGCTACTTATAAATACATTGAGATGGATGGAGAAATCCATGAAACAATGAGCCAAGGTTTTGAGGCCTTGAACGTCAATGAAGCATCTGCTGTATCTGGTACCCCAATGTCATCATACCAACAAGCCCGGAAGGTTGTTGAAGAAGGAACTGCCCTAGGCTGGGGCAAGGTCTTAGCTGTGGAGGAGAAGAAGGACAAGTTTGGGTTGGGTTACAGACCAACTCAACATCAAGCAAAGGCTGCTGCAGAGCCTGGTTTTGTCAGTGGGGGAATGCTTACCCCTGATGCTATCAACTGTCTGGAAGACGAGCTGGAAGAGGAGCGCAATCTGGAGAATTGGATTCGTCCGAAGATCCCGGGGAGCAGTGTCTCAAACTGGTCTTCCCAGGAAATTATAAGGGTTACTCATGCAGAGTAATTATTATTTCCTGTATTTTTTATAGCATGCATCCAAGTCTTGCATCTTGCCCAAGATGACAAGACTCATTTTGTAACCAGGGCCATCTGTACTTTTGTGCAAACAAGATTAAATTAATGAAATATCAGACGTCTTTTTGCAAACAAGTCTTTTTCTTTTATGCTCACTGTTTTTCCATTTTTCTTTTTGTACAAAAAAATAAATGGCGGTGTTTTCAAAATGATAACTTCATTTCACTTTTTCTAAAGCAAGATTAAAATCAATCACTAAAATGAACCAACTTAACCCTTGCAGAGAATGCCTTCCTGATAGCACCGACAACAGCACGGCTATGACATCGTATGGCTTTGACAATCCAATCAATCAAGCTGATGAAGGGGTTGAAGAAGAATATGAGCTTCCTGAAGAGCTAGCTAGGTTGTTAAGACAGGAGGAAAAGGTTATTACACCTCATCAGGAGGAGATTGAAGTGATTAATCTTGGTACAGATGAAGACGTGAAAGAAGTTAAAATCGGGGCCTGCCTGCAAGACTCAGTGAAGAGACAACTGATAGATCTGCTTCAAGAGTATGTTGATGTGTTTGCTTGGTCGTATCAAGATATGCCAGGGTTGGATACCGACATTGTTGTGCACAAGCTGCCTCTGAGGGAAGAATGCCCGCCAGTTAAACAGAAGTTACGCCGAACTCGCCCAGACATGGCTATGAAAATCAAGGAAGAGGTACAAAAGCAATGGGACGCCGGGTTCCTTGTTGTGACTAGCTATCCGCCGTGGGTTGCTAACATAGTACCTGTGCCTAAGAAAGATGGCAAAGTAAGAATGTGTGTTGACTACCGGGATCTGAACAGAGCCAGCCCGAAAGATGACTTCCCATTACCTCACATTGATGTATTGGTGGATAACACGGCTCAGTTCTCGGTATTCTCCTTCATGGATGGATTTTCAGGATATAATCAGATCAAGATGTCACCTGAAGACATGGAGAAGACAACATTCATTACACCTTGGGGCACGTTCTGTTACAAAGTGATGCCATTCGGACTGAAGAATGCTGGTGCAACATATCAACGGGCTATGGTGACATTGTTCCACGATATGATCCACAAAGAAATAGAATGTTACGTGGATGATATGATCGCCAAGTCCCTTACAGAGGAAGATCACCTGGTAAATCTGCTCAAGTTATTCAAGCGTCTGAGGAAGTACCAATTGAAGCTGAACCCCAACAAATGCACATTCGGGGTGCGATCCGGTAAGCTGCTGGGCTTTATTGTAAGCGAGAAAGGGATTGAAGTTGACCCTGATAAAGTCAAAGCTATTCAAGAAATGCCTGCGCCGAAAACTGAGAAAGAAGTTCGAGGGTTCTTAGGTCGATTGAACTACATTTCAAGGTTCATATCTCACCTCACAGCAACCTGTGAACCCTTGTTCAAGCTGCTAAGAAAGGAACAAACGGTCAGGTGGAATGAAGATTGCCAGAAGGCTTTTGACAAGATCAAAGAATATCTGCAAGAACCTCCAATCCTTATGCCGCCAGTTGAAGGAAGACCTCTGATCATGTACTTGACAGTATTAGAAGAGTCGATGGGGTGTGTGCTGGGCCAGCATGACGAGTCTGGTCGAAAAGAGTATGCAATATACTACCTAAGCAAAAAGTTTACCGACTGTGAACAGCGTTATTCACTGCTCGAGAAAACTTGCTGTGCTTTAGCGTGGGCTGCTCGCCGACTAAGACAGTATATGTTGACCCACACTACCTTATTAATCTCAAAAATGGATCCAGTTAAGTACATTTTCTAGAAGCCAGCTCTTACCGGACGGGTTGCAAGATGGCAGATGATTCTCACAGAATACGACATACAGTACACATCTCAGAAAGCCATCAAAGGCAGTGTACTATCTGAATATCTTGCTGAGCAACCCATTGATGACTACCAGCCTATGAGATTTGACTTCCCTGATGAAGACATCATGTTCATTAAAGCAAAAGATCATGAGGAGCCTATTCACACTAAAGGGCCTGACCCGGAAGAAGAATGGACTATGATGTTTGATGGGGCTGTTAACATGAATGGCCGTGGTGTTGGTGCAGTACTCATTACACCTAAAGGAGTTCACATGCCTTTCTCGGCAAAACTCACTTTCAACTGCACTAACAACGAAGCTGAATACGAAGCTTGCATTATGGGTCTTGAGGAAGCCATTGACCTCAGGATCAAGACATTGACCGTATTCGGAGATTCAGCTTTGGTAGTCAATCAAACCAACGGGAAATGGTACACCCACCAAGATCATCTGATACCTTACAGGGATTATACAAGGAGGTTACTGACTTTCTTCACAACAGTCAAGCTTGAGTATATCCCTCGCGACGAGAATCAGTTTGCAGATGCTCTTGCTACCATTTCATCCATGATCAAAGTTCAAGCTGCTAACTTTGTACCCCAGATTTCAGTGTCTAAACTTGATAGACCAGCATATGTATTTGCAGCAGATGTTGTAAAAGATGATAAGCCTTGGTTCCACGACATTAAGTGCTTCTTGGAGGATCAGACATACCCACCTGGGGCATCTTCCAATGATAGGAAGACTTTGAGAAGGCTTGCTGGTAGTTTCTTCCTGAATGCTGATGGGTCTTTATACAAGAGGAACTTTGACATGGTACTCCTCAGATGTGTTGACAGGACGGAAGCAGACTTGCTGATGCATGAAGTGCACGAAGGATCTTTTGGTACCCATGCGGGAGGGCATGCCATGGCTAAGAAATTGCTAAGATCAGGCTATTACTGGATCACAATGGATGCAGACTGTTGTGCTTACGCCAGAAAATGTCATAAATGCCAGATTTATGCAAACAAGGTGCATGTGCCTCCCAATCCTTTGAACATCATGTCTTCACCTTGGCCCTTTGCTATGTGGGGTATTGATATGATTGGCAAGATTGAGCCGACTGCTTCAAATGGTCACAGATTTATCCTGGTCGCCATTGACTATTTTACCAAGTGGGTTGAAGCAGCCTCATATGCAAATGTTACAAGACAAGTGGTAGCCCGATTCCTGAAGAGAGACATCATCTGTCGGTATGGAGTGCCCGAGCGAATCATTACTGATAATGGTTCCAATTTAAACAACAAAATGATGGCAGAACTGTGCCGGGACTTCAAGATCCAACATCACAATTCTTCTCCTTACAGGCCAAAGATGAACGGTGCTGTTGAGGCAGCAAATAAGAATATCAAGAAGATTGTGCAGAAGATGGTAATCACATACAAAGACTGGCATGAAATGCTACCATTTGCCTTGCATGGGTATCGCACATCAATCAGAACGTCCACTGGGGCAACACCGTATCAGCTTGTGTATGGTATGGAAGCGGTCCTACCTGTTGAAGTTGAACTACCCTCGTTACGGGTATTGATGGATGTTAAACTGAGTGAAGCAGAATGGGTTCGGGCCCGATACGAACAACTGAGTCTGATCGAAGAGAAAAGATTGGCTGCAATCTGTCATGGGCAGTTATATCAGAAAAGAATGAAGAAAGCCTTCGATCAGAAAGTCAGGCACCGAGAGTACCAAGTAGGAGATCTTGTGCTGAAAAGAATCCTCCCTCCTCATACAGACCACAGGGGCAAATGGACTCCAAATTATGAAGGACCATTTGTTGTAAAGAAAGTTTTCTCTGGTGGAGCACTGATGCTCAGCACCATGGATGGTGAAGATTGCCCCTCCCCTGTGAATTCAGATGCAGTTAAAAAATACTTCGCATAAAATGACCCGCTGGACATAAAAACAGAATGTAAGTCCAGGCAAAAATAGGGCATCCCGGCGAGTCAAAAACAGAATAAAAGACTCGGGCAAAAATAAGGGAAATAAATGAAAAATGTACACCCGCTGAGTTGAAAAGCCGCATTGGACAGCTCAGGAAAAAATGGGTATCCCGATGGGTTGAAAACCCGAAAGGGCGATCCATGCAAAATAAGGGAATGAGCGAACAACTGCATTCTGAGTTCGTCTGTATCACCTACAACTTGGTAAGCTTCCAAGGGATCAAGCTTCAATCAGAATCAACTCTCTCCAGAAAGCAAGACGAGAAGAACGTCATTGTCATACGAGTCATAGCAGGAGAGGAAGCTCCTCAAAGCGTCGTCAACACCGCCAGCACTTTATTTCTCAATTTGTAACAATCTCCTCATTTCAGGAGATGTGTTTCTTTGACTGTATCTTGCCAATTCAAGGCACAGGAATTAATAAAATCAGATTTTCGGTCATGTTTCGTTTTTACATTTATGTTTTGCAAAGAGTCGTCTGATATCTCTAAAAAAACAATTGCATAAGTACAGATGCCTTTCTCTAAAAATGAAAACACATGCTTACAGGGAATGTGATTATTCTCGAAAGTACTTGACTCCTATGACGGAATCCAGTGAGGGATACCTCGGGACCTTTTGTACGTTCCATTATCTTTGCAGGATTGCAGGTATCCAGAACGCAACCTGGAGCATGCAGGTTACGTCTCAGCAAGTAGGCGAATCATTATCAACTTGGTCTATCTTCCACATGGCACTAGAAGGTGCCCATTTCCCCAGCTGAGTTGCTTCTTGCTGCTCTCCCCAGCTGAGTTGCTCCCCCATTGCTTCCCCCAGCAAAGCTGCCAAATCAGCAAACAGGCTTAACACTCAGGATGTTATATCCCCAGCTGAGTTGCCTCTCACTTCCCCAGCTGAGTTGCCTCTCACTTCCCCAGCCGGGTTGCCATTCTTCCTCAACAGAATACAGAAATCAGGGAATCATCTCCCCACAGAGCTTCAGCCTCTATTCAGAAGAGCGGCGCATGAAGGATCACAACAGAGTACAGGAAGCTTCTACAAACCCCAGCTGGGTCACATATTATAAGGATATGTCAATCAGTGACATATATCCCCAAGCAGATACCTCATTAGATCTACCAGTGATCTCATACCCAGCTGGGATGTCCATTTCAAGCAGATCGACCCGAGATCTTCGCAGCAATGGGATCCGAATCCCGGATCTGTGCCTCTTTGCATAATCATGGCATCCGCATCATACTATCCCCCAGAGCGTAGCAGTCCGTCTAATACGGAGCATTACGGCAAAAATCAAATACATAGCATAATCATAAGTCATGTTGTGAATTAAACGCTTGTGAATACAGATTACTTTCCCCCAAAATCCCCATCAGAATCCCAGCAAAAGCAGTTGCCTCATATTCACAAACACCCGTATATACACCTTTTGGCACCCGTCCGTGTCATCTTTCCCCACAGGTCGCCTGAATACACTCTACAAACAAAATCACCCGTACTACAGACACGCCCTGACACCCGTCCGTGTCATATCCCAGCAGAAAGCCAAAGACATCCTCTTTGCACTCACATATACCTATATACACCCTTTTTGACACCCGTCCGTGTCATATCCCCAGCGCAGTCGCCTAGATACTTGTTAATATTATACTTTTCTCTCTTGACACTCGTCCGTGTCATTCTCCCCAGCAGATAAACACTCATCTATACAATACAATGCTCACCACTCATGGTACGCTTATACAGATACTCGTCCGTATCTTGTATACATCACCACTCATATCCCCACAGATCCGACAGTAGTCCATGTTCTTTGTTAACCAGTTGGTACTCGTCCGTACCATCATCTCAGAACATTGTGTCTAGTGTTTGTTTCTACATGATACTCGTCCGTATCATAGTCCTAAGGATGCTCGTCCGCATCTTTAATCCATACACCGTGTCAAACACCTTTGTCTTCTTGAATATAGATACTCGTCCGTGTCTATTACTCCCCAGAAGAATCCTTTCAGATGCAACACTTGTCCGTGTTCTTAGTTAACCAGTTGATACTCGTCTGTATCATCATCTCTGAGCATGTGTCAGTTTGTTTCTACATGATACTCGTCCGTATCATAGTCTTAAGGATGCTCGTCCGCATCTTTAATCTATACACAATACCAAACACTTATACCTTTTGTTTCTTGGGTGTGAACGCTCGTCCGTGTTTACATTATCCCCAGTAGATCACCAACAAATTTTTCTTTTCTATCTAACACTCGTCCTGTGTTATGATACCTTTGAGAGCAGCCGTACCCTGCTGAGTGGTCGTCCTCCACTTCTTGATGGTCGTCCTCCATCATGCTCATCCGATGGCCGTCCCCATCGTTGTTTTTAGCAGCCGTCCCCTGCTAGGTGGTCGTCCTCCACCTTTTGATGATCGTCCTTCATCACTTTATCCAATGGCCGTCCCCATTGTTGATTTTGGTTATCTAACACTCGTCCTGTGTTATGATAAACCTCGAGAGCAGCCGTCCCCTGCTGAGTGGTCGTCCTCCACTTCTTGATGGTCGTCCTCCATCTTGCTCGTCCGATGGCCGTCCCCATCGTTGACCTTTTCTATCCGATGGCCGTCCCCATCGTTGATATTTTCGGCAGCCGTACCCTGCCAGGTGGTCGTCCTCCACCTTTGATGGCCGTCCCCATCATTTTTTATACCCAACAGAGCAGCCGTCCCCTGCTAGGTGATCGTCCTTCACCTTTGATGGCCGTACCCCATCATCTGTTTATTTCATTCATTCTTTAAC
Source organism: Lathyrus aphaca (assembly GCA_963966055.1). Lineage (NCBI taxonomy): Eukaryota > Viridiplantae > Streptophyta > Magnoliopsida > Fabales > Fabaceae > Lathyrus > Lathyrus aphaca. The sequence goes on from OZ014522.1 coordinate 486,461,665, forward strand.
CCGATGGCCGTCCCCGTCGTGGTCCCTTTTCCTTTTTAGCCCGATGGCCGTCCCCATCGTTGGTTACTTTACCTTTATGAACTTGATGGCCGTCCCCGTCATGTTTCATTAATCCTCAAAATTTTGCAGTTTTATAGTGATGGCCGTCCCCATCATGATTTTATTATCCCCAGCATGTCGGCCGTCCCCGTCATTGCTTTATTTTCATACACTTTCCCCAGCTAGTCGGCCGTCCCCGTCTTAGCTTTACCTTTTATCCCCAGCATGTCGGCCGTCCCCGTCATTGCTTTATACACTTTACCAGCATGTCGGCCGTCCCCGTCATCGCTTTGCTTCTCATACCACCTTACCCAGCAGTCGTCCTCTGCTCGACGATCGTCCTCCGTCGCCCATACTTTACAATATACTTTATTTTGCTTTTACAATCTATATCCCTTTTCTTCTTCATTCTGTGAGTGCAAATTTTGGACTGTCTTTGGTATTCAACCACAAGTTATCTTGTTTGCCTGTCAAGCCGTCGCTTACAACCTGCACAGCTAACTCATGTTTGAATAGGGGCAGCTGTAAACACCCCAAATTTGCCCTCACCCATTCACACCATGGCTTATGGTCATCTCATATGCATAAACACAATCATATCATCTCACATTTCATTTTTGATTCACTGGATAGTTTCTAAGGCATCTGCACCTAGGGTTTGTGATCTGAGCAACCTCAAAGCTTCTTGAGCCATTCCAAAGGCCACCAATCAACTCAAAGGGGTCCATGTGTGTTCTTACATCATATTCCATCTCCTCAAAGTCAAAAATGCAGAGGAATCACAAGAACTAGGGTTTGAGTGGATGCAGAGCCAGGTTGAACTGCACAGTTGACTGAAAATTAGGGTTTTTGTTTCAGAGGCCATAACTCCAAGTTTTTTGGTCATTCTTGTCTCCATTGATCTCTATATGGTATAGGGAGTATGCATATCAATTTTCATGAAGAAATTCCATGGGGAAGTCATCTGATCAAGAGTTGACTTTTCAAACAAGTCGGTGTAAAATCAGGGCATCTGAGGCCCCCAATGACCCAACCAATGGGTGATCTTCATCATTTTGAGTGTATATGATCTTTATTTGATCATGGAAGAAGGTTGAAGTTCATGAAAATCAAGAATTTAGGGTTTTTGCAAATGTTGACTTTTTTGGGCATAGTTGACTTTTCAAGAATGCCTCATTTTAGGTCAATTTTCAAGCTTTGATTCATGATCCAAAAAGGCTTCAAATGGAAAAACTTTGGTCATGAAAGTTGTAGATCTCATCTTTCCCTTTTCAAAAAGTACAAGAACATGATCAAACTCTTCTTGGATCAAAAGTTATGGCAATGCAAAGTTGGCAAAAATCATTGTTTTTCAAGTTAGGCACCAAAGGGAAACTTTGCAAAAACTTGAACTAATGCATATTGTGACCTCTAATCCACTCCAAACCAGCATGTAAGCATTCTCTAAGTCCTAAAAATCAGATTTGAACCAAGTTTGCCTATGGTTTCATGTTTGGTTATGCAAAAGATCACATGTGAAACATAAGCTAACCAAGTTGCAAAAACTCATGATCACCTCTCACCAACTTGATGCATTGGCTGCTGAGCTTTGCTAAGCCTCTCTCCCTCACCTTTGCTGCGCCAGCCATGCCTTGTACTTGCCTAGACCTTGCCCATGCCCTATCTTACACAAAGTTGACCTTTTATGCAAAAGCAAACTTACCTATCATAGCAGGCCATGTCACATCACAAAACCAATCAGATTTGTTTATGTGTACAACTTGCAAGCTAAACATATCACAGGCCAAGACTGAAACACACACATTCATCACATTGACAAAAACACTCCCAACTGCATAAGCTTTCGAATTCCTTCACACAGCAAGCAAACACTAAAACTCTCTTCACCATTCATCTCACCTCACTTCATAGACAAGAAACCATCCAAAGCACAAGCCTGAAACAGCCTGAAAACTCCATTACCATTCTTCACTCTCATTCTGCAGATTCATTCGAATCTCCTTCCATAAGCCACAAACAACCAAACAAACCTTGCAAAGCTTCTCTACACATCCTCTGGACCTCAAACCATCATCCACCATGGCCTGAATCCTCCAGAATCACCATAGCCATTGTTGACTAAGCTTGAAGCAGGAGCTTTCGAAACTCACTATCCAGCCAACTTAAACTCACTTTGAGCATTCAAGCATCTTTGGGGGATCAAGTGGAGCAGCTTACATCAAAGGAAGTGGCCAGAAAGTTCTTAAACTGAAAGTTTCAAATCTCAGGTAGCTCGAAAATAATTTTTCCAGAAATCATTTTTATTGTTACAAACCTGTTCTTTGTGTTGTCCTGATCATCCTGGTGCCATTAGTTTTTGAAATGGTTGTGTTTTGAGCATTTAATTGAACTCTGAAGCTTGCGTGACCTAAAACTTTTTCTCTTCGATTCAGTTGATTTAGAGAAAATAAATTTGTTTTAGGTTAGGGGTTTGGTTCGTGAGGATGAGAGGAGCATTTCCCTGGTCTTAGATTTCATTTTTGTTACGTTTTTAGGAAGTTTGAAATTTTCAGGTGAGCTTCTGGCCGGAGAAGACGACCGGAAGTCTTCTTCGGCCACCTGAAAGTCATTTGTGCCCTAATCACACAATTAATGCTAGTTTGAATTTTGGCCGTAGATAGCCTTTGACTCGTTGACTTCCCTCCAGTTTCGATGGCCCAGATGCGTTTGATTAGCCCTAATCATTTTCATTTAGTTAATTAATTCGTAATTAAACTAATTTAATCAGAGCCAACCTGGACCCTTAGATCACGCGCCAGTCAACAGATTTGAATCCTGGGCTCATCTCAGCCATTCGTTCCTTTGACTTTTTAATTTATTCATTTTAATTCATTTCTTTTTCATTTGTTTTGTACAATTAATTTAAAATAGTAAAAAATTCATAAAAATTATGAAACTTTTTCTTAAGAGTTTCAATAATTTTTATGACACAAAAATATTTTTATTTTATTTTTTATCATTAAAAAAGTATTTTTAAATATTTAAAAGAATATTTTTAATTGATTAATGGGAATTAATTAATTAAAAATACTTTTAGGTATTTAAAAATTACAAAAAAATTCATGAAATGTTCTAAGACATTTAGAAACATTGTCCAACCTTCAAACCAAATCTCTTTTTTGATCTTGATGCATTTTAAGAATTTTTCATTGAATTAAATCATATTTTGTGCATTATTTTGATCATAAGTTCAAAAATTCATTTCTGTCAATTGGTGAAGGTTGAGACATTGATTCTTCTTGCATTGTTTTGTGTTTAGCATGTAGTTTCAAAGATAAAAAGGCCATGATTTGTTCTTGCATTTTCAAATTGTTTGGTATTTGTTTTGTTGAGAACCCCTAAAAACCCTAATAACTTAGAAAAATCATAACTTGAGTTTGGTTGAGAGTTGAGAGCTCCCCTTTGGGCAGTGGTTTGTTATAGGTCTAGGGTTTCTTTGGATGCCATTTTCCATTTTTACTTTAGGGTTTTGTTTCTGTTTTTGGTTTGTGTTTGATGTTTGATCCATAAACCCTAATTTGGGCTTTCATTTGCATCCCTCTTGCATTTTCTTGCATAACATGGTTTGTCTTTGCATTTTGTGCATGCTTATGATTCATTTGACATCTTAAGACATATAGAAAGCATCTTTGATCATTGCATCCCATGTTTGCCATGTCATTTGTCTTGTATGCTTCATAACTTTCCATGCTTGTTCATGCTCTTTAGCCTGCATCATTTGCATTCATAATCTTGTATGAGCATCTCCATGTCTTGCCTCATGTTTGCAGCACCTCATAACATCATAATCATCATCAACATGCTTCTGGTTTTGCTTAGCATCATATCATTTCATCTCATCTTGCATTGCATTGCATTTTCTTTCTAACATTGCAGGTGGTAAGTAAACTTGAGAAGTGGATTTGCCTTCACTTCTCATACCTTTTCCTTTCATCTCTCTTGCATCCATTGCTGCATTCTTATTTGTGTTTGAGTTTGAGCTTGCTCATTCTTCTCCTCCCCACTTTCTTTCTTCAAGTGACTTGACTTCTTGAATGAAGCAAGTCACTTTGCTTCTCTTGATCCTGTTCTTCTGCTTCCTGGTGGCTCCTCTGAAGATTGTTCTTGAAAACCTCACAAACCTTAGGACCAACCAAGCATGACAATGAATTAGGGTTTTGATTAGTCCCCCCCATAGTTTTTACCTTTGTGTCTCTCCTTGAGTCTTCTCTTCTCATCTCATAATCAGAGACTAAACCCTAAAGGCTTTAAAACTTTGTGATTAGGGTTATGCCTGCATCCTTCTCTTAGGATGGAGTGTATAACTTTAATCCTAAGTGTTAAACCCTTAAGGTGTTTAAATCTCTTAATCAATTCATCTAATAAATATCAAGACATCACACTTGTAACTTGGGCCTTGCATTAGGGTTCTAATTCTTCCTTAATTGGTTAAGAAGGACTAACCCTAGTGTTAATGGACAAGTCCCCCTCAAGTTGTCTTACAAACCATAAAAAACACTTCATCATCATACCATTAAATAAAATCCACCTAATCAAAGGCTTGTTTTGTCATGGGTTTAATCCCTAATCATGGATTAAGTTGAGGAGTTTTTCTCAACTTAAACATTCTCATCTATTATCCTTCTTTTAGGATGGTGTAATGAGTCTGTTTAATCCTTGATTATGGCTTAACCTCATTACTCAACACTAAACCAAAATCACAAAAACATCTAAATAATCACAAGTAGGTTAATGATCTTAATCCTACACCAAAGGTGATTAAGTGTGAGAATCTGACTTCACACTTAAGGTACTCTCATTACCCCTGATCAGAGGGAAGATGTGATGAGTTTACTAACCCATTGGTTTAGACTTAAGCTCATTATCCTATGACAAACTTCAAAAAAGCAATAAAAGACTGAAAACTCAAAAACAAGCAATAATCGTCTCCTTCGGGATTCTTTTCTCATCATCCTCACTCACAATCGAGAACTTGCTTCTTCCGTCTAATGCAAGACAGTTCGCACCTGAGCCAGACAGGTCACACACTTGAGCATAGGCAAGCAAGCAGTTCACAAGTCAATTCCTTTCAGTCTCTTTGGGTCGAACTACGGTGTTCTGACTTCCTCATTGCACGAGAGGATACGTAGGCATAACTTAACGGTTATCGAACAAAAGTCTCTGTATATTCCCCCTCCTTTCAGTTTCATTCTCTTAGGCCTCATGATCTTGAGCATACTCTTTTCCTTACACTGACACATCATTTATACACATCACATTTCTTTACACTGACACCTGTACATATTGTCTTCCAGCTCTTTTACACACAGATTGCACTGACACTACCCCTTTAAAACACAAATCTTTTAAGCGTGGATCCCGTCGAGTACGGAGGACAATCTGGGTGCTAATACCTTCCCAGGTTGTAACCAACCCCCTTTCTCAGTCTCTCTGGTTCGCAAACCGTCTTATCCATCTTTTTCTAGGCCTATGCAGCATTGCCTTTCCTCCGGGATAAAAATGCCTAGCTGGCGACTCTATTCATTCTCCAGTGAGTTCACGGCTGTGTGTTCTCACTGTTCCCTTCGCCGACCGTTCGCGTCTGTACCTTCATCTGACCCGGTGTCACTTGTCGGGAGCGACACCGAGGTATCCTTTACTGGATTCCGTCATAGGAGATAAGTACTTTCGAGAGTAAGTATATTCCCTGTAAGCATGTGCTTTTATTTTTAGAGAAAGGCATCTGTACTTATGCAATTGTATTTTCAGAGATATCAGACAATTCTTTGCAAAATGTAAAAAACGAAACATGACTGAAAATCTGATTTTATTAATTCACGTGCCCTGAATTGGCAAGATACAGTCAAAGAAACATATCTCCTGAAATGAGGAGATTGTTACAAATTGAGAAACAAAGTGCTGGCGGTGTTGGCGACGCTTTCAAGGAGCTTCCTCTTCTGCTATGACTCGTATGACAATGACGTTCTTCTCGTCTTGCTTTCTGGAGAGAGTTGATTCTGACTGAAACTTGATCCTTTGGAGCTTACCAAGTTGTAGGTGATACAGACGAATTCAGAATACAGTTGTTCGCTTATTCCCTTATTTTGCATGGATCGCCCTTTCGGGTTTTCAATCCATCGGGATACCCATTTTTGCCTGAGTTGTCCAATGCGGCTTTTCAACTCAGCGGGTGTACATCTTTGTTTATTTCCCTTATTTTTGCCCGAGTCTTTTATTCTGTTTTTGACTCGCCGGGATGCCCTATTTTTGCCTGGACTTACATTCTGTTTTTGTGTCCAGCGGGTCATTTTTTATGCGAAGTATTTTTTAACTGCATCTGAATTCACAGGGGACGGGAAATCTTCACCATCCATGGTGCTGAGCATCAGTGCTCCACCAGAGAAAACTTTCTTTACAACGAATGGTCCTTCATAATTGGGAGTCCATTTGCCCCTGTGGTCTGTATGAGGAGGGAGGATTCTTTTCAGCACAAGATCCCCTACTTGGTACTCTCGGTGCCTGACTTTCTGATCGAAGGCCCTCTTCATTCTCTTCTGATATAACTGCCCATGGCAGATTGCAGCCAATCTCTTCTCTTCGATCAGACTCAGTTGTTCGTATCGGGCCCGAACCCATTCTGCTTCACTCAGTTTAACATCCATTAATACCCGTAACGAGGGTAGTTCAACTTCAACAGGTAGGACTGCTTCCATACCATATACAAGCTGATACGGTGTTGCCCCAGTGGACGTTCTGATTGATGTACGGTACCCATGCAAGGCAAACGGTAGCATTTCATGCCAGTCTTTGTAGGTGACTACCATCTTCTGCACAATCTTCTTGATATTCTTATTTGCTGCCTCAACAGCGCCGTTCATCTTTGGCCTGTAAGGAGAAGAATTGTGATGTTGGATTTTGAAGTCCCGGCACAGCTCTGCCATCATTTTGTTGTTCAAGTTGGAACCATTATCAGTAATGATCCGCTCGGGAACTCCATATCGACAGATGATATCTCTTTTCAGAAATCTGGCTACCACTTGTCTTGTAACGTTTGCATATGAGGCTGCTTCAACCCACTTGGTGAAATAGTCAATGGCGACCAGGATGAATCTGTGGCCATTTGAAGCAGTTGGCTCAATCTTGCCGATCATATCAATACCCCACATGGCGAAGGGCCAAGGTGAAGACATGATGTTCAAAGGATTAGGAGGCACATGCACCTTATCTGCGTAGATCTGGCATTTGTGGCATTTTCTGGCGTAGGCACAACAGTCTGCATCCATTGTGATCCAGTAATATCCTGATCTTAATAGCTTTTTAGCCATGGCATGCCCTCCTGCATGGGTACCAAAGGATCCTTCGTGCACTTCGTGCATCAACAAGTCTGCTTCCGTCTTGTCAACACATCTGAGGAGTACCATATCAAAGTTCCTTTTGTATAAAGACCCATCAGTGTTTAGAAAGAAACTTCCAGCAAGCCTTCTCAAAGTCTTCTTATCATTGGAAGATGCCCCAGGTGGGTATGTCTGATCCTCCAAGAAGCACTTAATGTCATGGAACCAAGGCTTATCATCCTTGACAACTTCCGCTGCAAATACATATGCTGGTCTATCGAGTCTTGATACTGAAATCTGAGGTACAAAGTTAGCAGCTTGAACTTTGATCATAGATGAAATGGTAGCAAGAGCATCTGCAAACTGATTCTCGTCCCGAGGGATATACTCAAGCTTGACTGTTGTAAAGAAAGTCAACAACCTCCTTGTATAATCCCTGTAAGGTATCAGATGATCTTGGTGGGTGTACCATTTCCCGTTGGTTTGATTGACTACCAAAGCTGAATCTCCGAATACAGTCAAAGTTTTGATCCTGAGGTCAATGGCTTCCTCAAGACCCATAATGCAAGCTTCGTATTCAGCTTCGTTGTTAGTGCAGTTGAAAGTGAGTTTGGCCGAGAAAGGCATGTGAACTCCTTTTGGTGTTATGAGTACTGCACCAACACCACGACCATTCATGTTAACAGCCCCGTCAAACATCATAGTCCATTCTTCTTCCGGGTCGGGCCCTTCAGTGTGAATAGGCTCTTCATGATCTTTTGCTTTAATGAACATGATGTCTTCATCAGGGAAGTCAAACCTCATAGGCTGGTAGTCATCAATGGGTTGCTCAGCAAGATATTCAGATAGTACACTGCCCTTGATGGCTTTCTGAGAGGTGTACTGTATGTCGTATTCTGTAAGGATCATTTGCCATCTTGCAACCCGTCCGGTAAGAGCTGGCTTCTCGAAAATGTACTTGACTGGGTCCATCTTTGAGATCAATAAAGTAGTGTGGGTCAACATATACTGTCTCAGTCGGCGAGCAGCCCACGCTAAAGCACAGCAAGTTTTCTCGAGCAGTGAATAACGTTGTTCACAGTCGGTAAACTTTTTGCTTAGGTAGTATATTGCATACTCTTTTCGACCAGACTCGTCATGCTGGCCCAGCACACACCCCATTGACTCTTCTAATACTGTCAAGTACATAATCAGAGGTCTTCCTTCAACTGGCGGCATAAGGATTGGAGGTTCTTGTAAGTACTCCTTGATCTTGTCAAAAGCCTTCTGGCAGTCTTCATTCCACCTGACCGTTTGTTCCTTTCTTAACAGCTTGAACAAGGGTTCACAGGTTGCCGTAAGGTGAGATATGAACCGTGAAATGTAGTTCAATCGACCTAAGAACCCTTGAACTTCTTTCTCAGTTTTCGGTGCAGGCATCTCTTGAATAGCCTTGACTTTATCAGGGTCAACTTCAATCCCTTTCTCGCTTACAATAAATCCCAGCAACTTACCGGATCGCACCCCGAATGTGCATTTGTTGGGGTTCAACTTCAATTGGTACTTCCTCAGGCGCTTGAACAACTTCAGCAGATTTACCAGGTGTTCTTCCTCTGTAAGGGACTTGGCGATCATATCATCCACATAACATTCTATTTCCTTATGGATCATATCGTGAAACAATGTCACCATAGCCCGTTGATATGTTGCACCAGCATTCTTCAGTCCGAATGGCATCACTTTGTAACAGAACGTGCCCCAAGGTGTGATGAATGTAGTCTTCTCCATGTCTTCAGGTGACATCTTGATCTGATTATATCCTGAAAATCCATCCATGAAGGAGAATACCGAGAATTGAGCCGTGTTATCAACCAATACGTCAATGTGAGGTAATGGGAAGTCATCTTTCGGGCTGGCTCTGTTCAGATCCCGATAGTCCACACACATTCTTACTTTGCCATCTTTCTTAGGCACAGGTACTATGTTAGCAACCCACGGCGGATAGCTAGTCACAGCAAGGAACCCGGCGTCCCATTGCTTTTGTACCTCTTCTTTGATTTTCATAGCCATGTCTGGGCGAGTTCGGCGCAACTTCTGTTTGACCGGTGGGCATTCCTCCCTTAGAGGCAGCTTGTGCACAACAATATCGGTATCCAACCCTGGCATATCTTGGTAGGACCAAGCAAACACATCAACATACTCTTGAAGCAGATCTATCAGTTGTCTCTTCACTGAGTCTTGCAGGCAGGCCCCGATTTTAACTTCTTTCACGTCTTCGTCTGTACCAAGATTAATCACTTCAATCTCCTCCTGGTGAGGAGTAATAACCTTTTCCTCTTGTCTCAACAACCTGGCTAGCTCTTCAGGAAGCTCATATTCTTCATCAACCCCTTCATCAGCTTGATTGATCGGATTGTCAAAGTCATACGATGTCATAGCCGTGCTGTTGTCGGTGCTGTCAGGAAGGCACTCTCTGCAAGGGTTAAGTTCGTTCATTTTAGTGATTGATTTTAATCTTGCTTTAGAAAAAAGTGAAATGAAGTTATCATTTTGAAAACACCGCCATTTATTTTTGTACAAAAAGAAAAAATGGAAAAACAGTGAGCAGGAAAGAAAAAAGACTCGTTTGCAAAAAGATTGTCTGATATTTCATTAATTTAATCTTGTTTGCACAAAAGTACAGATGGCCCTGATTACAAAATGAGTCTTGTCATCTTGGGCAAGATGCAAGACTTGGATGCATGCTATGAAAATACAGGAAATAATAATTACTCTGCATGAGTAACTCTTATAATTTCCTGGGAAGACCAGTTCGAGACACTGCTCCCCGGGACCTTTGGACGAATCCAATTCTCCAGATTGCGCTCCTCTTCCAGCTCGTCTTCCAGACAGTTGATAGCATCAGGGGTAAGCATTCCCCCACTGACAAAACCAGGCTCTGCAGCAGCCTTCGCTTGATGTTGAGTTGGTCTGTAACCCAACCCAAATTTGTCCTTCTTCTCCTCCACAGCTAAGACCTTGCCCCAGCCTAGGGCAGTTCCTTCCTCAACAACCTTCCGGGCTTGTTGGTAAGATGACATGGAGATACCTGACACAGCAGATGCTTCATTGACATTCAAGGCTTCAAAACCTTGGCTCATTGTTTCATGGATCTCTCCATCCATCTCAATGTATTTATAAGTAGCCAGATGGCTAACGAATATATCCTCTTCCCCACAGATTGTGACAACTTGACCTTCCCACTCAAATTTTAACTTTTGGTGAAGGGTAGACGTTATTGCGCCGGCGGCGTGGATCCAGGGTCTACCCAACAAACAGCTGTAGGCGGGCTGAATGTCCATCACATAAAAGATAGTTTTAAAGGTCTGCGGGCCAATTGTCACGGGCAGCTCAATCTCTCCCAGAACCGATCTCTTCGAACCATCAAAGGCTCGCACCACCAGGTTGCTGGGTTTCAATGCCAGTCCATCATATTCTAACTTCACCAGAGCCTTCTTTGGTAAGACATTCAGGGAAGTACCTGTGTCCACCAGCACATGAGAAAGGACAGCTCCTTTGCATTCCATGGTTATGTGCAAGGCTTTGTTGTGGTTGCGGCCATCCACTGTCAGGTCAGAATTGGTAAACCCTAGCCCATTGCTAGCAGTAACATTTCCAACCACGGTTTCCAATTGGTTGACAGTAATCTCCTCGGGCACGTAAGCTGCGTGCAGGACTTTAAGTAGTGCATTTCGATGGGCTTCGGAGCACATAAGCAGTGAGAGGATAGAGATTTTGGATGGCGTCTGGTGAAGCTGATCCACAACTTTATAATCACTCTTTTTGATGATTCGCATAAACTCATCAACTTCCTGATCGAACGGAGTCTTCAGGGCTTCTTTGGCAGCTGGATCTTCCTGCACCGGGCCTTTTCCCTTTGCCTTGGCAGCAGCTTCTGCTTCGGCAGTAGGTCTTTGAACTGGTGGAGCGAAGAGACGTCCGCTTCGGGTGAAGCCTCCGCCTCCCCCCACATTATCTATTTGCGGTGCAGGTGTTGATGTTTCAAGAGCGATTCTTTTCCCTTCACAGTACACGTCAGAGCCATAGTGCCAAGGGATGGCCCTGCTGCTTTCATATGGTACTGGTCCAGGCACCGTGACAGTGACTGGACTGATTGCTGCTGCTGAAGGGACTGTTATTGTTTGTGGATCATAAAAGATTGTAACTGGTGCTCTGGCGGGAGCAGCACCTTCTGAATGGTAGGCGGAATTATTTTCAGGATCGTAGAATATGGTAACAGTAGAGACATCTTCATGATTGATTGCTGGTGTTGTAGGAGGTACTGTTGGAAGGACTGATGTTGTTGTTGCTGGAGATTCGAAATGGAATGAAGCTGAAGTTGTAGCAGGAGAAACTGTTGAAGTCTGATCATTTGGAAGGACAGGTGAAGTACTAGTTGATGTTGCTGATGAACTGTCGAGAACAATAGTTGCTGCAGTTGTAGGAGGTTCTGAAACCGTTGTTGATGAAGTTGTTGGGTTTGTCGGGAATGATGTAGTGATCTGTAGTAGGCCACTCTGAATAAGGCCGTCAATGCCATTCCTCAGGTCCTCACACCCATTCCATGAAATATTGCAATAGGGACACCCTAGTTCACACCCTGGAAATATTTGGTTTTCACGGAGTTGGGCTTTGATTTCCACCAACGGTGTCCTGATCTGATCCACACTGGTTATTAAATAAGACGGTTGGTCTTCTTCAATAGCGTTAATTCGGGGACCACCATGATTTGGCATTGGGTTTTTATTGACATTGGGCGGAGGTGCAAAATTCAGAGCCTTGGAGTCTACCAAGTCTTGTACCTTCATATGCAGAGCCCTGCATTTTTCTGTACTGTGACCAGGTGCGTTTGAATGAAAAGCACACCTAGCATTGGAGTCATAGTTTCTTGGTAGACTGTTGGGATCCGGAGGTGCCAACGTTCTTAGCTCAACCAGGTTGAGTTTCAGAAGCTGTGGCAGCAAGGCAGCATACGGCATTGGGATCGGGTCGATCACTCGGTTAGCTTGGGATGGCCTTTGTTGGAATGGCCTCTGTTGATTGTTGTTGTTGGAGTTGTTGTTGTTGTAGTTTCTTGGAGGATATTGATTCTGCTGATACTGAGGTTGTTGTTGGAAGTTTTGTTGCGGAGGTTGATAGACTGGCTGAGGGTGAGCTGGAGCAGGGATAGTGACTGCTGCTATTGACCTTTGAACATATTGGGGCCTACCCCTATTGGTGTGGATGGCATTGGTCTCGCCAGTTCTTCTTGGGCCTGCAAAAGGCTTTCTTGTACTACTGGACGAGCTGGCACCATTATCGGAGATCTTACCCATTTTTAACAGGCTTTCAATTCTCTCCCCAGCTATGACAACGTCTGCGAAGCTAGTGGAAGAGAAAGCAGCCAACCTGTCAATATACGTTCCCTGGAGAGTGTTCATAAACATGTCTGCCATTTCTCTCTCAGACATTAGTGGTTGAACGGCAGCAGCCAATTGCCTCCATCTCTGGGCATATTCTCGGAAACTTTCCCTTGACGACTGTGACATTCCCATTAGGAGAGTCCTGTTGGGTGCCATGTCTAAATTGTATTGATACTTTCTGATGAAGGCCTCTGCCAGGTCCTTCCAGCATCTCACAGTTGCCCTTGTCAAATGGGAATACCATTCCCTCGATGCTCCAGTCAAGCTGTCTTCAAAGTAGAACATCCAGAGTTTCTCATCCATTGTATAGGCCTTCAGCCTTCCCAGAAATGATTGCAAATGAGTCCGGGGGCATGAAGTCCCATTATACTTTTCGAAACAAGGAGGCTTGAACTTATGGGGGATCCTGACCCCATCTACCAAACCCATGTCCATGACGTCGAAGCCCAAAGAATTTTGAGACTCCAGTGATCTCAACTTCTCAGCTATTTCATCCAATCGCCTATCATAGGCTTCCTCTCCAGCACCCATTACTGTAAATTGGTCCTCCTGAGGATCTTCTTGAAGTACCCTGGCTGCAGTGGCTGTTCCTTGAATGTTTGCAGGAATATTAATTTCAGGATGGAGATGTGGGCCAAACACAGGGGGGTTAACATGTGGTTGCACCCTTTCATTGTTACTTGTGCCAGCAGTCCCCACATGGGGGTCATCTTGATTCCTCCCTTCTACCAAAGCCCTGAGCCTCTCCTGGCTTTGAGCTAAGTTGCTCATTACTTCCATGAACTGTGTTATCTGAGTTCTCATCTCCAACCTTTCGTTGGCCATCTGGTTCCTGACCTCCGTAAGGTCTTGCTGCATCTGATCCATTTGAATTCCCGGAAGGTTGTTTCTAGTTGGGTACCTGTGTGGCCTGTTGAGGGGAAATACCCGGCGGCGAGCAATAATTCCTGAATATCACAACAGAGGTCAGTAACAATAAACCAAAACCTACAAAACAAACAAAAGGGTTAGTATGCAATGCAGTTATGCTTATTTGCTCTCAAGGTATCCGGTTTGGCCTTCAGTTTTGACCCTTCCAGACCCTTGAAGATGATGCTGTTGAAGTTGCTTTTGATGTGAACCCAGATAGAAACCAACACAAATATATTACAAAGGTGAAATACTACAACTTGTTCATTTTACAACACAAGCCCCCCTAAGGGGTCAAAATACATCACAAAACACAAAAGTACATGGAATAGGAAAAACAACAAGCAAATGATCAAACTCCAAGGCCAAACTCATCCTCACGAACTTCCTTGAGAAGTGCTTCGGTCACAGGATCAGCCGGACGCTCCGTGAGATTCCTGATGAGAAGGTTTCTTGTTGCAACAGCTGCAGTCAACTTCTTGTTCTGACTTTGGTCTTTGGACCTCTTTACCCCTGCTCTGATCTTTAGTTCTGATACCTCCCTCTGGGCTGCTGCCAGGGCTTCTTCCATTTGCTCCATCTTGTCTTGAACTCTCTTGTCCTCCAGAGTACGAGTCTCGGTGATCCTGACCCACCGGGCTTGACTCTCTTTTAGATACAAGTCTGTCCTTGCTCTCTGGAACTGGGCTTCTTTACAAGCATTCTTCAGAATCTATTCACCAGCTTTAGACTTGTTGATATAATCTCCAGACTTCTCAATTTTAGTCAAGTGTTCCACTTTTAATTTCTCCAATCTTTCAATCTCCCTCACACCTTCACTCCTCTCCCGGAGGGTCTTCTGCAAGGCTTGGGTTAGCTTCTCATTTCTTTCCTTCAAGCTCTCAAACTCCTCCAAACTGATGGTGGCAGGGGGTGGTGCTGATGATGACTCAGGCATGTCTTCTATGGTGAAGGGCAATCCAGAGAATTGGGCCCTGGCATGGGACCACTCATGATATTATGCTGATGCCACATTATTGCACTTCCCCAGAATGGTGACTCCCTTGGTTTGAACATTATCCCAGGCCCAGGCAGCCTGCCTAACAATAGCCAAACTAATCTTGTTCTCACAGTAGAGGGTCTCAATCAGGTCCTGCGCCTTAGGAGTATGGACCAGTGCATAGCCCAATTGCCTCTTGAACAGCAGAGGGTTGTAATTGATGCTTCCCTTAACTCCTATTAAGGGCACATTGGGGAAGTGCCCACAGCTGGTGATTATATCCCTGCCCTTGGTGCTCTGAGTACACCATCTGATATCTGCTGAAGTTAGAACAGTGAGTCTCTTAGCCCAGTTACTCTGCTGATGAGGATTTAGAAATGCATCTGTCCTGGGTAGATGCCTGAGAAGCCAAGCATGGAATAATGGAGCACAACACCTCACTAGCCTTCCCCTCTGCTTCTCATTTCTCTGATGTACTGAGTAATAGAGATCACCCAGTAAAGTTGGCACTGGATTCTTCAGGATGAACAAATGGATTGCATTCTTGCTAATGAATCGAGGCTCATCTGCAAACAACACAATTCCATATACACTTAAGGCCAAAAGAGCACAAACAGCTTTCCACTCCCCCAAGGAGGCCTTCAGACTAGCTTGAGAAATTAAGAAGTCCAGATGAAAGCCATGGATCCCAGCTTTAGAGGTCATGTGTTGCTCAATCAAAACAGGTTCCAGGTGCAAAGCCTTGGCTATTTCTCCATTGCTGGGAAAGACCATTTCAGGGTTGAAAGGGATTTCCCTCTTGATAGGCAGACCAATCAATGATGAGTATTCTTCCAAAAGAGGACCCAACTGGAAGTCTTGAAAGGTGAAACATCTTAATGGGGGGTCATAAAACTGAATACAGGTATGGACCAGGCTTCTCTGAGATGGGTCCAGATCCATGACCAAGTCAAGTATCTCCCCATAGTGCTCTCTGAACAAAGGTATGTGATCTGGAGTGATCAGGGTTTGGATCCTCCTGATGTCTGATAAGTCTGGTTGGAAGAAATGATAAGTGATGTTGCTTTTCTTTGGAGCCATAAGTGCTGAGACTGAGTAGAATAAGTGCTGATGAAGATGCTGAGGAGTGGGCCACTGGCTGGCTAGTGCAAGTAACTGAAGTAAATGGCTGATAAGCTGAAGCAAGTGCTGGTGGAGATGGGTCAATACTGCAGATGGGGTCAAAACTGAAACCAGATGAAGGTGGATACCCTGAAACACAAATAAGCAAATGTTAATATGATGCAATGAGTATGTATGCAAATGAAATGCAAGGGTTTGTGACTGAGCTGGATCTGATCAAAATGCCCTGATATGGATCCATGTGTGTTCAAGAATTCCAGGTGGAGGTCTATAAATCCAGTAACCAAGGTGGGGGACTCAAATAAAGAGCCACATGTCCAGGGTTTAGAATCACAAGAACTGTCCAACATGGAGTATTCTTAACAAAATCAAAGTAACAGGGTATTCTGAGGTCAAGGTACCTGCAAACCTGTAAACAGCCCAACCCCCTCACAGGTGATGATCTAGAACAAGGATCCTCAGACTTGGATCAGTTATGAGAAGTGTAAACACTTCTAACCCGGAGGTACAGTGTTTACAATAACCATAACAATTCCTCCTCTAATTCACCTCAGTTTCTGAAGGTCAATACTAAAAGGTCATCCAGACTTAGCAGGCTTCCCAGATAGCCCTAGCATTGCAGGAAATCTGCAACACAGAGTTCTCAAGAAGAAACCCACATCTGAACCGTGTTTCATATTCCCGCACCAGACCGAAATGGAATGGGAAAGAATATGATTCACTCTAGCCTAAGTGTCACTCAGGTCCCAGGTATAGGACCTTAACTCTCAATGAAACACCCACCCACCAAAGCAAACAACAGATCCAGCCAGCAGCAATGACAGTATGATATATAAATGCAATAAAGAAAGCAGTAAAGCAACTGTACATAAAGCAATAAACAAAAGTAAATACAAGCACAAACAAGCACATAACACCCCAGTAAACACAAATCAAACAAACGCTAGGAGGAACCCACAAAAAGAACCAGAAGCCCTGGTTGCAGTATAAGGGTCCCCAGCAGAGTCGCCAAGCTGTCGCTCCCGATAAGTGGGACTGGGTCAAATAGGGTACAGACGCGAAAGGTCGGCGAAAGGGACAATGAGAACACACAGCCGTGAACTCACTGGAGATGAAAAGAGTCACCAGCTAGGCATTTTTATCCCGGAGGAAAGGCAATGCTGCATAGACCTAGAAAGAGATGAATAAGACGGTTTGCGAACCAGAGAGACTGAGAAAGGGGGTTGGTTACAACCTGGGAAGGTATTAGCACCCAGATTGTCCGCCGTACTCGACGGGATCCACGCTTAAAAGATTTTGTGTTTTAAAGGGGTAGTGTCAGTGCAATTTGTGTGTAAAATAGCTGGAAAAGATGTACAGGTGTCAGTGTAAAAGAAATGTGAAGTGTGTAAATGAAGTGTCAGTGTATGAACAGGAGTGAAATGCTCAAGATCATGAGGCTTAAGGAATGAAGCTGGAAAGAGGAGGGATATACAGAGACTTTTGTTCGATAACTGTTAAGTTATGCCTACGTATCCTCTCGTGCAATGAGGAAGTCAGAACACCGTAGTTCGACCCAAAGAGACTGAAAGGTGAATTGACTTGTGAACTGCTTACTTGCCTATGCTCAAGTGTATGATCTGTCTGGCACAGATGCAAACTGTCTTGCATTAGACGGAAGAAACAAGTTCTCGCTTGTGAGTGAAGATGATGAGAAAAGAATCCCGGAGGAGACGATTATTGTTTGTTTTTGAGTTTTCAGTCTTTTATTGCTTTTGAAAGTTTGTCATAAGTTAATGAGCTTAAGCCTAAACCAATGGATTTAGTAAACTCATCACATCCTCCCTCTGATTAGGGGTAATGAGATTACCTTAAGTGTGAAGTCAGATTCTCACACTTAATCACCTTTTGATGTAGAGTTAAGATCATTAACCTACTTGTGATTATTTAGATGTTTTTGGTATTTTTGTTTAGTGTTGAGTAATGAGATTAAGCCACAATCAGGGATTTAACAGACTCATTACACCATCCTAATAGAAGGATAATAGATGAGGGTGTTTAAGCTGAGGAAAGCTCCTCAACTTAATCCATGATTAGGGATTAAACCCATGACAAAACAAGCCTTTGATTAAGTGAATTTTATTTGATGGTATGATGATGAAGTGATTTTTATGATTTGTAAGACAACTTGAGGGGGACTTGTC
Source organism: Lathyrus aphaca (assembly GCA_963966055.1). Taxonomy (NCBI): domain Eukaryota; kingdom Viridiplantae; phylum Streptophyta; class Magnoliopsida; order Fabales; family Fabaceae; genus Lathyrus; species Lathyrus aphaca. Next base: position 486,479,669 of record OZ014522.1, read on the forward strand.
CATTAACACTAGGGTTAGTCCTTCTTAACCACTTAAGGAAGAATTAGAACCCTAATGCAAGGCCCAAGTTACAAGTGTGATGTCTTGATGATTATTAGGTGGATTAATTAAGAGATTTAAACACATTAAGGGTTTGACACTTAGGATTAAAGTTATACACTCCATCCTAAAAGAAGGATGCAGGCATAAGCTTAATCACAAAGTCTCAAAGCCTTTAGGGTTTAATCCCTGATTATGAGGTGAGAAGAGAGGACTCAAGGAGAGACACAAAGGTAAAACTATGAGGGGAGACTAATCAAAACCCTAATTCATTGTCATGCTTGGTTGTCCCTAAAGTTTGTGAGGTTTGCAAGAGAAGTCTTCAAAGGAGCCACCAGGAAGCAGATGAACAGGATCAAGAGAAGCAAAGTGACTTGCTTCATTCAAGAAGTCAAGTCACTTGAAGAAAGAAAGTGGGAAGAAGAAGAATGAGCAAGCTCAATCTCAAACACATACAAAAATGCAGCATGGATGCAAGAGAGATGAAAAGAAAAGTTATGAGAAGTGAAGGCAAATTCACTTCTCAAGTTACTTACCACCTGAAATGTTAGAAAGAAATGCAATGTAATGCAAGATGAAATGAAATGACATGATACCAAACAAAACCAGAAGCATGTTGATGATGAAAATGATGCTATGAGGTGCTGCAAACATGAGGCAAGACATGGGGATGTTCATACAAGATCATGGATGCAAATGATGCAAGTTAAGGAGCATGAACAAGCATGAAATGTTATGAAGCATACAAGACAAATGACATGGTAAATATGTAATGCAATGATCAAAGATGCTTCCTACATGTCTTAAGATGTCAAATGAGTCACAAGAATGCATAAAATGCAAAGACAAGTCATGTTATGCAAGAGAATGCAAGAAGGATGCAAAATAAATATGCAAATTAATTGAAAAGAAAACGAATAAAAATTAAATAAAAGTGAAAGTAATTAGAATGAGAGGCTGAGATGCAATCTGGGGAGGGGACCATTGACTTGGCGCGTGATCTTGTGGCTCACATTTAAACTGACTTAATCTTAATTAATTAAATAAATCAAAGTAATTAGGGTTTAATGACCACATCTGGACCCTTCATGCGCGCGGCAAGTCAACGGGTCAGAGCAATCCTACGGGTGAAATTCAAACTAGCATTAATGACCTGAGATTAGGGCTTAATGACTCAGGCTGCCGGAGAAGACCTCCGGTCGTCTTCTCCGGCCAGCACCTCACCTGAAAACCACCCAACTCCTTCAAAACGCATCAAAAATGAAAACTAAGAAATGGGAAATGATCTCCATCCTCTCACGAATCAAACCCCTCTCTCAAAACACATTTCTTCTTCCTAAACAAGCTGAATCGAAAGAAATAAAAACTAGGGCACGCAAGCTTCAGAGAGAAATTAAATGCTCATATCAAAACCATTTTCAAAACCAATGATACCAGGATGATCAGTGAAGCACATAGAACAAGTTTGTAACAAGAGAAATGATTTCTGGAAAAATAATTTTCGAGCTACCTGAGATTTGGAGCTTTCAATTTGAGGACTTTCTGGCCACTTCTCCTTGTGCAATCCACTCCACTTGGTCCCCAGAAGATGTTTGAATGCTCAAAGAGAATTTAAGTTGGCTGGATAGTGAGTTTCGAAAGCTCCTGCTTCAGCTCAGTCAGAAATGGCAATGGAGTTTCTGGAGGTTTCAGGCCATTGTGAATGATGGTTTGAGGTCCAAATGATATGTGGAGAAGGTCTGCAAGGCTTGTTTGGCTGTTTGTGAGCTAGGGTGAGAGTTTCGAATGAAACTGCAAGATGAGGTGAGAAATGGCAGTGGGATGCTTTGGCTGTTTCAGGCTTGTGTTCTTGGTGGTTTCTACTCAGTGATACATGGTGAGTTGAATGGAGAAAATGGTTTGAGTGTTTTGTGGCTGTGGAGGCAGATTCGAAGCAAGTTGCAATTGGGAGTGTTTTTGTGAATGTGATGAATGAGGATGTTTCAGCCTTGCCTTTTCTTATGTTTTGCTTGCTAAAGGATACAATAAACAAATGCAAGTGGCCAGAGGATGTGACATGGCCTGTGGTGATTGGGATGTTTACTTTTGCATAAAGTCCACCTTTTGTGTAAGGCAAGTATGGCTTGACTCTAGGCAAGTACAATGGGCATGGGCTGCGCAGCAAAGTGAAGGGAAAGGCTAGGCTTGGTCCAGCATTCAAGGCAGCAAGTTGGTAAAATGTTATGAGTGGTTTTGCAAGTTGTTGTAACTTTGGTTCACATGTGATTCTTTGTCCAACCAAACATGAAACCATGGGCATTCTTGGTTCATTTCTGATTTTTAGGACTTAGAGAATGTTTATGTGCTGGTTTGAAGTGAACTAGAGGCTGCAATATGCATTGGTCCAAGATTTTGCAAAATTCTCACTTAGGGCATGCCTTGAAAATCAATGATTTTAGCCAACTTTGCCATGCCATAACTTTTGATCCAAAAAGAGTTTGATCATGTTCTTGTACTTTTTGAAAAGGGAAAGATGAGATCTACAACTTTCATGACCAAAGTTTTTCCATTTGAAGCCTTTTTGGATCAAGAATCAAGGCTTGAAAAATGACCTAAAATGATGCATTCTTGAAAAGTCAACTATGCCCAAAAAGTCAACATTTGCAAAAACCCTAAATTCTTGATTTCTATGAACTTCAACCTTCTTCCATGATCAAATAAAGATCATATACACTCAAAATGATGAAGATCACCCATTGGTTGGGTCATTGGGGGCCTCAGATGCCCTGATTTTACACTGACTTGTCTGAAAAGTCAACCCTTGATCAGATGACTTCCCCATGGAATTTCTTCATGAAAATTGATATGCATACTCCATATACCATATAGAGACCAATGGAAACAAGAATGACCAAAAAAATTGGGGTTATGGCCTCTGAAACCAAAACCCTAATTTTCAGTCAACTGTGGAGTCAAACCTGGCTCTGCATCACCCCAAACCCTTAGTTCTTGTAATTCCTTTGCATTTTTGACTTTGTGAGGATGTAATATGATATAAGAACACACATGTACCCCTTTGAGTTGATTGGTGGCCTTTGGAATGGCTCCAGATGCTTTGGGATTGCTCAGATCACAAACCCTAGGTGCAGGTGACTTAGAAACTATCCAGTGAATCAAAAATGAGATATGAGATGATATGATTGTGTTTATGCATATGAGATGATCACAAGCCATGGTGTGAATGGGTGAGGGCAAATTTGGGGTGTTTACACTTACCACTAGGCCACACATGCGTGGTGAGAATAAACCTGAAAAACAAAATTATATAATAAAACTAATAAAAATAATAAGGCGTAAAAAATGTTTGAGGTTGGGTTCGAACCCACGCCCTCAAAGTGCATATATGTTTCCTTTTCCACTGAGTCAAACGCGCCTTCATGTCATCTATCTGAAACAAAAACATAATAAAAAACAAATATTTCAAATTATGATTCTGCACCAAGCTTCATCTCCTACCTCTAGCCGTCCAGTTAGGCTATAGTGACACTTTTATCGTCACTAAAGCTTGTAGTGGCGGATTTTATTCGTCACTACAGGTCCTGCGCATACAATCATACAAAATACACAATATAAATTCATTTTAATGGTTCAAATCAATCAAAGCATGTCCTCTAATTCCAATTATGGCATCAATTCCAGGTGAAATCGCTTGTAGCTAGGGTTCCCAATTTTGAACCTTCGAAACCCTAATAATGGCATTACACGAATTCGGCCATGAACCTTCAACCAAACAACCCAGAAACCATCTATGCAATCATTCAAACAATAAAACATAATCAAAATTCGTTAGTAATGCATGAATAATCATAATCAAAAAATCAAAAATTCAAGAATAATGAGCATTTGGTTATGGCATTTTGTCATGAGTTTGATGGTGATGATGATTGGGATGGCTTTTTGGGAACCTCAAAGAATGATTTACTACCTTTAGATTGTTTGGAAGATGCCTAAATCCTTCAAACCAAATTTCACTTTTCTTTGACTTTTTTGAAGTTTGAATGTGCTCTTCTTGGTCCAATTTTTCGTCCCCTTGTATTGTCTCCCTCTTATGTCTTTATAGTGAAACAATTTAGGTCAAGAGAATGGGCCTTGGTGATGTATTTATGGATTGCTTGTGAATGAAGAAACCAATTATCCATAATTGTCAAAAAATCAAATATTATCATGTTATATTGGTCTTGTAAGAAATTGGCAATGATCAATCACTTTGAATATCAAATATTTGATCCAAAAATAAATCTTAGATCAAATATTTGATTTTTCATAATTTATTTCAATTAAAATTGAATTTAAATGTTGAAAATTCAATATAATATAAAATAAATCATAAAAATCAGAAATATTGATCATTGGGTCGTGAATGGTCTTATCTTTAAGTTTTGATTGAAATATTATAGACTCATTTGAAGAAATCTTGAGTTTAGACCCTTTTTGCTTCATATACCTCCTCAAAATTGCCCAACTTCCACAATGCATAACTCCCTGAATTTTTAACCCATTTAGGTGTTCTAGGAATTTTTAGAAAGCTTAGGGTGTCCTTTAACTTCTCCTTTTTGTCCGATGTCCATATCATTTTCCATTTTTAAGTTATGAGCTTTTGAAAAAGTTGACTTTTGTTGACTTTAAAAAAGACCTGTAATGTTTTGGCTCATACCTCTCAAATGAAGCATTTTTGGACTTGGCTTGTGAGACACAAATTTGTAGAAAATTGAATTTCCTTTTAAATGAGCTATTTATAGAAAAAATATTGATGAAGCATGTGAAAGTTATGACTGGTCAAAGTTCAGTTGACTTTTCCTACACAAAACCCTAATTTAGTAACTCCTGATTCTTGATGATTCTGAGGTTTCCTTGATGAATCATGATCAAACCTTGATCAAATGATGAATTTCACCTCATAATCTTGATGTTAACCAAAAATCTCGAAGTTTGACTTTATGTTGACCATAGTAGACCTGTTGACCAAATTAACTGATTTTTGGGTATCTGAGCATCTGACTAACCAAACTGGTGTGGAAGGTCTTGAAACTTGACATGAGGATTCTTTGAGGTATGTGGGATGTCATTAAGTCCACTTGAGGCTTTGGAAGTCCACTTTTCTTTGTGAAACATTGCTTAGGATGAGGCTTTGTCTGATGAAACCTTAAATCCTTTTGAGCAATTGTGAATCTTATGACCATTAGGAGACCTCTTGAAATACATTATATTGAATATGGGAGGGAAAAGTTTGGGGTACAACAGCTGCCCCTGTTCAATTTTCTGAAACCTGAGGAATTAGATTGGCATGTACGCCATTCGTGACTTGAAGGTTGAAGAGGATTGAACACTAAAGCCCAAAAATTTGCACTCGCCGGTGCGTAAAAGTAATAATATTGGTTGATTGTATTGCTTGAATGGGCTTAGAGATTCCATTCGGAGTATTCGGAGATGGGCTTATAGATTCCATCCAGAATATTTGTGGATAGGAGTATCAGAATGTGTCTAAGTTTGACTCTATCTGAATGTTGTTACTGCACTAAGTATCAGAATTAGATCTTTGTCTCGACCACCTCTGAACTATCTCTGTAATATATCTGAGCTAAATATCAGTACTAGATCTTCGTGTAGATCGTCTCTGAACTGTCTCTGGGGGGAAAAGATATCCTGAACTAAGCATCAGTACTAGATCTTCGTATAGATCGTCTCTGACCAGTCTCGGGAAAAGATCTTGATTGAAGTATCAGAAGTAAATATTTGTTTTCATTATCTCTGAAAATATCATGCACTAAGCATCAACACTAGATCTTCGTATAGATCGTCTCTGAACTGTCTCAGGGAGAAAAAGATATCATGCACTAAGTATCAGTACTAAATCTTCATATAGATCGTCTCTAAACTGTCTCAAGGACTTGGTAATGTTTATCTGACTGTAAACTATCCTGAAAAGAAAAGATTAGTTTATGCAGGATTGTATGACATGATGTCCTTAATATGAGTGAGGATGTCGTATGCATTATGGATGTGTATGCCATGATATGATGTAAATGATGTATGTATGGATTATGTAGTCGAAGCTTATTAGTAATAATTGCTAGCTGGGGAAAATAAATCCCGATTCGTTATTGAGGAATATGAAGACTTCGTTCCTAAGATCTTCCGTTTTTTGTCCATCACACTTTTTATTGAAGGATTAAATTCCTGAATACTATGACTGGGGATAAAAGAGACGGACATTCCCCTGGGAGACTTAACCGTCTGAGTGTCAAATCTTTGGAGGATATCGTGCTTAAGATATATCTGCTTGGGGATCTCGTAGAGTCGGAGGTACAAGAGGCTACTTGGAGTATTTGTTAGAATATATCCGTAAATATTACTCTGTGGGGATGAACCGGCGAATATTCGTTGGATTCCTACCTCCGACCGTCCTTAGTAAATGCTATTATTGTATTTTATGCATTTTTGGTAAACATCAATCATATTCAAAAGCATATATACATTCAAACATAATCAACAGACGTTTTCGCTTAAGTAAATAGGTAAAAGTAAAACTGAATTCGAAAATAGAATTGTATTAATTTAGAAAGTAGCCTATAAACAAACAAGTTTGAACAAGGAGACGAAAATCCTAGTAAGAGTAATTCTTCGTAGAAATTTTAAAAGAGTACAAAAAACAAGGAAAAATAGCTATGTGTAAGTGATCCTATCAAGTTTCAACTCTGCTATTTCCATTATCTTCAAGTATCTCATCTCTTGTTGTCGGAATAGAAACGATTGGACTGATCTGCACCTGTTTGAACTTGATATAGGTAGTACAACCAGTTGAGGTTACATGGGTGATCCAACGAGACATAGTCATACGCTTTAATCCCTAACATTTGCTTGGACTGTCCTTTCAGGTTTTCAGTCTACCTGGATACCCTTTTTTGCCCAAGCCGCCTTTTCAGGTTTTCGACTTGCCGGGTGTACAACTTATTTATATATATCCCTAATTTTTTCCCGAACCCTTTTGGTTTGCCAGGATGCCTTTATTTTTTCCTAAGTCGGTCAACCTAACGGGTCTCTTATTATGCGTAGTATTTTTTTGACTATGTCTGCATTCACAGGTTGCGGGAAATCTTCACCATACATAGTAGTAAGCATCATAGCGCCTCCAAAAAATACCATTTTGACTACAAATGGACCTTCATAGGTGGGATTCCATTTAACCCTAGGATCATCCTATGGTAATATGATACGCTTGATTACCAAGTCCCCAGCCTTATATACTTGTTGCTTGACCTTCTTATTAAAGGATTTTATCATACGCTTCTGATACATCTGACCATGACAAACAACCGCAAGCCTTTTTTCATCAATCAAGTTTATCTGGTCGAGTCGAGTCTGAATCCATTCATCTTCATCTAAGCATGCATCCTTCATAATCCTCAAGGAAGGGATCTAAACTTCAATGGGTAAAACTACTTCCATACCATAGACAAGAGAGAATAGGGTTTCCCCAATTGAAGTACGTATTGTGGTACGATAACCATGAAGAGCAAATGGTAACATCTCATGTCAATCTTTGTATGTCATTGTCATCTTCTTCAAGATCTTCTTAATATTCTTTTTGGCCTTTTGCACTGCGCCATTCATCTTCGGTTGATATGGAGAAGAATTATGATGCTTAATCTTGAATTACGTGAAAAGTTCAGTAATCATAGTGTTATTCAGATTAGTACCATTATTTGTGATAATCCTTTCGGGGATACCATATCTACATATAAGATTATGCTTGATAAATCGAGCCACAACATTCTTGGTAACATAAGCAAACGAGGCTGCCTCTACCCACTTTGTAAAGTAATCAATAACCACAAGAATGAAACAATGTCCATTGGAAGTAGTAGGTTTGGTATCACCAATCATATCAATGCCCCACATTGCAAAAGGCCAAGGAGCAGTCAGAACATTCAATGGTACTGGAGGTACATGTACTTTATCAACATAAATTTGACACTTATGACAAGTTTTAGAGTGCTAATAGCAATCAGCTTCCATGGTAGACCAATAATAACATGCTCTCAAAATTTTCTTAGCCATTGTATGCCCACTAGAATGAGTACCAAAGATCCCGTCATGCATGTCTTCCATAATTTTTCTTGCTTCCTTCTTATCCACACAACGAAGCAAAGTCGAATTGTGATTGCGCGTGTACACAATTCCATTACTCAGGAAAAACTTGGCAGAAAATCTCCTCATAAACTTCTTGTCATTGATAGATGCCCCTTCAGGATACACCTGAGCTTCGAGATATCTTTTTACTTCGTGGAACCAAGTCTTTTATTCTACTCCCTCGGTATCAACCTCATAACAGTATGCAGGTTCAGAAAATCGATCAATAGTAATTTTAGGAGCTTCATCATCCCTACTGATCTCAAACATAGATGCCATGGTGGCTAATGCATCTGCCAACTGATTCTTGTCTCGCAGAATATGTTCAAAAGTGATCTCTTCGAAGTATGGAATTAATGACAACACATACTCTCTGTAAGGAATGATATTTGGATGTTTTGTGTCCCATTCACCTTTAACCTGACTAAATACCAGGGCTGAATATCCGTACACGTTCAAGAATTGAATCTTCATTTCAATGGCAGCCTTGATACCCATAATACATGCTTCATATTCAGCCATATTGTTGGTACAATCGAAACAAAGTCTTGCAGTAAATGGTGTATAACAACCCTTATGAGAGATAATCACGACCCTTACACCATTACCAAGTGCATTAGAAGCTCCATGAAAAACCATAGTCCATCGGGATCCTTGTTCAGGTCCTTCATATTGTCTAGGTTCTTTAGTAACAAGCATAATATCTTCATCTGGAAACTCAAAGTTCATAGATTGATAGTCATCCACTGCTTGATAAGCCAAATGATCAGCTACCACACTTCCTTTAATTTCTTTCTGAGTAATATATTGTATGTCATATTTCGTCAAGATCATTTTCCATCGTGATATTCGTCTAGAGAGAGCAGGTTTCTCAAATATGTACTTGATAGGATCCATCTTCGAAATCAATAAAGTGGTATGAGTCAACATATACTTTATTAGTCGGAGAGCAGCTCATGCCAAAGCGCAACAAGTTTTCTCGAGCAGTGAGTATCTTGTTACACAGTCGGTAAACTTTTTGCTAAGGTAGTATATTGCTTTCTCTTTTCGACCAGACTCGTCATGTTTCCCCAACACACACCCCATTGAATTGTCCAACACTATTAAGTACATAATCAAGGGTCTTCCATCAACTGGTGGCATCAATATTGGAGGTTCCTGGAGGTATTTCTTGATCTCATCAAAAGCTACTTGGAATTCGTCATTCCATTCCATTACTTGATCTTTCTTCAGCAATTTGAAGATTGGTTCACAAGTAGCGGTTAACTAGAAAATCATTCTTGCAATATAGTTCAGGCGTCCCAGAAAACCTCTAACTTCCTTCTTAGTACAGGGAGCGAGCATATCTTGTATAGTTTTTACCTTTGCAGGGTCAACTTCAATACCTTTACCATTGACAACGAAACCCAACAGTTTACCAGATCTAACTCCAAAGGTACATTTGTTTGGATTTAATCTCAACTTGTATTTCTTCAACCTCTCAAACAACTTGTGCAGATGATCAAGATGTTCTTCTTCATTTTTGGATCTGGCTATCATATCATCAACATATACCTCTATCTCATGGTGAATCGTATCATGTAACAAGGCTACCATAGCATGTTGATATGTTGCCCCAGTGTTCTTCAAACCAAATGGCATCACTTTATAACAAAAGGTGCCCCACTGTGTGACAAACGTAGTCTTCTCCATATCTTCAGGTGCCATCTTAATCTGATTATAACCAGAGAAACCATCCATAAAAGAGAATACCTAATGCTGAGCAGTGTTGTCTACCAGAACATCAATATGTGGAAGAGGAAAATCATCTTTGGGGATGACTTTGTTCAATTCCCTGTAATCCATGCACATATGTACTTTACCATCTTTCTTAGGCACCGATACCACATTTGCAACCCATTAGGGATAGGAAGTGACAGCTAGGAACCCTGCATCAAACTATTTCATCACTTCTGCTTTAATCTTTTCTGACATTTCAGGGCACATACGACGAACTTTCTACTTTATTGGGCGACAACCTTCCTTCATTGGCAGACGGTGAACCACAATATCAGCATCAAGTCCCGACATATCCTTATAAGACCAAGCAAAGATCTCCACATAGTCATGTAACATCTGAATCAATCTGTTCTTAACATCGTCTTTTAATTCAGCACCTATCTTGACTTCTTTCATGTCTTTCTCAGTTCCCATATTCACAACTTCAATCGGTTCTTTATGCGGCTGTATAACTTTCTCTTCTTGTTGTAGCAACCTAGCAAGCTCTATAGGCACTTCACAATCTTCCTCATTTTCATCCTCGGCTTGATAGATCGAATTCTCGAAGTCATAATTGGCAATAGCAGAACTGTTATCAATAGGATCCAGAGTGGATGAGGATCTGCATTTTAGTGACGTGGGTGTGTATAAGAACACATAGCTTTTGATAAATGAAAAAGAAAGATAAAGAGCACAACATTTACGAAAGTAAAAACATCCATTGATTTTATTGAATAAAAATATGCAAATGAAATGACATCCCTAACAAGCATACCATTGTGCCTCGGGCAAGGCACAAGGCTTTGAAAGTTTTTAATTGTTCAAAATTACAAAATCAAAATCAAGAAAAACAAAAATAGCATTTACTCCTGACTAAAGGAGATAGGAATAACGTCTTCAGCCCTCCAATTATTGAGCCCGCTGCCAATGGTAGGAAAGATCCAACTGTCTAGGTTGTAATCTTCATCAGAATCTTCCACATCATTGACTTGATCCTTATGAACTCCCTTGTTGGTGATACGAATAGCACAAGCACAACGAACAACCTTCTTAGACTCTGTAGTAAAACCCAAACCAAACTTGTCAGACTTGTATGGAATGTCAGGAATCTGACCTCAAATAGTACAACCACCTTCTTTAACTACAGCTCTAGCATCCTTCAGAGAGGCTATTGTAGGAGGTACTTGTAAACACCCAAAATTTGCCCTCTTTTTTTCTCACACCTTGGCTTGTGATCCTTCATGTTTCATTGCATAAGCATACCATCTCACACTGCATAGTTATTTCACTGCATAGCTGCATAGTTAGGGTTTGTGATCAAGTGAATCTTAGAAGTGGTTTGAGCTATCTCAGAGGCCATGAACCATGCCAAGAGGGTCCATGAGTGTTCTATGATCATATTATACCTCCAAGTTTGCTTTAAAGTCACAAAATCTCAGAGGATTGCACAGCTACCCAGACAGGCTTAGGGTTTCCTACACAGATGACCAGAAATTAGGGTTTTGGGTTTGAGGTCCTTACACTTAAATTTTTTGGCCATTCTTGATTCTATTGGTCTATGTATGTTATAAGGAGCATGTGTATCAAATTTGAAGCAAAAATTCATTGTGGAAGTCATCTGATCAAATGGTAACTTGTTGTGCAAGAAAAGTCAGAATCAGGGCATCTGAGGCCTCCATCAAGGGTACCAAAGGGTCATTTCATCATTTTGAGGTCCTAGGACCTTTATTTGGTCTTAGGAATGGTTGGAAGTTCACAAGATTGAAGAATTTAGAGCCATTGCAAAAGTTGCCATTTTGGGACATTACTTGATTTGAAAACTTTCCATTTTGGGAAAGATTTTCAACCTCCTCTTTCTTGATAAAAAATGTTTCAAATGAAATTTTGTTGAACATGAAAGTTGTAGATTGGATCTTTCCATTTTCAAAAAGTACAAGAACTCCTCTTGATTCATCCTAGAGCTCAAGATATGGAAAGTCGAAGTTGGGAAAAATCACATAATTTTCAAGTTCATGTCAAAGAGGGAAATGTGAAAAATGGACTTCTAAGCACTTGTTTGGCCTCTAATTCATGTCTACACATCATAACATTGATAAGCAACATTTCAAGACAAGAATTCATCCAAGTACCAAGGCATTTCATGGCCAATTGTCACAAACTTCACAAAGTTGCCAAAATGCAAAACCACTTCAAACTTGTGATCCAAGCCATACAGCTCACCACAATTGATCCAAGAGTCATCCTTGAACTCAGCTGATGCAGTACAAGCCAGGAAACCATCTCTGCACCTTGTCATACCTCAAGTACACCAAACTTTGACTTTTTTCAATTTCTCCCATGCTCTTGGAATAGTGATCAGCAGCCTCTACTAACCTGCTCCATGACCTACTCAAACATTATGGGAGTGATATAGCAACTCATTCAGCATTGAAACAAGACACACTTCAGATTGCACAAAAATTGCCTAAAACTTCATCTCTTCGATTCTCACTCCTCAGCCATCAAACTCCAGAAATTCTTTCACCATTCAATCACGAATCACCTAAGGAACAAATCCCACCCTCACAATGGTCTGAAACACAACATATCAAAAACACGATTTCTGATACACCAGAACCAAACCTCTTAAAATAGCCAATATAAACTCCATCCAAGCTTGCCATTAGCACCAGGGGGGTCAATGGAGGTGGTTTTCACAAAGGGAAGGCTCAGAAAGCTCATTTTTTAAGGTCTCCAGCTCAGGTATAGCTCAAGAACTTTTTTCTCAGAACCTTGATTTCTTATTATAAAATGAATCTATGTGTTGCACTGATCATCTTGATGTGTTTAAAATTGAAAATGGTTGAGAAATAAGCATTTCATGTTGTTCTGAAAGTTTGACCTAAAAAATGTTTTGATTCGATTCTTATTGTTCATGTGTTATAAATGTTATTTGATGATTGATTCTTGTTCCATGATGCTTGGGGAATGTTTCTGGGCAATTTTTATGGAGTTTAATGACCTAGGGAAGAAGATAGGTTGAGGAGCTGGCCGGAGAAGACGACCGGAGCTTCCCTCCGGTCGCCTGAAAGTAATTAGGGTTTAGTTGCCCAGATTGAACCACAACCCTTGGATCCTGATTAGCTTAAGTTTTGGACGGTCCAGATAATTCATTTTCCCTAATCCTAATTAATTAAAATTAAACTGATTAATTAACTCAGTTTAAATCTAGGCCCTTGGATCACGCGCGCTTTGCCAGTTTGAACCATAGCCTCAGGATCTGATTACCCCTGGTCTTGTTGACTCTCACTCTCAGCCTTTGATCTAGCCTCTGCGCCATCTGGACCATCCCTTTTGCATACTTTTCACTTTTATTTTCTTTTTCTCATTTTATTTTCTTTTATTTATTTAAAATAGCAAAACATTTTATAAAATTCTGATCTTTTGCATTTTCACTTCAATTAATTTTAAAAACCTAAAAACATTTTTATTTTTATTTTTTTTGCATTAAAAATCCATTTTAAATCATTTAATTGTATTATTTAAATAATTAATTCATTTTAATTTATTAAAAATGCTTTTAGGTATTTAAAAATCACCAAAAAAATCATGAAGCATTCTTACATATTTAGAACATTTACAAACTCATCTTACAAATTTATTTTAGGGTTTGATCATGTTTTGACAATTAACCATGAATTAGGGTTTCCAAGTTTTCTATTTTTCTAACCCTAACTTCAAAAAGCCACTTCTGATCATACTTTGCATATAGTATCTAGGGTACTTAACTCATATTTTAGCATTGCATTTTCCATTTGTTTGGCATTTTTCATGAAGAAGTACCCAAAACGCTAGCCTAACTTAGAAAAACCATAACTTGACTTTGGTATAGCTTCTGACCTCCATCTTTAGGGAGTGATCTTATGTGTATTTAGGGTTCATTTGGTTGCAATTTCAATTTTTTATCATGTGTTTTTCTTCTATTTTGATCATATGCATCTCACACTTTCTTAAAACCCTAATTTTCCATGTTCATTTGCATTCATCTTTGCATACCTTCATCATGTGAACTTGTCATGACATATCATGCATTTGTATGTCATCTTAGATACCTTAGGACATGTGTGAACATTGGTTGATCATTGTTGCATCCATTTGGTATGTTTTACATTCATTACTTCTTATGTGTATTCATTTGATTTCAAGCTCCTAACATGCTTTCCTTTGCATCTCATCTCTTGTATGATCTTACATAAACATTGTACATGTCTTTGCATCATTTCATAACACATTTGAATTGTGTTTGCACTTCTGGTCTTGATCATTGCATCTTCGGGTCTTGATCATTGCATCTTCATTTGCCTTATTTCCTTTTGTTTCATATATTATGCATTCAGACTAACTTTTCAGGGGCTTCAGGTAAGTTGTTTAGGATGTGGATTTGCCTCCACATCCAATTTCTTCTTATCTCTCCATTTGCATCTTTATTTTTCTTTGAAGTGAGTTTGACTCACTTATGCTCTCTCTTGCTCCTTTTCTTTCTCTTAGGTTACTTAACTTCTTCAGGAAGTAAGTAACATATTCTCCTTTCTCTTCTCTTTTCATCTGCTTCTTCTTCCTTGGTGGCCATCTGAAGATATTTCCCTAATAATCACAAACCATAGGAATATCCAAGCATGATAACTTTAGGGTTGTACATAGTCTCCCCTAGTTTTTACCTTTGAGTCTCTTTGAGTCTCTGCTTCTCATCTCATAATCAAGGCTAAACAGTTAAAGTTTTAAAACTCTGAATCAGGGTTATGCCTGTATCCTTATCTTAGGATGGAGTGTATAACTTTAATACTTAGTGTTAAACCTTTAAGTTGTTTACACCTCCTAATCAAAACACCTAATAATCATTAAGACTTAAGCTTGTAACTAGGGCCTTATATTAGGGTTACATCTCTGCATGTTGGTTCAGAGGGACTAACCCTAGTGTTTAATGGACAAGTACCCCTCAGGTTTAGTCTTACAAACATAAAATCCATTTCATAGTCCCACCTTTAATCAAAATCCACTTTAATAAAGGCTTGTTATATAATGATTTTAATCCCTAACCATGGATTAAGTTGAGGAGTCTTCCTCGTCTTAAGTGTTCTCAGCTATTATCCTTCTCTTAGGATGGTGTAATGAGATCACTAATCCCTGATTAGAGATTAAACTCATTACTTAACACAAAACACAAGTCCAAAAGCACTTAATAATCACAAGTAGGTTAATGATCTTAATCCTGCATCATTAGGGTAATTAAGTTGAGATTTTCATCTCATGCTTAAGTAGACTCATTATCCCTAATCAGGGGTGATATAATGAGTTTACAACCCCTGATTAAGGCTTAAGCTCATTATCTTATGCAAAACACCAAAAAAACAATAAAAAACTAAAAACCCAAAAACAAACAATAAACGTCTCCTCCGGGATTCTTTTCTCATCACATTCACTCTAAAAACGAGAACTCGCTTCTCCCGTCTAATCAAAGACAGTTAGCACTCGAGCCAGACGAGTCACACACTTGAGCATAGACAAGCAAGCAATTCACAATAAAAACATCCAAGTCTCTTTGAGTCGAACTACGGTGTTCTGACTTCCTCACTGCACGAGAGGATACGTAGGCATAACTTAATAGTTATCAAACAAAAGTCTTTTTGTCTCCCTCCTCTCCTCCTCCCAGCTTCTCTTTCCTTAGCCTCAGTTTTGAGCACTCACTTCCTTTTTGCACTGACACTCTGTATATCCTTTCCTCTCTAGCTTTTTATGCACAGTTTAGCACATACACCATTCCCCTTTAAACACAATCAGGTATGCGTGGATCTCGTCGAGTACGACGGACGATCTGGGTGCTAATACCTACTCAGGTCGTAACCTACCCCCTTACTCAGTTTCTTTGGTTTGCAACCGTCTTATCCACCTCTTTCTTGGTTTATGCAGCATTACCTTTCCTTCGGGATAAAAATGCCTAGCTGGGGACTCTATTCAACCTCAACCTTCAACATCGCCTAGTCCGTTCGCGTTTGCACCGGGTTGAAAAACCGGGGAGCGACAGTCTGGCGACTCTGCTGGGGACCTTTGCAACTAGGGCTTCTGGTTCTCTTGTGGGTTTCTCCTAGCGCTTGTTTGTTTGTGTTTATTGGGGGTGTTATGTGCTTCTTCTTTTTTTTTGCTTTATTTATTGCTTCTTGTACAACTTTATTTATTGCATTTACTTTATCGCTTTCATTTACTTCTTTCTGCATTTCATTTATTATTATCATATCATTATGCTGGATTTCTGGTTTGCTTTGGTGGGAGGGGTATTCCAGTGAGAAAGGTCCAACACAAAGGCCTGAGTGACATATAAGATTATAGTGGTTTTGTATTCTTTCCCGTTCCATTTCGGTCTGGTGCGGGAATATGAAAACACGGTTCAGACATGGGTTTCCTTTTGATAACTCTGTGCTACAGATTTCCCATAGTGCTAGGGCTATCTGGGAAGCCTGCTAAGTCTGGATGACCTTTTTAGATGACCTTCAGCATCTGAGGTGAATTAGAGGAGGATCCTTTATGATTAGGGTAAACATTGTACCTCCGGGTTAGAAGTGTTTACACTTCTCATAATAGATCCGAACCGGAGGACCCTTGTTCTAGAACAATACCTGTGAGTGGGTTGGGTTGTTTACAGGTTTGCGGGAACCCTTGACCTCAACATACCTTGCTACTGGAATTTGTTCTTAAGGTTGTACTATTTTGGACTAGTTCTTTGAAACCCTGGATTATTGACTCTTTATTTGAGTCCCCCACCTGGTTACTGGTCCTCAGACCTCCATCCAAAACTCTGAACACTCAAGGATCCCACAAAAGGCAACTGATAATCCAGCACATGATCACAAACCCTTACATATCATAAGCATACATCATATTGCATCATTTAACATTTGTCTATTTGTTTTACATGGTATCCATCTTCCTTTGGTTTGGTTTTGACCGTTCTTCTGCCCAGCTTGTCTGCTTCAACACTTCTTCAGCTATCTTCTTCAGTTATCTTCTTCAGCACACATCTTCAACATGGATTCAACCAGGAAAAGCAACATCACCTACCACTTCTTTGAGTATCCTCTAGAAGGCATCAAGCAGATACATGCCCTTATCACCCCTGATCATGTTCCCTTATTCAGAGAGCATTATGGTGGAACCCTGGACATGATCATGGACCTAGATGCATCACAAAGGAGCATGATTCACACCTATCTTCAGTTTTATGACCCTCCTCTACGTTGCTTCACTTTTCCAGATTTTCAGATAGGACCTTTGCTGAAAGAATACTCTATGTTATTGGGTGTCCCTATCAGAAGAGGAATTCCTTTCAACCCTGAAATGACCCCTCCAAAGAATGAAGACATAGCCAAAGCACTACATCTGGAGACAACTATCATTGATGAGCACATGACTTCCAAGGCTGGAATCCCAGGCCTTCATCTGGATTTCTTGATCACTCAGGCTACAAAGCATGCTGCAAAAGGGAATTGGGAAACTGTTTGTGCTCTCCTAGCTCTTAGCATTTATGGTATCATTTTGTTTGCAGAGGAGCCTAAGTTTGTAAGCAAAAATTCCATCCACATCTCCATTCTAAAAAACCCGGTTCCCACTACTACTCAGTTCATCAAAGGAATGAGAAACAGAGAGGAAGACAGGTAAGGTATTGTGCACCTCTTTTCTACAGTTGGTTGATGAAACATATGCCGAAGACGAAAGCTTTCCTGAATCCACATCAGTCAAGGAATTTGGCTAAGAGGATGATTTCCCTTACTTTAGAAGATATCAGATGGTGCACTGTTGCACCCCAAAATTTTCCCTCACAATACAAGGCTTTGTGTGCTAAGAGGTTCACAAGGTTCACAAGACACCTTATGAGGTTCACAAAGACATCTCATGAGGTTCATGGAGTTTGCAAGACACCTGATGAGGTTCACAAGGTTCACAAGACACCTTATGAGGTTCACAAGGTTCACAAGACATCTCATGAGGTTCATGAAGTTTACAAGACATCTTATGAGGTTCACAAAGTTCACAATTAGTCAGAAGATTTGACAATTCCTTCAGACAATGCATCCTCCTAAGCAGTGCATCCAAAACTAGGGTTTTGACTTTAATTAGGCTAAATGGACTTCCAATACCTCAAGTGAGCTTCATAACATCTTATATGTGTTTAAGAATCCTCATAACAAGTTTCAAGACTTTTCCCAAAGGTTTGCTCAGTCAAATGATCAGATAGGTCAAAATCAGTCAAAGTAGTTAAAAAGTCAAACTGAGGTCAACTGTGGTCAAACCAAAGTCAAACTTCATGATTTTTTGCCAACATCAAGTATATGAAGTAAAATTAATCATTTGATCAAGGGTTGATCATGATTCATCAAGGATATTTCAGATCATCAAGAATCAGGGGTTTCTAAATTAGGGTTTCCTCAGGAAAAGTCAACTGAACTTTGACCAGCCATAACTTTCACATACTTCATCACATTTTTCCCATCCAAGGCTCATTTTGAAGGAAATTGAATTCTCTACAACTTTGTGTCTCACAAGCCAAGCCCAAAAATGCTTCATTTGGAAGGTATGAGCTAAGACATTATAGGTCCTTTTGAAAGTCAACAAAAAGTCAACAACTTCAAAAGGGCATAACTTGAGAATGGTACATGATATGGACATGAAACCAATGGGGTTGGTTAGAGGACTCTTCAAGCTTTCCAAAAAGTCCAAGAACACGCTCATAGCATTAAAATTGAAGGATATGTGCCCTTGCAAAGTTGGGAAAATTTTGGGTGGTTTATGAGGAAAATAGGGTCTTAAAACCAAATTTTTCTAAATGGGCTGAACTTTTTGTGACCCAAAGTGTTCCATGACATCATGCACGAAAATTATTTGATATTTTCATAATTTTATTTTATTTATTTTATTTATTATGATTTTTTACATTAAAAATCATTTTAAATTTAAATAAAATATCAAATGTGAAAATTTAAAATATATTTTGGTTCTAGAAGGTCATTAACATGATTTGGATTGAATTGATATAACATTGATGATGATTGGCTTGAAATAGAAAGGTCTCATTCACAAATATTTGAAATTTAAGTTCTAATCTTTTTTAATCTCCAAAATCAAAAAAATCCATACAATGATCCAATTTTTCTGACCTAATTCATTCATTATAAGTATGTGAAGAGAACACAATGCATAGGGACGAATTTCACAGCCTCAAAGAGTAAGTTTGCACATTCAAAAAACTCACCAAAATTCAAATTCGGATTTCACAATTCAGACTCTTTCAAGCCAATTTGAAGGTTGAGACATGTTCTATGAACATCATTGAATCTATTTGAACCATTTGCAGCATCCAAATCATTGCATATGACCTAACCCGAATTAAACTTTTCGTGTCTTAATGATTTTTTCGTTTTCTCATATTCGTGTATTATAAATAAGATTTGATCATTGTTTCATGTTTGTATTGAGGTATTGATTGTTTCTGGACAGTTTAATTGGAGTTTCACTACAGGTTTAAGGAGTTGCCATGGCTAGGGTTTCGGCCAAGCAATTAGGGTTTCACACTAGACCTAATATAAATGAATTTTGAAAACATAGGATGATTGTGTAAGCTCTGGGGATCACAATTCCCTAATTAATTGAAGAAGATTATACTGTTTGCTTGCTCGTTGAATTTCGCAGGTCCTGTAGATGTTTGAAATTGCAGGAAATTTCGTAGGGAAATTCGCAGCAAAAAACGCAAGGCTAGAGGAGGAAGACGAAGCTCTTGGCGCCATCTGAAAAATTCAAAATTAAGTTTAATATTTTTAGAATTGTTTGTTGTTTTATTTCACAGATGCGTGTCTGGCCCAGTGGTAAGGGAGGCGTGTGTTAGGCTTGAAGGCTTGTGTTCGAATCCTGGGCTCAGCAACTTTTTCTTATTTTTCCCTTTAACTAACAAACTTAATATATTATTTATTGTTGTGGTTTAAACATCAGTTGCACCCTCCCGGCTGGATGGTAAGTGTGCTTGCGTATTGTGTAAAGGTCCTGGGTTCGAATCCCTCCCCAGGCCTTTTTGTGTTATTTGTTTTGTTTTGTCGTGATTTTTCCAGGTTAACAACAAAACCAAATGGAGTATTCTCCTTATCACATGCGCGCGCATGGCCTTGTGGCTGGTGTATTGGTCTTGGAGATTGCATTGTCCAGGGGCTGGGTTCGAATCCCAGCCCAGGTAAGTTCTTTTTCTTCACTTTTCTTGTTTTTTATTTAACTTGTTTATATTATAATTAAATAAGTTTAAATAATAAAAGTAAAATGTTTATATTATTATTTTCTTCTCTATAATTTAGAATTCATCCTTTTAAAAACTAAACTTTATTAGTGGAATTATTTAATATGTAGTTTTCATAATTTTGTATAAATATTAATTAATCCTAATTTATTATTCTAAAAAACATATAAACCCTAATTTTCTAAAACCCTAAAATATTTTGTGAAACCTAATTATTTTTTTATAAACCCTAATTATAAATGTTAATTTATTTGTTAATTATAACTTTTAATAAACTTTAATTATATGAATATATTTTATAATTTGTTTGAAATTATTATTTAATTCTTGTATATAAATAATTTTTTAGTGTATGCTTAAAAATAATTAAAACTTGCTAATTTAATTTTGTAAATATAATTTATTTTCATAATATGTTTATAATTAACCTTATTTTTATAATATGTATATAATTTAAAACTTTATGATAATTAGTATATAATATGAATTATTTATGTTTTCTTCTTAATCTAAAAAAAAAAATTGTTTATAAGAAAATTGAACTTTTAATTATTATGCTAATATTCTTGTTTATTTTATTATTAATTCTATTTATTCTCATATGATATTTATCTTATTATTACTAACCCCATTTATATATATTGTGATTATTTATTATTATTGTTACTAACCCAATTATTTATTATTACTTATTTTGCTTATTTATTTAATTTGATTTAATTATTATTATTATGTAATTGTCTCCTTTATGTAATATTTTAGTAGTAATATTTAATATTTATTTTTAAATGCTATGGTTAGTAAAATAGGGAGTGAAACGTATTTGTATTTAAAATTGATTTAGATCATTAACTTAAAAGATAAATATTTAAAATTGTACACTCACACACGTAAGTCGATCCTGGATCGCCATCTCACTTCTTAAGAGTTACCTCTCATGTTGCCTAAACCAAAGGTCAAGTAGGGTGTATAAAGCAAAGTCCCTCTTTTTCACATCATCTAGTCCCTTAACAGATAAAAAGATCAAGTCCCTTCGAATGTTGCCTTCGTAATGATCTTGTCCCTTTCAAATAAAGATGATAAGTCCCTTCGAATTGCTTATACACCCCACCGTTGCCTAAATAACAGATGTCCCTTCATTTGTCCCTTACATCCAAGGTAATGACTACCTATTCCTTAATAATATGGATAGTCTTACCATTTAAAGGATATTTAAGAACAGAAAAGACTTAAACTTAGGGTAGGTTCCTCTTAGATACTTGCTCACTCTTCAAAACAATTCAAACACTTCATACATTTCAAACAAATTTTCAAAAACAAAGATTTTATATACATCCGTACATGGATCATTATAAAGTACTTAAGAAAATTTTTAATCACACACTACACTTCCCAAAACATTTTAAAGTGAGCTAAGTAACTAAGAGCCCATGGATAACCATGGATGTAAAGGGTGCTAACACCTTCCCTTTACATAACCTACCCCCCGAACCCAAAAATCTTTTAAGGTCTTTCCTGTTCTTTTATGCCTTTCCTTTGGATAAAATAAAAGTCGGTGGCGACTCTTGCTATCCACAACATTTAACTAAAGTCAGTTCTCCCACCGTGTTACAGAACTGGCGACTCTGCTGGGGATTTAATAAAAGAGGGGTACCCTTAGGAATTAGATCACTTTAAACTTGTTTGCTTTGTTTGCTTTATACTTGCTTGTTGGGCTCTTATGTGTGAAAGATCCTAACCCGGATCTAGTGTACCTTAGGTAAATGGCAATAGACCAAGGAAACTGTACGGCGTATACCGATATGGTTGATCTGGTGGCCATAGTTAGTGTGACTTCTTGGTTGGTGCTTATGTTCCTTAAGTCAAGTTGAGGATAATATGAGGCTGCCATATGTTGTCAATGCACTAACTAACTTTTAGAACCCTAGTTATCCCATCTTGGCCTTTAGAAAGTAGTGAGATAACCGGCTTTAGTGAAGACTGAAGTTGGTTGATACTCAATACTACGCTCATTGAGATTCTAAACTTGGAGGGTTTTGGTTGGCAAGTAAGTTGCCTACTGAACAACCACCCTTGTGAAGGATCAATGATATTGAGATCCCTTAGAACCTGGTTACTTTATAGGACAGGATGAACCAAATAAACTTCAGGGGAGGGTACTTACCTTTAAAACTCATGCAAACCTCTAAACCTAGGGCTATTGTGTGACTTGTTTGTGTGTGCCACATGTTTGTGATTGAGCATAACATCATAGCATCATCATGCGTCATAAGCATAGCATTTTCACTAACCATTTCAAGGACCAAAGGATTTATCTTTGTTCTTTGTTGTAGGTCATGGCTTCTGCTCGTAGGAATACTATCCGGATCAACTTTGTAGGCATACCTCCTAAGCTTAAGGAGTTGGTTTCTCAAGTGTCTGAAAACTCCCAGTTCATCAAAAGACATGGTTACTTACTGGATCTAGTCACTTCAGGATTCAATGAAGACATGATGAGTGTCCTGTTTCAATTCTTTGATCCTAAGCACCATTGCTTCACATTCCCCGACTACCAGCTGGTTCCTACCATGGAGGAATTCTCCAAACTTCTGGGTATACCTGTACTTGATCAGAAACCATTCACAGGCTTGGAAAAAGAGCCTAAACCTGAGGTTATTGCTGCAGCTCTACATCTGAAGAAGTCTGACATTGTTCTAGAAACGAGAAGCGGAATTAAGGGTATTCTTGCTAAGGTATTAATGGATAAAGCTCAAGTGTTCCTGAAGGCTATGAGCTATGATGCTTTTGAGGAGATCCTAGCCTTGTTGATTTATGGCTTAGTATTGTTCCCCAATCCTGATCAGTTTATAGACATTCATGCCATCAACATATTCCTGAGTCACAATCCAGTGCCTACATTGCTTGGAGACATCCTGCACTCTCTTCATACTCGTACTACAAAGGCACGAGGAACTTTGATGTGTTGCATACCCTTGCTATCTAGGTGGTTTATTTCTCACCTTCCTCGCTCAGTAATGAAGAATGAACAAGGGTTCAGATGGTCCAAGAGGATCATGTCACTCTCTCATTCAGATATCCATTGGTGCTCCAGATCTATGGAGAATGTCGCTATCATTGACCGTTGTGGAGAGTTTCCTAATGTGCCACTTCTAGGCATAAGAGGAGGCATTACTTACAACCCTTCCTTGGCTTTACGACAGTTTGGTTACGCTCGGAGTGATGGTCCACATGACATGTTGATTCAGGGCATTGTATTTGACTACGACAACGATCTGCAAGGTTACCGTCAAAGGTTCGTACGAGCATGGGGAAAAGTGAACAAGGTTGACAGCAAGACTCTGGAACCTAAGTACATTATTCCTATGGAAGCTTATCTTAGATGGGTGCGATCTCGTGCTCAGACTCTCATGATGCCATATCCTGCTATCCTGCTAGTTACCATGGAACCTGTTGCTGAAGGATATACTTCTTATACCATCCTTCACCCAGACATGCCTACTGACATGGAAGATTTAGAGAGGTCCTGGATCCAGTTGAAGGAGCAAAGGGATACCTTCGAGGCTCATTACAAAACAAGCCAAGAAAGAATCCTGGAACTAACAAAGCAACTTCACGAGGAGCGGAATCTCAACTCATACCTCAACACAAAGAGGAAGCGTCCATGGGAGACTTAAAACCCCATCTTTTGTATTTATTTCATTTCATTTTGTAAGCCCAAGGGGCAAAACAAATTTATTACTAATAAAAGTTTACTTTCTTGGTTGTTTAAACAAATTTAAATCTTGCGGTCCTTGAAAACATTGCATACGCATTTACATATCATATCATTGCATCACAGGTTTCTTGTGCACATGTTTCTTATCTTCTCGCTGTTTATTTCAGCAATGGCTCTTGAACAAACAGTTAAAGATCTCCAGGCACAGAATGCACAGTTCCAAGAAGTGATCCTGAACTTGTCCAAGGGGAAAGAAGAGTTGAAAGCACTCCTCTCTGAAAATCCTGAGGACAACAAGGATAATCAGCTGAAACAACTGCAAGCTGAGATGACAAAAATGAGGACCCAGATGAATGACCAAGTGGTCCTTATTCAAAGTTTAGCTCGGGGGCAAGAAGAGCTAAGAACCTTTGTCCACAAACTTCAAAGTAATGGAGTCAGGAATCTAATTGTCAGTCAACCTCCATTAAAACAAGTGGATTTGGTTGAAAGGAAGATGAGGATAAAAGAAGGTAAGAAACCGGTTGTCACTGATTGTTCTTCAGTTAAAGAAAAAAGACCTGGTAAAGTTAATCCACCTCCACACAAGGGATGTAGAAGACAGTTTATCAAATTCAGCACTCCAATGTCACAAGTTCTGCAATGCTTGTTGGAGATGAAGCTAATTTCCTTGAAGAATCCTCCTCAAAATCCTAAAACTTCCTCTCCTCGCTATAATCCCAAGGCAAGGTGTGAGTATCACTCCAACAGTCCTGGACATGATACTAATAGCTGTTGGGCATTGAAGAAAAAGATTCAAGACCTGATTGACGAAGGAATCCTAGAGGTTACTCCAGAGGGTCAAGTTGAGTTCTACTATCTTCCATCAAACACCGAAGCTGCAAGACAAGTTGCCCAAGGTAGCAAGAAAAGAAGCCTACCTATTCCTGTTGAGATATGGGGCACCTTGGGACACCCAAGTGGAAAATTTGATTTCATGGTGAAATATACTGCTCCTCAAAGTTCACGGATTGCAATTGAAGACATTCAGCCAACTAGATGGGACAACATTTGAATTTTCATTTGTAATTTCTTTTGTTTGTTTAAACACTTACTATTATGTCAAAATTTTGTTTTCATTAATGCATTGCATATGTTTGTCTTGAATTAATCCATTCGTTTCACTATATTTTGAACTATGCTTCATATATCTTTTTTGTGATATTTAACTCCTGATAAAGCTATAAGCCTGTAGAGGGAGGATGACGAAAACAATACCATAATCTTATGCAGTATGCTTTTGAACAGACTATGCTGACGATGTACAGGCATTGTTTCAATTCCTAAACAGTGGAGATATAAGGAAGTTAATCCCTAGTCAACTCTTGTGAGCCTATGAAGTAGGAGTTTTTATTCTCGCACAAATTAAAACCCTTATTCATGACCCGGGGCAGGGTAGTTACCCAGTTAACTCAAATATGCCAATTATTTGTGATGTACACAACTAATGATGGTTCTCTGTAATCATTAAACCTGACAGTCAATATCCAGCAAAAGAAAAACCCACTAAGTCAAAACCTATGAAGGAGACTTAGTAATAAAAAAAATTTCGAGAAATTCCGCTGACTGTAATCTTAAAACAAACAGTTCAGGAAGGGATAATAAGAGAAAAAAAGAAAAAAAAAAGAAGAAAAAAGGAGGTCACTATAGATCCTCAACAAAGAAAAATGACTGAATGTTCAAATAAATTTTTGGTTGCTGAACCATCACAAATGTCAGTGTTACATTACCAAACTTCTTTGGAACTTCAATGCATAAGTTAACTGAGCATAGGACTGAAGAACATCATGGAGATGGGGTTGGGTACAAATAAAATTTTAGCCTTTATCCTTTGTTTCTTAAACCGTGAACCAGGCCACGTTATAACCCTTTAAAAGTCCTAACTGAAGCATGGTTAGTTCGAAAGCGTACTGCTACAAAAAGGTATCCTGACTCCTTCAGGGCTTATTATAAAACTTGAGTTAATATCACAGTTTCATAAAGATTGTTTTTCTAAAAATAACTTGTTTCAAAACTTCAAGACAGACATAAGCATTGTATTTTTGAATATATATTTGTTAGCATATACTTGAGTGTTTGATAAACAGAAAAACTTACAGGTTGAATGTTCAAAGTCCTTCCGATAAACAAAGTTGCTCCCTGAATCAAAGTTCTTGTATACAAAGGGGCATAGTCATTATCTCCCAATCAAGGGGGCAGGCCATGATACTGCCTAACTCATTTGGGGCAATCAGGACAGGATTCAACTATGTTTAAGTAGTCAGGGGAAGATCTCCTCATCTATCTAAGTTACCAAGGGTAACATTACAGAGTTCATAATGCCAGGGGGCATAATCACTGTTTTCCCAATCAAGGGGGCATACCAAGTTACTGTTTAATTCATTTGGGGCAATCAGGTCCAGATTCAACCGTGCTTCGTAGCCAGGGGCAGTTTTCCTCATACAGTTGAATTACCAAAGGTGACATTATAGAGTTCACAATGCCAGGGGCATATGCTTATGGGGCATTCTGCTTGTTTCCCTTGAGGTAGCTCATTTCAGATACTTCCATTATGGGACAATTCATCCTCAACCAAGGGGCAATGCTTTCTTTTCAAATCTAGGATCCGGAGCGTATATGGTCCATCACAATTTGAAGACACATTCCTCTCATTGTGTTACCTTGATATTGGATTCTCAGCAGAAGCCATGGTGGAAATTAATTGTCTACGCCAGTAGTATCAGATGGTGTCAGTATCATGTCTTCAGATCCAGCTATGAGGATTTCTGGGGAGGTATTCAGGAAAGTTAAGAATTTCAGGAGCTCTAAATCCAATTGGTTATACACTCTCGAAGATGAAACGATTCTGCTTTCGAGTTTAGCTTTACTTTTCCCTCTGACGCCAGATTTACTTTTACCCTATTTACATAAGCGAAACGTCCATTGGTTGTGTTTGAATGTATGTATGCTTTTATTAATGTTTACCAGAAATGCATAAATGCTTAATATGATTGATGTTGACCAGAAATTCATGAAAATGCAGTAATAGTATTTACTGAGGACGGACGAGAGAAGGAATTCAACGAAGCTTCGCCGGTTCATCCCCACCAGACAGCTACAGGTCCCCCAGTAGGGCAAATCCATCTTCATAGATACTTCGAGTTACATCTCCCCTGGAATTTATATCCATCTCTTTTATCCTCAGGAGGATAATCAGGAATTTATTCTTTCAATAGGAGTACGACGAGCGAAGACGGGAAACCTTATTATCGAACGAAGACGGGAGGTTATGGATACCATACTATCGAACAAAGACGGGAGGTTTATGAATACTATGTTATCAAACGAGACGGGAGCGAGTTCCTTATATTCTTCAGCAACAAATCGGGATTTATTTTCCCTGGCCAGCAGTTGTTATACGAAGATATTCAGACGCTTCAGGCTACATGATTCATACATACATCATTTACATCATACCATAACATACATATCCATAAATACATAATACATTACTTAAGTGCATCATATTATACATGCATACATAATGCATAAACTAATATTATCATACAGAATGTTATAATCTTGTTTTTCAGATTAATTCTCCAGCAGACAAACTTCATCAATAACTCGTGACTATTGGGCCGTTGTTTATCCTCCCAGAAGTTATGTTTATACCTCAGGACGTTGTTTATCCTCCTGAAAGCTAACATTTCCTCAGGACGTTGTTTATCCTCCTGAAAGCTACCATTTCCTCAGGACGTTGTTTATCCTCCTGAAAGCATATCATGACCTTGGGCTGTTATTTATCTTCCCAAAGGTTACACCATTTCCTCAGGACGTTGTTTATCCTCCTGAAATCATATCATGACCTTGGGCCGTTGTTTATCTTCCCAAAGGTTACACCATTTCCTCAGGACGTTGTTTATCCTCCTAAAAGCATATCATGACTTTGGGCCGTTGTTTATCTTCCCAAAAGTTATACTTATACCTCAGTGTCTCTCCCGAAAGATTTGCATCCCGGTACAAGCGCGAACGGTCGGCGAAAGGGACAATGAGAACACACAGCAGTGAACTCACTGGAAAAGAAAAGAGTCGCCAGCTAGGCATTTTTATCCCGGAGGAAAGGCAATGCTGCATAGACCTAGAAAGATATGGATAAGACGGTTGCGGACCAGAGAGACTGAGAAAGGGGGTTGGTTACAACCTGGGAAGGTATTAGCACCCAGATTGTCCGTCGTACTCGACGGGATCCATGCTTGAAAGATTTGTGTTTTAAAAGGGGTAGTGTCAGTGCAATCTGTGTATAAAATAGCTGGAAAAGATGTACAGGTGTCAGTGTAAAAGAAGTGAAGTGTATAAGTGAAGTGTCAGTGTAGGAACAGGAGTGAAATGCTCAAGATCATGAGGCTTAAAAAATGATGCTAGAAAGAGGGGGAATATACAGAGACTTTTGTTCGATAACTGTTAAGTTATGCCTACGTATCCTCTCGTGCAATGAGGAAGTCATAACACCGTAGTTCGACCCAAAGAGACTGAAAGATGAATTGACTTGTGAACTGCTTACTTGCCTATGCTCAAGTGTATGATCTGTCTGGCACAGATGCAAACTGTCTTGCATTAGACGGAAGAAGCAAATTCTCATTTGTGAGTGAAGATGATGAGAAAAGAATCCCGAAGGAGACGATTATTGTTTGTTTTTGAGTTTTCAGTCTTTTATTGTTTTTGAAATTTGTCATAAGTTAATGAGCTTAAGCCTAAACCAATGGATTTAGTAAACTCATCACATCTTCCCTCTGATTAGGGGTAATGAGAATACCTTAAGTGTGAAGTCAGATTCTCACACTTAATCACCTTTGGTGTAGGATTAAGATCATTAACCTACTTGTGATTATTTATATGTTTTTGGTGTTTTTGTTTAATGTTGAGTAATGAGGTTAAGCCATAATCAGGGATTAAACAGACTCATTACACCATCCTAATAAAAGGATAATAGATGAGAAAGTTTAAGCTGAGGAAAACTCCTCAACTTAATCCACGATTAGGGATTAAACTCATGACAAAACAAGCCTTTATTAAGTGGATTTTATTTAATGATATGATGAAGAAGTGAGTTTTATGGTTTGTAAGACAACTTGAGGGGGACTTGTCCATTAACACTAGGGTTAGTCCTTCTTAACCAATTAAGGAAGAATTAGAACCCTAATGCAAGGCCCAAGTTACAAGTGTAATGTCTTGATGATTATCATGTGAATTGATTAAAGGAGTTAAACACATTAAGGGTTTAACACTTAGGATTAAAGTTATACACTCCATCCTAATAGAAGGATGCAGGCATAAGCTTAATCACAAAGCCTTAAAGCCTTTAGGGTTTAGTCCCTGATTATGAGGTGAAAAGAGAAGACTCAAAAGAGACACAAAGGTAAAACTAAGAGGGGGGACTAATCAAAACCCTAATCATTGTCATGCTTGGTTGTTCCTAAGGTTTGTGAGGTTAACAAGAGAAATCTTCAATGGAACCACCAGGAAGCAGATGAAAGGATCAGGAGAAGCAAAGCAACTTGCTTCATTCAAGAAGTCAAGTCACTTGAAGAAAGAAAGTGGGAAGAAGAAGAATGAGCAAGCTCAAACTCAAACACATATCAAAATGCAGCATGGATGCAAGAGAGAGATGAGAAGTGAAGGCAAATCCACTTCCCAAAGTTACTTACCACCTGAAAAAGTTAGTGAAAGGAATGCAATGCAATGTAAAATGAGATGAAATGGCATGATGAAAATCAAAACCAGAAGCATATTCATAATGGTAATGATGCTATGGGATGATGCAAACATGAAACAAGGCATGGGGATGATCATACAAGCTCATGGATGCAAATGAAACAAGTTAAGACACATGAACACACATGAAAAGTTATGAAATGAATATGGCATACAACATGGCAAATGCAAGATGCAATAATCAAACATGCTTTCAATATGTCTTATGATGTTAAATGAATCACAAGGATGCATAAAATGTCATGGAAAGTCAAGGTATGAATGCAAATACAAGATGGATGCATATGGAAGCCCAAATTAGGGTTTATGATCAAAGCATCAAACACAAACCAAAATCAGAAGCAAACAACATTATAAAAAATTTGAAAATGCACTCAAAGGACCCCTAATCCTATACCAACCCACTGCCCAAAGGAGAAGTTTCAACTCTTAATCAAATTCAAGTTATGATTTTCCTAAGTTTTCTAGGGTTTTAGGGTTCCTTAACAAGAAAATTACCAAACAAAAGAAAAATGAAAGATCAAATCATGGCCATTTAATCTCACAAACTACATGCTAAACACAATGCAATACAAAAAGAACCAAGGTCCAACTCTTTAGGGTTAGGCAGAAATGATTTTTTTTTGAAGTTTGGATCAAAATAATGCATTAAAATGATTTTAATTCCATGAAAAATTCTCAAAATGCATCAAGATCAAAAAATAAATTTGGTTTGAAGGTTGGAAAATGTTTCTAAATGTCTTAAAACAATTCATGAATTTTTTGGTGATTTTTAAATACCTAAAAGTATTTTTAATTAATTAATTCTCATTAATTAATTAAACAGAAAC
Source organism: Lathyrus aphaca (assembly GCA_963966055.1). NCBI lineage: Eukaryota > Viridiplantae > Streptophyta > Magnoliopsida > Fabales > Fabaceae > Lathyrus > Lathyrus aphaca. The sequence goes on from OZ014522.1 coordinate 486,510,282, forward strand.
TTTTAAATATTTAAAAATACTTTTTTAATGCTAAAAATGAAAATAAAAATATTTTTGGGTTTTAAAAATTAATGAAACTCTTGGTAAAAAAATTCATAATTTTTAAAGCCTTTTTGCTATTTTTAATAAATTGTATAAAACAAATGAATTAGTATGAAAAATAAATGAATTAAAAACTGAAAAGAGAAAAGTCAAGCAATCTGATGGTCCAGATTCAAATAAGCCTGCGCGCGAATTGACCTGGCGCCAAATCCTACGGCCAAAATTCAAAATCAGCTAATTAATGATTATGCCCTAATCCTGCCGTTAATGACCCTCAGGTGACCGGAACAGTGTTCCGGTCATCTTCTCCGTTCACTCCAAATTCCAAACCCTCTCAAAACGCATCTAAAATGAAATCTAACTACACAGGAATGATCCCCACCCAAACACGAATCAAAACCCTCAATCAAAACAAATTTATCAATCCTAAAATGGCTGAATCGAATCAAACAAAAACTAGGGCAAAAAGTTTCAGAAACTGATTAAACTCTCACCTCTCCACCATTTTCAAAACCAATGACATATTTATGATCAGGGAAGCATGAAGAACAAGTTAAGAACTTAAAAATCCATTTCTGGAAAAAATGTTCTTGAGCTACCTGAGTTTCGAAGCTTTCAGTCTTGCAACTTTCTGACCTCTCCTCTTGATGCAATCCACTCCTCTTGATCCCCTGATGATGTCTGGATGGCTAGAAGGAGTTTGTGATGGCTTGTTTGGAGGTTTGAAGCAGTTCTGTTCAAGCTCAGGTGGGTGTCGTTGTAAACACCCCAAATTTGCCCTCACCCATTCACACCATGGCTTGTGATCATCCTCATATGCATAAACACAATCATATCACCTCACATCTCATTTTTGATTCACTGCATAGTTTCTAGGTCATCTGCACCTAGGGTTTGTGATTTGAGCCATTTGGGCCACTCCAAAGGCCACCAATCACTTCAAAGGGATCCATATGTGTTCTTATATAATATTACATCCTCTCAAAGTCAAGATTTCAAAAGAATCACAAGAACTGGGTTTGGAATGGATGCAGAGCCAGGATAGACTGCACAGTGGACCTAAAATTAGGGTTTTGGTTTCAGAGGCCATAACCCCAAATTTTTTGGTCATTCTTGTTTCCATTGGTCTCTATATGGTATAAGGAGTATGCATATCAATTTTCATGAAGAAATTCCATGGGGAAGTCATCTGATCAAAGGTTGACTTTCTGGACAAGTCAGTGCAAAATCAGGGCATCTGAGGCCCCCAATGACCCAACCAATGGTGGATCTTCATCATTTTGAGTGTATATGATCTTTATTTGATCATGGAAGAAGGTTGAAGTTCACAAAATTCAAGAATTTGGAGTGTTTGCAAATGTTGACTTTTTGGGCATAGTTGACTTTTCAAGAATGTGCCATTTTAGGCCATTTTTCAAGCCTTGATTCTTGATCCAAAAATGCTTCAAATGGAAAAAATTTGGTCATGAAAGTTGTAGAATACATCTTTCCCTTTTCAAAAAGTACAAGAACATGATCAAATTCTTCTTGGATCAAAAGTTATGGTGTGACAAAGTTGGCAAAAATCATTGATTTTCAAGAGGTGCACCAAATGAGATATTTGCAAGATCATGAACCAAGGCTGTTTGCAACTTCTAGTTGGCATCAAACCAATGTACAAACATCACATAGGCCCTAAAGGTCAGAATTGAACCAAAAATTCTCATGTTTCATGGCTTATGGAATGAGAAAATCACATGTGAACCAAAATGAGCCAACTTGCAAAACCACTCATCACACTTCACCAACTTGCTGCATTGGCTATTGAACCTTTCTAGCTTCACTTACACACCATGTTGCGCCAGCCCTAGCCATGGTACCAAGCTATAACTCAAGCCATGCCTCTCTTACAAAAAAGTTGACTTTTGGCAAAAGCAAACATCCCAATCACAGCAGGCCATGTCACATCCTCTGGCCACTTGGAATTGTTTATACTATCCTTTGGCAAGCAAAACATAAGACCAAGCAAGGCTGAAACACACAGGAGCATCACATACACCAAACTCACCCCATTTGCATTTCCTTTCGAATCTGCCTCCATAGCTCACAAACATCCAAACAAATTCCACACATCAACTCACCTTGCCTCACTGAACCTAAACCAACAAAGAAACCAGCCTGAAACAAGCCATAGCATCACTTCTCCATTTTCACTCCACAAAGCAAAAGCCTTCGAATCTGTTTCCACAAGCCATAAACACTCAAACAAATTCCACACATCAACTCACCTTGCTTCACTGACCAGAAACCAACCATTGTTTTGGCCTGAGACCCTCCATATCACAAACACGATTTTCACACTCCCTTGGTCAGAGCTTCTGCAAACTCACTCAGGAGGCTGTTTAAACTCCAACCAAGTATCCAAAGCTTCAAAGGGGGATCATTGGGACCTGTTTGAGCCAAAGAACTAGCCAGAAAGTGCCAGAGATCAGAGCTCCAGTTCAGGTGAGCTTCATGAACATTTTTTCCAGGAGCTTGTTTTTAAGCTCTTAATTGGTTCTCTATGTTCCACTGATCATGATGATATGTTTGGTTTCGAAAATCATTGAGTTTTGAGCATGTATGGTGTTCCTGAAATTTTTTGACCTAAACCCCTTTTGCTTCGATTCAGCTTTGTTGTGTAAAATAAATTTGTTTTGGCTGTTGATTCTTGTTCTATGATGTGTGGGGTTGATTTCTGGGCAAGAAAATTAGGTTTTAGTGAGCTAGGGTGAGAGTTGGCATTTTTCAGGGAGGATGCTGGCCGGAGAAGACGACCGGAAGTCTTCTCCGGCAGCCTGAAAGTCATTAAATTATAATTAGGGTTAGGGCTTCCAGTTTGAATTTCAGGCGTTGGATGGGTTGACTGAGTCTTTTCCCGCGCACATCCAATGGCTCAGATCATGTCATTAGTTTAATTAGGTTTAATTTATTTAATTAATTAAGTTTAGCCCAGTTTGAATGTGGGCCACAAGATCTGGCGCGCAGTCAATGTTTCCAAGCCCAGAACGAATCCTGGCCTTCCACTCAGTTGACTTCCATTAATTTCAATTTTTATTTCATTTCTTTTCATTTAATTTGTCCAATTTATTTAAAATAGCAAAACTTGTCTAAAAATTATGAAACTTTTTCTCAAGAGTTTTATTAATTTTTAAGACTCAAAAATATTTTTATTTTCATTTTTAGCATTTAAAAAGTATTTTAAAATATTTAAAAGTTTATTTTTAATTGATTAATGAAAATTAATTTATTAAAAATGCCTTTAAGTATTTAAAAATCACCAAAAAATTCATGAAGTGTTCTAAGACATTTAGAAACATTGTCCAACCTTCAAACCAAATTTCGTTTTTGATCTTGATGCATTTTGAGAATTTTTCTTTGAATTAAAATCATTTTTATGCATTAATTTGATCCATAGTTCAAAAAATCATTTCTGCCTATTCATGAGGAGTTGGACATTGATTCTTCTTGCATTGCATTGTGTTTAGCATGTAGTATTTGGGATTAAATGGCCATGATTTGATTCTTCCTTTTCAATTTGTTTGGCATTTCTTTTGTTTAGAAACCCTAAAAACCCTAGAAACTTGTAAAAATCATAACTTGAACTTGGTTAGGAGTTAAGACTTCCCCTTTGGGCATTGGTTTGATATAGGATTAGGGGTTCTTTGAGTGGCATTTTCCATTTTTTATCTTAGGGTTTGCTTCTGATTTTGGTTTTTGTTTGATGTATGATTCATAAACCCTAATTTGAGCTTTCATATGCATCCATCTTGCATTCTCTTGCATAACATGACTTGCCATGACATTTCAAGCATCCATTTGATTCATTTGACATCATAAGACATATAGAAAGCATGCTTGATCATTGCATCATGTGTTTGCCTTGTTGCATGCCATGTGCACTTCATAACTTTTCATGTTTGTTCATGGTTCTTAACTTGCTTCTTTTGCATTCATGAACTTGTATGATCATTTCCATGTGCTGCCTCATGTTTGTATCACTTCATAGCATCATTATCATCATCAACATGCTTCTGGTTTTGCTTTACATCATGTCATCTCATCTCATTTTGCATTGCATTGCATTTCCTTTCTAACATTTCAGGTGGTAAGTGGATTTGAGAAGTGAATTTTCCTTCACTTCTCATAACTTTTCTTCTCATCTCTCTTGCATCCATTGCTGCATTTTTGTTTGTGTTTGAGTTTGAGCTTGTTCATTCTCCTTCCTCCCACTTTCTTTCTTCAAGTGACTTGACTTCTTGAATGAAGCAAGTCACTTTGCTTCTCTTGATCCTGTTCATCTGCTTCCTGGTGGTTCCATTGAAGATTGTTCTTGCAAACCTCACAAACCTTAGGAACAACAAAGCATGACAATGAATTAGGGTTTTGATTAGTCTCCCCTCTTAGATTTTACCTTTGTGTCTCTTTGAGTCATCTCTTCTCACCTCATAATCAGGGACTAAACCTTAAAGGCTTTAAGGCTTTGTGATTAAGCTTATGCCTGCATCCTTCTATTAGGATGGAGTGTATAACTTTAATCCTAAGTGTTAAACCCTTAAGGTGTTTAAATCTCTTAATCAATTCACTTAATAATCATCAAGACATCACACTTGTAACTTGGGCCTTGCATTAGGGTTCTATTTCTTCCTTAATTGGTTAAGAATGACTAACCCTAGTGTTAATGGACAAGTCCCCCTCAAGTTGTCTTACAAATCATAAAACTCACTTCATCATCATACCATTAAATAAAATCCACTTAACCAAAGGCTTGTTTTGTCATGAGTTTAATCCCTAATCATGGATTAAGTTGAGGAGCTTTCCTCAGCTTAAACATTCTCATCTATTATCCTTCTATTAGGATGGTGTAATGAGTCTGTTTAATCCCTGATTATGGCTTAACCTCATTACTCAACACTAAACAAAAACACCAAAAACATCTAAATAATCACAAGTAGGTTAATGATCTTAACCCTACACCAAAGGTGATTAAGTGTGAGAATCTGACTTCACACTTAAGGTATTCTCATTACCCCTAATCAGAGGGAAGATGTGATGAGTTTACCAAATCCATTGATTTAGGCTTAAGCTCATTAACTTGTGACAAACTCTCAAAAGCAATAAAAGACTGAAAACACAAAAACAAACACTAATCGTCTCCTCCGGGATTCTTTTCTCATCTCACTCACTCACAAACGAGAACTTGCTTCTTCCGTCTAATGCAAGACAGTAAGCACCTGAGCCAGACAGGTCATACACTTGAGCATAGACAAGTAAGCAGTTCACAAGTCAATTCACCTTTCAGTCTCTTTGGGTCGAACTACGATGTTCTGACTTCCTCATTGCACGAGAGGATACGTAGGCATAACCTAACGGTTATCGAACAAAAGTCTCTGTATATTCCCCCTTCTTCCAGCATCATTCTCTTAGCCTCATTATCATGAGCACTTCACCTCTTTCTCTTTTACACTGACACTTTCATACTTCACATCACTTATACACTATATACTGGCACCTGTACATCTTTTCCAGCTATTTTACACACAGATTGCACTGACACTACCCCTTTAAAACACAAATCTTGCAAGCGTGGATCCCGTCGAGTACGACGGACAATCTGGGTGCTAATACCTTCCCAGGTTGTAACCAACCCCCTTTCTCAGTCTCTCTGGTTTGCAACCGTCTTATCCATGTCTTTCTAGGTCTATGCAGCATTGCCTTTCCTCCGGGATAAAAATGCCTAGCTGGCGACTCTTTTCATCTCCAGTGGGTTCACGGCTGTGTGTTCTCACTGTCCCTCTCGCCGACCGTTCGCGTTTGTACCTTCATCTGATCTGGTTTCATTTGTCGGGAGCGACAGCCTGGCGACTCTGCTGGGGACCCTTATACTGCAACCAGGGCTTCTGGTTCTTTTTGTGGGTTCCTCCTAGCGCTTGATTGATTTGTGTTTACTGGGGTGTTATGTGCTATTTGTGCTTGTATTTGTATTTATTTTTGCTTTATGTACAGTTGCTTTATTGCTTTCTTTATTGCTTTTGTATATATCATACTGTCATGCTGCTGGCTGGATCTGTTTGTTTGCTTTGGTGGGTGGGTGATTCATTGAGAGTTGAGGTCCTATACCCGGGACCTGAGTGACACCTAGGCTAGAGTGAATCATATTCTTTCCCATTTCATCTCGGTCTGGTGCGGGAATATGAAACACGGTTCAGATATGGGTTTCTTCTTGAGAACTCTGTGTTGCAGATTTCCTGCAATGCTAGGGCTATCTGGGAAGCCTGCTAAGTCTGGATGACCTTTTAGTATTGACCTTCAGAAACTGAGGTGAATTAGAGGAGGAACTTTTATGGTTATTGTAAACACTGTACCTCCGGGTTAGAAGTGTTTACACTTCTCATAACTGATCCAAGTCTGAGGATCCTTGTTTTAGAACACCACCTGTGAGGGGGTTGGGCTGTTTACAGGTTTGCAGGTACCTTGACCTCAGAATACCCTGTTACTTTGATTTGATTAAGATTACTCCATGTTGGAACAGTTCTTGTGATTCTAAAACCCTGGACATGTGGCTCTTTATTTGAGTCCCCCCACCTTGGTTACTGGACTTATAGACCTCCCTCTGGATTTCTTACACACATGGACTTATACCAGAGCACTTGATCAGATCCAGCTCAGTCACAAACCCTTTGCATATCATTTGCATACATAATCATTGCATCATATTGACATTTGCTTATTTGTGTTTCAGGGTATCCATCCTCATTTGGTTTTGGTTTTGACCCCATCTTCAGTATTGACCTATCTTCACCAGCACTTGCTTCAGCTATCAGCTACCTGCACCAGCCAGTCATTGGCCCATTCTTCAGTGTCTTCATCAGCATTTGTCTCTGCTCAGTCTCAGCATCATGGCTCCGAAGAAAAGCAACATCACCTACCACTTCTTCCAGCCAGAGTTAGCAGACATCAGGAGGATTCAGACCCTGATCACTCCAGACCATGTACCATTGTTCAGGGAACACCATGGAGATATACTTGATATGATCATGGATCTGGACCCTTCACAGAGAAGCCTGATCCACACTTGCCTTCAGTTTTATGATCCCCCACTGAGATGTTTCACTTTTCAGGACTTTCAGTTGGGCCCCTTATTGGAAGAATACTCATCATTAGTTGGTATACCTATCAGGAGAGAAATTCCTTTCAACCCTGAGATGGTCTTTCCAAGTAATGAGGATATAGCCAAGGCATTGCATCTAGAACCAGTCCTGATTGGGCAGCATATGACTTCTAAAGCTGGAATCCCAGGCCTGCACCTGGATTTCTTGATCTCACAAGCCACTTTGAAAGCTTCTTCAGGGGAATGGGAAGCAGTCTGTGCTTTGTTGGCTTTGAGCATATATGGGATTGTATTGTTTGCAGACGAGCCTCGATTCATTAGTAAGAATGCAATCCATCTGTTCATTCTAAGGAACCCAGTACCAACCTTGTTGGGGGACCTTTACTATTCAGTGCATCAGAGGAATGAAAAGCAGAGGGGTAGATTAGTGAGGTGCTGTGCTCCTTTGTTCCACACTTGGCTTCTCAGGCATCTACCCAGGACAGATGCATTTTTGAATCCTCATCAGCAGAAAAACTGGGCTGGAAGACTTACTACTCTCACTTCAGCTGACATCAGGTGGTGCACTCAAAGCACAAAAGGCAGGGATATCATCACCAGCTGTGGGCTATGCACTGGTCCACACTCCTAAGGCACAAGACTTGGTTGAGACTCTTTATTGTGAGAACAAGATTAATCTGGCTATTGTTAGGCAGGCAGCCTGGGCCTGGGATAATGTTCAAACTAAGGGGATAACCATCCTGGGAAAATGTAACAATGTGGCATCAGCACAATACTATGATTGGTCCCATGCCAGGGCTCAATTCTCTGGGATGCCCTTTACTATAGAAGATATTCCCGGGCCTTCCACAGCACCACCTCCAGCAACTGTCAGCTTAGAGGAGTTTGAGAAGTTGAAGGAGAGAAATGAGAAGTTGACTCAAGCTTTGCAGAAGACCCTCTATGAGAGGAGTGATGGAAGATTGGATATTGAAAGATTGGAGAAGCTGAAGAAAGAGCATCTGGCTAAGATTGAGAAGTCTGAAGATTACATTAAGAAGTCTAGGGCTGGAGAGCAAATCCTGAAGAATGCTTGCAAGGAAGCCCAATTCCAGAAAGCCAGGACAGACTTGTACTTAAAGGAGAGTCAGGCTAGGTGGGTCAGGATCACCGAGGCTCGTACCCTGGAGGACAAAAGGGTCCAAGACAAGATGGAACAGATGGAAGCTAATGCAAAGGAGCAACAGGAAGCCCTGGCAGCAGCCCAGAGGGAGATATCAGAGCTGAAGATCAGAGCAGGAGTGAAGAGGTCAAAGGACCAAGGTCAACACAAGAAGCTAGCTGCAGCTGTTGCTACAAGGAACCTTCTCATCAGGAACCTTACGGAGCGTCCGGCTGATCCTGTGACCGAAGCACTTCTCAAGGAAGTCCGAGAGGATGAGTTTGGTCTTGGTGTTTGACCATTTGTTTGTTATTGCTTTCTTTTCATGTAATTTTGTTTTCTTATGATGTATTTTGACCCCCTAGAGGGCTTGTGTTGTAAAAAGAACAAGTTGTATTGTTTCACTTTCTGTAATATATATTTGTGATGGTTTGCTTCATCTGAGTTTGCTTCAAGCAACATCAACAGCATCTTCAAGGGTCTGGAAGGGTCAAAACTGAATGCCAAGCCGGATACCTTGAGAACAAATAAGCATACTGCATTGCATGCTAACCTTTTGTTTGTTTTGTAGGTTTTTGTTTTATTGTTGCTAACTCTGTTGTGATGCTCAGGAATTATTGCTCGACGACGAGGGTTCCCACTCAACAGGCCACACAGATACCCCACCCGAAACAATCTTCCGGGCATACAGATGGATCATATGCAGCAGGACCTTACAGAGGTCAGGAACCAAATGACAAACGAAAGATTGGAAATGGGAACACAAATGACGCAGTTCATGGAAGTGATGAACAACATGGCTCAGAGCCAAGAAAGATTGAGAGCCATGGTGGAAAGGCAGAATCAAGAGGAGCCCCATGTGGGGACTGCTGGCACAAGTAACAACGAGAGGGTCCAACCTCATGTCAATCCCCCAGTTTTTGGACACCATCTCCATCCAGAGGCCAACATTCCTGTCAATATACAAGGGACTGCTATAGCAGGGAGGGTGCTGCAAGAAGACCCTCAAGAAGACCAGTTCACAGTAATGGGAGCTGGGGAAGAAGCTTATGATAGAAGGTTGGAGGAAATAGCTGAAAAGTTAAGATCCTTAGAGTCTCAAAACTCTTTGGGATTTGATGTCATGGATATGGGCTTGGTAGACGGGGTCAGGATTCCCCACAAGTTTAAGCCGCCATGCTTTGAGAAGTATAACGGGACTTCCTGTCCCCGAACTCATCTGCAATCTTTTCTCGGGAGATTAAAAGCTTATACCATGGATGAGAAATTGTGGATGTTCTACTTTGAGGATAGCTTGACTGGAGCTTCTAGGGAATGGTATTCCCATCTGACAAGAGCAACTATTAGATGCTGGAAGGACCTGGCAGAGGCCTTCATCAGACAGTATCAGTATAACCTGGACATGGCACCCAACAGGACCCTCCTAATGGGAATGTCACAGTCATCCAGAGAGAGCTTCCGAGAGTATGCTCAAAGATGGAGACAGCTTGCTGCCGCTGTCCAGCCACCTATGTCTGAAAGGGAGATGGCTGATATGTTCATGAACACCCTTCAGGGAACCTACATTGATAGGTTAGCTGCTTTCTCATCTACCAGCTTTGCAGATGTTGTCATAGCCGGGGAGAGAATTGAAAGCCTATTGAAGATGGGAAAGATCTCAGACAATGGTGCAAGCTCATCCAGTAATGCAAGAAAGCCTTTTGCAGGACCGAGAAGGACTGGTGAGACTAATGCCATCCACATCAACAGGGGTAGGCCCCAATATGTTCACAGATCTGTGGCTGCAGTCACTATCCCTTCTCCAGCTCATCCACAACCAGTTTATCAACCTCCTCAGCAAAACTATCAGCAACAACCTCAGTACCATCAACAAAATCAGTATCCTCCAAGAAATTACAACAACAGCAATACCAACAACAATAATCAGCAAAGGCCATTCCAGCAAAGGCCTTCTCAAGCCAACAGGGTGATCCATCCGATCCCTATGCCATATGCTACCTTGCTGCCACAACTCCTGAAACTCAACCTAGTTGAGCTAAGGACGTTGGCACCTCCAGATCCCAACAGTCTACCCAGGAACTACGACTCCAACGCCAGATGTGCCTTCCATTCAAATGCACCTGGCCATAGTACAGAAAAGTGCAGAGCTTTGCACATGAAGGTACAAGACCTAGTGGACTCCAAGGCCCTGAATTTCGCACCACCACCCAATGTCAACAAAAATCCTATGCCAAACCACGGTGGTCCCAGAATTAACGCTATTGAAGAAGACAAGCCATCTTATTTAATAACCAGTGTGGGTCAGATCCGGACACCGTTGGTAGAAATCAAGGCTCAGCTCTTGGAATGTCAGATATTCCCAGGATGCGAGTTAGGGTGTGCTTACTGCAATATTTCAGTAAATGGGTGCGATAATCTGAGGAATGGCATAGATGGTCTTATTCGGAGTGGCCAACTTCAGATCACCACATCATTTCCAACAAATCCAGCAATCTCAACAGCAACAATTCCCATATCTACTACAACTGCAGCAACCATTGTTCCTGACAACTCTTCGGCTTCATCAACAAGTACTCCATCTATCATCTCAACTGATCAGCAATCAACAAATTTTTCTTCTACAACTTCAGCATCACTCCATTTTGAATCTCCTACAACAACAACATCCATCCTTCCGACAATATCTCCTACAACGCCAGCAACAAATCATGAAGATGTCTCAACTGTCACCATATTTTATGATCCTGAAAACAACTCTGCCCACAATTCAGAAAGTGCTGCTCCCATCAGAGCACCAGTCACGATTTATTATGATCCACAAACAATCACAGCCCCTCCAGCAGCAGCCATCAGTCCAGTCACTGTCACAGTGCCTGGACCAATACCTTATGAAAGTAGTAGGGCCATTCCTTGGCACTACGGCTCTGACGTGTACTGCGAAGGACAAAGAATCACTCTTGATACATCAACACCTGCACCATAAATAGATAACGTGGGAGGAGGCGGAGGCTTCACCCGAAGCGGACGTCTCTTTGCTCCACCAATTCAAAAACCTACTGCCGAAGCAGAAGCTGCTGCCAAGGCAAAAGGAAAGAGCCCGGTGCAGGGAGATCAAGCGGTTAAGGAAGCTTTAAAAACACCATTCGATCAAGAAGTTGATGAGTTCATGAGAATCATCAAAAAGAGTGATTACAAAATTGTGGATCAGCTTCACCAGACGCCATCCAAGATCTCAATCCTATCATTGCTTATGTGCTCCGAAGCCCATCGGAATGCACTACTCAAAGTCTTGCACGCAGCTTACGAGCCTGAAGAGATCACTGTCAATCAATTGGAAACCGTGGTTGGAAATGTTACTGCTAGCAATGGGCTAGGGTTCACCAATACTGACTTGACAACGGATGGCCGCAACCATAACAAAGCCTTGCACATCACCATGGAATGTAAGGGAGCAGTCCTTTCCCATGTGCTGGTAGACACAGGGTCATCCCTTAATGTCTTACCAAAGAAGGCCCTGGTGAAGCTAGAGTATGAAGGATTAGCATTGCGTCCCAGTAACCTGGTAGTAAGAGCCTTTGATGGCTCTAAGAGATCGGTTCTGGGGGAGATTGAGCTTCCAGTGACAATTGGCCCACAAACCTTTACAACTATCTTCTATGTGATGGACATTCAGCCTGCCTACAGCTGTTTGTTGGGTAGACCTTGGATTCACGCCGCTGGCGCAGTAACGTCTACCCTTCACCAGAAGTTAAAATTTGAGTGGGAAGGCCAAGTTGTTACTATCTGTGGGGAAGAGGATATATTTGTTAGCCATCTGGCTACTTATAAGTATATTGAGATGGATGGGGAAATCCATGAAACAATGAGTCAAGGATTCGAGGCCTTGAATATTAATGAAGCATCTGCTGTATCTGGAATCTCCATGTCATCTTATCAACAAGCCCGGAAGGTTGTTGAAGAAGGAACTGCCCAAGGCTGGGGCAAGGTTTTATCTGTGGAGGAGAAGAAGGACAAGTTTGGGTTGGGTTACAAACCAACTCAACAGAATCAAGCAGAGGCTGCTGAGAAGCCTGGTTTTGTCAGCGGGGGGATGCTCACCCCTGATGCTATCAACAATTTGGAAGACGAGCTGGAAGAGGAGCGCAACCTGGAAAGCTGGATTCGTCCAAAGATCCCGGGGAGCAGTATCTCAAACTGGTCTTCCCAGGAAATTATAAGAGTTACTCATGCAGAGTAATTATTATTTCCTGTATTTTATATAGCATGCATCAAAGTCTTGCATCTTGCCCAAGATGACAAGACTCATTTTGTAATCGGGCCATCTGTACTTTTTGTGCAAACAAGATTAATCAATGAAATATCAGACATCTTTTTGCAAATGAGTCTTTTTCCTTTTCGTTCACTGTTTTTCCATTTTTCTTTTTGTACAAAAATAAATGGCGATGTTTTCAAAATGATAACTTTATTTCACTTTTCTAAGCAAGATTAAAATCAATCACTAAAATGAACAAACTGAACCCTTGCAGAAAGTGCCTTCCAGACAGCACCGACAACAGCACGACTATGACTTCGTATGACTTTGACAATCCAATCAATCAAGCTGATGAAGGGGTTGATGAAGAATATGAGCTTCCTGAAGAGCTAGCCAGGTTGTTGAGACAAGAGGAAAAGGTTATCACTCCTCACCAGGAGGAGGTTGAAGTGATTAATCTTGGTACAGATGAAGACGTGAAAGAGGTTAAAATCGGGGCCTGCCTGCAAGACTCAGTGAAGAGACAACTGATTAACCTGCTTTGAGAGTATGTGGATGTGTTTGCTTGGTCTTATCAAGATATGCCAGGGTTGGACACCGACATTGTTGTGCACAAGCTGCCTTTGAGAGAAGAATGCCCACCAGTTAAACAGAAACTGCGCCGTACTCGCCCAGATATGGCAATGAAAATCAAAGAAGAGGTACAAAAGCAGTGGGACGCCGGGTTCCTTGCTATGACTAGCTATCCGCCGTGGGTTGCTAATATAGTACCCGTGCCTAAGAAAGACGGCAAAGTAAGGATGTGTGTTGACTACCGGGACTTGAACAGAGCCAGCCCGAAAGATGATTTCCCATTACCTCACATTGATGTATTGGTGGATAATACGGCTCAGTTCTCGGTATTCTCCTTCATGGACGGATTTTCAGGATACAATCAGATCAAGATGTCACCTGAAGACATGGAGAAGACAACATTCATTACACCTTGGGGCACGTTCTGTTACAAAGTGATGCCATTTGGACTGAAGAATGCTGGTGCAACATATCAACGGGCTATGGTGACATTATTCCATGATATGATCCATAAGGAAATCGAGTGCTATGTGGATGACATGATTGCCAAGTCCCTTACAGAGGAAGACCACCTGGTGAATCTGCTGAAGTTATTCAAGCGTCTGAGGAAGTACCAACTGAAGCTGAACCCCAACAAATGCACATTCGGGGTAAGATCTGGTAAGCTGCTGGGATTTATTGTAAGCGAGAGGGGGATTGAAGTTGACCCTGATAAAGTCAAAGCTATTCAAGAGATGCCTGCACCGAAAACTGAGAAAGAAGTTCGAGGGTTCTTAGGTCGATTGAACTACATTTCACGGTTCATATCTCACCTTACAGCAACCTGTGAACCTTTGTTCAAGCTGTTAAGAAAAGAACAGACGGTCAGGTGGAACAAAGACTGCCAAAGGGCTTTTGACAAGATCAAGGAGTACTTACAAGAGCCTCCAATCCTTATGCCTCCAGTCGAAGGAAGACCTCTGATAATGTACTTAACAGTATTAGAAGAGTCAATGGGGTGTGTGCTGGGCCAGCATGACGAGTCTGGTCGAAAAGAGTATGCAATATACTACCTAAGCAAAAAGTTTACCGACTGTGAACAACGTTATTCACTGCTCGAGAAAACTTGCTGTGCTTTAGCGTGGGCTGCTCGCCGACTGAGACAGTATATGTTGACCCACACTACTTTGTTGATATCAAAAATGGACCCAGTTAAGTACATTTTCGAGAAGCCAGCTCTTACCGGACGGGTTGCAAGATGGCAAATGATTCTTACAGAATATGACATCCAGTACACCTCTCAGAAAGCCATCAAGGGCAGTGTACTATCTGAATATCTTGCTGAGCAACCTATTGATGACTACCAGCCTATGAGATTTGACTTCCCCGATGAAGACATCATGTTCATAAAATCAAAAGACCATGAAGAGCCTATTCACACTGAAGGGCCCGACCCGGAAGAAGAATGGACTATGATGTTTGATGGGGCTGTTAACATGAATGGTCGTGGTGTTGGTGCAGTGCTCATTACACCCAAAGGAGTTCACATGCCTTTCTCGGCAAAACTCACTTTCAACTGCACTAACAACGAAGCTGAATACGAAGCTTGCATTATGGGTCTTGAGGAAGCCATTGACCTCAGGATCAAGACATTGACTGTATTTGGAGATTCAGCTCTGGTAGTTAATCAAACCAACGAAAAATGGTACACCCACCAGGATCATCTGATACCTTACAGGGATTATACAAGGAGGTTATTGACTTTCTTCACGACGGTCAAGCTTGAGTATATCCCTCGGGACGAGAATCAGTTTGCAGATGCTCTTGCTACCATTTCATCCATGATCAAAGTTCAAGCTGCTAACTTTGTACCCCAGATATCAGTGTCCAGACTTGATAGACCAGCATACGTATTTGCAGCGGAAGTTGTCAAAGATGATAAGCCTTGGTTCCATGACATTAAATGCTTCTTGGAGGATCAAACATACCCACCTGGGGCATCTTCCAATGATAAGAAGACTTTGAGAAGGCTTGCTGGTAGCTTCTTTCTGAACACTGACGGGTCTTTATACAAACGGAACTTTGACATGGTACTCCTCAGATGTGTTGACAAGACAGAAGCAGATTTGTTGATGCATGAAGTGCACGAAGGGTCCTTTGGTACCCATAGAGGAGGGCATGCCATGGCCAAGAAATTGCTAAGATCAGGATATTACTGGATCACAATGGATGCAGACTGTTGTGCCTACGCCAGAAAATGCCACAAATGCCAGATTTACGCAGATAAGGTGCATGTGCCTCCCAATCCTCTGAACATCATGTCTTCACCATGGCCCTTTGCCATGTGGGGCATTGACATGATTGGCAAGATTGAGCCAACTGCTTCGAACGGCCACAGATTCATCCTGGTCGCCATTGACTATTTCACTAAGTGGGTCGAAGCAGCCTCATATGCAAACATTACAAGACAAGTGGTAGCCAGGTTTCTGAAGAGAGATATCATCTGTCGATATGGAGTGCCCGAGCGGATCATTACTGATAATGGTTCCAACTTGAACAACAAGATGATGGCTGAATTATGCCGGGACTTCAAAATTCAACATCACAATTCTTCTCCTTACAGGCCAAAGATGAATGGCGATGTCGAGGCAGCGAATAAGAATATCAAGAAGATTGTGCAGAAGATGGTAGTCACTTACAAAGATTGGCACGAAATGCTACCATTTGCCTTGCATGGGTACCGCACGTCAATCAGAACATCCACTGGGGCAACACCGTATCAGCTTGTGTATGGTATGGAAGCGGTCCTACCTGTTGAAGTTGAATTACCCTCTTTACGAGTATTAATGGATGTTAAGCTGAACGAAGCAGAATGGGTTCGGTCCCGATATGAACAACTGAGTCTGATCGAAGAGAAAAGATTGGCTGCAATCTGTCATGGGCAGTTATATCAGAAGAGAATGAAGAGAGCCTTCGATCAGAAAGTCAGGCACCGAGAGTACCAAGTAGGAGATCTTGTGCTGAAAAGAATCCTCCCTCCTCATACAGACCACAGGGGCAAATGGACTCCAAATTATGAAGGACCATTCGTGGTAACGAAAGTTTTCTCCGGTGGAGCACTGATGCTCAGCACCATGGATGGTGAGGATTTCCCGTCCCCTGTGAATTCAGATGCAGTTAAAAAATACTTCGCATAAAATGACCCGCTGGACATAAAAACAGAATGTAAGTCCAGGCAAAAATAGGGCATCCCGGCGAGTCAAAAACAGAATAAAAGACTCGGGCAAAAATAAGGGAAAATAAATAAAAATGTACACCCGCTGAGTTGAAAAGCCGCATTGGACAGCTCAGGCAAAAAATGGGTATCCCGATGGATTGAAAACCCGAAAGGGCGATCCATGCAAAACAAGGGAATAAGCGAACAACTGCATTCTGAATTCGTCTGTATTATCCGCAACTTGGTAAGCTTCGAAAGGATCGAGCTTCAAACAGAATCAGCCTCCTTCAGAGAGCAAGACGAGAAGAACGTCGAAAGTCATACGAATCATAGTAGAGGAGGAAGCTCCCTAAAGCGTCGTCAACATCGCCAGCACTTTGTTTCTCAATTTGTAACAATCTCTTCATTTTAGGAGATTTGTTTCCTTGACTGTATCTTGCCAATTCAGGGCACATGAATTAATAAAATCAGATTTTTTTTCAGTCATGTTTCGTCTTGTACATTTTTGTTTGCAAAGAATGTCTGATGTCTCTAAAAAACCAATGGCATGAATACAGATGCTTATCTTCAAAAAAAATAATAGTAAAAACGCATGCTTACAGGGAATGTACTTACTCTCAAGAATGTCTAACTCTTATGACGGAATCCGGTAAGGGATACCTCGGGATCATTTGTGCGTTTCCTTATCTTTGCAGGATTGCAGGTATCCAGAAGCACAGCTTAGAGTATGAAAGTTTCGCCCTCAGCAAGCTGGCAGATCATTATCAACTCGGTCTATCTTTCACGTGGCATTGGAAGGTGCCCACTTCCCCAGCAGAGTTGCCAAATCAGTACTAGCTCAGTCTTAGCACCTGAGTTGCTTCTTCCCCAGCTGAGTTGCCTCTCATTACTCTCCCCAACTGAGTTGCCACCTATTACTTATCCCCATCAGAGTTGCCAGGCATCACAGAAGGCGCCCATATCCCCCGGCTGAGTCAGGAATCCACCTCAACAGAATTTCTAGGGAGGACTTTCAGTGATTTCTCTTCCAGCCGAGTTGTCATTTCATCCTCAGCAAGATACAGAAGTCAGGGAATCATCTCCCCACGGAATCCTCAGCCTCTATCCAGAAGAGCAACGCATAAAGAAGTCACAACAGAGCAACGAAAGCTTCTACAGACCCCAGCTGGGTCCTATATTTCAAGGATACGTCAATCAGTGACCTATATCCCCAAGCAGATACATCTCATCAGATCTATCAATGATCTCATCCCCAGCTGGGATATTCACTCCAAGCAGATCGACCAGAGATCTTCATAGCAACGGGACCCGAATTCCGGATCGGTATCTTTGTAATCATAGCATTCGCATCATATTCACCTACAAAGCGTAGCATTCCGTCTAAAACGGAGCATTACGGCAAAAATCAAACACATAGCATAATCACAAGCCATATTGTGAATCGAACACTCGTGAATAATAAAAATCCATCAGTATTGTCGCTCCCGACAAGTGACACAGGGTCATATGAAGGTACAGACGCGAACGGTCGGCGAAGGGAACATTGAGAACACACAGCCGTGAACTCACTGGAGATGAATAGAGTCGCCAGCTAGGCATTTTTATCCCGGAGGAAAGGCAATGCTGCATAGACCTAGAAAGAGATGGATAAGACGGTTTGCGAACCAGAGAGACTGAGAAAGGGGGTTGGTTACAACCTGGGAAGGTATTAGCACCCAGATTGTCCGTCGTACTCGACGGGATCCACGCTTAAAAGATTTGTGTTTTAAAGGGGTAGTGTCAGTGCAATTTGTGTGTAAATGAGCTGGAAAAAAGATGTACAGGTGTCAGTGTAAAGTGTATAAGTGATATGAAGTATGAAGGTGTCAGTGTAAGGAAAGAGTATGCTCATGATCATGAGGCTAAGAGAATGATGCTGGAAAGAGGGGGAATATACAGAGACTTTTGTTCGATAACTGTTAAGTTATGCCTACGTATCCTCTCGTGCAATGAGGAAGTCAGAACACCGTAGTTCGACCCAAAGAGACTGATAGGTGAATTGACTTGTGAACTGCTTACTTGCCTATGCTCAAGTGTATGATCTGTCTGGCACAGATGCTGACTGTCTTGCATTAGACGGAAGAAGCAAGTTCTCGATTGTGAGTGAAGGTGATGAGAAAAGAATCCCGAAGGAGACGATTATTGTTTGTTTTTTGAGTTTTCAGTCTTTTATTTCTTTTTGGAGTTTGTCATAGATTAATGAGCTTAAGCCTAAACCAATGGGTTAGTAAACTCATCACATCTTCCCTCTGATTAGGGGTAATGAGAATACCTTAAGTGTGAAGTCAGATTCTCACACTTAATTACCTTTGATGTAGGATTAAGATCATTAACCTACTTGTGATTAATTAGATGTTTTTGTGGTTTTTGTTTAGTGTTGAGTAATGAGGTTAAGCCATAATCAAGGATTAAACAGACTCATTACACCATCCTAAAAGAAGGATAATAGATGAGAATGTTTAAGCTGAGGAAGACTCCTCAACTTAATCCATGATTAGGGATTAAACCCATGACAAAACAAGCCTTTATTAAGTGGATTTTATTTAGATTAATGATATGATGATGAAGTGAATTTTATGATTTGTAAGACAACTTGAGGGGGACTTGTCCATTAACACTAGGGTTAGTCCTTCTTAACCACTTAAGGAAGAATTAGAACCCTAATGCAAGGCCCAAGTTACAAGTGTGATGTCTTGATGATTATTATGTGAATTGATTAAAGGGTTTAAACACATTAAGGGTTTAACACTTAGGATTAAAGTTACACACTCCATCCTAAGATAAGGAGGCAGGCATAAACTTAATCACAAAGTCTTAAAGCCTTTAGGGTTTAGTCCCTGATTATGAGATGAGAAGAGAGGACTCAAGGAGGGACACAAAGGTAAAACTATGGGGGGAACTAATCAAAACCCTAGTTCATTGTCATGCTTGGTTGATCCTAAGGTTTGTGAGGTTTCCAAGAACAATCTTCAGAAGAACCACCAGGAAGCAGATGAACAGGATCAAGAAAAGCAAAGTGACTTGCTTCATTCAAGAAGTCAAGTCACTTGAAGAAAGAAAGTGAGAAGGAGAAGAATGAGCAAGCTCAAACTCAAACACATATAGAAATGCAGTAATGGATGCAAGAGAGATGAAAAGAAAAGTTATGAGAAGTGAAGGCAAATCCACTTCTCAAGTTTACTTACCACCTGAAATGTTAGAAAGAAATGCAATGCAATGCTAAATGAAATGAAATGACATGATGCTAAGCAAAACCAGAAGAATGTTGAGGATGATTATGATGTTATGAGGTGCTGCAAACATGAGGCAAGACAATGGGGATGTTCATACAAGATTATGAATGCATATGATGCAAGCTAAGGAGCATGAGCAAGCATGAAAAGCTATGAGGCATACAAGACAAATGACATGGCAAATATGCAATGCAATGATCAAACATGCTTTCTACATGTCTTAAGATGTCAAATGAATCATAAGCATGCACAAAATGCAAAGACAAGTTATGTTATGCAAGGAAATGCAAGAAGGATGCAAAAGAAAGCCCAAATTAGGGTTCATGGATCAAACATCAAACAAAAACCCAAAACAGAAGCAAACCCTAAGATAAAAAATGGAAAATGGTACCCAAAGAAACCCTAGGCCTATGATGAACCACTGCCCAAAGGGGAGCTCTCAACTCTCAACCAAACTCAAGATATGAATTTTGCAAGTTATTAGGGTTTTTTAGGGTTCTTAACAAAACAAATGCCAAACAAAATGAAAATGCAAGAACAATTCATGGCCTTTTTATCCTTGAAAATACATGCTAAACAAAAGACAATGCAAGAAGAATCAATGTCTCAACCTTCACCAATAGGCAGAAATGAATTTTTGAATCCATGATCAAAATAATGCATAAAAAATGATTTAATTCAATGAAAAATTCTTAAAATGCATCAAGATCAAAAAAGAAATTTGGTTTGAAGGTTGGACAATGTTTCTAAATATCTTAGAACATTTCATGAATTTTTTTGTAATTTTTAAATACCTAAAAGTATTTTTAATTAATTAATTCCCATTAATCAATTAAAAATAATCTTTTAAATATTTAAAAATACTTTTTTTATGATAAAAATAAAATAAAAAATGTTTTTGGGTCTGAAAAATTAATAAAACTTTTAGGAAAAAGTTTCATAATTTTTAAGAATTTTTTACTATTTTAAAATAAATATGCAAATTTAATGCAATAAAATGAATTAAAAACAAATAAATAGAAAAGTATGCGCAAGGGATGGCCAGGATTTGATCTGGGCTTGGACTGGTTGACTGCGCGCCAGATCCAAGGGCCCAGATTCAAACCTGGCTAAAAATGGTTTATGAATTAATTAAGCTGGATTTAATTAATTAAACTAGGTTAGGGTTTCTAATGACACATCCTGACCATTCAATCACGCGCGGGAAGCAACATCCAAGGGCCCAGGTTTGAAGTTGGCTAATTAATGACAATTAGCCCTAATCACTCTCAGGCTGCCGGAGAAGACCTCCGGTCGTCTTCTCCGGCGAGCAGCTCACCTGAAAACCTCCCAAATTCCTCAAATCGTAACGAAAATGAAAACTAAGCACACCAAAATGATCCCCATGATCTCCTGAATCAAAACCCTAACCCCAAACAAATTTATTCTTCACCAATCACATGAATCGAAAACAAACATTTTTAGGGCAAACCAGTTTCAGAGTTAAATTAAATGTTCAAATCACAACCATTTCAAAAACTAAAAGCATCAGGATGATCAGTGAATCATGAGGAACAAGTTTGTAACAAGAAAAACAACTTCTGGAAAAATTATTTTCGAGCTACCTGAGATTTGGAGCTTTCAGTTTGGGAACTTTCTGGCCTTCTCTTTATGTGCAATCTACTCCTTAGAACCCCTTGATGATGTTTGAATGCTCAAAATGAGTTTGTGCTGGCTGGATAATGAGTTTCGAAAGGAACTGCTTCAAGCTCAGTCAACAATGGTTATGGTGATTCTGACTGATTCAGGCCATGGTGAGTGATTGCTTGTGGTCCTGATGATGAATGGAGAAGGTTTGTGGTGCTTGTTTGTGTGTTTGTGAGCTAGGATGAGAGTTTCGAATGAAACTGCAAAATGGAGTGTGAAATGGTTATGGAGTGTTCTTGCTATTACAGGCTTTGGTTCTTGGTGCTGGATGATCTATGAAGTGTGGTGAGATGATTGATGAAGATAGTTTGAGTGTTTGGTGGCCGTGGAGAGGGATTCGAAGGAACTTGCAAAATGGTGAGTTTTTGTGTATGTGTGTAATGTGATAGTTTCAGCCTTGCCTCCCTTATGTTTTGGCCAGCATTTGGATAGTATAAACAATTGCAAGTGGCTGGGGGATGTGACATGTCCTGCTGTGATTGGGATGTCTACTTTTGCATAAAGTCCACCTTTTGTGTAAGTGAGGCATGGCTCAAAGTCTAGGCAAGTACAAGGTTGGTTCTGGTGCAGCATGGTGAGAGAGAGGTCTTAGCAAAGCTCAGTACTCAAGGCTGCAAGTTGGTGAGAGGTGATCATGAGTTTTTGCAACTTGTTGCTTTTTGAACTTTCATGAGAAAAGTCAAGTTACATGAACTATAACCATGGGCACTCTTGGTTCAATTCTGATTTTATGACTTAGAGACATGTTTGTGTGTTGGTTTGGAATGGGTTAGAGGCTGCAAAATGCATTGATCCATGATTTTGCAAAATTCTCACTTAGGGCATGCCTTGAAAATAAGTGATTTTAGCCAACTTTGCATTGCCATAACTTTTAATCCATGAAGAGTTTGATCATGTTCTTGTACTTTTTGAAAAGGGAAAGATGAGATCTACAACTTTCATGACCAAAGTTTTTCCATTTGAAGCCTTTTTGGATCAAGAATCAAGGCTTGAAAAATGACCTAAAATGATGCATTCTTGAAAAGTCAACCATGCCCAAAAAGTCAACATTTGCAAAAACCCTAAATTCTTGATTTCTATGAACTTCAACCTTCTTCCATGATCAAATAAAGATCATATACACTCAAAATGATGAAGATCACCCATTGGTTGGGTCATTGGGGGCCTCAGATGCCCTGATTTTGCACTGACTTGTCTGAAAAGTCAACTCTTGATCAGATGACTTCCCCATGGAATTTCTTCATGAAAATTGATATGCATACTCCCTATACCATATAAAGATCAATGGAAACAAGAATGACCAAAAAATTTGGGGTTATGGCCTCTGAAACCAAAACCCTAATTTTCAGTCAACTGTGTAGTTCAAGCTGGCCCTGCATCCACTCAAACCCTAGTTCTTGTGATTCCTCTGCATTTTTGACTTTGAGGAGATGAAATATGATATAAGAACACACATGGACCCCTTTGAGTTGATTAGTGGCCTTTGGGATGGCTCAAGATGCTTTGGGATGGCTCAGATCACAAACCCTAGGTGCAGATGCCTTGAAAGCTATGCAGTGGATAAAAATGAGATGTGAGATGACATGATTGTGTTTATGCATATGAGATGACCATAAGCCATGGTGTGAATGGGTGAGGGCAAATTTGGGGTGTTTACAGCTGCCCCTATTCAAACATGAGTTAGCTGTGCAGGTTGTAAGCGACGGCTTAACAGGCGAACAAGATAACTTGTGGTTGAATACCAAAGACAGTCCAAAATTTGCACTCACAGAATGAAGAAGAAAAGGGATATAGATTGTAAAAGCAAAATAAAGTATATTGTAAAGTGTGGGCGACGGAGGACGACCGTCGAGCAGAGGAAGACTGCTGGGTAAAGTGGTATGTGAAGCAAAGCGATGACGGGGACGGCCGACATGCTGGGGAAGATGCAGAAAATAAAGCAATGACGGGGACGGCCGGCATGCTGGGGATAAAAAGGTAAAGCTGAGACGGGGACGGCCGACTAGCTGGGGAAAAACAAGTAAAGCTAAGACGGGGACGGCCGACTAGCTGGGGAAAATAAAATCATGATGGGGACGGCCATCACGATAAAACTGTAAAATTTCTGAGGATTAATGAAACATGACGGGGACGGCCATCAAGTTCATAAAGGTAAAGTAACCAACGATGGGGACGGCCATCGAGCTAAAAGGAAAAGGGGCCACGACGGGGACGGCCATCGGGTTAAAGAATAAATGAAATAAACAGATGATGGGGTACGGCCATCAAAGGTGAAGGACGATCACCTAGCAGGGGACGGCTGCTCTGTTGGGAATAAAAGAAATATGATGGGGACGGCCATCAAAGGTGGAGGACGACCACCTGGCAGGGTACGGCTGCCGAAAATATCAACGATGGGGACGGCCATCGGATAAAAGGTCAACGATGGGGACGGCCATCGGACGAGCATGATGGAGGACGACCATCAAGAGGTGGAGGACGACCACCTAGCAGGGGACGGCTGCTCTCAGGGTTTACCATGACATAGGACGAATGTCAGATAACCAAAATCAACAATGGGGACGGCCATTGGATAAAGTGATGAAGGACGATCATCAAGAGGTGGAGGACGACCACCTAGCAGGGGACGGCTGCTAAAAAACAACGATGGGGACGGCCATCGGATGAGCATGATGGAGGACGACCATCAAGAAGTGGAGGACGACCACTCAGCAGGGTACGGCTGCTCTCAGGGTTATCATAACACAGGACGAGTGTTAGATAAAAAGGAAATTTGTTTTGCGATCTACTGGGGATAATGTAAACACGGACGAGCGTTTACACCCAAGAAACAAAAGGTATAAGTGTTTGGTATTGTGTATAGATTAAAGATGAGGACGGGCATCCTTAGGACTATGATACGGACGAGTATCATGTAGAAACAAACTGACACATGCTTAGAGATGATGATACGGACGAGTATCAACTGGTTAACAAAGAACACGGACGAGTGTTGCATCTGAAAGGATTCTTCTGGGGAATAACAGACACGGACGAGTATCTATATTCAAGAAGACATAAGTGTTTGACACAGTGTATGGATTAAAGATGCGGACGAGCATCCCTAAGACTATGATACGGACGAGTATCATGTAGAAACAAACACTAGACGCAATGTTCTGAGATGATGGTACGGACGAGTACCAACTGGTTAACAAAGAACAAGGACTACTGCCGAATCTGTGGGGTTATGAGTGATGATGTATACAAGATACGGACGAGTATCTGTATAAGCGTACCATGAGTAGTGAGTATTGTATTGTATAGATGAGTGTTTATCTGCTGGGGGGAGTGAGAAAAGTATAATATTAACAAGTATCTGCTATACAAAGTCTAGGCGACTGCGCTGGGGATATGACACGGACGGGTGTCATGAAGTATCCGTGATACGGGTGATTTTGTTTGTAAAGATATTCAGGCGACTTTACTGGGGAAAAATGACACGGACGGGTGCCAAAAGGTGTATATACTGGTGTTTGTGATTTGTGAGGCAGCTGCTTTTGCCGGGGCTCTGATGGGGATTCTGGGGGAAGTAATCTGTATTCTGATGAATGGTTATTAATCACAAGCGTTCAATTCACAACATGACTTATGATTATGCTATGCATTTGATTTTTGCCGTAATGCTCCGTATTAGACGGAATGCTACGCTCTGAGGGATAGTATGATGCGAATGCCATGATTATGCAAAGAGGCACCGATCCGGGATTCGGATCTCGTTGCCGCGAAGATCTCTGGTTGATCTGCTTGAAGTGGACGTCCCAGCTGGGTATGAGATCACTGGTAGATCCAATGATGTATCTGCTCGGGGATATATGTCACTGGTTGACATAACCTTGTAATATGGGACCCAGCTGGGGTTTACAGAAGCTTTCTTCACTCTGTTGTGATCTCTTCATGCGTTGCTCTTCTGAATAGAGGCTGGGGAAGGTGTGGGGAGATGATTCCCTGATTTCTGCATTCTGCTGAGGAAGAAAAGCTGGTGCTTCAACTGGGGAATGCTGTTGGTAACTCAGCTGGGGAGAGCAATGGGAAGCAACTCAGCTGGGGATATGAACAAGAGGCAACTCCGCTGGGGAATTGTGAGAGGCAACTCAGCTGGGGAGAGCCACAAGAGGCAACTCAGCCGGGGATAGAGCACTTCCGATGCTGAGATTGAGCGCATGTTGATTTGGCAACTTTGCTGGGGAAGTGGGCACCTCCCAGTGCCGTGTGAGTTGATAATGATTCGCCGGTTTGCTGAGACGTAACCTGCATGCCCCAGGTTGCGTTCTGGATACCTGCAATCCTGCAAAGATAATGGAACGTACAAAAGGTCCCGAGGTATCCCTTACTGGATTCCGTCATAGGAGTTAAGTACTTTCGAGAATAATCACATTCCCTGTAAGCATGTGTTTTTATTTTTTAGAGAAGGGCATCTGTACTTATGCAATTGTATTTTTAGAGATATCAGACAACTCTTTGCAAAACATAAATGTAAAAACGAGACATGACTGAGAATCTGATTTTATTAATTCATGTGCCCTGAATTGGCAAGATACAGTCAAAGAAACATATCTCCTGAAATGAGGAGATTGTTACAAATTGAGAAATAAAGTGCTGGCGGTGTTGACGACGCTTTCAAGGAGCTTCCTCTTCTGCTATGACTCGTATGACAATGACGTTCTTCTCGTCTTGCTTTCTGGAGAGAGTTGATTCTGATTGAAGCTTGATCCTTTGGAAGCTTACCAAGTTGCAGGTGATACAGACGAACTCAGAATGCAGTTGTTCGCTTATTCCCTTATTTTGCATGGATCGCCCTTTCGGGTTTTCAATCCATCGGGATACCCATTTTTGCCTGAGCTGTCCAATGCGGCTTTTCAACTCAGCGGGTGTACATTTTTTTTCATTTATTTCCCTTACTTTTGCCCGAGTCTTTTATTCTGTTTTTGACTCGCCGGGATGCCCTATTTTTGCCTGGACTTACATTCTGTTTTTATGTCCAGCGGGTCATTTTATGCGAAGTATTTTTTAACTGCATCTGAATTCACAGGGGACGGGAAATCTTCACCATCCATGGTACTGAGCATCAGTGCTCCACCAGAGAAAACTTTCTTTACAACAAAAGGTCCTTCATAATTTGGAGTCCATTTGCCCCTGTGGTCTGTATGAGGAGGGAGAATCCTTTTCAGCACAAGACCTCCTACTTGGTACTCTCGGTGCCTGACTTTCTGATCGAAGGCTTTCTTCATTCTCTTCTGATATAACTGTCCATGGCAGATTGCAGCCAATCTTTTCTCTTCGATCAGACTCAGTTGTTCGTATCGGGACCGTACCCATTCTGCTTCGTTCAGTTTAACATCCATTAATACCCGTAACGAGGGTAGTTCAACTTCAACAGGTAGGACTGCTTCCATACCATATACAAGCTGATACGGTGTTGCCCCAGTGGATGTCCTGATTGATGTGCGATACCCATGCAAGGCAAACGGTAGCATTTCATGCCAGTCTTTGTAGGTGACTACCATCTTTTGCACAATCTTCTTGATATTCTTATTTGCCGCCTCGACAGCGCCGTTCATCTTTGGCCTGTAAGGAGAAGAATTGTGATGTTGGATCTTGAAGTCCCGGCATAGTTCTGCCATCATTTTGTTGTTTAAATTGGAACCATTATCAGTAATGATTCGCTCGGGCACTCCATACCGACAGATGATATCCCTTTTCAGAAATCTGGCTACCACTTGTCTTGTAACATTTGCATATGAGGCTGCTTCAACCCACTTGGTGAAATAGTCAATGGCGACCAGGATGAATCTGTGGCCATTTGAAGCAGTTGGCTCAATCTTGCCAATCATATCAATGCCCCACATAGCAAAGGGCCAGGGTGAAGACATGATGTTCAAAGGATTGGGCGGCACATGCACCTTATCTGCGTAGATCTGGCATTTGTGGCATTTTCTGGCGTAAGCACAACAGTCTGCATCCATTGTGATCCAGTAATAGCCTGATCTTAACAACTTCTTAGCCATGGCATGCCCTCCTGCATGGGTACCGAAAGATCCTTCGTGCACTTCATGCATCAGCAAATCTGCTTCCGTCTTGTCAACACATCTGAGGAGTACCATATCAAAGTTCCTCTTGTATAAAGACCCATCAGCGTTCAGAAAGAAGCTACCAGCAAGCCTTCTCAAAGTCTTCTTATTATTGGAAGATGCCCCAGGTGGGTATGTCTGATCCTCCAAGAAGCACTTAATGTCGTGGAACCAAGGCTTATCATCTTTTACAACATCTGCTGCAAATACATATGCTGGTCTATCAAGTCTAGACACTGAAATCTGAGGTACAAAGTTGGCCGCTTGAACTTTGATCATGGATGAAATGGTAGCAAGAGCATCTGCAAACTGATTCTCGTCTCGAGGGATATACTCAAGCTTGACTGTTGTGAAGAAAGTCAGTAACCTTCTTGTATAATCCCTGTAAGGTATCAGATGATCTTGGTGGGTGTACCATTTCCCGTTGGTTTGATTGACTACCAAAGCTGAATCTCCGAATACGGTCAATGTCTTGATCCTGAGGTCAATGGCTTCCTCAAGACCCATAATGCAAGCTTCGTATTCAGCTTCGTTGTTAGTGCAGTTGAAAGTGAGTTTTGCCGAGAAAGGCATGTGGACTCCTTTAGGTGTAATGAGTACTGCACCAACACCACGGCCATTCATGTTAACAGCCCCATCAAACATCATGGTCCATTCTTCCTCCGGGTCCGGCCCTTCAGTGTGAATAGGCTCTTCGCGATCTTTTGCTTTAATGAACATGATGTCTTTATCAGGGAAGTCAAACCTCATAGGCTGGTAGTCATCAATGGGTTGCTCAGCGAGATATTCAGATAGTACACTGCCCTTGACGGCTTTCTGAGATGTGTACTGTATGTCGTATTCTGTGAGAATCATCTGCCATCTTGCAACCCGTCCGGTAAGAGCTGGCTTCTCGAAAATGTACTTAACTGGATCCATTTTGGAGATTAACAAGGTAGTGTGGGTCAACATATACTGTCTCAGTCGGCGAGCAGCCCACGCTAAAGCACAGCAAGTTTTCTCGAGCAGTGAATATCGTTGTTCACAGTCGGTAAACTTTTTGCTTAGGTAGTATATTGCATACTCTTTTCGACCAGACTCGTCATGCTGGCCCAGCACACACCCCATTGACTCTTCTAATACTGTCAAGTACATAATCAGAGGTCTTCCTTCAACTGGCGGCATGAGGATTGGAGGTTCTTGTAAATACTCCTTGATCTTGTCAAAAGCCTTCTGGCAATCTTCGTTCCACCTGACCGTTTGTTCCTTCCTTAACAGCTTGAACAAGGGTTCACAGGTTGCTGTAAGGTGGGATATGAACCGTGAGATATAGTTCAATCGACCTAAGAACCCTCGAACTTCTTTCTCAGTTTTCGGTGCAGGCATCTCTTGGATGGCTTTGACTTTATCAGGGTCCACTTCAATCCCTTTCTCGCTTACAATAAAACCCAGCAGCTTACCGGATCGCACCCCGAATGTGCATTTGTTGGGGTTTAGCTTCAATTGGTACTTCCTCAGACGCTTGAACAACTTCAGCAGATTCACCAGGTGATCTTCCTCTGTAAGGGACTTGGCGATCATATCATCCACATAGCATTCTATTTCTTTGTGGATCATATCGTGGAATAATGTCACCATAGCCCGTTGATATGTGGCGCCAGCATTCTTCAGTCCGAATGGCATCACTTTGTAACAGAACGTGCCCCAAGGTGTGATGAATGTTGTCTTCTCCATGTCTTCAGGTGACATCTTGATCTGATTATATCCTGAAAACCCATCCATAAAGGAGAATACCGAGAACTGAGCCGTGTTATCCACCAATACATCAATGTGAGGTAATGGGAAGTCATCTTTCGGGCTGGCTCTGTTCAGATCCCGGTAATCAACACACATTCTTACTTTGCCGTCCTTCTTAGGCACAGGTACTATGTTAGCAACCCACGGCGGGTAGCTAGTAACAGCAAGGAACCCGGCGTCCCATTGCTTTTGTACCTCTTCCTTGATTTTCATAGCCATGTCTGGGCGAGTTCGGCGCAACTTCTGTTTGACTGGAGGGCATTCTTCTCTCAAAGGCAGCTTGTGCATAACAATGTTGGTATCCAACCCTGGCATGTCTTGATACGACCAAGCAAACACATCAACATACTTTTGAAGCAGATCTATCAGTCGTCTCTTCACTGAGTCTTGCAGGCAGGCCCCGATTTTAACCTCTTTCACGTCTTCCTCCGTACCAAGATTGATCACTTCAACCTCCTCCTGATGAGGAGCAATAACCTTTTCCTCCTGTCTCAACAACCTGGCTAGCTCTTCAGGAAGCTCATATTCTTCATCAACCCCTTCATCAGCTTGATTGATTGGATTGTCAAAGTCATACGATGTCATAGCCGTGCTGTTGTCGGTGCTGTCAGGAAGGCACTCTCTGCAAGGGTTAAGTTGGTTCATTTTAGTGATTGATTTTAATCTTGCTTTAGAAAAAGTGAAATGAAGTTATCATTTTGAAAACACCGCCATTTATTTTTGTACAAAAAGAAAAATGGAAAAACAGTGAGCATAAAAGAAAAGGACTCGTTTGCAAAAAAGATGTCTGATATTTCATTAATTTAATCCTGTTTGCACAAAAGTACAGATGGCCCTGGTTACAAAATGAGTCTTGTCATCTTGGGCAAGATGCAAGACTTGGATGCATGCTATAAAAAATACAGGAAATAATAATTACTCTGCATGAGTAACTCTTATAATTTCCTGGGAAGACCAGTTCGAGACACCGCTCCCCGGGATCTTCGGACGAATCCAATTCTCCAGATTGCGCTCCTCTTCCAGCTCGTCTTCCAGACAGTTGATAGCATCGGGGGTGAGCATCCCCCCACTGACAAAACCAGGCTCTCCGGCAGCCTTTGCTTGATGTTGAGTTGGTCTGTAACCCAACCCAAATTTGTCCTTCTTCTCCTCTACAGCTAAAACCTTGCCCCAGCCTAGGGCAGTTCCTTCTTCAACAACCTTCCGGGCTTGTTGGTATGATGACATTGGAGTAACAGATACAGCAGATGCCTCGTTCACATTCAAAGCTTCAAACCCCTGGCTCATTGTTTCATGGATCTCTCCATCCATTTCAATGTACTTATAGGTTGCCAGGTGGCTGACAAAAATGTCCTCCTCTCCACAGATTGTGACAACTTGGCCTTCCCACTCAAATTTTAACTTTTGGTGAAGGGTAGACGTTATTGCGCCGGCGGCGTGAATCCAGGGTCTACCTAACAAACAGCTGTAGGCGGGCTGAATGTCCATCACATAAAAGATAGTTTTAAAGGTCTGTGGGCCAATTGTCACAGGCAGCTCAATCTCTCCCAGAACCGATCTCTTCGAACCATCAAAGGCTCTTACCACCAGGTTGCTGGGTCTCAATGCCAATCCATCATATTCAAGCTTCACCAGAGCCTTCTTTGGCAAGACATTCAGGGAAGAACCTGTGTCCACCAGCACATGAGAAAGGACAGCTCCTTTGCATTCCATGGTTATGTGCAAGGCTTTGTTGTGATTGCGGCCATCCGCTGTCAAGTCAGAATTGGTGAACCCTAGCCCATTGCTAGCAGTAACGTTTCCAACCACGGTTTCCAATTGGTTGACAGTAATCTCCTCAGGCACGTAAGCTGCGTGCAGGACTTTAAGTAGTGCATTCCGATGGGCTTCGGAGCACATGAGCAGTGAGAGGATGGAGATTTTGGATGGCGTCTGATGAAGCTGATCCACAATTTTATAATCACTCTTTTTGATGATCCGCATGAACTCATCAACTTCCTGATCAAATGGAGTCTTCAGGGCTTCTTTGGCAGCTGGATCTTCCTGCACCGGGCCTTTTCCTTTTGCCTTGGCAGCAGCTTCTGCTTCGGCAGTAGGTTTTTGAATTTGTGAGGCGAAGAGACGTCCGCTTCGAGTGAAGCCTCCGCCTCCCCCCACATTATCTACTTGTGGTGCGGGTGTTGATGTTTCCAGAGTGATTCTTTTTCCTTCGCAGTATACGTCAGAGCCATAGTGCCAAGGGATGGCCCTATTGCTTTCATATGGTACTGGTCCAGGCACCGTGACAGTGACTGGACTGATTGCTGCTGCTGAAGGGACTGTTATTGTGAGTGGATCATAAAAGATTGTAACTGGTGCTCTGGTGGGAGCAGCACCTTCTGAATGGTAAGCGGAGTTATTTTCAGGATCATAGAATATGGTGACGGTAGAGACATCTTCATGATTGATTGCTGGAGTTGTAGGAGGTACTGTTGGAAGGACTGTTGTTGTTGCTGATGGAGAGTCGAAATGGAATGAAGCTGAAGTTGTAGCGGGAGAAACTGTTGAAAACTGATCATTTGGAAGGACGGGCGAAGTACTTGTTGATGGTGCTGATGAATTGTTGGGAACAATAGTTGCTGCAGTTGTAGGAGGGTCTGAAACCGTTGCTGATGAAGTTGCCGGATTTGTCGGAAATGATGTAGTGATCTGTAGCAAGCCACTCTGAATAAGGCTGTCAATGCCATTTCTCAGGTCCTCACACCCATTCCATGAAATATTGCAATAGGGGCATCCTAGTTCACACCCCGGAAATATTTGGTTTTCACGGAGTTGAGCTTTGATTTCCACCAACGGTGTCCTGATATGATCCACACTGGTTAATAAATAAGACGGTTGGCCTTCTTCAATAGCATTAATTCGGGGACCACCATGGTTTGGCATTGGGTTTTTATTGACATTGGGCGGAGGTGCAAAATTCAGAGCCTTGGAGTCTACCAAGTCTTGTACCTTCATATGCAGAGCCCTGCATTTTTCTGTACTGTGACCAGGTGCGTTTGAATGAAAAGCACACCTAGCATTGGAGTCATAGTTTCTTGGTAGACTGTTGGGATCCGGAGGTGCCAACGTTCTTAGCTCAACTAGGTTGAGTTTCAGAAGTTGTGGCAGCAAAGCAGCATACGGCATTGGGATCGGGTCGATCACTCGGTTAGCTTGGGATGGCCTCTGTTGGAATGGCCTCTGTTGATTGTTGTTGTTGGTGTTGTTGTTGTTGTAGTTCCTTGGAGGATACTGATTCTGCTGATACTGAGGTTGTTGTTGGAAGTTTTGTTGAGGAGGTTGATAGACTGGCTGTGGGTGAGCTGGAGCAGGGATAGTGACTGCTGCTATTGACCTCTGAGCATATTGGGGCCTACCCCTGTTGGTGTGAATGGCATTGGTCTCGCCAGTTCTTCTCGGGCCTGCAAAAGGCTTTCTCGTACTACTGGACGAGCTTGCACCGTTGTCTGAGATCTTTCCCATTTTTAACAGGCTTTCAATTCTCTCCCCAGCTATAACAACATCCGCAAAGCTAGTGGAAGAGAAAGCAGCTAACCTGTCAATATAGGTTCCCTGAAGAGTGTTCATAAACATGTCTGCCATTTCCCTTTCAGACATTGGTGGTTGAACAGCAGCAGCCAGTTGCCTCCACCTTTGGGCATACTCTCGGAAACTCTCCCTCGAAGACTGTGACATTCCCATTAGGAGGGTCCTGTTGGGTGCCATATCTAGATTATACTGATACTGTCTGACGAAGGCTTCTGCCAGGTCCTTCCAGCATCTTATAGTTGCTCTTGTCAAATGGGAATACCATTCCCTTGATGCTCCAGTCAAGCTATCTTCGAAGTAGAACATCCACAATTTCTCATCCATTGTATAGGCCTTCAGCCTTCCCAGAAATGATTGCAAATGAGTTCGGGGGCATGAAGTCCCATTATACTTTTCGAAACAAGGAGGCTTGAACTTATGGGGGATCCTGACCCCTTCTACCAAACCCATGTCCATGACGTCGAAGCCCAAAGAATTTTGAGACTCCAGTGATCTCAACTTCTCAGCTATTTCTTCCAATCGTCTATCATAAGTTTCCTCTCCGGCACCCATTACTGTATACTGGTCCTCCTGAGGATCTTCTTGAAGTACTCTGGCTGCTGTGGCTGTCCCTTGAATGTTGACTGGGATGTTGGCCTCTGGATGGAGATGGGGTCCAAAAACAGGGGGGGTAACATGTGGCTGCACCCTTTCATTATTACTGGTGCCTGCAGTTCCTACATGAGGCTCCTCTTGATTTTGCCTCTCCACCATGGCCCTCAGTCTCTCCTGGCTCTGAGCCATGTTGTTCATAACTTCCATGAACTGCGTCATCTGAGTTCTCATCTCCAACCTTTCGTTGGCCATCTGGTTTCTGACCTCCGTAAGGTCTTGTTGCATCTGATCCATCTGAATTCCCGGAAGGTTGTTTCTAGTTGGGTACCTGTGAGGCCTGTTGAGAGGAAATACCCGGCGGCGAGCAATAATTCCTGAGATTCACAACAGAGGTTAGCAATAACAAAACAAAAACCTACAAAACAAACAAAAGGGTTAGCATGCAATGCAGTTATGCTTATTTGTTCTCAAGGTATCCGGTTTGGCCTTCAGTTTTGACCCTTCCAGACCTTTGAAGATGCTGCTGTTGAAGTTGCTTTTGATGTGGACTCAGGCGGAAACCAACACGAATATATTACAAAGGTGAAATAATACAAATCGTTCATTTTACAACACAAACCCTCAAAGGGGCCAAAATACATCACAAAAAGCAAAAGTACATGGAAAAGGAACAACAACAAGCAAATGATCAAACTCCAAGGCCAAACTCATCCTCACGAACTTCCTTGAGAAGTGCTTCGGTCACAGGATCAGCCGGATGCTCCGTGAGACTTCTGATGAGAAGGTTTCTTGTTGCAACAGCTGCAGTCAACTTCTTGTTTTGACTTTGGTCTTTAGACCTCTTCACTCCTGCTTTGATTTTCAACTCGGATATTTCCTCCTGGGCTGCTGCCAGGGCTTTTTCCATCTGCTCCATCTTGTCTTGAACTCTCTTGTCTTCTAGAGTACGGGCCTCAGTGATCCGGACCCACCTGGCCTGACTCTCTTTCAAATACAAGTCTGTTCTTGCTCTCTGGAACTGGGCTTCTTTACAAGCATTCTTCAGAATCTGTTCACCAGCTTTGGATTTGTTGATATACTCCCCAGACTTCTCAATCTTAGTCAAGTGTTCTACCCTCAATTTCTCCAATCTTTCAATCTCCCTCTCACCTTCACTCCTCTCCCGGAGGGTCTTCTGCAAGGCTTGAGTTAACTTCTCATTTCTTTCCTTCAAGCTCTCAAACTCCTCCAAACTGATAGTGGCAGGGGGTGGTGCTGAAGATGACTCAGGCATGTCTTCTATGGTAAAGGGCATTCCAGAGAATTGGGCCCTAGCATGGGACCACTCATAATATTGGACTGATGCCACATTATTGCACTTACCCAGAATGGTGATTCCCTTGGTTTGAACATGATCCCAGGCCCAGGCAGCCTGCCTAACAGTTGCCAGACTAATCTTGTTCTCACAGTAGAGGGTCTCAACCAAGTCTTGTTCCCTAGGAGTATGAACCAGTGCATAGCCCAATTGCCTCTTGAACAACAGAGGGTTGTAGTTGATACTTCCCTTAACTCCTATTAAGGGCACATTGGGAAAGTGCCCACAGCTGGTGATCATATCTCTGCCTTTGGTGCTCTGAGTACACCA
Organism: Lathyrus aphaca; assembly: GCA_963966055.1. NCBI lineage: Eukaryota > Viridiplantae > Streptophyta > Magnoliopsida > Fabales > Fabaceae > Lathyrus > Lathyrus aphaca. Next base: position 486,545,244 of record OZ014522.1, read on the forward strand.
TCTGATATCTGCTGAAGTGAGAGTAGTGAGCCTCTTAGCCCAGTTGCTTTGCTGATGAGGATTTAGAAATGCATCTGTCCTGGGTAGATGCCTGAGAAGCCAAGCATGGAATAATGGAGCACAAATCCTCACTAGCCTTCCCCTCTGCTTCTCATTTCTCTGATGTACTGAGTAATAGAGATCACCCAGTAAAGTTGGCACTGGGTTCTTCAGGATGAACAAATGGATTGCATTCTTGCTGATGAATCGGGGCTCATCTGCAAACAACACAATTCCATATACACTTAAGGCCAACAGAGCACAAACAGCTTTCCACTCCCCCAAGGAGGCCTTCAAACTAGCTTGAGACATTAAGAAGTCCAGATGAAATCCAGGGATCCCAGCTTTAGAGGTCATATGCTGTTCAATCAATACAGGTTCCAGATGCAAAGCCCTTGCTACCTCTCCATTGCTGGGAAAGACCATCTCAGGGTTGAAAGGGATTTCCCTCTTGATAGGCAAACCAACCAAATATGAGTATTCTTCCAAAAGAGGACCCAACTGAAAGTCTTGAAAGGTGAAACATCTCAATGGGGGATCATAGAACTGAATGCAGGTGTGGATGAGGCTCCTCTGTGAAGGGTCCAGATCCATAACCATGTCCAGTATATCTCCATAACTCTCCCTGAACAAAGGTATGTGATCTGGAGTGATCAGGGTTTGGATCCTCCTGATGTCTGATAAGTCTGGTTGGAAGAAATGATAGGTGATGTTGCTTTTCTTTGGAGCCATGATGCTGAAGACTGAGTAGAATAAGTGCTGATGAAAATGCTGAGGAGTGGGCCACTGGCTGGCTAGTGCAAGTAACTGAAGTATATGGCTGACAAACTGAAGCAAGTGCTGGTGGAGATAGGTCAATACTGCAGATGGGGTCAAAACCAAAACCAGATGAAAATGGATACCCTGAAACACAAATAAGCACATGTTAATATGATGCAATGAGTATGTATGCAAAATGAAATGCAAGGGTTTGTGACTGAGCTGGATCTGATTAACTGCCTTGGTATAGATCCATGTGTGTTCAAGAAATCCAGGTGGAGGTCTATAAATCCGGTAACCAAGGTGGGGGACTCAAATAAAGAGCCACATGTCCAGGGTTTAGAATCACAAGAACTATCCAACATGGAGCATTCTTAACAAAGTCAAAGTAACAGGGTATTCTGAGGTCAAGGTACCTGCAAACCTGTAAACAGCCCAACCCCCTCACAGGTGATGATCTAAAACAAGGATCCTCAGACTTGGATCAGTTATGAGAAGTGTAAACACTTCTAACCCGGAGGTACAGTGTTTACAATAACCATAACAATTCCTCCTCTAATTCTCCTCAGTTTCTGAAGGTCAGTACTAAAAGGTCATCCAGACTTAGCAGGCTTCCCAGATAGCCCTAGCATTGCAGGAAATCTGCAACACAGAGTTCTCAAGAAGAAACCCATATCTGAACCGTGTTCCATATTCCCGCACCAGACCGAAATGGAATGGGAAAGAATATGATTCACTCTAGCCTAGGTGTCACTCAGGTCCCAGGTATAGGACCTTAACTCTCAATGAAATACCCACCCACCAAAGAAAAACCAGATCCAGCCAGCACAGTATGACAGTATGAAAAATATAAAGCTATAAAGAAAGCAATAAATCAACTGTACATAAAGCAATAAACAAAATACAAATATACAAACACAAATAAGCACATAACACCCCAGCAAACACAAATCAATCAAGCGCTAGGAGGAACCCACAAAAAGAACCAGAAGCCCTGGTTGCAGTATAAGGGTCCCCAGCAGAGTCGCCAAGCTGTCGCTCCCGACAAGTGACACAGGGTCATATGAAGGTACAGACGCGAACGGTCGGCGAAGGGAACATTGAGAACACACAGCCGTGAACTCACTGGAGATGAATAGAGTCGCCAGCTAGGCATTTTTATCCCGGAGGAAAGGCAATGCTGCATAGACCTAGAAAGAGATGGATAAGACGGTTTGCGAACCAGAGAGACTGAGAAAGGGGGTTGGTTACAACCTGGGAAGGTATTAGCACCCAGATTGTCCGTCGTACTCGACGGGATCCACGCTTAAAAGATTTGTGTTTTAAAGGGGTAGTGTCAGTGCAATTTGTGTGTAAATGAGCTGGAAAAAAGATGTACAGGTGTCAGTGTAAAGTGTATAAGTGATATGAAGTATGAAGGTGTCAGTGTAAGGAAAGAGTATGCTCATGATCATGAGGCTAAGAGAATGATGCTGGAAAGAGGGGGAATATACAGAGACTTTTGTTCGATAACTGTTAAGTTATGCCTACGTATCCTCTCGTGCAATGAGGAAGTCAGAACACCGTAGTTCGACCCAAAGAGACTGATAGGTGAATTGACTTGTGAACTGCTTACTTGCCTATGCTCAAGTGTATGATCTGTCTGGCACAGATGCTGACTGTCTTGCATTAGACGGAAGAAGCAAGTTCTCGATTGTGAGTGAAGGTGATGAGAAAAGAATCCCGAAGGAGACGATTATTGTTTGTTTTTTGAGTTTTCAGTCTTTTATTTCTTTTTGGAGTTTGTCATAGATTAATGAGCTTAAGCCTAAACCAATGGGTTAGTAAACTCATCACATCTTCCCTCTGATTAGGGGTAATGAGAATACCTTAAGTGTGAAGTCAGATTCTCACACTTAATTACCTTTGATGTAGGATTAAGATCATTAACCTACTTGTGATTAATTAGATGTTTTTGTGGTTTTTGTTTAGTGTTGAGTAATGAGGTTAAGCCATAATCAAGGATTAAACAGACTCATTACACCATCCTAAAAGAAGGATAATAGATGAGAATGTTTAAGCTGAGGAAGACTCCTCAACTTAATCCATGATTAGGGATTAAACCCATGACAAAACAAGCCTTTATTAAGTGGATTTTATTTAGATTAATGATATGATGATGAAGTGAATTTTATGATTTGTAAGACAACTTGAGGGGGACTTGTCCATTAACACTAGGGTTAGTCCTTCTTAACCACTTAAGGAAGAATTAGAACCCTAATGCAAGGCCCAAGTTACAAGTGTGATGTCTTGATGATTATTATGTGAATTGATTAAAGGGTTTAAACACATTAAGGGTTTAACACTTAGGATTAAAGTTACACACTCCATCCTAAGATAAGGAGGCAGGCATAAACTTAATCACAAAGTCTTAAAGCCTTTAGGGTTTAGTCCCTGATTATGAGATGAGAAGAGAGGACTCAAGGAGGGACACAAAGGTAAAACTATGGGGGGAACTAATCAAAACCCTAGTTCATTGTCATGCTTGGTTGATCCTAAGGTTTGTGAGGTTTCCAAGAACAATCTTCAGAAGAACCACCAGGAAGCAGATGAACAGGATCAAGAAAAGCAAAGTGACTTGCTTCATTCAAGAAGTCAAGTCACTTGAAGAAAGAAAGTGAGAAGGAGAAGAATGAGCAAGCTCAAACTCAAACACATATAGAAATGCAGTAATGGATGCAAGAGAGATGAAAAGAAAAGTTATGAGAAGTGAAGGCAAATCCACTTCTCAAGTTTACTTACCACCTGAAATGTTAGAAAGAAATGCAATGCAATGCTAAATGAAATGAAATGACATGATGCTAAGCAAAACCAGAAGCATGTTGAGGATGATTATGATGTTATGAGGTGCTGCAAACATGAGGCAAGACAATGGGGATGTTCATACAAGATTATGAATGCATATGATGCAAGCTAAGGAGCATGAGCAAGCATGAAAAGCTATGAGGCATACAAGACAAATGACATGGCAAATATGCAATGCAATGATCAAACATGCTTTCTACATGTCTTAAGATGTCAAATGAATCATAAGCATGCACAAAATGCAAAGACAAGTTATGTTATGCAAGGAAATGCAAGAAGGATGCAAAAGAAAGCCCAAATTAGGGTTCATGGATCAAACATCAAACAAAAACCCAAAACAGAAGCAAACCCTAAGATAAAAAATGGAAAATGGTACCCAAAGAAACCCTAGGCCTATGATGAACCACTGCCCAAAGGGGAGCTCTCAACTCTCAACCAAACTCAAGATATGAATTTTGCAAGTTATTAGGGTTTTTTAGGGTTCTTAACAAAACAAATGCCAAACAAAATGAAAATGCAAGAACAATTCATGGCCTTTTTATCCTTGAAAATACATTCTAAACAAAAGACAATGCAAGAAGAATCAATGTCTCAACCTTCACCAATAGGCAGAAATGAATTTTTGAATCCATGATCAAAATAATGCATAAAAAATGATTTAATTCAATGAAAAATTCTTAAAATGCATCAAGATCAAAAAAGAAATTTGGTTTGAAGGTTGGACAATGTTTCTAAATATCTTAGAACATTTCATGAATTTTTTTGTAATTTTTAAATACCTAAAAGTATTTTTAATTAATTAATTCCCATTAATCAATTAAAAATAATCTTTTAAATATTTAAAAATAATTTTTTTATGATAAAAATAAAATAAAAAATGTTTTTGGGTCTGAAAAATTAATAAAACTTTTAGGAAAAAGTTTCATAATTTTTAAGAATTTTTTACTATTTTAAAATAAATATGCAAATTTAATGCAATAAAATGAATTAAAAACAAATAAATAGAAAAGTATGCGCAAGGGATGGCCAGGATTTGATCTGGGCTTGGACTGGTTGACTGCGCGCCAGATCCAAGGGCCCAGATTCAAACCTGGCTAAAAATGGTTTATGAATTAATTAAGCTGGATTTAATTAATTAAACTAGGTTAGGGTTTCTAATGACACATCCTGACCATTCAATCACGCGCGGGAAGCAACATCCAAGGGCCCAGGTTTGAAGTTGGCTAATTAATGACAATTAGCCCTAATCACTCTCAGGCTGCCGGAGAAGACCTCCGGTCGTCTTCTCCGGCGAGCAGCTCACCTGAAAACCTCCCAAATTCCTCAAATCGTAACGAAAATGAAAACTAAGCACACCAAAATGATCCCCATGATCTCCTGAATCAAAACCCTAACCCCAAACAAATTTATTCTTCATCAATCACATGAATCGAAAACAAACATTTTTAGGGCAAACCAGTTTCAGAGTTAAATTAAATGTTCAAATCACAACCATTTCAAAAACTAAAAGCATCAGGATGATCAGTGAATCATGAGGAACAAGTTTGTAACAAGAAAAACAACTTCTGGAAAAATTATTTTCGAGCTACCTGAGATTTGGAGCTTTCAGTTTGGGAACTTTCTGGCCTTCTCTTTATGTGCAATCTACTCCTTAGAACCCCTTGATGATGTTTGAATGCTCAAAATGAGTTTGTGCTGGCTGGATAATGAGTTTCGAAAGGAACTGCTTCAAGCTCAGTCAACAATGGTTATGGTGATTCTGACTGATTCAGGCCATGGTGAGTGATTGCTTGTGGTCCTGATGATGAATGGAGAAGGTTTGTGGTGCTTGTTTGTGTGTTTGTGAGCTAGGATGAGAGTTTCGAATGAAACTGCAAAATGGAGTGTGAAATGGTTATGGAGTGTTCTTGCTATTACAGGCTTTGGTTCTTGGTGCTGGATGATCTATGAAGTGTGGTGAGATGATTGATGAAGATAGTTTGAGTGTTTGGTGGTTGTGGAGAGGGATTCGAAGGAACTTGCAAAATGGTGAGTTTTTGTGTATGTGTGTAATGTGATAGTTTCAGCCTTGCCTCCCTTATGTTTTGGCCAGCATTTGGATAGTATAAACAATTGCAAGTGGCTGGGGGATGTGACATGTCCTGCTGTGATTGGGATGTCTACTTTTGCATAAAGTCCACCTTTTGTGTAAGTGAGGCATGGCTCAAAGTCTAGGCAAGTACAAGGTTGGTTCTGGTGCAGCATGGTGAGAGAGAGGTCTTAGCAAAGCTCAGTACTCAAGGCTGCAAGTTGGTGAGAGGTGATCATGAGTTTTTGCAACTTGTTGCTTTTTGAACTTTCATGAGAAAAGTCAAGTTACATGAACTATAACCATGGGCACTCTTGGTTCAATTCTGATTTTATGACTTAGAGACATGTTTGTGTGTTGGTTTGGAATGGGTTAGAGGCTGCAAAATGCATTGATCCATGATTTTGCAAAATTCTCACTTAGGGCATGCCTTGAAAATAAGTGATTTTAGCCAACTTTGCATTGCCATAACTTTTAATCCATGAAGAGTTTGATCATGTTCTTGTACTTTTTGAAAAGGGAAAGATGAGATCTACAACTTTCATGACCAAAGTTTTTCCATTTGAAGCCTTTTTGGATCAAGAATCAAGGCTTGAAAAATGACCTAAAATGATGCATTCTTGAAAAGTCAACCATGCCCAAAAAGTCAACATTTGCAAAAACCCTAAATTCTTGATTTCTATGAACTTCAACCTTCTTCCATGATCAAATAAAGATCATATACACTCAAAATGATGAAGATCACCCATTGGTTGGGTCATTGGGGGCCTCAGATGCCCTGATTTTGCACTGACTTGTCTGAAAAGTCAACTCTTGATCAGATGACTTCCCCATGGAATTTCTTCATGAAAATTGATATGCATACTCCCTATACCATATAAAGATCAATGGAAACAAGAATGACCAAAAAATTTGGGGTTATGGCCTCTGAAACCAAAACCCTAATTTTCAGTCAACTGTGTAGTTCAAGCTGGCCCTGCATCCACTCAAACCCTAGTTCTTGTGATTCCTCTGCATTTTTGACTTTGAGGAGATGAAATATGATATAAGAACACACATGGACCCCTTTGAGTTGATTAGTGGCCTTTGGGATGGCTCAAGATGCTTTGGGATGGCTCAGATCACAAACCCTAGGTGCAGATGCCTTGAAAGCTATGCAGTGGATAAAAATGAGATGTGAGATGACATGATTGTGTTTATGCATATGAGATGACCATAAGCCATGGTGTGAATGGGTGAGGGCAAATTTGGGGTGTTTACAAGTATACAGAAAACTCTCCCCCAGAGTCCCCAGCAAAAGCAGTTGCCTCCCAAATCACAAACACCAGTATATGCACCTTTGGACACCCATCCGTGTCATCCCTCCCCAGTAAAGTCGCCTGAACACCTCTTTACAAACAAGATCACCCATATTGCAGATACACCCTGACACCCGTCCGTGTCAAATCACCAGCAGAAAGCCAAAGACATCCTTTTTTTTTGCTCTCACCTATACTTTGTCGCTCCCAAAGATTTGCATCCAGGTACAAGCGCGAACGGTCGGCGAAAGGGACAATGAGAACACACAGCCGTGAACCCACTGGAGATGAATAGAGTCGCCAGCTAGGCATTTTTATCCCAGAGGAAAGGTAATGCTGCATAGACCTAGAAAGAGATGGATAAGACGGTTTGCGAACCAGAGAGACTGAGAAAGGGGGTTGGTTACAACCTGGGAAGGTATTAGCACCCAGACTGTCCGTCGTACTCGACGGGATCCACGCTTAAAAGATTTGTGTTTTAAAGGGGTAGTGTCAGTGCAATTTGTGTATAAAAGAGCTGAAAAAGGATGGACAGGTGTCAGTGTAAGAGAAGTGAAGTGTAATATATACAGTGTCAGTGTAAGAACAGAGATGAAATGCTCATGATAATGAGGCTAAAGAATAAGGCTGGAAGGAGGGGAATGTACAGAGACTTTTGTTCGATAACCGTTAAGTTATGCCTACGTATCCTCTCGTGCAATGAGGAAGTCAGAACACCGTAGTTCGACCCAAAGAGACTGAAAGGTGAATTGACTTGTGAACTGCTTGCTTGTCTATGCTCAAGTGTATGACCTGTCTGGCTCAGGTGCTGACTGTCTTGCATTAGACGGAAGAAGCAAGTTCTCGTTTGTGAGTGAAGATGATGAGAAAAGAATCCCGGAGGAGACGATTATTGTTTGTTTTTGAGTTTTCAGTCTTTTATTGCTTTTGAGAATTTGTCATAAGTTAATGAGCTTAAGTCTAAACCAATGGATTTAGTAAACTCATCACATCTTCCCTCTGATTAGGGGTAATGAGAATACCTTAAGTGTGAAGTCAGATTCTCACACTTAATCACCTTTGGTATAGGATTAAGATCATTAACCTACTTGTGATTATTTAGATGTTTTTTGTTGGTTTTTGTTTAGTGTTGAGTAATGAGATTAAGCCATAATCAGGGATTAAACAGACTCATTACACCATCCTAATAGAAGGATAATAGATGAGAATGTTTAAGCTGAGGAAAACTCCTCAACTTAATCCATGATTAGGGATTAAACTCATGACAAAACAAGCCTTTGATTAAGTGGATTTTATTTAATGATATGATGATGAAGTGATTTTTAGGGTTTGTAAGACAACTTGAGGGGGACTTGTCCATTAACACTAGGGTTAGTCCTTCTTAACCACTTAAGGAAGAATTAGAACCCTAATGCAAGGCCCAAGTTACAAGTGTGATGTCTTGATATTTATTAAGTGAATTGATTAAGAGATTTAAACACCTTAAGGGTTTAACACTTAGGATTAAAGTTATACACTCCATCCTAAGAGAAGGATGCAGGCATAAGCTTAATCACAAAGCCTTAAAGCCTTTAGGGTTTAGTCCCTGATTATGAGATGAGAAGAGAAGACTCAAAGAAGACACAAAGGTAAAACTAAGAGGGGAGACTAATCAAAACCCTAATCATTGTCATGCTTGGTTGTTCCTAAGGTTTGTGAGGTTAAACAAGAAAGATCTCCAAAGGAGCCACCAGGAAGCAGATGAATAAGATCAAGAGAAGCAAAGTGACTTGCTTCATTCAAGAAGTCAAGTCACTTGAGGAAAGAAAGTGGGAAGAAGAAGAATGAGCAAGCTCAATCTCAAACACATATAAGAATGCAGCAATGGATGCAAGAGAGATGAGGAGAAAAGTTATGAGAAGTGAAGGCAAATTCACTTCTCAAGTTCACTTACCACCTGAAATGTTAGAAAGAAATGCAATGCAATGCAAGATGAGATGAAATGGTATGATGCAAAGCAAAACCAGAAACATGTTGATGATGATTATGATGTTATGAGGTGCTGCAAATATAAGACAAGGCATGGAGATGTTCATACAAGATCATGGATGCAAATGATGCAAGTTAAGGAGCATGAACAAGCATGAAATGTTATGAAGCATACAAGACAAATGACATGGCAAATATGTAATGCAATGATCAAACATGCTTTCTATATGTCTTAAGATGTCAAATGAAACACAAGAATGCACCAAATGCAAAGACAAGTCAAGTTATGCAAGGAAATGCAAGAAGGATGCAAATGGAAGCCCAAATTAGGGTTCATGGATCAAACATCAAACAAAAACCCAAAACAGAAACAAACCCTAAGATAAAAAATGGAAAATTCCACCCAAAGAAACCCTAAACCTATAATAAACCACTGGCCAAAGGGGAGCTCTCAACTCTCAACCAAACTCAAGATATGAATTTTACAAGTTATTAGGGTTTTTTAGGGTTCCTAACAAAAGAAATGCCAAACAAATTGAAATTGAGGAAACAAATCAAGGCCATTTAACCCTAGAAACTACATGCTAAACATAAAACAATGCAAGAAGAACCACTGTCCAACTCTTCTCCAATAGGTAGAAATGAATTTTTGAACTTATGATCAAAATAATGCATAAAAAATGATTTAATTCAATGAAAAATTCTTAAAATGCATCAAGATCAAAAAAGAAATTTGGTTTGAAGGTTGGACAATGTTTCTAAATGTCTTAGAACATTTCATGAATTTTTTTGTAATTTTTAAATACTTAAAAGTATTTTTAATTAATTAATTTCCATTAATCAATTAAAAATAATCTTTTAAATATTTAAAAATACTTTTTTAATGATAAAAAATAAAATAAAAATATTTTTGGGTCATAAAAATTATTAAAACTCAGAGGAAAAAGTTTCATAATTTTTATGTATTTTTTGCTATTTTAAAATAATTGTGCAAGTTAATTGAAAAAAAAATGAATAAAAATTAAATAAAATAAGAAGTCAAAGGAAAGGATGGCTGAGATGAGCCCAGGATTTGAACTGGTTGACTGGCGCGTGAATGAAGGGTCCAGATGACTCCTGAGTTAATTAATTATAATTATCCTAATTAAATGAGATTAGGGCAAATGAGTGAATCTGAGCCTTCCATTCGCGCGGGGAGTCAAACAATTCAACGCAATCAATGGTCCAAATTCAAACTGGAGTTAATGACCTGAGATTAGGGTTTAATGACTCAGGCTGCCGGAGAAGACTTCCGGTCGTCTTCTCCGGCCAGCACCTCACCTGAAAACTCCCCAACTCCCTCAAAACGTAACGAAAATGAAAACTAAACACACCAAAATGATCCCCATGATCCCCTGAACTAAAACCCTAAGTCCAAACAAATTTCTTCTTCCTCAAAACCAAGAATCGAACAGAACAAGTTTTAGGGCAAACCAGTTTCAGAGTTCAATTAAATGCTTATTTCATCACCATTTCAAAAACCAAAGACATATTCATGATCAGGATAACACAAAGAACAAGTTTGTAACAAGAAAAATGATTTCTGGAAAAATAATTTTCGAGCTACCTGAGATTTGGAGCTTTCAGTTTGAGGACTTTCTGGCCACTTCTCCTTGTGCAATCCACTCCACTTGATCCCCAGAAGATGTTTGAATGCTCAAAAGAAGTTTGAGTTGGCTGGATAGTGAGTTTCGAAAGCTCCTGCTCAAGCTTGGTCAGAAATGGCAATGGAGTTTCTGGAGGTTTCAGGCCATTGTGAATGGTGGTTTGTGATCCTGAGGATGAATGGAGAAGGTCTGGAGTGTTTGTTTGTATGTTTGTGAGCTATGGTGAGAGTTTCGAATGAAACTGCAAAATGAAGTAAGGAATGGCAGTGGAGTGTTCTGGTTGTTTCAGGCTTGGGTTCTTGGTGCTGGGTGGTCTATGGAGCAAGGTGAGTTGAATGGTGAAGATGGTTGAAGTGTTTGCAGGCTGTGGAGGCAGATTCGAAGCAAGTTGCAATTGGGAGTGTTTGTGTGAATGTGATGAATGAGGATGTTTCATCCTTGCTTGCTTAGTGTTATGGCTTGCCAAAGGATACAATAAACAAATGCAAGTGGCCAGAGGATGTGACATGGCCTGTGGTGATTGGGATGTTTGCTTTTGCCAAAAGTCAAAAATCTTGTAAGAGAGGCATGGGCTTGATACTAGCTTGGTACAAAGGCTAGGGCTGGCGCAGCAAGGTGAGGTGAGAGGCTAGCAAAGCTCAGCATCCAAGGCTGCAAGTGGTAGGAAGCATGATCATGAGTTTTGCAACTTGTTGTAACTTTGGTTCACATGTGATTCCTTTGCCTAACCAAACATAAACCATAGGCATTCTTGGTCCAAATATGATTTTCATGACTTAGAGAAAGTTTGTGTGCTGGTTTGAAGTGAATTAGAAGTCACATAATGCATTGGTTCATGACTTTGCAAAATTCTCACTTAGGGCATGCCTTGAAAATCAATGATTTTAGCCAACTTTGCATTGCCATAACTTTTGATTCAAGAAGAGTTTGATCATGTTCTTGTACTTTTTGAAAAGGGAAAAATGAGATCTACAACTTTCATGACCAAAGTTTCTCCATTTGAAGCCTTTTTGGATCAAGAATCATGGCTTGAAAAATGACCTAAAATGATGCATTCTTGAAAAGTCAACTATGCCCAAAAAGTCAACATTTGCAAAAACCCTAAATTCTTGATTTTTATGAACTTAAACCTTCTTCCATGATCAAATAAAGATCATATACACTCAAAATGATGAAGATCACCCATTGGTTGGGTCATTGGGGGCCTCAGATGCCCTGATTTTGCACTGACTTGTCTGAAAAGTCAACCCTTGATCAGATGACTTCCCCATGGAATTTCTTCATGAAAATTGATATGCATACTCCCTATACCATATAGAGACCAATGGAAACAAGAATGACCAAAAAAATTTGGGGTTATGACCTCTGAAACCAAAACCCTAATTTTCAGTCAACTGTGCAGTCAAACCTGGCTCTGCATCCACTCAAACCCTAGTCCTTGTGATTCCTCTGCATTTTTGACTTTGAGGAGATGGAACATGATATAAGAACACACATGGACCTCTTTGAATTGATTGGTGGCCTTTGGAATGGCTCAAGATGCCTTGGGATTGCTCAGACCACAAACCCTAGGTGCAGATGCCTTAGAAACTATCCAGTGAATCAAAAATGAGATGTGAGATGATATGATTGTGTTTATGCATATGAGGATGATCACAAGCCTTGGTGTGAATGGGTGAGGGCAAATTTGGGGTGTTTACAGCTGCCCCTATTCAAACATGAGTTAGCTGTGCAGGTTGTAAGCAACGGCTTAACAGGCCAAACAAGATAACTTGTGGTTGAATACCAAAGACAGTCCAAAATTTGCACTCACAGAATGAAGAAGAAAAAGGGATATAGATTGTAAAAGAAATAAAGTATATTGTAAAGTGTGGGCGACGGAGGACGACCGTCGAGCAGAGAACGACTGCTGGGTAAAGAGCAATGACGGGGACGGCCGACATGCTGGGGATAAGTGCGTGAAGCGATGACGGGGACGGCCGACATGCTGGGGATAAAAGGTAGAGCTAAGACGGGGACGGCCGACTAGCTGGGAAAAATAAAATCGTGATGGGGACGGCCATCGAGATAAAGTTGTAAAATTCTCTGGGAGTTAATGAAACATGACGGGGACGGCCGTCAAGTTCACAAAGGTAAGGCAACCAACGATGGGGACGGCCATCGGGCTAAAAAAGGAAAAGGGACCACGACGGGGACGGCCATCGGGTTAAAGAATAAATGAAATAAACAGATGATGGGGTACGGCCATCAAAGGTGAAGGACGATCACCTAGCAGGGGACGGCTGCTCTGTTGGGGATAAAAGAAATATGATGGGGACGGCCATCAAAGGTGGAGGACGACCACCTGGCAGGGTACGGCTGCCGAAAATATCAACGATGGGGACGGCCATCGGATAGAAAAGGTCAACGATGGGGACGGCCATCGGACGAGCATGATGGAGGACGACCATCAAGAAGTGGAGGACGACCACTTAGCAGGGGACGGCTGCTCTCAAGGTTTATCATGACATAGGACGAATGTCAGATAACCAGAATCAACAATGGGGACGACCATTGGATAAAGTGATGAAGGACGATCATCAAGAGGTGGAGGACGACCACCTAGCAGGGGACGGCTGCTAAAATCAACGATGGGGACGGCCATCGGATGAGCATGATGGAGGACGACCATCAAGAAGTGGAGGACGACCACTCAGCAGGGTACGGCTGCTCTCAAGGTTATCGTAACACAGGACGAGTGTTAGACAAAAAGAAAATTTGGCGATCTACTGGGGATATAGTAAACACGGACGAGTGTTTACATCCAAGAAACAAAAGGTATAAGTGTTTGGTATTGTGTATAGATTAAAGATGCGGACGAGCATCCTCAAGACTACGATACGGACGAGTATCGGGTAGAAACAAACTGACACATGTTCAGAGATGATGATACGGACGAGTATCAACTGGTTAACAAAGAACACGGACGAGTGTTGAATCTGAAAGAATTCTTCTGGGGAATATCAGACACAGACGAGTATCTATATTCAAGAAGACATAAGTGTTTGACACGGTGTATGGATTAAAGATGCGGATGAGCATCCTTAAGACTATGATACGGACGAGTATCATGTAGAAACAAACACTAGACGCAATGTTCTGAGATGATGGTACGGACGAGTACCAACTGGTTAACAAAGAACAAGGACTACTGTCGAATCTGCGGGGATATAAATGATGATGTATACAAGATACGGACGAGTATCTGTATAAGTGTACCATGAGTAGTGAGTATTGTATTGTATAGATGAGTGTTTTAACTGCTGGGGAGAGTGACACGGACGAGTGTCAAAAGAGAAAAGTATAATATTAACAAGTGTATGGGTTGATGAAAGTGTAAGCGACTGCGCTGGGGATATGACACGGACGGGTGTCAAGGAAGTGTATATACAAGTATATGTGAGTGCAAAGAGGATGTCTTTGGCTTTCTGCTGGTGATTTGACACGGACGGGTGTCCAAAGGTGTATATATTGGTGTTTGATGATTTGAAGGGCAACTGGTTTTGCTGGGACTCTGGTGGGGATCTTTGTGTAATGATGATGACCGGTTTGTTATTCACAGATGTTACTTCAGAACATGGCTTATGATTATGCTATGCATTTGATTTTTGCCGTAATGCTCCGTATTAGACGGAATGCTACGCTCTGGGGGGATAATATGATGCGAATGCTATGATTATGCAAAGAGGCACAGATCTGGGATTCGGATCCCGTTGTTGCGGAGACCTCTGGTTGATCTGCTTGAAGTGAACATCCCAGCTGGGGATAAGATCATTGGTAGATCTAATGATGTATCCGTTTGGGGGTATAGGTCACTGATTGACATATCCTTATAATACGGGACCCAGCTGGGGTTTGTAGAAGCTTTCTCCCTCTCTGTTGTGACTTCTTCGTGCGTTGCTCTTCTGAATAGAGGCTGGGGATTCTGTGGGGAGATGATTCCCTGATTTCTGCATTCTGCTGAGGAAGAATGGTTGGTGCTTCAACTGGGGAATGCTGTTGGTAACTCAGCTGGGGAGAGTAATGAGAGGCAACTCGGCTGGGGATAGAGCATTTCGGATGCTGATATCTTTTGTTGATTTGCCAGCTTGCTGAGATGTACCTTGCATGCCCCAAGTTGCGTTCTGGATACCTGCAATCCTGCAAAGATAAGGAAACGCGCAAAAGGTCCCGAGGTATCCTCTACCGGATTCCATCATAGGAGTTTAAGTACTTTCGAGAGTAATCATATTCCCTGCAAGCATGTGCTTTTATTTTTAGAGAAAGGCATCTGTACTTATGCAATTGTACTTTTAGAGATATCAGACAATTCTTTGCAAAACATAAATGTAAAAAACGAAACGTGACTGAAAATCTGATTTTATTAATTCATGTGCCCTGAATTGGCAAGATACAGTCAAAGAAACATATCTCCTGAAATGAGGAGATTGTTACAAATTGAGAAACAAAATGCTGGCGGTGCTGACGACGCTTTCAAAGAGCTTCCTCTTCTGCTATGACTCGTATGACAATGACGTTCTTCTCGTCTTGCTTTCTGGAGAGAGTTGATTCTGATTGAAGCTTGATCCTTTGGAGCTTACCAAGTTGTAGGTGATACAGACGAATTCAGAATGCAGTTGTTCGCTTATTCCCTTATTTTGCATGGATCGCCCTTTCGGGTTTTCAATCCATCGGGATACCCATTTTTGCCTGAGCTGTCCAATGCGGCTTTTCAACTCAGCGGGTGTACATTTTTTTTGTTTATTTCCCTTATTTTTGCCCGAGTCTTTTATTCTGTTTTTGACTCGCCGGGATGCCCTATTTTTGCCTGGACTTACATTCTGTTTTTATGTCCAGCGGGTCATTTTATGCGAAGTATTTTTTAACTGCATCTGAATTCACAGGGGACGGGAAATCTTCACCATCCATGGTGCTGAGCATCAGTGCTCCACCAGAGAAAACTTTCTTTACAACGAATGGTCCTTCATAATTTGGAGTCCATTTGCCCCTGTGGTCTGTATGAGGAGGGAGGATTCTCTTCAGCACAAGATCCCCTACTTGGTACCCTCGGTGCCTGACTTTCTGATCGAAGGCCTTCTTCATTCTCTTCTGATATAGCTGCCCATGACAGATTGCAGCCAATCTTTTCTCTTCGATCAGACTCAGTTGTTCGAATCGGGACCTAACCCATTCTGCTTCGCTCAGTTTAACATCCATCAATACCCGTAAGGAGGGTAATTCAACTTCAACAGGTAGGACTGCTTCCATTCCATACACAAGTTGATACGGTGTTGCCCCAGTGGACGTTCTGATTGATGTGCGGTACCCATGCAAAGCAAATGGTAGCATTTCGTGCCAGTCTTTGTATGTGATTACCATCTTCTGCACAATCTTCTTAATATTCTTATTAGCTGCCTCAACAGCGCCATTCATCTTTGGCCTGTAAGGAGAAGAATTGTGATGTTGGATCTTGAAGTCCCGGCACAGCTCTGCCATCATTTTGTTGTTGAGATTGGAACCATTATCAGTAATGATTCGCTCGGGAACTCCATATCGACAGATGATATCTCTCTTCAGAAATCTGGCTACCACTTGTCTTGTGACGTTTGCATATGAGGCTGCTTCCACCCACTTGGTGAAATAGTCAATGGCGACCAGGATGAATCTGTGGCCGTTTGAAGCAGTTGGCTCAATCTTGCCAATCATATCAATACCCCACATGGCGAAGGGCCATGGTGAAGACATGATGTTCAAAGGATTGGGAGGCACATGCACCTTATCTGCGTAGATCTGGCATTTGTGGCATTTTCTGGCGTAAGCACAACAGTCTGCATCCATTGTGATCCAGTAATAGCCTGATCTTAACAACTTCTTAGCCATGGCATGCCCTCCTGCGTGAGTACCAAAAGATCCTTCGTGCACTTCATGCATCAACAAATCCGCTTCCGTCTTGTCAACACATCTGAGGAGTACCATATCAAAGTTTCTTTTGTATAAAGATCCATCAGTGTTCAGGAAGAAACTACCAGCAAGCCTTCTCAAAGTCTTCTTATCATTGGAAGATGCCCCAGGTGGGTATATTTGATCCTCCAAGAAGCTTTTAATGTCATGGAACCAAGGCTTATTATCTTTGACAACTTCTGCTGCGAACACATATGCTGGTCTGTCGAGTCTGGACACTGAAATCTGAGGTACAAAGTTAGCGGCTTGAACTTTGATCATGGATGAAATGGTAGCAAGAGCATCTGCAAACTGATTCTCGTCCCGAGGGATATACTCAAGTTTGACCGTTGTGAAGAAAGTCAATAACCTTCTTGTATAATCCCTGTAAGGTATCAGATGATCTTGGTGGGTGTACCATTTTCCGTTGGTTTGATTGACTACCAAAGCTGAATCTCCGAATACGGTCAATGTCTTGATCCTGAGGTCAATGGCTTCCTCAAGACCCATAATGCAAGCTTCGTATTCAGCTTCGTTGTTAGTGCAGTTGAAAGTGAGTTTTGCCGAGAAAGGCATGCGAACTCCTTTAGGTGTAATGAGTACTGCACCAACACCACGACCGTTCATGTTAACAGCCCCATCAAACATCATAGTCCATTCTTCCTCCGGGTCAGGCCCTTCGGTGTGAATAGGCTCCTCGTGATCTTTTGCTTTAATGAACATGATGTCCTCATCAGGGAAGTCAAACCTCATAGGCTGGTAGTCATCAATGGGTTGCTCAGCAAGATATTCAGATAGTACACTGCCCTTGATGGCTTTCTGAGATGTGTACTGTATGTCGTATTCTGTGAGAATCATCTGCCATCTTGCAACCCGTCCGGTAAGAGCTGGCTTCTCGAAAATGTACTTAACTGGATCCATTTTTGAGATCAATAAAGTAGTGTGGGTCAACATATACTGTCTCAGTCGGCGAGCAGCCCACGCTAAAGCACAGCAAGTTTTCTCGAGCAGCGAATAACGTTGTTCACAGTCGGTAAACTTTTTGCTTAGGTAGTATATTGCATACTCTTTTCGACCAGACTCGTCATGCTGGCCCAGCACACACCCCATTGACTCTTCTAATACTGTCAAGTACATAATCAGAGGTCTTCCTTCAACTGGCGGCATAAGGATTGGAGGTTCTTGCAGATATTCTTTGATCTTGTCAAAAGCCTTCTGGCAGTCTTCGTTCCACCTGACCGTTTGTTCCTTTCTTAACAGCTTGAACAAGGGCTCACAGGTTGCTGTAAGGTGAGATATGAACCGTGAGATATAGTTCAACCGACCTAAGAACCCTCGAACTTCTTTCTCAGTTTTCGGTGCAGGCATCTCTTGGATAGCTTTGACTTTATCAGGGTCCACTTCAATCCCTTTCTCGCTTACAATAAATCCCAGCAACTTACCGGATCGTACCCCGAATGTGCATTTGTTGGGGTTCAACTTCAGTTGGTACTTCCTCAGGCGTTTGAACAACTTCAGCAGATTTACCAGGTGTTCTTCCTCTGTAAGGGACTTGGCGATCATATCATCCACATAACACTCGATTTCCTTATGGATCATATCGTGAAACAATGTCACCATAGCCCGTTGATACGTTGCACCAGCATTCTTCAGTCCAAATGGCATCACTTTGTAACAGAACGTGCCCCAAGGTGTAATGAATGTTGTCTTCTCCATGTCTTCAGGTGACATCTTGATCTGATTATATCCTGAAAATCCATCCATGAAGGAGAATACCGAAAACTGAGCCGTGTTATCCACCAATACATCAATGTGAGGTAATGGGAAATCGTCCTTCGGGCTGGCTCTGTTCAGATCCCGGTAGTCAACACACATTCTTACTTTGCCATCCTTCTTAGGCACAGGTACTATGTTAGCAACCCACGGCGGATAGCTAGTCACAGCAAGGAACCCGGCGTCCCATTGCTTTTGTACCTCTTCTTTGATTTTCATAGCCATGTCTGGGCGAGTTCGGCGCAGCTTCTGTTTAACTGGCGGGCATTCTTCCCTCAGAGGCAGCTTGTGCACAACAATGTCGGTATCCAACCCTGGCATATCTTGATACGACCAAGCAAACACATCAACATACTCTTGAAGCAGATCTATCAATTGTCTCTTTACTGAGTCTTGCAGGCAGGCCCCGATTTTAACCTCTTTCACGTCTTCCTCTGTACCAAGATTAATCACTTCAACCTCCTCCTGGTGAGGGGTAATGACCTTTTCCTCTTGTCTCAACAACCTGGCTAGCTCTTCAGGAAGCTCATATTCTTCATCAACCCCTTCATCAGCTTGATTGATTGGATTGTCAAAGTCATACGATGTCATAGCCGTGTTGTTGTCGGTGCTGTCTGGTAGGCACTCTCTGCAAGGGTTAAGTTGTTCATTTTAGTGATTGATTTTAATCTTGCTTTAGGAAAAAAGTGAAATGAAGTTATCATTTTGAAAACACCGCCATTTATTTTTGTACAAAAAGAAAAATGGGAAAACAGTGAACAGAAAAGACTTGTTTGCAAAAAGATGTCTGATATTTCATTAATTTAATCTTGTTTGCACAAAAGTACAGATGGCCCTGATCACAAAATGAGTCTTGTCATCTTGGGCAAGATGCAAGACTTGGATGCATGCTATGAAAATACAGGAAATAATAATTACTCTGCATGAGTAACTCTTATAATTTCCTGGGAAGACCAGTTCGAGACACTGCTCCCCGGGATCTTTGGATGAATCCAATTCTCCAGATTGCGCTCCTCTTCCAGCTCGTCTTCCAGACAGTTGATAGCATCGGGGGTAAGCATCCCCCCACTGACAAAACCAGGCTCTGCAGCAGCCTTTGCTTGATGTTGAGTTGGTTTGTAACCCAACCCAAATTTGTCCTTCTTCTCCTCCACAGCTAAGACCTTGCCCCAGCCTAGGGCAGTTCCTTCCTCAACAACCTTCCGGGCTTGTTGGTAAGATGACATGGAGATACCTGACACAGCAGATGCTTCATTGACATTCAAGGCTTCAAAACCTTGGCTCATTGTCTCATGGATCTCTCCATCCATCTCAATGTATTTGTAAGTAGCCAGATGGCTAACAAAGATATCCTCTTCCCCACAAATTGTGACAACTTGACCCTCCCACTCAAATTTTAACTTTTGGTGAAGGGTAGACGTTATTGCGCCGGCGGCGTGGATCCAGGGTCTACCCAACAAACAGCTGTAGGCGGGCTGAATGTCCATCACATAAAAGATAGTTTTAAAAGTCTGCGGGCCAATTGTCACGGGCAGCTCGATCTCTCCCAGAACCGATCTCTTCGAACCATCAAAGGCTCTTACCACCAGGTTGCTGGGTCTCAATGCCAATCCATCATATTCTAACTTCACCAGAGCCTTCTTCGGTAAGACATTCAGGGAAGAACCTGTGTCCACCAGCACATGAGAAAGGACAGCTCCTTTGCATTCCATGGTTATGTGCAAGGCTTTGTTGTGGTTGCGACCATCCACCGTCAGGTCAGCATTGGTAAACCCTAGCCCATTGCTAGCAGTAACATTTCCAACCACGGTTTCCAATTGGTTGACAGTGATCTCCTCAGGCACGTAAGCTGCGTGCAAGACTTTAAGTAGTGCATTCCGATGGGCTTCGGAGCACATAAGCAGTGAGAGGATAGAGATTTTGGATGGCGTCTGATGAAGCTGATCTACAACTTTATAATCACTCTTTTTGATGATTCGCATAAACTCATCAACTTCCTGATCAAATGGAGTCTTCAGGGTTTCTTTGGCAGCTGGATCTTCCTGCACCGGGCCTTTTCCCTTTGCCTTGGCAACAGCTTCTGCTTCGGCAGTAGGTCTTTGAACTTGTGAAGCGAAAAGACGTCCGCTTCGAGTGAAGCCTCCGCCTCCCCCCACATTATCTACTTGTGGTGTAGGTGTTGATGTTTCAAGAGTGATTCTCTTTCCTTCGCAATACACGTCAGAGCCATAATGCCACGGGATGGCCCTGCTGCTTTCATATGGTACCGGTCCAGGCACTGTGACAGTGACTGGACTGATTGCTGCTGCTGAAGGGACGGTAATTGTCTGTGGATCATAAAAGATTGTGACTGGTGCTCTGGTGGGAGCAGCACCTTCTGAATGGTAAGCGGAGTTATTTTCAGGATCGTAGAATATGGTAACGGTGGAGACATCTTCATGACTGATTGCCGGGGTTGTAGGAGGTATTGTTGGAAGAACTGATGTTGCTGTTGCTGGAGATTCGAAATGGAATGAAGCTGAAGTTGTAGCAGGAGAAACTGTTGGAAACTGATCATTTGGGAGGACAGACGAAGTACTTGTTGATGTTGCTGGTGAATTGTCGGGAACCATAGTTGCTGCAGTTGTAGGAGGGTCTGAAACCGTTGTTGACGAAGTTGCCGGATTTGTCGGGAATGATGTAGTGATCTGTAGCAGGCCACTCTGAATAAGGCTGTCAATGCCATTCCTCAGGTCCTCACACCCATTCCATGAAATATTGCAATAGGGGCACCCTAGTTCACACCCCGGAAATATTTGGTTTTCACGGAGTTGAGCTTTGATTTCCACCAACGGTGTCCTGATCTGATCCACACTAGTTATCAAATAAGACGGTCTGTCTTCTTCAATAGCATTAATTCGAGGACCACCATGGTTTGGCATTGGGTTTTTATTGACATTGGGCGGAGGTGCAAAATTCAGAGCCTTGGAGTCTACCAAGTCTTGTACCTTCATATGCAGAGCCCTGCATTTTTCTGTACTGTGACCAGGTGCGTTTGAATGGAAAGCACACCTAGCATTGGAGTCATAGTTTCTTGGTAGACTGTTGGGATCCGGAGGTGCCAACGTTCTTAGCTCAACTAGGTTGAGTTTCAGAAGTTGTGGCAGCAAGGCAGCATACGACATTGGGATCGGGTCGATCACTCTGTTAGCTTGGGATGGCCTCTGCTGGAATGGCCTTTGTTGATTGTTGTTGTGGGTGTTGTTGTTGTAGTTTCTTGGAGGATATTGGTTTTGCTGATACTGGGGTTGTTGTTGGAAGTTTTGTTGCGGAGGTTGATAGACTGGCTGAGGATGAGCTGGAGCAGGGATAGTGACTGCTGCTATTGACCTTTGAACATATTGGGGCCTACCCCTGTTGGTGTGAATGGCATTGGTCTCGCCAGTTCTTCTTGGGCCTGCAAAAAGGCTTTCTTGTACCACCGGACGAACTGGCACCATTATCAGAAATTTTGCCCATTTTCAACAGGCTTTCAATTCTCTCCCCAGCTATGACAACATCTGCGAAGCTGGTGGAAGAGAAAGCAGCCAACCTGTCAATATACGTTCCCTGGAGAGTGTTCATAAACATGTCTGCCATTTCTCTCTCAGACATTGGTGGTTGAACGGCAGCAGCCAATTGCCTCCATCTCTGGGCATATTCTCGGAAACTTTCCCTCGACGACTGTGACATTCCCATTAGGAGAGTCCTATTGGGCGCCATGTCTAAGTTGTATTGATACTGTCGGATGAAGGCCTCTTCCAGGTCCTTCCAG
The DNA here is from genome assembly GCA_963966055.1 of Lathyrus aphaca. NCBI lineage: Eukaryota > Viridiplantae > Streptophyta > Magnoliopsida > Fabales > Fabaceae > Lathyrus > Lathyrus aphaca. The sequence continues at coordinate 486,567,390 of OZ014522.1, forward strand.
CATCTTACAGTTGCCCTTGTCAAATGGGAATACCATTCCCTTGATGCTCCAGTCAAGCTGTCTTCGAAGTAGAACATCCAAAGTTTCTCATCCATTGTATAGGCCTTCAGCCTTCCCAGAAATGATTGCAAATGAGTCCGGGGGCATGAAGTCCCATTATACTTTTCGAAACAAGGAGGCTTGAACTTATGGGGGATCCTGACCCCTTCTACCAAACCCATGTCCATGACGTCGAAGCCCAAAGAATTTTGAGACTCCAGTGATCTCAACTTCTCAGCTATTTCCTCCAATCGTCTATCATAAGTTTCCTCTCCAGCACCCATTACTGTAAATTGGTCCTCCTGAGGATCTTCTTGAAGTACCCTGGCTGCAGTGGCTGTCCCTTGAATGTTTGCAGGAATATTGATCTCAGGATGTAGATGTGGACCAAACACAGGGGGGTTAACATGTGGTTGCACCCTTTCATTGTTACTTGTGCCTGCAGTCCCCACATGGGGCTCATCCTGATTCCTCCCTTCTACCAAAGCCCTGAGCCTCTCCTGGCTTTGAGCTAAGTTGTTCATCACTTCCATGAATTGTGTTATCTGAGTTCTCATCTCCAACCTTTCGTTGGCCATCTGGTTTCTGACCTCCGTAAGGTCTTGCTGCATCTGGTCCATCTGGATTCCCGGAAGGTTGTTTCTAGTTGGGTACCTGTGTGGCCTGTTGAGAGGAAATACCCGGCGGCGAGCAATAATTCCTGAGATTTACAACAGAGGTTAGTAACAACAAAACAAAACCCTACAAAACAAATAAAAGGTTAGCATGCAATGCAGTTATGCTTATTTGTTCTCAAGGTATCCGGTTTGGCCTTCAGTTTTGACCCTTCCAGACCCCCGAAGATGATGTTGTTGAAGTTGCTTTCGAAGTGAACTCAGATGGAAACTAACACAAATATATTACAAAAGGTGAAATAATACAACTTGTTCATTTTACAACACCAGCCCTCTAAGGGGTCAAAATACATCACAAAAAACAAAAGTACATGAAAAGGAACAACAACAAGCAAATGATCAAACTCCAAGGCCAAACTCATCCTCACGAACTTCCTTAAGAAGTGCTTCGGTCACAGGATCAGCCGGACGCTCCGTGAGACCTCTGATGAGAAGGTTCCTTGTTGCAACAGCTGCAGTTAACTTTTTGTTCTGACTTTGGTCCTTAGACCTCTTCACTCCAGCTCTGATTTCTAGCTCTGATATTTCCTTCTGGGCTACTGCCAGGGCTTTTTCCATCTGCTCCATCTTGTCCTGAACTCTCTTGTCTTCTAGAGTACGGGCCTCAGTGATCCGGACCCACCTGGCCTGACTCTCTTTCAAATACAAGTCTGTCCTTGCTCTCTGGAACTGGGCTTCTTTACAAGCATTCTTCAGAATCTGTTCACCAGCTTTAGACTTGTTGATATAATCTCCAGACTTCTCAATTTTAGTCAAGTGTTCCACTTTTAATTTCTCCAGTCTCTCAATCTCCCTCACACCTTCACTCCTCTCCCGGAGGGTCTTCTGCAAAGCCTGGGTTAACTTCTCATTTCTTTCCTTCAAGCTCTCAAACTCCTCCAAACTGATAGTGGCAGGGGGTGGTGCTGAAGATGACTCGGGCATGTCTTCTATGGTGAAGGGCATTCCAGAGAATTGGGCCCTGGCATGGGACCACTCATAATATTGTGCTGATGCCACATTATTGCACTTCCCCAGAATGGTGACTCCCTTGGTTTGAACATGATCCCAGGCCCAGGCAGCCTGCCTAACAGTTGCCAGACTAATCTTGTTCTCACAGTAAAGAGTCTCTACCAGGTCTTGTACCTTGGGAGTATGGACCAGTGCATAACCCAATTGCCTCCTGAATAGCAGAGGGTTGTAATTGATACTTCCCTTGACTCCTATTAAGGGCACATTGGGGAAGTGCCCACAGCTGGTGATTATATCTCTGCCCTTGGTGCTTTGAGTACACCATCTGATGTCTGCTGAAGTTAGGACAGTGAGTCTCTTAGCCCAGTTGCTTTGCTGATGAGGATTTAGAAATGCATCTGTCCTGGGTAGATGCCTGAGAAGCCAAGCATGGAATAATGGAGCACAACACCTCACTAGCCTTCCCCTCTGCTTCTCATTCTTCTGATGTACTGAGTAATAGAGATCTCCAAGCAAAGTTGGCACTGGGTTCTTCAGGATGAGCAAATGGATTGCATTCTTGCTAATGAATCGAGGCTCATCTGCAAACAACACAATTCCATATACACTTAAGGCCAACAGAGCACAAACAGCTTTCCATTCTCCTAGAGCAGCTTTCAAACTAGCTTGAGAAATTAAGAAGTCCAGATGAAAGCCAAGGATCCCAGCTTTAGAGGCCATATGTTGCTCAATCAAAACAGGCTCCAGGTGCAAAGCTTTTGCTATCTCTCCATTGCTGGGAGAGACCAGTTCAGGATTGAAAGGAATTTCCCTCTTGATAGGTAGACCAACCAAAGATGAGTATTCTTCCAAAAGAGGACCCAACTGAAAGTCTTGAAAGGTGAAACATCTCAATGGAGGATCATAAAATTGAATGCAGGTGTGGATGAGGCTCCTCTGTGTAGGGTCCAGATCCATAACCATGTCCAGTATATCTCCATAACTCTCCCTGAACAAGGGTATGTGATATGGGGTGATCAGGGTTTGAATCCTCCTGATGTCTGATAAGTCTGGTTGGAAGAAATGATAGGTGATGTTGCTTTTCTTTGGAGCCATAAGTGCTGAGACTGAGTAGAATGAGTGTTGATGAAGAGGTTGAGAAGTGGGCCACTGGCTGGCTAGTGCAAGTAACTGAAGTATATGGCTGACAAGCTGAAGCAAGTGCTGGTGGAGATAGGTCAGTACTGTAGATGGGGTCAAAACCAAAACCAGATGAAAATGGATACCCTGAAACACAAATAAGCACATGTTAATATGATGCAATGGGTATGTATGCAAATGAAATGCAAGGGTCTGTGACTGAGCTGGATCTGATTAACTGCCTTGGTATAGATCCATGTGTGTTCAAGAATTCCAGATGGAGGTCTATAAATCCAGTAACCAAGGTGGGGGACTCAAATAAAGAGCCACAAGTCCAGGGTTTAGAATCACAAGAACTGTCCCACATGGAGTATTCTTAACAAAATCAAAGTAACAGGGTATTCTGAGGTCAAGGTACCTGCAAACCTGTAAACAGCCCAACCCCCTCACAGGTGATGATCTAGAACAAGGATCCTCAGACTTGGATCAGTTATGAGAAGTGTAAACACTTCTAACCCGGAGGTACAGTGTTTACAATAACCATAACAATTCCTCCTCTAATTCACCTCAGTTTCTGAAGGTCAAAACTAAAAGGTCATCCAGACTTAGCAGGCTTCCCAGATAGCCCTAGCATTGCAGGAAATCTGCAACACAGAGTTCTCAAGAAGAAACCCATATCTGAACCGTGTTTCATATTCCCGCACCAGACCGAAATGGAATGGGAAAGAATATGATTCACTCTAGCCTAGGTGTCACTCAGGTCCCAGGTATAGGACCTTAACTCTCAATGAAACGCCCACCCACCAAGGCAAACAACAGATCCAGCCAGCAACAATGACAGTATGATATATGAAAAGCAGTAAAGAAAGCAAGTAAACAAACTGTACATAAAGCAGTAAATAAACAAACACACAAGCACAGATAACACCCCAGTAAACACAAATCAATCAAGCGCTAGGAGGAACCCACAAAAAGAACCAGAAGCCCTGGTTGCAGTATAAGGGTCCCCAGCAGAGTCGCCAAGCTGTCGCTCCCGATAGATTTGCATCCAGGTACAAGCGCGAACGGTCGGCGAAAGGGACAATGAGAACACACAGCCGTGAACCCACTGGAGATGAATAGAGTCGCCAGCTAGGCATTTTTATCCCAGAGGAAAGGTAATGCTGCATAGACCTAGAAAGAGATGGATAAGACGGTTTGCGAACCAGAGAGACTGAGAAAGGGGGTTGGTTACAACCTGGGAAGGTATTAGCACCCAGACTGTCCGTCGTACTCGACGGGATCCACGCTTAAAAGATTTGTGTTTTAAAGGGGTAGTGTCAGTGCAATTTGTGTATAAAAGAGCTGAAAAAGGATGGACAGGTGTCAGTGTAAGAGAAGTGAAGTGTAATATATACAGTGTCAGTGTAAGAACAGAGATGAAATGCTCATGATAATGAGGCTAAAGAATAAGGCTGGAAGGAGGGGAATGTACAGAGACTTTTGTTCGATAACCGTTAAGTTATGCCTACGTATCCTCTCGTGCAATGAGGAAGTCAGAACACCGTAGTTCGACCCAAAGAGACTGAAAGGTGAATTGACTTGTGAACTGCTTGCTTGTCTATGCTCAAGTGTATGACCTGTCTGGCTCAGGTGCTGACTGTCTTGCATTAGACGGAAGAAGCAAGTTCTCGTTTGTGAGTGAAGATGATGAGAAAAGAATCCCGGAGGAGACGATTATTGTTTGTTTTTGAGTTTTCAGTCTTTTATTGCTTTTGAGAATTTGTCATAAGTTAATGAGCTTAAGTCTAAACCAATGGATTTAGTAAACTCATCACATCTTCCCTCTGATTAGGGGTAATGAGAATACCTTAAGTGTGAAGTCAGATTCTCACACTTAATCACCTTTGGTATAGGATTAAGATCATTAACCTACTTGTGATTATTTAGATGTTTTTTGTTGGTTTTTGTTTAGTGTTGAGTAATGAGATTAAGCCATAATCAGGGATTAAACAGACTCATTACACCATCCTAATAGAAGGATAATAGATGAGAATGTTTAAGCTGAGGAAAACTCCTCAACTTAATCCATGATTAGGGATTAAACTCATGACAAAACAAGCCTTTGATTAAGTGGATTTTATTTAATGATATGATGATGAAGTGATTTTTAGGGTTTGTAAGACAACTTGAGGGGGACTTGTCCATTAACACTAGGGTTAGTCCTTCTTAACCACTTAAGGAAGAATTAGAACCCTAATGCAAGGCCCAAGTTACAAGTGTGATGTCTTGATATTTATTAAGTGAATTGATTAAGAGATTTAAACACCTTAAGGGTTTAACACTTAGGATTAAAGTTATACACTCCATCCTAAGAGAAGGATGCAGGCATAAGCTTAATCACAAAGCCTTAAAGCCTTTAGGGTTTAGTCCCTGATTATGAGATGAGAAGAGAAGACTCAAAGAAGACACAAAGGTAAAACTAAGAGGGGAGACTAATCAAAACCCTAATCATTGTCATTCTTGGTTGTTCCTAAGGTTTGTGAGGTTAAACAAGAAAGATCTCCAAAGGAGCCACCAGGAAGCAGATGAATAAGATCAAGAGAAGCAAAGTGACTTGCTTCATTCAAGAAGTCAAGTCACTTGAGGAAAGAAAGTGGGAAGAAGAAGAATGAGCAAGCTCAATCTCAAACACATATAAGAATGCAGCAATGGATGCAAGAGAGATGAGGAGAAAAGTTATGAGAAGTGAAGGCAAATTCACTTCTCAAGTTCACTTACCACCTGAAATGTTAGAAAGAAATGCAATGCAATGCAAGATGAGATGAAATGGTATGATGCAAAGCAAAACCAGAAACATGTTGATGATGATTATGATGTTATGAGGTGCTGCAAATATAAGACAAGGCATGGAGATGTTCATACAAGATCATGGATGCAAATGATGCAAGTTAAGGAGCATGAACAAGCATGAAATGTTATGAAGCATACAAGACAAATGACATGGCAAATATGTAATGCAATGATCAAACATGCTTTCTATATGTCTTAAGATGTCAAATGAAACACAAGAATGCACCAAATGCAAAGACAAGTCAAGTTATGCAAGGAAATGCAAGAAGGATGCAAATGGAAGCCCAAATTAGGGTTCATGGATCAAACATCAAACAAAAACCCAAAACAGAAACAAACCCTAAGATAAAAAATGGAAAATGCCACCCAAAGAAACCCTAAACCTATAATAAACCACTGGCCAAAGGGGAGCTCTCAACTCTCAACCAAACTCAAGATATGAATTTTACAAGTTATTAGGGTTTTTTAGGGTTCCTAACAAAAGAAATGCCAAACAAATTGAAATTGAGGAAACAAATCAAGGCCATTTAACCCTAGAAACTACATGCTAAACATAAAACAATGCTAGAAGAACCACTGTCCAACTCTTCTCCAATAGGCAGAAATGAATTTTTGAACTTATGATCAAAATAATGCATAAAAAATGATTTAATTCAATGAAAAATTCTTAAAATGCATCAAGATCAAAAAAGAAATTTGGTTTGAAGGTTGGACAATGTTTCTAAATGTCTTAGAACATTTCATGAATTTTTTTGTAATTTTTAAATACTTAAAAGTATTTTTAATTAATTAATTTCCATTAATCAATTAAAAATAATCTTTTAAATATTTAAAAATACTTTTTTAATGATAAAAAATAAAATAAAAATATTTTTGGGTCATAAAAATTATTAAAACTCAGAGGAAAAAGTTTCATAATTTTTATGTATTTTTTGCTATTTTAAAATAATTGTGCAAGTTAATTGAAAAAAAAATGAATAAAAATTAAATAAAATAAGAAGTCAAAGGAAAGGATGGCTGAGATGAGCCCAGGATTTGAACTGGTTGACTGGCGCGTGAATGAAGGGTCCAGATGACTCCTGAGTTAATTAATTATAATTATCCTAATTAAATGAGATTAGGGCAAATGAGTGAATCTGAGCCTTCCATTCGCGCGGGGAGTCAAACAATTCAACGCAATCAATGGTCCAAATTCAAACTGGAGTTAATGACCTGAGATTAGGGTTTAATGACTCAGGCTGCCGGAGAAGACTTCCGGTCGTCTTCTCCGGCCAGCACCTCACCTGAAAACTCCCCAACTCCCTCAAAACGTAACGAAAATGAAAACTAAACACACCAAAATGATCCCCATGATCCCCTGAACTAAAACCCTAAGTCCAAACAAATTTCTTCTTCCTCAAAACCAAGAATCGAACAGAACAAGTTTTAGGGCAAACCAGTTTCAGAGTTCAATTAAATGCTTATTTCATCACCATTTCAAAAACCAAAGACATATTCATGATCAGGATAACACAAAGAACAAGTTTGTAACAAGAAAAATGATTTCTGGAAAAATAATTTTCGAGCTACCTGAGATTTGGAGCTTTCAGTTTGAGGACTTTCTGGCCACTTCTCCTTGTGCAATCCACTCCACTTGATCCCCAGAAGATGTTTGAATGCTCAAAAGAAGTTTGAGTTGGCTGGATAGTGAGTTTCGAAAGCTCCTGCTCAAGCTTGGTCAAAAATGGCAATGGAGTTTCTGGAGGTTTCAGGCCATTGTGAATGGTGGTTTGTGATCCTGAGGATGAATGGAGAAGGTCTGGAGTGTTTGTTTGTATGTTTGTGAGCTATGGTGAGAGTTTCGAATGAAACTGCAAAATGAAGTAAGGAATGGCAGTGGAGTGTTCTGGTTGTTTCAGGCTTGGGTTCTTGGTGCTGGGTGGTCTATGGAGCAAGGTGAGTTGAATGGTGAAGATGGTTGAAGTGTTTGCAGGCTGTGGAGGCAGATTCGAAGCAAGTTGCAATTGGGAGTGTTTGTGTGAATGTGATGAATGAGGATGTTTCAGCCTTGCTTGCTTAGTGTTATGGCTTGCCAAAGGATACAATAAACAAATGCAAGTGGCCAGAGGATGTGACATGGCCTGTGGTGATTGGGATGTTTGCTTTTGCCAAAAGTCAAAAATCTTGTAAGAGAGGCATGGGCTTGATACTAGCTTGGTACAAAGGCTAGGGCTGGCGCAGCAAGGTGAGGTGATAGGCTAGCAAAGCTCAGCATCCAAGGCTGCAAGTGGTAGGAAGCATGATCATGAGTTTTGCAACTTGTTGTAACTTTGGTTCACATGTGATTCCTTTGCCTAACCAAACATAAACCATAGGCATTCTTGGTCCAAATCTGATTTTCATGACTTAGAGAAAGTTTGTGTGCTGGTTTGAAGTGAATTAGAAGTCACATAATGCATTGGTTCATGACTTTGCAAAATTCTCACTTAGGGCATGCCTTGAAAATCAATGATTTTAGCCAACTTTGCATTGCCATAACTTTTGATTCAAGAAGAGTTTGATCATGTTCTTGTACTTTTTGAAAAGGGAAAAATGAGATCTACAACTTTCATGACCAAAGTTTCTCCATTTGAAGCCTTTTTGGATCAAGAATCATGGCTTGAAAAATGACCTAAAATGATGCATTCTTGAAAAGTCAACTATGCCCAAAAAGTCAACATTTGCAAAAACCCTAAATTCTTGATTTTTATGAACTTCAACCTTCTTCCATGATCAAATAAAGATCATATACACTCAAAATGATGAAGATCACCCATTGGTTGGGTCATTGGGGGCCTCAGATGCCCTGATTTTGCACTGACTTGTCTGAAAAGTCAACCCTTGATCAGATGACTTCCCCATGGAATTTCTTCATGAAAATTGATATGCATACTCCCTATACCATATAGAGACCAATGGAAACAAGAATGACCAAAAAAATTTGGGGTTATGACCTCTGAAACCAAAACCCTAATTTTCAGTCAACTGTGCAGTCAAACCTGGCTCTGCATCCACTCAAACCCTAGTCCTTGTGATTCCTCTGCATTTTTGACTTTGAGGAGATGGAACATGATATAAGAACACACATGGACCTCTTTGAATTGATTGGTGGCCTTTGGAATGGCTCAAGATGCCTTGGGATTGCTCAGACCACAAACCCTAGGTGCAGATGCCTTAGAAACTATCCAGTGAATCAAAAATGAGATGTGAGATGATATGATTGTGTTTATGCATATGAGGATGATCACAAGCCATGGTGTGAATGGGTGAGGGCAAATTTGGGGTGTTTACATACTTGTATATTTATTTTCTTGGCACCCGTCCGTGTCATATCCCCAGCGCAGTCGCTTATAGTTTTACAACCCATATACTTGTTGATATTATTATACCTTTCTCTCTTGACACTCGTCCGTGTCACTCTCCCCAGCAGATAAACATTCATCTATACACCACTCATACTACTCATGTTACACTTATACAGATACTCGTCCGTATCTTGTATACACCATTTATATCCCCACAGATTCGACAATAGTCCTTGTTCTTTGTTAACCAGCTGGTACTCGTCCGTACCATCATCTCAGAACATTGCGTCTAGTGTTTGTTTCTACATGATACTCGTCCGTATCATAGTCCTAAGGATGTTCGTCCGCATCTTTAATCCATACACCGTGTCAAACACTTACGTCTTCTTGAATATAGATACTCGTCTGTATCTATTATTCCCCAGAAGAGTCCCTTCAGATGCAACACTCGTCCGTGTTCTTTGTTAACCCGTTGATACTCGTCCGTATCATCATCTCTGAACACGTGTCAGTATTTGTTTCTACCCGATACTCATCCGTATCGTAGTCTCAAGGATGCTCGTCTGCATCTTTAATCTATACACAACATCTAAACACTTATACCTTTTGTTTCTTGGATATAAATACTCGTCCGTGTTTACATCCCCAGTAGATCACCAACAAAGCAAAACAAGTTTTCTTTTTTATCTAACACTCGTCCTGTGTTATGATAACCCTGAGAGCAGCCGTACCCTGCTAGGTGGTCGTCCTCCACCTCTTGATGGTCGTCCTCCATCATGCTCATCCGATGGTCGTCCCCATCGTTGATATTTTAGCAGCCGTCCCCTGCTAGGTGGTCGTCCTCCACCTCTTGATGATCGTCCTTCATCATTTTATCCAATGGCCGTCCCCATTGTTGATTTTGGTTATCTGACCTTCGTCCTGTGTCATGATGAACCTCGAGAGCAGCCGTCCCCTGCTAGGTGGTTGTCCTCCACCTCTTGATGGTCGTCCTCCATCATGCTCGTCCGATGGCCGTCCCCATCGTTGACCTTTTATCCGGCATTCGTCCTATGTCGCGATATTTTCGGCAGCCGTACCCTGCCAGGTGGTCGTCCTCCACCTTAGATGACCGTCCCTCATCTTATCCCCAACAGAGCAGCCGTACCCTGCTAGGTGATCGTCCTTCACCTTTGATGACCGTACCTCATCATCTGTTTATTTCATTTATTCTTTAGCCCGATGGCCGTCCCCGTCGTGGTCCCTTTTCCTTTTAGCCCGATGGCCGTCCCCATCGTTGGTTACCTGTTACTTTATGAACTTGATGGCCGTCCCCGTCGTGTTTCATTATTTTCCAGAGAATTTTACAACTTTATCTTGATGGCCGTCCCCATCATAATCTTATTTTTTTCCAGCTAGTCGGCCGTCCCCGTCTTGGCTTTACCTTTTATCCCCAGCATGTCGGCCGTCCCCGTCATTGCCCTTTACCCAGCAGTCGTCCTCTGCTCGACGGTCGTCCTCCGTCGCCCACACTTTACAATATGCTTTATTTTTCTTTTACAATCTATATCCCTTTTCTTCTTCATTCCGTGAGTGCAAATTTTGGACTGTCTTTGGTATTCAATCACAAGTTATCTTGTTTGCCTGTTAAGCCGTTGCTTACAACCTGCACAGCTAACTCATGTTTGAATAGGGGCAGCTGTAAACACCCCAAATTTTCCCTCACCCATTCACACCATGGCTTGTGATGATCCTCATATGCATAAACACAATCATATCACCTCACATCTCATTTTTGATTCAGTGCATAGTTTCTAGGTCATCTGCACCTAGGGTTTGTGATTTGAGCCATTTGGGCCACTCCAAAGGCCACCAATCACTTCAAAGGGATCCATATGTGTTCTTATATAATATTACATCCTCTCAAAGTCAAGATTTCAAAAGAATCACAAGAACTGGGTTTGGAATGGATGCAGAGCTAGGATAGACTGCACAGTGGACCTAAAATTAGGGTTTTGGTTTCAGAGGCCATAACCCCAAATTTTTTGGTCATTCTTGTTTCCATTGGTCTCTATATGGTATAAGGAGTATGCATATCAATTTTCATGAAGAAATTCCATGGGGAAGTCATCTGATCAAAGGTTGACTTTCTAGACAAGTCAGTGCAAAATCAGGGCATCTGAGGCCCCCAATGACCCAACCAATGGTGGATCTTCATCATTTTGAGTGTATATGATCATTATTTGATCATGGAAGAAGGTTGAAGTTCACAAAATTCAATAATTTGGAGTGTTTGCAAATGTTGACTTTTTGGGCATAGTTGACTTTTCAAGAATGTGCCATTTTAGGCCATTTTTCAAGCCTTGATTCTTGATCCAAAAATGCTTCAAATGGAAAAACTTTGGTCATGAAAGTTGTAGAATACATCTTTACCTTTTCAAAAAGTACAAGAACATGATCAAATTCTTCTTGGATCAAAAGTTATGGTGTGACAAAGTTGGCAAAAATCATTGATTTTCAAGAGGTGCACCAAATGAGATATTTGCAAGATCATGAACCAAGGCTGTTTGCAACTTCTAGTTGGCATCAAACCAATGTACAAACATCACATAGGCCCTAAAGGTCAGAATTGAACCAAAAATTCTCATGTTTCATGGCTTATGGAATGAGAAAATCACATGTGAACCAAAATGAGCCAACTTGCAAAACCACTCATCACACTTCACCAACTTGCTGCATTGGCTATTGAACCTTTCTAGCTTCACTTACACACCATGCTGCGCCAGCCCTAGCCATGGTACCAAGCTATAACTCAAGCCATGCCTCTCTTACAAAAAAGTTGACTTTTGGCAAAAGCAAACATCCCAATCACAGCAGGCCATGTCACATCCTCTGGCCACTTGGAATTGTTTATACTATCCTTTGGCAAGCAAAACATAAGACCAAGCAAGGCTGAAACACACAGGAGCATCACATACACCAAACTCGCCCCATTTGCATTTCCTTTCGAATCTGCCTCCATAGCTCACAAACATCCAAACAAATTCCACACATCAACTCACCTTGCCTCACTGAACCTAAACCAACAAAGAAACCAGCCTGAAACAAGCCATAGCATCACTTCTCCATTTTCACTCCACAAAGAAAAAGCCTTCGAATCTGTTTCCACAAGCCATAAACACTCAAACAAATTCCACACATCAACTCACCTTGCTTCACTGACCAGAAACCAACCATTGTTTTGGCCTGAGACCCTCCATATCACAAACACGATTTTCACACTCCCTTGGTCAGAGCTTCTGCAAACTCACTCAGGAGGCTGTTTAAACTCCAACCAAGTATCCAAAGCTTCAAAGGGGGATCATTGGGACCTGTTTGAGCCAAAGAACTAGCCAGAAAGTGCCAGAGATCAGAGCTCCAGTTCAGGTGAGCTTCATGAACATTTTTTCCAGGAGCTTGTTTTTAAGCTCTTAATTGGTTCTCTATGTTCCACTGATCATGATGATATGTTTGGTTTCGAAAATCATTGAGTTTTGAGCATGTATGGTGTTCCTGAAATTTTTTGACCTAAACCCCTTTTGCTTCGATTCAGCTTTGTTGTGTAAAATAAATTTGTTTTGGCTGTTGATTCTTGTTCTATGATGTGTGGGGTTGATTTCTGGGCAAGAAAATTAGGTTTTAGTGAGCTAGGGTGAGAGTTGGCATTTTTCAGGGAGGATGCTGGCCGGAGAAGACGACCGGAAGTCTTCTCCGGCAGCCTGAAAGTCATTAAATTATAATTAGGGTTAGGGCTTCCAGTTTGAATTTCAGGCGTTGGATGGGTTGACTGAGTCTTTTCCCGCGCGCATCCAATGGCTCAGATCATGTCATTAGTTTAATTAGGTTTAATTTATTTAATTAATTAAGTTTAGCCCAGTTTGAATGTGGGCCACAAGATCTGGCGCGCAGTCAATGTTTCCAAGCCCAGAACGAATCCTGGCCTTCCACTCAGTTGACTTCCATTAATTTCAATTTTTATTTCATTTCTTTTCATTTAATTTGTCCAATTTATTTAAAATAGCAAAACTTGTCTAAAAATTATGAAACTTTTTCTCAAGAGTTTTATTAATTTTTAAGACTCAAAAATATTTTTATTTTCATTTTTAGCATTTAAAAAGTATTTTAAAATATTTAAAAGTTTATTTTTAATTGATTAATGAAAATTAATTTATTAAAAATGCCTTTAAGTATTTAAAAATCACCAAAAAATTCATGAAGTGTTCTAAGACATTTAGAAACATTGTCCAACCTTCAAACCAAATTTCTTTTTTGATCTTGATGCATTTTGAGAATTTTTCTTTGAATTAAAATCATTTTTATGCATTAATTTGATCCATAGTTCAAAAAATCATTTCTGCCTATTCATGAGGAGTTGGACATTGATTCTTCTTGCATTGAATTGTGTTTAGCATGTAGTATTTGGGATTAAATGGCCATGATTTGATTCTTCCTTTTCAATTTGTTTGGCATTTCTTTTGTTTAGAAACCCTAAAAACCCTAGAAACTTGTAAAAATCATAACTTGAACTTGGTTAGGAGTTGAGACTTCCCCTTTGGGCATTGGTTTGATATAGGATTAGGGGTTCTTTGAGTGGAATTTTCCATTTTTTATCTTAGGGTTTGCTACTGATTTTGGTTTTTGTTTGATGTATGATTCATAAACCCTAATTTGAGCTTTCATATGCATCCATCTTGCATTCTCTTGCATAACATGACTTGCCATGACATTTCAAGCATCCATTTGATTCATTTGACATCATAAGACATATAGAAAGCATGCTTGATCATTGCATCATGTGTTTGCCTTGTTGCATGCCATGTGCACTTCATAACTTTTCATGTTTGTTCATGGTTCTTAACTTGCTCTTTTGCATTCATGAACTTGTATGATCATTTCCATGTGCTGCCTCATGTTTGTATCACTTCATAGCATCATTATCATCATCAACATGCTTCTGGTTTTGATTTACATCATGTCATCTCATCTCATTTTGCATTGCATTGCATTTCCTTTCTAACATTTCAGGTGGTAAGTGGATTTGAGAAGTGAATTTGCCTTCACTTCTCATAACTTTTCTTCTCATCTCTCTTGCATCCATTGCTGCATTTTTGTTTGTGTTTGAGTTTGAGCTTGTTCATTCTCCTTCCTCCCACTTTCTTTCTTCAAGTGACTTGACTTCTTGAATGAAGCAAGTCACTTTGCTTCTCTTGATCCTGTTCATCTCCTTCCTGGTGGTTCCATTGAAGATTGTTCTTGCAAACCTCACAAACCTTAGGAACAACAAAGCATGACAATGAATTAGGGTTTTGATTAGTCTCCCCTCTTAGCTTTTACCTTTGTGTCTCTTTGAGTCATCTCTTCTCACCTCATAATCAGGGACTAAACCTTAAAGGCTTTAAGGCTTTGTGATTAAGCTTATGCCTGCATCCTTCTATTAGGATGGAGTGTATAACTTTAATCCTAAGTGTTAAACCCTTAAGGTGTTTAAATATCTTAATCAATTCACTTAATAATCATCAAGACATCACACTTGTAACTTGGGCCTTGCATTAGGGTTCTATTTCTTCCTTAATTGGTTAAGAAGGACTAACCCTAGTGTTAATGGACAAGTCCCCCTCAAGTTGTCTTACAAATCATAAAACTCACTTCATCATCATACCATTAAATAAAATCCACTTAACCAAAGGCTTGTTTTGTCATGAGTTTAATCCCTAATCATGGATTAAGTTGAGGAGCTTTCCTCAGCTTAAACATTCTCATCTATTATCCTTCTATTAGGATGGTGTAATGAGTCTGTTTAATCCCTGATTATGGCTTAACCTCATTACTCAACACTAAACAAAAACACCAAAAACATCTAAATAATCACAAGTAGGTTAATGATCTTAACCCTACACCAAAGGTGATTAAGTGTGAGAATCTGACTTCACACTTAAGGTATTCTCATTACCCCTAATCAGAGGGAAGATGTGATGAGTTTACCAAATCCATTGATTTAGGCTTAAGCTCATTAACTTATGACAAACTCTCAAAAGCAATAAAAGACTGAAAACACAAAAACAAACACTAATCGTCTCCTCCGGGATTCTTTTCTCATCTCACTCACTCACAAACGAGAACTTGCTTCTTCCGTCTAATGCAAGACAGTAAGCACCTGAGCCAGAAAGGTCATACACTTGAGCATAGACAAGTAAGCAGTTCACAAGTCAATTCACCTTTCAGTCTCTTTGGGTCGAACTACGATGTTCTGACTTCCTCATTGCACGAGAGGATACGTAGGCATAACCTAACGGTTATCGAACAAAAGTCTCTGTATATTCCCCCTTCTTCCAGCATCATTCTCTTAGCCTCATTATCATGAGCACTTCACCTCTTTCTCTTTTACACTAACACTTTCATACTTCACATCACTTATACACTATACACTGGCACCTGTACATCTTTTCCAGCTATTTTACACACAGATTGCACTGACACTACCCCTTTAAAACACAAATCTTGCAAGCGTGGATCCCGTCGAGTACGACGGACAATCTGGGTGCTAATACCTTCCCAGGTTGTAACCAACCCCCTTTCTCAGTCTCTCTGGTTCGCAACCGTCTTATCCATGTCTTTCTAGGTCTATGCAGCATTGCCTTTCCTCCGGGATAAAAATGCCTAGCTGGCGACTCTTTTCATCTCCAGTGGGTTCACGGCTGTGTGTTCTCACTGTCCCTCTCGCCGACCGTTCGCGTTTGTACCTTCATCTGATCTGGTTTCATTTGTCGGGAGCGACAGTCGTGTTTGTGATTCAGGCAGTTTCTGGCAATGGTGAAGGGTTCTTTGTGATCAGGATGATGAGTGGAGAAGGTTTGTGGAGTTTGTTTGAGTGTTTATGGCCTGTGGAGTGAGTTTCGAATGCTTTGGCTTTGAGAGTGAAAAAAATGGGGAAGTTGAGTTCTTGCTGGTTTCAGGCTTATGTCTTGTTGGTTTGGGCTCAGTGAAGCATGGTGAGAAGGTTGGTGAAACTTGTTTGAATGTTTGTGGCTTGTGGAATCAGATTCGAAGGAAAATGCAAGTTGGAGTGAGTTTGTGAATGTGAGTTGTGTTGAGTTTTCAGGCTGGCTTGTTGTTATATTTTGCTAGCATTTGATCCACATAAACAACTCTCATTGGTCAGATGATGTGACCTGCCCTTTATTGATTGGTATGGCCACTTTTGCAAAATGTCCACTCTTGTGTAAGAGAAAGCATGGGCAACTTCTAGGCTAGTACATGGGCTGTAGGCTGCACAGCAAGGTGAGGGGAGAGGGCTAGGGTGGTTCAGCATCCAAGGCAGCAAGTGGATGGGAGTGTGATGATGGTTTTGCAACTTGCTCACTTTTAGTTCACATGGAAATATCTTGCTCCCAAGGCCATGAAACATGTGATCTTTTGGTTCAAAATCTGATTTTTAGAACTTGTATGATGCTTGCATATTTGTTTGATATGAACTAGAAGTCACAAATGCCTTGGTACAAAGTTTTTGCAAGTTTCTCATTTGGTGCATATTTTGAAAATTAGTGATTTTTGCCAACTTTGACACACCATAACTTTTGATCCAAAATGAATTAGGTCATGTTCTTGTACTTTTTGAAAAGGGAAAGATCTAATCTACAACTTTCATGACCAAAGTTTTTCCATTTGAAGCTTTTTTGGATCAAAAAGTAAGGGTTGAAAAAGTTGCATAAAATGACATTTCTTTAAAAGTCAACCATGCCCAAAAAAGTCAACTTTGCAAAAACTTCAAATTCTTGAATTTTGTGAACTTCCAACTTCTTCCATGACCAAATAAAGATCATATACACTCAAAATGATGAAGATCACCCTTTGGTTGGGTCATTGGGGGCCTCAGATGCCCTGATTTTGCACTGACTTGTCTGAAAAGTCAACTCTTGATCAGATGACTTCCCCATGGAATTTCTTCATGAAAATTGATATGCATGATCCTTGTGACATATAGAGACCAATAGAAACAAGAATGACCAAAAAAATTTGGAGTTATGGCCTCTGAAACCAAAACCCTAATTTTAGGTCATCTGTGCAGTCTAGCCTGGCTCTGCTTCCACACCAATCCCAGTTCTTGTGATTCTTTGGCATTCTTGACTTTGAGAGGATGCAAAATGATATTAGAACATACATGGACCCCTTTTTAAGTGATTGATGACCTTTGGAGTGGCTCAAGAAGCTCTTGGATTGCTCAGATCACAAACCCTAGGTGCAGATGACTTTGAATCTATGCAGTGAATAAAAAATGTGGTATGAGATGGTATGATTGTGTTTATGCATATGAAATGATCACAAGCCATGGTATGAATGGGTGAGGGCAAATTTGGGGTGTTTACAGCTGCCCCTATTCAAACATGAGTTAGCTGTGCAGGATGTAAGCGACGGCTTAACAGGCGAACAAGATAACTTGTGGTTGAATACCAAAGACAGTCCAAAATTTGCACTCACAGAATGAAGAAGAAAAGGGATAGAGATTGTAAAGGAAAATAAAGTATATTGTAAAGTATGGGTGACGGAGGACGACCGTCGAGCAGAGGGCGACTGCTGGGTAAAGAGCAATGACGGGGACGGCCGGCATGCTCGGAAAAGTGCGGAAAATAAAGCAATGACGGGGACGGCCGACATGCTGGGGATAAAAGGTAAAGCCAAGACGGGGACGGCCGACTAGCTGGGAAAAATAAGAGATTATGATGGGGACGGCCATCAAGTAAAGCTGTAAAATTCTCTGGGGATCAATGAAAAATGATGGGGACGACCATTAAGTTCATAAAGTAAAGCAACCAACGATGGGGACGGCCATCGGGCTAAAAAGAAAAGGGACCACGACGGGGACGGCCATCGGGTTAAAGAATAAATGAAATAAACAGATGATGAGGTACGGTCATCAAAGGTGAAGGACGATCACCTAGCAGGGGACGGCTGCCCTGTTGGGTTAAGATGAGGGACGGTCATCTAGGGTGGAGGACGACCACCTGGCAGGGTATGGCTGCCGAAAATATCGCGACATAGGACGAATGCCGGATAAAAAGGGTCAACGATGGGGACGGCCATCGGATGAGCATGATGGAGGACGACCATCAAGAGGTGGAGGACGACCACCTAGCAGGGGACGGCTGCTCTCGAGGCTTATCATGACATAGGACGAATGTCAGATAACCAAAATCCACAATGGGGACGGCCATTGGATAAAATGATGAAGGACGATCATCAAGAGGTGGAGGACGACCACCTAGCAGGGGACGGCTGCTAAATATCACGACACAGGACGAGTTTCGGATAGAAAATCAACGATGGGGACGGCCATCGGATGAGCATGATGGAGGACGACCATCAAGAGGTGGAGGACGACCACCTAGCAGGGTACGGCTGCTCTCAGGGTTTATCATGACATAGGATGAATGTCAGATAAAAAGAAATTTTGCTTTGCTGGCGATCTACTGGGGATATAGTAAACACGGACGAGTGTTTACAACCAAGAAATGGAAGTATAAGTGCTTAGATGTTGTGTATAGATTAAAGACGCGGACGAGCGTCCTTAGGACCTACGATACGGACGAGTATCGGGTAGAAACAAACTGGCACGTGCTCAGAGATGATGATACGGACGAGTATTAACTGGTTAACAAGGAACACGGGCGAGTGTCGAATCTGAAGGGACTCTTCTGGGGAATAGTAGACACAGACGGGTATCTATATTCAAGAAGACACAGTGTACGGATTAAAGACGCGGACGAACATCCTTAAGACCATGATACAGACGAGTATCATGTAGAAACAAACGCTTGACGCATGTTCTGAGATGATGGTACGGACGAGCACCAACTGGTTAACAAAGAACACGGACTAGTGTCGAATCTGCGGGGATATAAATGGTGTATACAAGATACGGACAAGTGTCTGTATAAGTAAATTAAGTATGAGTGGTGTATGTTTAAGTATTCAACCTGCTGGGGAGAGTGACACGGACGAGTGTCAAGAGGTAATATAAACAAGTATATGATATACAAAGTGTTTAGGCTACTGTGCTGGGAAAATGACATGGACGGATGTCAAGGAAATGGTATATATTTATAAGTATATGTGAGTGCAAAGAAGATGTCTTTGGCTTTCTGCTGGGGGTATAGTAAACACGGACGAGTGCCAGGAAGTATCTGTAATATGGATGATCTGTTTGTGAAGGGTGTTCGGGCGACTTTACTGGGGAATGATGACACGGATGGGTGCCAAAAGGAGTGTGTATTTGTATTGGTGAATGTGAGGCAACTGCTTTTGCTGGGGAATCTGGGGGGTATTCCGTATATTGCTGATGGATTGGTAATATTCACAAGTGTTCGATTCAAAACATGGCTTATGATTATGCTATATGTTTGATTTTTGCCGTAATGCTCCGTTTTAAACGGAATGCTACGCTTTGTGGGGTGAATATGATGCAAATGCTATGATTATGCAAAAGAAAACCAATCCGGGATTCGGATCCCATTGGCTGCGAAGATCTCTGGTCGATCTGCTGAAGTGAACATCCCAGCTGGGGTTGAGATCGTTGGTAGATCTGATGAAATGTATCTGCTTGGGGGGGTAAGTCACTGATTGACATATCCTTGCAATAAGGGACCCAGTTGGGGTTTGTAGAAGCTCTTCTTTTACTCGGTTGTGACTCCTTCGTGCGTTGCTCTTCTGGATAGAGACTGAGGCTCTGTGGGGAGATGATTCCCTAGCTTTTGTATTCTGCTGAGGAAGAATGCTTGACACCTCGGCTGGGAGGAGTGATAAGTGGCAACCTAGCTGGGGGAAGTTATCAGTGGCAACTCAGCTAGGGGGAAAACACCTTGAGTGCTAAGTGTCGCTCCCAAAGATTTGCATCCCGGTACAAGCGCGAACGGTCGGCGAGAGGGACAATGAGAACACACTGCCGTGAACTCACTGGAAAAGACAAGAGTCGCCAGCTAGGCATTTTTATCCCGGAGGAAAGGCAATGCTGCATAGGCCTAGAAAAGATGGATAAGACGGTTGCGAACCAGAGAGACTGAGAAAGGGGGTTGGTTACAACCTGGGAAGGTATTAGCACCCAGATTGTCCTTCGTACTCGACGGGATCCACGCTTAAAAGATTTGTGCTTTAAAAGGGGTAGTGTCAGTGCAATCTGTGTATAAAGAGCTGGAAAAAAGATGTACAGGTGTCAGTGTAAAAGAAGTGTAAAGTGTGATATATACAGTGTCAGTGTAAGGATAAAAGTGAAATGCTCATGACTATGAGGCTTAAAAGAATGAAGCTGGAAGGAGGGGGAATATACAGAGACTTTTGTTCGATAACTGTTAAGTTATGCCTACGTATCCTCTCGTGCAATGAGGAAGTCAGAACACCGTAGTTCGACCCAAAGAGACTGAAAGATGAATTGACTTGTGAACTGCTTACTTGTCTATGCTCAAGTGTATGACCTGTCTGGCTCAGGTGCAAACTGTCTTGCATTAAACGGAAGAAACAAGTTCTCGTTTAGGAGTGAGGGTGATGAGAAAAGAATCCCGAAGGAGACGATTATTGTTTGTTTTTGAGTTTTCAATCTTTTATTTCTTTTGAAGTTTGTCATAAGAAAATGAGCTTAAGTCTAAACCAATGGATTTAGTAAACTCATCACATCTTCCCTCTGATTAGGGGTAATGAGAGTACCTTAAGTGTGAAGTCAGATTCTCACACTTAATCACCTTTTGACGTAGAGTTAAGATCATTAACCTACTTGTGATTATTTAGATGTTTTTGGTGTTTTTGTTTAGTGTTGAGTAATGAGGTTAAGCCATAATCAAGGATTAAACAGACTCATTACACCATCCTAATAGAAGGATAATAGATGAGAATGTTTAAGCTGAGGAAAGCTCCTCAACTTAATCCATGATTAGGGATTAAACTCATGACAAAACAAATCCTTTATTAAGTGGATTTTAGTTAATGATATGATGAAGAAGTGATTTTTAGGGTTTGTAAGACAACTTGAGGGGGACTTGTCCATTAACACTAGGGTTAGTCCTTCTTAACCATTTAAGGAAGAATTAGAACCCCAATGCAAGGCCCAAGTTACAAGTGTGATGCCTTGATGATTATTAAGTGAATTGATTAAGAGATTTAAACACATTAAGGGTTTAACACTTAGGATTAAAGTTATACACTCCATCCTAAGAGAAGGATGCAGGCATAAGCTTAATCACAAAGCCTTAAAGCCTTTAGGGTTTAGTCCCTGATTATGAGGTGAGAAGAGATGACTCAAAGAGACACAAAGGTAAAAGCTAAGTGGGGGACTAATCAAAACCCTAATAATTGTCATGCTTGGTTGTTCCTAAGGTTTGTGAGGTTTGCAAGAAAGATCTTCAATGGAACCACCAGGGAGCAGATGAACAGGATCAAGAGAAGCAAAGTAACTTGCTTCATTCAAGAAGTCAAGTCACTTGAAGAAATAAAGTGGGAAGAAGAAGAATGAGCAATCTCAATCTCAAACACATATAAAAATGCAGCAATGGATGCAAGAGAGATGAAAAGAGAAGTTATGAGAAGTGAAGGCAAATTCACTTCTCAAGGTCACTTACCACCTGAAAAGGTTAGAAAAGAAATGCAATGCAATGCATAATGGGATGAGATGACATGATGAGAAGCAAAACCAGAAGCATGTTGATGATGATAATGATGTTATGAGATGCTACAAGCATGAGGCAACACATGGAAATGATCATACAAGTTCATGAATGCATATGGAGCAAGTTAAGAAGCATGGATATACATGAAAAGTTATGAAGTGCACATGGCATACAAAATGGCAAATACATGATGCAATGATCAAACATGCTTTCTATATGTCTTATGATGTCAAGTGAATCAAATGGATGTTTGAAATGTCATGGCAAGCCATGTTATGCAAGAGAATGCAAGATGGATGCATATGGAAGCACAAATTAGGGTTTATGAATCATACATCAAACAAAAAACCAAAAACAGAAGCAAACCCTAAGATAAAAAATGGAAAATGCCTCTCAAAGAACCCCTAATCC
Organism: Lathyrus aphaca; assembly: GCA_963966055.1. Classification (NCBI taxonomy): domain Eukaryota; kingdom Viridiplantae; phylum Streptophyta; class Magnoliopsida; order Fabales; family Fabaceae; genus Lathyrus; species Lathyrus aphaca. Next base: position 486,589,404 of record OZ014522.1, read on the forward strand.
TATACTAAACCAATGCCCAAAGGAGAGGTTTCAACTCCTAACCAAGTTCAAGTTATGATTTTTACAAGATTTTAGGGTTTTTAGGGTTCCTAAACAAAAGAAATGCCAAACAAATTGAAAATGAGGAATCAAATCATGGCCATTTAATCTCAAAAACTACATGCTAAACACAATGCAATGCAAAAAGAACCAATGTCCAACTCCTCATGAATAGGCAGAAATGATTTTTTGAACTATGGATCAAATTAATGCACAAAAATGATTTTAATTCAATGAAAAATTCTCAAAATGCATCAAGATCAAAAAAGAAATTTGGTTTGAAGGTTGGACAATGTTTCTAAATGTCATAGAACATTTCATGAATTTTTTGGTGATTTTTAAATACCTAAAAGTATTTTTAATAAATTAATTTTCATTAATCAAATAAAAATAAACTTTTAAATATTTTAAAATACTTTTAAAATGCTAAAAATAAAAATAAAAATATTTTTGTGTCTTAAAAATTAATAAAACTCTTGAGAAAAAGTTTCAAAATTTTTAGACAATTTTTGCTATTTTAAATAAATTGGACAAATTAAATGAAAAGAAATGAAATAAAAAATGAAAATAAAAGAAAGTATTCAGATCCAATGGTGGAGATTTGAACTGGGTTTAAAAGAGTTGACTGGCGCGCGAATCCAAGGGCTGTGGTTGGCTCAGATTAATTAACCTAATTATGATTTAATTAAACTAAATAAAAGGATTAGGGCTAAGCAAACAGATCTGGACCATCTATCCACGCGGGAAGTCAACGTTTTCAAACAATCCAACGCCCAAGATTCAAATGGTACTAATGACCTGAGATTAGGGCAAAACACTTTCAGGTGACCGGAGGGAAGCTCCGGTCATCTTCTCCGGCGGTATCCAAACCCTAAAACATGATTCAGGCATCTATTCCACAAATTAAACACACCTAAGTGATCCTCTAACATCCTAGGACACGAATCTATGCTCAAACATCATTTAAACCCCAGAAATCATGCAAATCGAAGAGAACAAAATCCACGGGTGAAATTTCAGAGGGATCATACAAACTCATTTCTCACTTATTTTTGATTCTGAAAGCATCCCCATGACCAGCAAGACATAAGCAATCATATTATAACTTAAAATGCAAGCTTTGGGAGAAAGTGTTCATGTTCATACCTGAGCTGGAAAGCTTCAATACTGAGCTTCCAGAGCTTCCTTTGCGTGCAAATGGACTCCTTTGACTCCCCTGATGCTAATGGAAGGCTTGAAATGAGCTTAGGCAAGCTGCCTTGAGCAATCCAGTTCTGGTGTAGCAGAAAATGCAGTTTGTGTATAGGCTGTTTCAGATCAATGTGAAGGGTGGTTTTGGTTCCTTTTGAGGTGTTTGGTCTGTTGGTGAAAAGAGTTTGGATGTTTGATGGCTGTGGAAGGTGATTCGAAGAAAAATGCAGGCTGAGGTGAAAAATGGTAATGAGGTGTTCTTGCTCAGTTCAGGCCTGAATCTTGTTGGTTTCTACTCAATGGGGCAAGGTGGGATGATTAGTGAAGTTTACTTGAGTGTTTGTGAGCTGGGCAGAGAGATTCGAAGAGAATTGCAAATGGGGTGAGTTTTGTGTATGTGATGTTGTGATGTTTTTCAGCCTTGCTTGATCTTATGTTTTGCTTGCCAAAGGATAGTATAAACAATTCCAAGTGGCCAGAGGATGTGACATGGCCTGCTGTGATTGGGATGTTTGCTTTTGCCAAAAGTCAACTTTTTTGTAAGAGAGGTATGGCTTGAGTTCTAGCTTGGTACCATGGCTAGGGCTGGCGCAGCATGGTGTGGTGAGAGACTATGGCTGGTTCAAAGGCCAATGCAGCAAGTGGTGAGAAGCATCATGATGGTTTTGCAACTTGGTTACTTTTGGAACTTCATGAAAAAGTCTTGTTTCACAAACCATGAACATGAGAAACTTTGGTCCAATTCTGATTTTTAGGGCCTATGTGATGTTTGTACATTGGTTTTAAGTGAATTACAAGTTACAAATGGCCTTGGTTCTTGATTTTGCAAAATTCTCATTTGGTGCACATCTTGAAAATCAATGATTTTTGCCAACTTTGTCACACCATAACTTTTGATCCAAGAAGAGTTTGATCATGTTCTTGTACTTTTTGAAAAGGGAAAAATGTATTCTACAACTTTCATGATCAAAGTTTTTTCATTTGAAGCTTTTTTGGATCAAAAATCAAGGCTTGAAAAATGGCATAAAATGACATATTCTTGAAAAGTCAACTATGCCCAAAAAGTCAACATTTGCAAAAACTCCAAATTCTTGATTTTTGTGAACTCCAACCTTCTTCCATGATCAAATAAAGATCATATACACTCAAAATGATGAAGATCAACCATTGGTTGGGTCATTGGGGGCCTCAGATGCCCTGATTTTGCACTGACTTGTCCAGAAAGTCAACCTTTGATCAGATGACTTCCCCATGGAATTTCTTCATGAAAATTGATATGCATACTCCCTATACCATATAGAGACCAATAGAAACAAGAATGACCAAAAAATTTGGAGTTATGGCCTCTGAAACCAAAACCCTAATTTTAGGTCATCTGTGCAGTCAAACTTGGCTCTGCATCCATACCAATCCCAGTTCTTGTGATTCTCTTGCATTCTTGACTTTAAGAGGATGCAATATGATATAAGAATACACATGGAACCCTTTGAAGTGATTGGTGGCCTTTGGAGTGGCTCAAAAGGCTCTTGGATTGCTCAGATCACAAACCCTAGGTGCAGATGACTTAGAAACTATGCAGTGAATCAAAAATGAGATATGAGATGATATGATTGTATTTATGCATATGAAAATGATCACAAGCCATGGTGTGAATGGGTGAGGGAAAATTTGGGGTGTTTACAGCTGCCCCTATTCAAACATGAGTTAGCTGTGCAGGATGTAAGCGACGGCTTAACAGGCAAACAAGATAACTTGTGGTTGAATACCAAAGACAGTCCAAAATTTGCACTCACAGAATGAAGAAGAAAGTAAAGTATATTGTAAAGTGTGGGCGACGGAGGACGACCGTCGAGCAGAGGATGACTGCTGGGTAGAGAGCAATGACGGGGACGGCCGACATGCTGGGCAAAGTGTGTGAAGTAAAGCAATGACGGGGACGACCGACATGCTGGGGATAAAAGGTAAAGCCAAGACGGGGACGACCGACTAGCTGGAAAAATAAGACATTATGATGGGGACGGCCATCAAGATAAAGCTGTAAAATTCTTTATGGATTGGTGAAACATGACGGGGACGGCCATCAAGTTCAAAAAGCAAAGTAACCGACGATGGGGACGGCCATCGGGCTGAAAAGAAAAGGGACCACGACGGGGACGACCACCGGGTTAAAGAATAAATGAAATAAACAGATAATGAGGTACGGTCATCAAAGGTGAAGGACGATCACCTAGCAGGGGACGGCTGCTCTGTTGGGGTTAAGATGAGGGACGGTCATCTTAGGTGGAGGACGACCACCTGGCAGGGTACGGCTGCCGAAAATATCGCGACATAGGACGAATGCCGGATAAAGGGTCAACGATGGGGACGGCCATCGGACGAGCATGATGGAGGACGACCATTAAGAGGTGGAGGACGACCACCTAGCAGGGGACGGCTGCTCTCGAGGTTTCTCATGACATAGGACGAATGCCAGATAACCAAAAAATCAACAATGGGGACGTCCATTGGATAAAAATGATGAAGGACGATCATCGAAAGGTGGAGGACGACCACCTAGCAGGGGACGGCTGCTAAATATCAACGATGGGGACGGCCATCGGATGAGCATGATGGAGGATGACCATCAAGAGGTGGAGGACGACCACCTAGCAGGGTACGGCTACTCTCAGGGTTTATCATGACACAGGACGAGTGTCAGACAAAAGAAAATTTGCTTTGTTGGTGATCTACTGGGGAAGTAAACACGGACGAGCGTTTACAACCAAGAAACAAAAGGTATAAGTGTTTAGATGTTGTGTATAGATTAAAGATGCGGACGAGCATCCTTAAGACTACGATACGGACGAGTATCGGGTAGAAACAAATACTGACACGTGTTCAGAGATGATGATACGGACGAGTACCAACGGGTTAACAAAGAACACGGACGAGTGTTGAATCTGAGGGGACTTCTCTGGGGAATAGTAGACATAGACGAGTATCTATATTCAAGAAGACATAAGTGCTTGGCACGGTGTATGGATTAAAGATGCGGACGAACATCCTTAAGACTATGATACGGACGAGTATCATGTAGAAACAAACACTAGACGCAATGTTCTGAGATGATGGTACGGACGAGTACCAACGGGTTAACAAAGAACAAGGACTATTGTCGAATCTGTGGGGATATGAACAGTATATACAAAATACGGACGAGTATCTGTATGAGTGTAACATGAGTAGTGAGCATGAGTATTGTATAGATGAGTGTTTATCTGCTGGGGAGAGTGACACGGACGAGTGTCAAGAGAGAAAAGTAATATAAACAAGTACATGGGTTGTAAAAGTGTAAGTGACTGCGCTGGGGATATGACACGGACGGGTGTCAAGAAAGTGTATATATAGGTATATGTGAGTGCAAAGATGATGTCTTTGGCTTTCTGCTGGTGATTTGACACGGACGGGTGTCAGAAAGTATCTGTAATACGGGTGATCTCGTTTGTAAAGAGGTTCAGGCGACTTTACTGGGGAGTGATGACACGGACGGGTGTCCAAAGGAGTATATACTGGTGTTTGTGATTTGGTGAGGCAACTGCTCTTGCTGGGGACCCTAGTGGGGATTCTTGTGTATTGTATCCTGCATTCTGATGAATGGTTAATGTTCACAAGTGTTCGATTCACAACATGACTTATGATTATGCTATGTTTGATTTTTGCCGTAATGCCCCGTTTTAGACGGAATGCTACGCTTTGTGGGTGAATATGATGCGAATTCCATGATTATGCGAGGGTACAGATCCGGGATTCGGATCCCGTTGCTGTAAAGATCTCTGGTCGATCTGCTTGGAGTGAAAATCCCAGCTGGGGATGAGATCATTGATAGATCTGATGAGATGTATCTGCTTGGGGATATAGGTCACTGATTGGCATATCCTTGTAATGAGGACCCAACTGGGGTCTGTAGAAGCTTTCGTTGCTCTGCTGTGACTTCTTTATGCGTTGCTTTTCTGGATAGAGGCTGAGGATTCCGTGGGGAATGGTTCCCTGACTCTTGTATCTTGCTGAGGATGAAATGACAACTCGGCTGGGGAGGAAGAGAGATCACTGAAAGACCTCCCTGGAAATTTTGTTGAGGTGGATTCTTGACTCAGCCGGGGATATGGGCGCCTTCCGTGATGCCTGGCAACTCTGATGGGGATAAGTAATAGGTGGCAACTCAGCTGGGGAAAGTCATCGGCAAATCAGCTGGGGAGAACACCTGAGTGCTAAGACCGAGCGAGTATTGATTTGGCAGCTTCGCTGGGGATAGGGGAACCTTCCAGTGCCACGTGGAAGATAGACCGAGTTGATAATGATCTGCCAGCTTGCTGAGGGTGAAGCTTTCATGCCCTAAGCTGTGCTCTGGATACCTGCAATCCTGCAAAGATAAGGAAACGCACAAATGATCCTGAGGTATCCCTTACCGGATTCCGTCATAGGAGTTAGACATTCGAGAGTAAGTATATTCCCTGTACGCACGTGTCATTATTTTTTTGAAGATAAGCATCTGTATTTATGCAATCAGTTTTTTAGAGACATCAGACATTTCTTTGCAAACAAAAATGTACAAGACGAAACATGACTGGAAAAAATCTGATTTTATTGATTCATGTGCCCTGAATTGGCGAGATACAGTCAAAGAAACATATCTCCTGAAAGGAGGAGATTGTTACAAATTGAGAAACAAGGTGCTGGCGATGTTGACGACGCTTTAAGGAGCTTCCTCTTGCTATGACTCGTATGACTTTTGACGTTCTTCTCGTCTTGCTTTCTGAAGAAGGCCGATTCCGATTGAAGCTTGATCCTTTTGAGGTTTGCTAAGTTGTGGATAATACAGACGAATTCAGAATGCAGTCGTTCGCTTATTCCCTTATTTTGCATGGATCGCCCTTTCGGGTTTTCAATCCATCGGGATACCCATTTTTGCCTGAGTTGTCCAATGCGGATTTTCAACTCAACGGGTGTACATTTTGTTTATTTTCCCTTACTTTTTCCCGAGTCTTTTATTCTGTTTTTGACTCGCCGGGATGCCCTATTTTTGCCTGGACTTACATTCTGTTTTTATGTCCAGCGGGTCATTTTATGCGAAGTATTTTTTAACTGCATCTGAATTCACAGGGGACGGGAAGTCCTCACCATCCATGGTGCTGAGCATCAGTGCTCCACCAGAGAAAACTTTCTTTACCACGAATGGTCCTTCATAATTCGGAGTCCATTTGCCCCTGTGGTCTGTATGAGGAGGGAGGATTCTTTTCAGCACAAGATCTCCTACTTGGTACCCTCGATGCCTGACTTTCTGATCGAAGGCTTTCTTCATTCTTTTCTGATACAACTGCCCATGACAGATTGCAGCCAATCTCTTCTCTTCGATCAGACTCAGTTGTTCATATCGGGCCCGCACCCATTCTACTTCACTCAGTTTAACATCCATTAGTACCCGCAGAGAGGGTAATTCAACTTCAACCGGTAGGACTGCTTCCATACCATACACAAGCTGATACGGTGTTGCCCTAGTAGATGTTCTGATTGACGTGCGGTACCCATGCAAGGCAAATGGTAGCATTTCATGCCAGTCTCTGTAAGTGACTACCATCTTCTGCACAATCTTCTTGATATTCTTATTAGCTGCCTCAACAGCGCCGTTCATCTTTGGCCTGTAAGGAGAAGAATTGTGATGTTGGATTTTGAAGTCCCGACACAGTTCTGCCATCATTTTGTTGTTCAAGTTGGAACCATTATCAGTAATGATTCGCTCGGGCACTCCATACCGACAGATGATATCTCTCTTCAGAAATCTGGCTACCACTTGTCTTGTAACATTTGTATATGAGGCTGCTTCGACCCACTTGGTAAAATAGTCGATGGCGACCAGGATGAATCTGTGGCCGTTCGAGGCAGTCGGCTCAATCTTGCCAATCATGTCAATGCCCCACATGGCAAAGGGCCATGGTGAAGACATGATGTTCAAAGGATTGGGAGGCACATGCACCTTATCTGCGTATATATGGCATTTGTGGCATTTCCTGGCATAAGCACAACAGTCTGCATCCATTGTGATCCAGTAATAACCTGATCTTAGCAACTTCTTAGCCATGGCATGTCCTCCGGCATGGGTACCAAAAGATCCTTCGTGCACCTCGTGCATCAACAAATCTGCTTTTGTCTTATCAACACATCTGAGGAGCACCATGTTAAAGTTTCTCTTGTATAAAGACCCATCAGTGTTTAAAAAGAAACTACCAGCAAGCCTTCTCAAAGTCTTCTTATCATTGGAAGATGCCCCAGGTGGGTATGTTTGATCCTCCAAAAAGCATTTAATGTCATGGAACCAAGGCTTATCATCTTTGACAACATCTGCTGTAAATACATATGCTGGTCTGTCAAGTCTGGACACTGATATCTGGGGTACAAAGTTGGCAGCTTGAACTTTGATCATGGATGAAATGGTAGCAAGAGCATCTGCAAACTGATTCTCGTCCCGAGGGATATACTCAAGCTTGACTGTTGTGAAGAAAGTCAATAACCTTCTTGTATAATCCCTGTAAGGTATCAGATGATCCTGGTGGGTGTACCATTTTCCGTTGGTTTGATTAACTACCAGAGCTGAATCTCCGAATACAGTCAATGTCTTGATCCTGAGGTCAATGGCTTCCTCAAGACCCATAATGCAAGCTTCGTATTCAGCTTCGTTGTTAGTGCAGTTGAAAGTGAGTTTTGCCGAGAAAGGCATGTGAACTCCTTTGGGTGTAATGAGTACTGCACCAACACCACGACCATTCATGTTGACAGCCCCATCGAACATCATAGTCCATTCTTCTTCTGGGTCAGGCCCTTCAGTGTGAATAGGTTCTTCATGATCTTTTGATTTTATGAACATGATGTCTTCATCAGGGAAGTCAAATCTCATAGGCTGGTAGTCATCAATGGGTTGCTCAGCAAGATATTCAGATAGTACACTGCCCTTGATGGCTTTCTGAGATGTGTACTGTATGTCATATTCAGTGAGAATCATTTGCCATCTTGCAACCCGTCCGGTAAGAGCTGGCTTCTCGAAAATGTACTTGACTGGGTCCATTTTTGATATCAATAAAGTAGTGTGGGTCAACATATACTGTCTCAGTCGGCGAGCAGCCCACGCTAAAGCACAGCAAGTTTTCTCGAGCAGTGAATAACGTTGTTCACAGTCGGTAAACTTTTTGCTTAGGTAGTATATTGCATACTCTTTTCGACCAGACTCATCATGCTGGCCTAGCACACACCCCATTGACTCTTCTAATACTGTTAAGTACATTATCAGAGGTCTTCCTTCCACTGGAGGCATAAGGATTGGAGGTTCTTGTAAGTACTCCTTGATCTTGTCAAAAGCCCTTTGGCAGTCTTCGTTCCACCTGACCGTCTGTTCTTTTCTTAACAGCTTGAACAAGGGTTCACAGGTTGCCGTAAGGTGAGATATGAACCGTGAAATGTAGTTCAATCGACCTAAGAACCCTCGAACTTCTTTCTCAGTCTTTGGTGCAGGCATTTCTTGAATAGCTTTGACTTTATCTGGGTCCACCTTAATCCCTTTCTCGCTTACGATAAAACCCAGCAGCTTACCAGATCGCACCCCGAATGTGCACTTGTTGGGGTTCAGCTTCAGTTGGTACTTCCTCAGACGTTTGAATAGCTTCAGTAGATTTACCAGGTGGTCTTCTTCAGTAAGGGACTTGGCGATCATGTCATCCACATAACATTCTATTTCTTTATGGATCATATCGTGGAATAATGTCACCATAGCCCGTTGATATGTTGCACCAGCATTCTTCAGTCCGAATGGCATCACTTTATAACAGAAAGTGCCCCAGGGCGTGATGAAGGTTGTCTTCTCCATGTCTTAAGGTGACATTTTGATCTGATTGTATCCTGAAAATCCGTCCATGAAGGAGAATACCGAGAATTGAGCCGTGTTATCCACCAATACATCAATGTGAGGTAATGGGAAGTCGTCTTTCGGGCTGGCTCTGTTCTGGTCCCGGTAGTCAACACACATCCTTACTTTTCCGTCCTTCTTAGGTACAGGTACTATATTAGCAACCCATGGTGGGTAGCTAGTCACAGCAAGGAATCCGGCGTCCCACTGCTTTTGTACCTCTTCCTTGATCTTCATGGCCATGTCTGGGCGGGTACGGCGCAACTTCTGTTTGACCGGTGGGCACTCTTCTCTCAAGGGCAGCTTGTGCACAACAATATCGGTATCCAACCCTGGCATGTCTTGATACGACCAAGCGAACACGTCCACATATTCTTGAAGCAGATCAATCAGTTGTCTCTTCACTGAGCCTTGCAGGCAGGCCCCGATTTTAACTTCCTTCGCATCTTCATCGGTACCAAGATTAATCACTTCAATCTCCTCCTGATGAGGAGTAATAACCTTTTCCTCTTGTCTTAACAACCTGGCTAGCTCTTCAGGAAGCTCATATTCTTCTTCAACCCCTTCATCATCTTGATTGATCGGATTGTCAAAGTCATACGAAGTCATAGCCGTGCTGTTGTCGGTGCTGTCTGGAAGGCACTCTCTGCAAGGGTTCAGTTTGTTCATTTTAGTGATTGATTTTAATCTTGCTTTAGAAAAGTGAAATAAAGTTATCATTTTGAAAACATCGCCATTTATTTTTTTGTACAAAAAGAAAAATGGAAAAACAGTGAGTGGAAAAGAAAAAAGATTCGTTTGCAAAAAGATGTCTGATATTTCATTGATTAATCTTGTTTGCACAAAAAGTACAGATGGCCCGATTACAAAATGAGTCTTGTCATCTTGGGCAAGATGCAAGACTTGGATGCATGCTATAAAAATACAGGAAATAATAATTACTCTGCATGAGTAACTCTTATAATTTCCTGGGAAGACCAGTTTGAGATACTGCTCCCCGGGATCTTCGGACGAATCCAATTCTCCAGATTGCGCTCCTCTTCCAGCTCGTCTTCCAAATTGTTGATAGCATCAGGGGTGAGCATCCCCCCACTGACAAAACCGGGCTTCTCAGCAGCCTCCACTTGATGTTGTTGAGTTGGTCTGTAACCCAACCCAAATTTGTCCTTCTTCTCCTCCACAGATAAAACCTTGCCCCAGCCTTGGGCAGTTCCTTCTTCAACAACCTTCCGGGCTTGTTGATAAGATGACATGGAGATTCCAGATACAGCAGATGCCTCATTGACATTCAAGGCCTCAAATCCTTGGCTCATTGTTTCATGGATCTCCCCATCCATCTCAATATACTTATAAGTAGCCAGATGGCTAACAAATATATCCTCTTCCCCACAGATAGTAACAACTTGGCCTTCCCACTCAAATTTTAACTTCTGGTGAAGGGTAGACGTTACTGCGCCAGCGGCATGAATCCAAGGTCTACCCAACAAACAGCTGTAGGCAGGCTGAATGTCCATCACATAGAAGATAGTTGTAAAAGTTTGTGGGCCAATTGTCACGGGCAACTCAATTTCCCCCAGAACCGATCTCTTTGAACCATCGAAGGCTCTTACCACTAGGTTACTGGGTCTCAATGCCAATCCTTCATACTCTAGCTTCACCAGGGCCTTCTTTGGTAAGACATTAAGGGATGACCCCGTGTCTACCAGCACATGGGAAAGGACTGCTCCTTTACATTCCATGGTGATGTGCAAGGCTTTGTTGTGGTTGCGGCCGTCCGCTGTCAAGTCAGTATTGATGAACCCTAGCCCATTGCTAGCAGTAACATTTCCAACCACGGTTTCCAACTGATTGACAGTGATCTCTTCAGGCACGTAAGCTGCGTGCAAGACTTTGAGTAGTGCATTCCGATGGGCTTCGGAGCACATAAGCAGTGAGAGGATAGAGATCTTGGATGGCGTCTGGTGAAGCTGATCCACAATTTTTTAGTCACTCTTTTTGATGATCCTCATAAACTCATCAACTTCTTGATCGAATGGTGTTTTCAAAACTTCCTTAACAGCTTGATCTTCCTGCACCGGACTCTTTCCTTTTGCCTTGGCAGCAGCTTCTGCTTCGGCAGTGGGTCTTTGAATTTGTGGAGCAAAGAGACGTCCGCTTCGGGTGAAGCCTCCGCCTCCTCCCACATTATCTATCTGTGGTGCAGGTGTTGATGTATCAAGAGTGATTCTTTTTCCTTCGCAGTACACGTCAGAGCCATAGTGCCAAGGGATGGCCCTATTGCTTTCATAAGGTACTGGTCCAGGCACTGTGACAGTGACTGGACTGATGGCGACTGCTGAAGGAACTGTGATTGTTTGTGGATCATAATAAATCGTGACTGGTGCTCTGATGGGAGCAGCACTTTCTGAATTGTAGGCAGAGTTGTTTTCAGGATCATAAAATATGGTGACAGTTGAGACATCTTCATGATTTGTTGCTGGAGTTGTAGGAGACGTTGTCGGAAGGATGGACGTTGTTGTTGTAGGAGGATCAAAATGGAGTGATGCTAAAGTTGTAGCAGAAAAATTTGTTGATTGCTGATCAGTTGAGACGATAGATGAAGTACTTGTTGATGAAGCCGAAGAATTGTCAGGAACAATGGTTGCTGCAGTTGTAGGAGATACATGAACTGTCGCTGATGGGATTGCTGGGTTTGTTGGAAATGATGTGGTGATCTGAAGCTGGCCACTCTGAATAAGGCCATCTATGCCATTCCTCAGGTCATCGCACCCATTTACTGAGATGTTGCAGTAAGCACACCCTAACTCACACCCTAGGAACATCTGACATTCCAAGAGCTGAGCCTTGATTTCTACCAACGGTGTCCGGATTTGACCCACACCGGTTATTAAATAAGACGGCTTGTCTTCTTCAATAGCGTTAATTCTGGGACCACCGTGATTTGGCATGGGGTTCTTATTGACATTGGGTGGTGGTGCGAAATTCAGAGCTTTCGAGTCTACCAGGTCTTGTACCTTCATGTGCAAGGCTCTGCACTTTTCTGTACTATGGCCAGGTGCGTTTGAATGGAAGGCACATATGGCATTGGAGTCGTAATTCCTGGGTAGACTGTTGGGATCTGGAGGTGCCAACGTCCTTAGCTCAACTAGGTTGAGTTTCAGGAGTTGTGGCAGCAATGTGGCATATGGCATGGGGATCGGATCGATCACCCTGTTGGCTTGAGAAGGCCTTTGTTGGAATGGCCTTTGCTGATTATTGTTGTTGGTGTTGCTATTGTTGTAGTTTCTTGGAGGATACTGATTTTGTTGATGGTACTGAGGTTGTTGCTGATAGTTTTGCTGAGGAGGTTGATAAACTGGCTGTGGATGAGCCGGAGCAGGGATGGTGACTGCTGCCACAGATCTATGAGCATATTGGGGCCTGCCCCTGTTGGTGTGGATGGCATTAGTCTCACCAGTCCTTCTTGGGCCTGCAAAAGGCTTTCTTGCATTACTGGATGAGCTTGCACCATTGTCTGAGATCTTTCCCATCTTCAATAGGCTTTCAATTCTCTCTCCGGCTATGACAACATCTGCAAAGCTGGTAGATGAGAAAGCAGCTAACCTATCAATGTAAGTCCCCTGAAGGGTGTTCATGAACATATCCGCCATCTCCCTTTCTGACATAGGTGGCTGGACAGCAGCAGCAAGCTGTCTCCATCTTTGAGCATATTCTCTGAAGCTCTCCCTGGATGACTGTGACATTCCCATTAGGAGGGTCCTGTTGGGTGCCATATCTAGGTTATACTGATACTGTCTGATGAAGGCCTCTGCCAGGTCCTTCCAGCATCTAATAGTTGCTCTTGTCAGATGGGAATACCATTCCCTTGAAGCTCCAGTCAAGCTATCCTCAAAGTAGAACATCCACAATTTCTCGTCCATGGTATAAGCTTTTAATCTCCCGAGAAAAGATTGCAGATGGGTTCGGGGACAGGAAGTCCCATTATACTTCTCAAAGCATGGAGGCTTAAACTTGTGGGGAATCCTGACCCCGTCTACCAAGCCCATATCCATGACATCAAATCCCAAAGAGTTTTGGGACTCCAAGGATCTTAACTTTTCAGCTATTTCATCCAGCCTTCTATCATAAGCTTCTTCCCCAGCTCCCATTACTGTGAACTGGTCTTCTTGAGGATCTTCTTGCAGTACCCTCCCGGCTGTAGCAGTCCCTTGTATATTGACTGGAATGTTGGCCTCTGGATGGAGGTGGGGACCAAAGACTGGGGGGTTGACATGTGGTTGGACCCTTTCATTGTTGCTAGTCCCAGCAGTCCCTGGTTGATGATCTTCCTGGTTTCTCCCTTCTACCAGTGCTCTGAGTCTTTCCTGGCTTTGAGCCATGTTGTTCATTACCTCCATAAATTGTGTCATTTGGTTCCTCATTTCCAACCTTTCGTTGGTCATTTGGTTCCTGACCTCGGTAAGGTCCTGCTGCATCTGATCCATCTGTATGCCCGGAAGATTGTTTCGGGTAGGGTATCTGTGTGGCCTGTTGAGTGGAAACCCTCGTCGTCGAGCAATAATTCCTGAGCATCACAACAGAGTTAGCAACAACAAAACAAAAGAACCTACAAAACAAACAAAAGGTTAGCATGCAATGCAGTATGCTTATTTGTTTTCAAGGTATCCGGCTTGGCATTCAGTTTTGACCCTTCCAGACCCTTGAAGATGCTGTTGATGTTGCTTTGAAGAAAACTCAGATGAAGCAAACCATCACAAATATATATTACAGAAAGTGAAACGATACAACTTGTTCTTTTTACAACACAAGCCCTCCAAGGGGTCAAAATACATCATAAGAAAATAAAAGTACATGGAATAAAAGCAACAACAAGCAAATGGTCAAACACCAAGACCAAACTCATCCTCACGAACTTCCTTGAGAAGTGCCTCGGTCACAGGATCAGCTGGACGCTCCGTGAGATTCCTGATAAGGAGGTTCCGGGTAGTAACAGCCGCAGTTAACTTCTTGTGTTGACTTTGGTCCTTTGACCTCTTCACTCCTGCTCTGATCTTCAGCTCTGCTATCTCCCTCTGGGCTGCTGCCAGGGCTTCCTGTTGCTCTTTTGCATTTGCTTCCATCTGTTCTATCTTGTCTTGGACCCTCTTGTCCTCCAGAGTACGGGCCTCGGTGATCCTGACCCACCTAGCCTGACTTTCTTTCAAATACAAGTCTGTCCTGGCCTTCTGGAACTGAGCTTCCTTGCAAGCATTCTTCAGGATTTGCTCTCCAGCCCTAGACTTCTTAATGTAATCTTCAGACTTCTCAATTTTAGCCAGATGCTCCACTTTCAACTTCTCCAACCTCTCAATATCCAATCTTCCATCACTCCTCTCATAGAGGGTCTTCTGCAGAGCTTGAGTCAGCTTCTCATTTCTCTCTTTCAGCTTCTCAAACTCCTCTAGGCTGACAGTTGCTGGGGGTGGTGCTGTGGAAGGCCCAGGCATATCTTCAATAGTAAAGGGCATCCCAGAGAATTGAGCCCTGGCGTGGGACCAATCATAGTATTGTGCTGATGCCACATTGTTACACTTTCCCAAGATGGTTATCCCCTTAGTTTGAACGTTGTCCCAGGACCAGGCTGCCTGCCTAACAATAGCCAGATTAAGCTTGTTCTCACAATAAAGAGTTTCCACCAAGTCCTGTGCCCTAGGAGTGTGGACCAGTGCATAGCCCAGTTGTCTTTTGAACAACAAAGGGTTGTAATTAATACTACCCTTAACTCCTATTAGGGGCACATTGGGAAAATGCCCACAGCTGGTGATGATATCCCTGCCTTTTGTGCTTTGAGTGCACCATCTGATATCAGCTGAAGCTAGAGTAGTAAGTCTTCCAGCCCAGTTTTTCTGCTGATGAGGGTTCAAAAATGCATCTGTCCTAGGTAGATGCCTGAGAAGCCAAGTATGGAACAAAGGAGCACAGCATCTTACTAATCTACCCCTCTGCTTTTCATTCCTCTGATGCACTGAATAGTAGAGATCCCCCAATAAAGTTGGCACTGGGTTCCTTAGAATGAACAGATGGATTGCATTCCTACTAATGAATCGAGGCTCATCTGCAAACAATACAATCCCATATATGCTCAAGGCCAACAAAGCACAGACTGCTTTCCATTCTCCTGAAGAAGCTTTCAAAGTGGCTTGAGAGATCAAGAAATCCAGGTGCAGGCCTGGGATTCCAGCTTTAGAAGTCATATGCTGCCCAATCAGGACTGGTTCCAGATGCAATGCCTTGGCTATCTCCTCATTACTTGGGAAAGCCATCTCAGGGTTGAAAGGAATTTCTCTCCTGATAGGTATACCAACTAATGATGAGTATTCTTCCAATAAGGGGCCCAACTGAAAGTCCTGAAAAGTGAAACATCTCAGTGGGGGATCATAAAACTGAAGGCAAGTGTGGATCAGGCTTCTCTGTGAAGGGTCCAGATCCATGACCATATCAAGTATATCTCCATGGTGTTCCCTGAACAATGGTACATGGTCTGGAGTGATCAGGGTCTGAGTCCTCCTGATGTCTGCTAACTCTGGTTGGAAGAAGTGGTAGGTGATGTTGCTTTTCTTTGGAGCCATGATGCTGAGACTGAGTAGAGACAAGTGCTGATGATGATACTAAAGAATGGGCCACTGATTGGCTGAAGTAGTTAGCTGATAGCTGAAGCAGGTGCTGATGAAGATAGGTCAATACTGAAGATGGGGTCAAAACCAAAACCAAATGAGGATGGATACCCAGAAACACAAATAAGCAAATGTCAATATGATGCAATGATTATGTATGCAAATGATATGCAAAGGGTTTGTGACTGAGCTGGATCTGATCAAGTGCTCTGATATAAGTCCATGTGTGCAAGAAATCCAGATGGAGGTCTATAAGTCTAGTAACCAAGGTGGGGGACTCAAATAAAAAGCCACATGTCCAGGGTTTAGAATCACAAGAACTGTTCCAACATGGAGTATTCTTAATCAAAATCAAAATAACAGGGTATTCTGAGGTCAAGGTACCTGCAAACCTGTAAACAGCCCAACCCCCTCACAGGTGGTGCTCTAAAACAAGGATCCTCAGACTTGGATCAGTTATGAGAAGTGTAAACACTTCTAACCCGGAGGTACAGTGTTTACAATAACCATAAAAGTTCCTCCTCTAATTCACCTCAGTTTCTGAAGGTCAATACTAAAAGGTCATCCAGACTTAGCAGGCTTCCCAGATAGCCCTAGCGTTGCAGGAAATCTGCAACACAGAGTTCTCAAGAAGAAACCCATATCTGAACCGTGTTTCATATTCCCGCACCAGACCGAGATGGAATGGGAAAGAATATGATTCACTCTAGCCTAGGTGTCACTCAGGTCCCAGGTATAGGACCTTAACTCTCAATGAATCACCCACCCACCAAAACAAAGACCAGATCCAGCCAACAGTACAGTAATACAGTATGATAATATGCAAAGCTATAAAGAAAGCAGTAAACAACTGTACCTAAAGCAAAAATAAATACAAATATACAAACACAAACAAGCACATAACACCCCAGTAAACACAAATCAAACAAGCGCTAGGAGGAACCCACAAAAAGAACCAGAAGCCCTGGTTGCAGTATAAGGGTCCCCAGCAGAGTCGCCAAGCTGTCGCTCCCAAAGATTTGCATCCCGGTACAAGCGCGAACGGTCGGCGAGAGGGACAATGAGAACACACTGCCGTGAACTCACTGGAAAAGACAAGAGTCGCCAGCTAGGCATTTTTATCCCGGAGGAAAGGCAATGCTGCATAGGCCTAGAAAAGATGGATAAGACGGTTGCGAACCAGAGAGACTGAGAAAGGGGGTTGGTTACAACCTGGGAAGGTATTAGCACCCAGATTGTCCGTCGTACTCGACGGGATCCACGCTTAAAAGATTTGTGCTTTAAAAGGGGTAGTGTCAGTGCAATCTGTGTATAAAGAGCTGGAAAAAAGATGTACAGGTGTCAGTGTAAAAGAAGTGTAAAGTGTGATATATACAGTGTCAGTGTAAGGATAAAAGTGAAATGCTCATGACTATGAGGCTTAAAAGAATGAAGCTGGAAGGAGGGGGAATATACAGAGACTTTTGTTCGATAACTGTTAAGTTATGCCTACGTATCCTCTCGTGCAATGAGGAAGTCAGAACACCGTAGTTCGACCCAAAGAGACTGAAAGATGAATTGACTTGTGAACTGCTTACTTGTCTATGCTCAAGTGTATGACCTGTCTGGCTCAGGTGCAAACTGTCTTGCATTAAACGGAAGAAGCAAGTTCTCGTTTAGGAGTGAGGGTGATGAGAAAAGAATCCCGAAGGAGACGATTATTGTTTGTTTTTGAGTTTTCAATCTTTTATTTCTTTTGAAGTTTGTCATAAGAAAATGAGCTTAAGTCTAAACCAATGGATTTAGTAAACTCATCACATCTTCCCTCTGATTAGGGGTAATGAGAGTACCTTAAGTGTGAAGTCAGATTCTCACACTTAATCACCTTTTGACGTAGAGTTAAGATCATTAACCTACTTGTGATTATTTAGATGTTTTTGGTGTTTTTGTTTAGTGTTGAGTAATGAGGTTAAGCCATAATCAAGGATTAAACAGACTCATTACACCATCCTAATAGAAGGATAATAGATGAGAATGTTTAAGCTGAGGAAAGCTCCTCAACTTAATCCATGATTAGGGATTAAACTCATGACAAAACAAAGCCTTTATTAAGTGGATTTTAGTTAATGATATGATGAAGAAGTGATTTTTAGGGTTTGTAAGACAACTTGAGGGGGACTTGTCCATTAACACTAGGGTTAGTCCTTCTTAACCATTTAAGGAAGAATTAGAACCCCAATGCAAGGCCCAAGTTACAAGTGTGATGCCTTGATGATTATTAAGTGAATTGATTAAGAGATTTAAACACATTAAGGGTTTAACACTTAGGATTAAAGTTATACACTCCATCCTAAGAGAAGGATGCAGGCATAAGCTTAATCACAAAGCCTTAAAGCCTTTAGGGTTTAGTCCCTGATTATGAGGTGAGAAGAGATGACTCAAAGAGACACAAAGGTAAAAGCTAAGTGGGGGACTAATCAAAACCCTAATCATTGTCATGCTTGGTTGTTCCTAAGGTTTGTGAGGTTTGCAAGAAAGATCTTCAATGGAACCACCAGGGAGCAGATGAACAGGATCAAGAGAAGCAAAGTAACTTGCTTCATTCAAGAAGTCAAGTCACTTGAAGAAATAAAGTGGGAAGAAGAAGAATGAGCAATCTCAATCTCAAACACATATAAAAATGCAGCAATGGATGCAAGAGAGATGAAAAGAGAAGTTATGAGAAGTGAAGGCAAATTCACTTCTCAAGGTCACTTACCACCTGAAAAGGTTAGAAAAGAAATGCAATGCAATGCATAATGGGATGAGATGACATGATGAGAAGCAAAACCAGAAGCATGTTGATGATGATAATGATGTTATGAGATGCTACAAGCATGAGGCAACACATGGAAATGATCATACAAGTTCATGAATGCATATGGAGCAAGTTAAGAAGCATGGATATACATGAAAAGTTATGAAGTGCACATGGCATACAAAATGGCAAATACATGATGCAATGATCAAACATGCTTTCTATATGTCTTATGATGTCAAGTGAATCAAATGGATGTTTGAAATGTCATGGCAAGCCATGTTATGCAAGAGAATGCAAGATGGATGCATATGGAAGCACAAATTAGGGTTTATGAATCATACATCAAACAAAAAACCAAAAACAGAAGCAAACCCTAAGATAAAAAATGGAAAATGCCTCTCAAAGAACCCCTAATCCTATACTAAACCAATGCCCAAAGGAGAGGTTTCAACTCCTAACCAAGTTCAAGTTATGATTTTTACAAGATTTTAGGGTTTTTAGGGTTCCTAAACAAAAGAAATGCCAAACAAATTGAAAATGAGGAATCAAATCATGGCCATTTAATCTCAAAAACTACATGCTAAACACAATGCAATGCAAAAAGAACCAATGTCCAACTCCTCATGAATAGGCAGAAATGATTTTTTAAACTATGGATCAAATTAATGCACAAAAATGATTTTAATTCAATGAAAAATTCTCAAAATGCATCAAGATCAAAAAAGAAATTTGGTTTGAAGGTTAGACAATGTTTCTAAATGTCTTAGAACATTTCATGAATTTTTTGGTGATTTTTAAATACCTAAAAGTATTTTTAATAAATTAATTTTCATTAATCAATTAAAAATAAACTTTTAAATATTTTAAAATACTTTTAAAATGCTAAAAATAAAAATAAAAATATTTTTGTGTCTTAAAAATTAATAAAACTCTTGAGAAAAAGTTTCAAAATTTTTAGACAATTTTTGCTATTTTAAATAAATTGGACAAATTAAATGAAAAGAAATGAAATAAAAAATGAAAATAAAAGAAAGTATTCAGATCCAATGGTGGAGATTTGAACTGGGTTTAAAAGAGTTGACTGGCGCGCGAATCCAAGGGCTGTGGTTGGCTCAGATTAATTAACCTAATTATGATTTAATTAAACTAAATAAAAGGATTAGGGCTAAGCAAACAGATCTGGACCATCTATCCACGCGGGAAGTCAACGTTTTCAAACAATCCAACGCCCAAGATTCAAATGGTACTAATGACCTGAGATTAGGGCAAAACACTTTCAGGTGACCGGAGGGAAGCTCCGGTCATCTTCTCCGGCGGTATCCAAACCCTAAAACATGATTCAGGCATCTATTCCACAAATTAAACACACCTAAGTGATCCTCTAACATCCTAGGACACGAATCTATGCTCAAACATCATTTAAACCCCAGAAATCATGCAAATCGAAGAGAACAAAATCCACGGGTGAAATTTCAGAGGGATCATACAAACTCATTTCTCACTTATTTTTGATTCTGAAAGCATCCCCATGACCAGCAAGACATAAGCAATCATATTATAACTTAAAATGCAAGCTTTGGGAGAAAGTGTTCATGTTCATACCTGAGCTGGAAAGCTTCAATACTGAGCTTCCAGAGCTTCCTTTGCGTGCAAATGGACTCCTTTGACTCCCCTGATGCTAATGGAAGGCTTGAAATGAGCTTAGGCAAGCTGCCTTGAGCAATCCAGTTCTGGTGTAGCAGAAAATGCAGTTTGTGTATAGGCTGTTTCAGATCAATGTGAAGGGTGGTTTTGGTTCCTTTTGAGGTGTTTGGTCTGTTGGTGAAAAGAGTTTGGATGTTTGATGGCTGTGGAAGGTGATTCGAAGAAAAATGCAGGCTGAGGTGAAAAATGGTAATGAGGTGTTCTTGCTCAGTTCAGGCCTGAATCTTGTTGGTTTCTACTCAATGGGGCAAGGTGGGATGATTAGTGAAGTTTACTTGAGTGTTTGTGAGCTGGGCAGAGAGATTCGAAGAGAATTGCAAATGGGGTGAGTTTTGTGTATGTGATGTTGTGATGTTTTTCAGCCTTGCTTGATCTTATGTTTTGCTTGCCAAAGGATAGTATAAACAATTCCAAGTGGCCAGAGGATGTGACATGGCCTGCTGTGATTGGGATGTTTGCTTTTGCCAAAAGTCAACTTTTTTGTAAGAGAGGTATGGCTTGAGTTCTAGCTTGGTACCATGGCTAGGGCTGGCGCAGCATGGTGTGGTGAGAGACTATGGCTGGTTCAAAGGCCAATGCAGCAAGTGGTGAGAAGCATCATGATGGTTTTGCAACTTGGTTACTTTTGGAACTTCATGAAAAAGTCTTGTTTCACAAACCATGAACATGAGAAACTTTGGTCCAATTCTGATTTTTAGGGCCTATGTGATGTTTGTACATTGGTTTTAAGTGAATTACAAGTTACAAATGGCCTTGGTTCATGATTTTGCAAAATTCTCATTTGGTGCACATCTTGAAAATCAATGATTTTTGCCAACTTTGTCACACCATAACTTTTGATCCAAGAAGAGTTTGATCATGTTCTTGTACTTTTTGAAAAGGGAAAAATGTATTCTACAACTTTCATGATCAAAGTTTTTTCATTTGAAGCTTTTTTGGATCAAAAATCAAGGCTTGAAAAATGGCATAAAATGACATATTCTTGAAAAGTCAACTATGCCCAAAAAGTCAACATTTGCAAAAACTCCAAATTCTTGATTTTTGTGAACTCCAACCTTCTTCCATGATCAAATAAAGATCATATACACTCAAAATGATGAAGATCAACCATTGGTTGGGTCATTGGGGGCCTCAGATGCCCTGATTTTGCACTGACTTGTCCAGAAAGTCAACCTTTGATCAGATGACTTCCCCATGGAATTTCTTCATGAAAATTGATATGCATACTCCCTATACCATATAGAGACCAATAGAAACAAGAATGACCAAAAAATTTGGAGTTATGGCCTCTGAAACCAAAACCCTAATTTTAGGTCATCTGTGCAGTCAAACTTGGCTCTGCATCCATACCAATCCCAGTTCTTATGATTCTCTTGCATTCTTGACTTTAAGAGGATGCAATATGATATAAGAATACACATGGACCCCTTTGAAGTGATTGGTGGCCTTTGGAGTGGCTCAAAAGGCTCTTGGATTGCTCAGATCACAAACCCTAGGTGCAGATGACTTAGAAACTATGCAGTGAATCAAAAATGAGATATGAGATGATATGATTGTATTTATGCATATGAAAATGATCACAAGCCATGGTGTGAATGGGTGAGGGCAAATTTGGGGTGTTTACACTAAGACTGAGTGAGTGTTGATTTGCTAGCTTGCCGGGGTGAAGCTTTCATGCCCCATGTTGCGCTTTTAAATACCTGCAATCCTGCAAAGACAAAGAAACGTACAAGTACCCCCGAGGTATCCCTTATCGGATTCCGTCATAGGAGTTAGACACTTCTGAGAGTAAGCATATTCCATGAAAGCACGTGTTTTATTTTTAAAGGTAAACATCTGTATTTATGCAATCAGTTTTTCTTAAGACACCAGACATTCTTTGCAAACAAAAATGTACAAGACGAAACATGACTGAAAAATCTGATTTTATTGATTCGAGAGCCCTGAATTGGCAATATACAGTCAAAGAAACAAATCCCCTGGAATGAGGAGATTGCTACAAATTGAGAGACAAAATGCTGGCAATGTTGTCGACGCTTTAAAGGAGCTTCCTCTTGCTATGATTCGTATGACTTTTGACGTTCTTCTCGCCCTGCTTTCTGGAAAAAAAAGGCTGATTCTGACAGGAGCTTGATCCTTTTGAGGCTTACCAAGTTGTAGGTGATACAGACGAATTCAAGATGTAGTTGTTCGCTTATTCCCTTGTTTTGCATGGATCGCCCTTTCGGGTTTTCAATCCATCGGGATACCCATTTTTTGCCTGAGCTGTCCAATGCGGCTTTTCAACTCAGCGGGTGTTCATCATTTTTTTTTTGTTTATTGTCCCTTATTTTTGCCCGAGTCTTTTATTCTATTTTCGACTCGCCGGGATGCCCTATTTTTGCCTGGACTTACATTCTGTTTTTATGTCCAGCGGGTCATTTTTATGCGAAGTATTTTTTAACTGTATCTGAATTCACAGGGGACGGGAAATCTTCACCATCCATGGTGCTGAGCATCAGTGCTCCACCAGAGAAAACTTTCTTTACCACAAATGGTCCTTCATAATTTGGAGTCCATTTACCCCTGTGGTCCGTATGAGGAGGGAGGATTCTTTTCAGCACAAGATCTCCTACTTGGTACTCTCGGTGTCTGACTTTCTGATCGAAGGCTTTCTTCATTCTTCTTTGATATAACTGCCCATGACAGATTGCAGCCAACCTTTTCTCTTCGATCAGACTCAGTTGTTCGAATCGGCACCGGACCCATTCCGCTTCGTTCAGCTTAACATCCATCAGTACTCGCAAGGAGGGTAATTCAACTTCAACAGGTAGGACTGCCTCCATACCGTACACAAGCTGATACGGTGTTGCCCCAGTGGATGTTCTGATTGACGTGCGGTACCCATGCAAGGAAAATAGTAGCATCTCATGCCAGTCTTTGTAGGTGACTACCATCTTCTGCACAATCTTCTTGATATTCTTATTAGCTGCCTCAACAGCACCATTCATCTTTGGCCTGTAAGGAGAAGAATTGTGATGTTGGATCTTGAAGTCCCGGCATAGCTCAGCCATCATTTTGTTTTTCAAGTTGGAACCATTATCAGTAATGATTCGCTCGGGAACTCCGTATCGACAGATGATATCTCTCTTCAGAAATCTGGCTACCACTTGCCTTGTAACATTTGCATAAGAAGCTGCTTCAACCCACTTGGTAAAATAGTCAATGGCTACAAGGATGAATCTGTGGCCATTCGAAGCAGTCGGTTCAATCTTGCCAATCATATCAATGCCCCACATGGCAAAGGGCCAGGGTGAAGACATTATATTCAAAGGATTGGGAGGCACATGCACTTTATCCGCATAGATCTGGCATTTATGGCATTTTCTGGCATAGGCACAACAGTCGGCATCCATTGTGATCCAATAATACCCTGATCTTAGCAACTTCTTAGCCATTGCATGTCCTCCAGCATGGGTACCAAATGATCCCTCATGCACTTCATGCATCAGCAAGTCTGCTTCTGCTCTATCAACACACCTGAGAAGTACCATATCGAAGTTTCTCTTGTATAGGGACCCGTCAGTGTTCAGGAAGAAACTACCAGCAAGCCTTCTCAAAGTCTTCTTATCATTGGAAGATGCCCCAAGTGGGTATGTTTGATCCTCCAAGAAGCACTTAATGTCATGGAACCAAGGCTTATCATCTTTGGAAATATCTGCTGCAAATACATAGGCTGGTCTGTCTAGCCTGGACACTGAAATTTGAGGTACAAAGTTGGCAGCTTGAACTTTGATCATAGATGAAATGGTGGCCAGAGCATCCGCGAACTGATTCTCATCTCGAGGGATATACTCAAGCTTGACCGTTGTGAAGAAAGTCAATAACCTTCTCGTATAATCCCTGTAAGGTATCAGATGCTCCTGGTGTGTGTACCATTTGCCATTGGTTTGATTTACTACCAAAGCTGAATCTCCGAATACGGTTAATGTCTTGATCCTGAGGTCAATGGCTTCCTCAAGACCCATAATGCCAGCTTCGTATTCAGCTTCGTTGTTAGTGCAGTTGAAGGTGAGTTTTGCCGAGAAAGGCATATGAACTCCCTTAGGTGTAATGAGTACTGCACCAACACCACGACCATTCATATTAACAGCCCCATCAAACATCATAGTCCATTCTTCCTCCGGGTCAGGCCCTTCAGTGTGAATAGGCTCTTCATGATCTTTTGCTTTTATGAACAGGATGTCTTCATCAGGGAAGTCAAACCTCATAGGCTGGTAGTCATCAATGGGTTGCTCAGCCAGATATTCAGACAATACACTGCCTTTGATAGCTTTCTGAGAGGTGTACTGGATGTCATATTCTGTGAGAATCATCTGCCATCTTGCAACCCGTCCGGTAAGAGCTGGCTTCTCGAAAATGTACTTAACTGGATCCATTTTGGAGATCAATAAAGTAGTGTGGGTCAACATATACTGTCTCAGTCGGCGAGCAGCCCACGCTAAAGCACAGCAAGTTTTCTCGAGCAGTGAATAACGTTGTTCACAGTCGGTAAACTTTTTGCTCAGGTAGTATATTGCATACTCTTTTCGACCAGACTCGTCATGCTGGCCCAACACACACCCCATCGACTCTTCTAATACTGTTAGGTACATTATCAGAGGTCTTCCTTCAACTGGAGGCATAAGGATTGGTGGTTCTTGCAAGTACTCCTTGATCTTGTCAAAAGCCCTCTGGCAGTCTTCATTCCACCTGACCGTCTGTTCTTTTCTTAACAGTTTGAACAAGGGTTCACAGGTTGCTGTGAGGTGAGATATGAACCGTGAAATGTAGTTCAATCTACCTAAGAACCCCCGAACTTCTTTTTCTGACTTTGGTGCAGGCATTTCTTGGATGGCTTTGACTTTATCAGGGTCAACCTCAATCCCTTTCTCGCTTACGATAAAGCCCAGCAGCTTACCAGATTGCACCCCGAATGTGCATTTGTTGGGGTTCAATTTCAGTTGGTACTTCCTCAGACGCTTGAATAGCTTCAGCAGATTTACCAGGTGGTCTTCCTCTGTAAGGGACTTGGCAATCATGTCATCCACATAACACTCGATTTCCTTATGGATCATATCATGGAATAATGTTACCATAGCCCGTTGATATGTTGCACCAGCATTCTTCAATCCGAATGGCATCACCTTGTAACAGAACGTGCCCCAGGGTGTGATGAATGTTGTCTTCTCCATGTCTTCAGGTGACATTTTGATCTGATTGTATCCTGAAAATCCGTCCATGAAGGAGAATACCGAGAACTGAGCTGTATTATCTACCAATACATCAATATGAGGTAATGGGAAATCATCTTTCAGGCTGGCTCTGTTCAGATCCCGGTAGTCAACACACATTCTTACTTTGCCGTCTTTCTTAGGCACAGGTACAATATTAGCAACCCACGGTGGATAGCTAGTCACAGCAAGGAACCCGGCGTCCCACTGCTTTTGCACCTCCTCTTTGATCTTCATTGCCATGTCTGGGCGAGTACGGCGCAGTTTCTGTTTAACCGGTGGGCATTCTTCCCTCAAAGGCAGCTTGTGCACAACAATGTCGGTGTCCAACCCTGGCATATCCTGGTAAGACCAAGCAAACACATCCACATACTCTTGAAGTAGGTCATTCAGCTGTTTCTTCACTGAGTCTTGTAGGCCGGCCCCGATTTTAACTTCTTTCACATCTTCATCTGTACCAAGATTAATTGTTTCCACCTCCTCCTGATGAGGAGTGATAACCTTCTCCTCTTGTCTCAACAATCTGGCTAGCTCTTCAGGAAGCTCGTAATCTTCTTCAACCCCTTCATCAGCTTGATTGATCGGATTATCAAAGTCATACGAAGTCATAGCCGTGCTGTTGTCGGTGCTGTCTGGAAGGCACTCTCTGCAAGGGTTCAGTTTGTTCATTTTAGTGGTTGATTTTAATCTTGTTTTAGAAAAAATGAAATAAAGTTGTCATTTTGAAAACATTGCCATTTATTTTTTGTACAAAAAGAAAAAATGGAAAAACAGTGAGCGGAAAAGAAAAAAGACTCGTTTTGCAAAAGATGTCTGATATTTCATTGATTAATCTTGTTGCACAAAAATTACAGATGGTCCGATTATAAAATGAGTCTTGTCATCTTGGGCAAGATGCAAGACTTGATGCATGCTTAAAATATACAGGAAATAATAATTACTCTGCAGGAGTAACCCTTATAATTTCCTGGGAAGACCAGTTTGAGATACTGCTCCCCGGGATCATTGGACGAATCCAGCTTTCCAGGTTGCGTTCATCTTCTGACTCATGTTCCAAGTTGTTGACAGCATCAGGGGTGAGCATTCCCCCACTAACAAAGTTGGGCTTCTGAGCAGCCTCTGCTTGATCTTGTTGAGTTGGTTTGTAACCCAACCCAAATCTATCTTCTTTCTTCTCTACAGGCAACAGTTTGCCCCAGCCTTGAGCGTTTCCTTCTTCCACCACCTTCCGGGCCTGCTGGTAGGATGTCATAGAAGTCCCAAGTACAGCAGAGGTTTCATTAATATTCAGGGCCTCAAACCCTTGACTCATCGTCTCGTGGATTTCCCCATCCATCTCAATATATTTGTAAGTAGCCAGATGGCTAACAAAAATATCCTCCTCTCCACAAATAATAACAACTTGGCCTTCCCACTCGAATTTTAACTTCTGGTGAAGGGTAGACGTTACTGCGCCAGCGGCATGAATCCATGGTCTACCCAACAAACAGCTGTAGGCAGGCTGAATGTCCATCACGTAGAAGGTCGTTTTGAAAGTTTGTGGGCCAATTGTTACAGGCAACTCAATTTCTCCCAGAACTGATCTCTTAGAGCCGTCAAAAGCTCTTACTACCAAGTTACTGGGTCGCAATGCCAGCCCTTCATATTCTAGCTTCACAAGGGCTTTTTTGGGTAAGACATTGAGGGATGATCCTGTGTCTACCAGCACATGGGAAAGAACTGCACCTTTACATTCCATGGTAATGTGTAAAGCCTTGTTATGATTGCGGCCTTCTGTAGTCAAATCAGTGTTGGTGAATCCTAGTCCATTACTAGCATTAACATTCCCGACCACAGCCTCCAATTGATTGACGGTGATCTCTTCCGGCACATAAGCTGCGTGCAAGACTTTGAGTAGTGCGTTCCGATGAGCTTCGGAGCACATAAGCAATGATAGAATGGAGATCTTGGAAGGCGTCTGGTGAAGCTGGTCCACTATTTTGTAATCACTCTTCTTGATGATTTTCATAAATTCATCAACTTCTTGATCAAAAGGTGTTTTTAAAGCTTCTCTAACAACCTGCTCTTCTTGCACCATACTCTTCCCTTTTGCCTTGGCAGCAGCTTCTGCTTCGGCAGTGGGCCTTTGAATTTGCGGGGCAAAGAGACGTCCGCTTCGAGTGAAGCCTCCGCCTCCTCCCACATTGTCTATTTGTGGTGCAAAAGTTGATGATTCGAAAGTGATTTTCTGTCCTTCACAGTATAAATCAGAGTCGTAATGCCAGGGGATGGCACTACTGCTTTCATAAGGTACTGGCCCAGGCACTGTGACAGTGACTGGACTGATGGCAGCTGCAGAAGGAACTGTGATAGTCTGTGGATCATAATATATTGTGACCGGTGCTCTGATGGGATTAGCACTTTGTGAGTTGTAGGCAGAGTCATTTTCAGGATCATAATAAATCGTAACTGTTGAGACATCTTCATGGTTTGCTGCTGATGTTGTAGGAGACATTGCTGGAAGGATGGGTGTTGTTGTTGTAGGAGACTCAGAATGAAGTGGTGCTGAAGTTGTAGAAGGAATGTTCGTTGATATCTGGTCAGTTGAAATGACAGATGGAACATTTGTTGATGAAGCTGAAGAGTTGTCTGGAACAATGGTTGTTGCAGTTGTAGGAGGCTCTGGAGCTGTAGTTAAGGAGATTGCTGGATTTGTTGGAATTGATGTTGTAATCTGAAGCAGGCCACTCTGAATGAGACCATCTATGCCATCCCTCAAGTTGTCACAACCATTCACTGAAATGTTGCAGTAAGCACACCCTAGCTCGCATCCTGGGAACATTTGACATTCCAAAAGTTGAGCTTTAATCTCCACCAAGGGTGTCCGAATCTGACCCACACTGGTTATCAAGTAAGACGGCTTGTCTTCTTCAATAGCATTGATTCGGGGACCACCATGGTGTGGCATAGGGTTCTTGTTGACATTTGGCGGTGGTGCAAAGTTTAAAGCCTTGGAATCCACTTGATCCTGCACTTTCATGTGCAAAGCTCTGCATTTTTCTGTACTATGGCCAGGTGCATTTGAGTGAAAAGCACATCTGGCGCTGGCGTCGTAATTTCTGGGCAGACTGTTGGGATCTGGAGGGGCCAACGTTCTTAGCTCAACTAGGTTGAGTTTCAAGAGTTGTGGCAGCAATGTGGCATAGGGCATCGGGATCGGATCAATCACCCTATTGGCCTGAGAGGGCCTCTGTTGGAATGGTCTCTGCTGATTATTGTTGTTGGTGTTGCTGTTGTTGTAATTTCTCGGAGGATACTGAGTTTGTTGCTGGTACTGAGGTTGTTGCTGATAATTTTGTTGCGGTGATTGATAAGCTGGTTGTGGATGAGCTGGAGCGGGAATGGTGACTGCTGCCACAGACCTATGAACATATTGAGGTCTGCCCCTGTTGTTATGGATAGCATTGGTTTCACCAGTTCTTCTTGGGCCTGCAAAAGGCTTTCTTGCATTACTGGATGAGCTTGCACCGTTGTCTGAGATCTTACCCATCTTCAATAGGCTTTCAATTCTCTCCCCGGCTATGACTACATCTGCAAAGCTGGTAGATGAGAAGGCATCTAGCCTATCAATGTAAGTCCCCTGGAGGGTGTTCATAAACATATCAGCCATCTCCCTTTCTGACATAGGTGGCTGGACAGCAGCAGCCAATTGCCTCCATCTTTGGGCATACTCTCGGAAACTTTCTCTAGATGATTGTGACATTCCCATTAGGAGGGTCCTGTTGGGTGCCATATCCAAGTTGTACTGGTACTGTCTAATGAAGGCCTCTGCCAAGTCCTTCCAGCACCTAATGGTTGCCCTGGTCAGATGAGAGTACCATTCCCTTGATGCTCCAGTTAAGCTATCCTCGAAATAAAACATCCATAGCTTTTCGTCCATGGTATAGGCCTTCAGCCTCCCCAGAAAGGATTGTAGATGGGTCCGGGGACAGGAAGTCCCATTATACTTCTCAAAGCATGGTGGTTTAAATTTGTGGGGAATCCTGACCCCGTCTACCAAGCCCATGTCCATAACATCAAAACCCAAAGAGTTTTGAGACTCTAAGGATCTTAATTTCTCAGCTATCTCATCCAGCCTTCTGTCATAAGCCTCCTCCCCAGCTCCCATCACTGTGAACTGATCTTCCTGGGGGTCTTCTTGCAGCACTCTACCTGCTGTAGCAGTCCCTGGCACATTAGCAGGGATATTGATTTCTGGATGTAGGTGGGGTCCAAAGACTAGGGGATTGACATGAGGTTGAACTCTCTCATTGTTGCTTGTCCCAGCAGTCCCTGGCTGATGGTCTTCCTGGTTTCTCCCTTCTACCAGTGCTCTTAACCTCTCCTGGCTTTGAGCCATGTTATTCATCACCTCCATAAAATGTGTCATCTGATTCCTTATTTCCAACCTCTCGTTGGTCATTTGATTCCTGACCTCTGTAAGGTCCTGCTGCATTTGGTCCATCTGTATGCCCGGAAGGTTGTTGCGGGTGGGATATCTGTGTGGACGGTTGAGTGGAAACACCCGACGTCGAGCAATAGTTCCTGAAGTCACAACAGAGTTAGTAACAATAAAACAAAAACCTACAAAACAAAACAAAAGGTTAGTATGCAATGCAGTGTGTCTATTTGTTTCCAAGGTATCCGACTTGGTACTTGGTTTTGACCTTTCCAGACCTCTGAAGAAGATGCTTGTGATGTTGCTTGGAAGAAACTCAGATAAAAAACAAACCAACACATATATTACAAATAGTAAATGATACATAGTTTGTTTTCTTACAATACATGCCCTCTGAGGGGTCAAAAATACAACATAAAGAAAAAGTACATAAAATGAAAGCAACAACAAGCAAAAATCAGACACCAAGACCAAACTCATCCTCCTGAACTTCCTTGAGAAGTGCTTCAGTCACAGGATCAGCTGGACGCTCTGTAAGGTTCCTGATAAGGAGATTCCTTGTAGCAATAGCTGCTGTTAGCTTCTTGTGCTGACTTTGGTCCTTTGATTTCTTTACACCAGCTCTGATCTTCAATTCTGAGATCTCCCTCTGGGCTGCTGCCAGGGCTTCCTGTTGTTCTTTTGTACCAGCTTCCAGTTGCTCAATCTTATCCTGAGTCCTTTTATCCTCCTGAGTACGGGCTTCGGTGATCCTGACCCACCTAGCCTGACTCTCCTTTAGATACAAATCAGTCCTGGCTTTCTGGAACTGAGCTTCCTTGCAGGCATTCTTCAGGATCTGCTCTCCAGCCCTAGACTTCTTAATGTAATCCTCTGACTTCTCAATTCTAGCCAAATGCTCCACTCTTAGCTTTTCTAGCCTCTCAATGTCTAGCCTACCATCACTCCTCTCCCAGAGGGTCTTCTGTAGAGCCTGGGTCAGCTTCTCATTTCTCTCCTTCAATTTTTCAAACTCCTCTAAGCTGACAGTTGATGGAGGTGGTGCTGTGGAGGCTCCAGGTATATCTTCAATAGTGAAGGGCATTCCAGAAATCTGAGCCCTGGCATGAGACCACTCATAGTACTGGGCTGAGGCTACATTATTGCATCTTCCAAGAATGGTTACCCCCTTAGTCTGCACATTGTCCCAGGCCCAGGATGCTTGCTTGATAATAGCCAGATTAGGCTTGATTTCAACATAAAGGGTCTCAGTCAGATCCTGTGCTCTGGGAGGATGGACTAATGCATAGCCTAGTTGTCTTTTGAAAAGCAGAGGGTTGTAATTGATGCAACCCTTCATTCCAATCAGAGGCACATTGGGAAATTGCCCACAACTTGTAATGATGTCTCTGCCCTTGGTGCTCTGAGTGCACCACCTGATGTCATCCGATGTCAGAGCAACAAGCCTCCTAGCCCAGTTCTTCTGCTGGTGAGGATTCAAGAATGCATCAGTCTTTGGCAAATGCTTGAGCAGCCAAGTATGGAACAAAGGTGCACAGCATCTCACTAATCTCCCCCTCTGCTTTTCATTCCTTTGATGAACTGAGTAGTAAAGATCTCCCAGTAAGGTGGGCACTGGGTTTCTCAGAATGAAAAGATGGACTGCATTCTTGCTAACAAACCTAGGCTCATCTGCAAAAAGTATGATCCCATATATGCTGAGGGCCAACAGGGCACATACTGCCTTCCACTCCCCTAGGGAGGCCTTCAAACTAGCCTGAGAGGTCAAGAAATCCAGATGAAAACCAGGGATTCCAGCCTTAGATGTCAAATTCTGCCCAATCAAAACTGGTTCCAGGTGTAATGCTTTGGCTATCTCCTCATTACTTGGGAAAGCCATCTCAGGGTTGAAAGGGATTCCACCCCTGATGGGTACACCAATCAATGATGAGTATTCCTCCAACAAGGGTCCCAACTGAAAATTCTGAAATGTAAAGCACCTTAGGGGAGGGTCATAGAACTGCAGGCAGGTATGTATCAAGCTCCTCTGTGAAGGGTCCAAATCCATAACCACATCAAGGATTCCTCCATAATGTTCTCTAAAAAGTGGTATATGGTCTGGAGTAATCAGGGTCTGAATCCTCCTGATGCTAGCCAACTCAGG
Organism: Lathyrus aphaca; assembly: GCA_963966055.1. NCBI lineage: Eukaryota > Viridiplantae > Streptophyta > Magnoliopsida > Fabales > Fabaceae > Lathyrus > Lathyrus aphaca. The sequence goes on from OZ014522.1 coordinate 486,621,512, forward strand.
CTCAAAGAAGTGATAGGAGATGTTGCTCTTCTTAGGTGCCATGTTGGTGAAGAATGGGTGCTGATGATGAGGACTGAGAACAACACTGAAGATGGGCCACTGATAGGATGAGACTGAGGATGGAAGTGACTGAAGCAAGTGACTGATAGCTAAAGCAAGTGCTGGTGAAGATAGGTCTAAGCTGAAGAAGGGGTCAAAACCAAGCCAAAATGATAGGATGGATACCCTGAAAAACAAATAAACACATGTTAGAATGATGCAATGAGGATGTATGCAAATGATATGCAAGGGTTTGTGACTGAGCTGGATCTGATCAAGTGCTCTGATATAAATCCACATATGTTCAAGAAATCCAGATGGAGGTCTATAAATCCAGTAACCAAGGTGGGGGACTCAAATAAAGAGTCACATGTCCAGGGTTTAGAATCACAAGAACTGTCCCAACATGGAGTACTCTTAAACAAAACAAAGTAACAGGGTATGCTGAGGTCAAGGGTACCTGCAAACCTGTAAACAGCCCAACCCCCTCACAGGTGATGTTCTAAAACAAGGATCCTCAGACTTGGATCAGTTATGAGAAGTGTAAACACTTCTAACCCGGAGGTACAGTGTTTACAATAACCATAAAAGATCCTCCTCTAATTCACCTCAGTTTCTGAAGGTCAATACTAAAGGTCATCCAGACTTAGCAGGCTTCCCAGATAGCCCTAGCACTACAGGAAATCTGTAGCACAGAGTTCTCAAGAAGAAACCCATATCTGAACCGTGTTTCATATTCCCGCACCAGACCGAAATGGAATGGGAAAGAATATGAACCACTCTAGCCTAGGTGTCACTCAGGTCCCAGGTATAGGACCTCAACTCTCAATGGAACACCCACCCACCAAAGCAAAACCAGATCCAGCCAGACAGCATGACAGTATGATATATGTAAAGCTATAAAGAAGGCAATAAAACATCTGTACATAAAGCAAATAACAAAATAAATACAAACACAAATAGCACATACACCCCAGTAAACACAAATCAATCAAGCGCTAGGAGGAACCCACAAAAAGAACCAGAAGCCCTGGTTATAGTATAAGGCTCCCCAGCAGAGTTGCCAAGCTGTCGCTCCCGAAAGATTTGCATCCCGGTACAAGCGTGAACGGTCGGCGAAAGGGACAATGAGAACACACAGCAGTGAACTCACTGGAAAAGAAAAGAGTCGCCAGCTAGGCATTTTTATCCCGGAGGAAAGGCAATGCTGCATAGACCTAGAAAGATATGGATAAGACGGTTGCGGACCAGAGAGACTGAGAAAGGGGGTTGGTTACAACCTGGGAAGGTATTAGCACCCAGATTGTCCGTCGTACTCGACGGGATCCACGCTTGAAAGATTTGTGTTTTAAAAGTGGTAGTGTCAGTGCAATCTGTGTATAAAATAGCTGGAAAAGATGTACAGGTGTCAGTGTAAAAGAAGTGAAGTGTATAAGTGAAGTGTCAGTGTAGGAACAGGAGTGAAATGCTCAAGATCATGAGGCTTAAAAAATGATGCTGGAAAGAGGGGGAATATACAGAGACTTTTGTTCGATAACTGTTAAGTTATGCCTACGTATCCTCTCGTGCAATGAGGAAGTCAGAACACCGTAGTTCGACCCAAAGAGACTGAAAGATGAATTGACTTGTGAACTGCTTACTTGCCTATGCTCAAGTGTATGATCTGTCTGGCACAGATGCAAACTGTCTTGCATTAGACGGAAGAAGCAAATTCTCGTTTGTGAGTGAAGATGATGAGAAAAGAATCCCGAAGGAGACGATTATTGTTTGTTTTTGAGTTTTCAGTCTTTTATTGTTTTTGAAATTTGTCATAAGTTAATGAGCTTAAGCCTAAACCAATGGATTTAGTAAACTCATCACATCTTCCCTCTGATTAGGGGTAATGAGAATACCTTAAGTGTGAAGTCAGATTCTCGCACTTAATCACCTTTGGTGTAGGATTAAGATCATTAACCTACTTGTGATTATTTATATGTTTTTGGTGTTTTTGTTTAATGTTGAGTAATGAGGTTAAGCTATAATCAGGGATTAAACAGACTCATTACACCATCCTAATAGAAGGATAATAGATGAGAAAGTTTAAGCTGAGGAAAACTCCTCAACTTAATCCATGATTAGGGATTAAACTCATGACAAAACAAGCCTTTATTAAGTGGATTTTATTTAATGATATGATGAAGAAGTGAGTTTTATGGTTTGTAAGACAACTTGAGGGGGACTTGTCCGTTAACACTAGGGTTAGTCCTTCTTAACCAATTAAGGAAGAATTAGAACCCTAATGCAAGGCCCAAGTTACAAGTGTAATGTCTTGATGATTATCATGTGAATTGATTAAAGGAGTTAAACACATTAAGGGTTTAACACTTAGGATTAAAGTTATACACTCCATCCTAATAGAAGGATGCAGGCATAAGCTTAATCACAAAGCCTTAAAGCCTTTAGGGTTTAGTCCCTGATTATGAGGTGAGAAGAGAAGACTCAAAAGAGACACAAAGGTAAAACTAAGAGGGGGGACTAATCAAAACCCTAATCATTGTCATGCTTGGTTGTTCCTAAGGTTTGTGAGGTTAACAAGAGAAATCTTCAATGGAACCACCAGGAAGCAAATGAAAGGATCAGGAGAAGCAAAGCAACTTGCTTCATTCAAGAAGTCAAGTCACTTGAAGAAAGAAAGTGGGAAGAAGAAGAATGAGCAAGCTCAAACTCAAACACATATCAAAATGCAGCATGGATGCAAGAGAGAGATGAGAAGTGAAGGCAAATCCACTTCCCAAAGTTACTTACCACCTGAAAAAGTTAGTGAAAGGAATGCAATGCAATGTAAAATGAGATGAAATGGCATGATGAAAATCAAAACCAGAAGCATATTCATAATGGTAATGATGCTATGGGATGATGCAAACATGAAACAAGGCATGGGGATGATCATACAAGCTCATGGATGCAAATGAAACAAGTTAAGACACATGAACACACATGAAAAGTTATGAAATGAATATGGCATACAACATGGCAAATGCAAGATGCAATAATCAAACATGTTTTCAATATGTCTTATGATGTTAAATGAATCACAAGGATGCATAAAATGTCATGGCAAGTCAAGGTATGAATGCAAATACAAGATGGATGCATATGGAAGCCCAAATTAGGGTTTATGATCAAAGCATCAAACACAAACCAAAATCAGAAGCAAACAACATTATAAAAAATTTGAAAATGCACTCAAAGGACCCCTAATCCTATACCAACCCACTGCCCAAAGGAGAAGTTTCAACTCTTAATCAAATTCAAGTTATGATTTTCCTAAGTTTTCTAGGGTTTTAGGGTTCCTTAACAAGAAAATTACCAAACAAAAGAAAAATGAAAGATCAAATCATGGCCATTTAATCTCACAAACTACATGCTAAACACAATGCAATACAAAAAGAACCAAGGTCCAACTCTTTAGGGTTAGGCAGAAATGATTTTTTTTTGAAGTTTGGATCAAAATAATGCATTAAAATGATTTTAATTCCATGAAAAATTCTCAAAATGTATCAAGATTAAAAAATAAATTTGGTTTGAAGGTTGGACAATGTTTCTAAATGTCTTAAAACAATTCATGAATTTTTTGGTGATTTTTAAATACCTAAAAGTATTTTTAATTAATTAATTCTCATTAATTAATTAAACAGAAAATTTTAAATATTTAAAAATACTTTTTTAATGCTAAAAATGAAAATAAAAATATTTTTGGGTTTTAAAAATTAATGAAACTCTTGGTAAAAAAATTCATAATTTTTAAAGCCTTTTTGCTATTTTTAATAAATTGTATAAAACAAATGAATTAGTATGAAAAATAAATGAATTAAAAACTGAAAAGAGAAAAGTCAAGCAATCTGATGGTCCAGATTCAAATAAGCCTGCGCGCGAATTGACCTGGCGCCAAATCCTACGGCCAAAATTCAAAATCAGCTAATTAATGATTATGCCCTAATCCTGCCGTTAATGACCCTCAGGTGACCGGAACAATGTTCCGGTCATCTTCTCCGTTCACTCCAAATTCCAAACCCTCTCAAAATGCATCTAAAATGAAATCTAACTACACAGGAATGATCCCCACCCAAACACGAATCAAAACCCTCAATCAAAACAAATTTATCAATCCTAAAGTGGCTGAATCGAATCAAACAAAAACTAGGGCAAAAAGTTTCAGAAACTGATTAAACTCTCACCTCTCCACCATTTTCAAAACCAATGACATATTTATGATCAGGGAAGCATGAAGAACAAGTTAAGAACTTAAAAATCCATTTCTGGAAAAAATGTTCTTGAGCTACCTGAGTTTCGAAGCTTTCAGTCTTGCAACTTTCTGACCTCTCCTCTTGATGCAATCCACTCCTCTTGATCCCCTGATGATGTCTGGATGGCTAGAAGGAGTTTGTGATGGCTTGTTTGGAGGTTTGAAGCAGTTCTGTTCAAGCTCAGGTGGGTGTCGTGTTTGTGATTCAGGCAGTTTCTGGCAATGGTGAAGGGTTCTTTGTGATCAGGATGATGAGTGGAGAAGGTTTGTGGAGTTTGTTTGAGTGTTTATGGCCTGTGGAGTGAGTTTCGAATGCTTTGGCTTTGAGAGTGAAAAAAATGGGGAAGTTGAGTTCTTGCTGGTTTCAGGCTTATGTCTTGTTGGTTTGGGCTCAGTGAAGCATGGTGAGAAGGTTGGTGAAACTTGTTTGAATGTTTGTGGCTTGTGGAATCAGATTCGAAGGAAAATGCAAGTTGGAGTGAGTTTGTGAATGTGAGTTGTGTTGAGTTTTCAGGCTGGCTTGTTGTTATGTTTTGCTAGCATTTGATCCACATAAACAACTCTCATTGGTCAGATGATGTGACCTGCCCTTTATTGATTGGTATGGCCACTTTTGCAAAATGTCCACTCTTGTGTAAGAGAAAGCATGGGCAACTTCTAGGCTAGTACATGGGCTGTGGGCTGCATAGCAAGGTGAGGGGAGAGGTCTAGGGTGGTTCAGCATCCAAGGCAGCAAGTGGATGGGAGTGTGATGATGGTTTTGCAACTTGCTCACTTTTAGTTCACATGGAAATATCTTGCTCCCAAGGCCATGAAACATGTGATCTTTTGGTTCAAAATCTGATTTTTAGAACTTGTATGATGCTTGCATATTTGTTTGATATGAACTAGAAGTCACAAATGCCTTGGTACAAAGTTTTTGCAAGTTTCTCATTTGGTGCATATTTTGAAAATTAGTGATTTTTGCCAACTTTGACACACCATAACTTTTGATCCAAAATTAATTAGGTCATGTTCTTGTACTTTTTGAAAAGGGAAAGATCTAATCTACAACTTTCATGACCAAAGTTTTTCCATTTGAAGCTTTTTTGGATCAAAAAGTAAGGGTTGAAAAAGTTGCATAAAATGACATTTCTTTAAAAGTCAACCATGCCCAAAAAAGTCAACTTTGCAAAAACTTCAAATTCTTGAATTTTGTGAACTTCCAACTTCTTCCATGACCAAATAAAGATCATATACACTCAAAATGATGAAGATCACCCTTTGGTTGGGTCATTGGGGGCCTCAGATGCCCTGATTTTGCACTGACTTGTCTGAAAAGTCAACTCTTGATCAGATGACTTCCCCATGGAATTTCTTCATGAAAATTGATATGCATGATCCTTGTGACATATAGAGACCAATAGAAACAAGAATGACCAAAAAAATTTGGAGTTATGGCCTCTGAAACCAAAACCCTAATTTTAGGTCATCTGTGCAGTCTAGCCTGGCTCTGCTTCCACACCAATCCCAGTTCTTGTGATTCTTTGGCATTCTTGACTTTGAGAGGATGCAAAATGATATTAGAACATACATGGACCCCTTTTGAAGTGATTGATGACCTTTGGAGTGGCTCAAGAAGCTCTTGGATTGCTCAGATCACAAACCCTAGGTGCAGATGACTTTGAATCTATGCAGTGAATAAAAAATGTGGTATGAGATGGTATGATTGTGTTTATGCATATGAAATGATCACAAGCCATGGTATGAATGGGTGAGGGCAAATTTGGGGTGTTTACACTCAGGACGTTATTTATCCTCCTGAAAGCTTCTTATACCTCAGGACGTTGTTTATCCTCCTGAAAGCATATCATGACTTTGGGCCGTTGTTTATCTTTCCAAAAGTTATACTTATACCTCAGGACGTTGTTTATCCTCCTGAAAGCTTCTTATACCTCAGGACGTTGTTTATCCTCCTGAAAGCTATCATGACTTTGGGCCGTTGTTTATCTTCCCAAAAGTTATACTTATACCTCAGGACGTTGTTTATCCTCGTGAAAGCTTCTTATACCTCAGGACATTGTTTATCCTCCTGAAAGCTACCATTTCCTCAGGACGTTGTTTATCCTCCTGAAAGCATATCATGACCTTGGGCCGTTGTTTATCTTCCCAAAGGTTACACCATTTCCTCAGGACATTGTTTATCCTCCTGAAAGCATATCATGACCTTGGGCCGTTGTTTATCTTCCCAAAGGTTACACCATTTCCTCAGGACGTTGTTTATCCTCCTGAAAGCATATCATGACCTTGGGCCGTTGTTTATCTTCCCAAAGGTTACACCATTTCCTCAGGACATTGTTTATCCTCCTGAAAGCTATCATGACTTTGGGCCATTGATTATCTTCCCAAAAGTTATACCATTACCTTGGGTCGTTGTTTATCTTCCCAAGTACCTTATCATGACCTTGGGCCGTTGTTTATCCTCCCAAAGGTTATGTTTATACCTCAGGACGTTGTTTATCCTCCTGAAAGCTATCATTACTATTGGGTCGTTGTTTATCCTCCCAAAAAGCTATATCTTCATAATTTGGACTGCTTTATCCTCCAAAAGATATATTTGAAGAACTTTTCTCCAAGTGGCATCTTTAAGCCCACTCAAGCATATACAGCTAGTCATCAATATCACTCTACGCACTGGTGAGTGCAAATTTTTGGGCTTTTGTGTTCAATCCCCTTCAACCTTCCAGGTCACGACTGGCAAATATACCAATCTAACCCCTCAGGTTTCAGAAAATTGAACAGGGGCAGCTGTTGCACCCCAAAATTTGCCCTCACAATACAAGGCTTTGTGTGCTAAGAGGTTCACAAGACACCTTATGAGGTTCACAAGGTTCACAAAGACATCTCATGAGGTTCATGAAGTTTGCAAGACACCTGATGAGGTTCACAAGGTTCACAAGACACCTTATGAGGTTCACAAGGTTCACAAGACATCTCATGAGGTTCATGAAGTTTACAAGACATCTTATAAGGTTCACAAAGTTCACAATTAGTCAGAAGATTTGACAATTCCTTCAGACAATGCATCCTCCTAAGCAGTGCATCCAAAACTAGGGTTTTTACTTTAATCAGGCTAAATGGACTTCCAATACCTCAAGTGAGCTTCATAACATCTTATATGTGTTTAAGAATCCTCATAACAAGTTTCAAGACTTTTCCCAAAGGTTTGCTCAGTCAAATGATCAGATAGGTCAAAATCAGTCAAAGTAGTTAAAAAGTCAAACTGAGGTCAACTGTGGTCAAACCAAAGTCAAACTTCATGATTTTTTGCCAACATCAAGTATATGAAGTAAAATTCATCATTTGATCAAAGGTTGATCATGATTCATCAAGGATATTTCAGATCATCAAGAATCAGGGGTTTCTAAATTAGGGTTTCCTCAGGAAAAGTCAACTGAACTTTGACCAGCCATAACTTTCACATACTTCATCACATTTTTCCCATCCAAGGCTCATTTTGAAGGAAATTGAATTCTCTACAACTTTGTGTCTCACAAGCCAAGCCCAAAAATGCTTCATTTGGAAGGTATGAGCTAAGACATTATAGGTCCTTTTGAAAGTCAACAAAAAGTCAACAACTTCAAAAGGGCATAACTTGATAATGGTAAATGATATGGACATGAAACCAATGGGGTTGGTTAGAGGACTCTTCAAGCTTTCCAAAAAGTCCAAGAACACGCTCATAGCATTAAAATTGAAGGATATGTGCCCTTGCAAAGTTGGGAAAATTTTGGGTGGTTTATGAGGAAAATAGGGTCTTAAAACCAAATTTTTCTAAATGGGCTGAACTTTTTGTGACCCAAAGTGTTCCATGACATCATGCACGAAAATTATTTGATATTTTCATAATTTTATTTTATTTATTTTATTTATTATGATTTTTTACATTAAAAATCATTTTAAATTTAAATAAAATATCAAATGTGAAAATTTAAAATATATTTTGGTTCTAGAAGGTCATTAACATGATTTGGATTGAATTGATATAACATTGATGATGATTGGCTTGAAATAGAAAGGTCTCATTCACAAATATTTGAAATTTAAGTTCTAATCTTTTTCAATCTCCAAAATCAAAAATATCCATACAATGATCCAATTTTTCTGACCTAATTCATTCACTATAAGTATGTGAAGAGAACACAATGCATAGGGACGAATTTCACAGCCTCAAAGAGTAAGTTTGCACATTCAAAAAACTCACCAAAATTCAAATTCGGATTTCACAATTCAGACTCTTTCAAGCCAATTTGAAGGTTGAGACATGTTCTATGAACATCATTGAATCTATTTGAACCATTTGCAGCATCCAAATCATTGCATATGACCTAACCCGAATCAAACTTTTCGTGTCTTAATGATTTTTTCGTTTTCTCATATTCGTGTATTATAAATAAGATTTGATCATTGTTTCATGTTTGTATTGAGGTATTGATTGTTTCTGGACAGTTTAATTGGAGTTTCACTACAGGTTTAAGGAGTTGCCATGGCTAGGGTTTCGGCCAAGCAATTAGGGTTTCACACTAGACCTAATATAAATGAATTTTGAAAACATAGGATGATTGTGTAAGCTCTGGGGATCACAATGCCCTAATTAATTGAAGAAGATTATACTGTTTGCTTGCTCGTTGAATTTCGCAGCAAAAATTGCAAGGCTAGAGGAGGAAGACGAAGCTCTTGGCGCCATCTGAAAAATTCAAAATTAATTTTAATATTTTTAGAATTGTTTGTTGTTTTATTTCACAGATGCGTGTCTGGCCCAGTGGTAAGGGAGGCGTGTGTTAGGCTTGAAGGCTTGTGTTCGAATCCTGGGCTCATCAACTTTTTCTTATTTTTCCCTTTAACTAACAAACTTAATATATTATTTATTGTTGTGGTTTAAACATCAGTTGCACCCTCCCGGCTGGATGGTAAGTGTGCTTGCGTATTGTGTAAAGGTCCTGGGTTCGAATCCCTCCCCAGGCCTTTTTGTGTTATTTGTTTTGTTTTGTCGTGATTTTTCCAGGTTAACAACAAAACCAAATGGAGTATTCTCCTTATCACATGCGCGCGCATGGCCTTGTGGCTGGTGTATTGGTCTTGGAGATTGCATTGTCCAGGGGCTGGGTTCGAATCCCAGCCCAGGTAAGTTCTTTTTCTTCACTTTTCTTGTTTTTTATTTAACTTGTTTATATTATAATTAAATAAGTTTAAATAATAAAAGTAAAATGTTTATATTATTATTTTCTTCTCTATAATTTAGAATTCATCCTTTTAAAAACTAAACTTTATTAGTGGAATTATTTAATATGTATTTTTCATAATTTTGTATAAATATTAATTAATCCTAATTTATTATTCTAAAAAACATATAAACCCTAATTTTCTAAAACCCTAAAATATTTTGTGAAACCTAATTATTTTTTTATAAACCCTAATTATAAATGTTAATTTATTTGTTAATTATAACTTTTAATAAACTTTAATTATATGAATATATTTTATAATTTGTTTGAAATTATTATTTAATTCTTGTATGTAAATAATTTTTTAGTGTATGCTTAAAAATAATTAAAACTTGCTAATTTAATTTTGTAAATATAATTTATTTTCATAATATGTTTATAATTAACCTTATTTTTATAATATGTATATAATTTAAAACTTTATGATAATTAGTATATAATATGAATTATTTATGTTTTCTTCTTAATCTAAAAAAAAATAATTGTTTATAAGAAAATTGAACTTTTAATTATTATGCTAATATTCTTGTTTATTTTATTATTAATTCTATTTATTCTCATATGATATTTATCTTATTATTACTAACCCCATTTATATATATATTGTGATTATTTATTATTATTGTTACTAACCCAATTATTTATTATTACTTATTTTGCTTATTTATTTAATTTGATTTAATTATTATTATTATGTAATTGTCTCCTTTATGTAATATTTTAGTAGTAATATTTAATATTTATTTTTAAATGCTATGGTTAGTAAAATAGGGAGTGAAACGTATTTGTATTTAAAATTGATTTAGATCATTAACTTAAAAGATAAATATTTAAAATTGTACACTCACACACGTAAGTCGATCCTGGATCGCTATCTCACTTCTTAAGAGTTACCTCTCATGTTGCCTAAACCAAAGGTCAAGTAGGGTGTATAAAGCAAAGTCCCTCTTTTTCACATCATCTAGTCCCTTAACAGATAAAAAGATCAAGTCCCTTCGAATGTTGCCTTCATAATGATCTTGTCCCTTTCAAATAAAGATGATAAGTCCCTTCGAATTGCTTATACACCCCACCGTTGCCTAAATAACAGATGTCCCTTCATTTGTCCCTTACATCCAAGGTAATGACTACCTATTCCTTAATAATATGGATAGTCTTACCATTTAAAGGATATTTAAGAACAGAAAAGACTTAAACTTAGGGTAGGTTCCTCTTAGATACTTGCTCACTCTTCAAAACAATTCAAACACTTCATACATTTCAAACAAATTTTCAAAAACAAAGATTTTATATACATCCGTACATGGATCATTATAAAGTACTTAAGAAAATTTTTAATCACACACTACACTTCCCAAAACATTTTAAAGTGAGCTAAGTAACTAAGAGCCCATGGATAACCATGGATGTAAAGGGTGCTAACACCTTCCCTTTACATAACCTACCCCCCGAACCCAAAAATCTTTTAAGGTCTTTCCTGTTCTTTTATGCCTTTCCTTTGGATAAAATAAAAGTCGGTGGTGACTCTTGCTATCCACAACATTTAACTAAAGTCAGTTCTCCCACCGTGTTACAGAACTGGCGACTCTGCTGGGGATTTAATAAAAGAGGCGTACCCTTAGGAATTAGATCACTTTAAACTTGTTTGCTTTGTTTGCTTTATACTTGCTTGTTGGGCTATTATGTGTGAAAGATCCTAACCCGGATCTAGTGTACCTTAGGTAAATGGCAATAGACCAAGGAAACTGTACGGCGTATACCGATATGGTTGATCTGGTGGCCATAGTTAGTGTGACTTCTTGGTTGGTGCTTATGTTCCTTAAGTCAAGTTGAGGATAATATGAGGCTGCCATATGTTGTCAATGCACTAACTAACTTTTAGAACCCTAGTTATCCCATCTTGGCCTTTAGAAAGTAGTGAGATAACCGGCTTTAGTGAAGACTGAAGTTGGTTGATACTCAATACTACGCTCATTGAGATTCTAAACTTGGAGGGTTTTGGTTGGCAAGTAAGTTGCCTACTGAACAACCACCCTTGTGAAGGATCAATGATATTGAGATCCCTTAGAACCTGGTTACTTTATAGGACAGGATGAACCAAATAAACTTCAGGGAAGGGTACTTACCTTTAAAACTCATGCAAACCTCTAAACCTAGGGCTATTGTGTGACTTGTTTGTGTGTGCCACATGTTTGTGATTGAGCATAACATCATAACATCATCATGCGTCATAAGCATAGCATTTTCACTAACCATTTCAAGGACCAAAGGATTTATCTTTGTTCTTTGTTGTAGGTCATGGCTTCTGCTCGTAGGAATACTATCCGGATCAACTTTGTAGGCATACCTCCTAAGCTTAAGGAGTTGGTTTCTCAAGTGTCTGAAAACTCCCAGTTCATCAAAAGACATGGTTACTTACTGGATCTAGTCACTTCAGGATTCAATGAAGACATGATGAGTGTCCTGTTTCAATTCTTTGATCCTAAGCACCATTGCTTCACATTCCCCGACTACCAGCTGGTTCCTACCATGGAGGAATTCTCCAAACTTCTGGGTATACCTGTACTTGATCAGAAACCATTCACAGGCTTGGAAAAAGAGCCTAAACCTGAGGTTATTGCTGCAGCTCTACATCTGAAGAAGTCTGACATTGTTCTAGAAACGAGAAGCGGAATTAAGGGTATTCTTGCTAAGGTATTAATGGATAAAGCTCAAGTGTTCCTGAAGGCTATGAGCTATGATGCTTTTGAGGAGATCCTAGCCTTGTTGATTTATGGCTTAGTATTGTTCCCCAATCCTGATCAGTTTATAGACATTCATGCCATCAATATATTCCTGAGTCACAATCCAGTGCCTACATTGCTTGGAGACATCCTGCACTCTCTTCATACTCGTACTACAAAGGCACGAGGAACTTTGATGTGTTGCATACCCTTGCTATCTAGGTGGTTTATTTCTCACCTTCCTCGCTCAGTAATGAAGAATGAATAAGGGTTCAGATGGTCCAAGAGGATCATGTCACTCTCTCATTCAGATATCCATTGGTGCTCCAGATCTATGGAGAATGTCGCTATCATTGACCGTTGTGGAGAGTTTCCTAATGTGCCACTTCTAGGCATAAGAGGAGGCATTACTTACAACCCTTCCTTGGCTTTACGACAGTTTGGTTACGCTCGGAGTGATGGTCCACATGACATGTTGATTCAGGGCATTGTATTTGACTACGACAACGATCTGCAAGGTTACCGTCAAAGGTTCGTACGAGCATGGGGAAAAGTGAACAAGGTTGACAGCAAGACTCTGGAACCTAAGTACATTATTCCTATGGAAGCTTATCTTAGATGGGTGCGATCTCGTGCTCAGACTCTCATGATGCCATATCCTGCTATCCTGCCAGTTACCATGGAACCTGTTGCTGAAGGAGATACTTCTTATACCATCCTTCACCCAGACATGCCTACTGACATGGAAGATTTACAGAGGTCCTGGATCCAGTTGAAGGAGCAAAGGGATACCTTCGAGGCTCATTACAAAACAAGCCAAGAAAGAATCCTGGAACTAACAAAGCAACTTCACGAGGAGCGGAATCTCAACTCATACCTCAACACAAAGAGGAAGCGTCCATGGGAGACTTAAAACCCCATCTTTTGTATTTATTTCATTTCATTTTGTAAGCCCAAGGGGCAAAACAAATTTATTACTAATAAAAGTTTACTTTCTTGGTTGTTTAAATAAATTTAAATCTTGCGGTCCTTGAAAACATTGCATACGCATTTACATATCATATCATTGCATCACAGGTTTCTTGTGCACATGTTTCTTATCTTCTCGCTGTTTATTTCAGCAATGGCTCTTGAACAAACAGTTAAAGATCTCCAGGCACAGAATGCACAGTTCCAAGAAGTGATCCTGAACTTGTCCAAGGGGCAAGAAGAGTTGAAAGCACTCCTCTCTGAAAATCCTGAGGACAACAAGGATAATCAGCTGAAACAACTGCAAGCTGAGATGACAAAAATGAGGACCCAGATGAATGACCAGGTGGTCCTTATTCAAAGTTTAGCTCGGGGGCAAGAAGAGCTAAGAACCTTTGTCCACAAACTTCAAAGTAATGGAGTCAGGAATCTAATTGTCAGTCAACCTCCATTAAAACAAGTGGATTTGGTTGAAAGGAAGATGAGGATAAAAGAAGGTAAGAAACCGGTTGTCACTGATTGTTCTTCAGTTAAAGAAAAAAGACCTGGTAAAGTTAATCCACCTCCACACAAGAGATGTAGAAGACAGTTTATCAAATTCAGCACTCCAATGTCACAAGTACTTTATAAAGATCAAGTCCCTTCGAATGTTGCCTTCGTAATGATCTTGTCCCTTTCAAATAAAGATGATAAGTCCCTTCGAATTGCTTATACACCCCACCGTTGCCTAAATAACAGATGTCCCTTCATTTGTCCCTTACATCCAAGGTAATGACTACCTATTCCTTAATAATAGGGATAGTCTTACCATTTAAAGGATATTTAAGAACAGAAAAGACTTAAACTTAGGGTAGGTTCCTCTTAGATACTTGCTCATTCTTCAAAACAATTCAAACACTTCATACATTTCAAACAAATTTTCAAAAACAAAGATTTTATATACATCCGTACATGGATCATTATAAAGTACTTAAGAAAATTTTTAATCACACACTACACTTCCCAAAACATTTTAAAGTGAGCTAAGTAACTAAGAGCCCATGAATAACCATGGATGTAAAGGGTGCTAACACCTTCCCTTTACATAACCTACCCCCCGAACCAAAAAATCTTTTAAGGTCTTTCCTGTTCTTTTATGCCTTTCCTTTGGATAAAATAAAAGTCGGTGGCGACTCTTGCTATCCGCAACATTTAACTAAAGTCAGTTCTCCCACCGTGTTACATGCACTCAGAATACCAAGGGCCGAGACAGAATAACAAGTTGTGGGCAATACCCAAATGTGCCACTTATTGGAGTAAAGGGTTTCATCAATTACAATACTTTACTTTTCAAGAGACAGTTGGGGTATTCCTTGGTACATCCACCTAGGGAGCAGGACTTAGCAGAGTCTCTTTATTGTGCTATTCAGAACAATCATGCCATTGTCCGACAAGCGACCTGGGCTTGGGACAACATATAGACTAAAGGGACTACGATTCTAGGGAAATGCAACAACATAGCCTCTGCTCAGTACACTGAATGGTCACGCAACAAAGGATAGATTACTTGTATGCCATTCACCCTGGAAGATGTACCAGGGCCATCAGCAGTTGAGCCCACAGCTACAGTAAGCCTAGAAGAGTTTGAAAAATTAAAGGAAAGAAACACCCAGCTGGCTGAAGCTTTGAAGAAGACCCTTTGGGAAAGGAATGATGGTCGTATAGACATTGAGAGGTTAGAGAAGCTACGCATCGAGCATGTAACCAAAATTGAGAAGACGGAAGACTTCATCAGGAAAGCCCGAGCAGGAGAACTTTTGTTGAAAAATGCATGTAAGGAAGCAAAGATTCAAAGGGCAAGAGTTGAGTATTATCTGGAGGAGAGTCAGGATAGATGGGCCAGGATAACTGAGGCTCGTCTAAAAGAAGACCAGAAGATGCAAGCCAAGATAGAGCAGTTAGAGTCTAATGAGAAAAGAAGCCAAGAGGCACTGCTAGCAGCTCAGAAGGACATCTCAGAGTTAAAACTCCGGGCGGGGTTAAAGAGATCCAAAGAGTAAGATAAGTATCAGAAGATGACAAATGCCATTGCAACCAGAAACCTTCTCATCAGAACCATTACAGAGCACCCAGTTGGACCCGTGACGATGCTCCCCTGAAAGAAGTCAGGGAGGATGCTTTTGGACCGAATGTATGATTTTATTTACTTGTATCTATTTGATTGTACTTTAGCTCACCATGGTGGTTTTGTTTGTTGTATTCCTGAATTTGATTGTATTTTGATTCACCATGGGAGTTTGTTTGGTTATAATTCATGAACTATTTGTATTTTGGCATTACCACTTGTATTTTTATGGTTATGTATTGGATTTTCTTTTGGACTTCGTCCGTTCAACATCTTCATTTCCCAGAGGTATGGAAGGTCAAAACCAAGAACCTTCTGACATACCTTTTGTTTTTGCAAGTGATTTTGTTGTTGTCTTCTCACTTTGTTGATTGTTTCGGGAAATATTGCTCGCAGGAGGGTCTTTCCCGTCAATTGCATCCACAGATATCCAACTCGACACAACCTTCCGAGTCTACAAATGGATCAACTACAACAGGAACTGACAGATGTGAGGACTCAGATGATTGATGTGAGGACAGAGGCGAGGACTCAAATGAATCAATTCATGGCTGTGATGATTGGACTAGCACAGACCCAGGAAAGATTGAGGGAGTTAGTCGAGCGGCAAACTCCAGAAGATAACCACGATGGTACTGGGGGTACAAGTAACAATGCGCGCGAGCAGCCATGAACGATTCCGGTAGTGTTTGGTCCTGACAACAATCCTGAAGTTAATATCCTTGGGAATGGCCAAAGGAACACTAGAGACCGTATTCTACAAGAAGACCCTCAAGATGAGAAGTTTACAGTGTTAGGATCTGGAGTAGATGAAACTTATGACCGTCGTCTGGACGAGATATCGGAGAACCTGAGATCCCTGGAATCCCAGAACTCTTTGGGATTTGATGTGATGGATATGGGCTTAGTGGAAGGGGTAAGGATTCCCCATAAGTTCAAACCTCCATGCTTTGAAAAGTATAATGGTACCTCCTGTCCTCGTACCCATTTGCAATCTTTTCTAGGAAGATTAAAAGCATATACCATGGATGAGAAGCTGTGGATGTTTTACTTTGAAGACAGTTTAACCGGGGCATCCAGAGAGTGGTATTCACACTTATCAATGGTTACTGTCAGGAACTGGAAAGACTTAGCTGAGGCCTTTACACGCCAATATCAGTACAACCTGGATATGGCACCCAATAGGACCTTCTTGATGGGTATGTCTCAGTCCTCGAGAGAAAGTTTCCGCGAATACGCTCAAAGGTGGAGACAACTCGCTGCTGCTGTCCAGCCACCTATGTCTGAAAGGGAAATGGCAAATATGTTTATGAATACTTTGAAAGGGACCTACATTGATAGACTTGTTGCCTTCTCTTCTACCAGTTTTGCTGATGTGGTTATAGCAGGCGAGAGAATCGAAAGCCTATTGAATATGGGTAAGATTTCTGACAACGGTGCTAGCTCCAGCAATGCAAAGAAACCCTTCTCGGGACCTAGGAGGATAGAGGAGGCTAATGCAGTGCATGTTAGTAGAGGTAGACCCCAATATTTTCAAAGATCAGTGGTTGTTGTCACCATTCCCACTCCAGCACCTCAACAACAACAATATTTCAACAACAACAATATTTTCAACAACAACAAAGATCTTAAAACAACAACAACCAACAGCAGCGTCCTTTCTATAACACCCCAAATTTGCCCTCTTCTTTTTTAAGCATCATCATCATACCATTATCATCATAAGCATACCATGTCATTGGCATCTTTGCATGGAAAGATGAGGCATAACATTCTCATGACTTAGCATTAGGCATATGATCATCTGTGGAGGGATTTGAAGCATTACAAGCTATAACAAGAGGCCCAATGGATTTGTCCAAGTCCTATGGGGAGTCTGCATTGCATTTACAAGCTCAAGATCATTCACAAAAGCCCAGGAGGTTGGAAGATTATCAGGGGATTCCAGCTAGGGCAAGCTCCTACACAATGATCCCAAATTAGGGTTTGAGTTTCAAGCATGAAAACTTTGTGACTTTGGCCATTTCATCTAGGAAAAGTCTTTCATATGATAAGAGGATCCTAGGGATGAAATTTGGTGAGAAAACCCCTTGTGGAAGTCAGGTATTTCATCAGTTGCTTGTAAAAGAAGGAATTGGTCAACTGTGCATTCTAGAAGTCAACTCTGGGAATTCAAAGGGCCCAACCCTATTTTTCAAGTCAAGGGATGTTCTTATAACCTTAGAAGAGGTTTGGCAAAGTCAAAAATCAAGAATCAAAAAGGTTTTGAGGTTTTTTCCATTTTTGGCATGTGATTGGTCATGGAAGTTTCTAATTTTGGCAACTTTTTGCCCTAATTTTCAAAGTCACATAACTTGGTGAAAAAAGCTTCAAATGAACTGCCATCAAACATGAAAATTGAAGATTAAGTTCTCCCATTTTTAAAAAGTACAAGTGCATTTTCATAGCCCTTATGGATTGGGAGATAGGCCCTTCGAAAGTTACTTGAATTTTAGGGCATGGCATGAATTTCAAGTTTACTTCAAATGCAAAAGCTCATGAATATCATTTTCAAGTTGTTTCATGAACTAAATAAGATCACACTTTTACAAGGCATTGCATAAAGTTTGTTTTGCTCCAAAAATACCATAAAATTCGTGCATGGGATGTGGTGTATTTCACAAAAGGAAAAAATGCATGATCATGAGAAAAGCATGACACCAACATCTGAGGGGCATGATCATTTCATCATGAATCAAGGGCTGGGATGAGAGATCAGCATGTGCAAAGAGGAATCAAATGCACGAGCAAATTGGTCATTATCATTCTTCATGCAATTTTGCAAAACAACCCCTATCACACAACTCATGCTACCACTCACCACAAAACCCTAATCAGTATGATATGTGCATGATATAAACGCCAATCATACCCTAAATGCAAGCTAGCACTCTCTCGTTTCTCAGATTCAAAGTTTCATGCACAAGAGCAAAAGCTTTCGAATCTCTCTCCTCAAGCCACACCTCTCTCATTTCTCTTCATATTTTTCTTCTACAAGCTTCAAGGATCACATTTCTCTCATCAATCAAAGCTGAAAGTGAAGAAACAAGAAGGTGCAGTTCAGAGCAAGATCCTTCGAGCTCCTCAATTCAGGCTCTCTCAAGCTTCCTCTTGCATTTATTTTGCAAGAGGAGATCAAAGTGCACGAATCTGCAGCATCTGAAGCTCTATTCTGGTGATTTTGAAGTGATTCCATCTCAGGTATGACTTGAAATCCATAGATCTAGAACTTGTTTTTCTTATGTGCATTGTGATCTTTAAGCTTTGCTGAATATGCTGCACTAATTAGATTGGAAAATGCATGAATAATGAGTGAGAAATCTGGATTTGAAGTTTGATGTCAAACTTTACTTGATTCGATTTGATGAATTCATGGAGTGTTTGTGTATTTGAGTGTTGGATTCGTGTTTAGATTGATTAGATGATCAGATTTGGAAGTTTGTGGCTTTGTTCATGTGGTTTTGTTCTTGGTTTGAATTTTCAGGTGTCGGAGCCCTAGCTCCGGTCACCGGATTCTGGATTTTATTCATCTGAGTTTGAATGAAGAAGATGAAGCACAACCCTTGGATATTTCATCTGGACGGTTCCCATGGTGACAACACATTAAAACTACCCCCTCCCCCTCACGTGCTTTTTGTTTTAAATTTAAAATATGATAATTCATTTTATTTCGCACCACACCATAATACCATGTACTCCTCACCCTGGCCAATCATTGTGCATACTATGTTTAAATGAATGACTCAATCTCATGCGTACATTTGATCTGAGGGTCCTTGTTTTTTTTCCTGATTTTGTGAATATCCACCATATTATTGTAAGCTGCACTGAGACTGAGTGGGCCTCCATTGCTATTCGTCCCCCCCCTGTTTTAAAGCCCAATGGAATTGAACTGGATTTGTTTGCTTAATACACCCCCTGTCCTGGTTTCTTTTGTTTTATTTATTTTTATTTTCAGTTTGCTTTTTAATTTTTAAAATTAGAATTAAGTCTCCAAAAATTAAAAAAAAATTCATGGGTGATTATTTTAGTTTTCTTTAATTTTTGGTATTTTTATTTTTCATTTATTTTTAATTGCCACGTAGAAATTAATTGTTTCTTTTAATTAATTGTTTTTTATTTCATTTTGAAGCATGCTTCCTTGTTCATTTTCTATCTTGATCATTATTTTGAATTTTTAGATGATTCTTTTTGCTCTGGATTCATGATGAGATGTAGTTTATTGGTGATTTTTGTTCTGATTTTTAGAAGTTTTCTTAATTAATCTTGGTCTCTAACTTGTGCATGAAGCTTTCTAACCCTAATCCATGTTTGAACCCTCATTTGAATGGATAAGCTTCTGAATCTGATCCCCTCCTTTTGGAATGTTGATATTGTATGATTGAAGATCATTTGTGCAAGTTTGTGGAATTTTTGGATGTATACTTGAATTGATTTGAATTTTTGTTCCCTACTTTTTCCCTTTGACTTCTTTTGGATCATATGTTCAATCCTTAGGTTAGAAGGGCACTTGTGCCAACTTCTTTAGTTTGATTAGAGCCCTCTTAGGTTATTGATACCCCTCTGGTCTTGAGTTTTTGTTTTTACCTTTGGAAATTTTGTGTTTGTTTACTTTTGAAATTCTTTCACACTTATGCATGCTCACTTCACTTCTTTTGTTTCTTTACTTCTCTTGATGGTAGTACTTGAGTGTGCACTTCTTCTCTTCATCTCATGTGATCCTTAGACACTTTCTTAACATGTTAGGGTTATGGTCTTGAACTTTGTGGTGTTTCTTTGACTATTTTTCTTTGTATTTTCTCATGTTTACTTTGTTTTGTCATGGTGATTCATAATGCTTCACTGTGAGTTGTTTGATTCTATTCTCATTCTTGTGCTTTGAGTTTGCATTTGGCATTTGTGTTTATAACCTCACTTCTGTTTGTGTGGTTTTGGTTTAACATTATGTTCATTTTGTGTTGCATTTATGCTTGTGTCACTAACCATTTCAGGGGCTTTGGTAAGTGAGAGGTGTGGATGTGATTCCCACATCTCCAATTCTCATCTCTTCTCCTTTCTTCATTAATACTCTTATTGTGATTGTTGGGGCTTAGGCCTTACTTCTTCCCTCTTCTATTCTTCTTTCTTCTCTTTCTCTTCCTTTCTTCTCTTCCTTTAGGATAGTAAACCTCACTAACTTAGGATTACCTTGCATGATAACAACTAGGATTCATTAGTCCCCATTAGACTTTTACCTTTGTGATCCTTTTGTTTCTCTTATCTTCTCATCTCAAAACCCTAAGAAGACACATAATAAAGATTGAAGTGATATCTTGAGCAATAGCCTTATCCCATGAGACACTTGTAGTCTTCCCATCTTGGGATAGTACAAGCTTGTCTTGTGATGCACAAGTCTGATCAGGATATCATCTTCACCAAGAAAGTCATAAAACACATTTCTTCATTGTAAATAAAAAAACACTTAATAAATTCAACGAGTTAGTGAGCTTAGGACCTAATCTCTGGAACCAATTTTTGGGGATCTTCTCCTTACTTGAGTGTACTTGTTCTATTATTCCATCTTGGAATGTAGTGACAAGTGCACATTCCATGGAAAAGAGCTTGAGTTCAATTCCATGTGACACATTCCTAAAAGCTTCTAAAAAAACACAAACAAACAATAAGCGTCTTTCCTTCGGGAATTCTTTTCTCATCTTCTTCGCTCCGTACGCGAACTTGCTCCTATTTGTCATTTTGCAAGACGGTAACGCACTCGTCGTCTGAGCCTGCAACACCTGAGCATTGACATAGGCAGTTCAAGCCTTAAGACACATGCAATATTTTCCACCCCTAGTTAGGGGAACTACGGAGACTCTGATCCTCATTGTCTAGATGAGGTACGTAGGCAGCGGGGTAGGGCCCGTTCGAGCACAATCTTTATTTTCCCTACATTTTTCCTTTTCATTTCTCTTTCAGTTCCCTTTTCTTTTCTTTATCCAGTTCAGTTCATTTCCTTTGCAGCAGCTTTCATTTCTTCACCCTTTGAAACAGTTTTCTAGCAAGCGTGGATCCCGTCGGGTACGGAGGACGATCTGGGGTGCTAATACCTTCCCAGATCGTAACCGACTCCCGAACTCAGTCTCTTTGGTTCGCAGGACCCGTGTCCTTCCTTTTTTTTCTTCTGGTTTGTGCAGCATTACCATTCCCGTTCCTTCGGGATAAAAATGCCTGGCTGGCGACTCTACCTCTTTCCGCGCCACGTTTGCGTTTGTACCAGGATGGAAATCCGGGGAGCGACAGCTGGCGACTCTGCTGGGGAATTCCTAACCAAAGTATCTCTGGTTCCCTTGAGAGTCTCTCCCAGCGCTTGCGTGTTTCTGCTTCTTTGGGTGTTGATTGTTTACTATTTTGTGTTGTATTTTTACTGTTGTTTATTTACAGTTTATTTACAGCTTTATTTACAGTTTTCAGTATTTATTTTCTGCATCATATTATATACTGGACTGTCTGGACTGGATTTTCTGTTTGGTGGGCTTGGGTGACACTGTTTCTGAGAGATGAGCTCATTACCACGGCTCGAGTGCACCTTATGACTTAGAGTGGTTCCACTTTGGCCTCATGAGATCTTGTCATGAGGGTAGTAGTGAGTTCCACGCCCAGATTTGCGACTGTCTTGGAAATATCTTGATTTGGGCATCTTCCTCTTTCATTTCATAACCTTGATAGTCTTGTGCAGCTGGGGACCGATCATTGAGAACCTTGTGGAAACATCCCTCTCTAGTGATGACAATGGCAAACCACATTTTGTGGCAAACCCATTCGCATCCGAGGGCCCACCTGGGACTTACATAGGATGACCTTGTTTTCCCGGACTCAGCTGAGGCCTCCCTGCATAGTATATAATACCAAACCGATTCCCTGATTTGGTCATGAGCCATTTCTCGGAAATGGTGAAAGTATTATTGCTATTCGGCTTTGAGAGTCCGTGATGTTTGACCCGGAGCATACCAGTGAGATTGTGAGGGGTTTACAGGTTTGCAGGAACCCTTGGCCTCTACATATCCTCATTATCAATGGTCTTTGTTATGATTTGGTCCTTATGGTTCTGGATTTCTTGGTCTTATGGTTCTGAGAGTTTCTATCAGAGGGTTGTGGCTCAGAGGATCTTGGTTTTCAGCTATTCAGAGGGTCCTTATATTCAGTGTCCAGTATCCAGATGGTCCCAGATTGATCATATGCTTGCATTGCATCATACTTGCATTAACTATTTGTGTTTCCATTTTTCAGGTTGTTGTTCACAGTTAGCACCCAGTTCTGGTAATTATAAGCTCTTCAGATGGCAGAAGTTAAGAGAATCACAAGGAAAAAGAATGTTCACTATACTTTTCTTCAACCAGAAGTCAAGAGTGTTCAGAAATTAGCAGGGCTGATGAATGACCAAGTCTTAGGAAATTTCAGAAAGAGGTATGGTTAGATATTGAAGTACATGGACAAACCTATTGCAGACCAGAAGGACAACTTGCACACCTTGCTTCAGTTTTATGATCCCTTGCTGCGGTGTTTTGTATTTCCAGATTACATCTTGGCTCCTACCTTGGAGGAGATTTCCAGCATTTTGGGTATTCCAGTCAGAGATACTTTTCCTTACTATGGGTCTGAGGTGGTTCTCAAGGAAGAAGACATAGCCAGAGTCTGTCGTTTACCAGTTGCTAAGGTTAAGAAGGCTTTGAAGGACAGTGAAGGCAGAGGACTCCCTTGGAATGTGCTTATACCAGAGGCTAAAGAATATGCCAAAGAGGGTAATTGGGGAGATTTTGGTGTTGTGCTGGCTTTGATGGTGTATGGGTCTAGTCTTTTCCCAGGAGAGAAAGAGTTTGTGAGCTTGGAAGTGATCTCCATATTTGCTAAAGGCAATCCTGTGCCAACTTTGTTGGGAGATTTCTACTACAACGTTCATTACCGGAATGAGAAAGGTAGAGGTGGACTAGTGGGCTGTTTGCTTCATTATTTGCTGAGTGGTTTGCTAGGCAATTGCCAAAGTCAGGCTCTTTCAAGGAGATGAGAGATGAATGGGGATGGTCCAGGAGGCTAATGGGGCTAACTTCTAAGGATATAGCTTGGGGATATGACAGAGATTTGCTGGGAAAGGAGTTGCTGGTTAGTTGTGGAAGATTTGCTGGAGTGCCTTTGCTAGGAAGGAAGGGTGTGATCAGTTATCATCCAACATTATTGATGCGTGTTTTTCGCAAGTGTACGAACACGTCAGAGTAATATAAAAGATTGTCGAATCCACAGAGACCAAGTGTCAATCTATCGTACCTGTTGTTATGGTGTGTATCTAAGGCAACTAAATATAGGGATTTTAAGAAGGGTGCAATGGTAAATAAAATAATAATTTTAAACAATAAACAAAGACAGGCTCAAATGTAATTCACGTAATCAATGATAATCCAGTACTTGTTAATGGAACTACTTATGGGCAATGTTTTCTCCTTTGAAAAGAACTAATTTAACAGGAACTGTCGCTTTCGCGTATTCAGAACCGAGTTGTACTCTCTAATCAACCCCTCCTATTGTCACGGATAAAAAGGTGCGTACTGCGTTAGAGTAGTAAACCTATTTTTAAGAAATGTAGTATCTTAACTAAGTTGAAAAGTATTTTAACCTGAACTTCTTAGCAAAAAGAGGTTCTTACGAACCAGACTCTAAACTTCCTAACGCGTCCGAAAATCGTTTTAAAATCTCTTTTCTTTTTAATCTAAAAACTCCTAATGAACTAGACAAAGCGCTTTTGGCTGTTTTTGAAATAGTTAAAAACAATTAGATTGAATTGAAAGATAAAATAGCCCTTAAGTGTTTCCATGAACAATTATACGGATTACTGGTTTAATTACGATCCTTACATCCTAACCTTTATGGAATTAGTTAGACATGATAAAGTAAAGATTCTTTTTATAATTTTTCATAAAAGTAATTTAGTGCGAGTGCGGAAAGTAAATGAATTTAGTGCGAGTGCGAGAAATAAAATAATTTAGTGCGAGTGCGGGAAATAAAGGAATTTAGTGCAAGTGCGGGTAATAAACGAAAGTAAAGCGAGTGCGGGAAATAAACAAAATAAAGTGCGAGTGCGGGTAATAAAGAAAGTAAAGCAGTGCGAGAAATAAATAAAAGTAAAGCAATGCGGAAAAGTAAAATACGAACTGGAATGAAAATGGCGGCAGGATTAACTTCCTCCAGAGTGCTCCAAAACTCGATCGCACGGACAGATTACAGACTCGATCACTCGATTGCAGAAACACCCCGATGTGGAATGGTAACTGCTTTGAAACTGATATATGCCTAGAGAAATCTAATTTTGGATGAAGAAAAACGAAAAACTAAAGTCCTATTTATAGGAAAACTAAATGCGGGAAATGACCAGGACGCCCCTCCACTAAAAAGTGGAGGGAACTGAATTTTGCCTTGTGGCGCCCGCCACAGGCCTATGGCGCCCGCCATGGTGCTGATAGGGAATGAGAGAGTGAGGATCGTGGGTCTTGGCAGTTGTGGAGTGGTCTTGAGACGTGGCCACGTCATGGCTAACCCCATGGCGCCCGCCACGGTGGGTGCCGTAAGTGCAAAACGCTGAATTTCTAGGTTTTCGTCCGTTTCCACTCCTTTTTCGCTCCTTTTCTCGATTCAAGCCCCGATTACAATAAAAACCTGAAAACAAAAGAAAACAAAGTAATAACATAACAAAATAACAATAAAATCTAAGAATGCATGCGAAATCGGAGTCAGAAATACGGTGAAATTTAGTGTGATCAAATTCTCCCACACTTAAACCTTTGCTTGTCCTCAAGCAAACATTAAAGCTCAAGAAAATATGGTGTCAACACGTGTCTCTGGGCTAAAGGGCTTCTAAGTTCAAGTCAGGATGCAGTGACAGATACTAACTAAGTGAACCAAGGGTACCATAGTAACACAAACACAAACTTCAATCCTATATTAACCACTCCATATCATCCCACAATACATAGGCCTATCTTCTCATCTTTTTGTGTCCTTTTCATTCGGGCGCAATCACATTAAGCTCGTTATCCGTACATGCTTCATAGTAGAGTGACCGGTTAGTGATTATGATCCATAACATAAGGTTTCTGGCACATAAGCATGTGTAAACCTGTTTTTATTTCGCCTAAATGTAGCTGCGGGGGATCGGATCATAATCCTCCCTACCAAGTTCAGTGCCAGATACCTCTGAACCAACTAACAATAGGTGACTTGCAATTTTTTTTTTCTTTTTGTGGCAAAAAGATTTTTTTTTCTTCTCTTCTTTTTTCGGTTAAAATGACTTTGTGAGGGTCACCTATACCAGAGTTTGCCTTTTTTTCTTTTTTATTAGCACTGGATCATTCACTTATGTTCATCGGCCCCCAACGTAGAGCATACTTAGGCCGGAGCTGACTGCTAAAATAAACTACTTAGGACAATCTTTTAAATGATAATAAAGGCCATGGTGGTGGGGTTTAGGAGTGATTCCTATATTCAAGAGGTCTATGGTGCTAAAATGGTTCTGATGTTTCAAAAAGTTGACCTAAGTCACCACATCCTAATCTAAACCTGTCTCAAAGCCCAAAAAACATGTGAAACAACATTATTTTCTTTTTAAAATTTTTCTGGTAAGGCTAAGGAAATGGGAAAAAATGAAGATGAACTAAAAATACACTATACTGGTGACTCGTCAGACTCATGCATTATCTAAGAAAAATAAATTACTGAAAAGGGAAATAACTGAAAGGAAATAATTAACTAAAAAAAGGGAAATGACAGAAAGCAATAAAATCCCCTCCCACACTTAAATCGAACATTGTCCCCAATGTTTCGAAATAAGATAAGGGGGTAACCTGAAAAAGACTACTGAGGAGGAGCACTGGTGCCCTCGCCGTCCTGCTGTGATGGTCTGGAACGACGGGATCTACTACGATGCTGGTCCCTCCGGTCGAGTCGTGCTGATAAGGCAGCCTGAGCACTCCGGACCTCTCGAAGGTTACCTAAGATGGAACCCTGAGTGGCCTCTACAAGCTGGTAGTGCCGGCTGTTGAACTCTCTCTGACGGTTCTGCTCTAATGAGATATTGTTCAAGGTACGACAAACGTTGCTATAAGCACGATCCGAAACCAATCGCGATTATTGCATGAAGCTTATGTTGTCCGTCAGCTGTTGTGAAATAGTAGAGAGAAGGCTGTCTCGCCTTTCTTCTCTAGCTGTCATATCACGCCACATCTCCTCGGTGACATAGAATCCAGGAGCAGTACCTGCAACAGGGTTAGAGGAAGATGGTGTGGTGTGTGACTGTGAAGGACGATGGGGGGACATGTGAGGGATGGGAGACTGCTCTCTCCGATCATACTCTTCATCAGTGTCATGTGCCTCCCTATCGGGAATATTAGGAAGAAGTGGACCCAAAACACGTGGAGCATTAAGATCATAGGTCCAGTTCCTTTCATCACGTACATTAGTACGTCTACTGCACGGTAAAGCAACAGATGGGATAGCTACCCCATGAACCATCAACTCATAACCACCTTCTCTCCTCGTTCGGCATAATTTCATGTCTTTCAGAAATTTTAAATTAATTGTGCGAGGAGGTAGTGGTTCAAGTGTAGCTATCTCATTGTTCAGGCCAAGAGCCCTAGCAATAGACGTAACAAGCCCTCCAAAAACAATCGGTCCTGTTTTATTAGTAAATAAAGTCATGTGTGCAAGCATAAACGGGACCGGATTGATATGGGTTCTAGTGAGGCATCCTTGCAAAAATAGGAGTTCTCTAGCATTTACCTTGTTTGGACTTTCCCGGCCAAAAATAGTACATGCCAAAAGATGTCTGAAAACTCTTATGGCCGGGTTGTGAATGGTCGACGCAAGTATCCCTTCAAAAGAATTAATTGAAGTACTTGAAAGCCTTTGCCAGAAGGTAAATACCTCGGCCGACCATTCCGCATCCAAAGGTGCCTCACAAATCGCACCTTCCCTATGAGGGATTCCTAACAAACCTGCTAGCTCGTTGGTACTGAATTCATATTCAATTCCAAACAGTCTAAAAATAACAGTACCGACAGTGCTAGCAGTGTTAGGACTGACAGTGTATATCAAAGAACTCAAAAACTCAATTGTCAGCCTCTCATAGGTAGGTTCCTGATTAATGAAAATATTACGCAAGCCTAGAAATTCTAATAAATTAAAAACACTATGATAAATACCCAAAGCATACAGACAGTTATCGTCGACGTACCTAGTTGAGAGAATTTCTCGACTCTGAAGCCTCTGAATAATTTTCCGTTGCCTATCGCCCGGTCTTCCATCACGAAGAAGAAATCCATTGAACTCCATTGTTGATTGCTCCTTAGGTAGTGAAAATGGTAGAAAAATGGTTTATGAGGGGAATGATAAAGTTTTGATTTTTATGGTTTTTGGTGGATGAAAATGAAAATGGATGTTGGATATGTTTAAATCCTCCTTTTGGGCCTTCCTTGCACCTTTGGTCTTCGGGGGGGTCTGGATAGTGTTTTCTTCTTCTTTTCAAGGCATGAGGCTTGCATATTTTTTTGTGAAGACAAAAATGAAAATATTTTTGTCTTATATTTTTTTTTTCTTTGCACGACAAAAATAAAATAATTAAAAATCAAAAAGAAAAAAGAAAAATTAACATTAGTGCATAATATGTATATATAGGAGGAATTCAAAGTACATGAAAATATAATAGATGCAGTAATGTAATATATGTCTGGAAATGCGATAAATAAAATAAAGCATATAAAAGGAAATTAAATACTAGGGTAGCGCTGTCAGTGTAGAATGAGTCATGTGGTAGGCTTCTTTTCCTGGCTTGATCCACGAATCTCAGTTATCTCCCTCCGAAGCTCTTCAATCTCCTGATATAGAGCATCGGCCTCTGAGGCATGAGTGAGATCAGAAACCTACATCTGTAACTCTAAGTCTGCCACTTCCTGCTTGAGCAGGGCAGTCTCCTTACGGAGCTCATAAATCTGTGTTTGTAGGTCAGGTGGCTGCAGAGACATATTGTTAGACATAACAGTGATTCGGGGAGTAAGAGGTGTAGGAGTGTACTCAGCGGCGGGAGGCGATTTCGGCTCTTCAACAGTCTCTCCATAACCCTCTAGAGCATAACTCCAATTTGCAGGATCATGGACACTGGTCATCAGCGGATCTGGTAATGTAAAGTAGTGTATCGCTTCGCCGTCGATCAGTAATTTAAACATGTTGGGCTCAAAAGAAGCCCTCCTCATTAGTCCTCTATCAAGACAAAAATCAACATCCAGGGTGGTGTAGCAGCAGAAGGTCCTGAGGTACAATAATTTGCGAGACAAACCCAATGCAGTAGCTATCTGTGTAACAATCCCACCGACATGTATGATGCCTACGGATGATCTGGCAACACTAGCAAGGCCCTTCAACAGAAAGTTGCCACAAGCAACTGAGCGAGACTGAGTCACACAAAACAGTAGGAAAATCTCCTCTTCACTTAGCAGGGTCTCTGTATCTGGAAAACCTAGGAAAGAATGCGCTAGAATCATCTGGAAGTACCTTAACGCAGGGTTGTGGATTACCTGAGAAAACTGGGTGAAAGGATCTTGGCTTCCTCCACCTGATATTTTAGACCAAAACTTTTCCACTTCTCTGCTCATAAAATACCCCATCGGTGTCTCTGGAATAGCATCAGGAGTAGTCTGGAAACCTAGTAAATCACCAAACTCTTTGTGAGAGAAGGAGTAGTCAATCCCGAACAACCTGAAAACAGCGAGTCCGTCGGGTCCAGCCCAAGGGTCATGATGAAACGAGCTGAGGAACTCAAGAGTCAAGTTCCTATAAGTGTTGTTCCTGTCGTCAAACTGGTCCCACTGGAGTTGATGGCATAAGAATCTGACGCTTGGCTCTATCCCCAAGGCATCCATGCATTCATGGTCAGGGTACCTGGTAGGAGCCATAGGGCGTCTCATGTGGACATAGTAACGCTCTCTCTGTGCGTCGTCTCTAAAGGCCACGTGCATGTCATTAGGGTTCTGCATTCTGCACAAGGTTAGCAAACAAGTCCTGAAAGCACATAAAACATTCAATCGTTAGTCCTGACATAATAATAAAATAAACAGATTAAAATAAAGTAAAAATAAATAAAAAGTACATAAATAAGAAAACCATGGGTTGCCTCCCATGCAGCGCTTGTTTAACGTCATTAGCTCGACGACCGATTTTTAAACATCATTGGAAGGATATGGTGGATCACTCAGAGTATGACAGGTGTATGTTGTTGGGAATTCATCTCCTTCGTAGGGCTTCAACCTCTGTCCATTGACGATGAATGGTTTACATGTTTGGTTCTTGATTTCAATAGCACCAGATCTTAGGATCTTAGATACTTCGAAAGGGCCAGTCCATCTCGAACGAAGTTTTCCTGGAAAAAGTCGTAACCTAGAATCGAACAGGAGAACATGATCGCCTATTTTGAAGTCTCTTCTTATGATTCTTTTGTCATGCCAAGCTTTTGTTCTTTCTTTGTATATGATGGCATTTTCGTAGGCGGATTGTCTGAGCTCTTCTAATTTGTGGATATCAAGGATACGTTTCTCACCAGCAGTCAAGTAATCCAAATTCAATGTTTTGATGGCCCAATAGGCCTTATGCTCCAACTCAAAAGGTAAGTGACATGATTTTCCATAGACCAGTTGGTAAGGGGTTGTTCCTATAGGAGTTTTGAAAGCGGTTCTATAGGCCCATAATGCTTCTTGAAGTTTCTGTGACCAATCCTTTCTAGATATAGAGACAGTCTTCTCGAGGATTTGTTTGATCTCCCTATTAGATACTTCCACTTGTCCATTGGTCTGTGGGTGGTATGGTGTTGCTACTCTATGCTTAACTCCATACTTGCTTAAAAGTTTATCAAATATTCTCGATATGAAGTGTGATCCTCCATCACTTATGACTAAACGGGGTGTTCCAAACCTGGGAAATATATAGTTTTTGAATAATTTGATGACCACTCTGGTGTCGTTTGTGGGTGCAGCGATAGCTTCAATCCATTTAGACACGTAGTCAACTGCTACTAAGATGTACTGATTTCCAAAAGATGGTGGGAACGGTCCCATAAAGTCTATACCCCATACGTCGAAGAGTTCTACTTCTTGGATATTTCTTAACGGCATTTCATTACGTCTTGAAATATTTCCTGTGCGTTGGCATCTATCACACTTGACAATGAAAGCATGGACATCACGCCACATACTAGGCCAGAATAGGCCAGCTTGAAGAATCTTGGTGTAGGTCTTAGATGTGCTCGCATGTCCACCATAGGGTGCAGAGTGACAATGCTCAATTATATTATTTACCTCTTCTTCTGGAACACAACGGCGGAAAATGCCATCTTTACCTCTCTTGAAAAGAAATGGTTCGTCCCAATAGAAGTTTCTCACATCACTATAGAACTTCTTCTTCCGGTGGTAGTTTAGATCAGGGGGTATGATGTCAGCGGCTAGGTAATTAACAAAGTCTGCATACCAAGGTACATTGCTTATAGCTAAGGATTTATGAAAATGCTCATGAGGGTCTGGGTTATCGTCTTCAATAGTTTCTAGTTGGGCTATCAGTCTATCATAGGCAAAATCGTCATTTATGGGTGTCGCTCCCACTAAATGAAGCCAGGTCAAATAGGGTACAGACGCGAACGGTCGGCGAAGGGTACAGTGAGAACACACAGCCATGAACTCACTGGAGATGAATAGAGTCGCCAGCTAGGCATTTTTATCCCGGAGGAAAGGCAATGCTGCATAGACCTAGAAAGAGATGGATAAGACGGTTTGCGAACCAGAGAGACTGAGAAAGGGGGTTGGTTACAACCTGGGAAGGTATTAGCACCCAGATTGTCCGCCGTACTCGACGGGATCCACGCTTAAAAGATTTGTGTTTTAAAAGGGGTAGTGTCAGTGCAATTTGTGTATAAAGAGCTGGAAAAGGATGTACAGGTGTCAGTGTAAAAGAAGTGCAAAGTGTAATATGTACAGTGTCAGTGTAAGGATAAGAGTGAAATGCTCATGATAATGAGGCTAAAAGAATAAAGCTGGAAAGAGGGGGGATATACAGAGACTTTTGTTCGATAACTGTTAAGTTATGCCTACGTATCCTCTCGTGCAATGAGGAAGTCAGAACACCGTAGTTCGACCCAAAGAGACTGAAAGGTGAATTGACTTGTGAACTGCTTGCTTGTCAATGCTCAAGTGTATGACCTGTCTGGCCCAGGTGCAAACTGTCTTGCATTAGACGGAAGAAGCAAGTTCTCGATTATGAGTGAATGAGATGAGAAAAGAATCCCGGAGGAGACGATTATTGTTTGTTTTTTTTTGTATTTTTCAGTCTTTTATTGCTTTTGAAAGTTTGTCATAAGTTAATGAGCTTAAGCCTAAACCAATGGGTTAGTAAACTCATCACATCTTCCCTCTGATTAGGGGTAATGAGAATTACCTTAAGTGTGAAGTCAGATTCTCACACTTAATCACCTTTGGTGTAGGATTAAGATCATTAACCTACTTGTGATTATTTAGATGTTTTTGGTGTTTTTGTTTAGTGTTGAGTAATGAGGTTAAGCCATAATCAGGGATTAAACAGACTCATTACACCATCCTAATAGAAGGATAATAGATGAGAATGTTTAAGCTGAGGAAAACTCCTCAACTTAATCCATGATTAGGGATTAAACCCATGACAAAACAAGCCCTTGATTAAGTGGATTTTATTTAATGGTATGATGATGAAGTGATTTTTATGATTTGTAAGACAACTTGAGGGGGACTTGTCCATTAACACTAGGGTTAGTCCTTCTTAACCAATTAAGGAAGAATTAGAACCCTAATGCAAGGCCCAAGTTACAAGTGTGATGTCTTGATGATTATTAGATGGATTAATTAAGAGACTTAAACACATTAAGGGTTTAACACTTAGGATTAAAGTTATACACTCCATCCTAAGAGAAGGATGCAGGCATAAGCTTAATCACAAAGTCTTAAAGCCTTTAGGGTTTAGTCCCTGATTATAAGATGAGAAGAGAAGACTCAAAAAGAGACACAAAGGTAAAACTATGAGGGGAGACTAATCAAAACCCTAATTCATTGTCATGCTTGGTTGTTCCTAAGGTTTGTGAGGTTTTCAAGAACAATCTTCAAAGGAGCCACCAGGAAGCAGATGAACAAGGTCAAGAGAGGCAAAGTGACTTGCTTCATTCAAGAAGTCAAGTCACTTGAAGAAAGAAAGTGGGAGGAAGAAGAATGAGCAAGCTCAATCTCAAACACAAATAGGAATTCAGCAAAGGATGCAAGAGAGATGAGAAGAAAAGTTATGAGGAGTGAAGGCAAATTCACTTCTCAAGTTTACTTACCACCTGAAATGTTAGAAAGAAATGCAATGCAATGCAAGATGAGATGAAATGGTATGATGCTAAGCAAAACCAGAAGCAAGTTGATGATGATTATGATGCTATGAGGTGCTGCAAACATGAGGCAAGACATGGAGATGTTCATACAAGATCATGGATGCAAATGATGCAAGCTAAGGAGCATGAATGAACATGAAAAGTTATGAAACATACAAGACAAATGACATGGCAAATATGAGATGCAATGATCAAAGATGCTTCCTATATGTCTTAAGATGTCAAATGAATCATAGGAATGCATAAAATGCAAAGACAAGTCATGTTATGCAAGAGAATGCAAGAAGGATGCAAATGAAAGCCCAAATTAGGGTTTATGGATCAAACAACAAACAAAAACCCAAAACAGAAGCAAACCCTAAGATAAAAAATGGAAAATGCTACCCAAAGAAACCCTAAACCTATACTAAACCAAGGTCCAAAGGGGAGGTCTCAACTCTTAACCAATCTCAAGATATAATTTTTCTAAGTTATTAGGGTTTTTTAGGGTTTGTAACAAAAGAAATGCCAAACAAATTGAAATTGAGGAAACAAATCAAGGCCATTTAATCCTAGAAACTACATGCTAAAAACAAGACAAAGCAAAAAGAATCAATGTCCAAACCTTCTTAGATAGGCAGAAATGAATTTTTGAACTTAGGATCAAATTAATGCATAAGAAATGATTTAATTCAATGAAAAATTCTTAAAATGCATCAAGATCAAAAAAGAAATTTGGTTTGAAGGTTGGACAATGTTTCTAAATGTCTTAGAACATTTCATGAATTTTTTTGTAATTTTTAAATACCTAAAAGTATTTTTAATTAATTAATTCCCATTAATCAATTAAAAATAATCTTTTAAATGTTTAAAAATACTTTTTTTATGATAAAAAATAAAATAAAAATATTTTTGGGTCTTAAAAATTAATAAAACTTTTAAGAAAAAGTTTCATAATTTTTAAGAATTTTTTACTATTTTAAAATGAATATGCAAATTAATTGAAAAGGAAATGAATAAAAATTAAATAAAAATTAAAGTAATCAAGATGGAGGGCCAGGATGGAGCCTGAGTTTGAATGTATTGACTGGCGCGTGAATGGAGGGTCCAGATGGCTTCTGAGTTAATTAATTATGATTATCTTAATTAAATAAGATTAGGGCAAATGAGTGAATCTGAGCCTTCCATTCGCGCGGGGAGTCAAACAATTCAACGCATCCAAAGGTCCAAATTCAAATGGTCATTAATTATGCAATTAGGGTTTAATCACTCTCAGGTGGCCGGAGAAGACTTCCGGTCGTCTTCTCCGGCGAACACCTCCCCTGAAAAACTCCCAATCCCCTCAAAACGTAACAAAAACAAAATCTAAGAATTGGGAAATGTTCTCCAACCTCTCACGAATCAAACCCCTCTCTCAAAACAAATTTCTTCTTCCTAAATGAGCTGAATCGAAGAAAATGAAAACTAGGGCACGCAGGTTTCAGAGAGAAATTAAATGCTCATTTCAAAACCATTTTAAAAACCAATGACATCAGGATGATCAGTGAAGCACATAGAACAAGTTTATAACATGCAAAGTGATTTCTGGAAAAATAAATTTCAAACTACCTGAGATTCGAAGCTTTCACTTTGATGACTTTCTGGCCACTTTTCCTTGTGCAATCCACTCCACTTGATCCCCAGATGATGTTTGAATGCTCAAGAAGAGTTTATGTTGGCTGGACAATGAGTTTCGAAAGCTTCTGCTCAAGCTTGGTCAGAAATGGCAATGGTGAAATAGATAGCTTCAGGTCATTGTGAATGGTTGTTTGTGATCCTGAGGGTGAATGGAGAAGGTCTGTGGTGTTTGTTTGTATGTTTGTGAGCTATGGTGAGAGATTCAAGAGAAACTGCAGCTTGGGGTGAGAAATGGCTATGGAGTGTTCTGGTTGTTTCAGGCTTGTGTTCTTGGTGCTTTGTGGTCTATGGAGCAAGGTGAGTTGAATGGTGAAGATGGTTTTTGTGTTTGCAAGCTGTGGAGGCAGATTCGAAGCAACTTGCAAGATGAGGTGATTTTTGTGAATGTGTTGTCTCTATGAGTTTCAGCCTTGCCTTCTCATATCTTTGGCTTGCCAAGGGATATTGTATTATAATCCTATAGGTCAGATGATGTGACCTGGCCTATAGTGATTGGTAAGTTTACTTTTGCAAAATGTCCACCTTTTGTGTAAGTGAAGTATGGCTCATGGCCTAGGCAAGTACAAGGCATGGGCTGGCGCAGCAAGGGTGAGGGAGAGGTCTAGCAAAGCTCAGCATCCAAGGCTGCAAGTGGTAGGAAGTGAAATGAGTGTTTTGCAACTTGTGGCTTTTTGGTTCACATGTGATTTCTTTGTCCAACCAACCATAAAACCATGGGCATTCTTGGTTCATTCTGAATTTTATGACTTAGATAATGTTTGCATACTGGTTTGGAGTGAATTAGAAGTCACATTGTGCTTTGGTTCATGATCTTGCAAAATTTCCATTTGAAGCATGCCTTGAAAATCAATGATTTTAGCCAACTTTGTCTTGCTATAACTTTTGATCCAAAAAGAGTTTGATCATGTTCTTGTACTTTTTGAAAAGGGAAAGATGAGATCTACAACTTTCATGACCAAAGTTTTTCCATTTGAAGCCTTTTTGGATCAAGAATCAAGGCTTGAAAAATGACCTAAAATGATGCATTCTTGAAAAGTCAACTATGCCCAAAAAGTCAACATTTGCAAAAACCCTAAATTCTTGATTTCTATGAACTTCAACCTTCTTCCATGACCAAATAAAGATAATATACACTCAAAATGATGAATATCACCCATTGGTTGGGTCATTGGGGGCCTCAGATGCCCTGATTTTGCACTGACTTGTCTGAAAAGTCAACCCTTGATCAGATGACTTCCCCATGGAATTTCTTCATGAAAATTGATATGCATACTCCCTATACCATATAGAGACCAATGGAAACAAGAATGACCAAAAAATTTGGGGTTATGGCCTCTGAAACCAAAACCCTAATTTTCAGTCAACTGTGCAGTCTAGCCTGGCTCTACATCCACTCAAACCCTAGTTCTTGTGATTCTTTTGAAATCTTGACTTTGAGGGGATGAGATATGATATATGAGCACATATGGATCCCTTTGAAGTGATTGGTAGCCTTTGGAGTGGCTCAAAAGCCTCTTGGATTGCTTAGATCACAAACCCTAGGTGCAGATGACTTAGAAACTATGCAGTGAATCAAAAATGAGATGTGAGATGATATGATTGTGTTTGTGCATATGAGAATGATCACAAGCCATGGTGTGAATGGGTGAGGGCAAATTTGGGGTGTTTACAATGGGTACTGAATCAGGTTTCAGGTATTCTAGCCTAGATAGGTGGTCAGCTACCACATTATCAGTGCCTTTCTTATCACGGATATCCAAATCAAACTCTTGCAGTAATAGAATCCATCGAAGTAACCTAGGCTTGGCATCCTTTTTGCTTAGCAAGTAACGAATGGCAGCATGGTCGGTGTAAACTATAATCTTGGCTCCTACTAGATAAGATCTAAATTTGTCTATTGCAAAAACTACAGCTAGGAGCTCTTTTTCGGTTGTTGCGTAGTTGAGCTGTGCGGCGTCTAGGGTTCTACTGGCATAATAAATTACGTGTAACTTTTTGTCTTTTCTCTGACCTAGAACGGCTCCAACATCATAATCACTGGCGTCACACATTATCTCAAACGGTTCTGACCAATCAGGGGGTTTCATTATAGGTGCTGAAATCAGAGCTTGCTTCAGAAGATTAAATGCTTCAGTACATTTTTCATCGAAGATAAATTCAGCATCTTTCATTAAAAGACCAGTTAAGGGCTTTGTTATTTTGGAGAAATCCTTGATAAAACGTCGGTAAAATCCGGCATGTCCAAGAAAACTTCTTATCTCCCTGATAGTCTTCGGCGGTTTTAGATTCTCTATGACTTCTATTTTTGCTTTATCTACCTCTATACCTTTTTCGGAAACTATATGTCCTAAAACAATCCCTTCGGTGACCATGAAATGACATTTTTCCCAATTTAGCACAAGGTTGACCTCCACACATCTTTCCAGGATTTTCTCAAGGTTGATAAGACAATTTTTGAAATTCGACCCACAAACTGAGAAATCGTCCATAAATACTTCCATGATTCCATCTAAATAATCGGCAAAGATAGACATCATGCAGCGTTGGAAAGTGGCAGGAGCATTACAAAGTCCAAAAGGCATTCTTCTATAGGCAAAAGTTCCAACTGGGCATGTAAAGGTAGTTTTTTCTTGATCTTTGGGGTGAATAGGTATTTGGAAGAATCCTGAATATCCATCTAGGTAACAAAAGTAAGAGTGTCTGGCTAGGCGCTCCAACATTTGGTCTATGAATGGTAATGGGAAATGGTCCTTCCTAGTTGCTTTATTTAATTTTCTATAATCTATGCACATACGCCAACCTCCATCGGTTCTTTTTGCTACAGGTTCTCCCTTCTCGTTTTGCACGACCGTGATGCCTCCCTTTTTAGGTACTACATGCACAGGACTCCACCATTTACTATCTGAGATCTGATATATTATACCTGCCTCTAGTAACTTAAGAACTTCAGTCTTAACTACAGTACTCATTATAGGATTTATTCTTCGTTGGTGTTCTCTGGAAGGTTTTGAATCTTCTTCAAGCAAAATCCGATGCATGCATACGGATGGGCTTATTCCTTTTAGATCAGAGATCTTATATCCTAAGGTTGAGGGGTACCTACGTAAAACTTCTAATAATTGATCGGTTTCTTCTTGGTTTAAGGTAGCACTGACTATAACTGGACGATTCATATCTTCATCGAGAAATTCATATCTCAGGTTTTTAGGCAGTTCCTTAAGTTTTACGGTCGGTTTCATAGGGCAAGGCATAGGATCTGGGGTAAGAGATAAACATTCGTGAAGGTTATCATCAATGTAGGGTTTTTTATAATTGTCATCTTCCAAAATAAGGGTTAATGGCAATTTTATAGATTCAGTTTCCTCTTCTTGTTCTAATTCCCTAATGCATTCTTCGATGATATCTAAGGCATAACAAGCATCTCCTATCACAGGTGCCATAAGAAATTTTGAAAGTATAAATTCTATCTTCTCGTCACCTACCTCAAAAGTTAGTTTCCCTTTTTTAACATCTATCACGGCTCCAGCAGTCGATAAGAACGGTCTACCTAGGAGGATTGGTATGTCGTCATCTTCTTTAATGTCCATGACAACAAAATCAGTAGGTATAAACAGCTGACCTATCCTAACAGGGACGTCTTCAAGTATGCCTATAGGGTATTTAACGGATCTATCGGCTAATTGAAGTGACATCTTAGTAGGTTGTAATTCTCCTAAGTTTAATCTCTCACAAACTGCTAAAGGCATTAAGCTTACACTAGCTCCTAAGTCTAGAAAAGCTTTTTCGATGACATGATTCCCCAAAACACAAGGAATGGAAAAATTTCCGGGATCTTTATCTTTCTTTGCTAACCTATTTTCGGAAATAGAATTACATTCCACGGGTTTTGGATCTTCAAGTCTACGTTTATTCGTAAGTATGTCTTTGAGAAACTTAGCATAAGAAGGTATTTGGGTGATGGCTTCTGTAAAGGGGATTTCTACGTGAAGTTTTTCTATAACCTTAACGAATCTTTGATATTGATTATCGATTTGGGTTTTCTTTAATCTTTGAGGGTAAGGTATTGGTGGTTTGTATGGCGGTGGTGGTACATAGGTTTTATTTTTAGGTTCTTCTCCTTTTTCTTGACTTTCCGGGGTTTCAGACTTCTCTGGTTCCTTCTCCTCATTCCTCTCAGAAGTTTCGGGCTCACTCAATCTAGGGTTTGAAGGTTCTTTATAAGCGGTTCCACTTTGTAGAGTAATGGCATTTGCTTGCCCTTTCGGGTTTTGTTGAGGTTGTCCAGGGAACTGCCCTCCAAGTGTAGTCTGTGGGGCTTGGTTTAACGCTACCTGAGAGATCTGGGTTTCAAGCATCTTATCATGAGTAATGATTTGATCAACCTTGGTTCCTAACTGGGTAATCAGTTCGTTAACATGGACGTTTTGGTTCATGAACTCTTTGTTTTGTTTTGCTTGAGCAGTGATAAAATTTTTTACAACTTCATCAAAGCTCGGACTAGGTGGTACAGGTTGCATAGGTTGATTTGCTCTTGGGGCTTGGTAACCTTGTTGTCTCGGAGGTGCGGTATTTTGAATAGGGTTATTATTTTTGTAGGAGAAGTTTGGGTGATTCCTCCATCCAGGGTTATATGTGTTTGAAAATGGGTTCCCTTGGGTATAGTTCACTTGCTCAGTGTTGGTCTCATTCAACAGATTGCATTCGGCGGATTGGTGTCCTTGCGTTCCATATATCTCACAATTCGGCGAAACTGCGGCTACAGTATTCGGAGTTGTACACATATGTTCGACTCTAAGGGCCAACGCGTCCATTGTAGCCTGCATCATGTCTATAGAGCTTAGCTCATGTATTCCTCCTTGGGCTTCCTTCTTTTCCACTGTCGCTCGTTCTACTCCCCATGATTGATGGTTTTGGGCCATATCCTCGATAAGGGCACTAGCTTCAGGGTAAGGTTTGTTCATCAGTGCGCCACCAGCGGCAGCGTCGATGGTCATCTTAGTGTTATAATGAAGTCCATTATAGAAGGTTAGGATGATTAGCCAATTCTCTAAGCCATGATGTGGGCATGCTCTTAATAATTCTTTATATCTCTCCCAGGCTTCGAACAACGACTCTCCTTGGTGTTGGGTAAATCTAGTTATTAGGTTTCGAAGAAGAGCGGTCTTACTTGGGGGAAAATATCTAGCAAGGAAAACTTTTCTAAGGTCATCCCAAGTTGTTATTGAATTGGGTGGAAGGGAATCTAACCATGATAGAGCTTTATCTCTGAGGGAAAAGGGAAATAATCTTAAGCGTATCGCCTCAGGAGAAGCTCCATTGGTTTTAAAGGTGTCTGCTAACTGAAGAAAGTTTTTTAAATGTTGGTTCGGGTTATTGTAAACACCCCAAATTTGCCCTCACCCATTCACACCATGGCTTGTGATCATCTCATATGCATAAACATAACCATATCATCTCACATCTCATTTTTGATCCACTGCATAGTTTCTAAGGCATCTGCACCCAGGGTTTGTGATCTGAGCAATCCCAAAGCTTCTTGAGCCATTCCAAAGGCAACCAGTCACTTCAAAGGGGTCCACTTGTGTTCATCTATCATATTACATCTTCTCAAAGTCAAGATTTCAAAAGAATCACAAGAACTAGGATTTGGATGGATGTAGAGCCAGGTTTGACTGAACAGTTGACTGAAAATTAGGGTTTTGGTTTCAGAGTCCATAATCCCAAATTTTTTGGTCATTCTTGTTTCCATTGGTCTCTATATGGTATAGGGAGTATGCATATCAATTTTCATGAAGAAATTCCTTGGGGAAGTCATCTGATCAAAGGTTGACTTTCTGGACAAGTCAGTGCAAAATCAGGGCATCTGAGGCCCCCCAATGACCCAACCAATGGGTGATCTTCATCATTTTGAGTGTATATGATCTTTATTTGATCATGGGAGAAGGTTGAAGTTCACAAAAATCAAGAATTTAGGGTTTTTGCAAATGTTGACTTTTTGGGCATAGTTGACTTTTCAAGAATGCTTCATTTTAGGTCATTTTTCAAGCCTTGATTCTTGATCCAAAAATGCTTCAAATGGAAAAACTTTGGTCATGAAAGTTGTATATCTCATCTTTCCCTTTTCAAAAAGTACAAGAACATGATCAAACCCCTCTTGGATCAAAAGTTATGGTGTGACAAAGTTGGCAAAAATCATTGATTTTCAAGGCATGCTTCAAATGAGAATTTTGCAAAATCATGAACCAAAGCCAATTGCAACTTCTAATTCATTTCAAACCATCACATAAACATCATGTAAGTCCTAAAATTCAGAATGGACTAGGCATTGCTCATGTTTCATGGCTTTTGGGACAAGGTCTTTCCATATGAACCAAAGAGCCAACAACTTGCAAAATCATCATGATCACTTCACCCACTTAATGCATTGGATGCTGCACTTTGGCTAGCCTCTCACCTCATCTTGCTGCACCAGAACCAGCCCATGTACTAGCCATAGATCAACCCATACTTTCCTTACACAAAATTTGACTTTTTGCAAAAGTAGACTTACCAATCAAAAAAGCACATGTCTTGTCATCTGACCAATGAGAGAGGTTTATGTGGACAAAGAGCAAGACATTTGATACATCTAGCAAGGCTGAAACTCTCTCACCAACACATTTCACAAACACACCTCATTTTTGCAAAATCCTTCGAATCTGTCTCCACAGCATACAAACACAAAAACCATCTTCACCAATCATCTTGCCATGTTCCATTGAGTAGAAAGCAACAAGATCCAGGCCTGAAACCAACCACAAAGCCACTTCACCATTTTCACCTCAGCCTGCATTTCTCTTCGAATCACCTTCCACAGCTTACAAACATCCAAACAAACTTCACAAAGCTTCTCCACTCACCATCTGGATCACAAAGAACCATTCACAATGACCTGAAACTGCCTGAAACTCCATTGCCATTTTCAACTGAGTTGAAGCAGAAGCTGTCTAAACTCATCAACCAGCCAGCATAAATTGCTCCAAAGCATTCAAACATCATCAAGAGGTCCTAAGGAGCGGATTGCACAAGGAGAAGTGGCCAGAAAGTCATCAGAGTGAAAGCTTCGAATCTCAGGTAGCTTGAAAAATATTTTTCCAGAAATCATTTCTTTTGTTCTAAACTTTTTCTTTGTGTCTTCCTGATCATGAATATGCTTTTAGTTTTTGAAATGGTGATGAAATGGACATTTAATTGATCTCTGAAACTTGCGTGCCCTAAAATTTGTTTGTTTCGATTCATGCTTCTGGGGAAGAATAAATTTGTTTTGACTTAGGGTTTTGGCTCGTGAGTGGTGGGAGATCATTTCCCAATTCTTAGATTTCATTTTAGTTAGGTTTTTGGGGTTTTGGGGATTTTCAGGGGAGATGCTGGCCGGAGAAGACGACCGGAAGTCTTCTCCGGCAGCCTGAAAGTAATTTGTGCCCTAATCCAGTCATTAAGCCAGTTTGAATATTGAGCGTAGGATCAGTAGACTTGTTTGACTTGCCGCGCGAATAGATGGCCCAGATCAATCTGCTTAGCCCTAATCTCTTTCATTAGTTTTAATTAATTTTAATTAAGATAATTAAGTCAGAAGCCATCTGGACCCTCCACTAGCGCGCCAGTCAACGCATTTGAATCCAGGACTCATCTCCACCCTCCATTCTGATTACTTTCCCTTTATTTAATTTTAATCCATTTTCTTTCCATTTAATTTGCACATTTAATTTAAAATAGTAAAAAATTCCTAAAAATTATGAAACTTTTTCCTAAGAGTTTTAATAATTTTTATGACACAAAAATATT
This sequence comes from Lathyrus aphaca, assembly GCA_963966055.1. Classification (NCBI taxonomy): domain Eukaryota; kingdom Viridiplantae; phylum Streptophyta; class Magnoliopsida; order Fabales; family Fabaceae; genus Lathyrus; species Lathyrus aphaca. The sequence goes on from OZ014522.1 coordinate 486,663,870, forward strand.
TTCATTTTATTTTTTATCATTAAAAAAAGTATTTTTAAATATTTAAAAGATTATTTTTAATTGATTAATGAAAATTAATTTATTAAAAATACTTTTAGGTATTTAAAAATCACCAAAAAATTCATGAAATGTTCTAAGACATTTAGAAACATTGTCCAACCTTCAAACCAAATTTCTTTTTTGATCTTGATGCATTTTGAGAATTTTCCTTTGAATTAAAATCATTTTTGTGCATTAATTTGATCCTAAGTTCAAAAATTCATTTCTGCCTATCTATGAGGAGTTGGACATTGATTCTTCTTGCATTGCATTGTGTTTAACATGTAGTTTTTGAGATAAAATGGTCATGATTTGATCTTGCATTTTTCATTTGTTTGGCATTTCTTTTATTTAGGAACCCTAAAAACCCTAATAACTTGTAAAAATCATAACTTAAGATTGGTTAAGAGTTGAGACCTCCCCTTTGGACTTTGGTTTAGTATAGGTTTAGGGTTTCTTTGGGTGGCATTTTCCATTTTTTATCTTAGGGTTTGCTTCTGTTTTGGGTTTTTGTTTGTTGTTTGATCCATAAACCCTAATTTGGGCTTTCTCTTGCATCCTTCTTGCATTCTCTTGCATAACATGACTTGCCATGACATTTCAAGCATCCATGTGATTCATTTGACATCATAAGACATGTAGAAAGTATCTTTGATCATTGCATCTTGCATTTGCCATGTTGTATGCTTTGTATGCTTCATAACTTTTCATGTGTATTCATGCTTCTAAGCTTGCATCATTTGCATCCATGATCTTGTATGAACATCTCCATGCCTTGCCTCATGCTTGTAGCATCTCATAACATCATTATCATCATCAACATGCTTCTGATCTTGTCTAGCATCATGTCATTTCACTTCATCTTGCATTGCATTGCATTTCTTTCTGACATTTCAGGTGGTAAGTAAGCTTGAGAAGTGAATTTGCCTTCACTTCTCATACCTTTTCTTTTCATCTCTCTTGCATCCATTGCTGCATTTTTGTTTGTGTTTGAGATTGAGCTTGCTCATTCTTGTTCTTCTTACTTTCTTTCTTCAAGTGACTTGACTTCTTGAATGAAGCAAGTCACTTTGCTTCTCTTGATCCTGTTCATCTGCTTCCTGGTGGTTCCATTGAAGATTGTTCTTGAAAACCTCACAAACCTTAGGATCAACCAAGCATGACAATGATTAGGGTTTTGATTAGTCTCCCCTCTTAGTTTTACCTTTGTGTCTCTTTTGAGTCTTCTCTTCTCATCTCATAATCAAGGACTAAACCCTAAAGGCTTTAAGGCTTTGTGATTAAGCTTATGCCTGCATCCTTTTCTTAGGATGGAGTGTATAACTTTAATCCTAAGTGTTAAACCCTTAATGTGTTTAAATCTCTTAATCAACTCACTTAATAAGTATCAAGACATCACACTTGTAACTTGGGCCTTGCATTAGGGTTCTAATTCTTCCTTAATTGGTTAAGAAGGACTAACCCTAGTGTTAATGGACAAGTCCCCCTCAAGTTGTCTTACAAACCATAAAATTCACTTCATCATCATACCATTAAAATAAAATCCACTTAACCAAAGGCTTGTTTTGTCATGAGTTTAATCCCTAATCATGGATTAAGTTGAGGAGTTTTCCTCAGCTTAAACATTCTCATCTATTATCCTTCTATTAGGATGGTGTAATGAGTCTGTTTAATCCATGATTATGGCTTAACCTCATTACTCAACACTAAACAAAAATACCAAAAACATCTAAATAATCACAAGTAGGTTAATGATCTTAACCCTACATCAAAGGCGATTAAGTGTGAGAATCTGACTTCACACTTAAGGTACTCTCATTACCCCTAATCAGAGGGAAGATGTGATGAGTTTGCTAAATCCATTGGTTTAGGCTTAAGCTCATTAATTTATGACAAACTTCAAAAAGCAATAAAAGACTGAAAACTCAAAAACAAACAATAATCGTCTCCTTCGGGATTCTTTTCTCATCTCATTCACTCATAAACGAGAACTTGCTTCTTTCGTCTAATGCAAGACAGTTTGCATCTGTGCCAGACAGATCATACACTTGAGCATTGACAAGCAAGCAGTTCACAAGTCAATTCACCTTTCAGTCTCTTTGGGTCGAACTACGGTGTTCTGACTTCCTCATTGCACGAGAGGATACGTAGGCATAACTTAACAGTTATCGAACAAAAGTCTTTGTATATTCCCCCTCTTTCTAGCTTTATTATTTAGCCTCATTTTCTTGAGCAATTCATTCTCATTCCTACACTGACACTGTATATATCACACTTCACAATCTTTTACACTGACACCTGTACATCCTTTTCCAGCTCTTTTATACACAGATTGCACTGACACTACCCCTTTAAAACACAAATCTTTTAAGCGTGGATCCCGTCGAGTACGGCGGACAATCTGGGTGCTAATACCTTCCCAGGTTGTAACCAACCCCCTTTCTCAGTCTCTCTGGTTCGCAACCGTCTTATCCGTCTTTTTCTAGGTCTATGCAGCATTGCCTTTCCTCCGGGATAAAAATGCCTAGCTGGCGACTCTATTCATCTCCAGTGAGTTCACGGCTGTGTGTTCTCATTGTCCCTTTCGCCGACCGTTCGCGTCTGTACCTTCATTTGATCCAGTTTCATTTGTCGGGAGCGACAGCTTGGCGACTCTGCTGGGAACACTTATACTGCAACCAGGGCTTCTGGTTCTTTTCGTGGGTTCCTCCTAGCGCTTGATTGATTTGTGTTTACTGGGGTGTTATGTGCTATTTGTATTTGTATATTTTATTCATTGCTTTATGTACAGTTTTGTTTATTGCTTTCTTTATAGCTTTATATACATCATACTGTCATGCTATTCTGGCTGGATCTGTTTGTTTGCTTTGGTGGGTGGGTGTTCCATTGAGAGTTAAGGCCCTATACCTGGGACCTGAGTGACACATAGGCTAGAGTGAATCATATTCTTTCCCATTCCATCTCGGTCTGGTGCGGGAATATGAAACACGGTTCAGATGTGGGTTTCTTCTTGAGAACTCTGTGTTGCAGATTTCCTGCAATGCTAGGGCTATCTGGGAAGCCTGCTAAGTCTGGATGACCTTTTAGTACTGACCTTCAGAAACTGAGGTGAATTAGAGGAGGACTTTTTATGGTTATTGTAAACACTGTACCTCCGGGTTGGAAGTGTTTACACTTCCCATAACTGATCCAAGTCTGAGGATCCTTGTTTTAGAACACCACCAGTGAGGGGGTTGGGTTGTTTACAGGTTTGCAGGTACCTTGACCTCAGAATACCCAGTTACTTTGATATGATTAAGAATACTCCACGTTGGACAGTTCTTGTGATTCTAAACCCTGGATATGTGGCTCTTTATTTGAGTCCCCCACCTTGGTTACTGGACTTATAGACCTCTATCTGGATTTCTTACACACATGGACTTATATCAGAGCATTTGATCAGATCCAGCTCAGTCACAAACCCTTGCATATCATTTGCATACATAATCATTGCATCATATTAACATTTGCTTATTTGTGTTTCAGGGTATCCATCTTCATTTGGTTTTGGTTTTGACCCTATCTTCAGTATTGACCTGTCTTCATCAGCATCTACTCCAGCCAATCAGTGGCCCTTCTCTCCAGTATCTTCATCAGCACTTGTCTCTACTCAGTCTCAGCATCATGGCTCCAAAGAAAAGCAACATCACTTACCACTTCTTCCAGCCAGAGTTGTCAGACATCAGGAGGATTCAGACCCTGATCACTCCAGACCATGTGCCATTGTTCAGGGAACACCATGGAGATATACTTGACATGGTTATGGATCTGGACCCTTCACAGAGAAGCCTGATCCACACCTGCCTTCAGTTTTATGATCCCCCACTAAGATGTTTTACTTTCCAGGATTTTCAGATGGGGCCCTTATTGGAAGAATACTCATCATTGGTTGGCATACCTATCAGGAGAGAAGTTCCTTTCAACCCTGAGATGGTCTTTCCAAGTAATGAAGAGGTAGCAAAAGCATTGCATCTAGAACCAGTCTTGATTGGGCAACATATGACTTCTAAGGCTGGAATCCCTGGCATGCATCTGGATTTCTTAATTGCTCAAGCTACTCTGAAGGCTTCTCTAGGAGAATGGAAAGCAGTATGTGCTTTGTTGGCTTTGAGTATCCATGGGATTGTATTGTTTGCAGATGAGCCTCGATTCATCAGTAAGAATGCAATTCACCTGTTCATTCTAAGGAACCCAGTGCCAACTTTATTGGGGGATCTCTACTATTCAGTGCATCAGAGAAATGAAAAGCAGAGGGGGAGACTAGTGAGGTGTTGTGCTCCATTGTTCCACACTTGGCTTCTCAGGCATCTACCCAGGACAGATGCATTTTTGAATCCTCATCAGCAGAAAAACTGGGCTGGAAGACTTACTACTCTTACTTCAGCTGACATCAGATGGTGCACTCAGAGCACAAAAGGCAGGGATATCATCACCAGCTGTGGGCATTTTCCCAATGTGCCCCTAGTAGGAGTTAAGGGGAGTATTAATTACAACCCTCTGCTGTTTAAAAGACAACTGGGCTATGCACTGGTCCACACTCCTAAGGCACAGGACTTGGTGGAGACCCTTTACTGTGAGAACAAGATTAGTTTGGCAATTGCTAGGCAGGCAGCCTGGGCCTGGGATAATGTTCAAACTAAGGGGATAACCATCTTGGGAAAATGTAACAATGTGGCGTCAGCACAATACTATGATTGGTCTTATGCTAGGGCTCAATTCTCTGGGATGCCCTTTACTATTGAAGATGTGTCTGGGCCTTCCACAATACCACCTCCAGCAACTGTCAGCCTGGAGGAGTTTGAGAAGTTGAAGGAGAGAAATGAGAAGTTAACCCAAGCTTTGCAGAAGACCCTCTATGAGAGAAGAGATGGAAGATTGGATATTGAAAGATTGGAGAAGCTGAAGAAGGAGCATCTGGCTAAGATTGAGAAGTCTGACGATTATATTAAGAAGTCTAGGGCTGGAGAACAAATTCTAAAAAATGCTTGCAAGGAAGCCCAATTCCAGAAAGCAAGGACAGACTTGTATCTGAAGGAGAGTCAGGCTAGGTGGGTCAGGATCACCGAGGCTCGTACTCTGGAGGACAAGAGAGTTCAAGACAAGATGGAACAGATAGAAGAAGCCCTGGCAGCAGCCCAAAGGGAGATATCAGAGCTAAAGATCAGAGCAGGGGTGAAAAGGTCAAAGGACCAAAGTCAGAACAAGAAGTTGACTACAGCTGTTGCTACCCGGAACCTCCTTATCCGGAATCTTACGGAGCGTCCGGCTGATCCTGTGACCGAAGCACTTCTCAAGGAAGTTCGGGAGGATGAGTTTGGACTTGGTGTTTGACCATTTGCTTGTTGATGTTTTCTTTCCATGTACTTTTATTTTCTTGTAATGTATTTTGACCCCTTAGAGGGCTTGTGTTGTAAAAGGAACAAGTTGTATTGTTTCACTTTCTGTAATATATTTGTGTTAGTTTGCTTCATCTGAGTTTCTTTCAAGCAACATCAGCAGCATCTTCAAGGGTCTGGAAGGGTCAAAACTGAATGCCAGGCCGGATACCTTGAGAACAAATAAGCATACTGCATTGCATGCTAACCCTTTGTTTGTTTTGTAGGTCTTTGTTTTGTTGTTGCTAACTCTGTTGTGATGTTCAGGAATTATTGCACGACGAAGAGGATTCCCACTCAACAGGCCACACAGATACCCCACCCGAAACAACCTTCCGGGAATTCAGATGGATCAGATGCAGCAGGACCTTACTGAGGTCAGAAACCAAATGGTCAACGAAAGGGTGGAGATGAGAACTCAGATAACACAGTTCATGGAAGTAATGAACAACTTGGCTCAAAGCCAGGAGAGGCTCAGAGCACTGGTGGAAGGGAGAAATCAAGAAGACCATCAGCCTGGAACTGCTGGGACTAGCAACAATGAAAGAGTCCAACCACATGTCAATCCCCCTGTCTTTGGTCCCCACCTCCATCCAGAGGCCAACATCCCTGCCAATATTCCAGGAACTGCTACAGCCGGGAGGGTACTGCAACAAGACCATCAAGAAGACCAGTTCACAGTTATGGGAGCCGGGGAAGAGGCTTATGATAGAAGATTGGACGAAATAGCTGAGAAGTTAAGGTCCTTGGAGTCTCAAAACTCTTTGGGATTCGATGTCATGGATATGGGCTTAGTAGATGGGGTCAGGATTCCCCACAAGTTTAAGCCTCCATGTTTTGAAAAGTATAATGGGACTTCCTGTCCCCGAACCCATCTGCAATCTTTTCTCGGAAGACTAAAAGCTTACACCATGGACGAGAAACTGTGGATGTTCTACTTCGAGGATAGCTTGACTGGGGCTTCTAGGGAATGGTATTCCCATCTGACAAGAGCAACTATAAGATGCTGGAAGGACTTGGCAGAGGACTTCATCAGACAGTATCAGTATAATCTGGATATGGCACCCAACAGGACTCTCCTAATGGGAATGTCACAGTCATCTAGAGAGAGCTTCAGAGAATATGCTCAAAGATGGAGACAGCTTGCTGCTGCTGTCCAGCCACCTATGTCTGAGCGGGAAATGGCTGACATGTTCATGAATACCCTTCAGGGAACCTATATTGATAGGCTAGCTGCCTTCTCATCTACCAGCTTTGCAGATGTTGTCATAGCAGGGGAGAGAATTGAAAGTCTGTTGAAAATGGGTAAGATCTCAGACAATGGTGCAAGCTCATCCAGTAATGCAAGAAAGCCTTTTGCAGGCCCGAGAAGGACTGGTGAGACTAATGCCATCCACACCAACAGGGGTAGGCCCCAATATGTTCACAGATCTGTGGCTGCAGTCACCATCCCTGCTCCAGCTCATCCACAACCTGTTTATCAACCTCCTCAGCAAAACTATCAGCCACAACCCCAGTATCAACAATAGAATCAGTACCCTCCAAGAAACTACAACAACAGCAATACCAACAATAACCAGCAAAGGCCATTCCAGCAGAGGCCATCTCAAGCTAACAGAGTGATCGACCCGATCCCCATGCCATATGCTACATTGCTGCCACAGCTCCTGAAACTCAACCTAGTTGAGCTAAGAACGTTGGCACCTCCGGATCCCAACAGTCTACCCAGGAATTACGACTCCAACGCTAGGTGTGCCTTTCATTCAAACGCACCTGGCCATAGTACGGAAAAGTGCAGAGCCCTGCACATGAAGGTACAAGACCTGGTGGACTCAAAAGCTCTGAATTTTGCACCGCCGCCCAATGTCAACAAAAATCCTATGCCAAACCATGGTGGTCCCCGAATCAACGCTATTGAAGAAGACAAACCGTCTTATTTAATAACCAGTGTGGGACAGATCAGGACACCATTGGTGGAAATCAAGGCTCAGCTCTTGGAATGTCAGATGTTCCCAGGATGCGAATTAGGGTGTGCTTACTGCAATATCTCAGTAAATGGGTGCGATAATCTGAGGAATGGCATAGATGGCCTTATTCAGAGTGGCCAACTTCAGATCACTACATCATTCCCAACAAATCCAGCAATCTCATCAACAACGGTTTCATAACCTCCTACAACTACAGCAACCATTGTTCCTGACAATTCTTCTGCTTCATCAACAAGTACTCCATCCATTATTTCAATTGATCAGTTATCAACATTTTCTCCTGCTACAACTTCAGCTTCATTCCATTTCGAATCTCCTACAGCAACAACATCCATGCTCCCAACAATGTCTCCTGCAACTCCAGCAACCAATCATGAAGATGTCTCTACTGTCACCATATTCTATGATCCTGAAAACAACTCTGCCTACAATTCAGAAAGTGCTGCTCCCGTTAGAGCACCAGTCACAATTTATTACGATCCGCAAACAATTACAATCCCTTCAGCAGCTGCAATCAGTCCAGTCACTGTCACAGTGCCTGGACCCGTACCTTATGAAAGCAATAGGGCCATCCCTTGGCACTATGGCTCTGACGTGTACTGCGAAGGAAAAAGAATCACTCTTGAAACATCAACACCTGCACCACAAATAGATAATGTGGGAGGAGGCGGAGGCTTCACCCGAAGCGGACGTCTCTTTGCTCCACTGATTCAAAGACCCACTGCCGAAGCAGAAGCTGCTGCCAAGGCAAAAGGAAAGAGCCCGGTGCAGGAAGATCAAGCTGTTAAAGAAGCTGTGATAACACCATTCGATCAAGAAGTTGATGAGTTTATGAGGATCATCAAAAAGAGTGATTACAAAATTGTGGATCAGCTTCATCAGACGCCATCCAAGATCTCTATCTTATCTCTGCTTATGTGCTCCGAAGCCCATCGGAATGCACTACTCAAAGTCTTGCACGCAGCTTACGTGCCTGAAGAGATCACTGTCAATCAATTGGAAACCGTGGTTGGAAATGTTACTGCTAGCAATGGGCTAGGGTTCACCAATACTGACTTGACAACGGATGGCCGCAACCACAACAAAGCCTTGCACATCACCATGGAATGCAAAGGAGCAGTCCTTTCCCATGTGCTGGTGGACACAGGGTCATCCCTGAATGTCTTGCCAAAGAAGGCTCTGGTGAAGCTAGAGTATGAAGGATTAGCATTGAAACCCAGCAACCTGGTGGTAAGAGCCTTTGATGGTTCTAAGAGGTCGGTTCTGGGGGAAATAGAGCTGCCCGTGACAATTGGCCCGCAGACCTTTACAACTATCTTCTATGTGATGGACATTCAGCCCGCCTATAGCTGTTTGTTGGGTAGACCCTGGATTCACGCCGCTGGCGCAGTAACGTCTACCCTTCACCAGAAGTTAAAATTTGAATGGGAAAGCCAAGTTGTTACAATCTGTGGGGAGGAGGATATTTTTGTTAGCCACCTGGCTACTTATAAGTACATTGAGATGGATGGGGAGATCCATGAAACAATGAGTCAGGGTTTTGAGGCCTTGAATGTCAATGAAGCATCTGCTGTATCTGGAATCTCCATGTCATCTTATCAACAAGCCCGGAAGGTTGTTGAAGAAGGAACTGCCCAAGGCTGGGGCAAGGTTGTATCTGTGGAAGAGAAGAAAGACAAGTTTGGGTTGGGTTACAGACCAACTCAACAACATCAAGCGGAGGCTGCTGAGAAGCCTGGTTTTGTCAGTGGGGGGATGCTCACCCCCGATGCTATCAACAATTTGGAAGACGAGCTGGAAGAGGAGCGCAATCTGGAGAATTGGATTCGTCCAAAGATCCCGGGGAGCAGTATCTCGAACTGGTCTTCCCAGGAAATTATAAGAGTTACTCATGCAGAGTAATTATTATTTCCTGTATTTTTATAGCATGCATCAAAGTCTTGCATCTTGCCCAAGATGACAAGACTCATTTTGTAATCAGGGTCATCTGTACTTTTGTGCAAACAAGATTAAATTAATGAAATATCAGACATCTTTTTGCAAACGAGTCTTTTTCTTTTCTGCTCACTGTTTTTCCATTTTTCTTTTTTGTACAAAAAAAATAAATGGCGGTGTTTTCAAAATGATAACTTCATTTCACTTTTTTCTAAAGCAAGATTAAAATCAATCACTAAAATGAACAAACTGAACCCTTGCAGAGAGTGCCTTCCTGACAGCACCGACAACAGCACGGCTATGACTTCGTATGGCTTTGACAATCCAATCAATCAAGCTGATGAAGGGGTTGATGAAAAATATGAGCTTCCTGAAGAGCTAGCCAGGTTGTTAAGACAAGAGGAAAAGGTTATTACTCCTCACCAGGAGGAGGTTGAAGTGATTAATCTTGGTACAGATGAAGACGTGAAAGAAGTTAAAATCGGGGCCTGCCTGCAAAACTCAGTGAAGAGACAACTGATTGATCTGCTTCAAGAATATGTGGACGTGTTTGCTTGGTCGTATCAAGACATGCCAGGGTTGGACACCGATATAGTTGTGCACAAGCTGCCTTTGAGGGAAGAATGCCCACCAGTTAAACAGAAGCTGCGCCGAACTCGCCCAGACATGGCTATGAAAATCAAAGAAGAGGTACAAAAGCAATGGGACGCCGGGTTCCTTGCTGTAACTAGCTATCCACCGTGGGTTGCTAATATAGTACCTGTGCCTAAGAAGGACGGAAAGGTAAGGATGTGTGTTGACTACCGGGATCTGAACAGAGCCAGCCCGAAAGATGACTTCCCATTACCTCACATTGACGTATTGGTGGATAACACGGCTCAGTTCTCGGTATTCTCCTTCATGGACGGATTTTCAGGATACAACCAGATCAAGATGTCACCTGAAGACATGGAGAAGACAACATTCATCACACCTTGGGGCACGTTCTGTTACAAGGTGATGCCATTCGGACTGAAGAATGCTGGTGCAACATATCAACGGGCTATGGTGACATTATTCCATGATATGATCCACAAAGAAATAGAATGTTATGTGGATGATATGATCGCCAAGTCCCTTACAGAGGAAGATCACCTGGTGAATCTGCTGAAGTTGTTCAAGCGTCTGAGGAAGTATCAACTAAAGCTGAACCCCAACAAATGCACATTCGGGGTGCGATCCGGTAAGCTGCTGGGCTTTATTGTAAGCGAGAAAGGGATTGAGGTTGACCCTGATAAAGTCAAAGCTATTCAAGAGATGCCTGCACCGAAAACTGAGAAAGAAGTTCGAGGGTTCTTAGGTAGATTGAACTACATTTCGCGGTTCATATCTCACCTTACAGCAACCTGTGAACCTTTGTTTAAGTTGTTAAGAAAAGAACAGACGGTCAGGTGGAATGAAGATTGCCAGAAGGCTTTTGACAAGATCAAAGAATACCTGCAAGAACCTCTAATCCTTATGCCTCCAGTTGAAGGAAGACCTCTGATTATGTACTTGACAGTATTAGAAGAGTCGATGGGGTGTGTGTTGGGCCAGCATGACGAGTCTGGTCGAAAAGAGTATGCAATATACTACCTAAGCAAAAAGTTTACCGACTGTGAACAACGTTATTCACTGCTCGAGAAAACTTGCTGTGCTTTAGCGTGGGCTGCTCGCCGACTAAGACAGTATATGCTGACCCACACTACTTTATTGATATCAAAGATGGACCCAGTTAAGTACATTTTCGAGAAGCCAGCTCTTACCGGACGGGTTGCAAGATGGCAAATGATTCTCACGGAATACGACATCCAGTACACTTCTCAGAAAGCCATCAAGGGCAGTGTACTATCTGAATATCTTGCTGAGCAACCCATTGATGACTATCAGCCTATGAGATTTGACTTCCCTGATGAAGACATCATGTTCATAAAATCAAAAGATCATGAAGAGCCTGTTCACACTGAAGGGCCTGACCCGGAGGAAGAATGGACTATGATGTTTGACGGGGCTGTTAACATGAATGGTCGTGGTGTTGGTGCAGTACTCATTACACCTAAGGGAGTTCACATGCCTTTCTCGGCAAAACTCACTTTCAACTGCACTAACAACGAAGCTGAATACGAAGCTTGCATTATGGGTCTTGAGGAAGCCATTGACCTTAGGATCAAGACATTGACTGTATTCGGAGATTCAGCTCTGGTAGTTAATCAAACCAACGGAAAATGGTACACCCACCAGGATCATCTGATACCTTACAGGGATTATACAAGGAGGTTATTGACTTTCTTCACAACAGTCAAGCTTGAGTATATCCCTCGGGACGAGAATCAGTTTGCAGATGCTCTTGCTACCATTTCATCCATGATCAAAGTTCAAGCTGCCAACTTTGTACCTCAGATTTCAGTATCAAGACTCGATAGACCAACGTATGTATTTGCAGCGGATATTATCAAGGATGATAAGCCTTGGTTCCATGACATTAAGTGCTTCTTGGAGGATCAAGTATACCCACTTGGGGCATCTTCCAATGATAAGAATACTTTGAGAAGGCTTGCTGGTAGTTTCTTTCTGAACACTGATGGGTCTTTATACAAAAGGAACTTTGATATGGTACTCCTCAGATGTGTTGACAAGACGGAAGCAGATTTGTTGATGCATGAAGTGCATGAAGGGTCTTTTGGTACCCATGCTGGAGGGCATGCCATGGCTAAGAAGTTGTTAAGATCAGGCTATTACTGGATCACAATGGATGCAGACTGTTGTGCCTACGCCAGAAAATGCCATAAATGCCAGATCTATGCGGATAAGGTACATGTGCCTCCCAACCCTTTGAACATCATGTCTTCACCATGGCCCTTTGCCATGTGGGGCATTGATATGATTGGCAAGATTGAGCCGACTGCTTCAAACGGCCACAGATTCATCCTGGTCGCCATCGACTATTTTACCAAGTGGGTTAAAGCAGCCTCATATGCTAATGTTACAAGGCAAGTGGTAGCCCGATTTCTGAAGAGAGATATCATCTGTCGATATGGAGTTCCCGAGCGAATCATTACTGATAATGGTTCCAACTTAAACAACAAAATGATGGCAGAGCTGTGCCGGGACTTCAAGATCCAACATCACAATTCTTCTCCTTACAGGCCGAAGATGAATGGCGCTGTTGAGGCAGCAAATAAAAATATCAAGAAGATTGTGCAGAAGATGGTAGTCACTTACAAAGACTGGCACGAAATGCTACCATTTGCCTTGCATGGGTACCGCACGTCAATCAGAACATCCACTGGGGCAACACCGTATCAGCTTGTGTATGGAATGGAAGCAGTCCTACCTGTTGAAGTTGAATTACCCTCTCTACGGGTATTAATGGATGTTAAACTGAGTGAAGCAGAATGGGTTCGGGCCCGATACGAACAACTGAGTCTGATTGAAGAGAAAAGGCTGGCTGCAATCTGTCATGGGCAGTTATATCAGAAGAGAATGAAGAAAGCCTTCGATCAGAAAGTCAGGCACCGAGAATACCAAGTAGGAGATCTTGTGCTGAAGAGAATCCTCCCTCCTCATACAGACCACAGGGGAAAATGGACTCCAAATTATGAAGGACCATTCGTTGTAAAGAAAGTTTTCTCTGGTGGAGCACTGATGCTCAGCACCATGGATGGTGAAGATTTCCCGTCCCCTGTGAATTCAGATGCAGTTAAAAAATACTTCGCATAAAAAACGACCCGCTGGACATAAAAACAGAATGTAAGTCCAGACAAAATAGGGCATCCCGGCGAGTCAAAAACAGAATAAAAGACTCGGGCAAAAGTAAGGGAAAATGAACAAAAAAATGTACACCCGCTGAGTTGAAAAGCCGCATTGGACAACTCAGGCAAAAATGGGTATCCCGATGGATTGAAAACCCGAAGGGGCGATCCATGCAAAATAAGGGAATAAGCGAACAACTGCATTCTGAATTCGTCTGTATCGCCTACAACTTAGCAAACCTCGAAAGGATCAAGCTTCAATCAGAATCAGCCTCCTTCAGAAAGCAAGACGAGAAGAATGTCATTGTCATACAAGTCATAGCAGAAGAGGAAGCTCTTTAAAGCGTCATCAGCATCGCCAGCACTTTGTTTCTCAATTTGTAACAATCTCCTCATTTTAGGAGATTTGTTTCTTTGACTGTATCTTGCCAATTCAGGGCACATGAATTAATAAAATCAGATTTTTCAGTCATGTTCCGTCTTGTACATTTTATTTTGCAAAAAATGTCTGATGTCTCTAAAAAAGCTAATTGCATAAGTACAGATGTTCTTCTCTAAGAAAATAAAAACACATGCTTGCAGGGAATATACTTACTCTTGAGAGTGCTTAACTCCTATGACGGAATCCAGTAAAGGATACCTCGGGATTATTTGTACGTTTCCTTATCTTTGCAGGATTGCAGGTATCCAGAAGCACAGCTTAGGGCATGAAAGCTCCACCCTCGGCAAGCTGACAAATCATTATCAACCCGGTCTATCTTCCACGTGGCACGGGAAATTGCCCATTTCCCCAGCAAAGTTGCCAAATCAATACTCGCTCAGTCTTAGCACTAGGTGTTCTCCCCAGCCGAGTTGCTTCCTCCCCAGCTGAGTGGCCAACATTCCCCAGCTATGGTACAAATCATCCCTCCTCAGCAGAATAGGAAAAGTCAGGGAATCATCTCCCCACAGAATCCGCAGCCTCTATTCAGAAGAGCAACGCATGAAGGAGTCACAACAGAGTACAAAAAGCTTCTACAAACCCCAGCAGGGTCCCATATTACAAGGATATGACAATCAGTGACTTATATCCCCAAACGGATGCATCTTATCAGATCTATCCATGATCTCATCCCCAGCTGGGATGTTCACTTCAAGCAGATCGACCAGAGATCTTTACAGCAACAGGATCCAAATCCCGGATCTGTACCTCTTTGCATAATCATAGCATTCGCATCATATTATCCCCTCAGAGCGTGGCATTCCGTCTAATACGGAGCATTACGGCAAAAATCAAATGCATAGCATAATCATAAGTCATGTTGTGAATTGAACACTTGTGAATAATGACAATCTGTCAGTATACAGAATACAATACACAAAAATCCCCACCAGAGTCCCCAGCAAAAAAACAGTTGCCTCACAATTCCCAAACACCAGTTGACACCCGTCCGTGTCATCACTCCCCAGTAAAGTCGCCTGAACACTCTTTACAAACAGAAACACCGGTATACACACCTTGTGACACCCGTCCGTGTCACATCCCCAGCATAAAGCCAAGACATCCTCTTTGCACTCACATACTTATACGTACACTTTCTCGACACCCGTCCGTGTCATATCCCCAGCACAGTCGCTTGCACATTCATCACCCATATATTTGTTAATATTATACTTTTCTCTCTCGACACCCGTCCGTGTCATCCTCCCCAGCGGATAAACACTCATCTATACAATACTCATACTCGCTACTCATGACACACTTATACAGATACTCGTCCGTATCTTGTATATATCACTTACATCCCCACAGATTCAACAATAGTCCTTGTTCTTTGTTAACTAGTTGGTACTCGTCCGTATCATCATCTCTGAACATTGCGTCTAGTGTTTGTTTCTACATGATACTCGTCCGTATCATAGTCTTAAGGATGCTCGTCCGCATCTTTAATCCATACACTGTGTCAAACACTTGTGTCTCCTTGAATATAGATACTCGTCTGTGTCTATTATTCCCCAGAAGGATCCCTCCAGATTCAACACTCGTCCGTGTTCTCTGTTAACTAGTTGGTACTCGTCCGTATCATCATCTCTGAACATGTGTCAGCTTGTTTCTACTTGATACTCGTCCGTATCATAGTCTTAAGGGTGCTCGTCCGCATCTTTAATCTATACACAACATACCAAACACTTATACCTTTTGTTTCTTGGATGTAAACGCTCGTCCGTGTTTACTATTCCCCAGTACATCGCCAACAAAGCAAATTTCCTCCTTATCTAACACTCGTCCTGTGTTATGATAACCTTGAGAGCAGCCGTACCCTGCTGAGTGGTCGTCCTCCACTTCTTGATGGTCGTCCTCCATCATGCTCATCCGATGGCCGTCCCCATCGTTGATATTTAGCAGCCGTCCCCTGCTAGGTGGTCGTCCTCCACCTTTTGATGATCGTCCTTCATCATTTTATCCAATGGCCGTCCCCATTGTTGATTTTGGTTATCTGACATTCGTCCTATGTCATGACAAGCCTTGAGAGCAGCCGTCCCATGCTAGGTGGTCGTCCTCCACCTCTTGATGGTCGTCCTCCATCATGCTCGTCCGATGGCCGTCCCCATCGTTGACCTTTTATCCGATGGCCGTCCCCATCGTTGATACTTTTCGGCAGCCGTACCCTGCCAGGTGGTCGTCCTCCACCTTAGATGACCGTCCCTCATCTTATCCCCGACAGAGCAGCCGTCCCCTGCTAGGTGATCGTCCTTCACCTTTGATGACCGTACCTCATCATCTGTTTATTTCATTTATTCTTTAACCCGATGGCCGTCCCCGTCGTGGTCCCTTTTCCTTTTAGCCCGATGGCCGTCCCCATCGTTGGTTACCTTTACTTTATGAACTTGATGGCCGTCCCCGTCATGTTTCATTAATTCCCAGAGAATTTTACAACTTTACCTTGATGGCCGTCCCCATCATGATATCTTACTTTTTCCAGCTAGTCGGCCGTCCCCGTCTTTGCTTAATACCTTTTATCCCCAGCATGTCGGCCGTCCCCGTCATCGCTTTACTTTCCCACACTTTTCCCAGCATGTCGGCCGTCCCCGTCATCGCTATTTACCCAGCAGTCGTCCTCTGCTCGACGGTCGTCCTCCGTCGCCCACTTTACAATATACTTTACTTTCCTTTGCAATCTATATCCCTTTTCTTCTTCATTCTGTGAGTGCAAATTTTGGACTGTCTTTGGTATTCAACCACAAGTTATCTTGTTTGCCTGATAAGCCGTCGCTTACATCCTGCACAGCTAACTCATGTTTGAATAGGGGCAGCTGTAAACACCCCAAATTTGCTCTCACCCATTCACACCATGGCTTGTGATCATCTCATATGCATAAACATAACCATATCATCTCACATCTCATTTTTGATCCACTGCATAGTTTCTAAGGCATCTGCACCCAGGGTTTGTGATCTGAGCAATCCCAAAGCTTCTTGAGCCATTCCAAAGGCAACCAGTCACTTCAAAGGGGTCCACTTGTGTTCATCTATCATATTACATCTTCTCAAAGTCAAGATTTCAAAAGAATCACAAGAACTAGGATTTGGATGGATGCAGAGCCAGGTTTGACTGAACAGTTGACTGAAAATTAGGGTTTTGGTTTCAGAGGCCATAATCCCAAATTTTTTGGTCATTATTGTTTCCATTGGTCTCTATATGGTATAGGGAGTATGCATATCAATTTTCATGAAGAAATTCCTTGGGGAAGTCATCTGATCAAAGGTTGACTTTCTGGACAAGTCAGTGCAAAATCAGGGCATCTGAGGCCCCCCAATGACCCAACCAATGGGTGATCTTCATCATTTTAAGTGTATATGATCTTTATTTGATCATGGGAGAAGGTTGAAGTTCACAAAAATCAAGAATTTAGGGTTTTTGCAAATGTTGACTTTTTGGGCATAGTTGACTTTTCAAGAATGCTTCATTTTAGGTCATTTTTCAAGCCTTGATTCTTGATCCAAAAATGCTTCAAATGGAAAAACTTTGGTCATGAAAGTTGTAGATCTCATCTTTCCCTTTTCAAAAAGTACAATAACATGATCAAACCCCTCTTGGATCAAAAGTTATGGTGTGACAAAGTTGGCAAAAATCATTGATTTTCAAGGCATGCTTCAAATGAGAATTTTGCAAAATCATGAACCAAAGCCAATTGCAACTTCTAATTCATTTCAAACCATCACATAAACATCATGTAAGTCCTAAAATTCAGAATGGACTAGGCATTGCTCATGTTTCATGGCTTTTGGGACAAGGTCTTTCCATATGAACCAAAGAGCCAACAACTTGCAAAATCATCATGATCACTTCACCCACTTGATGCATTGGATGCTGCACTTTGGCTAGCCTCTCACCTCATCTTGCTGCACCAGAACCAGCCCATGTACTAGCCATAGATCAACCCATACTTTCCTTACACAAAATTTGACTTTTTGCAAAAGTAGACTTACCAATCAAAAAAGCACATGTCTTGTCATCTGACCAATGAGAGAGGTTTATGTGGACAAAGAGCAAGACATTTGATACATCTAGCAAGGCTGAAACTCTCTCACCAACACATTTCACAAACACACCTCATTTTGCAAAATCCTTCGAATCTGTCTCCACAGCATACAAACACAAAAACCATCTTCACCAATCATCTTGCCATGTTCCATTGAGTAGAAAGCAACAAGATCCAGGCCTGAAACCAACCACAAAGCCACTTCACCATTTTCACCTCAGCCTGCATTTCTCTTCGAATCACCTTCCACAGCTTACAAACATCCAAACAAACTTCACAAAGCTTCTCCACTCACCATCTGGATCACAAAGAACCATTCACAATGACCTGAAACTGCCTGAAACTCCATTGCCATTTTCAACTGAGTTGAAGCAGAAGCTGTCTAAACTCATCAACCAGCCAGCATAAATTGCTCCAAAGCATTCAAACATCATCAAGAGGTCCTAAGGAGCGGATTGCACAAGGAGAAGTGGCCAGAAAGTCATCAGAGTGAAAGCTTCGAATCTCAGGTAGCTTGAAAAATATTTTTCCAGAAATCATTTCTTTTGTTCTAAACTTGTTCTTTGTGTCTTCCTGATCATGAATATGCTTTTAGTTTTTGAAATGGTGATGAAATGAACATTTAATTGATCTCTGAAACTTGCGTGCCCTAAAATTTGTTTGTTTCGATTCATGCTTCTGGGGAAGAATAAATTTGTTTTGACTTAGGGTTTTGGCTCGTGAGTGGTGGGAGATCATTTCCCAATTCTTAGATTTCATTTTAGTTAGGTTTTTGGGGTTTTGGGGATTTTCAGGGGAGATGCTGGCCGGAGAAGACGACCGGAAGTCTTCTCCGGCAGCCTGAAAGTAATTTGTGCCCTAATCCAGTCATTAAGCCAGTTTGAATATTGAGCGTAGGATCAGTAGACTTGTTTGACTTGCCGCGCGAATAGATGGCCCAGATCAATCTGCTTAGCCCTAATCTCTTTCATTAGTTTTAATTAATTTTAATTAAGATAATTAAGTCAGAAGCCATCTGGACCCTCCACTAGCGCGCCAGTCAACGCATTTGAATCCAGGACTCATCTCCACCCTCCATTCTGATTACTTTCCCTTTATTTAATTTTAATCCATTTTCTTTCCATTTAATTTGCACATTTAATTTAAAATAGTAAAAAATTCCTAAAAATTATGAAACTTTTTCCTAAGAGTTTTAATAATTTTTATGACACAAAAATATTTTCATTTTATTTTTTATCATTAAAAAAAGTATTTTTAAATATTTAAAAGATTATTTTTAATTGATTAATGAAAATTAATTTATTAAAAATACTTTTAGGTATTTAAAAATCACCAAAAAATTCATGAAATGTTCTAAGACATTTAGAAACATTGTCCAACCTTCAAACCAAATTTCTTTTTTGATCTTGATGCATTTTGAGAATTTTCCTTTGAATTAAAATCATTTTTGTGCATTAATTTGATCCTAAGTTCAAAAATTCATTTCTGCCTATCTATGAGGAGTTGGACATTGATTCTTCTTGCATTGCATTGTGTTTAGCATGTAGTTTTTGAGATAAAATGGTCATGATTTGATCTTGCATTTTTCATTTGTTTGGCATTTCTTTTGTTTAGGAACCCTAAAAACCCTAATAACTTGTAAAAATCATAACTTAAGATTGGTTAAGAGTTGAGACCTCCCCTTTGGACTTTGGTTTAGTATAGGTTTAGGGTTTCTTTGGGTGGAATTTTCCATTTTTTATCTTAGGGTTTGCTTCTGTTTTGGGTTTTTGTTTGTTGTTTGATCCATAAACCCTAATTTGGGCTTTCTCTTGCATCCTTCTTGCATTCTCTTGCATAACATGACTTGCCATGACATTTCAAGCATCCATGTGATTCATTTGACATCATAAGACATGTAGAAAGTATCTTTGATCATTGCATCTTGCATTTGCCATGTTGTATGCTTTGTATGCTTCATAACTTTTCATGTGTATTCATGCTTCTAAGCTTGCATCATTTGCATCCATGATCTTGTATGAACATCTCCATGCCTTGCCTCATGCTTGTAGCATCTCATAACATCATTATCATCATCAACATGCTTCTGATCTTGTCTAGCATCATGTCATTTCACTTCATCTTGCATTGCATTGCATTTCTTTCTGACATTTCAGGTGGTAAGTAAGCTTGAGAAGTGAATTTGCCTTCACTTCTCATACCTTTTCTTTTCATCTCTCTTGCATCCATTGCTGCATTTTTGTTTGTGTTTGAGATTGAGCTTGCTCATTCTTGTTCTTCTTACGTTCTTTCTTCAAGTGACTTGACTTCTTGAATGAAGCAAGTCACTTTGCTTCTCTTGATCCTGTTCATCTGCTTCCTGGTGGTTCCATTGAAGATTGTTCTTGAAAACCTCACAAACCTTAGGATCAACCAAGCATGACAATGATTAGGGTTTTGATTAGTCTCCCCTCTTAGTTTTACCTTTGTGTCTCTTTTGAGTCTTCTCTTCTCATCTCATAATCAAGGACTAAACCCTAAAGGCTTTAAGGCTTTGTGATTAAGCTTATGCCTGCATCCTTTTCTTAGGATGGAGTGTATAACTTTAATCCTAAGTGTTAAACCCTTAATGTGTTTAAATCTCTTAATCAACTCACTTAATAAGTATCAAGACATCACACTTGTAACTTGGGCCTTGCATTAGGGTTCTAATTCTTCCTTAATTGGTTAAGAAGGACTAACCCTAGTGTTAATGGACAAGTCCCCCTCAAGTTGTCTTACAAACCATAAAATTCACTTCATCATCATACCATTAAAATAAAATCCACTTAACCAAAGGCTTGTTTTGTCATGAGTTTAATCCCTAATCATGGATTAAGTTGAGGAGTTTTCCTCAGCTTAAACATTCTCATCTATTATCCTTCTATTAGGATGGTGTAATGAGTCTATTTAATCCATGATTATGGCTTAACCTCATTACTCAACACTAAACAAAAATACCAAAAACATCTAAATAATCACAAGTAGGTTAATGATCTTAACCCTACATCAAAGGCGATTAAGTGTGAGAATCTGACTTCACACTTAAGGTACTCTCATTACCCCTAATCAGAGGGAAGATGTGATGAGTTTGCTAAATCCATTGGTTTAGGCTTAAGCTCATTAATTTATGACAAACTTCAAAAAGCAATAAAAGACTGAAAACTCAAAAACAAACAATAATCGTCTCCTTCGGGATTCTTTTCTCATCTCATTCACTCATAAACGAGAACTTGCTTCTTCCGTCTAATGCAAGACAGTTTACATCTGTGCCAGACAGATCATACACTTGAGCATTGACAAGCAAGCAGTTCACAAGTCAATTCACCTTTCAGTCTCTTTGGGTCGAACTACGGTGTTCTGACTTCCTCATTGCACGAGAGGATACGTAGGCATAACTTAACAGTTATCGAACAAAAGTCTCTGTATATTCCCCCTCTTTCTAGCTTTATTATTTAGCCTCATTTTCTTGAGCAATTCATTCTCATTCCTACACTGATACTGTATATATCACACTTCACAATCTTTTACACTGACACCTGTACATCCTTTTCCAGCTCTTTTATACACAGATTGCACTGACACTACCCCTTTAAAACACAAATCTTTTAAGCGTGGATCCCGTCGAGTACGGCGGACAATCTGGGTGCTAATACCTTCCCAGGTTGTAACCAACCCCCTTTCTCAGTCTCTCTGGTTCGCAACCGTCTTATCCGTCTTTTTCTAGGTCTATGCAGCATTGCCTTTCCTCCGGGATAAAAATGCCTAGCTGGCGACTCTATTCATCTCCAGTGAGTTCATGGCTGTGTGTTCTCATTGTCCCTTTCGTCGACCGTTCGCGTCTGTACCTTCATTTGATCCAGTTTCATTTGTCGGGAGCGACAGTTATCAGTAGCGAGACCTGCGAATTGTCTCTGTTGCACTAATTGCAGCAGGGATGGTTTAAGTTCAAAATTATTGGCTGGGATAGCGGGGTTTACTATACTGGAACTAGGTTCCTCGTTTGATGGTTGGGCGAAGTCCTTAAGAGGTCTTCGGTTTTGATCTTCGGCCATAGCTTTCCTATTCCTATGGAAAAATAAACGTGCGCGAGCGTAACGTTCAGGTTCAGCTAGAGGGTCTAATAAACTTCCGACACTGCGAGTCATTCGCATTGACCGGTGGGTAACAACCTTAGTCTAAACGGTATAACTACAGGGTAATGAAATTTGACGAAATTGGTCCCCGGCAACGGCGCCAAAAACTTGATGCGTGTTTTTCGCAAGTGTACGAACACGTCAGAGTAATATAAAATATTGTCGAATCCACAGAGACCAAGTGTCAATCTATCGTACCTGTTGTTATGGTGTGTATCTAAGGCAACTAAATATAGGGATTTTAAGAAGGGTGCAATGGTAAATAAAATAATAATTTTAAACAATAAACAAAGACAGGCTCGAATGTAATTCACGTAATCAATGATAATCCAGTACTTGTTAATGGAACTACTTATGGGCAATGTTTTCTCCTTTGAAAAGAACTAATTTAACAGGAACTGTCGCTTTCGCGTATTCAGAACCAAGTTGTACTCTCTAATCAACCCCTCCTATTGTCACGGATAAAAAGGTGCGTACTGCGTTAGAGTAGTAAACCTATTTTTAAGAAATGTAGTATCTTAACTAAGTTGAAAAGTATTTTAACCTGAACTTCTTAGCAAAAAGAGGTTCTTACGAACCAGACTCTAAACTTCCTAACACGTCCGAAAATAGTTTTAAAATCTCTTTTCTTTTTAATCTAAAAACTCCTAATGAACTAGACAAAGCGCTTTTGGCTGTTTTTGAAATAGTTAAAAACAATTAGATTGAATTGAAAGATAAAATAGCCCTTAAGTGTTTCCACGAACAATTATACGGATTACTGGTTTAATTACGATCCTTACATCCTAACCTTTATGGAATTAGTTAGACATGATAAAGTAAAGATTCTTTTTATAATTTTTCATAAAAGTAATTTAGTGCGAGTGCGGAAAGTAAATGAATTTAGTGCGAGTGCGAGAAATAAAATAATTTAGTGCGAGTGCGGGAAATAAAGGAATTTAGTGCAAGTGCGGGTAATAAACGAAAGTAAAGCGAGTGCGGGAAATAAACAAAATAAAGTGCGAGTGCGGGTAATAAAGAAAGTAAAGCAGTGCGAGAAATAAATAAAAGTAAAGCAATGCGGAAAAGTAAAATACGAACTGGAATTAAAATGGCGGCAGGATTAACTTCCTCCAGAGTGCTCCAAAACTCGATCGCACAGACAGATTACAGACTCGATCACTCGATTGCAGAAACACCCCGATGTGGAATGGTAACTGCTTTGAAACTGATATATGCCTAGAGAAATCTAATTTTGGATGAAGAAAAACGAAAAACTAAAGTCCTATTTATAGGAAAACTAAATGCGGGAAATGACCAGGACGCCCCTCCACTAAAAAGTGGAGGGAACTGAATTTTGCCTTGTGGCGCCCGCCACAGGCCTATGGCGCCCGCCATGGTGCTGATAGGGAATGAGAGAGTGGGGATCGTGGGTCTTGGCAGTTGTGGAGTGGTCTTGAGACGTGGCCACGTCATGGCTAACCCCATGGCGTCCGCCACGGTGGGTGTCGTAAGTGCAAAACGCTGAATTTCTAGGTTTTCGTCCGTTTCCACTCCTTTTTCGCTCCTTTTCTCGATTCAAGCCCCGATTACAATAAAAACCTGAAAACAAAAGAAAACAAAGTAATAACATAACAAAATAACAATAAAAGCTAAGAATGCATGCGAAATCGGAGTCAGAAATACGGTGAAATTTAGTGTGATCAATTATCCAGGAGGCAATTTGGTTATCCTCTGAGAGATCCACCAAATATGGAAGAATTTGCTGAGTCTTTGTATTTTCCTGTGGAGGGAAACAAAGAGTTAGTTATACAAGCATCTCAGGCTTGGGATCACGGGGTGAGGAAAGGTAAGAAGGACTTTGACAGAGTAGATCCCAAGACATATCCTCCTTTTGCTACATGGTTGCAGAAACGTGTAGAGGAAGTTCTCATGCCATTCTCAGTAGAAGCTCCATTGTATCCTAAAGAAGTGCCATGTCAAAGTACTGTCTCTCTTGAAGAATATAAGAAACTGGAAGCTCAGTTGCACGAAGTCCGAGTACAGAAGATGCAAGCCTCCTGGGAAGATAAAGAGAAAGAGTTTGCTGGAAGGGAGGCTCACTTTCAGAGATTGGGTCTGATGGAGGCAAAAAGAGAAGCGAAGCTCAAGAAGACTTTGAAGACTCTTAAAGAAGCTCGCCAGTCCATTGTTTGGTTGCAGGGCCAAAGGGAACAGGAGCAGAAGAAGTATAAAGAAAAAGAAGAGTTTTTCGAGGTACAGATGGCCTTCAAGAAAGAAGAAGTGGAACAAGTCCACAACATACGAAGGGAAAAGACTCAGCAGTTGGCACAAAGCCAGATTGCCTTGGAGGAGGCACTGAAGGAGATTGAAGAGCTCAAGCTGAGAGCAAGTGTGAAGAAGAACAGGACAGAGGCAGCTACAGAAGAATCTGGGTCTTTAGTTTAGATGTTCTTTTGTTCAGACTACCTACAGGCTTGTTGTAGGAGTCTTGCTTTATCTTTTGTCTGTTGTTCATGTATTGACTTGTAATCCTTCGGGGAAATTTTGTTTGTGCTCTAACTTTTGGCCGACAGTGGGTTATCCATGTTATGCGGTGTTAATATGCAAATTATCATTTTTGAATATGCAAAGCTTGTTTGTCTGATACTGCTAAGATCTGAACACTCTTCAAAGGGGAAGTTTGAAAACTAACACTCAAAGTGGTTATCTGGAGCAAATACCAGAACCGGGGCGTACAAATGCCTAAACTTGGAAACATGAATAGTTACATTGCATGCATATAACGTGTTTGTTTGTTTTGCGGGTAGTTCTTCAGTTTCTAACGTTTACGTCCTTTCAGGCACTATAGCTCCCAGGAAGGTTCGAGAACAACCGATTGTACACAGATATCCCATAAGAGTCAACAAAGAAAGAGTGATGGATCAAATGCAGGCTGATTTAGATGACTTGAGACTGAGGATGGACAATTTCATGACCCTTATGGCAGGGATGGGTCAGAATCAGGAACGTTTACGTGAGATGGTGGAAAATAATCAAGCCAGGAACAATGGGGCTGTTGATGGAGGTAATCATAACGGTGCTGGCGCCCGTCAAGATGAAATCCCGATGGCACAACCAGGGGTCACCATTATCAATGATGGGCTGAACAATGTACAGATGGATGGTCAAGAAGAACATTTTACTTTGCTGGACGAAACGGAAGGCCAAGGGGCTGAAATGAACAAAAAGTTTAAAGAGATGGCTGAGCAGGTCAGGGCCATTCAATCTCAGAGCTCTCTGGGGTTCGATATTACTGACTTGGGCTTGGTTCCAGGGGTTAGAATCCCTTACAAGTTCAAGGTTCCTACCTTCGAGAAGTACAACGGAACAGCGTGTCCAAAGACTCACCTCCAGTCCTTTGTAGGAAGAATTGCTGCCCATACTGACGACGAGAAGCTATGGATGTATTACTTCCAGGATAGCCTGGTGGGGGCTTCCTTGGAGTGGTATATGAAGCTGAGTAGGGTCAACATTAAGAGCTGGAAGGAATTGGCAGAGGCGTTCGTGAAACAATACCAGTACAATTTGGACATGGCTCCAAATCGCACTCAACTGCAAACCATGTCTCAAAATGCTAAGGAGGGGTTTAAGGAGTATGCTCAAAGGTGGTGTCAACTTGCTGCCAGAGTACAACCACCATTGCTGGAGAATGAGATGGCTGATATGTTCATGGGAACGTTGCAAGGGGTGTTTATCGAAAGGTTGGCGTCTTGTTCAGCTACCAAGTTCAATGATATAGTAATAGCAGGTGAGAGGGTCGAAACTTTGTTAAAGATGGGGAAGATTCAGGACACCAGTGCGAGTAGCTCGAGCGGTGTAAGAAAAACTTTTAATGGACCTCCGAGGAGGAGAGAAGGTGAAACCAATGCTGTGTATGGTCGAGGACGGGGTCGTGGATATAGAAGATCATATGAGCAAGTGGCAGCTGTCACTATCCCTTCTAGTCCTGTGCAGCAGGTACATACTCAACAACAACAACCACAACCACAATGTAACAATTATCAACAAAGACCTTATCAACCGAGACAAGCTCGTCCGGCTAATAGGGTGCTTGAAGCAATTCCCATGACATATACTGCACTGTTGCAGAGGTTGCTAGACCTGAATTTGATACAACTGAGGACATTAGCACCACCTCCACCTGGAGAGCTTCCAGTGGGGTACGATGCCAATGCTAGATGCGCATTCCATTCAGGGGCACCCGGGCACTCAACTGAGAAGTGCAGGGCGCTACAACATAAAGTTCAAGATTTGATCGACTCAAAGGCAATTAATTTTGCACCACCGCCTAATGTTACTTCAAACCCTATTCCAAACCATGGAGGGGCGAGAATATATGCTGTTGACGGAGGTGAGAAGTTAAGCCTGATTCTGAGCATAGAAGAAGTGAAGACTCCACTGCTGGTGGTGAAAGAAAGGCTGTTAAAAGGACAAGTGTTTCTGGGATGTGGTTCTGATTGTGAAAAGTGTTTGAGTTCAGTGAACGGGTGTGAAGACTTGAAGGTGGGGTGGCAGAATCTGATTGATGAAGGGTCGTTGCAGTTTGATAAAGCTAATAATGGAGGTGGTTGTGTGTCCACTATAACCATCTACTATGATCCAGATGAAATGCCTGCCAGGAGGGAGCCTGTGACTATATATGCTCCAGAAGTCAGTCCTGTTACTATTACTGTTCCCGGGCCTGTTCCTTATACTGATGATAAAGCTATCCCACGGCATTATGGTTCAGATGTGTATGTGGAAGGGCAGAAGATCGAGAGTAAGGCAGTAACGATTGACCCGGCTGTGGTGAACGCCGGGGGGGGGGGGTTGGTGGTTTTACAAGAAGTAGTCGTCTTTTTGCTCCTCAAGATCTGAGAGGAGATCCTGAAGTTGAAGCTGTTGCAAAGGCTAAAGGAAAGCAAATAGCGACCGAAGAAACGACAACTCCTGTTGCTGGACAAGGTACCTTTGAGAAAGAAGTGGAGGAATTTATGCGGATAATAAAGAAGAGTGATTATAAGGTGGTTGAATAATTGAACCAGACGTCCTCCAAGATATCAATTATGTCTTTGTTGATGTGTTCTCCAGCTCACAGAGAAGCCTTGCTGAAAGTGTTGCAGATGGCATGCGTTCCTCAGGAGATAACTGTTAATCAACTGGAAGCTGTAGTGGCCAGTGTGAATGCAAGCCATGGGTTGGGCTTCACAGATAAAGACTTTACTTCAGAAGGCCGTAATCACAACAAAGCACTGCATATTACTATGGAGTGTAAGGGTGTTGTTTTGTCACATGTCCTGGTTGACACAGGCTCTTCTCTCAATGTACTCCCGAAGAAAGCCTTAATGAAGCTGAATGTCGATGGTATCGTCTTGCGACCCTGTGATTTGATAGTTAAAGCCTTTGATGGGTCCGAAGGTCTGTGTTCGGAGAAGTTGAGTTACCTGTGAAAATAGGGTCTCAAGTATTCAAGAGCACGTTCTATGTCATGGACATTCAACCTGCGTATAGTTGCTTGCTGGGACGTCCTTGGATTCATGCTGCAGGAGCAGTAACCTCCACTTTGCATCAAAAGCTGAAGTACGTGGTTGATGGTCAAGTAATCACTGTGTGTGGGGAAGAAGATATCTTTGTGAGCCACCTATCAACTTTCAAATATGTGGAGATGGACGGAGAGATCCATGAGACGCTGTGTCAGGCCTTCGAAGCGGTTAATGTCAGTATTTTGGCTCCAGTAGAGAGGAATAATGAGAAAGAAGGTACCTCCATTAACTCCTAAAAGCAGGCCAAGGAAGTGGTTCAATCCGGAAGCGCCCAGGGCTGGGGCAAGTTGTTGGAATTAGAGAAGAATGATGATAAGTTTGGGCTTGGCTATCAGCCTGATGGGTCCAATTGGCCTCCAAGTGGTAAAGCTATTACTTTCACAAGCGCCGGATTGCTCGATCACAACCATATCTGTGCAACAAGCGAAGAAGGAGACAATAACTGCAAATAGGATAGTTGGATTCACCCGTGGGCACCCGGAGAGGAGCTCAAGAACTGGTCTGCTGAGGACATCGTCCAAGTTACCTGGCAACCAAAGTAATTTACTTGTTTCTTTTTCTATCATGCTGCATTGTCAATCCTGCACTCTGCCCAAGGTGCAAGGATCCATTTTTAGGGCCATCATGCTTTGAATGCATTTATATTTTACCATGAAATAAAGGACATTTTTCAAGCAAATTGTGTTCTCTCTCTTCCGTTCTAAAATTTTTCACAAACAAAAAAAAAATGGCAATGTTTTTTCCTTTTTCTTTTGTTTGTGTGTTTGTGTCTCTTTTGAAAAAAACAAATTCTGAAATAAGCACATCATTTGTGCAGTGTTGATCATCCGGATTCTAGTGATAACGTTCTTGCTATGACCACGCATGACTTTGACAATCCTATATACCAAGCTGACGAAGGGGTTGAGGAAGACTGTGAACTCCCCGAAGAATTGGTCAGGTTGTTGAAACAAGAGGAAAGGGTCATTCAGCCTCATCAGGAGGAAGTAGAGATCATCAATATTGGGACAGAAGATGTGAAGAAAGAGATAAAGATTGGGGCCAGTCTGCAGGCCGAGGTAAAGAAAGAGTTGATTGGTATGCTACGTGAATATGTGGATATCTTCTCCTGGTCGTATCAAGATATGCCAGGGTTGGATACTGACATTTTTTTGCATAAGCTACCATTAAGAGAAGACTGTCCTCCTGTGAAGCAAAAGTTGAGAAGAACTCGTCCTAACATGGTGATGAAGATCAAGGAGGAAGTTCAGAAGCAGTGGGATGTCGGATTCCTTACCGTAACTAGTTACCCACCTTGGGTAGCTAACATTGTGCCTGTACCAAAGAAAGATGGAAAAGTTCGGATGTGCATTGATTACCGGGATCTAAACAGAGCGAGTCCAAAAGATGACTTTCCATTACCTCACATTGATGTGCTGGTAGACAACACCGCTCAATTCTCGGTATTTTCCTTCATGGATGGCTTCTCCGGGTATAATCAGATTAAGATGGCACCGGAAGACATGGAGAAAACAACGTTCATTACCCCGTGGGGTACACTTTGCTACAAGGTGATGCCCTTTAGTTTGAAGAATGCCGGGGCAACGTATCAGCGGGCTATGGTCACATTGTTCCACGATATGATACACAAGGAGATTGAATGCTATGTAGACGACATGATTGCCAAGTCCAGAGACGAAGAAGAGCATCTGGTCAATCTCAAGAAGCTATTTGATAGACTGATAAAGTATAAGCTGAGGTTGAATCCAAACAAGTGTACTTTCGGAGTGCGTTCCGAAAACTTGCTGGGTTTCATTGTTAGCCAGAAAGGAATCGAGGTGGATCCTACAAAAGTAAAAGCAATACAAGATATGCCTGCACCGAAAACAGAAAAAGAAGTGCGCGGGGTTTTAGGGAGATTGAACTACATTTCACGGTTCATATCTCATCTAACTTCCACGTGTGAGCCAATATTCAAATTGCTAAGAAAAGAGCAAACAGACATGTGGAATGAGGAGTGTCAAAGAGCCTTTGAAAAGATAAAAGAATATTTGCAGAGACCTCCGATTCTAATGCCTCCAGTTCCAGGACGGCCGCTTATCATGTACTTGACTGTGCTAGAAGGGTCGATGGGGTGTGTTCTAGGCCAACATGACGAGTCTGGTCGAAAAGAGTACGTTATTTATTACCTTAGCAAAAAGTTTACTGATTGTGAATCCTGTTACTCACTGCTCGAGAAAACTTGTTGCGCTTTGGTATGGGCTGCTCGCCGACTGAGACAGTATATGTTGACCCATACCACACTGCTAATCTCAAAAATGGATCCTGTCAAGTATATTTTCAAGAAGCCAGCGTTAACCGGAAGGGTTGCTAGGTGGCAAATGATCTTAACAGAGTATGACATACAGTATACTTCTCAGAAAGCCATCAAAGAAAGTGTATTGTCGGATTATCTTGCACAACAACCTCTTGAAGATGACTATCAGCCAATGAAGTTTGATTTCCCTGATGAGGACATCATGTACCTTAAAGCAAACAATTGTGAGGAACCACTTCCGGAGGAGGGGCCAGACCCTGAATCCAAATGGAAGTTGATGTTTGATGGGGCAGTCAATATCAACGGACGTAGAGTTGGTGTTGTTCTTATAACTCCTGAAGGTGTTCACTTTCCCTTCGCTGCCAGAATCACTTTTGGCTGCACCAACAATGAGGCGGAATACGAGGCGTGCATAATGGGAATAGAGGAGGCTATTAATCTTCGGATTAAGACCATCGATATATTCGGACATTCAACCCTCGTTATCAATCAGGTTACCGGCAAGTGGTATACGCATCAAGAACATTTAATTCCTTATAGGGATTATGCCATAAAACTGTTGACATTCTTCACAACGGTTAAGCTTCAGTATATACCACGTGATGAGAATCAATTTGCCGATGCATTGGCTACTCTTTCTTCGTCCATCAAAGTCTTGTGTTGGAACTATGTGCCCAGGATTGACATTTCCAGGCTTGACGCACCAGCTCATGCTTTCTCTGTAGATGTAGTGTCTAATGAGAAACCTTGGTACTTTGATATCAAGCTCTTCCTGGAAAAGCAAGAATACCCGGCTGGGGCATCATCCAACGACAAGAAGACCTTAAGGCGACTTGCTGCTAGTTTCTTCTTGAATACATATGGGGTTTTGTATAAGAGGAACTTTGACATGGTCTTGCTCAGATGCGTAGATAGACGCGAAGCAAGCCTGTTAATGCAGGAAGTCCACGAGGGATCCTTCGGTACTCATGCAGGAGGGCATGATATGGCTAAGAAGTTGTTGAGATCAGGGTACTATTGGATGACAATGGATGCAGACTGTTGTTCGTACGCCTGTAAGTGCCACAAATTCCAGATTTATGCAAACAAGGTGCATGTTCCTCCCAGCCCGCTCAACGTCATGTCATCTCCTTGGCCCTTTTCTATGTGGGGCATTGACATGATCGGAAAAATAGAGCCTACTGCTTCAAATGGTCATCGTTTCATCTTGGTTGCGATCGATTACTTCACTAAGTGGGTTGAAGCAGCGTCTTATGCCAATGTCACTCGTCAAGTCGTGGCCAAGTTTTTGAAAAGAGACATTATCTGCAGATACGGAGTGCCCGAAAGAATCATTACTGACAATGGTTCTAACTTGAACAACAAGATGATGGCAGAGTTGTGTCGGGACTTCCAGATTCAGCATCACAATTCTTCTCCTTATCGACCAAAGATGAATGGTGCGGTATAGGCGGCAAATAAGAATATCAAGAAGATTGTGCAAAAGATGGTTGTCACTTACAAGGATTGGCATGAGATGTTACCGTTTGCGCTGCATGGGTACCGAACGTCAGTCAGGACGTCAACCGGGGCAACTCCCTTCTCATTGGTATATGGTATGGAGGCAGTTTTGCCTGTTGAGGTAGAAATTCCTTCATTGTGTGTGATGATGGATGTGAAGCTTAATGAGGTTGAGTGGGTACGTGCTCGATACAATCAGCTTTGCTTAATTGAGGAAAAGAGATTAG
The DNA here is from genome assembly GCA_963966055.1 of Lathyrus aphaca. Taxonomy (NCBI): domain Eukaryota; kingdom Viridiplantae; phylum Streptophyta; class Magnoliopsida; order Fabales; family Fabaceae; genus Lathyrus; species Lathyrus aphaca. Next base: position 486,695,260 of record OZ014522.1, read on the forward strand.
CGGCTATCTGTCATGGTCAACTTTATCAGAGGAGAATGAAGCGAGCATTCGATCAACGAGTACGTACTCGGGAGTATCAAGTAGGTGAGCTTGTACTCAAGAGGATCGTTCCTCCAGGTTCAGATCACAGGGGCAAGAGGACCCCAAATTACGAAGGACCGTTCATAGTGAAGAAAGTTTTCTCAGGTGGAACACTGATGCTCACCACTATGGTTGGAGAAGATTTCCAGTCCCCTGTTAACTCGGACGCAGTTAAAAAATACTTCGCATAAAAAGACCCGCTGGACATAAAAACAGAATTAAAGTCCAGGCAAGAAAAGGGCATCCCGGCGAGCTAAAAACAAAATAAAAAGCTCGAGCAAAAGTTAGGGAAAATAAATAAAAAAAATGTGTACACCCGCTGAGTTGAAAAGCCACATTGGATATCTCAGGCAAAAAAGGGTATCCCGGTGGATTGAAAACCCAAAAGGGCGATCCACGCAAAACAAGGGAATAAGCGAACAACTGCGATCCAAGTAATCTGAACCAAATCGTCGTTTTGTACAGCTTGACAATGTCAGAAGGATAGGAATCAGTCCCCTCATCTTCTCAGAAAGCAAAGGCAAGAATGAAGAGTTTTGAAGACATGCTGGTCATAGCAAGAAGGAAACTCATCGGGATGCCGTGGCCATTGCCATTAGGATAGTTTATTTTCTCAATTTTATGGTAGCTACCTCTTTCCAGGTGGTTTCTTTTTGATGTAAAAACTTTGCCTATTCAGAGGCCTTTCAATAAAAGAATATTCAGTCAAAAAGTTGTGTTGTGGTTATTTTTGTTTGCAAAATGTCCTGAATTTTTGGCAAAAATAGCATTGCATTTAAAACATGTTGATTTGTTTTCTAAAAAGAAATTGACATTGCAAGGAAAAATTTGAAATCCTCTTTGAGTGTCGGGTGACGATGGATGAACAGATCATACCATGCAAGTCCCCGGGGCACATATGTGTTTTCTGTTGTTGCAGGTTTTGCAGGATAATGTTACATTCTCCCAAACAGAATTTTCCCCGACTAAGTCATGGCAGGTGGGATCACCAAGCAATTCATTTTCCCACAAGTGGAGTATGCCCAACAAGCAGTGGGAGGCCCATTCCCCCACAAAGTTTAACTGTCGAAACTTTTCTTCCCAAGCATGGGATATTTGAGGAAGCATCTCCCCAGCCGTATTGGAAGATCGTCACTCCCCACAGAGTTTCATGATTGGGATACAACCGTAATTGAAATACCCCCCAGCACTCGTATGTGTTTGATATTTTCCGTTACTCATCTGCACTTCCCAACACTCGTCTGTGTATGATATTTGTTTGTTGCTCGTCTGTGTTCCCCAATGCTCGTCTGTGTTTGTTATCTGTTTGAAGCTCGTCTGCATTGTTCGGATACTCGTCTGTATCATCCCTCACACTCGTCTGTGTTAGCTTATATCCATATGTGTTGATTTGATAATTACCCTGGTACTCGTCTTTATTGCTACTCCAATTGCTCGTCTGTGTTGGATTTCTGGTATTCGTCTGTACCAGTGGCTGACATTCGTCTGTATCATCGCCCGAAGCGCTCGTCTGTGTTTCTTGGATCATCGTCTGATATTCGTTTGTATCATTGACTTATGGCACTCGTCTGTGTTTCTCTTGATGATTATCCAATACTCGTCTGTGTTGAAGAGGTTTGAAGTCCTGACGGTGGGATTAAACGTCAAAATGGTTACCGGCCATGGCATAACAGGTTTGCTCGAAGAAGGCCCGTCTGTCTTAGACCATATATCCACGAAGAATATATGAAGAGGGTTCGTCTATCCTGATTATGCATGTCTATCCCATAGACTTAAGTGCATCATGGGTCCTGGCGTAACAGGTTTACCCGAAGGAGATTCGTCTATCTCAGGTCATATATTTTGTAAAGTGTAAGAGGGCTCGTATGTCCCGTTCCTAGCATAAAATTCTATTTGATGAGGGCTCGTATGTCCAGTTCTTGGCGTAACAGGATTGTTCGAAGAAGACTCATCTGTCGAAGTATTCTTATCCCAGATAACAGTTTCAACTTGGAAGGAGCTCGTCTGCTTCCTCTCCACTTCAGTCACCAAAGCATCATTTGGTTGGGTTTATTTCCCAGTGTTTGCATTTTCCAGCAGAGTGCAAATTTCAGGTTTTCTAGGTATTCAACCACAGTTCATCTTGAACGGTCGATAGCCCGTGCTACCGTCCTTTTCAGATTAACAGTTGCTTGAATAGGGGCAGCTGTAACACCCCAAATTTTCCCTCTTCTTTTTTAAGCATCATCATCATAACATTATCATCATAAGCATACCATGTCATTGACATCTTTGCATGGAAAGATGAGGCATAACATTCTCATGACTTAGCATTAGGCATATGATCATATGTGGAGGGATTTGAAGCATTACAAGCTATAACAAGAGGCCCAATGGATTTGTCCAAGTCCTATGGGGAGTCTGCATTGCATTCACAAGCTCAAGATCATTCACAAAATCCCAGGAGGTTGGGAGATTATCAGGGGATTCAAGCTAGGACAAGCTCCTACACAATGATTCCAAATTAGGGTTTGAGTTTCAGGCATGAAAACTTTGTGACTTTGGCCATTTCATCTGGGCAAAGTCTTTCATATGATAAGAGGATCCTAGGGATGAAATTTGGTGAGAAAACCCCTTGTGGAAGTCAGGTATTTCATCAGTTGCTTGTAAAAGAAGGAATTGGTCAATTGTGCATTCTAGAAGTCAACTGTGGGAATTCAAAGGGTCCAACCATGTTTTTCAAGTCAATGGATGTTCTTATAACCTTAGAAAAGGTTTGGCAAAGTCAAAAATCAAGAATCAAAAAGGTTTTGAGGTTTTTTCCATTTTTGGCATGTGATTGGTCATGGAAGTTTCTAATTTTGGCAACTTTTTGCCCTAATTTTCAAAGTCACATAACTTGGTGAAAAAAGCTTCAAATGAACTGCCATCAAACATGAAAGTTGAAGATTAAGTTCTCCCATTTTTAAAAAGTACAAGTGCATTTTCATAGCCCTTATGGATTGGGAGATAGGCCCTTCGAAAGTTACTTGAATTTTAGGGCATGGCATGGATTTCAAGTTTACTTCAAATGCAAAAGCTCATGAATATCATTTTCAAGTTGTTTCATGAACTAAATAAGATCACACTTTTACAAGGCATTGCATAAAGTTTGTTTTGCTCCAAAAATACCATAAAATTCGTGCATGGGATGTGTTGTATTTCACAAAAGGAAAAATGCATGATCATGAGAAAAGCATGACACCAACATCTGAGGGGCAGGATCATTTCATCATGAATCAAGGGCTGGGATGAGAGATCAGCATGTGCAAAGAGGAATCAAATGCACGAGCAAATTGGTCATTATCATTCTTCATGCAATTTTCCAAAACAACCCCTATCACACAACTCATGCTACCACTCACCACAAAACCCTAATCAGTGTGATATGTGCATGATGTAAAAGCCAATCATACCCTAAATGCAAGCTAGCACTCTCTCATTTCTCAGATTCAAAGTTTCATGCACAAGAGAAAAAGCTTTCGAATCTCTCTCCTCAAGCCACACCTCTCTCATTTCTCTTCATATTCTTCTTCTACAAGCTTCAAGGATCACATTTCTCTCATCAATCAAAGTTGAAAGTGAAGAAACAAGAAGGTGCAGTTCAGAGCAAGATCCTTCGAGCTCCTCAATTCAGGCTCTCTCAAGCTTCCTCTTGCATTTATTTTTCAAGAGGAGATCAAAGTGCACGGATCTGCAGCATATGAAGCTCTATTCTGGTGATTTTGAAGTGATTCCATCTCATGTATGACTTGAAATCCATAGATCTAGAACTTGTTTTTCTTATGTGCATTGTGATCTATAAGCTTTGTTGAGTATGCTGCACTAATTAGATTTGAAAATGCATGAATAATGAGTGATAAATCTGGATTTGAAAGTTTGATGTCAAACTTTATTTGCTTCGATTTGATGAATTCATGGAGTGTTTGTGTATTTGAGTGTTGGATTCGTGTTTAGATTGATTAGATGATCAGATCTGGAGGTTTTCCGGTGCCGGAGCCCTAGCTCCGGTCACCGGATTCTGGATTTTATTCATCTGAGTTTGAATGAAGAAGATGAAGCACAACCCTTGGATATTTCATCTGGACGGTTCCCATGGTGACAACACATTAAAACTACCCCCTCCCCCTCACGTGCTTTTTGTTTTAAATTTGAAATCTGATAATTCATTTTATTTCGCACCACACCATAATACCATGTACTCCTCACCCTGGCCAATCATTGTGCATACTATGTTTAAATGAATGACTCAATCTCATGCGTACATTTGATCTGAGGGTCCTTTTTTTTCCTGATTTTGTGAATATCCACCATATTATTGTAAGCTGCGCAGAGACTGAGTGGGCCTCCATTGCTATTCGTCCCCCCCCACTGTTTTAAAGCCCAATGGAATTGAACTGGATTTGTTTGCTGAATACACCCCCTGTCCTGGTTTCTTTTGTTTTATTTATTTTTATTTTCAGTTTGCTTTTTAATTTTTAAAAATAGAATTAGGTCTCCAAAAATTATTAAAAAATTCATGAGTGATTATTTAAGTTTTCTTTAATTTTTGGTATTTTTATTTTTCTTTTATTTTTAATTTCCACGTAGAAATTAATTGTTTCTTTTAATTAATTGTTTTTTATTTCATTTTGAAGCATGCTGCCTTGTTCATTTTCTATCTTGATCATTATTTTGAATTTTTAGATGATTCTTTTTGCTCTGGATTCATGATGAGATGTAGTTTATTGGTGATTTTTGTTCTGATTTTTAGAAGTTTTCTTTATTAATCTTGGTCTCTAACTTGTTCATGAAGCTTTCTAACCCTAATCCATGTTTGAACCCTCATTTGAATGGCTAAGCTTCTGAATCTGATCCCCTCCTTTTGGCATGTTGATATTGTATGATTGAAGATAATTTGTGCAAGTTTGTGGAATTTTTGGATGTATACTTTAATTGATTTGATTTTTTGTTCCCTACTTGTTCCCTTTAACTTCTTTTGGATCATATGTTCAATCCTTAGGTTAGAAGGGCACTTGTGCCAACTTATTTAGTTTGATTAGAGCCCTCTTAGGTTATTGATACCCCTCTGGTCTTGATTTTGTGTTTGTACCTTTGTAACTTTTGTGTTTGTTTGCTTTTGAAATTCTTTCACACTTATGCATGCTCACTTCACTTCTTTTGTTTCTTTACTTCTCTTGATGGTAGTACTTGAGTGTGCACTTCTTCTCTTCATCTCATGTGATCCTTAGACACTTTCTTAACATGTTAGGGTTCTGGTATTGAACTTTGTGATGTTGCTTTGACTATTTTGCTTTGTATTTCCTCATGTTTACTTTGTTTTGTCATGGTGATTCATAATGCTTCACTGTGAGTTGTGTGATTCTATTCTCATTCTTGTGATTTGAGTTTGCATTTGGTATTTGTGTTTATAACCTCACTTCTAGTTGTGTGGTTTTGGTTTAACATTATGTTCATTTTGTGTTGCATTTATGCTTGTGTCACTAACCATTTCAGGGGCTTTTATAAGTGAGAGGTGTGGATGTGATTCCCACATCTCCAATTCTTATCTCTTCTCCTTTCTTCATTAATACTCTTATTGTGATTGTTGGGGCTTAGGCCTTACTTCTTCCCTCTTCTATTCTTCTTTCTTCTCTTTCTCTTCCTTTCTTCTCTTCCTTTAGGATAGTAAACCTCACTAACTTAGGATTACCTTGCATGATAACAACTAGGATTCATTAGTCCCCATTAGACTTTTACCTTTGTGATCCTTTTGTTTCTCTTCTCTTCTCATCTCAAAACCCTAAGAAGACACATAATAAAGATTGAAGTGATATCTTGAGCAATAGCCTTATCCCATGAGACACTTGTAGTCTTCCCATCTTGGGATAGTACAAGCTTGTCTTGTGATGCACAAGTCTGATCAGGATATCATCTTCACCAAGAAAGTCATAAAACACACTTCTTCATTGTAAATTCAAAAACACTTAATAAATTCAACGAGTTAGTGAGCTTAGGCCCTAATCTCTGGAACCAAGTTTTGGGGATCTTCTCCTTACTTGAGTGTACTTGTTCTATTATTCCATCTTGGAATGTAGTGACAAGTGCACATTCCATGGAAAAGAGCTTGAGTTCACTTCCTTGTGACACATTCCTAAAAGCTTCTAAAAAAACACAAACAAACAATAAGCGTCTTTCCTTCGGGAATTCTTTTCTTATCTTCTTCGCTTCGTACGCGAACTTGCTCCTATTTTTCATTTTTCAAGACGGTAACACACTCGTCGTCCGAGCCTGCAACACCTAAGCATTGACATAGGCAGTTCAAGCCTTAAGACACAAGCAATCTTTTCCACCCCTAGTTAGGGGAACTACGGCGACTCTGATCCTCATTGTCCAGATGAGGTACGTAGGCAGCGGGGTAGGGCCCGTTCGAGCACAATCTTTATTTTCCCTACATTTTTCCTTTTCATTTCTCTTTCAGTTCCCTTTTCTTTTCTTTATCCAGTTCAGTTCATTTCCTTTGTAGCAACTTTCATTTCTTCACCCTTTGAAACAGTTTACTAGCAAGCGTGGATCCCGTCGGGTACGACGGACGATCTGGGGTGCTAATACCTTCCCAGATCGTAACCGACTCTCGAACTCAGTCTCTTTGGTTCGCAAGACCTGTGTCCTTCCTTTTCTTTTCTTCTGGTTTGTGCAGCATTACCATTCCCGTTCCTTCGGGATAAAAATGCCTGGCTGGCGACTCTACCTCTTTCCGCACCACTTTCGCGTTTGTACCAGGATGGAAATCCGGGGAGCGAGACTTTCCAACAAAGTCCTTCTCAGATTAATAGGGTGATCGATCCCATCCCGATGCCCTATGCAGTCTTACTCCCGCAACTATTGAAGCTTAACTTGACTGAATTGAGGACTTTGGCTCCACCAGATCCTCTGAATCTTCCAAGGAATTATGATGTCAACTCCAGATGTGCTTTTCACTCCAATGCACCTGGTCATTCGACCGAGAAGTGTAGGGCTCTGCACATGAAAGTCCAAGATCTGATTGACTCCAAAGCTTTGAATTTTGCACCTCCACCAAATGTCACAAGGAATCCAATACCAAATCATGGTGAGCCAAAGATCAATGCCATTGAGGAGTACCAACTAGCAATTCTGATTGATGACATTGAAAGTATTCAAACACCACTGGCCGAAGTAAAAGCCCAGCTATTGAAGTGCCAAGTGTTTCCGGGTTGTGAGGCCTGTTGTGAAGCTTTCAAAATTTCTATCAATGGTTGTACAAAACTGAAGAATGGTATCAGCAGTCTTATTAGAGAAGGCATCCTGCAAATCACATCAACAGCTCCATCTTCTACAACTGCAACAAAAATCTCTTCTACAACACCAGCAAACATTATCCCAACAGAATCTTCTACAACGCCAACAAAAGTCATTTCAACGGAATCGGCTACAACAACAACAAACACCAGTGACGACATCTCAACGGTTACCATCTATTATGATCCAGCAACCATCCATGTTCTGGATTCTCTCAACAACAACTTTCAACAACACCCTCATCAACATCAACAACTTCCTGCACCTGTACCATCTTTGATCAGACCTCCTGTCACCATCTTCTACGATCCACAAACTATCACAACTCCTTCTTCTGCTGTAATTAGTCTGGTGACCATCACAGTGCCTGGACCAATTCCTTATGATAACAACAATGTCGTGCCTTGGCATTATGGTTCAGATCTTTACTGCCACGGAAGGAAGATCACTCTTGACTCCTCAACATTTGCATCACAAATTGACAATGTCGGGGGAGGCGGAGGTTTCACCCGGAGCGGACGTCTCTTTGCTTCACAGTTTCCCAGGGTTAGTGCTGAAGCAGAAACTGCTGCCAAAGCAAAAGGCAAAAGCATGGTGCCAGAAAAACCAGCTGCAAAAGAAACCCAGAAGACGTCCTTTGATCAGGATGTGGACGAGTTCATGAGGATTATCAAAAGAAGTGATTACAAAGTGGTGGATCAACTCCATCAAACACCCTCCATGATTTCCATACTATCTCTGCTCATGTGTTCCGAGGCTCATCGGAATTCACTACTCAAGGTCCTGCACGCAGCTTATGTGCCGGAAGAAATCACGGTCAATCAGTTAGAAACGGTGGTTGCAAATGTCAATACTAGTCATGGACTAGGTTTCACCAATGCTGACTTGACTACGGAGGGGCGTAACCACAACAAGGCTTTACATATCACTTTGGAATGTAAAGGTGTTGTACTTTCTCGTGTCCTGGTTGATACCGGATCATCACTCAAAGTGTTGCCGAAGAAAGCTTTAGTCAAGCTTGAGTATGATGATCTTGCACTCCGTCCGAGCAACCTAGTTGTCAGAGCTTTTGATGGTTCTAAGAGATCGGTTCTCAGAGAAATTGAGCTGCCCATGGTGATTGGCCCACAACTTTTCAAAATTACCTTCTATGTGATGGACATACAGCCTGCCTACAACTTTTTGTTGGGTCGACCCTGGATCCATGTTGCTGGCGCGGTAACATCGACCCTTAACCAGAAAATAAAATATGAGTGGGAAGGCCAAATTATCACCATCTATGGAGAAGAAGACATCTTTGTTAGTCACCTGGCTACATACAAGTACATAGAGATGGATGGGGAGACCCATGAAACCATGAGTCAGGGTTTCGATGCTTTGAACATCAACGAAGCTACCACGAAGGTGTTTGCTGCATCCCAAGGGGAAAGGATGGGCACCTCAATTGCTTCCTACAAACAAGCTTGGAAGGTTGTGGAAGAAGGGAATGCCCAAGGTTGGGGCAAGCTCCTGGCAAGCTCCTGAGAGCGACTACAACCTGGAAAGTTGGCTCCGTCCAAGAAATTATAAGGGTTACTGCTGCAGAGTAATTATTATTTCCTGTTTTAAGCATGCATCAAAGTCCTGCATCTTGCCCAAGATGTTTGGACTCATTTTGTAATAGTGTAACACGGTGGAAGAACTGACTTTCTATAAATGTTGCGGATAGCAAGAGTCGCCACCAACTTTAATTTTATCCAAAAGGAAAGGACATAAAAGAACAGGAAATACCTATTTTAAAAGACTTGAGTTCGGGGGGTAGGTTATATAAAGGGAAGGTGTTAGCACCCTTTATATCCATGGTTATCCATGGACTCTTAGTTACTTAGCTCACTTTGTTTGTTTGCAAGAGTGTAGTGTGTGATTAGAAATTTTCTAAGTACTTTGTAATGATCCTCGTATGGATGTATACAAAGCCTTGTTTTTTTGAAAGTTGTTTGAAAAGTGGGGTGTAAAGAGTATTTTGAAATGTGAGCAAGTAATTAAGAGAAACCTACCTTATATTAAGTCTTTACTGTTCTTATGTTCTTTCAATGGTAACACTATCCCTATTATTAAGGAATAGGTAGTCATTACCTTGGATGTATTTAAGGGACATTTGTAGGGTCATCTGGATATAGGCAACTGTAGGGTGTCTTTAGCAATTCTTAGGGACTTATCATCTTTTATTCGGAGGGACAAGATCATTTATCGTAGGCAACCTCGAAGGGACTTGATCTTAAAATCTATAGGGACTTGATGATATTTATGAAGGGACTTGCTTAAGACACCCTACTTGACCTTTTGAAATAGGCAACTGAGAGGCAACCCTAGGAAGTGCGAGATGGCGATCAAAGATCGACTTACGTGTGTGCGTGTTCATATTCAAATATTTATCTTATTAAATTAATTTTTTCTAAATTGATTTTAATTACAAACATGTTATACACACCCTAGAATAACTAACCACATAGTAAAATATTTACAATAAATAAAACAAAAAATATAAACCTATAAATATTACAAGGCTTTGGGACAATTACAATATAATCAAGAAATAATAATAATGATAAATAGAATGATAATAATAAATAAGCAATAATTAAATATTAGTAATAGTAAAATAAGAATAAATGTTAGAATAATAAGATAAAAGAAATAAGAAATTTTTAGCAAGAAAAATTAATATTAGAAAAGTTCTTAAGATTTAATTAGAAGAATAAGATTAATAATAGTAAACAAATAATAAACCATTTACATATTATAAAAAATGATTAATGTTTTAATTAGGGTTTAGAAAAAATTAGGTTAAATATTAGGGTTAATAAAAATTAGGGTTAAGAAAATTAGGGTTTTGATTATAATTAAAATATATTATTAATCTATTTACAAAAAAATATAATAATTATATATATAAACATTTTATAAAATAAATACAAACAATTTACATTTAAGAAAATAAAATATGTTTTTTTTGAAAATATAAAGTTTTTAGGAAAATATTATGAATTATTATTTAGAAATTATTTCAATTATGTTAACTTAAATTAAAATTGAGAAAATAGTTTAAAATAAGAAAATGAAGAAAAGTATTAAAAAGATAGGACTTGGGATTTGAACCCAGATCCCTTACCTCAATCAGCAACACTCAAAACCAGCTGAGCCAGCATGCGCTGGTGATAGCCATATGCATCACAATCATTATATTATAAACCTGCTAAAACAAAACAATTATGAGAAAAAATGTGGGAACCTGGATTCGAATCCTTACACATCAGCCACCAACCCAAACACTCTAGCCACTAAGCCACATGGGGCGCATCTGCTAAAACAACAACAACAATTCATAATATATTAAGTTACATGAATAAAGGGAAAAATCAATAAAAAGAATGCTTCCACCAAGAATCGAACCAAGGTTACCACCAACAATACACGCTAACAATTACCACTGGGCCAAGCAACATCAATTGATATCATATTCAAACAAATTCATAAAATATTAAATCAATAATTCAAATTCCAGTTGCGCACCAAGCAACTTCATCTTCTTCATTGTACCTGCAATATTTCCTGCGAATTCACTTGTGAAATTTCCTGCGAACAAAACCTACAAATCTCATATCATCACAAATACATAATGTTTCATCAAATTGATCACATGATTATGATCCACAGACATCACACAGTTTATTTACAGTCTTAAAATCAATTTATTATGGCTAAATCGAAGAACCCTAAATTTTGTCCAAGAACCCTAACAATGGCAACTTTCGGTTTAGGTCATGATTCTTCAATCTTTTTGCCTAGAAATCATCTAAACATCACAACTAACAAGAATATATGGTTAGAATTCATTATCATTACACAAATAATCAAAATCGAAAAAAATAAGAACAAGCATAATCTTGATTCGGTTTATGCAATATGTCATGATTTAGATGCTCTAAATGACTCAAATAGGTTCAGTGATCATCTAGGAATGTTTTGCAACCTTCAAAACACTTTGATAAGACCTGCAACAAAGAATCTGATTGTGAGATTTTTTGTGAAATTTGAAATTTTGTTCTTGGTATTGGAGGCAGCAAATTCTTGTCCTTGTGATTGTCTTTAGTTTGTCTATTTGTATGGAAGAGAATTAGGTCAAAAGAAGCTGGATTTTTGGGCTTTGTAGTGATTGCTTGATCATGAAGTTTCACACTTTCAAATATTGAAAAATATATCATCAAAACTTTCTAATTTTGGTCAATATGATTTTACATGATTCCAATCAACTTTAAATGATATTTAAGACTTTCTAGAAGAAGAATCATGTCCAAATATTGTTTTTTATATTTTATTTAGATTTAATTTGAATTTTAATGGATAAAATCAAAATAAATAATAAAAAAATAATAAAAAATCAGAATTTGGTTGCTTTGGGTCGTGCTTGAGGTCTTTGTATGGATTGGGTCATAACATTACAAGCCCATTTGGAGAAATTTGGTTTTAAGGCCCTATTTGCTTCATAAACCTCCCAAAAATTTCCCAACTTTGCAAAGGCATATATCCCTAAATTTTAAGATTGTGAGGGTGTTCTTGGATATTTTGGAAAGCTTAGAGAGTACTCTAACCAACCTAATTGGTATCATGTCCATATCCTTTACCATTTTCAAATTATGCCCTTTGGAATATGTTGACTTTTTGTTGACTTTTAGAATGACCTATAATGTCTAAGCTCATACCTTCCAAATGAAGCATTTTTAGGCTTGGCTTATGAGACACAAAGTTGTAAAGAATTCAATTTCCTTCAAAATGATCTTTGGATTGAAAAAGTTTGATGAAGCATGTGAAAGTTATGGTTGGTCAAAGTTCAGTTGACTTTTCCTGTGAAAACCCTAATTTAGAAACTCCTAATTCTTGATGATCTGAAATATCCTTGATGAATCATGATCAACCCTTGATCAAATGATGAATTTTACTTCATATACTTGATGTTGGAAAAAAATCATGAAGTTTGACTTTGGTTTGACCACAGTTGACCTCAGTTTGACTTTTTAACTGCTTTGACTGATTTTAGCCTGTCTGATCATTTGACTTAGCAAATCTTTTGGGAAAGCCTTGAAACTTGACATAGGGATTCTTGAAGACATATAGGATGATATGAAGCTCACTTGAAGCCTTGGAAATCCATTTAGCTTGATGAAACTAAAAACCCTGGTTTAGGATGCATTGCTTAGGAGGATGCTTTGTCTGAGGGAATTGTCAAACTTTCTGACTAATTGTGAACCTTGTGAACCTCTTGGGATACCTTGTGAACCTTGTGAACCTTGGTACACAATGTCTGGTCTAGGTGAGGGCAAATTTTGGGGTGCAACAACTGCCCCTGTTCAATTTTCTGAAACCTGGGGAGTTAGATTGGCTTGTGTGCCATTCGTGACTTGGAAGGTTGAAGGGGATTGAACATAAAAGCCCAAAAATTTGCACTCGCCGGTGCGTAAAGTAATACTGCTGATTGGTTGCATATGCTGGAGTGGGCTTAAAGATGCCACTCAGAGGAGATGGAGATGGGCTTATAGATGCCATCCATAATATCAGGAGGTGATAGTATCAATAGGTTGTCACTGGATATCAGTACTAGGTCTTCGTATAGGCCGTCTCTGAATCATTCCTGTAACATGGTTTGAGTTGAATATCAGCAATAGATCTTCGTATAGATCATCTCTGCATTATCTCTGGGGGAAAAGAATATCCTTCATTAGGTGTCAGTACTTAGATCTTCGTATCGATCATTTATGTACCATCCTACAGATAAACTGTTGTATAGACCATTAGAAATAAATCTTCGTAGCGATTATCTCTTCTGGAAATATCCCGGATTAGGTAATAGATCTTCGTATAGACCATTTGTATACCTTCCCAAGGATAAAAGAATATCAGGATTAAATCTTCGTGGCGATTATCCCTGAACTTCTTCTGAAAGAATCTCTTGGATTAAGTGCTAGATCTTTGTATAGATCATTTACGTACCCTTCCAAGGACAACTTGAGCATTGATTATCAGAAATGAATCTTCGTAGCGATTATCTCTGAATTGTTTAATAGTAATTATCTACTTGCAACTATCCTGAAAAGAAAAGGTTAGTTTATGCAATATGTATGCATGTATGGCATGATGTACCTAAGTAAAAATGTCATATGAGTTATGGATGCGTATGCCATGATATAATGTAAATGATGTATGTATGAATCATGGAGCTTGAAGCGTCTGAATATCTCTGTATAACAACTGCTGGCTAGGAAAAATAAATCTCGATTTGTTGCTGAGGACTTCGTTCCCGTCTTGTTTGATAGTATGGTACTTATAATCTCCCGTCTTCGTTCGTCGTGTTTTTTGAAGGAATAAGTTCTTGAGTATCTTGACTAAGGATAAAAGAGATGGACATAAATCCGAGGGGATATGTTACTTGAAATATCTGAAAAGATTACTCTGTGGGGATGGACCGACGAAACTTCTTTGAATTCCTACCTCCGTTCGTCCTTAGTAAATACTATTACTGCATTTTATGCATTTCTGGTAAACATCAATCATATTCAAAAGCATACATACATTCAAACACAACCAATAGACGTTTTCGTTTAGGTAAACAAGGTAAAAGTAAATCTGGATTCAAAGACAATATTTTATTTATTTTAGAGAATAACCTTTATACAGGCAAGTTTGTACAAGGAGACAGAAATCCTAGTAAGAGGAATTCGTCGTAAAAGTTTCACAAAAACAAAGAAAAACAGCTATGTGAGAAATAATCCTATTGAGTTTCAATTCCACTATTGCCATTATCTTCAAGTATCTCATCCTTTGCTGTTGAGATGGAAACGATTGGATTGAGCTTTATCTGTTTGAACTTGATTCAGGTAGCATAAATAGTTGGAGTTGCATGGGTGATCCAACGAGACATAGTCATACGCTTTAATCCCTAACTTTTGCCTGGATTGCCCTTTCAGGTTTTCAATCCACCGGGATACCCTTTTTTGCCCAAGCCGCCTTTTCAGGTTTTCGACTTGCCGGGTGTACATTTTATCTATATATATCCCTAATTTTTGCTCGAACCCTTTTGGTTTGCCGGGATGCCCTTATTTTTGCCTAGGCCAGTCAACCTAGCGGGTCTCTTCTTATGCGTAGTATTTTTTAACTATGTCTGTGTTTACGGGCTGTGGGAAATCTTGACCATCCATAGTGGTAAGCATCATGGCACCTCCTGAGAATACCCTCTTGACTACAAATGGTCTTTCATATGTAGGAGTCCACTTGCCCCTAGGATCACCCTATGGTAATATGATACGCTTGATTACCAAGTCACCAACCTGATATACCTTTTGCCTAACTGTAACACGGTGGGAGAACTGACTTTAGTTATGTTGCGGATAGCAAGAGTCGCCACCGACTTTTATTTTATCCAAAGGAAAGGCATAAAAGAACAGGAAAGACCTTAAGAGATATTTTTGGGTCCGGGGGGTAGGTTATGTAAAGGGAAGGTGTTAGCACCCTTTACATCCATGGTTATCCATGGACTCTTAGTTACTTAGCTCACTTTTGAATTGTTTTTGAAAGTGTAGTGTGTGAATAGAAATTTTCATAAGAGTTTAATAATGATCCATGTACGGATGCGTAAAAACTTGTTTTTGAAAATTTGTTTGAAATTGTGGAAAGTTTGAAAAGTTTTGAAGGAAGTGAGCAAGTACATAAGAGGAACCTACCCTAAAGTTTAAGTCTTTCTTGTTCTTTATCCTTTAAATGGTAAGACTATCCCTGCTATTAAGGAGTAGGTAGTCATTACCTTGGATGTAAGGGACATGAGAGGGACATCTGTGTTGTGAAGGCAACTGTGAGGTGTATTAAGCATTTAGGAGGGACTATCATCATTATTCGAAAAGGGACTTGATCTTTAAAGGCAACCATTAGGGACTTGATGATTTTTTCTTTTTAGGGACTTGCTTTATACACCCCACTTGACCTTATGCTTTAGGCAACTTGAGGGATAGCCTTAGAAATGTGAGATGGCGATTAAAAATCGACTTACGTGTGTGAGTGTTTCATATTATTTATCTTCAATTAAAATGATCTAAGTTAATTTTTAAATAGAATACATATTTACACTCCCTAAATTACTAACCATAACATAGAGATAAATTCAATATTTACAAAATTACACCAAGAAGCAATTACATAATTATAATAATAATAAAGAAATAGCAAAAATATAAATATAAAAGCACAATATAAATAATAAGTAAAAATAATTAGTAAGCAATATAATAGGGGTTAGTAATAATAAGAATTAAAAAAATAGGGTTAGTAAAATAATAATAGGCAAAAGTTAATAATAATATGGTTAATAATAATAATAGAAATCAAAATAAATTGAATTAACAAAAATATAATAAGAACAAAATTAAAATAATAAACAAAAGTTAGATTATAAACAATTATTTAATAATATGAAAGAATATGGACAATTAAATAATTATAATAATATTTTAATTTATATACAAATTATTAATTTATTTTTTAGACATATTATAACAAAAAGAAAAGTTTGATTATATTTATATTTACTAAAATTAATTATACTAAATAAATATGCACAAAAATTATAAAATAAAAATTAGGTTTTTAATAAGTTATTAGAAAATAAATTAGGGTTTTGTTAGAAAAATATTTTTTAGGGTTTATAATTTATAATATACAAAAATTATTAATATTCATATTATGTTTATTTTTCTTTTATGAATAATAAGAAAATAACTAATTACATAAATAAAACAGAAAAATTGGTAAAAAAAGGAAACTTACCTTGGCTGGGTTTGAACCCAAGTCCTTATGCTTGCAAACATCAAAACGGACCACTAGGCTAGCCATGCTTTGGTGATAATAGAAGGGATCAGCTTTGTTTTGTGCCTTGCCTTGAAAAATTGTGAAAAATAATGAAAAGCAAAAAAGGCCTGGGGTAGTGTTGAACCCAGGACCTTTGATCATTCACACGCACGCTTAACCGCCTGGCTGGGAGAGCCTACCTGATATCAATCCAGCAAACAATAATAATATGTAATACTCAACGCATTAATGGAAAAAAAACAAAACATTTGCCGTGACCAGGATTCGATCACAGGTCCTGTTGCCAATACGCATACGCCTCCTTCCACTGGGACAACACAGCTGTTGTGATAACAAATTAACAAAATAACATAAAATATTTTAACACAATTTGAATTTTTCCTGAGCGCGCCATCAGCTTCATCTTCTTCCTCATGTCTTGCGAAATTTCCTGCGGATCCAGCTACAAGATTTCCTGCGAAAAACAAGTCCCAGCAAAACCTACGAAACACAAACATGGATAAAACAGCAAGGTTTCATGAAATTGATTATGCCATTAGATTCCTAACAAGATTTCCAATCGTTCTACGTCCTCATAATCCATTTATATTGGCTGGATAATAAATCCCCAATTCTTGGCCGAAACCCTAACTATGGTGAATCATGATTCAGGCTATGGAATTTCACCAAACGATCCAGAATCCATCTATAATCATCAACAAACAAAGTTATGTAAACAAAATTCAATAATATGCAGTGAATCATTGGAACCGAAAAAATTATATTCAAAGGTAAGTAAGCCACGGATTAAGCATTATGGCACGATTTGGATGCGTATGAGTGATGATAATGCTTCAGTGATGTCCAAAGAACATCTCTATGTTCTTATTTTACCTTCAAATGCCCTGGATTGAAGAATCCGAATATGAGTTTTGGATGGATTTTTGAGGTTTTGAACTTACACTTAGAGGCAGCAAATTCGTGTATGGGCAATGTCAATGAGTTCAGTATTTATATGTGGATGAATTAGGTTAAGAAAATTCAATTGTTGTGTGGAGATTTTGATATTTGAAGATTGAAAAAGATCATGGTTTAAAATTCAAATATTTGTTCATGAAGGCTTGCTATTTTTGTACCAATCTCATGATTTCCTTCCCTTTCAATTCAAATCAGTATTGATGAGATTCTAGAAGCTCAATCTTCATCAAATATTGTATTTTCATATTTTATATTTATTTAAAATGATTTTTTATGAATTAAATCAAAATAAATAAAAATAAAATAATAAAAATTCTGATTTTTTATCAATTGGGTCGTGCATGATGATATGGTATGGATTGGATCACAATTTGACAAGCCCATTTGGAAAGAAGTGGTTTTAAACCTCCATTTTCAACATAAACCATCACAAAATTTCCCAACTTTGCAAGGGCATATCTCCCTCAATTTTAAAGGTATGAGGGTGTTCTTGGACATTTTGGAAAGCTTGAAGAGTCCTCTAAACAACCCCACTGGTTTCATGTCCATATCATTTACCAATCTCAAGTTATGTCCTTTTGAAGTTGTTGACTTTTTGTTGACTTTTGAAATGACCTATAATGTCTTAGCTCATATCTTCCAAATGAAGCATTTTTGGGCTTGACTTTCAAGATCAAAGTTGTAGAGAATTCAATTTCCTTCAAAATGAGCTTTGAGTGGAGACTTGGTGATGAAGTATGTGAAAGTTATGGCTGGTCAAAGTTCAGTTGACTTTTACTAAGGAAACCCTAATTTAGAAACTCCTGATTATTGATGATCTGGAATCTCCTTGATGAATCATGATCAACCCTTGATCAAATGATGAATTTTACTTCATATACTTGATGTTGGAAAAAAATCATGAAGTTTGACTTTGGTTTGACCACAGTTGACCTCAGTTTGACTTTTTAACTGCATTGACTGATCTTGACTTATCTGATCATCTGACTGAGCAAACTTCTGAGAAAAGTCTTGAAACTTGTCATGGGGGTTCTTACACACATATAAGATGTTATGAAGCTCACTTGAAGTCTTGGAAGTTCATTTAACCTGATTAAAGTCAAAACCCTAGTTTTGGATGCACTGCTTAGGAGGTGCATTGTCTGAGGGAATTGTCAACTCTTTTGACCAATTGTGAACTTTGTGAACCTTGTGAACCATCATAAAATGTCTTGTGATACTCATGGGAGGTATTGTGAAGCTTGTGAACCTTGTGAATCCTCAAGAAGTGACTTGTAGACTTCATGAACCTCAAGAAAGGTATTGAAAGCATTGTGAATCTTGGGAACCTTGTGAACCTTCAAGAAGTAACTTGTAGACTTCATGAACCTCATGAAAGGTCTTGTAAGTGTTGGGAAACTTGTGAACCTTGTGAACCTTCAAGAAGTAACTTGTAGACTTCATGAACCTCATGAAAGGTATTGAAAGCATTGTGAATCTTGTGAACCTTGTGAACCTTCAAGAAGTAACTTGTAGACTTCATGAACCTCATGAAAGGTCTTGTAAGTGTTGTGGAACTTGTGAACCTTGTGAACCTTCATAGAACACAAAGTCTTGTATTGTGAGGGCAAATTTTGGGGTGCAACAGCTGCCCCTGTTCAATTTTCTGAAACCTAAGGGGTTAGATTGGTATATTTTCCAGTCGTGACCTGGAAGGTTGAAGGGGATTGAACACAAAAGCCCAAAAATTTGCACTCACCAGTGCATAGAGTGATACAGATGGCTAGTTGAATATGCTTGAGTGGGCTTAAAGATGCCACTTGGAGAGAAGTTCTTCCGATACTTTCTTGGAGGATAAAGCAGTCCAAAATATGAAGGTATAATGATAGTTTTTAGAAGGATGAAGCAATTCTGAGGTAATGATAATTGTCAGGAGGATAAAGCAACCCTGAGATAATAGCGTCAGGAGGATAGAACAATCCTGATGTATAAGGAACTGTCAGGAGGCTGGAGCAATCCTGAGGTAATAATATACTTCCAAGAGGATGAAGCAGTCTTGGGAGATTGATGATATGCTTTCAGGAGACTGGAGTAATCCTGATGTAACAGCATGTCTTCAGGAGGATAGAGCAGTCCTGAGATAATAGTGTCAGGAGGATAGAGCAATCCTGATGTATAAGGAGCTGTCAGGAGGCTGGAGCATTCCTGAGGTAATAATATACTTCCAAGAGGATAAAGCAGTCTTGAGAGGTTGATGATATGCTTTCAGGAGACTGGAGTAATCCTGATGTAACAGCATGTCTTCAGGAGGATAGAGCAGTCCTGATGTATTAATGTGCTTTCAGGAGGATAGAGCAGTCCTGATGATCATAGGTTTATTTGCTGATGAATTAACCTGAAAACAAGGTAGCATTCTGTATAACAATATTAGTTTATGCACGCATGTATGATATGATGCACTTAGGTAATGTACTATATATCTATGGATATGTATGTTATGGTATGATGTAAATGATGTATGTATGATATGATACTGCCGGAAGCGTCTGGATATCTTTGTATAACAACTGCTGGCCAAGGAAAATAAATCCCGATTTATTGTTGAAGAATATGAGGAACTCGTTCCCGTCTTGTTTGATGATAGGGTATACATAACCTTTCGTCTGTTGGAGATGGTAAGGTATATATAACCTCCCGTCTGCTGGGGATGGTAAGGTATATATAACCTCCCGTCTGCTGGGGATAGCAGGGTATAGATAACCTTCTTCTTCGTTTGATAATAGGGTAGATATAGTATCTCGTCTTCGTTCGTCGTACTCTTATTGGAAAGTAAATTCCCGAATATCCGTATGAGGATAAAAGAGATGGATATAAATTCCAGGGGAGATGTGACTTTATGAAGATGGATTTGTCCTACTGAGGGTTTGTAACTGTTTTGTAAAGATGAACCGGCAAAGCTTCGTTGAAATCCTTCCCTCGTTCGTCCTTAGTAAATACTATTACTGCATTTTCATGTATTTCTGGTAAACATTAATCATATTAAGCATACATGCATTTCTGGTAAACATTAATCATATTCAAAAGCATACATACATTCAAACACAACCAATGGACGTCTCGCTTATGTAAATAGGGTAAGATGGAATTTATTTATATCAAAAAGTGACCCATACACGGGCAAATTTGTACAAGGAGACATAAACCCTAGTAAGAGGATTTTGTCATAAAGTTTTTATAAAACAAAGAGAATCAGCTATGTGGGAAACAATCCTATTGAGTTTCAATTCTACTATTGCCATTATTTTCAAGTATCTCATCTTCTACTGTTGAGACGAAAACGATTGGATTGAGCTTTATCTGTTTGAGCTTGAGTAAGTAGTACAACTGGTTGCAGTTTCATGGGTGATCCCAACGAGACATAGGCATACGCTTTAATCCTTAACTTTTGCTTGGATTGCCCTTTCAGGTTTTCAATCCACCGGGATACCCTTTTTTGCCCAAGCCGCCTTTTCAGGTTTTCGACTTGCCGGGTGTACATCTTTTTTATATATATCCCTAATTTTTGCCCAAACCCTTTTGGTTTGCCGGGATGCCCTTATTTTTGCCTAGGCCTGTCAACCTAGCGGGTCTCTTTTCATGCATAGTATTTTTTAACTATGTCTGCGTTTACAGGCTGTGGGAAGTCTTCACCATCCATTGTAGTCAGTATCATGGCACCTCCTGAGAACACTGTTTTGACTACAAATGGACCTTCATAAGTAGGAGTCCACTTGCCCCTAGGATCACCTTGTGGTAATATGATACGCTTGATTACCAAGTCACCAGCCTGATATACCTTTGGCTTAACCTTCTTGTTAAAAGCTTTGATCATTCGCTTCTGGTACATCTGGCCATGACAAACTGCTGCTAACCTCTTCTCATCAATCAAATTTATCTGGTCAAGTCGGGTCTGAATCCACTCATCTTCGTCCAAACCTGCATCCTTCATAATTCTTAAGGAGGGAATCTGAACTTCAATGGGCAGAACTGCTTCCATACCATAGACCAAGGAGAATGGGGTTGCCCCTGTTGAAGTACGTATTGTGGTACGATAACCATGAAGAGCAAATGGTAACATCTCATGCCAATCCTTGTAAGTAACCGTCATCTTCTGTACAATCTTCTTAATGTTCTTATTAGCAGCTTCAACTGCCCCATTCATCTTTGGACGATACGGAGAAGAATTATGATGCTTAATCTTGAACTGTGTGCAGAGATCAGTAATCATGGTGTTGTTCAGATTAGAGCCATTGTCAGTGATAATCCTTTCAGGGATGCCATACCTACATATGAGATTATTCTTAATGAATCGAGCCACCACATTCTTAGTAACAGATGCAAATGAAGCTGCCTCTACCCACTTCGTGAAATAATCAATAGCAACCAGGATGAAATGATGCCCATTAGAAGCAGTAGGCTTGATCTCACCAATCATATCAATGCCCCACATGGCAAAGGGCCAAGGAGCAGTCAACACATTCAATGGTGATGGAGGTATGTGTACTTTATCAGCATAAATTTGACACTTGTGACATGTTCTGGAGTGTTGATAGCAATCAGCTTCCATGGTAGACCAATAGTAACCTGCTCTCAATATCTTCTTTGCCATAGTATGTCCACTAGAATGAGTGCCAAAGATCCCATCATGCATTTCTTCCATAATCTCAGTTGCTTCCTTCTTATCCACACAACGAAGCAAAGTCGAATCATGATTGCGCTTGTACAGAATCCCATTACTCAAAAAGAACTTGGCAGAAAACCTTCTCAGAAACTTCCTATCTTTGACAGATGCCCCTTCAGGGAACTCTTGAATTTCAAGATATCTTTTCACTTCATAGAACCAAGGCTTCTCCTCTGTCCCTTCAGTGTCAATCTCATTGCAGTATGCAGGCTTCTCAAATCTATCAATAGTAATCTTGGGAGCTTCATCATCCCAACTGATCTCAAACATAGAGGCCATGGTGGCTAATGCATCTGCCAACTGATTTTCTCTCCGTGGAATATGTCCAAAGGTAATCTCTTTGAAATGTGGGATCAAAGACAACACATACTCTCTGTAAGGAATGAGGTTATCATGCTTGGTATCCCAATCTCCTTTAATCTGACTTACTACCAGGGCTGAATCTCCATACACATCAAGGAACTGAATCTTCATATCAATAGCAACTTTAATACCCAGGATACATGCCTCATACTCAGCCATGTTATTGGTACAATAGAAACAGAGTCTGGCAGTAATCGGGGTATGACAACCTTCAGGGGAACTAATCACAACACCAACACCATTACCAAGTGCATTAGAGGCACCATCAAAAACCATAGTCCACCGGGATCCTTGTTCAGGTCCGTCATATTGTCCAGGTTCTTTGGTAATAATCATAATGTCTTCATCAGGGAATTTAAAACTCATTGACTGATAATCATCCACTGCTTGATGAGCCAAATGATCAGCAACAACACTTCCTTTGATGGCCTTCTGAGTAGTATACTGTATATCATATTCTGTTAAGATCATTTGCCATCTTGCAATTCTTCCGGAGAGAGCAGGTTTCTCAAATATGTACTTGATTGGATCCATCTTTGAAATCAACAAGGTAGTATGGGTCAACATATACTGTCTTAGTCGGCGAGCAGCCCATGCCAAAGCGCAGCAAGTTTTCTCGAGCAGTGAGTATCTTGTTTCACAGTCGGTAAACTTTTTGCTAAGGTAGTATATTGCCTGCTCTTTTCGACCAGACTCGTCATGTTGCCCCAACACACACCCCATTGAGTTGTCTAACACTGTTAAGTACATAATCAAGGGTCTTCTATCAACCGGTGGCATCAAAATTGGAGGTTCTAACAGGTATCTCTTGATTTCATCAAAGGCAGTCTGGCACTCATCATTCCATTCCATCACCTGATCTTTCTTCAACAACTTGAAGATTGGCTCACAGATGGTAGTTAACTGGGAAATAAATCTTGCAATGTAATTCAATCGTCCCAAGAAACCTCTAACCTCCTTCTCAGTACGGGGAGCTGGCATCTCTCGTATAGCTTTCACTTTTGCAGGATCTACTTCAATACCTTTTCCACTGACAATAAAACCCAGGAGCTTACCAGATCTAACTCCAAAAGTACACTTGTTTGGGTTCAATCTCAACTTGTACTTCTTCAATCTCTCAAACAACTTGTGCAAATGATCAAGATGTTGCTCTTCATTCTGAGACCTGGCTATCATATCATCCATATATACCTCTATCTCATGATGAATCATATCATGAAACAAAGCCACCATAGCACGCTGATACGTTGCCCCTGCATTCTTCAAACCAAATGGCATCACCTTATAGCAAAAAGTGCCCCACTGTGTCACAAATGTTGTCTTTTCCATATCTTCAGGAGCCATCTTGATTTGATTGTAACCAGAGAAACCATCCATGAAAGAGAATACCTTATGCTGAGCAGTGTTGTCTACCAGAATATCAATATGAGGAAGTGGAAAGTCATCTTTGGGGCTAGCCTTGTTCAAATCTCTGTAGTCTACACACATACGCACCTTACCATCTTTCTTAGGAACTGGTACCACATTTGCAACCCACTGAGGATAAGAAGTCACTGCTAAGAACCCTGCATTGAATTGTTTCATTACCTCTGCCTTGATCTTTTCTGACATTTCAGGACGCATACGACGAACCTTCTGCTTCTTCGGACGACAATCTTCTTTCACTGGCAAACGGTGAACCACAATGTCTGTATCCAACCCTGGCATATCTTCATAAGACCAAGCAAAGATCTCCACATAGTCACGTAGCATCTGAATCAACCTGCTCTTGACACTGTCCTCTAAATCAGCCCCTATCTTGACCTCTTTTCTGTTTTCTTCAGTTCCTAGATTCACAACTTCGACTGGCTCTTCATGTGGCTGTATAGCTTTCTCTTCTTGTTGTAACAACCTAGCAAGCTCTACAGGTATTTCACAATCGTCCTCATTTCCGTCTTCAGTTTGATAGATCGGATTCTCGAAATCATAATTGGCAATAGTAGAACTGTTATCAACAGGATCCAGAGTGGATAAGGATCTGCATTTTAGTGATGTGGGTGTGTGTAAGAACACATAGCTGATAAAGCAAAAATAAAAGAAAAAGAAAGACAAGGAACACAATATTTACGAAAACGAAACGTCCACTGATTTTATTGAATGAAGTATGCAAATGAAATGACAGCCCGTAACAAGCACACCATTATGCCCCGGGTAAGGCACAAGGCTTGAAAGTTTTATTGTTCAAGAAATTACAAGCTTAAAAGCAACAACACAGTAATAGTATTTACTCCTGACTAAAGGAGATATGGATAACATCTTCAGCTTTCCAATTATTGAGTCCAGTACCCATAGTAGGAAAAATCCAAGCATCCAAGTTATAGTCGTCATCATAGTCTCCCACAGCATTGATCTGATCTTTCATAACCCCTTGATTGGTGATACGAACAGCACGAGCACGACGAACAGCCTTCTGGGACTCTGCAGTGAAACCCAAACCAAACTTGTCAGACTTGTATGGAATATCAGGAAGCTGACCCCAAATAGTACAACCACCTTCATCCACCACAGCTCTAGCATCATTGAGGGAGGCCATTGCCATTGTTGGAGGTCTTCTGGTGACCACTGGAACTTTCTTCACAACAGGAGGAGCTACATAATCATTAACAACCCAGGGAACCACTTCAAATGTCTGACACGGAGTTTCAATGTATTCACCTTCCATTTCCAGATACTTGAAAGTGTTTACATGGCTGACAAAGTATTCTTCTTCTCCATAGACAGTAACAACCTTTCCATCCACCGGATATCTCAACTTTTGGTGTAATGTAGAGGTTACAGCACCTGCCCCATGGATCCAGGGATGACCAAGCAGACAAGAGTACGAAGGACGAATATCCATCACATAAAATGTAGCAGTAAAAACCTGGGAGCCAACTTTGATTGGAAGATCAATTTCCCCATGCACTACTCTTCTAGAACCATCAAAAGCTTTCACCACAATATTACTGGGTTTCAGCACAGCATCTTCAGGACTCAGCTTGTTCAGGACTTCCTTGGGCAACACATTCAGAGAGGAACCATTGTCTATCAGCACATGTGACAGGGTAGTGCCCCTGCATTCAATTGAAATATGCAAGGCCCTGTTATGATCCCTCTTGGCAGGGGTCAAATCAGCATCAGAAAATCCTAACCCATTATCATAGGTCAGGTGAGCAACACAATTCTCAAATTGGTCAACAGAAATGGCATTGGGTACATGAGCAGTCTTCAGAAACTTGATCAAGGACTTGGCATGAGCCTCAGAACACAGCAACAAGGACAACATAGAAATCTTTGAGGGAGTATGCCCCAATTGATCAACAATGTCATAATCACTCTTGCGAATGATTTTCAATACTTCTTCCATCTGCTTAGAGAGATCATCAGCAGCTGGCACATCAGTAGATACAGGCTCAATAACAGGACCTTTGCCCCGAGCATCAGTGGTAGAGGTAGCAGCAGGAGTAACTGCATTCTTAGAAGTAACTGGAGGAGAGAAGACTCTTCCACCACGAGTGATCTTGCTAGATCCAGCAATATTATCAATGTCAACAGGCACATTAGGTAAAGGCTCCTGCTTAACACCATGGACGTAAACATCAGACCCATAGTGCCAAGGCACAGCTTTGTCAGACGTATACGGGATAGGACCAGGAGTAGTAATGATCAGAGGAGCCACTCTGGCTTCAGCAACAACTTTCACAGGGCCTTCAGCAGTAATCTTGATTGGTCCCTGATGAGTGATTTTAATAGGTCTCTTTGAAGTGATTCTTACCGGTACTTTGTCAACCATGTCAACCTCTTCAGTCTTCTTACCTCTAGTAATATGCTCCACCATACTCTCTACAGAAGATGGCCTCCTTTCAAATATTATGGTGTAATTATCCATGAGACGCTGAATTCCATCCTTCAACCTGAAGCACTTCTCTGGATTATACTCACAATAAACACAATCTTCACGACAACCCGGAAAGAACCCAGCTTGCACTAACTTCTTTCTGATGACAGACAATGGTGTGGTCAACTCCGTAACTGAATAGATATGAAGATCTTCATCAATGGCATTGACAGTCTTTGATCACACTAAAATTCACCGTATTTCTGACTCCGATTTCGCATGCATTCTTAGCTTTTATTGTTGTTTTGCTTTGTTATTGCTTTGTTTTCTTATGTTTTCAGGTTTTTATAATAATCGGAGCTTGAATCGGGAAAAGGAGCGAAAAAGGAGTGAAAACGGACGAAAACCTAGAAATTCAGCATTTTGCACTTGCGGCACCCACCGTGGCGGGCGCCATGGGGTTAGCCATGACGTGGCCACGTCTCAAGACCACTCCTCAACCTCCAAGACCCACGTTCCCCACTCCATCATCCCCTGTAGGGACCATGGCGGGCGCCATAGGCCTGTGGCGGGCGCCACAAGGCCAAAATCAGTAACCTCCACTTTTTAGTGGAGGGGCGTCCCGGTCATTTCATGCTTTCAGTTTTTACTATAAATAGGACCTTAGATTTTCGTTTTTCTTCATCCAGAATTAGAATTCTCTAGGCATATATCAGTTATAAAGCAGTTGCCATTCCACATCGGGGTGCCTCTGCAATCGAGTGATCGAGTCTGTAATCTGTCTGTGGTTCGAGTTTTGGAGCACTCTGGAGGAAGTTAATCCTGCCGCCATTTTAATTCAAGTTCGTACTTTACTTTTATTTATTTCTGCCTCGCTTTTATTTTGTTTATTTCCCGCACTCGCACATTTACGTTGTTTATTTCCTGCACTCGCACATTTACTTTGTTTATTTCCTGCACTCGCACATTTACGTTGTTTATTTCCTGCACTCGCACATTTACGTTGTTTATTTCCTGCACTCGCACATTTACGTTGTTTATTTCCTGCACTCGCTTTAAATTACTTTTATGAAAAACTATAAAAAGAATATTTACTTTATCATGTCTAACTAATTCCATAAAGGTTAGAATGTAAGGATCGTAATTAAACCAGTAATCAGTATAATTGTTCGTGGAAACACCTAAGGGCTATTTTATCTTTCAATTCAAATAATTGTTTTTAACTATTTCAAAAACAGCCAAAAGCGCTTTGTATAGTTCATTAGGAGATTTTAGATTAAAAAGAAAAGAGATTTTAAAACGATTTTCGGACGCGTTAGGAAGTTTAAACTCTGGTTCGCAAGAACCTCTTTTTTGCTAAGAAGTCCAGGTTAAAATACTTTTCAACTTAGTTAAGATACTATATTTCTTAAAAATAGGTTTACTACTCTAACGCAGTACGCACCTTTTTATCCGTGACAATAGGAGGGGTTGATTAGAGAGTACAACTCGGTTCTGAATACGCGAAAGCGACAGTTCCTGTTAAATTAGTTCTTTTCTAAGGAGAAAACACTGCCCATAAGTAGTTCCACTAACAAGTACTGGATTATCATTGATTACGTGAATTACATTCGAGCCTGTCTTTATTTATTATTTAAAATTATAATTTTATTTACCATTGCACCCTTATTAAAACCCTTAAAAATAGTTGCCTTAGATACACACCATAACAACAGGTTTGATAGATTGACACTTGGTCTCTGTGGATTCGATAATCTTTTATATTACTTTGACGTGATTCGTACACTTGCGAAAAACACGCATCAAGTTTTTGGCGCCGTTGCCGGGGAGCAATATCGTCAAATTTCATTACCCTGTAGTTATACCGTTTAGACTAAGGTTGTTACCCACCGGTCAATGCGAAAGACTCGCAGTGCCGGAAGTTTAGTAGACCCTCTAGCTGAACCTGAACGTTACGCTCGCGCACGTTTATTTTTCCATAGGAATAGGATAGCTATGGCCGAAGAACAAAACCGAAGACCTCTTAAGGACTTCGCCCAACCATCAAACGAGGAACCTAGTTCCAGTATAGTAAACCCCGCTATCCCAGCCAATAATTTTGAACTTAAACCATCCCTGCTGCAATTAGTGCAACAGAGACAATTCTCAGGTCTCGCTACTGATAACCCGAACCAACATTTAAAAAACTTTCTTCAGTTAGCAGACACCTTTAAAACCAATGGAGCTTCTCCTGAGGCAATACGCTTAAGACTATTTCCCTTTTCCCTCAGAGATAAAGCTCTATCATGGTTAGATTCCCTTCCACCCAATTCAATAACCACTTGGGATGACCTTAGGAAAGTTTTCCTTGCTAGATATTTTCCCCCGAGTAAGACCGCTCTTCTTCGAAACCTAATAACTAGATTTACCCAACACCAAGGAGAGTCGTTGTTCGAAGCCTGGGAGAGATATAAAGAACTATTAAGAGCATGCCCACACCATGGCTTAGAAAATTGGTTAATCATCCAAACCTTCTATAATGGACTTCTTTATAACACTAAAATGACCATCGACGCTGCCGCTGGTGGCGCACTGATGAATAAACCTTACCCTGAAGCTAGTGCCCTTATCGAGGATATGGCCCAAAACCATCAATCATGGGGAGTAGAACGAGCGACAGTGGAAAAGAAGGAGGCCCAAGGAGGAATACATGAGCTAAGCTCTATAGACATGATGCAGGCTAAAATGGACGCGTTGGCCCTAAGAGTCGAACATATGTGTACAACTCCGAATACTGTAGCCGCAGTTTCGCCGAATTGTGAGATATGTGGAACGCAAGGACACCAATCCGCCGAATGCAATCTGTTAAATGAAACCAACACCGAGCAAGTGAACTATACCCAAGGGAACCCATTTTCAAACACATATAACCCTGGATGGAGGAATCACCCAAACTTCTCCTACAAAAATAATAACCCTATTCAAAATACCGCACCTCCGAGACAACAAGGTTACCAAGCCCCTAGAACAAATCAACCTATGCAACCTGTGCCACCAAACCCGAGCTTTGAGGAAATTGTAAAAGATTTCATCGTTGCTCAAAAACAGAAGAACAAAGAGTTCATGAACCAAAGCGTCCATGTTAACGAACTAATTACCCAGTTAGGAACCAAGGTTGATCAAATCATTACTCATAATAAGATGCTTGAAACCCAGATCTCTCAGGTAGCGTTAAACCAAGCCCCACAGACTACACCCGGAGGACAGTTCCCTGGACAACCTCAACAGAACCCGAAAGGGCAAGCTAATGCCATTACTCTACGAAGTGGAACCGCTTATAAGGAACCTTTGAACCCTAGATTAAGTGAGCCCGAAACTTCTGAGAGGAATGAGGAAAAGGAACCAGAGAAGCCTGAAACCCCGGAAAGTCAAGAAAAAGGAGAAGAACCTAAAAATAAAACCTATGTACCACCACCGCCATACAAACCACCAATACCTTACCCTCAAAGATTAAAGAAAACCCAAATTGATAATCAATATCAAAAATTCGTTAAGGTTATAGAAAAACTTCACGTAGAAATCCCTTTTACAGAAGCCATCACCCAAATACCTTCTTATGCTAAGTTTCTCAAAGACATACTTACAAATAAACGTAGACTTGAAGATCCGAAACCCGTGGAATGTAATTCTATTTCCGAAGATAGGTTAGCAAAGAAAGATAAAGATCCCGGAAATTTTTCCATTCCTTGTATTTTGGGGAATCATGTCATCGAAAAAGCTTTTCTAGACCTAGGAGCTAGTGTGAGCTTAATGCCTT
Source organism: Lathyrus aphaca (assembly GCA_963966055.1). NCBI lineage: Eukaryota > Viridiplantae > Streptophyta > Magnoliopsida > Fabales > Fabaceae > Lathyrus > Lathyrus aphaca. Next base: position 486,725,221 of record OZ014522.1, read on the forward strand.
TAGCAGTTTGTGAGAGATTAAACTTAGGAGAATTACAACCTACTAAGATGTCACTTCAATTAGCCGATAGATCCGTTAAATACCCTATAGGCATACTTGAAGACGTCCCTGTTAGGGTAGGTCAGTTGTTTATACCTACTGATTTTGTTGTCATGGACATTAAAGAAGATGACGACATACCGATACTCCTAGGTAGACCGTTCTTATCGACTGCTGGAGCCGTAATAGATGTTAAAAAAGGAAAACTAACTTTTGAGGTAGGTGAAGAGAAGATAGAATTTATATTGTCAAAATTTCTTATGGCACCTGTGATAGGAGATTCCTGTTATGCCTTAGATATCATCGAAGAATGCATTAGGGAATTAGAACAAGAAGAAGAAACTGAATCTATAAAATTGCCATCAACCCTTATTTTGGAAGATGACAATTATAAAACACCCTACATTGATGATAACCTTCACGAATGTTTATCTCTTACCCCAGATCCTATGCCTTGCCCTATGAAACCGACCGTAAAACTTAAGGAACTGCCTAAAAACCTGAGATATGAATTTCTCGATAAAGATATGAATCGTCCAGTTATAGTCAGTGCTACCTTAAACCAAAAAGAAACCGATCAATTATTAGAAGTTTTACGTAGGTACCCCTCAGCCTTAGGATATAAGATCTCTGATCTAAAAGGAATAAGCCCATCCGTATGCATGCATCGGATTTTGCTTGAAGAAGATTCAAAACCTTCCAGAGAACACCAACGAAGAATAAATCCTATAATGAGTACTGTAGTTAAGACTGAAGTTCTTAAGTTACTAGAGGCAGGTATAATATATCAGATCTCGGACAGTAAATGGGTGAGTCCTGTGCATGTAGTACCTAAAAAGGGAGGCATCACAGTCGTGCAAAACGAGAAGGGCGAACCTGTAGCAAAAAGAACCGATGGAGGTTGGCGTATGTGCATAGATTATAGAAAATTAAATAAAGCAACTAGGAAGGACCATTTCCCATTACCATTCATAGACCAAATGTTGGAGCGCCTAGCCAGACACTCTTACTTTTGTTACTTAGATGGATATTCCGGATTCTTCCAAATACCTATTCACCCCGAAGATCAAGAAAAAACTACCTTTACATGCCCAGTTGGAACTTTTGCCTATAGAAGAATGCCTTTTGGACTTTGTAATGCTCCTGCAACTTTCCAACGCTGCATGATGTCTATCTTTGCTGATTATTTAGATGGAATTATGGAAGTATTTATGGACGATTTCTCAGTTTGTGGATCAGATTTCAAAAATTGTCTTGTCAACCTTGAGAAAATCCTGGAGAGATGTGTGGAGGTAAACCTTGTGCTAAATTGGGAGAAATGTCATTTCATGGTCACCGAAGGGATTGTTTTAGGACATATAGTTTCCGAAAAAGGTATAGAGGTAGATAAAGCAAAAATAGAAGTCATAGAGAATCTAAAACCGCCGAAGACTATCAGGGAGATAAGAAGTTTTCTTGGACATGCCGGATTTTACCGACGTTTTATCAAGGATTTCTCCAAAATAACAAAACCCTTAACTGGTCTTTTGATGAAAGATGCTGAATTTATCTTCGATGAAAAATGTACTGAAGCATTTAATCTCCTGAAGCAAGCTCTGATTTCAGCACCTATAATGAAACCCCCTGATTGGTCAGAACCGTTTGAGATAATGTGTGACGCCAGTGATTACGCTGTTGGAGCCGTTCTAGGTCAAAGAAAAGATAAGAAGTTACATGTGATTTATTATGCCAGTAGAACCCTAGACGCTGCACAGCTCAACTACGCAACAACCGAAAAAGAGCTCCTAGCTGTAGTTTTTGCAATAGACAAATTTAGATCTTATCTAGTAGGAGCCAAGATTATAGTTTACACCGACCATGCTGCCATTCGTTACTTACTAAGCAAAAAGGATGCCAAGCCTAGGTTACTTCGATGGATTCTATTACTGCAAGAGTTTGATTTGGATATCCGTGATAAGAAAGGCACTGATAATGTGGTAGCTGATCACCTATCTAGGCTAGAATACCTGAAACCTGATCCAGTTCCCATAAATGACGATTTTGCCTATGATAGACTGATAGCCCAACTGGAAACCATTGAAGAAGATAACCCAGATCCTCATGAGTATTTTCAAAAATCCTTAGCCATAAGTGATGTACCTTGGTATGCAGACTTTGTTAATTATCTAGCCGCTGACATCATACCCCCTGATCTAAACTACCACCGGAAGAAGAAGTTCTATAGTGATGTGAGAAACTTCTATTGGGACGAACCATTTCTTTTCAAGAGAGGTAAAGATGGCATTTTCCGCCGTTGTGTTCCAGAAGAAGAGGTAAATAATATAATTGAGCATTGTCATTCTGCACCCTATGGTGGACATGCAAGCACATCGAAGACCTACGCCAAGATTCTTCAAGCTGGCCTATTCTGGCCTACTATGTGGCGTGATGTCCATGCTTTCATTGTCAAGTGTGACAGATGCCAACGCACAGGAAATATTTCAAGACGTAATGAAATGCCGTTAAGAAATATCCAAGAAGTAGAACTCTTCGACGTATGGGGTATAGACTTTATGGGACCGTTCCCACCATCTTTTGGAAATCAGTACATATTAGTAGCTGTTGACTACGTGTCTAAATGGATTGAAGCTATCGCCACACCCACAAATGACACCAGAGTAGTCATCAAATTATTCAAGAATTATATATTTCCCAGGTTTGGAACCCCCCGTTTAGTCATAAGTGATGGAGGATCACACTTCATATCGAGAATATTTGATAAACTTTTAAGCAAGTATGGAGTTAAGCATAGAGTAGCAACACCATACCACCCACAGACCAATGGACAAGTGGAAGTATCTAATAGGGAGATAAAACAAATCCTCGAGAAGACTGTCTCTATATCTAGAAAGGATTGGTCACAGAAACTTCAAGAAGCATTATGGGCCTATAGAACCGCTTTCAAAACTCCTATAGGAACAACCCCTTATCAACTGGTCTATGGAAAATCATGTCACTTACCTTTTGAGTTGGAGCATAAGGCCTATTGGGCCATCAAAACTTTGAATTTGGATTACTTGACAGCTGGTGAGAAACGTATCCTTGATATCCACAAATTAGAAGAGCTCAGACAATCTGCCTACGAAAATGCCATCATATACAAAGAAAGAACAAAAGCTTGGCATGAAAAAAGAATCATAAGAAGAGACTTCAAAATAGGCGATCCTGTTCTCCTGTTCGATTCTAGGTTACGACTATTTCCAGGTAAACTCCGTTCGAGATGGACTGGCCCTTTCGAAGTATCTAAGATCCTGAGATCCGGTGCTATTGAAATCAAGAACCCGACATGTAAACCATTCATCGTCAATGGACAGAGGTTGAAGCCCTACGAAGGAGGTGACATTCCAACAACATACACCTGCCATACTCTGAGTGATCCACCATATCCTTCCAATGATGTTTAATTATCGGTCGTCGAGCTAATGACGTTAAACAAGCGCTGCATGGGAGGCAACCCATGGTTTTTCTTATTTTTGTACTTTTTATTTTTTACTTTTACTTTATTTTGTTTATATTATTATTATTATGTCAGGACTAACGATTGAATGTTTTATGTGCTTTCAGGACTTGTTTGCTAACCTTGTACAGAATGCAGAACCCTGATGACATGCACGTGGCCTTTAGAGATGATGCACAGAGAGAGCGTTACTATGTTCACATGAGACGCCCTATGGCTCCTACCAGGTACCCTGACCATGACTGCATGGATGCCTTGGGGATAGAGCCAAGCGTCAGATTTTTATGCCATCAACTCCAGTGGGAACAGTTTGACTACAGGAACAACACTTATAGGAACTTGACTCTTGAGTTCCTCAGCTCGTTTCATTATGACCCTTGGGCTGGACCCGATGGACTCGCTGTTTTCAGGTTGTTCGGGATTGACTACTCATTCTCTCACAGAGAGTTTGGTGATTTGCTAGGTTTCCAGACTACTCCTGATGCTATTCCAGATACACCGATGGGGTATTTTATGAGCAGAGAAGTGGAAAAGTTTTGGACTAAAATATCCGGCGGAGGGAGCCAAGATCCTTCTACCCAGTTTTCTCAGGTAATCCACAACCCTGCATTGAGGTACTTCCAGATGATTCTAGCACATTCTTTCCTAGGTTTTCCAGATACAGAGACACTGCTAAGTGAAGAGGAGATTTTCCTACTGTTTTGTGCGACTCAGTCTCGCCCTGTTGCTTGTGGCAACTTTCTGTTAAAGGGCTTGGCTAGTGTTGCCAGATCATCAGTAGGCATCATCCATGTCGGTGGGATTGTTACACAGATAGCTACTGCATTGGGTCTGTCTCGCAAGTTATTGCACCTCAGGACCTTCTGCTGCTACACCACCCTGGATATTGATTTTTGTCTTGATAGAGGACTGATGAGGAGGGCTTCTTTTGAGCCCAACATGTTTAGATTGCTGATCGACGGCGAAGCGATACACTACTTTACATTACCAGATCAGCTGATGACCAGTGTCCATGATCCTGAAAATTGGAGTTATGCTCTAGAGGGTTATGGAGAGACTGTCGAAGAGCCGAAATCGCCTCCCGCCGCTGAGTACACTCCTACACCTCTTACTCCCCAAATCACTGTTATGTCTAACAATATGTCTCTGCAGCCACCTGACCTACAAACACAGATTTATGAGCTCCGCAAGGAGACTGCCCTGCTCAAGCAGGAAGTGGCAGACCTAGAGTTACAGATGCAGGTTTCTGATCTCGCTCATGCCTCAGAGACCGATACTCTACATCAGGCGATTGAAGAGCTTCGGAGGGAGATAGCTGAGATTCGTGGATCAAGCCAGGAAAAGACGCCTACCACATGACTCATTCTACCCTGACATCATTACCCTAGTATTTTATTTATCGCATTTCCAGACATATTTTACTTTACTGCAGCTTTTATATTTTCATGCACTTTGAATTCCTTATATATATACATATTATGCACTAATGTTAACTTTTTTTCTTTTTTTTTGTTTCTTTAATCATTTTTACTTTTTGTCGTGCAAAGAAAAAAAAAATATAAGACAAAAATAATTTCATTTTTGTCTTCACAAAAAAAATATGCAAGCCTCAAGCCTTGAAAAGAAGAAGAAAACGCTATCCAGACCCCCCGAAGACCAAAGGTGCAAGGAAGGCCCAAAAGGAGGATCCAAAACCACAAGGCCCAGGAATTGGCCTTGTGGCGGGCGCCATAGGCCCTGTGGCGGGCGCCACACCGTACCATCAACAAATACGGGATTCAATCCCCATTTCCACCATTTTCATCCCTTTCTTCACCCAAAACCCATTTTTCCAACCTTCCAAATCCTCCTTGAACCCCATTAAAGCTCCCTCATTTTCAAAATACCCATCATCCATAAAACATATCCAACATCCATTTCCATTTTCATCCATCAAAAACAAAAAAAAATCAAAACTTTATCATTCCCTCATAAACCACTTTTTCTACCATTTTCACTACCTAAGGAGCATTCAACAATGGAGTTCAACGGATTTCTTCTTCGTGATGGAAGACCGGGCGAAAGGCAACGGAAAATTATTCAGAGGCTTCAAAGTCGAGAAATTCTCTCGACTAGGTACGTCGACGATAACTGTCTGTATGCTTTGGGTATTTATCATAGTGTTTTTAATTTATTAGAATTTCTAGGCTTGCATAATATCTTCATCAATCAGGAACCTACCTATGAGCGACTGACAACTGAGTTTTTGAGTTCTTTGATATACACTGTCAGTCCTAACACTGCTAGCACTGTTGGTACTGTTATTTTTAGACTGTTCGGAATTGAGTATGAATTCAGTACCGACGATCTAGCAGGTTTGTTAGGAATCCCTCATAGGGAAGGTGCAATTTGTGAGGCACCTTTGGATGCTGAGTGGTCGGCCGAGGTATTTACCTTTTGGCAAAGGCTTTCAAGTACTTCAATTAATTCTTTTGAAGGGATACTTGCGTCGACCATTCACAACCCGGCCATAAGAGTTTTTAGACTTCTTTTGGCATGTACTATTTTTGGCCGGGAAAGTCCAAACAAGGTAAATGCTCGTGAACTCCTATTTTTGCAAGGATGCCTCACTAGAACCCACATCAATCCGGTCCCGTTTATGCTTGCCCATATGACTTTATTTACTAATAAAACAGGACCGATTGTTTTTGGAGGACTTGTTACGTCTATTGCTCGGGCTCTTGGCCTGAACAATGAGATAGCTACACTTGAACCACTACCTCCTCGCACAATTAATTTAAAATTTCTGAAGGACATGAAATTGTGCCGAACGAGGAGAGAAGGTGGTTATGAGTTGATGGTTCATGGGGTAGCTATCCCATCTGTTGCTTTACCATGCAGTAGACGTACTGATGTACGTGATGAAAGGAACTGGACCTATGATCTTAATGCTCCACGTATTTTGGGTCCACTTCCTCCTAATATTCCCGATGGGGAGGCACATGACACTGATGATGAGTATGATCGGAGAGAGCAGTCTCCCATCCCTCACATGTCCCCCCATCGTCCTTCACAGTCACACACTGCACCATCTTCCTCTAACCCTGTTGCAGGTACTGCTCCTGGATTCTTTGTCACCGAGGAGATGTGGCGTGATATGACAGCTAGAGAAGAAAGGCGTGATGGCCTTCTCTCTACTATTTCACAGCAGCTGACGGACAACATGAGCTTCATGCAACAATCGCGATTGGTTTCGGATCGTGCTTATAGCAACGTTTGCCGTACCTTGAACGATATCTCATTAGAGCAGAACCGTCAGAGAGAGTTCAACAGCCGACACTACCAGCTTGTAGAGGCTACTCAGGGTTCCATCTTGGGTAACCTTCGAGAGGTCCGGAGTGCTCAGGCTGCTTTATCAGCACGACTCGACCGGAGGGACCAGCATCGTAGTAGATCCCGTCGTTCCAGACCATCACATCAGGACGGCGAAGGCACCAGTGCCCCTCCTCAGTAGTTTTTTTTCAGGTTACCCCCCTTATCTTATTTCGAAACATTGGGGACAATGTTCGATTTGAGTGTGGGAGGGGATTTTATTGCTTTCCGTCATTTCCCTTTTTAGTTAATTTCCTTTCAGTTATTTCCCTTTCAGTAATTTAATTTTCTTAGATAATGCATGAGTCTGACGAGTCACCAGTATAGTGTCTTTTTAGTTCATCTTCATTTTTTCCCATTTCCTTAGCCTTACCAGAAAAATTTTAAAAAAGAAAATAATGTTGTTTCACATGTTTTTTGGGCTTTGAGACAGGTTTAGATTAGGATGTGGTGACTTAGGTCAACTTTTTGAAACATCAGAACCATTTTAGCACCATAGACCTCTTGAATATAGGAATCACTCCTAAACCCCACCACATTGGCCTTTACTATCATTTTAAAAATTGTCCTAAGTAGTTTATCTTAGCAGTCAGCTCCGGCTTAAGCATGCTCTACGTAGGGGGTCGATGAATATAAGTGAATGATCCAGTTCTAATAAAAAAAAAAAAAAAAAAAAAAAAGAAAAAAAAAAAAAAGAAAAAAAGGCAAACTCTGGTATAGGTGACCCTCACAAAGTCATTTAAACCGAAAAAAGAGAAAAAAATATTTGCGACAAAAAGAAAAAAAATTGCAAGTCACCTATTGTTAGTTGGTTCAGAGGTATCTGGCACTGAACTTGGTAGGGCGGATTACGATCCGATCCCCCGCAGCTACATTTAGGCGAAATAAAAACAGGTTTACACATGCTTATGTGCCAGAAACCTTATGTTATGGATCAGAATCACTAACCGGTCACTCTACTATGAAGCATGTACGGATAACGGGCTTAATGTGATTGCGCCTGAATGAAAAGGACACAAAAAGATGAGAAGATAGGCCTAGGTATTGTGGGATGATATGGAGTGGTTAATATAGGATTGAAGTTTGTGTTTGTGTTACTATGGTACCCTTGGTTCACTTAGTTAGTATCTGTCACTGCATCCTGACTTGAACTTAGAATCCCTTTAGCCCAAAGACAAGTGTTGACACCATATTTTTCTTAAGCTTTAATGTTTGCTTGAGGACAAGCAAAGGTTTAAGTGTGGGAGAATTTGATCACACTAAAATTCACCGTATTTCTGACTCCGATTTCGCATGCATTCTTAGCTTTTATTGTTGTTTTGCTTTGTTATTGCTTTGTTTTCTTATGTTTTCAGGTTTTTATAATAATCGGAGCTTGAATCGGGAAAAGGAGCGAAAAAGGAGTGAAAACGGACGAAAACCTAGAAATTCAGCATTTTGCACTTGCGGCACCCACCGTGGCGGGCGCCATGGGGTTAGCCATGACGTGGCCACGTCTCAAGACCACTCCTCAACCTCCAAGACCCACGTTCCCCACTCCATCATCCCCTGTAGGGACCATGGCGGGCGCCATAGGCCTGTGGCGGGCGCCACAAGGCCAAAATCAGTAACCTCCACTTTTTAGTGGAGGGGCGTCCCGGTCATTTCATGCTTTCAGTTTTTACTATAAATAGGACCTTAGATTTTCGTTTTTCTTCATCCAGAATTAGAATTCTCTAGGCATATATCAGTTATAAAGCAGTTGCCATTCCACATCGGGGTGCCTCTGCAATCGAGTGATCGAGTCTGTAATCTGTCTGTGGTTCGAGTTTTGGAGCACTCTGGAGGAAGTTAATCCTGCCGCCATTTTAATTCAAGTTCGTACTTTACTTTTATTTATTTCTGCCTCGCTTTTATTTTGTTTATTTCCCGCACTCGCACATTTACGTTGTTTATTTCCTGCACTCGCACATTTACTTTGTTTATTTCCTGCACTCGCACATTTACGTTGTTTATTTCCTGCACTCGCACATTTACGTTGTTTATTTCCTGCACTCGCACATTTACGTTGTTTATTTCCTGCACTCGCTTTAAATTACTTTTATGAAAAACTATAAAAAGAATATTTACTTTATCATGTCTAACTAATTCCATAAAGGTTAGAATGTAAGGATCGTAATTAAACCAGTAATCAGTATAATTGTTCGTGGAAACACCTAAGGGCTATTTTATCTTTCAATTCAAATAATTGTTTTTAACTATTTCAAAAACAGCCAAAAGCGCTTTGTATAGTTCATTAGGAGATTTTAGATTAAAAAGAAAAGAGATTTTAAAACGATTTTCGGACGCGTTAGGAAGTTTAAACTCTGGTTCGCAAGAACCTCTTTTTTGCTAAGAAGTCCAGGTTAAAATACTTTTCAACTTAGTTAAGATACTATATTTCTTAAAAATAGGTTTACTACTCTAACGCAGTACGCACCTTTTTATCCGTGACAATAGGAGGGGTTGATTAGAGAGTACAACTCGGTTCTGAATACGCGAAAGCGACAGTTCCTGTTAAATTAGTTCTTTTCTAAGGAGAAAACACTGCCCATAAGTAGTTCCACTAACAAGTACTGGATTATCATTGATTACGTGAATTACATTCGAGCCTGTCTTTATTTATTATTTAAAATTATAATTTTATTTACCATTGCACCCTTATTAAAACCCTTAAAAATAGTTTCCTTAGATACACACCATAACAACAGGTTTGATAGATTGACACTTGGTCTCTGTGGATTCGATAATCTTTTATATTACTTTGACGTGATTCGTACACTTGCGAAAAACACGCATCAGTCTTCTCATGATTTGGCATTGGAGCAGTAATCACATTTGGAGTACCTGGAGGATCAAACTCAATTTCTCCAGCATCAATCATATCTTGAATTTTGTTCTTCAAGATCCAGCAGTTATTAGTATCATGTCCCTGGCAATTTGAATGATATGCACATTGTGCATTGGGATTGTACCTGGGAGAGGTAACATTGGGATTCTGAGGAGCCTGAGCCAAAGTGATAAGTTCAGCCTTCAACAAATGTTGCAATGCCTGAGCCATTGACATGTTGATCTTCGTGAACTGTCTTCTAGCCCTCTGTTGGTTACCCTGTGGCTGCTCTGATGTTGCAGGAGTTGGATTTGAAATATGAACTGCACTAACAGACTGATGCCTTCTATTACGATCAGGTTGACCATAAACAGCATTGGATTCTTTCTTCCCAGTGGGAGGCTTCTTTGCAGCACCTGATGAAGAAGTGCCCACTTGGATCTTACCATTCTTTATACCATTCTCTACTCGCTCTCCTGTCATGATCAACTCAGTGAAGCCAGATGATGAGCTTCCAATGAGATGACTGTAAAACGGACCATTCAGCATACACATGAACATATCAACCAATTCCCTGTCAGTCAAAGGGGGTTGAACTCTTCCAGCTAAATCTCTCCATTTCTGAGCATACTCCTTAAAACTTTCTTTGGCACCCATAGACATGCTCTGAAGCTGCATGCGAGTGGGGGCTAAGTCAGCATTGTATTGATACTGCTTATAGAAAGCTTCAGCAAGATCATTCCAGTCTCTGATGTTGACACTTTCCAATTGATAATACCACTCCAACTGAGCTCCAGATAAGCTCTCTTGGAAAAAGTGGATCCACAATTTCTTGTCAGCAGTGTGAGGTTGAATCCTTCTGACATAAGACCTCAAATGCAGCTTGGGACAGGAGACCCCATCATAAACAACAAAGGTAGGAACCTTGAAACCAATGGGTATGACAACCCCAGATATCAGACTCAAATCTTCAAAATCCAGCCCAGAAGATTTCTGCAATTCCATAGCATCCATCCTATCCACCAGCATCTTGAATTTATCTTCATTAGGCTCATGGTAGTAGTTAGCCTCAGAATCAGAGTCCCCCATTGTGTGGTGGAGACTGCCTATCTCTTGCTCAGACTCCTCAGATTCATAGTCTTCAACCTGTTCTTTGGTCTTGACAGGACCTCTGAACCTTCTTCCCATATTGATCAGGCCACCTGACCTTCTAGTCTTCTTAGTCTTCTTGGCCAGCAGTGTCTTCAATTCATCCTGCCCTTTGGATAGGTTCAGGATCAGCTCTTGGAACTGTGCATTCTGTGCCTGAAGATCCTTAACTGATTGTTCAAGAGCCATTGCTGAAATAAACAGCGAGAAGATGAGAAACCTGTGCACAAATAAACCTGTGATGCAATGAAATGATATGGGAATGTATATGCAATGTTTTCAAGGACCGCAGGATTTAAATTTGCTTAGACAAATAAGAAGGTAAACTTTTATTATTAATAACTTTATTTTGCCTCTTGGGCTTACAAAAACATGAAATAAGTACAAAAGATGGGGTTTTAAGTCTCCCATGGACGTTTCCTCTTTGTATTGAGGTATGAGTTGAGATTCCGCTCCTCGTGAAGTTGCTTTGTTAGCTCCAGAATTCTTTCTTGGCTTGCTTTGTAATGAGCCTCGAAAGTATCCCTTTGCTCCTTCAACTGGATCCAAGATCTCTGCAAGTCTTCCATGTCAGTAGGCATGTCTGGGTGAAGGATGGTATAAGCAGTATCTCCTTCAGCAACAGGTTCCATGGTAACTGGCAGGATAGCAGGATATGGCATCATGAAAGTCTGAGCACGAGATCGCACCCATCTGAGATAAGCTTCCATAGGAATAATGTACTTAGGTTCCAGTGTCTTGCTGTCAATCCTGTTTACTTTTCCCCAAGCTCGTATGAATCTCTGACGGTAACCCTGAAGATCGTCGTCATAATCAAACACAATGCCCTGAATCAACATGTCTTATGGACCATCACTTCGAGCGTAACCAAACTGTCGTAAAGCTAGAGAGGGGTTGTAGGTGATGCCTCCTCTTATGCCTAGAAGTGGCACATTAGGAAACTCCCCACAACGGTCAATGATGGTGACATTCTCCATAGATCTGGAGCACCAATGGATATCTGAGTGAGAGAGTGACATAATCCTCTTGGACCATCTGAATCCTTGCTCATTCTTCATTACTGAGCGAGGAAGGTGAGAAATAAACCACCTAGAAAGCAAAGGTATGCAGCACATCAAAGTTCCTCTTGCCCTTGTAGTACGGGTGTGAAGAGAATGTAGAATGTCTCCAAGCAATGTAGGCACTGGATTGTGACTCAGGAATATGTTGATGGCATGAACGTCTATGAACTGATCTGGATTGGGGAACAATACTAAGCCATATATCAGCAAGGCTAAGATCTCCTCAAAAGCATCATGACTCATGGCCTTCAAGAACATTTGAGCCTTGTCCATTAGTACCTTGGCCAGAATACCCTTGACTCCACTTCTCGTTTCTAGAACAATATCAGACTTTTTCAGATGTAGAGCTGCAGCAATAACCTCAGGTTTAGGCTCTTTCTCCAAGCCTGTGAATGGTTTCTGATCAAGAACAGGTATGCCCAGAAGCTTAGAGAACTCTTCCATGGTTGGAACTAGTTGATAGTCAGGGAATCTAAAGCAGTGGTGCTTAGGGTCAAACAACTGAAACAAAACACTCATCATGTCTTCATTGAACCCTGAGGTGACTAGATCCAATAGGTGGCCATGTCTCTTGATGAACTGGGAATGATCAGGCACCTGAGAAACCAACTCTTTGAGCTTAGCAGGTATGCCTACAAAGTTGATCCGAATAGTATTCCTACGAGCAGAAGCCATGACCTGCAACAAAGAACAAAGATAAATCCTTTGGTCCTTGAAATGGTTAGTGAAAATGCTATGCTTATGATGCATGATGATGTCATGATGTTATGCTCAATCACAAACATGTGGCACACACAAACAAGTCACACCATAGCCCTAGGTTTAAAGGCTTGCATGAGGTTCAAAGGTAAGTACCCTCCCCTGAAGTTAGTTGGTTCATCCTGTCCTACAAAAGTAACCAGGTTCTAAGGGATCTCAATATCATTGATCCTTCACAAGGGTGGTTGTTCAGAAGGCAACTTACTTGCCAACCAAAACCCTCCAAGTTTAAGATCTCAATGAGTGTAGTATCGAGTGTCAACCAACTTCAGTCTGCACCAAAGCCGGTTACCTCACTACTTTCTAAAGGCCAAGATGGGATAACTAGGGTTCTAAAAGTTAGTTAGTGCATTGACAACATATGGCAGCCTCATATTACCCTCAACTTGACTTAAGGAACATAAGCACCAACCAAGAAGTCACACTAACTATGGCCACCAGATCAACCGTATCGATATACGTCGTACAGTTTCCTTGGTCTATTGTCATTTACCTAAGGTACACTAGATCCGGGTTAGGATCTTTCACACATAAAGCCCAACAAGATAATATAAAGCAAAAAAGGCAAACAATTTAAGAGTGATCTAATTCCTAAGGGTACCCCTCTTTAATATTAAATCCCCAGCAGAGTCGCCAGTTCTGTAACACGGTGGGAGAACTGACTTTAGTTATGTTGCGGATAGCAAGAGTCGCCACCGACTTTTATTTTATCCAAAGGAAAGGCATAAAAGAACAGGAAAGGCCTTAAGAGATATTTTTGGGTCCGGGGGGTAGGTTATGTAAAGGGAAGGTGTTAGCACCCTTTACATCCATGGTTATACATGGGCTCTTAGTTACTTAGCTCACTTTTGAATTGTTTTTGAAAGTGTAGTGTGTGAATAGAAATTTTCATAAGAGTTTAATAATGATCCATGTACGGATGCGTAAAAACTTGTTTTTGAAAATTTGTTTGAAATTGTGGAAAGTTTGAAAAGTTTTGAAGGAAGTGAGCAAGTACATAAGAGGAACCTACCCTAAAGTTTAAGTCTTTCTTGTTCTTTATCCTTTAAATGGTAAGACTATCCCTACTATTAAGGAGTAGGTAGTCATTACCTTGGATGTAAGGGACATGAGAGGGACATCTGTGTTGTGAAGGCAACTGTGAGGTGTATTAAGCATTTAGGAGGGACTATCATCATTATTCAAAAAGGGACTTGATCTTTAAAGGCAACCATTAGGGACTTGATGATTTTTTCTTTTTAGGGACTTGCTTTATACACCCCACTTGACCTTATGCTTTAGGCAACTTGAGGGATAGCCTTAGAAATGTGAGATGGCGATTAAAAATCGACTTACGTGTGTGAGTGTTTCATATTATTTATCTTCAATTAAAATGATCTAAGTTAATTTTTAAATAGAATACATATTTACACTCCCTAAATTACTAACCATAACATAGAGATAAATTCAATATTTACAAAATTACACCAAGAAGCAATTACATAATTATAATAATAATAAAGAAATAGCAAAAATATAAATATAAAAGCACAATATAAATAATAAGTAAAAATAATTAGTAAGCAATATAATAGGGGTTAGTAATAATAAGAATTAAAAAAATAGGGTTAGTAAAATAATAATAGGCAAAAGTTAATAATAATATGGTTAATAATAATAATAGAAATCAATATAAATTGAATTAACAAAAATATAATAAGAACAAAATTAAAATAATAAACAAAAGTTAGATTATAAACAATTATTTAATAATATGAAAGAATATGGACAATTAAATAATTATAATAATATTTTAATTTATATACAAATTATTAATTTATTTTTTAGACATATTATAACAAAAAGAAAAGTTTGATTATATTTATATTTACTAAAATTAATTATACTAAATAAATATGCACAAAAATTATAAAATAAAAATTAGGTTTTTAATAAGTTATTAGAAAATAAATTAGGGTTTTGTTAGAAAAATATTTTTTAGGGTTTATAATTTATAATATACAAAAATTATTAATATTCATATTATGTTTATTTTTCTTTTATGAATAATAAGAAAATAACTAATTACATAAATAAAACAGAAAAATTGGTAAAAAAAGGAAACTTACCTTGGCTGGGTTTGAACCCAAGTCCTTATGCTTGCAAACATCAAAACGGACCACTAGGCTAGCCATGCTTTGGTGATAATAGAAGGGATCAGCTTTGTTTTGTGCCTTGCCTTGAAAAATTGTGAAAAATAATGAAAAGCAAAAAAGGCCTGGGGTAGTGTTGAACCCAGGACCTTTGATCATTCACACGCACGCTTAACCGCCTGGCTGGGAGAGCCTACCTGATATCAATCCAGCAAACAATAATAATATGTAATACTCAACGCATTAATGGAAAAAAAACAAAACATTTGCCGTGACCAGGATTCGATCACAGGTCCTGTTGCCAATACGCATACGCCTCCTTCCACTGGGACAACACAGCTGTTGTGATAACAAATTAACAAAATAACATAAAATATTTTAACACAATTTGAATTTTTCCTGAGCGCGCCATCAGCTTCATCTTCTTCCTCATGTCTTGCGAAATTTCCTGCGGATCCAGCTACAAGATTTCCTGCGAAAAACAAGTCCCAGCAAAACCTACGAAACACAAACATGGATAAAACAGCAAGGTTTCATGAAATTGATTATGCCATTAGATTCCTAACAAGATTTCCAATCGTTCTACGTCCTCATAATCCATTTATATTGGCTGGATAATAAATCCCCAATTCTTGGCCGAAACCCTAACTATGGTGAATCATGATTCAGGCTATGGAATTTCACCAAACGATCCAGAATCCATCTATAATCATCAACAAACAAAGTTATGTAAACAAAATTCAATAATATGCAGTGAATCATTGGAACCGAAAAAATTATATTCAAAGGTAAGTAAGCCACGGATTAAGCATTATGGCACGATTTGGATGCGTATGAGTGATGATAATGCTTCAGTGATGTCCAAAGAACATCTCTATGTTCTTATTTTACCTTCAAATGCCCTGGATTGAAGAATCCGAATATGAGTTTTGGATGGATTTTTGAGGTTTTGAACTTACACTTAGAGGCAGCAAATTCGTGTATGGGCAATGTCAATGAGTTCAGTATTTATATGTGGATGAATTAGGTTAAGAAAATTCAATTGTTGTGTGGAGATTTTGATATTTGAAGATTGAAAAAGATCATGGTTTAAAATTCAAATATTTGTTCATGAAGGCTTGCTATTTTTGTACCAATCTCATGATTTCCTTCCCTTTCAATTCAAATCAGTATTGATGAGATTCTAGAAGCTCAATCTTCATCAAATATTGTATTTTCATATTTTATATTTATTTAAAATGATTTTTTATGAATTAAATCAAAATAAATAAAAATAAAATAATAAAAATTCTGATTTTTTTATCAATTGGGTCGTGCATGATGATATGGTATGGATTGAATCACAATTTGACAAGCCCATTTGGAAAGAAGTGGTTTTAAACCTCCATTTTCAACATAAACCATCACAAAATTTCCCAACTTTGCAAGGGCATATCTCCCTCAATTTTAAAGGTATGAGGGTGTTCTTGGACATTTTGGAAAGCTTGAAGAGTCCTCTAAACAACCCCACTGGTTTCATGTCCATATCATTTACCAATCTCAAGTTATGTCCTTTTGAAGTTGTTGACTTTTTGTTGACTTTTGAAATGACCTATAATGTCTTAGCTCATATCTTCCAAATGAAGCATTTTTGGGCTTGACTTTCAAGATCAAAGTTGTAGAGAATTCAATTTTCTTCAAAATGAGCTTTGAGTGGAGACTTGGTGATGAAGTATGTGAAAGTTATGGCTGGTCAAAGTTCAGTTGACTTTTACTAAGGAAACCCTAATTTAGAAACTCCTGATTATTGATGATCTGGAATCTCCTTGATGAATCATGATCAACCCTTGATCAAATGATGAATTTTACTTCATATAATTGATGTTGGCAAAAAATCATGAAGTTTGACTTTGGTTTGACCACAGTTGACCTCAGTTTGACTTTTTAACTGCATTGACTGATCTTGACTTATCTGATCATCTGACTGAGCAAACTTCTGAGAAAAGTCTTGAAACTTGTCATGGGGGTTCTTACACACATATAAGATGTTATGAAGCTCACTTGAAGTCTTGGAAGTTCATTTAACCTGATTAAAGTCAAAACCCTAGTTTTGGATGCACTGCTTAGGAGGTGCATTGTCTGAGGGAATTGTCAACTCTTTTGACCAATTGTGAACTTTGTGAACCTTGTGAACCATCATAAAATGTCTTGTGATACTCATGGGAGGTATTGTGAAGCTTGTGAACCTTGTGAATCCTCAAGAAGTGACTTGTAGACTTCATGAACCTCAAGAAAGGTATTGAAAGCATTGTGAATCTTGGGAACCTTGTGAACCTTCAAGAAGTAACTTGTAGACTTCATGAACCTCATGAAAGGTCTTGTAAGTGTTGGGAAACTTGTGAACCTTGTGAACCTTCAAGAAGTAACTTGTAGACTTCATGAACCTCATGAAAGGTATTGAAAGCATTGTGAATCTTGTGAACCTTGTGAACCTTCAAGAAGTAACTTGTAGACTTCATGAACCTCATGAAAGGTCTTGTAAGTGTTGTGGAACTTGTGAACCTTGTGAACCTTCATAGAACACAAAGTCTTGTATTGTGAGGGCAAATTTTGGGGTGCAACACTAACCTTCTTATTAAAAGCTTTGATCATCCTTTTCTGGTACATCTGACCGTGACAAACAGGTGCCAGCCTTTTCTCATCAATCAAATTTATCTGGTCAAGTCGAGTCTGAATCCACTCATCTTCATCCAAGTCTGCATCCTTCATGATTCTCAAGGAGGGGATCTGAACTTCAATGGGTAGAACTGCTTCCATACCATAGACTAAGGAGAATGGGGTTGCCCCTGTTGAAGTACGTATTGTAGTACGATAACCATGAAGAGCAAATGGTAACATCTCATGCCAATCCTTATACGTAACAGTCATCTTTTGTAGAATCTTCTTAATGTTCTTATTAGCAGATTCTACTGCCCCATTCATCTTTGGACGATACGGAGAAGAATTGTGATGCTTAATCTTGAACTGCATGCATAGATCAATAATCATGGTGTTATTCATATTAGAGCCATTATCTGTGATAATCCTTTCAGGGATGCCATACCTACATATGAGATTATTCTTAATGAATCGAGCTACAACATTCTCAGTAACAGATGCAAATGAAGCTGCCTCCACCCACTTTGTAAAGTAATCAATGGCAACCAGGATGAAACGATGTCCATTGGAAGCAGTAGGCTTGATCTCACCAATCATATCAATGCCCCACATAGCAAAAGGCCAAGGAGAAGTCAACACATTCAATGGAACTGGAGGTATATGCACCTTATCAGCGTAAATTTGACACTTGTGATATGTTTTGGAATGTTGATAGCAGTCAGCTTCCATGGTAAACCAATAGTAACCTGCTCTCAATATCTTCTTTGCCATGGTATGACCACTAGAATGAGTGCCAAAAATCCCATCATGTATGTCTTCCATAATCTCTGTTGCCTCTTTCTTATCCACACAACGAAGCAAAGTCGAATCATGATTGCGCTTGTATAAAATTCCATTACTAAAAAAGAACTTAGCAGAAAACCTCCTCAGAAACTTCTTATCTTTGACAGATGCCCTGTCAGGGAACTCCTGAGCTTCAAGATATCTTTTCACTTCATGGAACCAAGGCTTTCCCTCTACTCCTTCAGCGTCAATCTCATTGCAGTATGCAGGCTTCTCAAATCTATCAATAGTGATCTTGGGAGCTTCATCATCCCAGCTAATCTCAAACATAGATGCCATGGTGGCTAATGCATCTGCCAATTGATTCTCTCCACGTGGAATATGTCTGAATGTAATCTCTTAAAAATATGGGATCAAAGACAACACATGCTCTCTGTAAGGAATGAGATTTTCATGCTTGGTATCCCAATCTCCTTTAATCTGACTAACTACCAGGGCTGAATCTCGATATACATCCAGGAACTGAATCTTCATCTCAATGGCAGCTTTGATACCCATGATACATGCCTCATATTCATCCATGTTATTGGTACAACAGAAACACAGTCTTGCAGTAATTGGAATATGACAACCTTCAGGGGAAATGATCACAACACAAACACCATTACCAAGCGCATTAGAAGCTCCATCAAAAACCATAGTCCATCGGGATCCTTGTTCAGGTCCGTCATATTGTCCAGGTTCTTTGGTAATAATCATAATGTCTTCATCAGGGAACTCAAAACTCATTGACTGATAATCATTCACTGCTTGGTGAGCCAAATGATCAGCTACCACACTACCTTTAATGGCCTTCTGAGTAGTGTACTGTATATTATATTCTTTTAAAATCATTTGCCATCTCGCTATTCGTCCGGAGAGAGCAGGTTTCTCGAATATGTACTTGATTGGATCCATCTTTGAAATCAACAAGGTAGTATGAGTCAACATATACTGTCTTAGTCGGCGAGCAGCCCATGCCAAAGCGCAGCAAGTTTTCTCGAGCAGTGAGTATCTTGTTTCACAGTCGGTAAACTTTTTGCTAAGGTAGTATATTGCCTGCTCTTTTCGACCAGACTCGTCATGTTGCCCCAACACACACCCCATTGAGTTGTCTAATACTGTTAAGTACATAATCAAGGGTCTTCCATCAACTGGTGGCATCAAGATTGGAGGTTCTAGAAGATATCTCTTGATTTCATCAAAGGCTATCTGGCACTCGTCATTCCACTCCATTACCTGATCTTTCTTCAACAACTTGAAGATTGGCTCACAGGTAGCAGTTAGCTGGGAAATAAACCTTGCAATGTAATTCAGTCGTCCCAAGAAACCTCTAACTTCCTTTTCAGTACGGGGAGCAGGCATCTCTTGTATAGCTTTTACTTTTGCAGGATCCACTTCAATACCTTTTCCACTGACAATGAAACCCAGGAGTTTACCAGACCTAACTCCAAAAGTACACTTGTTTGGATTCAATCTCAGCTTGTATTTCTTCAACCTTTCAAACAACTTGTGCAGGTGATCAAGGTGTTGTTCTTCATTCTGGGACCTGGCTATCATATCATCCACATATACCTCTATCTCATGGTGAATCATATCATGAAACAAAGCCACCATAGCACGCTGATATGTTGCCTCAGTGTTCTTCAAACCAAATGGCATCACCTTATAACAAAAAGTGCCCCATTATGTAACAAATGTAGTCTTATCCATATCTTTTGGTGCCATCTTAATCTGATTATAACCAGAGAAACCATCCATGAAAGAGAATACCTTATGCTAAGTAGTGTTGTCTACCAAAACATCAATATGTGGAAGTGGAAAGTCATCTTTAGGGATGGCCTTATTCAGATCTCTGTAATCTACACACATACGTACCTTACCATCCTTCTTAGGTACTGGTACCACATTTGCAACCCACTGAGGATAAGAAGTCACAGCTAAGAACCATGCATCAAATCTTTCATCACCTTTGCTTTAATCTTTTCTGACATTTCAGGACGCATGCGACAAACCTTTTGCTTCTTTGGACGACAATCTTCTTTTACCGGCAAACGATGAACCACAATGTCTGTATCCAACCCTGGCATATCTTCATAAGACCAAGCAAAGATCTCCACATAATCATGTAACATCTGAATTAGTCTGCTCTTAACACCATCTTCTAGTTCAGCCCCTATCTTGACCTCTTTCTTGTTTTCTTCAGTTCCCAGATTCACAACTTCGATTGGCTCTTCATGTGGCTGTATAGCTTTCTCTTCTTGTTGTAACAACCTAGCAAGCTCTACAGGTACTTCACAATCTTCCTCCTTTCCATCTTCAGCTTGATAGATCGGATTCTCGAAATTATAATTGGCAATAGTAGAACTGTTATCAACAGGATCCAGAGTGGATGAGGATCTGCATTTTAGTGATGTGGGTGTGTGTAAGAATACATAGCTGATAAAACATAAATAAAATATAAAAGAAAGAAAAGGAGCACAATATTTACGAAAACAAAACGTCCATTGATTTTTATTGAATGAAGTATGCAAATGAAATGACATCCCGAAACAAGCATACCATTGCGCCCCGGGCAAGACACAAGGCTTAAAAGTTTAATTGTTCGAAATTACAAACTTAAAATAAAAACACAGTAATAGTATTTACTCCTGACTAAAGGAGATAGGAATAACGTCTTCAGTCTTCCAATTGTTGAGCCCATCACCCATGGTAGGAAAGATCCAATCATCCAGGTTGTAGTCTTCATTACAGTCACCCACATCATTGATTTGATCTCTTATGACCCCTTGATTGCTGATACGAACAGCACGAGCACGACGAACAGCCTTCTGAGATTCTGCAGTGAAACCCAAACCAAACTTGTCAGACTTGTAAGGGATGTTGGGAAGCTGGCCCCAAATAGCAGAACCACCTTTTGCAACCACAGCTTTAGCATCTTTGAGGGAGGCCGTTGCAGGAGGTATTCTAGTAACCACAGGAACTCTTTCTGAAGCAGGGACAGACTGAGGAACAGGAGCAGAGCAAGGAACAACTTCAAATGTTTGACATGGAGTTTCAACCATTTCACCCTCCATTTCTACATATTTGAAAGTATTCACACGACTCACCATGTACTCTTCTTCACCATAGACAGTGACAATTTTGTTTTTCACCGGATATTTCAACTTCTGATGCAAGGTGGAAGTCACAACACCTGCCCCATGGATCCAGGGGCACCCAAGCAAACACGAATACGCAGGACGGATATCCATCACATAGAAAGTAGAGTTGAAGACTTGAGAGCCTACTTTGATTGAGAGGTCTACTTCTCCATGTACCATTCTTCTTGAACCATCAAAGGCCCTTACCACCACATCACTTGGTCTTAACACAACATCTTCCAAACTGAGCTTATCCAGAACCTGTTCAGGGAGCACATTTAATGAAGAACCATTGTCCAATAGTACATGAGACAAGGTAGTGCCCCTACATTTAATGGAAATATGTAGAGCTCTGTTATGATTTCTCTTGGCAGGAGTCAGATCAGCATCAGAAAAGCCCAAACCATTATCACTAGTCAGATATGCAACACAATTCTCAAATTGATCCACAAAAATCTCATTTGGCACATGAGCAGTCTTTAAGAATTTGATTAAAGCTTTATCATGGGCCTCAGAACACAGCAATAAAGATAACATGGAGATTTTGGAGGGAGTATGCCCAGCTGGTCAACAATGTCATAATCACTCTTGCGAATGATCTTCAATACTTCTTCCATCTGTTTAGAAAGATTTTCAGCAGTCGGTGCCTCAGCTTGCACAGGTTCAGTTACAGGACCCTTGCCCCAGGCATCAGTACTTGGCCCAGCAGTGGAGTTAGTAGTTGGAGTAGCTGCACTTTTGGAGGTAGCCTGAGGAGAGAAGATTCTTCCACTTCTGGTGATCTTACTAGATCCAGCAATATTGTCAACATCAAGATTTTGGTTGGCAATAGGAGGGTCAGCTAGAGGATCTTGCTTGATACCGTGGATATACACATCAGAACCATAATTCCAGGGTATAACTTTATCAGAAGTATAAGGAACAGGGCCATAAGTGGTAATGATCATGGGAGCCATTCTAACTTCAGCAACAGTCTTCACAAGGCCTTCAGCAGTAATCCTGACAAGACCTTTAGAAGTGATCCTGACAGGGCCTTTGGAGTTAATCTTCACTGGCACTTTATCAACCATAGCTATATCTTCAAGCTTCATACTTCGAGTTAGATGTTCACACATACTTTCAACAAAAGGTGTCCTCTCAAACAATATAGTGTAATTGTCCATGAGGCGTTGAATGCCATCCTTCAACTTCCAGCAGCTATCAGGTTTATAGGCACAATAGAAATAGTCTTCATTGCAACCTGGAAAGAAACCAGCCTGCACCAACTTCTTCTTAATAATGGATAGAGGAGTAGTCACATCTGCTACTGAGGAAACATAGGAAACCTCATGAACAGTATTAACAACCTTCTCATGATTGGGAATAGGAGCAGTGATCACATTTGGGGTCCCAGGAGGATCAAATTCAATTTCCCCAGCTTCAATCATGTCTTGAATCTTGTTTTTCAACACCCAGCAGTTGTTGGTGTCATGTCTCGGACTATTAGAATGATATGCACATCTTGCATTAGGATTGTATCGAGGAGAGGAAGTATTAGGATTCTGAAGAGGATCCCTCAAAGTAATTAGTTCCCCTTTCAACATGTGTTGCAAGGCTTAGGCCAGTGACATGTTGATCTTGGTGAACTCTCTTCTAGGCTTCTGTTGATTGTTTTGTGGCTGCTCTGGTGTTGTAGGAGCAGGATTGGAGATGTGAACTGCTCCCACATAGTGGTGACTCCTGTTACGACTATGTTGACCATACACAACATTAGACTCCTTCTTTCCACTAAGTGGCTTCTTAGCAGTGCTTGGTGAAGAGGCACCCACCTGTATCTTACCGCTTCTTATACCACTTTCCACACGTTCTCCAGTCATTATCAGCTCAGTGAAACCAGATGATGAGCTTCCAATGAGGTGACTATAGAAAGGACCATTCAGCGTACTCATAAACATATCCACCAGCTCCCTGTCAGTCAGAGGAGGTTGAACTCTTCCAGCCAGGTCTCTCCATTTCTGGGCATACTCTTTGAAACTCTCTTTAGCACCCATAGACTTGCTTTGAAGTTGCATGCGAGTTGGTGTTAAATCAGCATTATATTGGTATTGCCTATAGAAGGCCTCAGCAAGATCATTCCAATCACGAATATTAACACTTTCTAGTTGATAGTACCATTCCAATTGAGCTCCAGACAAACTCTCTTGGAAGAAATGAATCCATAGTTTCTTATCAGCAGTATGTGGTTGAATCCTCCAAACATAGGATCTCAGGTGCAGCTTAGGACATGAGACACCATCATACACCACAAAAACAGGAACCTTGAAGCCAATAGGTATAACCACTCCAGAAACTAAACTCAAGTCCTCAAAATCAAGCCCAGAAGATTTTTGTAGTTCCATAGCATTCATTCTGTCTACCAGCATCTTGTACTTCTCCTCACTAGCAGGATCATGGTAATAGTTTGCCTCAGAATCAGAATCTTCCACAGTATAATGAAGACTACCTCCCTCTTTCTCAGAATTCTCAGACTCTGAATCCTCAACCTCTTCCTTTGTCTTGATAGGACCTCTGAACCTTCTACCCAAGTTGATAAGGCCTCCTGATTTTCTAGTCTTCTTCTTCTTCTTAGCCAGCAGTGTCTTCAGCTCATCTTGTCTCTTGGACAAGTTCAGGATCAGCTCTTGGAATTGTGCATTTTGAGCCTGGAGATCTTTGACAGTCTGTTCAAGAGCCATTTCTGCTGAAATAAACAACAAAGAGATAAGATACTTGTTCATAAGAAACCTGTGATGCAATGATATGGTATGTAGATGCATATGCAATGTTTTCAAGGACCGCAGGATTTAAATTTGTTTAAACAACCATAAAGTAAACTTTTATTAGTAATCAATAAACTTGTTGGCCTCTTGGGCTTACAACGAAAATGAAATGAATACAAAGATGGGGTTTTAAGTCTCCCATGGACGTTTCCTCTTTGTGTTGAGGTATGAGTTGAGATTCCGCTCCTCGTGAAGTTGTCTCGTCAGCTCCAGGATTCTTTCTTGACTAGCTTTGAAATGAGTCTTAAAAGTATCCCTTTGTTCCTTCAAATGGATCCAGGATCTTTTGCTATTCTCCTAAATCAGTGGGCATGTCTAGATGAAGGATGGTATAAGGAACGTCTCCTTCAGCAACATGCTCCATAGTGACTGGTAGAACAGCAAGATATGACATCATAAGAGTCTGAGCATGATATCGAACCCATGTGAAATAAGGGTCCATATGAATAGAATACTTTGGATCCAAAGTGTTACTGTCAACCTTGTTCACTTTACCCCAAGCTCGTATAAACCTTTGTCGGTAACCTTGCAGATCGTTGTCGTAGTCGAACATAATACCCTGAATAAGCATGTCATGAGGACCATCACTCTGAGCATAACCAAACTGACATAGAGCTAAAGAAGAATTTTAGATAATTCCCCCTCTTATGCCAAGGAGTGGCACATTAGGGAACTCCCCACAATGGTCAATGATAGTAACATTCTCCATAGATCGAGAGCACCAATGAATATCTGAATGGGAAAGTGACATAATCCTCTTAGACCACCTGAACCCTTGTTCATTCTTCATGACTGATCGAGGAAGGTGGGAAATAAACCACCTAGACAACATAGGTATACAATACATCAGAGTTCCTCGTGCCTTTGTAGTACGGGTATGGAGAGAATGTAAGATGTCTCCAAGTAATGTAGGTACTGGATTACGAGTCAGAAATATGTTGATGACGTGTACGTCTATGAACTGGTCTGGATTAGGGAACAACACTAAGCCATAGATCAATAGGGCTAAGATCTCCTCAAAAGCATCATAACTCACAGCCTTCAAGAACACTTGAGCTTTTTCCATCAATACCTTAGCAAGAATGCCCTTAACTCCGCTTCTCGTTTCTAGGAAAATGTCTGATTTCTTCAAATGTAAGGATGTAGCAATAACCTCAGGTTTAGGCTCTTTCTCTAAGCCTGTGAAGGGTCTCTGATCAAGGATGGGTATATCCAGAAGTTTGGAGAACTCCTCCATTGTAGGAACCAACTGATAATCGGGGAATGTGAAACAATGATGTTTAGGATCAAAGAACTGAAACAGAACACTCATCATGTCTTCATTGAACCCTGAAGTGACTAGATCCATTAGGTGACCATGCCTCTTGATGAATTGGGAGTTTTCAGACACTTGAGAAACCAATTCCTTAAGCTTAGAAGGTATCCCTACAAAGTTGATCCGGATAGTATTCCTACGAGCAGAAGCCATGACCTGAAACAAAGAACAAAGATAAATCCTTTGGTCTTGAAATGGTTAGTGAAAATGTTATGCTTATGATGCATGATGATGTTATAATGTTAAGCTCAATCAAAAACATGTGGCACACACAAAAAAGTCACACCATAGCCCTAGGTTTAAAGGCTTGTATGAGGTTTAAAGGTAAGTACCCTCCCCTGAAGTTTAGTTGGTTCATCCTGTCCTACAAAAGTAACCAGGTTCTAAGGGATCTCAATACCATTGATCATTTCCAAGGGTGGTTGTTCAGTAGGAAACTTACTTGCCAACCAAAACCCTCCAAGTTTAGGATCTCAATGAGCGTAGTATCGAGTATCAACCAACTTCAGTCTTCACCAAAACTGGTTATCTCACTACTTTCTAAAGGCCAAGATGGGATGACTAGGGTTATAAAAGTTAGTTAGTGTATTGACAACATATGGTAGCCTCATATTATCCTCAACTTGCTTAAGGAACATAAGCACCAACCAAGAAGTCACACTAACTATGGCCACCAGATCAACCATATCGGTATACGCCGTACAGTTTCCTTGGTCTATTGCCATTTACCTAAGGTACTCTAGATCCGGGTTAGTATCTTTCACACATAAAGTTCAACAAGTAATATAAAGAAAACAAGGCAAACAATTTAAGTGATCTAATTCCTAAGGGTACCCCTCTTTTATTAAATCCCCAGCAGAGTCTCCAGTTCTGTAACACGGTGGGAGAACTGACTTTTTATAAATGTTGCGGATAGCAAGAGTCGCCGCCGACTTTTATTTTATCCAAAAGGAAAGGACATAAAAGAACAGGAAAGACCTATTTTAAAAGACTTGAGTTCGGGGGGTAGGTTATATAAAGGGAAGGTGTTAGCACCCTTTATATCCATGGTTATCCATGGGCTCTTAGTTACTTAGCTCACTTTGTTTGTTTGCAAGAGTGTAGTGTGTGATTAGAAATTTTCTAAGTACTTTATAATGATCCTCGTATGGATGTATACAAAGCCTTGTTTTTTTGAAAGTTGTTTGAAAAGTGGGGTGTAAAGAGTATTTTGAAATGTGAGCAAGTAATTAAGAGAAACCTACCCTATATTAAGTCTTTACTGTTCTTATGTTCTTTCAATGGTAAGACTATCCCTATTATTAAGGAATAGGTATTCATTACCTTGGATGTATTTAAGGGACATTTGTAGGGTCATCTGGATATAGGCAACTGTAGGGTGTCTTTAGCAATTCTTAGGGACTTATCATCTTTTATTCAGAGGGACAAGATCATTTATCGTAGGCAACCTCGAAGGGACTTGATCTTAAAAACTATAGGGACTTGATGATATTTATGAAGGGACTTGCTTAAGACACCCTACTTGACCTTTTGAAATAGGCAACTGAGAGGCAACCCTAGGAAGTGCGAGATGGCGATCAAAGATCGACTTACGTGTGTGCGTGTTCATATTCAAATATTTATCTTATTAAATTATTTTTTTCTAAATTGATTTTAATTACAAACATGTTATACACACCATAGAATTACTAACCACATAGTAAAATATTTACAATAAATAAAACAAAAAATATAAACCTATAAATATTACAAGGCTTTGGGACAATTACAATATAATCAAGAAATAATAATAATGATAAAAAGAATAATAATAATAATAAATAAGCAATAATTAAATATTAGTAATAATAAAATAAGAATAAAGGTTAGAATAATAAGATAAAAGAAATAAGAAATTTTTAGCAAGAAAAATTAATATTAGAAAAGTTTTTAAGAATTAATTAGAAGAATAAGATTAATAATAATAAACAAATAATAAACCATTTACATATTATAAAAAATGATTAATGTTTTAATTAGGGTTTAGAAAAAATTAGGTTAAATATTAGGGTTAATAAAAATTAGGGTTAAGAATATTAGGGTTAAGAAAATTAGGGTTTTGATTATAATTAAAATATATTATTAATCTATTTACAAAAAAATATAATAATTATATATATAAACATTTTATAAAATAAATACAAACAATTTATATTTAAGAAAATAAAATATGATTTTTTTGAAAATATAAAGTGTTTAGGAAAATATTATGAATTATTATTTAGAAATTATTTCAATTATATTAACTTAAATTAAAATTGAGAAAATAGTTTAAAATAAGAAAATGAAGAAAAGTATTAAAAAGATAGGACCTGGGATTTGAACCCAGGTCCCTTACCTCAATCAGCAACACTCAAAACCAGCTGAGCCAGCATGCGCTGGTGATAGCCATATGCATCACAATCATTATATTATAAACCTGCTAAAACAAAACAATTATGAGAAAAAATGTGGGAACCTGGATTCGAACCCCTGCACATCAGCCAACAACCCAAACACTCTAGCCATTAAGCCACATGGGGCGTGTCTGCTAAAATAACAACAACAATTCATAATATATTAAGTTACATGAATAAAGGGAAAAATCAACAAAAATAATGCTTCCACCAAGAATCGAACCAAGGTTACCACCAACAATACGCGCTAACAAATACCACTGGGCCAAGCAACATCAACTGATATCATATTCAAACAAATTCATAAAATATTAAATCAATAATTCAAATTCCAGCTGCGCGCCAAGCAACTTCATCTTCTTCATTGTACCTGCAATATTTCTTGCGAATTCACTTGTGAAATGTCCTGCGAACAAAACCTACAAATCTCATATCATCACAAATACATAATGTTTCATCAAATTGATCACATGATTATGATCCACAGACATCACACAATTTATTTACAGTCTTAAAATCAATTTATAATGGCTAAATCGAAGAACCCTAAATTTTGTCCAAGAACCCTAACAATGGCAACTTTCGGTTTAGCTCATGATTCTTCAATCTTTTTGCCCAGAAATCATCTAAACATCACAACTAACAAGAATATATGGTTAGAATTCATTATCATTACACAAATAATCAAAATAAATAAAAATAAGAACAAGCATAATCTTGATTCGGTTTATGCAATATGTCATGATTTAGATGCTCTAAATGACTCAAATAGGTTCAGTGATCGTCTAGGAATGTTTTGCAACCTTCAAAACACTTTGATAAGACCTGCAACAAAGAATCTGATTGTGAGATTTTTTGTGAAATTTGAAATTTTGTTCTTGGTATTGGAGGCAGCAAATTCGTGTCCTTGTGATTGTCTTTAGTTTGTCTATTTGTATGGAAGAGAATTAGGTCAAAAGAAGCTGGATTTTTGGGCTTTGTAGTGATTGCTTGATCATGAAGCTTCACACTTTCAAATATTGAAAAATATCTCATCAAACCTTTCTAATTTTGGTCAATCTGATTTTACATGATTCCAATTAACTTTAAATGATTTTTAAGACTTTCTAGAAGAAGAATCATGTCCAAATATTGTTTTTATATTTTATTTAGATTTAATTTGACTTTTAATGGATAAAATCAAAATAAATAATAAATAAATAATAAAAAATCAGAATTTGGTTGCTTTGGATCGTGCTTGAGGTCTTTGTATGGATTGGGTCATAACATTACAAGCCCATTTGGAGAAATTTGGTTTTAAGGCCCTATTTGCTTCATAAACCTCCCAAAAATTTCCCAACTTTGCAAAGGCATATATCCCTAAATTTTAAGATTGTGAGGGAGTTCTTGGACATTTTGGAAAGCCTAGAGAGTACTCTAACCAACCTAATTGGTCTCATGTCCATATCCTTTACCATTTTCAAATTATGCCCTTTGGAAGATGTTGACTTTTTATTGACTTTTAGAATGACCTATAATGTCTAAGCTCATACCTTCCAAATGAAGCATTTTTAGGCTTGGCTTATGAGACACAAAGTTGTAGAGAATTCAATTTCCTTCAAAATGATCTTTGGATTGAAAAAGTTTGATGAAGCATGTGAAAGTTATGGCTGGTCAAAGTTCAGCTGACTTTTCCTATGAAAACCCTGATTTAGAAACTCCTGATTCTTGATGATCTGAAATATCCTTGATGAATCATGATCAACCCTTGATCAAATGATGAATTTTACTTCATATACTTGATGTTGGAAAAAAATCATGAAGTTTGACTTTGGTTTGACCACAGTTGACCTCAGTTTGACTTTTTAACTGCTTTGACTGATTTTAGCCTATTTGATCATTTGACTTAGCAAATCTTTTGGGAAAGCCTTGAAACTTGACATAGGGATTCTTGAAGACATATAGGATTCTATGAAGCTCACTTGAAGCCTATGAAATCCATTTAGCTTGATGAAACTCAAAACCCTAGTTTAGGATGCATTGCTTAGGAGGATGCTTTGTCTGAGGGAATTGTCAAACTTTCTGACTAATTGTGAACCTTGTGAACCTCTTGGGATACCTTGTGAACCTTGGTACACAATGTCTGGTCTAGGTGAGGGCAAATTTTGGGGTGCAACAAATAGGTCCATATGTATTTTATGCAAATTGAATATTAATGAACAATGGACATTTTTTTGCAAACAATCTTTGTCGCTCACTGTCTTTTCAGTTTTGTTATTTTCACACAAAACAATAAATGGCAATGTTTTTCTTAATAATAACTTCATTCACTTTTCCTAAATAAGATAAAATCAATCACTAAAATGAACCAAATCTCAACCCTTGCAGAGATAGCCCTCCAGATTGCACCGACAACGACACTTCTATGACCTCATATGACTTTGACAATCTGATTAATCAAGCAGATGAAGGGGTTGAAGAAGACTACGATTTACCTGAAGAGTTAGTCAGGTTATTGAGACAAGAGGAAAAGGTGATTGCTCTTCATCAGGAGGAGGTTGAGACTATCAATCTTGGTACAGAGGAAGACGTGAAAGAAGTGAAGATTGGAGCCAGTCTGCAAGCTCTAATAAAAGAACAACTTATCAATATGCTGCGAGAATATGTCGATGTGTTCGCTTGGTCCTATCAAGATATGATGGGTTTGGATACAGATATTGTCATGCATAAGCTGCCATTGAAAGAGGATTTTCCGCCAGTTAAACAAAAGTTGCGCCGTACTCGCCCAGACATGGCCATGAAAATCAAAGAGGAAGTACAAAAGCAGTGGGACGCCGGTTTTCTCGCTGTAACTAGTTACCCGCCTTAGGTTGCAAACATTGTACTCGTACCTAAGAAGGATGGCAAGGTGCATATGTGTGTTGATTACCGGGATCTGAACAGAGCAAGCCCTAAAGATGACTTCCCATTACCTCACATTGATGTATTGGTAGACAACACAACTCAGTTCTCAATATTTTCCTTCATGGACGGATTTTCTGGATACAATCAGATCAAGATGTCACCTGAAGACATGGAGAATACAACCTTCATCACACCATGGGGCACGTTCTGCTACAAAGTAATGTCGTTTTGTTTGAAGAACGCCGATGCGACATATCAACGGGCTATGTTAACATTATTCCACGATATGATCCATAAAGAAATCGAGTGCTACGTGGATGACATGATTGCCAAGTCCCTCACAGAAGAAGACCATTTGGTAAACCTGTTGAAATTGTTCAAGCGTCTGAGGAAGTATCAGTTAAGGTTGAACCCCAACAAATGCACATTCGGGGTACGTTCTGGTAAGCTATTGGGTTTTATTGTAAGCGGAAAAGGAATTGAGGTTGATCCCGACAAAGTCAAAGCAATTAAGGAAATGCCTGCACCTAAGACTGAGAAAGAAGTTCGAGGGTTCTTAGGTAGATTGAACTACATTTCAAGGTTCATATCTCATTTCACTGCAACCTGCGAGCCCTTGTTCAAACTGCTAAGAAAGGAACAAACAGTCAGGTGGAACAATGATTGTCAGAAAGCTTTTGACAAAATTAAAGAGTATTTGCAAAAACCTCCAATTCTCATGCCTCCAGTTAAAGGAAGACCTCTAATAATGTACCTGACAGAATTAGATGAATCAATGGGGTGTGTGTTGGGCCAACATGACGAGTCTGGTCGAAAAGAGTATGCAAAATACTACCTAAGCAAAAAGTTTACCGACTGTGAACAACGTTATTCATTGCTCAAGAAAACTGTATGTTCTTTAGCGTGGGCAGCTCGCTGACTAAGACAGTATATGTTGACTCATACCACCTTGTTGATCTCAAAGATGGACCCCGTCAAGTACATATTTGAGAAGCCAGCACTAACCAGAAGGGTTGCAAGGTGGCAAATGATTCTAACAGAATATGATATTCAGTACACCTCTCAGAAAGCCATCAAGGGCAGTATATTGTCTGACTATCTGGCTGAGCAACCCATTGATGACTACCAGCCTATGAGATTTGATTTCCCTGATGAAGACATCATGTTCTTGAAATCAAAATATTATGAAGAGCCTATTCACACTAAAGGACCTGATCCATAAGAAGCATGGACTATGATGTTCGATGGGGCAGTTAATTATAACGGTCGTGGAGTTGGTGCAGTGCTTATTACACCCAAAGGAGTCCATATGCCTTTCTCAGCAAGGCTTACCTTTGTCTGCACTAACAACGAAGCAGAATATGAAGCTTGTATCATGGGTCTTGAGGAAGCCATTGACCGCAGGATCAAAACCTTGAATGTATTCGGAGATTCAGCTCTGGTGATCAACCAAACTAATGGCAAGTGGTATACTCATCAAGAGCATCTGGTCCCCTACCGTGACTATACGAGGAGATTGTTGGCTTTCTTTACAACGGTTAAGCTTGAATACATCCCTCGATAGTGATGGCTCCTTATACAAGCAGAACTTCAACATGGTCTTGCTCAGATGTGTTGACAAGAAAGAAGCAGACCTACTAATGCACGGAGTACATGAAGGTTCTTTCGGTACCCATGCCGGAGGACATGCAATGGCAAAGAAATTGTTCAGACCAGGTTAGTATTGGATCATAATGGATGCAGACTGTTATGCCTAAGCCAAAAAGTGCCATAAATGCCAGATCTACGCAGACAAAGTGCATGTGCCTCCCAATCCTTTGAATATATTGTCTTCACCCTGGCCCTTCGCCATGTAGGGCATTGATATGATTGGAAAGATCGAGCCAACAACTTCAAATGGTCACAGATTCATCCTAGTAGTCATTGATT
This sequence comes from Lathyrus aphaca, assembly GCA_963966055.1. NCBI lineage: Eukaryota > Viridiplantae > Streptophyta > Magnoliopsida > Fabales > Fabaceae > Lathyrus > Lathyrus aphaca. The sequence continues at coordinate 486,758,018 of OZ014522.1, forward strand.
ACTTCACCAAATGGGTTGAAGCAGCTTCGTATGCAAATGTCACCAAGCAAGTGGAAGCCCGATTTCTGAAAAGGGATATCATCTGTCGATATGGAGTTCCCGAGCGAATCATTACTGATAATGGTTCAAACCTTAACAACAAGATGATGGTAGAACTGTGCCGAGGCTTAAAATTCAACATCACAACTCTTCTCCTTACAGGCCAAAGATGAATGGCGTTGTTGAGGCGGCTAACAAGAACATTAAGAAGATTGTGCAAAAGATGGTAGTCAGGTACAAATACTGGCATGAAATGTTACCATTCGCCTTTCATGGGTACCGAACTTCCATCAGAACATTTACCGGGGCAACACCTTATCAGCTTGTGTATGGTATGGAAGCAGTCCTACCTGTTGAAGTTGAATTACCCTCCTTACGAGTAATGATGGATGTAAAACTGGACAAAGCAGAATGGGTCCGATCTTGTTATAACCAACTGAGCCTGATTGAAGAAAAGAGATTAGCAGCTATCTGTCATGGTCAGATATATCAAAAACGGATGAAGAAAGCCTTCGATCAAAAAGTCAGACCTCGGGAATATCAAGTGGGAAAGCTTGTACTGAAAAGAATCCTTCCTCCTCATACAGTCCACATGGGCAAGTGGACACCAAACTATGAAGGTCCCTATGTGATAACTAAAGTCTTCTCTGGTGGAGCACTGATGCTCGCAACCATGGATGGTGAAGATTTCCCGTCCCCTGTGAATTCAGATGCAGTTAAAAAATACTTTGCATAAATGACCCGTTGGACATAAAAACAGAATGAAAGTTCAGACAAAAATAGGGTATCCCGACGAGTCAAAAATAGAATAAAAGACTCGGGCAAAAATAAGGGGAAAAAAATATACACCCGCTGAGTTGAAAAGCCACATCGGACAGCTTAGGCAAAAAAAGGGTATCCTGGTGGATTGAAAACCCGAAAGGGCGATCCACGCAAAATCAGGGAATAAGCGAACAACTGCATTCTGAATTCATCTGTATCACTCACATAACATGGCAAGCGTCGAAAGGACAAAGCGTCGATCAGAATCAACTTTCTTCAGAAAGCAAAATAAGAAGAGTGTTCAAGTCATACAGGTCATAGCAAAGGAAGCTCATTGGAGCGTCAACTTCAACATTGGAAAATAGAATACTTTTATTTTCTCAATTTTATAAGCAATCTCCTCATTTCAGGGATTAGCTTCCTCATTGTACTCGCCTATTTAGGGCACACAAATTAATAAAGTCAAATATTCATTCACACTTTGTTTTGTATCTTTTTGTTTGTTTGCAAAATGCCCAAAGTTCGTAATACAACATTTGCATGAAAACACATAAGCCATTTTCAGTAAATGCTTACAGGAAATATGTACTCTTAAGCAAATCTAACTCCTATGACGGAATCCGGTTGAGGATGCCTCAGGACACTTGTGTGATTCCTTTATTTAACAGGTTGTAGGTACTCAAGGCGGACAACCTTTCACAGCATGGGCATATCATGCACTATATCCCCAGCCAAGCTGGCAATCACATCATCAGAAGGACTACGTGACGAAAGTATTCCCCCACCGAGCTTTTTATCCCCTCAGAGTATCCCCCACAAAGCTGACCCTCCGACAGATTACTTACCAGAAGTTCTCCCCTCCTCAAGCAGGACCTCCAAAGCAATTCCTAAATCACTTTCCCCCAGCTAGTTTCCAGATCTTCTCATCCCCATCATTGGATCCCCACATAGTTCTTCCCCCAAAGTTCTTTAGAAAGATCGTGCAGTGATCCTTTCTCCCCACAGATTACGCAGTGATCCTTTCTCCCCACAGATCGCCCAGTGATCCGTTCTCCCAGCAGATTTCAGATCTCGGATCTCGTTTCTCTCGTTTGCATAATCATAGCATTCACATCATTCATCCCCAAACAGAGCGTAGCATTCTGTCTAATACGGAGCATTACGGCAAAAATCAAACATTTGCATGATCATAAGCTAGGTTCGAGCCAGTCACCTGCAAATACCAAAATCACTCCACCAGCAATACGCAAAAACTTATCCCCTGCAGATAAAAGCCAAAATATCCTTTTGCACTCTCAATACAAATACTTGTACATACTTATACGCAATCCTTCTGATACTTGTATGTATCTTACTTACATAATTCTTTGATACTCGTCTGTATCTTACGCATCTCCCCTGCAGATCAACACTCGTCTGTGTTCCTTGTTCAAACAGTTGATAATCGTCTGTATCATCACTCCTTAAACACGTATCACTGTTTGTTTCTATCGATACATGTCTGTATCGCGGTCCTAGGGATACTCGTCCGTATCTTTAATCTATACACATCGTCGAAACACTTATACAACTTTATTTTTAGGGCTTAATCACTTGTCAGTGTTTATCTATCCCCAGAAGTTGCCGACAAAACAACTTTCTATCCGAAATTCTTCCTATGTCGCGATATTTTTCAGTAGCCGTCCCCTACTAGGTGATCGTCCTTCACCTCTTGATGACCGTCCCTCATCATGTTACCCGATGGTCGTCCCTATCGTTGATTTTTCTATCCGACATTCGTCCTATGTCGCGATATTTCAGAGCAGCCGAACCCTGCTAGGTGATCTTCCTTCACCTTTTAATGATCGTACCTCATCAATCATCTGATGTCCGTCCCCATCGTCGATCCTTTTTATCCGGCATCCGTCCTATGTCGAGATAATCCCCAACAAAGTAGCTGTCCCCTGCTAGGTGATCGTCCTTCACCTCTTGATGACCGTCCCTCATCATTTATTTTGATGATCGTTCCTCACCATGTTATCCGATGGCCGTCCCCATCATTGATCTTTCTATCCGACATTCGTCTTATGCCGGGATCTTTTCAGCAGCCGTCCCCTGCTCGGTGATCGTCCTTCACCTTTTTGATGACTGTCCCTCATCATTGTTTCATTTATCCTTTACCCGATGGCCATCCCCGTCGTGGTTTTCTTCTTTATCTTGATGATCGTCCTTCATCACTTTACCCGATGGTCATCCCCGTCACGGATTCTTTATTCCCCGGCATGACGGTCGTCCCCGTCAGTGCGTTTCTCACTGTTTTCATGCCCATCAGTCGTCCTCTGCTCGATGGTCGTCCTCTGCCACTATCATTTGATATTCAGTCTATATTGTCTATTACAATTTATATCCCTTTTCTTCTTATAATAAAGAGTGCAAATTTTGGATTGTCTTGGTATTCAACCACAAGTTATCTTATTTGTCTGTTAAGCCAGGCGCTTACATCCTACACAGCTAACTCATGCTTGAATAGGGGAAGCTGTAAACACCCCAAATTTTCCCTCTTTTTTTCTCACACCTTGGCTTGTGATCCTTCATGTTGCATTGCATAAGCATACCATCTCACACTGCATAGTTATTTCACTACATAGCTGCATAGTTAGGGTTTGTGATCAGGTGAATCTTAGAAGTGGTTTGAAATATATATGAGGACATGAAGCATGCCAAGAGGGTCCATGAGTGTTCTATGATCATATTATACCTCCAAGTTTTCTTTAAAGTCACAAAATCTCATAGGATTGCCCAGCTACCCAGGCAGGCTTAGGGTTTCCTACACAGATGACCAGAAATTAGGGTTTTGGGTTTGAGGTCCTTACACTTAAATGTTTTGGCCATTCTTGATTCTATTGGTCTATGTATGTTATAAGGAGCATGTGTATCAAATTTGAAGCAAAAATTCATTGTGGAAGTCATCTGATCAAATGGTAACTTATTGTGCAAGAAAAGTCAGAATCAGGGCATATGAGGCCTCCATCAAGGGTACCAAAGGGTCATCTTCATCATTTTGAGGTCCTAGGAACTTTATTTGGTCTTAGGAATGGTTTTAAGTTCACAAGATTGAAGAATTTTGAGCCATTGCAAAAGTTGCCATTTTTGGACATTACTTGATTTGAAAACTTTCCATTTTGGGAAAGATTTTCAACCTCCTCTTTCTTGATAAAAAATGTTTCAATTGAAATTTTGTTGAACATTAAAGTTGTAGATTGGATCTTTCCATTTTCAAAAAGTATAAGAACTCCTCTTGATTCATCCTAGAGCTCAAGATATGGCAAGTCAAAGTTGGAAAAAATCACATAATTTTCAAGTTCATGTCAAAGAGGGGAAAATGCAAAATGGACTTCTAAGCACTTGTTTGGCCTCTAATTCATGTCTACACATAATAACATTGATAAGCAACATTTCAAGACAAGAATTCAGCCAAGAACCAAGGCATTTCATGGCCAATTGTCACAAACTTCACAAAGTTGCCAAAATGCAAAACCACTTCAAACTTGTGATCCATGCCATACATCTCACCACAATTAATCCAAGAGTCATCCTTGAACTCAGTTGATGCAGTACAAGCCAAGAAACCATCTCTGCACCTTGCCATACCTCAAGTACACCAAACCTTGACTTTTTGCAATTTCTCTCATGCTCTTGGAATAGTGATCAGCAGCCTCTACTAACCTGCTCCATGACCTACTCAAACATTATGGGAGTGATATAGCAACTCATTCAACATTGAAACAAGACACGCTTCAGATTGCACAAAAATTTCCTAAAACTCCATCTCTTCGATTCTCACTCCTCAGCCATCAAACTCCATAAATTCTTTCACCATTCAATCACAAATCACCTAAGGAACAAATCCCACCCCTCACAATGGCCTGAAACACAACATATCAAAAACACGATTTCTGATACACCAGAACCAAACATCTCAAAATAGCCAATATAAACTTCATCCAAGCTTTCCATTAGCACCAAGGGGATCAGTGGAGGTGGTTTGCACAAAGGGAAGGCTCAGAAAGCTCATCTTTGAAGGTCTCCAGCTCAGGTATAACTCAAGAACTTTTTTCTCAGAACCTTGATTTCTTGTTATAAAATGAATCTATGCGTTGCACTGATCATCCTGTCGTACCTCGAAAAATACGATCCTCGCGAAAGACGCGGAAAAACAGACAAATAGAGTCGCCACCTAATTTTAATCTATTCCTAATAAAGGAAAAGGGAAATATAGATAAACCCTATAAAGGAGTGAACTTGGTCATTGAAGCCAGATTCTGAGTTCGGGAATCGGTTACGCAAGAGGAAGGTATTAGCACCTCTTACGTCCGTTGTATTCAACGGAACCTCTTAGTCTAATCTGCGATTGAATGCTAACTTATATTAATGTCTTCTTAATAGTAAATGGTATGAGTATAGGTGATTTTAGTCTTAGGGTGCTCGGCAAGGATCGAGATCCGTGTGCCTACGTATTCCCTTGTGCAATGGGAAAGTCAGAGCCTCGTAGTTCGTGGTGTTAAGTTTGGTTTGTTGTGATGAACGATTATTTAGATCGTATTCTAACTGCTAAGCGTTGGCTTGTCTGCTCACAATAGGAGGCGGAAGCGCTAGCTTGTTTGCGAGATAGAAGGGATTTAAATAATGATCACTTAAAGAAAGTTTGATTTAATTGATGTTTTAGGAACGAAAGGGTGAATGAACCACGTCCCGTGGGGCCAGCCTCAGGAGAGTCCATTCAAGAATTCGAGGAATGCTGGACTCCAGAGTCCAGTTCTTTCGTTATTTTATATATGAATTTAGGTATTTTAATCGCGAAAGATCTAATGAACTGCGTCCTATGGAGCGAGCCTCAGGAGAGTTCGTTCAGGAATTCGAGGAATGATAGACTCCAGAATTCCATTATTTCGATATTTGATTTAGAAATTATTTGGTAAAATTGTATTTGTTTTAGGGTTTTAGAACTTGGTATGGAAATAGGTGCATTATCTTGATTTAACTTTAGAGGTTAAAAAAAAGTTTAGAAGAGTGAGAATTGTGCAGACGACAATCAAATGAAGATCGACTTACGTGTGTGCAATGGATAAATGTGTGGATTTACTTGGCGTTGGACCAAAGATTTCGTTTTATCTTTGAAATGATTATTTTTATTGTAATCGCATTCATTATCTTTTACTTAATCAAGTTACGATAATAAATTACACAACGCGTGAAATAAGTGAATGAGCCAACGTACAATCGATCATCCCCAATACGAGCAATAACTAAAAGAATTAATCATTTATACGAAAATTTGAAAACACAACTTTTGAAAAAAAAAAGTTCTTTTTAGAAATGAATACTAAGTTGAATAAATACAAGACATTTTTATAAACTTGCTAAAAGATTATTAATGATTTATATATATCAAAAAAAAAATTTTTTAACAAATAATTAATGTCAATTAATTATCTAAATTAATTAACTTATAAATAGCCAAAATAAATCAAGATTTGCTAACATATTTTTTATTATTATTTTTCTAAAAACACCACATGAAGTTTCTTCTAGAAAAAACAAAAAGAGGAAAAAACTGGGCTTCTGAACCCAGAGGTATGGCGCAAGCCCACCTAGTTCCAACCAAATTATATGAACCGGACCCATAGAGGAGAAAAAACGAATCCCAGAAACATGACCTAGTCAAAACATGCTGCCTGCTATGGACATGTGGTTTATCAGCAATCAAATAAAGCAAAACGTGGCGCCTAGGGCAGTGCAGCAGCTTATGACAAGTCTAATTAAAATAAAGTATGCAACCATTGAGCCAAGTGCCACCGCAAGAAAGAGACTCCTCATTGGCAGCACATGTTTTTTTTTACGGAGAAATGTTTCTTGACATTATTAATATGTTAAACATTAAATGGAAAAAAAAATATTCGTTTGTAAAACCTTTCACTCATCTACTACAAACCAGACCCTAAAAGAAAACAAAAAAAACCAAAACTGAAACCAGAGATCACATCCACTCGGCCATGGCCTTCATCGTGTCATCATGATCGTCATCAACACCGAACACGTATAAACAAACCAAACAAATGAAACCTAATTCCAATTGAAAAAACAAAACCTAATCTCGCTACGTTCATCAACGCGGTTCATGTACAACAAGTCTAAAAATCAAGCAGATGAAGATGAAAGGGAGACTACCTTCAATGTGCGATTCGCGCTTCTTTAAGGTAGGTTGAAGGAAAATGATGTCCTTTCTTTCTGCTTTCTACTTGTTTCTTCTTTACCGTCTCCCTCGTAGTCCGTTCGAGAATGAAATGTGGGGCTTAGCTCGAGTATCTTCAGAGTTTTGATGATAAACTCTGAAGAACTCCTTGAAACGAGCTCTGAGTGAAGAATTTAGGGATTTAATGATTGATTCCGTAGAGTGTGCTAGGGTTTTTCGTAGGTAGGTCCTCTCAATGATTGCAAATGATTGGTTTTATAGGGAGAAGATTTGAGGCTGATACGTGTGAGTGAGGATGAAAATCGTGTGAGAAATGTGAGCTGTTAGAATCTGAGTCCGTTAGAGGGGATTTTTGGATGTGATTGTGTGGGGACCAAAGGATAGTGACTCATTCTCTTTGTTTTTTGTCTATAGTGTGATGAAAGGGCTCATAGAAACTTTGGTGGTCCCTTGCGAATTGGTTTTAAAATGATTTTTTACTGCTTGTGAAACTTACGTTTTTACTACCATGAGATTCTTGTTTGCCTTTCATAACAATGTTGCTTATGCTTTGACGATAGTAGACTAATCCAATTGTCTTGGTATTCTGCAGGTATCTCAGAAGAACTTGCAAGAACTTGATGACAATAATTGGGTGCAGTCTTTCATTTTTTGGTTTGGAGGAAACCCATGGGCTTGTTCATAATTTTCTTAACAAATGCTAAGTTTTCTTCAACAACTTGTTTCTTAAATATAGCCTTGTGGATTGTTAATGAGTTCTTATCCTTGCTGAAAGTCTTTGATTATTTTTTGAAACTCAGCTCTCTTGTTTCGGCATTGCGCAGGTTTGAGACGGCCGCATAACTAGTGCTTTGGGCAAGTTAGCTGTGAGGGCATGATCTGTTCAGCTTCCTCAAGTCATGTGAGGTTTCTACTGACAGCACAATTTGGTGTTCGAATTTGTTTCCATACTGATGCAACACATCCTGTGTCGTTACTTGCAAGCTCGGCGTAGGTACACGTCGATGAGACTGGCAGGCTAAGGCATCATTTGGAAAATTGATGAAGCTTTTGAATAATGATTGAGGTAAATTAAACCTTGAACTTGTTTTTTTACTGAACTTATCTGATGAAGCATGGACGTCTTGTTATGTAAAATGATTTAGTGAGAATTTGATTTATTATGTTACAGAATCTGACAACTGATTTTCCTGTTATCCCAGCTCTGTTTGCAGGGGAGGTATTATTGAGTTGTTTGACTTATAATCAATCCCAACCTGAGTGGTGGCTGCCTTATTGCTGCCTGGTGTCTTTTAATCTCATTAATGCTGCTTCTGTTTCCCTTATTTTCATGTATGTTCATGGTTTATGATGTCTATGGTAGACAACCAAGGTTGAGGTCTTGAGGATGTTTGTGGCTTAAGGACTGTGACAAGTTTGTGACTGTCAGATACAATGAACTTTTCTTTGCTTCTCTTTACGTTAATTCCTGCTCACGACACTTAACATTTCTTACTGCCTCCAGCATGATTTGGTTAGTGTCTTTTGGAATTTCAAGATTTGTTCATGTTATTCTTTTATGTGCAGATACGACAAATTCTGGTGTGGTGGATTGCGCGTCGTAAATTCACGGCCGTGCAAGATTCTGACTTTTCTTCAAGTGGATAACTTGTTGCCTTCTTCTGTTTTTTGTTTATGCAGACATATTCTCACTACTATGTTAATACTCCCTTGCACAAAATGCAGCATTCCTTCTATTTGTTGCATCAGATGACGATAATTCTTTAAGCACCAGAGGCATCACTCGATCCACATAGTCTGCAATAGGATAACCCATGTTCTGAGCAACTTCAGCAAGGCACGCGACAACCATGGTCCTATCTTGAGGAGGACGGAAAGCTTTTGCAAATTTCATCAAATGATAAAATAGATTTACAATAATGGGAGCAAATTGAGCACCCATAGCCTTTGCAAATGCAGGAAGTAGATCAGTAACTTCATCCATAAGATCTTCATCGTGTGAACTATCATCGTCGTCAATTTCACTGTCAGACTCTATATGCTGACAGGCAGATTGCTCCTGGAGAAACAATGAAGTTGCATGCACAAGCTTGAGCAACCACTTCCTTGTCATCATCTTCAACCATAGTCTTGATGAAAACATCCATCACAGTATCAAGAATTTCTTTTGCTTTGGCAGCCCCTTCATTTTGGCTTTGGAATATTGCATGGGATGCAGTTAAAGTATGTTTTAAAGCAGTGATTGCCTGAAGTCTAACATCTTCTTGAAAATAACTAGAGTGTTTAACCAAGATTTTTAGTGTCTCCTCCAAATAGGGAGCATAAGAGATGGTTGTATGCTGTGCAAATAAACCAAGGGCCTGGGTTGCAGCTGCTTTTTCATCCAACACTCCAATTCTAATACTTATATTACGAACCCTTGGCTCGTCGTGGGCTTCATCGTCAGATGAAACTCCTTCAAATCCATTGGCAATTTCATCATCACCATCATCAATGTCAATCGCAGAGCCATCATCAAGATTGCAGGAAGAAAATGCAAGAGGCACATTATGAGGAAGATATTGTGCAAAACTGTCACCCAAAATCTCAGCAATATTGCTGAAGAAACCATGTGTGTACTCCCGAAGCTCACTATACTCCAAACCAAACCCAGCAATTGCAGCTTCTATATAAGGAGGCAATATTGGTTCCATTTCCTTTTTCCCTACAGACATTGTAACCATTCCAACTAGTTATGTTGCTCTTGCTCGTGAACGGAGATCCTCATCATTTGTTAGCACCATGAAGTTTTTCATCAACACTAAAACCCTTTCAGCATAAGGAAAGAAAGCTTGCTCAGCAGCAGAAGCAATAGAACCAATAGCAAACATGCATGTTTCTTTTTTTAAAATGCGAGAACTGTTTTGAAGAGATGCTAACAGTCTTCCCATTAACGAATCTAGAAAAGGAAGGATTTCACCACCCATGTTCTCACAAAAAGCAGCCAAAGCATAGTATGCCTTTTCCTTCACTTCATCAGATGCATCATCCAGAGCATTTAAAATGCAGGGAAGGACACTCTCATAATGGGACACGATTTCAGGCTGTAAGTACTCAGCAAATTGACCCAAAGCAAAGGAAGCTGCTCCTCTGACCATTTGTTCGGGATCCCTGAGAGCTGCCAGGACAATATGGGGAACAGGCTCCAGATTCTTTTTCATGAGTTCCAAACAACCTTCAGAAATGACACCTAATGCAGTAACAACCAATTTAGTAGTCAATGTTTCTTTGCCTTTTTCTCCCTTTGAAACAATGTTGTGTATTAATGAGAAAGAGAACCTTCTGCGATGTTTCTCATGTAATTTCTAGAATTTTAAACTTCATAGTGTCTTCTCTTAGTACCAAGTAGTATTTATTCTTTCACAATTTGTAACAAGTGAATTTTTGATAAAAACAAACTTCATGATATAGAATCTAGTATGGATGAAGGAAACATGGCCCTTTGGAATAACATGGCCCTTGAATCAATGGACATAGCTTTTGATACAAGTCTTGACGTTGTGGCTTGTAATACATATCATTTGAACAAAACTTTGATGACTTTAAATGGCCTCACTTATAGCTCTTTTAAAACATTATATTGATGTCAAGCTTGTGAGCGGCGTCTTCCACAATGACAATTCAGCAACAAAATAAGGATCAAAGCCCAAGATGAAAATGAATTCACGCCCAACCTGATACTACGAAGTCCAATTTGAAATTCACGAACCCAAGCTCACTAATTCTTTGCAACTAAATTTGAAACCAATAGGTCATCAATTCTACATGATACCTTAGTCTTTATAATGCAAGTATAATCCAAATAAATCTTTACCAATAAAATCTTGAAAAATGCTCTAAACCATTTAGAAATGATCTAAACACTTAATATCAATAATGGACCAAAAAAAAAACTTATTAATTCAAAATGCATGACCGCTAGATTTTGTGAACTAATCTTAAAAGACAATGACCTTAAGTCAAATGGTCATCAAAATAAAATTGGAAAAGGTGGGACAAATTTGGGGTATGACAGATGCCCCTATCTAATTGCCTGGGACCCAAAGGAATGAACTGCTGAAGGAAGTTCAATCATTTTAGGGTAGAAGTCGATTAGATATAGAAAGACCCTGAAATTTGTCCGACAGGGGAGAAAATGTGACACCACTGTAAGGGATATGAGGATAAGATTGGAAACTTGCACAAAATGTATGAGATTCTTCGTACTAACAAAGCAGTATCCCTATTTGATGAATAAATTCCTCTAAGTCGTATGAAGCAGTCCCTTATGAATTAAGGATCCTCGGGGACAAGAACCTAACAAAACGTGTGATTCTTTGGGTCATGCAAAGCAGTACCTTTTCGATTTAAGGTTCTTCGGAGGATTCCAAAGCAGTATCTTGAACAACTGTACAAGATTTCCAGGTCATGTGAAGCGGTTCCTTATATTCAGGGATCTTCAGGGATACTAAAACAATATCTTTACCGTAACATGATTCTTCAGGTCTTGTAAAGCAGTACCTTTTCGAATAAAGGTTATTCGGAGGATTCCAAAGCAGTACTTTGAACAAATGAGATTCTCTAATCCAAGCAAAACAGTACCTTTTCGATTCAAGGTTCTTTAGAGGAGACTTAGAGCAGTATCTCGAACAAATATGGTATAAGATTTTCCAGATCATACGAAGCAATTCCTTATATTCAAGGATCTTCCGTGATACTAGAACAATATCTTTACCGCAACATGAGATTCTTCGGGTCTCGCAAAGCAGTACCTTTTCGATTCAAGGTTCTTCGGAGATTGCTGAAGCAGTATCTCGATCAATCAATCAGGATACTCTCTGCTTGGAGAGCAACAAAAATGAAGATAGTGGGCATCATCACTATCAACTATAAAGTTGAAGAATGATTTGCTGAGGAATAGAAATCCGCAAGCACATGCGAGATATTAGCTTCTTTCAGAGGAATACCGCCAACCTTGAGAGAGGAAAGCCCTGGATGCATGTCCTGGATCTTGTTATGCTATCTTGATATGACTTCGTGCATTGCATGATGCACAATGATTCATATGAAAATGAAATTGTTAATGCAAATGCTTATGATTAATGTGATTGTATTTTGATGACATTCTTGTTTTCGGACAAGAAGGTTATGCATGCCATGCTTGTGACAATGCGAATGATTGCATATGCTAGAGATAAGTTTTTCGGTAGTTGCCAAGGGTATCGGACTTTGGTAGGTGTGCCAAACATGGTTGGGCTTTTGGATTTCTGATAGTTTCCACCATAGTGGACTTTTGGGAAACATGAGGGTGCCAATGAAATTGGACCTTTGCTTTTTAGTAGTTTCCAATAAAATTGGACTTTAGGTTTTATGAGAGATGCCAATGTGGTGGACTTTAAGTCTTTTGGTGGGTTCCAATGAATATTGGACTTTGAGATGTGGTGGAGGGTATTAGATTTTCCAACACTTGGTACACGAGACCCTGATAACACTGTAAGCAACAAGAAGAGAGACATGCGTGCCCTTAACAAAATTTTGACTGAGGTTTTTCAATCGTCAATGGGATATGCTGTCTGTACTGAAACAATCACAGTGAATGGCAAGGATGTTGGTATTAGCTAATGGGAAAACTGTCAAATTCCTCTTGTCAACCAAAAAAAGATAATCGTACTACCTTTCAAACATTGTTTATTATTTTTACCAAAATTTCAAAACATAGTTTATTAATAATAAAAACATTTTGCAAACAAACAGATAAAGTAAAAATGATTGAGCACAATTTTTGATGAGAAATTTCTCTTTTTATTGCTAAGATCCGTGAAGGGTAAGAATGTACATACAGATGCAATTCCTTAATGAGGTAATTGCTGTGCAAGGAAATTACAATGGCAAAGAAAATAAATGAAATTCCATTGAGTTTCGACACTGCTATGGTCCTTATATCTCTGAAAATCTCATCAGTTAAACTTTGTAGGAAGACGATTGGATGGATCCTTCTCTTTCGTAGCTCCCCTAAGTCAAGTGGATGTACAAAATATAATATTTGCCTTGGAATTGGTCCCTAACTTTTTCCTGGATCGCCCTTTCGGGTTTTCAATCCACCGGGACACCCTTTTTTGCCTGAGCCGCCCTTTCGGGTTTTCAACTCAGCGGGCTAATCTTTATTTTCATCCCTAATTTTTGCCTGGACCGCCCTTTCGGGTTTTCAGTCCATCGGGATAGCCATTTTTGCCTAAGTCGCCTTTTCAAGTTTTTGACTTAGCGGCTTTTTATTCCAATCTTTTAGGCATAATATCTCTTGACTGCATCCGCGTTCATGGGGGTAGAAAGTTCTTCACCGTCCATACTTGCAAGAATCAAGGCACCTCCGGAGAAAGCTCTCACCACCACAAACGGTCCTTCATAATTAGGCACCCACTTGCCCCTGGGTTCTCTGTGCATGGTAGTGATTCGTTTGAGCGCCAAATCACCTTCCTGGTAAGTCTAAGGACGCACTTTCTTGTCAAAAGCTTTCTTCATACGCCTCTGGTAAAGTTGTCCATGACACAATGTCGTCATACGCGTTTCTTCAATAAGATTGAGCTCATCAAACCTTGTTCGGACCCATTCTGCTTTGTCTAATTTAGCTTCCATCAGGACTCTCATCGAAGGAATTTCAACTTCTATTGGGAGGACAACTTCCATGCCGTATACCAAAGAAAAAGGGGTTGCCCCAGTCGAAGTACGTACTGAAGTACGGTAACCGTGTAGCACGAAAGGTAGCATCTCATGCCAATCCTTATATGTAACCACCATTTTCTGAATAATCTTCTTGATATTCTTGTTTGCAGCTTCGACAGCTCCGTTCATCTTGGGTCTGTATGGTGTTGAATTATGATGCTCAATTTTGAAACTGGCACATAACTCTTCGATTGTCTTGTTATTGAGATTTGACCCGTTGTCAGTAATGATCCGGTGCGGAACCCCATATCTACATATGATGTTATTCTTCAAGAAGCGAGCAACTACTTGCTTGGTAACATTAGCGTAAGATGCGGCTTTGACCCACTTTGTGAAGTAGTCTATGGCAACAAGTATAAACCTATGCCCGTTTGAGGCCTTTGGTTCAATCATCCCGATCATGTCTATTCCCCACATGGAGAAAGGCCATGGCGAAGTAAAGACGTTTAACAGAGTGGGAGGTACGTGTATCTTGTCAGCATAGATTTGGCATTTGTGGCATGTTCGGACATGAGCATAACAATCAGCCTCCATTGTTAGCCAATAGTATCCTGCTCTGAGGATTTTCTTTGCCATGGTATGCCCACTCATATGGGTACCAAATAGTCCTTCATGTATCTCTTTTATGATTTGCTCTGCTTCCTGTTCATCTACACATCAGAGTAGGATCATGTCATGATTTCTCTTATACAAAACCTCTCCATTCAGAAAGAAATTTGAGGCCAATCTTCTTAGTGTTCTTTTATCCATACTCAAAGCACCTTTTGGGTATTCTTTCTTCTCCAAGTAGCGCTTGATATCATAGAACCAAGGCTTGACACTTGATTCTTCTTCAGCAGTCAGACAATGAGAAGGTTCTTCAAAACGCTTGAGATCAATGGAAGGCTGATGATTAGGCCAAATTAGCTGGTACATAGATGCCAGAGTTGCCAGAGTGTCAGCCATTTGATTTGCACTACGAGGCACATGGGTGAAGGTAATATCATTAAACCTGGGGAGTAACTTCAACATATAATCTCGATACAAGATCAGATGATCACATCGTACTTCCCAATCTCCTGTAGTTTGATATATTACCAGAGTTGAGTCACCATATACATCGAGTGTTTTAATCCTCAAAGTAATGGCTTCTTCTAGTCCCATAATGCATGCTTCATATTCAGCCACATTGTTCGTGCATGGAAAACAAAGTTTAGCTGTAAAAGGTACATGAAAATCCTTAGGAGATGTCAATACTGCCCCAATTCCACAACCTCGATCATTGGCAGCACCATCGAACATGAGAGTCCATCGCTCCCCTGGTTCAGGCCCTTCGTCAGGTCCAGGCTCTTCATAGTCTTTAATCAACATGATATCCTCATCCGGAAAGTCAAACTTCAAAGGTTGGTAATCCTCCTCAGGCTGGTGAGCAAGATGATCTGCTAGTATGCTGCCTTTGATAGCCTTTTGAGTGACATATTGAATATCGTACTCTGACAACATAATTTGCCATCGGGAAATCCCTCCAGTGAGAGCTGGTTTCTCAAATATATATTTAAGAGGATCCATCTTGGAAATCAAATATGTCGTATGGATCAACACATATTGTCTGAGACGTTTGGCAGCCCATGCAAGAGCACAACAAGTCTTCTCAAGTGCTAAATACCTTATTTCACAATCATTGAACTTCTTGCTCAAGTAGTAGATGGCATGCTCCTTCTTGCCAGTTTCATCTTGTTGCCCCAGCACACAACCCATGGATTCGTCAAGAACTGTCATATACATGATGAGAGGCCTTCCTGGAACGGGAGGTATCAAGATTGGTAGTTCTTGCAAATATTCCTTAACTCTATCGAAGGCTATTTGACATTCATTATCCCATTTAATTGCTTGATCCTTCCTTAAGAGCTTGAAGATTGGTTTTCAAGTAGCAGTGAGATGCGAAATAAATCTGGCAATGTAGTTCAATCTTCCAAGGAAACCTCTGAATTCCTTTTCAGTGCTTGGCGCAGGCATGCTCTGAATGGCTCTGACTTTATCAGGATCAACCTCAATCCCCTTCTGACTCACAATGAATCCTAGAAACTTTCCGGATCGAACCCCAAATGTGCACTTATTCGGATTAAGTCTGAGCTTGAATTCTCTTAATCGTACAAACAGCTTTTGCAGATTAACAATGTGTTCCTCCTCTGTTTGGGATTTAGCAATCATATCATCGACGTATACTTCAATCTCTTTATGAATCATATCATGAAAGAGTGTTACCATGGCACGTTGATATGTTGCTCCAGCATTTTTGAGTCCGAATGGCATCACTTTGTAGCAAAAAGTTCCCCACGGCGTGATGAACATGGTCTTCTCCATGTCCTCTGAATCCATTTTGATCTGATTATATCCGGAGAAACCATCCATAAAGGAGAACACTGAAAACTGAGCTGTAATATCCACCAATACATCGATATGAGGTAGTGGGAAATCGTCTTTGGGACTAGCTCTGTTCAAGTCTCTGTAGTCGACACACATGCGTACCTTTCCATCTTTCTTTGGAACTGGTATGATATTGGCGATCCACTGTGGGTATTTAGCTACTGCTAGAAATCCAGCGTCAAATTTCTTTCTTACTTCTTCCCGAATCTTGAGGGCCATGTCTGGACGAGTCCTTCTCAACTTCTGCTTGACTGCTTGACATTCTTCCTTGAGTGGCAACTTGTGCACGACAATATTAGTATTCAGCCCAGGCATATCCTGATATGACCATGCGAACACATCGGCGTACTCGTGGAGGAGCTCTATCAATTTTGCCTTCACTTCAGCTTGCAGAGAAGCACCTATCTTCACTTCTTGCTTATCCTCCTCTGATCCCAGGTTGATAACTTCAATTTCCTATTGATGTGTATGGATGACCTTCTCTTCCTGTTTGAGTAGTCGGGCTAACTCCTCAGGGAGTTCACAATCTTCCTCGCCTTCTTCCTCCGCTTGGTTGATCGGACAATCGAAGTCATATATGACCATAGCGGCGTCGTCATCAAGGACCTCGGTGGTGTCTTTTTTAGGGTAAATAAACTGAGGAATCTCGACAGTCCTCCAATTCTCTAATTCCTCCCCTGGATTGGCTTGACGAATCCAATTACAAGTCACTTCATGATAGTCTTCGTCTGAAATCATTGCAGCGTGATCCTCAAAGATGTATCTGGCGCTTGTAAATGTATCACTCACCCGAGGTAAATGACCATGCTCTTCATATGCAGAGACCATTGTTGCGCTGGAAGATGGATGGTAACCAATGCCATACATGTCTCTTTTGTCTTGCATCTCGACAACTTTGCCCCAGCCCTGTGTATTCCCAGTTTCCAAGACAACCAAAGCTTCCTTCAGCGATGCCATTGACATTGATGGTTGCGAGCGCTCAGATTCTCGTTGTACTGCCATCATACTCATTATTTCAATAGATTGAAACGGGGTCTCGACAGCCTCTCCTTCCACATCAATATATCGGAAAGAGGTCAAATGACTCACCAGGATATCTTCTTCGCCTCCAATCACCACTATTCGGGTCTGCATAGGGAACTTTAGTTTCTGATGAAGAGTAGACGTAACGGCCCCTGCATTATGAATCCATGGTCTTCCCAAGAGACAGCTGTAACCATGATGGATATCCATTACTTGGAAAGTAATGGTGAAAAAGGCAGGTCCTATCTTGATCGGGAGATCCACCTCTCCTATAACCGCACGCCTGGAACCATCGAAGGCTTTTACTATCAATGCACTCGGCTTCATCACTACTCCTTGCACGGGCATTCTTTCCAACGTTGTTTTCGGCATCACATTTAAGGAGGAACCAGTATCCACCAACACCCTCGACAGCAACGTATCTTCACATCTTATGGAGATGTGCAAAGCCTTATTATGGTTTTTCTTATCAGCAGTGAGCTCTTCATCATTAAAGCCGAGGAAGTTACCAGTGGTAACGCTGGCTATGACGTCATCGAATTGAGCTACCGTAATATCTTTGGTAATGTGGGCCGCACTTAGAACTTTCAGCAAAGATGATCTATGTGCTTCAGAACTAAGTAATAAAGCTAACATAGATATTTTGGCGGGAGTCTGATCAGCTGATCGACTACCTTGTAGTCGCTTTTCTTGATAATCCTTAAGAACTCCTCTGCCTCCTTTTGAGTGAATGTTGCTTTCGGAGACGATGGGTCTACTAGTGCTCCTTAAGGAACAGGAGTGACAACTGGTGCAGCAGTTGTCTTTTGCTTTTGATGGGATGACGACTCTACTAGTCTTGGTGTAAACACTCGTCCACTATGAGTCATCCCACTTGGTCCGACATTGGATGTGACAACGGGAAATTCAATATTAATGGGCTGCCTCCTTTGGCCTTGTCTAGCGTTCACTGGTTCATAACTCCAAGGCACAGCTTGGTTATTCTCCCTAGTGTAGGGCACTGGATATTCTATAACTATAGGAGTAACATTGTTTGGAGTCTGAGGCGCATCATAATACACCTCCATTGCAGCCACCATTCTTTTCTTCTTTCCTCGTCTTTTGATCTGTATCAAACCTTGATTGAGGAGTCCTTGCAGACACTCCCTGATATTTTCCTCTGAATGATCAACCCCTTCATCTTTTACCAGTATCAAACCTGATTTCTCCAATTGTTCCCCAATCATAGCTATTGGAGTCTGAACGTCTTCTGCCTTCAGAATTAACTCACACTCGTCTTCCTCCTCCACGGCATTAACAGCCGCTCCTCTATGAGGTGGCATAAGGTTGTTTTTGACATTCGGGCCTCTTGGAGTAAAAGTTAAATCCTTCGACTCCACCAAATCCTGCACATGATTTTGAAATGCATAACATTTGTCTATAGTGTGTCCCGACACACCTTTGTGGAATTCACAGGTGGCATTAGCATCGTAATTTGGAGGATAGGGGAAGGTGGCTGGTCTTAGATCCCTCAGAGTCAGTTGTCTGCGTTGATTCAATTGATTAAAGATATCTCTGTAAGGCATGGGGACTGGATCAATGTGCCTTCTTGGTCTAGGCTGCCTTTGCACTGGACCACTTCGTATGTACTGCTGATTGGGTTGTTGTGCAGGAGCCTGCTAGTATTGTTGGTGTTGTGGAGCCTGTGGTTGATATGGAGCTGGTGCAACATTAGCTACGTGCCCATAAGACATGTTATACGGCAAGCTAGCTCTTCCTCTCATAATAGCATTGGCTTCTCCTTCCCTCTTCTTTTGGAAATTAGGATAAGGTTTCTTGCCAACATTTGCAGAAGTGGTTGCTCCTTTTCCCTTTTTCAACTGGCTCTCAATCCTTTCTCCTACAGACACGATTTCGGAGAAACTTGGAAAACTAGCTCCCATCATCCGGTCCATATATTTGTCCTCCAGTGTATTTAGAAACATGTCTGTTAATTCTTTAGGAAGCAAAGGCGGCTGAACCCGTGCATCGAGTTCTCTCCACCTTTATGCGTATTCTTTGAATGACTCGTTGTCACGTTGCGTCATGTCTTGCAGTTGAGTACGATTGGGTGCAAGATCAACATTGTACTGATAATGTTCAAGAAATGCACGTGAGAGGTCATTCCATGTTTTGATTCGGCCTCTTTCCAACTGGACGTACCACTCCAATGATGCCCCGGACAGGCTATCCTGGAAATAATGAATTAGGAGCTGGTCGTTCCTAGCATATAAAGCCATCTTTCTGCAGTAAGCCCGAAGATGAGTGTGAGGACAACTGTTCCCTTTATATTTATCGGGAAAGTCCAGAGCCTTGAATTTATGCGGGATTACTAATCCTAGCACAAGACACATCTCCTCAGCATCTAGACCCGAAATGGTGTTAATATCCATTGCCTTAAGCTTTTCCTCCATTGAGCGCAATCTTTCTGCTACTGGCTCAAGAAGAGCTTCAGTACGGTGAATCGGTAGGTCCACATAAAAGACATCAGACTGCTCATCCATGTCCTTAAATGACCCATGGTGAACTGCTAAAGATGGTAAGTTGGGTGGATTTACCCCAGTAAGATTGAAGTTCTCTTTGGCAGTCCCCGAAGTGCCAGCTTGTCTGGCGAGTTTCTCAGCTTCTTCTTCTCTCTTAGCCATAGTGATGACTTCGAGGATTTGGTTCAGCTTTCCTTTGAGTGAATCAATATCTGACCTCATGGCGTTCTTCTCCTCTTGGATTTGCTCCAAAGTCATTTTGTAAATCTTTCTAGTCTCCGTCGAAAAATCCGGAAAGTCAGCTTTTCTGAAGAGGGAAGGTAAAGTGTATGAGTTTGTGTTTTTATGCAAATGGGACGCATGAATATGCTAGGATGATATGTTTTATGGCTTTTATTTTCAGGGGAATATTCACAAGCATAAAATGATTTATTTTTCGAGTATAGCATTAAAAAATATTATGAAGACGAAATAAAAGATAACTCAAAGTCTCATTCATTTAATTTAATAAGGTACCGAAATAGAACGATTACACCATGTTCTTTTCAAAATGTAAACAAAATAAAGCAAATACAATAATTAAACTGCTGGCTTCCGTGTTTCACATTCTTTCACTTTCTCATTGAATGCCTTCAACATGGCCTGACACATCTCAAGAAAGTATCCCACAGCTGGGGAGTGACCGTTGTTGTCTTCAAATTCTTCCATCGCCATTGAGAGCCTGAAGGGTAGATCCTTAGCTTGTTGGTTGCACCATTCAATAAGCATATTAAGCTTACCATGGTACATATCCCTCTCTTCAGTTCGAACATTCACAGCACGCTCATATCCGTCAAAACAATCTTTCACCTTCTTCCTTGCGGCTTCCCAGATCTTGCGGTCTTTGAGAAGACTTTCATATTGGTCCTTCCAGTGTTGAGCACTTCTTATAGCGTTCTCAGATTCTTGGCATTTCAAATTCCAATCCTTCACTGAAAGCTTAGAGACATTCATTGCTTCAACTTTAAGATCATATTCCCGCCTGCAACTTGCTACTGCCTAGTTGAGGGACTCAGTGAGTCTTTTGATCTCTTCCCCAAGCTCATCTTTTACTCTTTTTACTTCTTGGTGAGCACGGAAGAACCATTCTTCATTATCTGCACTTCGCTTGTAAGCTTTGTTCAAATCCTTCTTTAGGTGGCTCACTTGATAACAAGTCTGATCTAAACAACCTTTGACATTAAACTTCTTTCGTTGTTCATCATCAGCCCTTCCTTGAACAACTTCAAGATGAGCGGTCGTGCGAGTAAGATCAAATTTCAAGCCATTTTTCTCATATGTCACCTGCTGCAGCTGTGAAGTAAGTTCCTCATTCTCTTTCCCAAGGCTTGCTATATTTGCCCTAAGCTCTTCAACTTCCTCATATGACACAGGTACCGGCTCAGGAGTAGGAGGCCTAGAAGGAGCCTCCAAGGAGAAAGGGAGTTTGATAACTTTAACTCTTTCTATGACCCACTCTCGATATGCAATTCTAGTCACACCATCCCTCTTTCTTAGCTCAGTACCCTTGGTATGGATTTTTTCCCAAGACTTAACAATCCTATGGAGTAAAGATGGGTCCCTAGTTCCCATGTCATGTAGTATCATCTCTTCTAAGTCTTTGTCATCTGGCTTTCCCAATATAGGGTACTCAAATTGTCGTATTACTAAAACAGGATTATAGTTAATACAACCTTTGGTCCCTATTAATGGCACGTTACAAAAGCTCCCACAATCCATGATTATCTCTTCAGCATTCAACTTATTAGGATACCAAGTGATGTTTCTATCAATAAGAGACACCAATTTCTGAGCCCATTCTTTGTCCGTCATATCCGACACAAGTGAGTTGCACTTGAATAGGTTTGATGTAAGCCACTTGTAAAGTAAAGTGAAGCAAAAAGTCAAGACGGTACCTTTCTTTTCATGACGGAGATGAAGATTATAAAAAACATCAGCCAAGAGTGGAACAACAAGACTCTGACCTTGCTTCCAAACAGCCCAAAACACACTGACAGCAGTTGCATCAATGAAGTCATCAAAAGTTGGAAAAAGCACTAACTCATAAATGAGAAGAGCTAGTACATTCACCAAAGCATCCCAGCATTTACCCTTAAACAAATTCGTAGCTTCTTTCTCCAAATAAAGCCTTCAGAAACAAAGCAACCCTTTCTTTTCCTTCCAATTGTTCTTAGCTGTTGGCACATCAATCTCAAGTGCCTCAGCTAATTCCTCCACCTTAGACCATCTTCCAATCATAGTATAGGGTGCCCTACCCTTTGCAGTGAGACCCATGAACCCTTCGAACTCTTCCAAAGTAGGAGTCAACTAAAAGTCTTGAAATAAGAAGCTTCACATCTGTGGATCATAAAATTGTGCCAAGGCAGTGATAGCCGACATTTGTACCTTAATAGTAAGGAGGTCAACAATTCGGCCGAATCTCACATTCATTATTCCTTTGTAAGTAGTAGGCATGCCTTCTAGACATGCTCTAACAACAGTGGTATTTGGTACAAGGGCCTTCAGTTGCAGTGGTTTTCTTTTCTCTGAATTCATTGTTACTTTGAATGCAAAACAAACTGCTTATAAATAATTCCCTGAAAATAAAATTATTCGTAAGTCATGATGCTTTTATGCAAATGATTATGAATGCATAGCAACTGGATCCAGGATGACACAAGTAACTCCCAAACCCTCTTAAAATGTAGGTCACAATAAGTTAGTTCTAGATTCTTTACCCACAAACCCGCTCATAGGGTAGCTTCTATGGTAACAACATCAAGGTACTCAAGGTCACGGACGCTAATCATATTATCGTCCTGCCACAGGCTAGCTGTATTATGACGATAATAATGATAAGGTCTACCTCAAGTGTAGTTTTCATGTTAGACGTACGAAGGGGCAAGCCTTCGGAGACTAACACTGCATAACTACCAACATTGAAACTGGTTCTATAAGTGGGTCCCAGAGTCACAGCCCTTTCATGAATCAAGTCATGTAACTGGCTAGCTGTGTTATGACGAGATCTATGAATAGGTCTACTCTCTGGAGGAGCTTTCGTGCTAGGCTTGCAAGGAGCGAGTCCTTGAAGACTAACACTAATGGCTACCAAATCTAACTTAAATGTTCTCTCTTCTTTTTCCAAAGTTCGGTCAAAGAACTTTACTTGTGATGTCAACCCAGGATCCAATAAGCAAATATAATAATGAGCATTATGATAAATAAGAAAGCGATAAATAAGCGTAAATAGTAATAAATAAGGAAGACAAGCAAAACAAGTTAGCAAACAAACGCAAGAACGACCAAGTTAGGCTCGACTCTCTTATGCACAAGGCTATTCCCCAGCAGAGTCGCCATCTGTCGTACTTCGAAAAATATGATCCTCGCGAAAGACGCGGAAAAACAGACAAACAGAGTCGCCACCTAATTTTAATCTATTCCTAATAAAGGAAAAGGGAAATATAGATAAACCCTATAAAGGAGTGAACTTGGTCATTGAAGCCAGATTCTGAGTTCGGGAATCGGTTACGCAAGAGGAAGGTATTAGCACCTCTTACGTCCGTTGTATTCAACGGGAACCTCTTAGTCTAATCTGCGATTGAATGGTAACTTATATTAATGTCTTCTTAATAGTAAATGGTATGAGTATAGGTGATTTTATTCTTAGGGTGCTCGGCAAGGATCGAGATCCGTGTGCCTACGTATTCCCTTGTGCAATGGGAAAGTCAGAGCCTCGTAGTTCGTGGTGTTAAGTTTGGTTTGTTGTGATGAACGATTATTTAGATCGTATTCTAACTGCTAAGCGTTGGCTTGTCTGCTCACAATAGGAGGCGGAAGCGCTAGCTTGTTTGCGAGATAGAAGGGATTTAAATAATGATCGCTTAAAAAAAGTTTGATTTAATTGATGTTTTAGGAACGAAATGGTGAATGAACCACGTCCCGTGGGGCGAGCCTCGGGAGAGTCCATTCAAGAATTAGAGGAATGATGGACTCCAGAGTCCAGTTCTTTCGTTATTTGATATATGAATTTAGGTATTTTAATCGCGAAAGATCGAATGAACTGCGTCCTATGGAGCGAGCCTCAGGAGAGTTCGTTCAGGAATTCGAGGAATGCTAGACTCCAGAATTCCATTCTTTCGATATTTGATTTAGAAATTATTTGGTAAAATTGTATTTGTTTTAGGGTTTTAGAACTTGGTATGGAAATAGGTGCATTATCTTGATTTAACTTTAGAGGTTAAAAAAAAGTTTAGAAGAGCGAGAATTGCGCAGACGGCAATCAAATGAAGATCGACTTACGTGTGTGCAATGGATAAATGTGTGGATTTACTTGGCGTTGGACCAAAGATTTAGTTTTATCTTTGAAATGATTATTTTTATTGTAATCGCATTCATTATTTTTTACTTAATCAAGTTACGATAATAAATTACACAACGCGTGAAATAAGTGAATGAGCCAACGTACAATCGATCATCCCCAATACGAGCAATAACTAAAAGAATTAATCATTTATACGAAAATTTGAAAACACAACTTTTGAAAAAAAAATAAATTTCTTTTTAGAAATGAACACTAAGTTGAATAAATACAAGACATTTTTATAAACTTGCTAAAAGATTATTAATGATTTATATATATAAAAAAAACTTTTTTTTAAGAAATAATTGCAGTCAATTAATTATCTAAATTAATTAACTTATAAATATCCAAAATAAATCAAGATTTGCTAACATATTTTTTAGTATTATTTTTCTAAAAACACCACATGAAGTTTCTTCTAGAAAAAACAAAAAGAGGAAAAAACAGGGCTTCTGAACCCAGAGGTGTGGCGCAGGCCCACCTAGTTCCAACCAAATTATATGAACCGGACCCATAGAGGAGAAAAAACGAATCCCAGAAACATGACCTAGTCAAAACATGTTGCCTGCTATGGACATGTGGTTTATCAGCAATCAAATAAAGAAAACGTGGCGCCTAGGGCAGTGCAGCAGCTTATGACAAGTCTAATTAAAATAAAGTATGCAACCATTGAGCCAAGTGCCACCGCAAGAAAGAGACTCCTCATTGGCAGCACATGTTTTTTTACAGAGAAATGTTTCTTGACATTATTCATATGTTAAACATTAAATGGAAAAAAAATATTCGTTTGTAAAACCTTTCACTCATCTACTACAAACCAGACCCTAAAAGAAAACAAAAAAAAAACCAAAACTGAAACCAGAGATCACATCCACTCGGCCATGGCCTTCATCGTGTCATCATGATCGTCATCAACACCGAACACGTATAAACAAACCAAACAAATGAAACCTAATTCCAATTGAAAAAACAAAACCTAATCTCACTACGTTCATCAACGCGGTTCATGTACAACAAGTCTAAAAATCAAGCAGATGAAGATGAAAGGGAGACTACCTTCAATGTGCGATTCGCGCTTCTTTAAGGTAGATTGCAGGAAAATAATGTCCTTTCTTTCTAGTTTCTGCTTGTTTCTTCTTTACCGTCTCCCTCGTAGTCTGTTCGAGAATGAAATGTGGGGCTTAGCTCGAGTATCTTCAGAGTTTTGATGATAAACTCTGAAGAACTCCTTGAAACGAGCTCTGAGTGAAGAATTTATGGATTTGATGATTGATTTCGTAGAGTGTGCTAGGGTTTTTCGTAGGTAGGTCCTCTCAATGATTGTAAATGATTGGTTTTATAGGGAGAAGATTTGAGGCTGATACGTGTGAGTGAGGATGAAAATCGTGTGAGAAATGTGAGCTGTTAGAATCTGAGTTCGTTAGAAGGGAGTTTTGGATGTGATTGTGTGGGGACCAAAGGATAGTGACTCATTCTCTTTGTTTTTTGTCTGTAGTGTGATGAAAGGGCTCATAGAAACTTTGGTGGTCCCTTGCGAATTGGCTTTAAAATGATTTTTTACTGCTTGTGAAACTTACGTTTTTACTACCATGAGATTCTTGTTTGCCTCTCATAACATTGTTGCTTATGCTTTGACGATAGTAGACTAATCAAATTATCTTGGTGTTCTGCAGGTATCTCAGAAGAACTTGCAAGAACTTGATGACAATAATTGGGTGCAGTCTTTCATTTTTTGGCTTGGAGGAAACCCATGGGCTTGTTCATAATTTTCTTAACAAATGCTAAGTTTTCTTCAACAACTTGTTTCTTAAACATAGCCTTTTGGATTGTTAATGAGTTCTTATCCTTGCTGGAAGTCTTTGATTATTTTTTGAAACTCAGCTCTCTTGTTTCGGCATTGCGCAGGTTTGAGACGGCCGCATAACTAGTGCTTTGGGCAAGTTAGCTGTGAGGGAATGATCTGTTCAGCTTCCTCAAGTCATGTGAGGTTTCTACTGACAGAAAAATTTGGTGTTCGAATTTGTTTCTATACTGATGCAACACATCCTGTGTCGTTACTTGCAAGCTCGGCGTAGGTACACGGCGATGAGACTGGCAGGCTAAGGCATCGTTTGGAAAATTGATGAAGCTTTTGAATAATGATTGAGGTAAATTAAACCTTGAACTTGTTTTTTTACTGAACTAATCTGATGAAGCATGGACGTCTTGTTATGTAAAATGATTTAGTGAGAATCTGATTTATTATGTTACAAAATCTGACAACTGATTTTCCTGTTATCCCAGCTCTGTTTGCAGGGGAGGTATTATTGAGTTATTTGACTTATAATCAATCCCAACCTGAGTGGTGGCTGCCTTATTGCTACCTGGTGTCTTTTAATCTCATTAATGTTGCTTTTGTTTCCATTATTTTCATGTATGTTCATGGTTTATGATGTCTATGGTAGACAACCAAGGTTGAGGTCTTGAGGATGTTTGTGGCTTAAGGACTGTGACAAGTTTGTGACTGTCAGGTACAATGAACTTTTCTTTGCTTCTCTTTACGTTAATTCCTGCTCACGACACTTAACATTTCTTACTGCCTCCAGCATGATTTGGTTAGTGTCTTTTGGAATTTCAAGATTTGTTCATGTTATTCTTTTATGTGCAGATACGACAAATTCTGGTGTGGTGGATTGCGCGTCGTAAATTCACGGCAGGGCAAGATTCTGACTTTTCTTCAAGTGGATAACTTGTTGCCTTCTTCTGTTTTTTGTTTACGCAGACATATTCTCACTACTATGTTAATGCTCCCTTGCACAAAATGCAGCATTCCTTCTATTTGTTGCATCAGATGACGATAATTCTTTAAGCACCAGAGGAATCACTCGATCCACATAGTCTGCAATAGGATAACCCATGTTCTGAGCAACTTCAGCAAGGCACGCAACAACCATGGTCCTATCTTGAGGGGGACGAAAAGCTTTTTGCAAATATCATCAAATGATCAAATAGATTTACAAAAATGGGAGCAAATTGAGCACCCATAGCCTTTGCAAATGCAGGAAGTAGATCAGTAACTTCATCCATAAGAACTTCATCGTGTGAACTATCATCGTCGTCAATTTCACTGTCAGACTCTATCTGCTGACAGGCAGATTGCTCCTGGAGCAACAATGAAATTGCATGCACAAGCTTGGGCAAGTATGGCTCAAGAGTTGCATAATCGTAGTCTCTAATGATGTCAGCCACATTAGTGCAAGCTTGAGCAACCACTTCCTTGTCATCATCTTCAACCATAGTCTTGATGAAAACATCCATCACAGTATCAAGAATTTCTTTTGCTTTTGCAGCCCCTTCATTTTGGCTTTGGAATATTGCATGGGCTGCAGTTAATGTATGTTTTAAAGCAGTGATTGTCTGAAGTCTAACATCTTCATGAAAATAACTAGAGTGTTTAACCAAGATTTTTAGTGTCTCCTCCAAATAGGGAGCATAAGAGATGGTTGTATGATGTGCAAATAAACCAAGAGCCTGGGTTGCAGCTGCTTTTTCATCCAACACTCCAGTTCTAATACTTATATTACGAACCCTTGGCTCGTCGTGGGCTTCATCGTCAGATGAAACTCCTTCAAATCCATTGGCAATTTCATCATCGCCATCATCAATGTCAATCGCAGAGCCATCATCAAGATTGCAGGAAGAAAATGCAAGAGGCACATCATGAGGAAGATACTGTGCAAAACTGTCACCCAAAATCTTAGCAATATTGCTGAAGAAACCATGTGTGTACTCCCGAAGCTCACTATACTCCAAACCAAACCCAGCAGTTGCAGCTTCTATATAAGGATTCAATATTGGTTCCATTTCCTTTTTCCCTACAGACATTGCAACCATTCCAACTAGTTTTGTTGCTCTTGCTCGTGAACGGAGATCCTCATCATTTGTTAGCACCATGAAGTTTTTCATCAACTCTAAAACCCTTTCAGCATAAGGAAAGAAAGCTTGCTCAGCAGCAGAAGCAATAGAACCAATAACAGACATGCATGTTTCTTTTTTTAAAATGCGAGAATTGTTTTGAAGAGATGCTAACAGTCTTCCCATTAACGAATCTAGAAAAGGAAGGATTTCACCACCCATGTTCTCACAAAAAGCAGCCAAAGCATAGTATGACTTTTCCTTCACTTCATCAGATGCATCATCCAGAGCATTTAAAATGCAGGGAAGGACACTCTCATAATGGGACACGATTTCAGGCTGTAAGTACTCAGCATATTGACCCAAAGCAAAGGAAGCTGCTCCTCTGACCATTTGTTCAGGATCCCTGAGAGCTGCCAGGACAATATGGGGAACAGGCTCCAGATTCTTTTTCATGAGTTCCAAACAACCTTCAGAAATGACACCTAATGCAGTAACAACCAATTTAGTAGTCAATGTTTCTTTTCCTTTTTCTCCCTTTGAAACAATGATGTGTATTAATGAGAAAGAGAACCTTCCGCGATGTTTCTCATGTAATTTCTAGAATTTTAAACTTCATAGTGTCTTCTCTTAGTACCAAGTAGTATTTATTCTTTCACAATTTGTAACAAGTGAATTTTTGATAAAAACAAACTTCATGATATAGAATCTAGTATGGATGAAGGAAACATGGCCCTTTGGAACAACATGGCCCTTGAATCAATGGACATAGCTTTTGATACAAGTCTTAACGTTGTGGCTTGTAATACATATCATTTGAACAAAACTTTGATGACTTTAAATGGCCTCACTTATAGCTCTTTTAAAACATTATATTGATGTCAAGCTTGTGAGCGGCGTCTTCCACAATGACAATTCAGCAACAAAATAAGGATCAAAGCCCAAGATGAAAATGAATGCACGCCCAACCTGATACTACAAAGTCCAATTTGAAATTCACGAACCCAAGCTCACTAATTATTTGCAACTAAATTTGAAACCAATAGGTCATCAATTCTACATGATACCTTAGTCTTTATAATGCAAGTATAATCCAAATAAATCTTTACCAATAAAATCTTGAAAAATGCTCTAAACCATTTAGAAATGATCTAAACACTTAATATCAATAATGCACCCAAAAAAAAACTTATTAATTCAAAATGCATGACCACCAGATTTTGTGAACTAAATCTTAAAAGACAATGACCTTAAGTCAAATGGTCATCAAAATAAAATTGGAAAAGGTGGGAAAAATTTGGGGTATGACACATCCTGGTGTGATTAAAATTGAAAATGGTTGAGAAATAAGCATTTCATGTTGTTCTGAAAGTTTGACCTAAAAAATGTTTTGATTTGATTCTTGTTGTTCATGTGTTATAAACGTTATTTGATGATTGATTCTTGTTCCATGATGCTTGGGGAATGTTTCTGGGAAATATTTATGGAGTTTAATGACCTAGGGAAGAAGATAGGTTGAGGGGCTGGCCGGAGAAGACGATCGGAGCTTCCCTCCGGTCGCCTGAAAGTAATTAGGGTTTAGTTGCCCAGATTGAACCACAACCCTTGGATCCTGATTAGCTTAAGTTTTGGACGGTCCAGATAATTCATTTGCCCTAATCCTAATCCTAATTAATTAAAATTAAACCTGATTAATTAACTCAGTTTGAATCTAGGCCCTTGGATCACGCGTGCTTTGCCAGTTTGAACCATAGCCTTAGGATCTGATTACCCATGGTCTTGTTGACTCTCACTCTCAGCCTTTGATCTAGCCTCTGCGCCATCTGGACCATCCCTTTTGCATACTTTTCACTTTTATTTTCTTTTTCTCATTTTATTATCTTTTATTTATTTAAAATAGCAAAACATTTAAAATTCTGATCTTTTGCATTTTCACTTCAATTAATTTTAAAAACCCAAAAACATTTTTATTTTTATTTTTTGCATCAAAAATCCATTTTAAATCATTTAATTGTATTATTTAATTAATTCATTCATTTTAATTAATTAAAAATGCTTTTAGGTATTTAAAAATCACCAAAAAAATCATGAACAATTCTTACATATTTATAAAAATTTACAAAATCATCTTACAAATTTATTTTAGGGTTTGATCATGTTTTGACAATTAACCATGAATTAGGGTTTCCAAGTTTCCTATTTTTCTAACCCTAACTTCAAAAATCCACTTCTGATCAACCAAGATGATTTTGCACATGGTTCTTTTTGCATTCTTTCATACATTGCATATAGTATCTAGGGTATTTAACTCATATTTTAGCATTGCATTTTCCATTTGTTTGGCCTTTTTCATGAAGAAGTACCCAAAACCTTAGCCTAACTTAGAAAAACCATAACTTGATTTTGGTATAGCTTCTGACCTCCATCTTTGGGGAGTGATCTTATGTATATTTAGGGTTCATTTGGTTGCAATTTCAATTTTTTATCATGTGCTTTGCTTCTATTTTGATCATATGCATCTCACACTTTCTTAAAACCCTAATTTGCCATGTTCATTTGCATTCATCTTTGCATACCTTCATCATGTGAACTTTTCATGACATCTCATGCATTTGAATGTCATCTTAGATACCTTAGGACATGTGTGAACATTGGTTGATCATTGTTGCATCCATTTGGTATGTTTTACATTCATTACTTCTTATGTGTATTCATTTGATTTCAAACTCCTAACATGATTTCCTTTGCATCTCATCTCTTGTATGATCATACATAAACATTGTACATGTCTTTGCATCATTTAATAACACACTTGCATTGTGTTTTCACTTCTGGTCTTGATCATTGCATCTTCATTTGCCTTATTTCCTTTTGTTTTATATCTTATGCATTCATACTAACTTTTCAGGGGCTTCAGGTAAGTTTTTTAGGATGTGGATTTGCCTCCACATCCAATTTCTTCTTATCTCTCCATTTGCATCTTCATTTTTCTTTGAAGTGAGTTTGACTCACTTATGCTCTCTCTTGCTCCTTTTCTTTCTCTTAGGTTACTTAACTTCTTCAGGAAGTAAGTAACCTATTCTCTTTTTCTCTTCTCTTTTCATCTGCTTCTTCTTCCTTGGTGGCCATTTGAAGATCTTTCCCTAATCCTCAAAAACCATAGGAATATCCAAGCATGATAACTTTAGGGTTGTACATAGTCTCCCCTAGTTTTTACCTTTGAGTCTCCTTGAGTATCTGCTTCTCATCTCATAATCAAGGCTAAACAGTTAAAGTTTTAAAACTCTGAATTAGGGTTATGCCTGTATCCTTATCTTAGGATGGAGTGTATAACTTTAATACTTAGTGTTAAACCTTTAAGTTGTTCACACCTCCTAATCGAAACACCTAATAATCATTAATACTTAAGCTTGTAACTTGGGCCTTATATTAGGGTTATATCTCTGCATGTTGGTTCAGAGGGACTAACCCTAGTGTTTAATGGACAAGTCCCCCTCATGTTTAGTCTTACAAACATAAAAGCCATTTCTTAATCCCCCCTTTAATCAAAATCCAATTTAATAAAGGATTGTTATATAATGATTTTAATCCCTAACCATGGATTAAGTTGAGGAGTCTTCCTCATCTTAAGTGTTCTCATCTATTATCCTTCTCTTAGGATGGTGTAATGAGTTCACTAATCCCTGATTAGAGATTAAACTCATTACTTAACACAAAACAAAAGTCTAAAAGTACTTAATAATCACAAGTAGGTTAATGATCTTAATCCTGCATCATTAGGGTAATTAAGTTGAGATCTTCATCTCATGCTTAAGTAGACACATTATCCCTAATCAGGGGTGATATAATGAGTTTACAACCCCTGATTAAGGCTTAAGCTCATTATCTTATGCAAAACACCAAAAAACAATAAAAAACTGAAAACCCAAAAACAAACAATAAACGTCTCCTCCGGGATTCTTTTCTCATCACATTCACTCTGAAAACGAGAACTCGCTTCTCCCGTCTAATGCAAGACATTTAGCACTCGAGCCAGACGAGTCACACACTTGAGCATAGACAAGCAAACAGTTCACAATAAAAACATCCTAGTCTCTTTGAGTCGAACTACGGTGTTCTGACTTCCTCGTTGCACGAGAGGATACGTAGGCATAACTTAACAGTTATCGAACAAAAGTCTTTTTGTCTTCCCCCTCTCCTCCTCCCAGCTTCTCTTTCCTTAGCCTCAGTTTTGAGCACTCGCTTCCTTTTTGCACTGACACTCTGTATATCCTTTCCTCCCTATCTTTTTATGCACAGTTTAGCACATACACCATTCCCCTTTAAACACAATCAGGTATGCGTGGATCCCGTCGAGTACGACAGACGATCTGGGTGCTAATACCTTCCCAGGTTGTAACCTACCCCTTAATCAGTTTCTTTGGTTCACAACCGTCTTATCCACTTCTTTCTTGGTTTATGCGGCATTACCTTTCCTTCAGGATAAAATTTCCTAGCTGGCGACTCTATTCAACCTCAACCTTCAACATCGCCTCGTCCGTTCGAGTTTGCACCGGGTTGAAAAACCGGGGAGCGACAAAACTCTAGTAATAACATGAACTAGTTTAGTAGCAGGGATAGATTCAGCAGCAGGAACAATCTTAGGAACCACTTCAAATGTTTGGCAAGGAGTCTCAACAAGTTCACCCTCCATATCAACATACTTAAAAGTATTCACATGACTGGCGATATATTCTTCTTCACCATAAACAGTGACGATCTTGCTTTTCACTGGATATTTCAGCTTCTGGTGTAAAATGGAAATCACAGCACCTGCCCCATGTATCCAAGGGTGCCCAAGTAAGCAGGAATAGGAAGGACGAATATCCATCACATAGAAAGTAGAATCAAAGACTTGAGAACCTACTTTGATTGGAAGATAAACTTCTTTGTACATCATTCTTCTTGAACCATCAAAGGCTTTCACCACCACATTACTGGGTCTTAGTACAATATCTTTAAAGTTGGATTTTTCCAAAAACATCCTTCGATAACACATTTAATGAAGAACCATTATCCACCAAAACATGAGACAGAGTAGTGCCCCTACACTCAATGGAGATATGTAGAGCTTTGTTGTGGTTTCTTTTGGCAGGAGTTAAATCAACATTAGAAAAGCCTTAGCCATTATCAGTTGTTAAGTTAGCAACACAATTTTCGAACTGGTCCACTGAGATTTCATGTGTTACATGAGCAGACTTCAGAAACTTTACTAAGGCCTTAGCATGGGCTTCAGAACATAGAAACATAGAAATCTTGGAGGGAGTATGCCCCAATTGTTCAACAACATTATAATCACTCTTGTAGATGATCTCCAGTACTTCTTCCGTCTGCTTAGAGAGATCTTCAGTAGCTGGTGTTTCAGCCTTAATAGGTTCAATAATTGTTCCTTTGCCCCGAGCTTCAGTACTTGGCCCCGGGTTGGAGATATGAACTGGAGCAGCAACAGTGTTTGAAGTGTCCTCTGGAGAGAAAATTCTTCCACTCCTAGTAACTTTACTAGTCCTAACAATATTGTAAATATTAGGATTAGTATCTAAAACATGTATATCAGTTAGAGGCTCTTGCTTGACACCATGGATATAAACATTATAACCATAATTCCAAGGGATAGCCTAGTCAGAAGAATATGGAATTGGACCAGGAGTAGTAATCATCAGGGGAGCCACCTTTGGCTCAGCAGTAATCTTTATAGGACCTTTAGAAGTAATCCTCACAAGACCCTTAGAAGTGATCTTCACAGGAGTATTAGTAACCACATTATCCTTTTAGACAACCTCAAACCTTGTTCATTCTTCATCACGAACCGAGGAAGGTGAGAAATAAACCGCCTAGATAATAGAGGTATGCAACACATCAGTGTTCCTCGTGCCTTTGTAGTACGAGTGTGAAGAGAGTGTAAGATTTTGTTGCACCCTAATTTTTTCCCTAAGTTTTCTTCGCATTTCATTTGCATCTTGCATACAAACAAGATCGCACTGGTTGGACGGTTCTTCTCGGGTTAGGTTTATGCCTCGCAGGGGATCACCATTGTATTTAAATTACTTTATTTGTTTATGTTTACTAACCATTAATCAAAATCAAAAAATATTTTTGTTTTCTTTTACTAACCTTTTCAGGAAGAGGAACCATTGAAAATGCCAAAAATATTGTAGTCATGCAGCCCGAGCAAAATTTCACAAACAAAAGTCGAAGTTAACCCGCAAATAATTCAAGTTTATCCGATCAAGGATTTCCCAAGTTAACTGATTCATTCAAAGGATTTCCAAGGTTCATGTGTTTATTTCCATGCCTTCTTCGGCGTACAAAAAGAATCGGACCAGAACAACCAAGCATCCTCATTTGAATAAAATATTCAAATTTTTGCTTGGTTAACCGATTAACCATTTGCGTTAACTTGTTAACCAGTGTGAAATTTGAATATTTTATTCAAATTCAACACCCTTAGATCATTGATTTAATTGGAATATTCTAGATCCATTGGTTTCTGATTTCTCTACATCACTTTGATTATTTCCTACCATAAACCCTCACTAATCACCACTCTTTTCCATTTCCCACCAAAATTGCAATTACCAAGCCTAATTTTAATTACCAAAGCAAGTTCTATTACACCAAATTCCCATACCTAAAGTCTTTAAATAGGACCATAATTTCATTCATTCACCAAGCTTTTGATAG
The DNA here is from genome assembly GCA_963966055.1 of Lathyrus aphaca. NCBI lineage: Eukaryota > Viridiplantae > Streptophyta > Magnoliopsida > Fabales > Fabaceae > Lathyrus > Lathyrus aphaca. The sequence goes on from OZ014522.1 coordinate 486,792,711, forward strand.
CCAAAAAACCCCTTGCAAAACATTCCTCCAAAACCAAAAAAATCACTAAAGCTCACTTTCTTTCTTTTGAAGTTATCAAGAATTCATATTGAATTCTTGACTAACTTGAGCTAATCCTTCATCCTTTCCTTCTCTTGTTCATCAATTTCAGTAGATCTAAGCTTGATTTGGTCCAATTTGAAGAAGTGCGTTTGGTAATTCATCTTTCTCCATAAACCCATATTCACCATCAACATTCAAGATGTAGATCTTTGGTGCCTTTGTTTCTAGATCCTTTGGATCTTTATTTGTTGTTTGATTGCAGGGATTCCACTGTATTTTGGTTTTAAAATTCGTGCAAATTCAGATCATGATCATCAAATGTTTGTGAAAAGGTTTTGAAATGGATCATGCTGAATTTTCTGCATTTTTCTGCTTCTGGTACAGCGTTAACCGGTTAACCATTTATAGTTCAAATTGGTTAACCGATTAACCATCTTTAAAACTGCATAGATTTTTCCTGCGTTAACCGGTTAACGTAAGTCAAAATGGTGTTTTTAGCTTGTTTCAAGCCCCTTTTTAGTTCCTTTTTCTTCTTCTTCCTCCTTTTTATTTTTACCTTGGGAATCACTTTTGGGAGCGATTTCTCCTTAATTTCAATGAAATTTGGGTGTAGATTAGAGTAGTTAATGTTCATTAATTCAAAACTACCTTTAAGTGGATTATTCAATTCATTTAAGGTACTTTGCACTAGTGATACATTTTCATGCTTGAATCCACTGAGATGAGTGATTGAACTTAAGGATGGAAGAATACTATAAGTGCGGCTCAATTTGGTATTCACCTTTAGTTTCGTGCGGTATTGCGTCCGGATAGCGATTTACATATCGTTTATCTCGCATGCATTAGCACTAACATTATGCACCTTAATTGGTGGTGGCCGACCTCATTTGTAGGGTAATTACTTCGTAAATTACTCGGCGATTGCTTAACATAGACCTAAATTTGTCCCTAAATTCGGAATAAAAATCTAATTGGGTACTTGCACTTTCGTGGACCGGATCTCTTGTTGATCGCGTAATCCCAAAGTGGTTAATCATATTGCATTAAGAATTGAGACTTATGAATGTTTGATGCATAGGTGCTTTGGGTCTCCCAATCGCCTTTCAAATTTCATTGAATTCGGTTCGGTTTGCCTTGATTAATCGCTATAGTGTAAGATGCTAAGCGGATCCGGTTGCCTTTCGATTTTGGTTGCTCTTTTTGCTACTAACATTTAAATTCTTTCACTTTTATTGCTTTTATTTTATTATGCTTTATTCATCCATATCATGTTTATTATTTGCTCTTATTTAATTGTTGATTTTCCATTTGTCCATTTGGACACAAAAACATTAATAAAGGATTAAACTTCTAAAAATACTTGTGACTTTAATTTGTGGAGTATTGGTTACTATCCTTGGCTTTGGAATGAAGATTTGGACTTAGATTTTTTAGGACACATTTCCTTTGCCTTGACCTTCATGAAGTTGGAATTTGCCTTTATTTGGCCATTTGCTAGCTTATAAGGATGGAACTCTTATGCTCATAATTTGAAGTATCATCAAGTTCGGTTAGATCTTTCTTCCCTTATCTCCCTATTTTATTTTTTTATAGGATAGTCCATTCATCTCCTCCCCTTCTTTAATTTTCAAAATCTCCCCCCCCCCTTTTTCAAAGGATTCCTTCTTTTTTAAATCATCTCCTCTTTAATAAACAAAATCTTGACTTTTGTCAAATGGCTTTTACTTTTCTTCTTTTTTTAAAATCAATGAATCTAATCATGTTGACCTTAATTCAAAAAATAAAAAGAATCAAACTCATTTAAGTTGTTTTGTGCCTTTGTGCACTTTTGTTCATTTTCTTTTAAAGAGTGCCGATTATGAGTCATTATTCTTTAGTCGGGTGCTAGTCTTTTAATCTCCATGGTTGTAGTCTGATGTAATTGAGTCTCTTGTCATTCATGGGGGTTTAGTGGCATACTCGTTGATTTTATCCGAGTTGGCGCCCTCCCCATAATGATGTATGAGTTCATGCCTTCATTCTCATGGTAGTTTGTTTGGCCATCCACTTGAAGATGACAAATTCTCTTCACTTAATAAAATCAATTACAACCAACCCTTTTCACTATTTGTACCACGAACTACGAGGTTTTGATCTCGCATTTCACTTTGTGGGTACATAGGCATGAGGTGGTAAACCTCTCCAAACACAAAAATATTAAAACTATAATTCTTTTCTCATCCCTCCACTCCCATTTAACAAACCTTTTTTTCAAACCAAAAGCAGTAAATTTTTCAAAGGGCTCCCGTGGAGTACCACATACATTTTGGGTGCGTAAAACCTTCCCATTGTGTAACCTATCCTCTTACATGTTTCTCTGTTATGTCTCTTTAGCTTTTTGCTTTTAGATTTATTAGGATTTATTCACTCTTTTTTCCTTTTCCTCTTGGAATAAAAATAAAGCGTGGTGGCGACTCTGTTTACTTTGAGTTAAGTTAACTAATAGCTTACACTCATGATTTTACCGCTACAGATATTTCCCAGTACTGTAGGCACAGTATTATGAGTCAGAAATATGTTGATGGCGTGTACATCTAAGAAATGGTCATGATTAGGGAACAATACCAAACCATAAATCAGTAAGGTTAAGATATTCTCAAAAGCATCGTAACTCATAGAATCCAAGAACATCTGAGCCTTCTCTATCAATACCTTAGCAAGAATATCCTTAGTTCCACTTATGGTTTCCAATGCAATGTATGATTTCTTCAAATGTAGGACTGCAACAATGACTTCAGGTTTAGGCTCTTTCTGTAAGCCTGTGAAAGGTTTCTGATCAAGGATAGGTATACCAAGTAGCTTGGAGAATTCTTCCATTGTGGGCACCAGCAAGCTTCTTGATGAATTGAGAGCTTTCAGGGAGTTTGGAGATCAATTCCTTAAGCTTGGAAGGTATTCCTACAAAGTTGATCCGGATAGTGTTCCTACGAATGGAAGTCATAACCTGCAACAAAGAACAAATATAAATCCTTTGATCCTTGAAATGGTTAGTGAGAATGTTATGCTTATGATGTCATGATGTTATGATGTTATGTTCAATCACAGAACAAATGGAACACACAAGCAAGTCACACAATAGCCCTAAGTTTAAAAGGCTTGAATGAAGTTCATAGGTAAGTACCCTCCCCACTGAAGTTTAGTTGGTTCATCCTGTCCTAATAAAAGTAACTGGGTTCTAAGGGATCTCAATATCACTGATCCTTCTCAAGGGTTATTGTTCAGTAAGCAACTGACTTGCCAACCAAAACCCCCCAAGATTAGAATCTCAATGAGCGTAGCATCGAGTATCAACCAACTTTAGACTTCACCAAAGCCAGCTATCTCACTAATTTATAAAGGCCAAGATGGGCCAATTAGGGCTCTAAAAGGGTAGTTAGTGTTAATGACAACATATGGAAGCCTCATATTATCCTCAACTTACTTAAGGAACATAAGAACCAACCAAGAAATCACACTAACTGTAGCCACCAGATCAACCATATCGGTATACGCCGTACAATTTCCTTGGTTTATTGCTACTTACCTAAGATACACTAGATCCGGGTTAGGATATTTCACAAAGTAACCCCACAACAATCCCTTAAAAATAAAGCAAGCAAATCAAACAAGTAAGTGATCTAATTCTTAAGGTAACCCCTCTTTTACTTAGTACTTCCCGGCAGAGTCGCCAGTTCTGTAACACGGTGGGAGAACTGACTTGGGTGTTTTTGTTTGACAAAAACATGTGCGGATAGCAAGAGTCGTCACCGACTTTTATTTTATCCAATTTAGGAAAGGGTATAAAAGAACATGAAAGACCTTAAAAAGATTTTGAGTTCGGGATAGGTTATACAAAGGGAAGGTGTTAGCACCCTTTGTATCCATGGTTATCCATGGGCTCTTAGTTACTTAGCTCACTTTTAATTTTTTTAAAAAGGTGTAGTGTGTGATTAGAAAATTTTCATAAGTGTCGCTCCCGGGATTTTCATCCTAGTACAAACGCGAAAGTGGCGCGGAAAAGGTAGAGTCGCCAGCCATGCATTTTTATCCCGAAGGAATGGGAAAGGTAATGCTGCACAAACCTGAGGAAGAAGGAAAGAACAAGGTCCTGCGAACCAAAGATCTGGGTTCGGCAGTCGGTTACGACCTGGGAAGGTATTAGCACCCCAGACCGTCTGTCGTATCCGACGGGATCCACGCTTGCTTGCTTGTTTCAAAGGGTGAGAAATAAGATGCTGCTGAACAAAGAACTGCTACTGGATCTGGAACTGAAATGAGATATGGAACAAAAATAGAACAAAAAGAAAGAATGGGGAAAATGTAGGGAAAATAAAGAATATGCTCGAACGGGCCCTACCCCGTTGCCTACGTACCTCATCGGGATAATGAGGATCAGAGTCGACGTAGTTCACCTAACTAAGGCGGGAACTACTTGTTTGTGTTTTTTATGGCTGGAACTGCGTATGTCTATGCTCAGGTGTTGCAGGCTCGTCTGGTACAAGTGAGTTTACCGTCTTGCATGCGAGACAAGTCGTTGCGAGTTCGTGTTCAGAATGAATGAGATAAGAAAGAGAAGTTCCCGCAGGAAAGTCGCTGATTATTTGTTTTTGTCTTTTATGAGAAATATTTTGAATTTGTTTGTGAACATTCTCATACTAAGACCTATCCATCGTGGTAAATACTTACACCTCGCCCCGAAACAGGACGCGTACAAGTACTTCGCAACAAAGTCTCATGTCGTACAAGAATGTTCGATTTTTATTAAGCATTTTTTATTATTTTCTTTATGAGGAGAGAAAGAAGGACTCAAGTTGCAAAAGGTAAAAACTAAGGGACTAAGACTCAATCCTATTTTAGTTATTTATTCAAAAGTGGTCCTAATGGTTTATGTGGTTTTCTAAGCCTAATGAATAAAAGGGAACTAGAAAACTACTAGAATTCAACTTACTTCCTAAGGAAGTTAAGTTGATTCTAAGAAACATGGGGAAGCCTATACAAGTGAGAAATTCAAGTATTAAGGCAAAAGCATTAAAATTGAAGTAAGAAATAAATTCTAAAAATGCATATTAAAGCATAAAACTACAAGTAAGCCTAAACTTCAACTAAACTTATTTATTAGAAATTCTAAGCCTAAGTCCTAAAACTAAAGGGATTTACATAATATTACTATTCTAAAATCAGTAGCTAAACTATACTAAATCATTATAATATCCTAAGACTTAGCCTAATTAAGCTAATCCTTAACGAAACATAATATCCTAAGCTAAACTAAATGGATTTACAGTGTAACAATGGCCTAAAGATTAATGCACTAAAAATAGTAAATGTCCTGTAAAAAATGTGAAATTAATTCTCTAAGGTCCTTAACCTGACTATAGTATTGTGCTAAAAAATATCCTAAAAATTCAGAACCTAACTATGCCTAAAAGTCACTTAAATCTACCTAGGAATTAACCACAATTTTACATGAATTAGGCTACCAAAACAGTGGATAAAATGGCCTAAAAATCTACCAAAAAATATCCTAAGTTCTATTACCAATCCTCTAATTATAACAAAAAGAATGGACTAAAAATTCTACAGGAAGTGGGAGAAATAAAATGAACAAAATTAAGTGTAACTAAAAGAATTTGATAAAATGCTAATTAAGTGGAAAATCAAAATTAAATAAAAAAAGCCAAAATTCAAAAAGTAAAAATGTCACAAATTTCTAAATTGAATTATAAACCTACTGGAATTTTTATAGAATTTTATTATGAATTTTACTATTTTTTAAGGATTTAATTCTAACTATACCGAAAACAAAAATTAAAAAGAAAGAAAATAAGAGAAGGGGTGCGAAAAGTGATTTTTTTTAGTTATTAATTAATTGGGCCTTAAAACCAGGGGTGCAGGTAGCAAAAGGTAAGGCCCATGCGCAGGAAATTTGGTGGTGCATTGTATAGAACCTAGGTCAATTTCTTTGACTTTTTGAGGGCCGCTTGATCTAGGGTCAACCTATGGTATTCTGATCCAACGGATCCTAGGCACAAGCAGCATGATAGTTACGGCGTGTAGCGCACACGGAATTGCTGCGGGGAACACCTACCGGACGGTGAAAAGTGTCACCGCCAGTATGGTGGGAATCAACGAATATCCAAACTCTTATCACTATGGAAAATCAAACGGATTAATGGATTTTTAATGTCATAACTCTTCACGAGCCTTATAAACAAACGAAACAAAATTACACACCCAAAAACGAAACATGAATCTGAACAAAACCCTAACCCTAGGTTCTTCATCTTCCTCGCTGCCACCCTCTCATTCCTCACAGAGCCGCAACCTTTCCATCCAGCAAGATGCCGATGAAAACTTAATCTCCAGCAACACTTCATTCTTCTTCACATCCGAGCCTCACCTTCTCCCCCAAAACCCTAGCACCGCCACCGGTCGCCTTCTCTCACTCTTAAAGCAAAACGCCACCGCGAAGCTACTTCAAGACATCAAAACTTCGACCTCAACCCTCTCCCTAAACCTTCAACAACCTCACTTCTATATCAGTTCCGCCACCGTGATACTCCGTCAGAGACTTTATCCCTACTCCACCGTGAAATCTCGTCGTCGCTCTCTAACCTAATTCAACTCGACACGAATCCTACACAAGAATCAACCAAGGATCCGGCAAGGCGAACACTATGCACGCAAGAAGAAGTTTAGGCTCGTACCTTGAATCGGAGCCTTAGCGATGAAGATGTGGCTTAAGGATGGAGATTGCTCCTATGTCTTTGATATTAGTGCAGACCGGATGTTGATTCTGACGTACAAACAAGGATGCGTGGAAGAGGCTTTCGCTTCGTCGACTCCGCCGCGATGCGAAATTCAATTCTGGTACGTTCGGTTACACTTCAGCTTCTTCTTTGAACTCTTTCTGTGATTTCTTACTCTGAAATTAATGCGAATCTGTGACGTGTTCTTGGTTTGTTTCAGCGTTAAAAATGGATTCATAAATTACAGTGATAATCCCTCATTCTTCTTTGCAGCTTGTTGTTGTAGCAATCATGACGAAACCTCATTGATGATGGTTGTGGTTCATGGATGAGATGAGAAGTTAGGGAAGAAGCTTGCAGAAGATTTTAGAAGGAGTTGGATGTTATGGTTGAAATGTGTAAGGTTCAGGGGAAAATCGTGAAGAAGGATTGAAGAAAAATGGTTGAGGAGGTTGAAGAAATGGTTGATGGAAGATGGAGATTCTGGAAGAATGATGAGAAGAGATGCAAAAATGGTAAAGGGTTGAAGTTCTTCCAATTGAAGAAGAAACCAAAATGATGAAGCAGGTTCTGATTTATAGTAGCTGGAGGGTGCTCTTGTGATAAGCCTTAGGTAAAAATCTTGTTGAAAGTTTGTTGAAATTCTATTATGCATTCTGTTGGGAAGTTAGTTGATTCAGTTAGTTTGTTATGACTAAATTATAACTTGAACTTGCAGGCTTGTGAATCTTATTGAAACTGAGTTTTTTTATGTGATATGTAGGTGGATTTCGTTTCTCAAAGGGGTCTGAAAATGATGGATAAGGAGTTGTTTTGGTGATGATTCAGATTGAAGAAAATTGAGGATTCTAGGTAGTGATGCGAAGTTCTGCGAATTTGGTTGAAGTTTGATGTAGAGAGTTTGACCCCTGTTGAAGGTTTCTGAGTTTTCATTTTTCGCTTTTCTGTTATATCATACATAACTCGTCTCCGATTTGTTTTGGATTTCCAGTTTCTCCTCTCACTTCTTCTGATTTTTTTCTGTTAAAAATTGAAAGAAAGAGGGATGAATATTTATGGTGGCTGAATATTGATGAAGGGAAGGCCCTAGAATATGGTTGATGAGAGGTTATAACAAAATTCTCTTAAAGATGATGAGTAGTTGATGTAGATCATTTTTAGAGTGTTTATTGATGTAGACAAAGATTGGAGGGTGAAGGTTATGAAGAATGGTGAATAAAAGTGCTTCTGTTGGAGAATTCGAGATTTTTGATTTTTTCTTCTCCCTTTTTTTTTGTATTCTGTTATGAGCCTCTTTGAGAGCTTTTCTGTTGAGCTTTTTTCTATAATGTAACTGTAATTTGTATCAGTTTTTGTGTAACTGACTTTTTGGTGACTCAATTTTCTGTTATGAATTTTCTCTTGAGAAAATAAATTTCAGTTCCTTTTGCTGTAACTGAATCCTCATCCCTTTGTAGCTGAACTTTTAATAGTTTCTCCTAAGTTCTGTTATCCTTATTTTTGCTTTTGGTGGTATAATAGTTGATGAAAGAAAAAGGAAAAATAACTAACAAGAATTTCCTAGTTATTGATCAACTAATGAGAATGGCTTGAATATAAATTTGACTTTTAATTTGGGCAAATAGAATGAATCACTTAGATTTTCAAAGAGAAAGAAAATATGAAGCTATTGAGAAGTTGCAAAACCGTGATGGGTTAGAGACGAAGAGGGGTCTGCTAGTGTGAAATTCTGAAAGTCTAGTTGGCACCGGTCAACTGTTTGACCCAAAGGTCAACAGTTGACCAAAAAGTCAGCTTACATCCATTGCATTTCCATTACTTTCTTATTATATTTTTTTTACGGAACCTTGTGAATGACGTCCTCGTAATGTAACTTCTTGTAATGCATTTTTTTAATAATTTGAATGAAGACATTTGGATGAAATTGGCCTTTGGAAATATCTGAAAATTGCAATCTTTGAAAGAATCCCTTGATTTTGATGGAACTTGGATAATGTAGTAACTTCATAAAGAAAAAGGATGAACTTGAATGAACTTGGATTGTTGTAACTTGGACTTTGAATGGATCTTGAACTTTGCATGCCGAACAACTTTTAACCTCTTTCGAGGTCATGAATCCAAATTAATTTCCAATAGGAAGAAATTCACTCAAATTTTAATGCCAAGTGACCTTGGCTCCTCTATCAATTAACCAAGCAAACCTCACAGCAATCCTTTGTATCTTTTGTCACGATATGTGCCTTGCAATTCACTAACTGGGTGACCAATGATTTTAAAACGAACGCCCTAAGGAAACTTTGAAGACGAACACGTAACCAAAGCAACAAGCATGTCCAAGCAAAATTTCGTCATACCATATTAAATCTCGACCATTATTGAAGCCCTAGTATCCATGACAACTTGTATCTTGAGAAAATGATCACGACAGTAGAAATTCACCCTTGGTATCAACCTTGAGTGTAATGGTTATACAATAGGAAACTCAAACCATAAGGATATGCCTTGATCACATGCCTTAGGAGAACCCTTGAATGTGATGATATAATCCTCAATTAACGAAATGTCTACAAGCTTAATCATGGATAAGAAACCCTTAACCTTTCTTGAAATGCACCCTGATGAAGGAAGTAACTCGAAATGTTGCCAACCAACAAAAACCTAGTTCACTATAAATCTTAAATAAAACCATGATGAACCCCCGATCACCTGATGCTCTCAAGAAACCTTGACCTCAATGAACTTTGATAAGAGGATGCTCATAATGTTGGGATCCTAAACCCTTCCCTCAACCTGAGTGTAAGAATTTCAAATCACCAGAGAATACTTCGATCTCATGCTTTAGGAACTATGAAATGCATGATTGTGATGGTAATGATATGGTGAAAATGCAGATGAATGCGAAGCGAAAAACCAGTTAAGGTAAAAAAACTCGAGGGAAAATTTTGAGGTATTACAATAAGTCTTTGTAATGATCCTCGTATGGATGTATACAAAGTCTTGAGTTTGAAAAGATTTTTAAAAGTAGGGTGTGAAAAGAGTTTTTGAAAGTGTGAACAAGTAATTAAGCGCTACCAACCCTAAGTTGGTCTTTCATGTTTCTTTATTTCCTTTCAAGGGTAAGACTGTCCTTACTACTAAGGAGTAAGTAGTCTTTACCTTGGATGTTATAAGGGATACGCGTAGGGTCATCATTGTCGTACCCCGAAAAATACGACCTCGCAACGGGAAAGGTGTCGCGGGAAAATTTAAAATGATCAACAGAGTCGCCACCGAACTTATTTTATTCCAATTAAGGAAAAGGAAAATATCGAGAAACCTTTGTTGAAAATGGATAATGCTTAGTCTTTGAAACCAAATTTTGAGTTCATGAGTCGATTCCGTAAGGGGAAAATGGTGGTTAGATTCCTCAGATTTTGAAACCAGATTTCGGGAACCTCTTAGTTTGATTTATGATTGAATGTCTTAATGAATGTCATTTATCTTCTTCGAATAATAAAGCAGAAATAAAATGCGATACGATTCTAAACTAGGATTAGTATTAAAGGGGAAAATGGTGGTTAGATTCCTAGGGTGCTCGGCAAGGAGTAAGATCCGTATGCCTACGTATTCCCTTGTGTAATGGGAAAGTCAGAGCCTCGTAGTTTGTGGTTCTAAGGTTGGTTAGTTTGTTGATTTTATTAGGTGTCAACTGCTTACACCCGAAACAGATGCCTCGGGTCTAAACAATTGAAGAAAAGCATCGGAGATCCAACACTTGTCTTTTTCACCTTGTTTCGATAGTTGTTAGGTGTTTTATTAATCTAAGACCGCTTGATGTTGGATTAAGGGTTTGGTTCTAAAAGTATCGTCTTGGTATTTTGGTTTGAAGGCGATGCGCGAAGCAGTCGACTTACAAGTAAATGCAAATGGAGGTTTATTGTTTGAGTTGGTTAGGTGGATCCGATTCCTAGTCCCTATGGGTGCTCCTAGCAATACGGAAACATAACCGAATGAATTATACGGGTGTGTGAGTGAAACCGCTTGGTGTTGGACCAAGGGTTCGCGAACGAAATAAAATCGATAAAATGCGGAAAATAAAACGCATACAAAATAATGGGACAGGGATACATGTAAGTTACACGGGATTGCGAGAAATAAAGGGTATCATTGTAGTTTGCCCAAGAGGGAGCGTGTGTGCAGTGTACTAAACTATTCGGAGGCATTGAACCTTTTTATTTGGAGGAAACTATTCAGAGGCGTTGGACCTTTTCGGATGCGTCGAAATGTGGTTCGTTAACTACCTTAGAACTGGTTCAAAGTTTAGAACCGTTCTATGAGGAGTCGAATCGTTTTATGTATTAAAAAGCGATAAATTGAATAAATTAAATAAAGTGTCAATCGATAAATAAATAAAAATAATGAATTAAATTAATTTGTGAAATAACAATAAATTGGAAAAATGGAAAAATAAGAACTTAAATTACATAGGCCTCATATTGATCGAGTATCACCGATTTAACGAAATCGGGCGAAACGTCGACCTTTTGTTATATCATTGGCCCTAAAATTAATTTTTAAAAAAAATTAAGACATTTTCAATGGTAATAGAATAACAAGACCAAATAATAAAACCAGAAAAATATAAAAAAAATCAACACATTTAAAAAAAAATTGAAAGAAAATAAAATAAAAGATAAGGGTGGTGTATTGTTTGGTTTGAATGTGCATATAGGAAATGAATGGGCTCAGCCCGTTTGAGAAATCCAAAAACTATGGCGGCTTATAGTTCGGTATCAGCTTCTTCTCACAGCGATTCTCGATTTGCTCGCTCACCCTCTCGTGAACGGTTTTGCGATTTCTTGTCTATGGTCACTCGCGAATCTCAGGTTCTGACTCTCGTTCTCATTCATGGTGTGGTTCGAATCCGTATCTCTCAATCGCTTCTGTATTTCACGAACTCGATTTCCTACGACGTTTTACGGGTCGCGTTCGGTTGATGGAAGGTGAGATTCGTTGGCGGTGACTTGAGATTTGTTTCATTTTCCTCATATTTTTGCTCGGTATCCCACATATCTCGTTAACGGTTCATTTTCGAGATTTGGTGGTTTTGGTTTCGCTAGCTTACTTCTCAACTCAGTCGCAGTTTCCACAGGTTTTTTCTTTTCAGATTCGCTCGCGGTTCCGACGAATTACTCGCGGGTTCGATGCAACTTTGAATCTCATTTCTCACACGATTTTGGTTTTGCGATTTATTTCGGATTTGGTGTGGTATGAGTTTGATGGGTGTTGTGATTTGATGTTTCTGTGCTATTGAGGTGGTTAATTGCTCTGCGTTTTCGGTTTATTTTTCACCTCAATCTCTCTCTTTCGGTTCTGTTGTGGGTGATTGTAAGTTTGAAGTGGGTTTGATGGTGAGGTATTTGTGTTGAAGAAGTTTATGATTGTTTTGGTTTTGATTTTGCGAGCTTGATAAAGGTTTTATGAAATGGTTGTAGCTGGGTTTGAGAAATATGAAAGTTTGCAGGTGAATATGGCTTGGAGGAATTTCGATTTTTAGAAGAATGTTTGGAGGAGTTTTGTTTATTATGGATGAAGTTGAGTATGGGGTTGATGTTTATGCGATTTATGGTGATGAAGGGTAATTATGATTGTGCTTTGTTATGGTTTATTATGGATCTGTAAGTGTTGAAATGAAAAGGAAGAATATATTTTTTTTTGTGAAACTTGGTCTGTGACGTTTTATTGTAGGGATTTTTGTGTAGTTTTCCAAGCCTCTTTATTGATGAATCAAAAGCTGATTTTTATAGTAGAAAAAATGTAAGGGTAATGAAGGAATTTGAGTGAAGATTTGGATAGAAATTGAAAGATTTTGGGAATATTTTGTGTTGAGCTGTGATGATTTGTATAACAGACTGGACCTTTTGAATTTGTTAGTGGTGTCACTGATTGTGAAGAAGCTGATAAGAAAAAGATTGTTGTGGTTTAATAGAAATAATAAAACAAAATAATAGTAATAACACTTAATAGAATAAAAATAATAAAATGAAAATATAAATAATAAAAAAAAAAAATAATAATAATAGTTAATGATAACAGTAAGAATAATAGTAGTGGTAGATGTGATGAAAGTAATATTAATAATAATACTAGAAGTAACAATAGAAATAATAATAATAGTAATAATAATAAATGGATAATAAAAAAAGGTAATGAATATGTGATGATGATAACATTTGGTCTTATTAATTTTGGAGGTGGAATATTTAGTGGGCTTTTTAGATAATGGACATAAAATGGATTGAAAAAAATAAAAATTAGAAAAAGCTATAGAAATAAAAATAATGTTAAATGAGAATAAAATAAATAACTAAATAATAATAATACCAATAATAATGATAATAATAATAGGAAGAAATAACTCTTTTTTTAATTTTTTGTATAGAAAAAAAATGAAATGGGCTAATAATAATGGGCTTAAAAAGAAAGGTGAACTATGAATTTTTTGTAATGGATTTTTTTTGTAATAATAATAAAAAGAAAAGTTATGTAAAATGAAGATGATAATCGGACAAATGTCTCCATACAACACACAACACCGTACACGCAAACATTGACAAACCCAAACTGACTCGATTTACGCACAAACCATGAACTCGGATGATAAAAGAAAATGACATATATTTTTGAATTTTTTGAATATGCGGTTAGATAGAAAATAAAATGGTACATATTTTTGGATTTTTGAATAATTGTTAGACAGAAAAAATAAAATGGTGCGGGTAGGACAAATTTGGGGTATGACAATCATATGGTCAGAGAAGGCAAATTGTAGGGGTGTCTTTAGCAATTCGTATTGACTATCATCATTTTTACCGTAGGGACAAGATCATTATTTGATAGGCAACTTTGAAGGGACTTATGATCTTTTAACTTTGAAAGGACTATGATGATTTTTCTGTAGGGACATTTGCTTAAGACACTCCAACTTTTGAGGGACTTGACCATTTATTAAGGCAACCAAGAGGGGAAACCCTAGGAAGTGCAGATGACGATCGTAGAACGATCGACTTATGTGTGTGAATCTTGTTTTCGAATATTTATCTTGATAATTAGTTTTCTAAGTCCATATTGATTTTCATATAATTCTTGCACGCCCTATATTACTAACCACGCAGTTTGAATATTTACAGAAATTTAAAGACAGAAATTTAAAGGCAGAAATTAAAAATTCCTACACTATTACATGGTTTCGGGGCATTTACATAATAATAATAATTGCGGAAATAAAAACCTAAATTATTACATCGAGGAAACGGTTACATAATAAGGCAAAAAAATAAATAAATTGCAAAAGTTTAAGGTTTAAGAAAAATCAGGGTTTGGGTTTAGGAAAAAATCAGGGTTAGGGTTTAGGAAAAAATTTGGGATTTAAGATAAAGATTAGGGCTAAATTAATTAATCAATTTTTATAAAATTATTAATCTAAACCTAAAAAGAAATTATTAAAACTAAAATTAATAAAACAATTTTTATTAAAAAAATATAAATAATTAAAGGTTTTTTTTACAAGGTTAAGAAGGTTTATCATGATTAAAAAGATAAATAATTATTTAAATAGGAATTAAAGAAATTAAAAAAAATGAGAAATTAAAGAAAATTGAGAAAAAACCAGAGTTTTCCCCAAAATGTTGTGGGTGGGAGTTGAACTCACACCCCTTGACTCCAACACCTCTATCCTTACCACTAGGCCACACATGCGTGCTGAGAATAAACCTGAAAAAAACAAAATTATATAATAAAACTAATAAAAAGAATAAGGCATAAAAAACGTTTTAGGCTGGGTTCAAACTCACGCCCTCAAAGTGCATATATGTTTCCTTTTCCACTGAGCCAAACGCACCTTCATGTCATCTATCTGAAACAAAAACATAATAAAAAAACAAATATTTCAATTATGATTCCGCGCCAAGCTTCATCTCCTACCTCCAATCGTCGAGTTAGGCTATAGTGACATATTTTATTCGTCACTACAGGTCCTGCGCATACAATCATACAAAACACACAATATAAATTCATTTTAATGGTTCAAATCAATCAAAGCTTGTCATCTAAGTCCAATTATGGCATCAATTCCAGGTGAAATCATTTGTAGCTAGGGTTCCCAATTTTGAATATTCGAAACCCTAATAATGGCATTACACGAATTCGGCCATGAACCTTCAAACAAACAACCCAGAAACCATATACGCAATCATTCAAACAATAAAACATAATCAAAATTCGTTAGTAATGCATGAATAATCATAATCAAAAAATCAAGAATAATAAGGATTCGGTTATGGCATTTTGTCATGAGTTTGATGGTGATGATGATTGGGATGGCTTTTTGGGAACCTCAAAGAATGATTTACCACCTTTAAATTGTTTGGAAGATGCCTAAATCCTTCAAACTGAATTTTACTTTTCTTTGACTTTTTTAAAGTTTGAATGTGCTCTTCTTGGTCCATTTTTTCGTCCCCTTGTATTGTCTCCCTCTTATGTATTTATAGTGAAGCAATTTAGGTCAAGAGAATGGGCCTTGTTGAAGTATTTATGGATAGCTTGTGAATGAAGTAACCAATTATCCATAATTGTAAAAGAAAATCAAATATTATCATGTTATATTGGTCTTGCACGAAATTGGCAATGATCAATCACTTTGAATATCAAATATTTGATCCAAAAATAAATCTTAGATCAAATATTTGATTTTTCATAATTTATTTCAATTAAAATTGAATTTAAATGTTGAAAATTCTATATAATATAAAATAAATAATAAAAAATCAGAAAAATTGATCATTGGGTCGTGAATGGTCTTATCTTTAAGTTTAGATTGAAATATTATTGGCTCATTTGAAGAAATCTTGAGTTTAGACCCTTTTTGCTTCATATACCTCCTCAAAATTGCCCAACTTCCACAATGCATAACTCCCTCAATTTTTATACAATGAAGGTTTTCTAGGACTTTTTAGAAATATTAGGGTGTCCTATAACTTCTCCTTTTGGTCCCATGTCCCTATCATTTTCCATTTTTAAGTTATGATCTTTTGAAAAATTTGACTTTTTGTTGACTTTCAAAAAGACCTGTAATGTTTTGGCTCATACCTCTCAAATGAAGTATTTTTGGACTTGGCTTGTGAGACACAAATTTGTAGAAAATTGAATTTCATTTAAAATGAGCTTTGGATGAGAAATGTTTGATGAAGCGTGTGAAAGTTATGAATGGTCAAAGTTCAGTTGACTTTTCCTACACAAAACCCTAATTTAGTAACTCTTGATTCTTGATGATTCTAAGGTTTCCTTGATGAATCATGATCAACCCTTGATCAAATGATGAATTTAACCTCATAATATTGATGTTGACCAAAAATCTTGAAGTTTGACTTTATGTTGACCACAGTTGACTTGTTGACCAAATTAACTGATTTTTGGGTATCTGAGCATCTGTCTAACCAAACTGGTGTGGAAGGTCTTGAAACTTGACATGAGTATTCTTTGAGGTATGTGGGATTTCATGAAGTCTACTTGAGGATTTGGAAATCCACTTGAGGCTTTGGAAGTCCACTTTGCTTTGTGAAATTCAAAATCCTAGTTTTAGATTCATTGCTTAGGAGGAGACTTTGTCTGATGAAACCTTAAATCCTTTTGAGAAATTGTGAATCTTATGACCATTAGGAGACCTATTGAAATAAATTATCTTGAATATGGGAGGGAAAATTTTGGGGTACAACATACGTACTGGAATTGACTTCGACTACAGTATGTATAACTTCTGCACTAGCATGTGAACCAGCTTCGACTTCATGCTAAACCTCTTCGTATCAGAGTTCGATCCAATATTCCACAAATCTCCACCTTGGACCAAACTCTATACCAACAAGAAAATAAAACTAGCTTTCTTCATGCATCATTATCAACTGGATACAGTGGAAAAACTTGCAATTGGGCAACATCTTTTCAGCTGTCATTAACGCAACATTCATGGACGCCTCTCCCTTCAACGCTTCCAAACAACCTTGCTTAACCAGTAGGGCTTTCATCTTCAAGCGCCACAGACCGAAATCATTCATTACGGTGAAATTTTCAATCTCATACTTTGTTGAAGGCATCTTCTCCACACTCACCACACCAATTTGTTGTGAATCGAATACTTTAGAAACAAAGTATAATTGGTTCCTTGATCAGTCAAGAAACCTACAAGGGTTAGGGTTTAGGGTAACCAAGGATAACAACAAAGATGGGTTATAAACTGATATTCCTTCCTTTCTCTTAAAACATGAGAGACTAGTATGTTATTTATAAGAAAAGTAACACAATAACCTAATGTTTTTTTAACAATTACCCATTACAAGCTAACTTAGGGTACAAGCTAATTTAAAAAATTGGATCCTTAACACAAGGGCTAATTAAATAACAACATGCGAGCGGACTTCGACGACATGCTAAACCTAGAATTTATTCCAATATCTCACAAATCTCCACATTGGAACAAACTCTATAACATCAAAGAACAATTAAACATACGTACTAGAACTGACTTCGACTACAATATGTATAACTTCTATGCTAGCATGTGAACCAGCTTCGACTTCATGCTAAACTTCTTTCGTATCAGAGTTCGGTCCAATATTCCATATTTATTTATTTATTTATCTTTTTATTTATTTAAAATAACAATACAACATGTATTTTTCTAAATGGTTGTAGAAACTAGTTTTGAAAAAGATGAAGTTTTTACTAACTTACTCAAGTTGAACAAAGGGGGTGTCCCCCCATGATATATATTAGTTTTTTTATTATTTTATTTTTTATCATTATTTTTTATGTATATGTCAATTAATTAAAATTAGGGTTAGTGTGTTATTGGGTTTGAGGCCCAACAAGCTTGATTTCATATGCACCCCTTGGTATTTATTTTTATTGTCTTATTTTCTTTTATTTTTATTTCTATATTTTTATTTTATTTTATTTTGTTTCTCGTCAACATTACAAATTTGTTTTTATATTTTAGTTAATTAAATTAGGTAAATTATTTATATAATTAGGAAGATATTTATTTTTACATAGTTATATTAAAATTCTCCAATTAAATCAATGTGATCATATTCACTTGTAAATAAATCACCCAACATTTAGATCAATATTCCCTCGATCATAAACTTGTAAATAAACAATTATTTTACATAATCACTTAGATTAATAGTTTTTCATCACAAACTTGTTCATACTTCACAATACACATGTACATAGGTCAATAACATAAAGTTAGTCAAATATCAAATATTTTATGAATCAAACTAACTCAACTTTTTGCAAATAATTAGACGTGGTGGATGTACATGCACACTTTCCTCGATTAACCAATTGGTTGATGTACATTGTATTGTTCGCTCATTCAAACTTAAAACACTTAAATAATCTTTTTCTGCCCCCGTGCATCGTAACGTTTTTTTCAAATCAATATTTTTCCGTCCATGTACGTCGAACATTTTCCTAAATTAAAAACAATCAACAAACACTCATTTTCTACCAGGAACTACGTGGCTTTGAGTTTCTCATTGCACCCTGGGATACATATGAGCAAGATTTTGAAATCCTGTCAAACACACTAACAAAAAACTATTTTTTTCTCTTTAATTCATTTCCTATAAATAAAATAAAAACAAGCATTAAGAAGGAAAAAACCTTTATGTACACATTATTGTACCCCAAAATTTGTACTCTATATTTCTAACCGTCAGATTATTTCTAAACTTGAGTTTCATTTTTTTTTTGTTTATTGCTGATATTTTAGCAATAGGTGGTTTTGCTTAGTTTAAAAAAAATATATAAAAAAAAAAGTTTACTTTAAATTATTTGTTTATTTTTTAATTTAATTTGCTAAAAGAGAAATCCATATAAAAATCATAAAAAGAATAAAGAAAATAGATTTAGTTTTTTTTAAGTAATTCAATTTTGTTTTTTTAACTAATTAGATTTAGAATTAATTTATTTAACCATGTAATTAATTTTAACTAACCATATTTTATATTCATATAGTAATCGGAAAAAAAAGATTAGAATTAGGTTTTTACTTAACTATTTTTAATTTTTTTAAATCATTTTTAATCTCATTAGACTTAGTTTTTTTTATATTAATTAATTTTGTAATTATTTTAAAATTAGATAGTCAATTTTTTTCCTAACACCAAATTAATCCCGAAATTACAAAAATAAAAAGAAGCAACTTTTGACACTTTTGAATCTTAAGGCTTTAAAGTTTTTTTTCTAACATTCGTATTTATTTTTTCCATTTATTATATTAGACAAATTGTATAGGATGTACAAATATTGTAATAGCCATGAATTTAACTTCTTGCAAATTTTATCAAATATTGTAACTGTCCCAAGACCATGTAATAGTGTAGGATTTACTTTTCTCGCACTTTATGCTTTATGTTTATCTATAACTGTTAGATGTATACTAAAAGGATTACATGGCAAGAAATAAAAACAAATGATATATAACTCTAATCCAAGATAATATAATTGCAATTAGCACACTTTTACACACACACACACACACACCTCTAGGGTAACCTCTCTTTGTTTGCCTTACAAAATAATGGTTATGTCCCTCGGACGAAGGGATACTTTAGAAAAAGACACTTACAAATAATATCATCATAGTCCCTTCGATATAAAGATCATAGTCCCTCAATGACCCTTCGAATTGTCTACGAAAAGATGATTTTGTCCCTCGATGACCCTACGGAAAAATGATGATAGTCCCTTGGAATTGCTAAGGTATCCTTACATGTTGCCTTCTATGACCATTCAATGAACCTTCGTAGTCCCTCCATATCCAATAGATAGGACTATCTACCCACTAATGGTATGAATAGTACTATTTCTCAAAGAAAATGATA
The DNA here is from genome assembly GCA_963966055.1 of Lathyrus aphaca. NCBI lineage: Eukaryota > Viridiplantae > Streptophyta > Magnoliopsida > Fabales > Fabaceae > Lathyrus > Lathyrus aphaca. Next base: position 486,812,449 of record OZ014522.1, read on the forward strand.
AGTACAAGAAAGACCTTACAAATTTAGGGTAAATAACTTTAAAGGCTTGCTCATGATTAAAAAAACAAATACTTTTCATATCTCACTTTCAAAAATATTTTAAAAAAAAACACTTTGTATACATTCTTACACGAATTATTACAAAGTCAAACTTTTACAAAATATTTTCAAACATTTACACATATTCATAAAAAAACAATATTAAAGTGAGCAAGCAATTAAGAGTCGGTAGATAACTACAAATGAAAGGTTCCCGAGAATTCTCAATTCACCAAAAGGAATAGTTATATACTCAGTTTGGTTACCTCAGGGTTTGAAGATGACATGATAAGTGTTTTGTTCCAGTTCTTTGATCCTAAGCATCACTGTTTCACGTTCCCTGATTATCAACTGGTAACCACAATGGAAGAATTCTCTAAACTACTTAGTGTACCTATTCTTGATCAGACACCCTTCACTGGTCTAGAGAAAGTTCCAAAACCTAAAGTTATTGCAGCAGCCTTACATCTAAAGCGGTCATACATTGCATCTAATTGGGAAACAAGAAGTGGAGTTAAAGGTCTTCTTGCTAAATTCTTGATAGAGAAAGCTCAGTTGTTTCTAGATGCTATGAGTTATTATGCTTTCGAGGATATTGTGGCTTTGACGATCTATGGTTTGGTATTGTTCCCTAATCCGGACCAACTCATAGATGTGCACGAAATAAAAATATTTCTGACTCATAATCTTGTGCCTACTTTGCTTGGAGATATTTTGAACTCTCTTCACACTTGTACAACGAGGGCACGAGGGACTCTCATGTGTTGCATACCTTTACTATCCAGATGGTTTATTTTGTACTTTCCCCGGTCAGTGAAGAAGAATGAGCAAGGTTTGAGGTGGTCTCGAAGGATGATGTCACTGTCTCATTCAGATATCTATTGGTGCTCCTGATCTCAGGAATATGTCACTATCATCGACCACTGTGGGGAATTCCCTAATGTGCTGCTCCTTGGCATAAGGGGAGGCATGACTTATAATCCTTCTCTAGCTCTGCGTCAATTTGGTTATGCTAGAAGTGATGGTCCTTATGACATGCTTATTCAGGGTATTGTATTCGATTACGAGAATGATCCTCAAGGTTACAATCAAAGGTTTGTACATGCTTGGGGAATGGTGAATAAGATTGATAGTAAGACTTTAGGAAAAAAGAACTCCATCCCTTTGGAGCCTTACCTCAGATGGGTGCGATCTCATGCTCAAAATATTATAATGTCATATCTTATTTTCCTCTTAGTAATTGTTGAGTCTGTTGTTGAAGGAGATGCTCCTTATACCATTCTTCATCCAGACATGCCTACTGACTTTGAAGAGCTACATAAATCCTGGATCCAACTGAAGGAGGAATGGGATACCTTTGAGACTCAGTTCTATGCTAGAGAGAAGAAAGTATTGGAGCTAACAAAATAACTTCACGAAGAGCAGAAACTTAATGCATATTTCAACACAAAGAGGAAGCGTCCAGGGGAGACTTGAGTCTTAGGTCTTAGGAGTTTTACAATTTATTTTGTTGTAACTGTTTACTGTTTTTCCCTTCATTGTAAGCCCGGGAGGTAGTTATAATTTGAACTTACTAATAAGAGTGTTTGTTTCAGTTTCCTTTTTGTTTAACAAATTTAAATACCATGAGGTCCTTGAAAACATTGCATATGCATTTCCATACCATATCATTGCATAAAATGATGCCAAGACAGATTTCTCACATTCTTGATGTTTATTTCAGCAAAGAAATGGCTCTTGAACAAATCGTGAAGGATCTCTAGGCTCAAAATGCTCAGTTCTAAGAGATGTTCCTAAGCTTAGCCAATGGGCAAGAAGAACTGAAGGCGCTCATCACCAAAGAGAATAAAAAGAAGACAAAGAAACCAACCGGTATCCTTAACATGGGTAGAAGATTCAGTGGCCCAGTCAAGTGGGTTCAAGAACTTGAGGTTACATTGGACAAAGATAATGAACAGGATGAAGAGGGTAAAAGTGTTGAAACTGAGGAAAAAAGAAACCATGGTTCTGACAAATATTCTGATGAAGAGGAAGAAGATTATTCAGATGAACAATACCCTCTCGCTGATGAGAAGTATAAGCTATTAGAAGAACGTCTGAACGTTATGGAAATCCATAAGGTGCTTGGCTTGAATTTTGAGGATTTGGGTTTAGTCTCAGGGGTTGTTATTCCTCATAAGTTCAAAATTCCCGATTTAGCTAAGTATGATGGTGTTTCTTGTCCAAAGCTGCATTTGAGATCATATGCCTGAAAGATTCAACCACACACTACTAACGAGAATTTGTGGGTGCATTTCTTTCAAGAGAGTTTGTCTGGAGAAAAATTGGAATGGTACTACCAACTCGAAAGTACCAACATTCATACATGGGAAGATTTGGCTGCAGCTTTCTACAAGCAATACCAGTACAATTTTGATCTGGCACCAACTTGAATGCAATTGTAGAGTATGTCTATGGGTTCTGAGGAAAGCTTTAAAAAGTACACACATAGGTGGAGAGATCTTGCAAGCAGAGTTCAACCTCCTTTAGCTGATAGAGAATTGGTTAACATGTTCATGGGTACTTTGACAGGTCCTTTCTTCAATCATCTGATTCAAAGCTCTTCAGTCGGGTTCATCAAATTGATCTTGACGGGGGAACATGTTGAAGGTGGAATTAGAAGTGGTAAAATCCAGGTGGCTACATCTTTGGGTACTCCAAAGAAGTCGTTCAATGGAAATAAAGAAGCCAATGTTGTGTACGTCTATAAAGGTCGTAATAAGGGTGACCGTCACCAATCTATGGGGGCATTTCTGATTTCTAATCCTGCACCGGAGAAAAATCAACAACAAGGTGGTCAACATATACAAGATAAGCCTAGGAGACAGTTTACTAGAATTAACATGCCATTATCCCAAGCATTGCAACACTTGTTGAAGATAGACCTGATTACATTGAAAGAACCGCATTTGAATCCCAATACTTCCTCTCCCCGCTATAATCCCAATGAAAGGTGTGCTTATCATTCCAACAATCCCAAACATAATACTAAAAATTGTTGGGCATTGAAGAACAAGATTTGGGATATGATTAATGCCAAGAAGATTGAATTTGATCCCCCTGAGACTCCTAATGTGATCACCGCTCCTATGCTTAATCATGACAAGATCGTTCATTTTGTTGATGATGTTTCTTATGTGTCTATTGTGGGTAAGCTGGATACTCCCCTGATGATTGTTAAGAAGAAGCACTAACAAAACAGTTTATTTCCGGGTTGCGTTGAAAATTGCTACCACTGTGCGTCCCAATCTAATGGTTGTGTGTTGCTGAAGGAAAAGGTTCAACGTTTGATGGATGATCGTACGATTTTATTTGAAGAGACTCCTTCTGCAGAGAGCTTGTGTGAAAGTTTGTCTCAAGACCTGAAGCTTGAAGACGTATTTGTGATTACTATCCCGAATACCCCTGTAAGGATCTCTTCCAAAGGTCCTGTAAATATTACTCCTGAACCGAGGGTTGCTCCCCTCATTATTACTGCACCGGGGTCAATTCCATATTCCTCTGACAAGGTTATACCCTGGAATTATGGAGCTGATGTATACTACCATGGCGTCAAGCAAGAACAATTGGCCATCAAAGATAAAAATACTGAAGTTATTGATCCCAATGTTGATAACATTGTTGGGACTAGTAAGGTTACCAGAAGCGGGCATATTTTATCTCCGGTAATATCTCCAGAGGTTTCCATCCACCAATATTTATCTCTAATACCGAGTCAAATGTTGAGACTCGTGGCAAAGAAAAGATGATTGAGCCCACCCAAACAAGGGCGCAGAAAGAAACTGTTGAAGACGCCTCAAACAAGAGATGGAGGAAGTGCTGAAAATTATCTGAAAAAGTGACTACAAGATTGTTGAATAGTTAGGGAAAACCCCCTCCAAAATCTCTATGTTATCTCTATTGTTGAGTTCTGAAGCTCATGCTCAAGATTTGGTGAAGTTGCTGAAATCTGCTCATGTATCGTAGGAAAATTTTGTGGATTAATTAGAAGGTTGTGTGGCTAGCTTGACTACCAATAATGGGATAGGTTTTTTTGATGTTGATCTGACTCTATCCGGAAGGAACCATAATAAGGCCCTACACATCTCCATTGAGTGTAGGGGAACTTCGTTGTCTCACGTGCTATTTGATATGGGTTCCTCGCTGAATGTATTACTGAAAGTTGCTCTGAACAAACTTGACTATAAAGGGGTTATGCTAAGACCCATTGATGTTATGGTGAAAGATTTTAATGGTTCAAAGAGATTAGTACATGGAGAGTTTGATCTTCCACTCAAACTGGGTTCTCAAGTCTTCGACTCTACTTTCTATGTGATAGACATTCGTCCGGCCTGTTCCTGCTTTCTTGGATGCCCTTGGATTCATGGAGCATGTGCTTTTAGTTCTAATTTACACCAAAAATTGAAGTATCCCATGAAAGGAAAAGTCATTACAGTTTATAGCGAAGAAGAATATGTAGTAAGCCACTTGAGCTCCTTCAAATACATTGAGATGGATGGTGAATTCCATGGGACTCCTTGCCAGACCTTTGAAGTTGATAAGACGGTTCATGTCGCTAAAGATGTTCCTACTGCTCCCAAGATCACCAGGATACAATCCTTAATGGCTTCACTAAAAGACGTTAAGGTTGTGGTAGAAGAAGGCGGTGTTACTATTTGGGGTCAACTTCCAGACATTCCTTACAAGTTCAACAAATTTGGATTGAGTTTCACATCAGAAGCTTAGAAAGTTGTTCGTCGTGATCGCTCTAATTCAGGAAGACCACCAATCCGCGTCACCAAAAATGGAGTTCACAAAGATCAAGTCAATGTTGTGGGAGATGCTGATAGCGACTATGACATAGAAATATGGATTTTTCCTACCACCGGTTGTGGGCTCAATAACTAGAAGGCTGAAGACTTTATACTAATCTCCTTTAGTCAGGAGTAAATGTCGTTTTATGTTTTTTCTGTTTTCAAGTTTTGGTTATGTAATTTGAACAATAAATTTAAGCATTTTGCCTTACCCGAGGAACAAGGGTCCATTTGTTAGGGTTGTCATGATTCATTCACATATTTTTCATTTAATACAATCATTGGACATTTGCCTTCAAAAGTTTGCGCTCTTTGTCTTTCTTTTACTTTATCATAGCTATGTGTTCTTACAGACACCCATATAACAAATTGCAGACCCACATCCACTCTGGATCCCATTAATAACGATCCTGCTAGTGCCCATTATGAATTTGAAAATTCGATCAATCTAGTGTGGGATGGAGATGATGAAGATTATGAAGTGCCTGAAGAACTTGCTAGACTGCTAGAACAAGAAGAAAGAGTCATGCATCCGCACGAAGAGCCAATCGAGGTTGTGAATCTGGGTACCAAAGAGGATAAAAAGGAAGTCAAAATAGGTGTTGATTTAGAAGACAATGTCAATAAGAGATTAATTTTAATGTTACATGACTACGTGGAGATCTTTTCTTGGTATTATGAAGATATGTCAGGACTAGATACTGATATTGTAGTTCATCGTCAACCAATGAAGGAAGGTTGTCCTCCGATAAAGCAGAAGGTGCATCGCATGCGTCTCGATATGTTTGAAAAGATCAAAGTTGAGGTTATGAAACAGTTCAATGCAAGTTTTATGGTTGTTACATCCTACCCTCAATGGGTTGCAAATGTGGTGTTGGTACCTAAAAAATATGTTAAGGTACATATGTGTGTACACTACAAAGATCTGAATAGGGCAAGCCCCAAAGATGATTTTCCACTTCCCCATATTGATGTTCTGGTTGACAACACTGCTCAGCACATGGTATTCTACTTTATGGATGGTTTCTCTGGTTATAATCAGGTCAAGAAGGCGCCTGAAGACATAGAGAAAACTACTTTTGTCACACAGTGGGGCACCTTTTGTTACAAAGCAATGTTGTTTGGTTTGAAGAACGAGGGGCAACATATCAGCGTGCTATGGTGACTTTGTTCCATGATATGATTCATCACGAGATAGAAGTATACTTTGATGATATGATAGCCAGATCTCAGACTAAAGAAGAACATATTGATCATCTACACAAGCTTTTTGAAAGGTTGAAGAAGTACAAATTAAGACCGAATCCAAACAAGTGCACCTTTGGAGTAAGATCTGGTAAACTCCTAGGTTTTGTCGTCAGTGGTAAAGGTATTGAAGTTAATATTGCTAGGTAAAAGCCATTCAAGAGATGTTAGTTCCTCAAACTGAGAAGGAAGTCATAGGTTTCTTAGGACGACTAAATTACATTTCCAGATTTATTTCCCATCTGACTGATACTTGTGAGCCAATCTTCAAGTTACTGAAGAAAAATCATGTAGTAAAGTGGAACGACGATTATCATATAGCTTTTGATAAAATTAAGGAATACCTATAAGAACCTACAATCCTGATGCCACCAATTGAAGGAAGACCTCTGATCATGTATTTTTCAGTATTAGAGAACTCAATCGGGTGTGTATTGGGGCAACATGACGAGTCTGGTTGAAAAGAGCATGCAATATACTACCTTAGCAAATTTTTTACCGAATGTGAGACAAAATATTTACTGCTCGAGAAAACTTGTTGCGCTTTGGCATGGGCTGCTCACCGACTAAGACAGTATATGTTGACTCATACTACTTTGTTGATTTCTAAGATGGATCCGATAAAGTATATCTTTGAGAAGCCCGCTCTCTCTGGAAGAATAGCTAGATGGAAAATGGTCTTGACAAAATACGCCATTCAATACACTACTCAGAAGGAAATCAAAGGAAGTATATTGGCTGATCATTTGGCTCATCAAGCTGTGGATGACTATCAGTCTATGAATTTTGAATTCCCATGTGAAAATATCATGCTAGTTACTAATTATGAAGAATCTGGACTGTATGAAGGACTTGAACTAGGATCCCTATGGATTGTCATACGCCATTTACTGCTAGACTTTCTTTGATTGTACCAATAATAGGGCTGAATATGAGGCTGACATCATGGGTATAAAAATTGCCACTGATATGAGAATCAAATTCTTGAAGGTATATGGAGACTCAGCCCTGGTGATCACTCAGATTAAGGGAGATTGGGACACGAAGCATCCAAATCTCATTCCTTACCGAGAGAATGTGTTGACTTTACTTCTATACTTTGAAGAAATCACTTTTGAACATATTCCATGAGAAGAGAATCAATTGGCAGATGCACTAGATACCATATCATCTATGTTCAAAGTCATATGGGACAACGACACTCCTCAAATTACTATTGAGAGTTTAGATAAGCCAACATATTGCTACAAAATTGATACTGCTAGGATAGAGGAAAAACCTTGGTTTCATGAAGTCAAAAGATAACTCGAGGTTCAAGAGTACCCCAAAGGGGCATCTATCAATGATAAGAAGTTTCTAAGGAGGTTCTCTGCCAAATTCTTTATGAGTAACAAAGTCTTGTACAAACCTAATCATGATTCGACTTTGCTTCGTTGTGTAGACAAGAAGGAAGCGGAAGATATTATGGAAGACATGCACGAAGGTGTCTTTAGTACTCACTCTAGTGGACATACGATGGCAAAGAAGATTTTGATAGCGGGTTATTACTGGTCCACCATGGAAGCTGATTGCCATCATCATTCTAGGACTTGTCACAAGTGCCAGATTTATGCTGACAAAGTACATGTACCTTCGGTTCCTTTGATTTTTCTGACTGCGTCTTAGCCATTTGAAATGTGGGCATTGATATGATTTGTGAGATCAAACCTACCGCTTCCAATAGACATTGTTTCGTCCTTGTCGCCATTGATTACTTCATGAAGTGGGTAGTGGAAGCCTTGTTATCTTCTGTTACCAAAAATGTTATGGCTCGTTTTATCCAGCATAATCTTATCTGTCGATACGATATTCCTGAAAGGATCATTACAGATAATGGTACTAATCTCAATAATTCTATGATCACATAACTTTGCACACAGTTCAAAATTAAGCATCATAATTCTTCTCTGAACCGACCAAAGATGAATGGCACAGTGGAATCCGCCAATAATAATATCAAGATGATTGTATAAAAGATGACAGTAGCATACAAGGATTGGCATGAAATGTTACCATTTTCTCTTCATGGTTATCTCACTTCGGTACGTACATCAACTAGAGCAACCTCGTTCTCTCTAGTTTACGATATGAAGGTTGTCTTACCTATTGAGGTTCAGGTTCCTTCCCTAAGGATTATGAAAGATGCATGTTTAGATGAAGATGAATGGATCCAAACTCGACTTGACCAGATAAATTTGATTGATGAAAAGATGCTCGCGTCTATTTGTCATGGTTACATATATCAGAAGCACATGATCAAGGCTTTTAACATGAAAGTCAAGCATAAGGTATATCAGGCTGATGATTTGGTAATAAAGTGTATCATCTTACCACAAGGTGATCCCAGGGGAAAATGGACTCCCACATATGAAGGATCGTTTGTCAACAAAAGGTATTTTTTGGCGGCGCTATGATGCTTACTACCATGGACAGTGAAGATTTCCTGCACCCTGTGTACGCGAACATAGTAAAACAATACAACGCATAAAAAGAGACATGTTGGATTAACTGGCCTAGGCAAAAATAAGGGCATCCCGGCGAACCAAAAGGGTTTGGGCAAAAACCTGAAAGGGCGGCTTAGGCAAAAAAAAAAGGTATCTCGGTGGACTGAAAACCTGAAAAGGTGGTCCAGGAAAAAGTTAGGGATTAGAGCGTACGACTATGTCCCATTTAATCGTCTATCTACTTCCAGAAATCTTTGTTACTAATGTCAAGATCAGGCAACACAGAATAATCCAATCATCTTCTTCCGACAGCAAGTGGTGAGATGCTTGAAGACATAGGGGCAGTAGCAGAGTTGAAACTCAATGGGATAATTTCCACATTGTTATTTTTTATTTTTTTACCACTTTGTAACTTTTTTAATTTCACGACGATTTCCTCTTACCAGGATCTCTGTCTCCTTATATAAAACTGCATGTTCATGGGTGAACTTTCAAAATCAATACGAGTCTGTTTAATTAAAAAAAACGGTTTCATTTGCAACAACATCCAATTGATCGTTTTGAATGAACATATGCATTTGAATATGATTATTGTTTATAAATATATGCATGAAAATTGGAGTGACATTTACTAAAGACCTTAGGAGTTGGAGTAATGTTTCAGCTATTCTTAAATCCCCACAGAGCTGTCTCTACAAAACTATCCTCACAGAGTCATCCCCAACAAGGGTACACTTCCCAACATAATTAATATGCCTTTAAGCAAGCACGAAGATATTCTCCAGTGATTCACTTCCATATCTCCAGCAGATTGTTGGACAAACGACAACCTCTTAATATGATCATCTTTGCCAATAGGTCATCCAACAAACAGGAAGTGGATCCTTTCCCCAGCATATTACAAAATTTCCCCATCAGAGTTTATTCCTTTAACGCAGTCTACATGGTGTAATTCCCTAACGGAGTTTAGTTCTCCAATACTACAAATATCCCCGACAAATTTCGTCCAATGTTGTCATCCCCAGAAGAGTTGATACTGTATTTGAAATCTGATCTGATAGTGCATCGGAGGATTATCCACCTCTTTTATCCCCAATCAGGGTACATAAAAGTTGATTCCCCAGTAAAAGAACGAAGGACTACCGACCCTCCCGAAAGAATGATTTTATCCCTAAGCAACAGACGAAAATCCCCAGCAGAGTATCCCCAAATAGAAAGTGGGAACCCCCAGTAATGTCATTCCAAACAGAAAGTGGGAACCCCAGTAAGGTCATTCCAAACAGAAGTTGAAGATTTATATTCCCCATCAACAAACATTGATTAATTTTTCCCAACCAGACACTACTATACAGAGTTGTCACTGCCTTCAACGACATTTTGCACCCATACATCATAGCACATGCATACGAAACACATATAACATCCTCATTTATTTTGAAGGAATCATTACAAAATGAATTCATAAATCATGATATTGTAGAAAATTAACTTTGTTTTCAGGTTAATTCACGAATAGACGGACATTACCAACAGTTCCTACGGACAGGTCAGAGATCAATTGTCGTAACAAGTTGGGGCTACTATCTATCTGACCAGACAAGGTCAATTCCCGTAACAAGTCGGGGCGACTATCTACCTGACCAGACGAGACCAGTTCCCGTAACAAGTCGGGGAGACTATCTACCTGACTAGACGAGATCAATTCTCGTAACAAGCTGGGGAAACTATCTACCTGACCAGACGAGATCAATTCCCGAAATAAGCTAAGGTGACTATCTACTTGACCAGGTCAGAGATCAATTACCGTAACAGGTCGGGCGACTATCTACGTGACTATATGATATCAATTCCTGTAACAGACCAGGTTTACCAACAGGGAAGATGCTACCGGATACAGGTTTATTCTGATTCATCAACACGATTGCTTTGGATGGCATCTACAAACCCATCTCCTACGACATCTCGTCACCTTTCCAAATAGCATCGTTAAGCCCATTAACCAACAGCGTTACTTTGTGCACACGCAAGTGCAAATTTCCAGGTACTTATAAGTATTCAATCATCTTCCACCTTCAGATCACAAAAGACAAGCGTGCCAATCTAACTCTTCAGGTTTAAGAAGATTGAATAGGGCAATTGTTGTACCCCAAAATTTGCCCGCCCTATTTCTAACAGTCAGATTATTTCTAAACTTGGGTTTCATAATTTTTTTTGTTTATTATTGATATTTTAGCTGTAAGTGGTTTTGCTAAGTTTTAAAAAAAATATTTAAAAAAAGTTTAGTTTAAATTATTTGTATTTTGAAATATTAAATATTGGTTGGACATTCATATGTTTTCAAATGCATCTTTATTTTGAATAAATAGTTTAGCACAATTGGCAAGATGGGAGAACTTGTATGTATAAGGTCCCGAGTTCAAATTCTATCTTTCCCAATTTTTGCGTTTTTCCTCTTATTTAATTTCTAACTCAATTTTCATTGTTAATTGCATTGTATTTAAAAAAAACAAAAAACATATATTTTTAATTTTAATTTTTGTTTTTTATTTTAAGGCATTTTTAAAAATAATTATTTATTTGATTTTATGCACTTTTTACCAAAAAGGAGTGTAAAAAATCATAATAAATACCAAAAAAATATTTTTTTTTCTTGAGTGCTTGTTTCCTATTGGTCAATCTGTGTCAGTTTGTGTCATACTCAGCTTCTGATTGGTCAGCTTGCTAACCAAGGAAAATCTTATTTGTCAATTTCATTCCCCTTTTTGCCTTTTAACCTGATTTTCCCATGTTATAAATAACAACAGATTCCTACATATTAGGGGGGGAGACAAAAAGTTGCAGCTAGAGGCAATCCTAAATTCTCCAAATTTCTTAAGAATTAGGTGTAAGGTCATATCAATACTTCCAGCCAGATTCGAAGCAAATCAATCCTTCTGTTCATTTCATGAAGATTCAAAGGGTAAGCCTAGGTCATTCACGATGCCTATTATTACTTGAATAGATTATAATTATCCTTCTGGTTTGCATTTGTTCTAACATTTTTTTTTAACTCATGCAATATTATTGATTACTAACCATTCAGATCTGCATATGTGCCTATTTAGAACATGTTGAATGTATTCCATTGAGCTTGTAGCATTAGGTTCATGATCTGTCATTGATGAACCGTGATAATTTATTTTCTTCTAAACTCGTTTTATAAGCACACTTGCATTTGTTTATTTTTTAATTTAATTTACTAAAAGAGAAATCCATATAAAAATCATAAAAAGAATAAAGAAAATAGATTTAGTTTTTTTTAAGTAATTAAATTTTGTTTTTTAACTAATTAGATTTAGAATTAATTTATTCAACCATGTAATTAATTTTAATTAACCATTTTTAATATTCATATAGTAATCAAAAAAAGATTAGATTTAGGTTTTTACTTAACTATTTTTAATTTTTTTTAAATCATTTCTAATTTAATCTCATTAGACTTAGGTTTTTTTAATTAATTAATTTTGTAATTATTTCAAAATTAGATAGTCAATTTTTTTTCCTAACACCAAATTAATCCCGAAATTACAAAAATAAAAAGAAGCAACTTTTGACACTTTTGAATCTTAAGGCTTTAAAGTTTTTTTTTCTAACATTCGTATTTATTTTTGCCATTTATTATATTAGACAAATTGTATAGGATGTACAAATATTGTAATAGCCATAGATTTGACTTCTCGCAAATTTTATCAAATATTGTAACTGTCCTAATGCCATGTAATAGCGTAGGATTTACTTTTCTCGCACTTTATGTTTTATGCTTATCTATAACTGTTAGATGTATGCTAATAGGATTGCATGGCAAGAAATAAAAACAAACGATAGATAACTCTAATCCAAGATAATATAATTGCAATCATCACACTTTTACACACACGTGCCTCTAGGGTAACCTCTCTTTGTATGCCTTACAAAATAATAGTTATGTCCCTTGGACGTAGGGATACTTTAACAAAATACGCTTATAAATAATATCATCATAGTCCCTTCGATATAAAGATCATAATTCCTCGATGACCCTTCAAATTGCCTACGAAAAGATGATATTGTCCTTCGATGACCCTACGAAAAAATGATGATAGTCCCTTCGAATTTCTAAGGTATCCTTACATGTTGCCTTCTATGACCATTCAATGAATCTTCGTTGTCCCTCTAAATCCAATAGATAGGACTACCTACCCACTAATAGTATGGATAATACTATTTTTCAAAGAAAATGATAAGTACAAGAAGGACCATACAAATTTAGGTTAAGTAACTTTTAAAGGCTTGCTCACGATTAAAAAAAACAAATACTTTTCATATCTCACACTTTCAAAACAACACTTTGTATACATTCTTACACGAATTAATCCAAAGTCAAACTTTTACAAAATATTTTCAAACATTCACACATATTCTTAAGAAAAACAATATTAAAGTGAGAAAGCAATTAAGAGCCCGTAGATAACTACGGATGAAAAGGGGTTCTAACACCTTCCCTTTACATAACTTATCCCCTGGACCCAAAAATCTTTTCAAGGTCTTTTCCTGTTCTTTTAGTCTTTCCTAAAAATGGATAAAATAAAAGTTTGTGACGACTCTTGCTATCCGCAACATGTTTTGTAAAAATAAAACAAAAAGAAGTCAGTTCTCCCACCGTATTACACACAAACAAACTTATATAGCTAACTAAACGGTTCCTGTTGAGTACAGCAAATGTGTGGGATGTTAATATCTCCCCCTCACATAACAGACCCATGAACCCGTATTTGGTTGCGATGACCATCTTATCCTATTTTTTAGGGTTTTATCATTATTTTCCTTTTCCTTAGGAATAAATAAAATTTGGTGGCGACTATGTGTCTATTTTGAGCATTTAGACATTCGAGTATTTTTCGCGTAGAGACACTTACTAGTACCAGTCATAAGCTTGATCTCTCTTGAAGCAACCAAATTAGATATGTCACGACTAAGAACTTCCTCAGTTAAACAAAAAAAGCAGAGGTGATAAGGGATATCCTTGTCTCACCCCCATTTCCAACTAGTTTGTCATTGATTCCCACAGAAAGGTATGTTGAGTGAAGTATTAATCCATTAACAAAATTTAGGGTCAAAACCAAATTTCTTAAGAACACTAAGGAGAAAAGACCAATGAAAATTGTCGAAGGCATTGGAAATGTCAATTTTAAGGGCCACATTCCCAGCATAAGCCTTTTTAGTAAGCAAATTTGTAGCTTCAGAGGCAAGACAAATGCAATCACATACCATATTACCATGAATAAAACCATTTTGCTCATTGGATATTATCTTGGGAAGCAAGCAAGCTAGTCAGTTTGCCATAATCTTCATGAAGCTCTTGTGTATAAAATGGGCAAGAGCAGTCGGCCTGTGATCAACAATGCTTGCACCTTTAATTTTTGGGATGAACACTTTATTGTTGGAATTATAGTGAGGCATTATCGAATCATTTTTAAAGATTTTGATCACAACATTAGTAACATCTTTACCTATGATGTCCCATAAATCTTGGAAGAAGACTACTAAAAAATAATCACGCCTAGAAGCACTATCTATTTTCAGTTTCATGATTACTTCTTTGATTTCTAAATCAATGGGGATGAGGGTTGGAATCATGTTAGAATACTCAAAAGCCAAGGTAGGAATGGTCTCATTCACTTTCCCATTGTCCTGAAAAACAAGAGTTTTATTAAATAGGTTTGTGAAATGATTAAGGATATGATTTTAAATTGTGTTCATGTCATTTATAACAATATCATTAATGTGTCACTACTCTAAATAATACATTTCATGACGAAACTATCACAACACCCAACAAAAAACTGAGGTGTAAATCATAGACGCGTCACATTTTTTAAATAAAAAAATAGTATATATTCTCTCAGATGAGCTGATCGATGGGTAAAGTATTTAGAGGATACACCTTCGAATCCTAACAACTACATTTAGCACCTTTGAATTATTTAAAATTTTTTATAACATATTGCCTCGATTTTGTTGAAAATCGAGGGATAAGTATTTAGAGGACACATATTCAAATCACTACAATTACATTTTATCACCTTTTATTTTTTTTATGATCAATTACCTTTGTTTTGTTGAAAACCGACGAGTAAAGTATTTAGAGGATACTTCTTCGAATCCCAATAACTACATATTATTGCTTTTTTATTTTTTTTATTTTTGTGTGACTTATTACCTCGATTTTGCTGAAAATTGAGGGGTAAAGTAGCTGTTGTGAATTGGATACCTTAGAAACAAAGTATAATAGGTTTCTTTATGATCAAGAAACCCATAAGGGTTAGGGTTTAGGGTTATCAAAGATAACAAACAACAAGGATTGGTTATAAACTGATATTCTTTCCTTTCTCTTTAAGCAAGATTACAAGTATACAAGAATAACAAATAACCTCTCTCACTTTTGAATTAGGGTTTTATCTTCATATTTTCCTTATTCAAAATATGAGAGACTAGTATGCTATTTATAATAAAAATAACACACTAACCTAACAGACTTTTTTAACAATTACCCATTACAAGCTAACTTAGGGTACAAGCTAACTTAAATAATTGGATTCATAACACAAGGCCCAATTAAATAATAAAATGTGAACAGACTTTGACGACATATTATTCGTACTAGGGTTTGTTCCAATATTCCACAAATCTCCACCTTGGAACACATCATATACTAACAAGAAACAAACTATCTTTCTTCATGCAGCTTTATCAACTACATATAGTGGAAAAACTTGTAATTGGGCAACGTCTTGGTGATCATATCAGCAACATTATGATCTGCGAAACCTTCAGCACTTAGACTTCTCCACGCTCGATTACCCCTCTGACGAAATGCATCCCCACATCAATGTTCTTGGTTAGCTCATGATAGGATGAGTTCTTCGACAAGTGTATTGCACTTTGACTATCACATTTAACAGTGATACTTCGACCTTGAAGTTTCAGCTCCTTTGCAAAACCTTCAAGCCACAATGCTTCCTTTACAGCTTCAGTTAGGGCGATATATTCCGCTTCAGTGGTTGATAAGGCAACAACCTTTTGAAGTGTTGCTTTCCATCTAATTATTGTGCCAAACATAGTGAAAACATATCCAGAAATAGATTTTCTGGAATCCATATAACCTGCATAATTAGAGTCGACATATCCTTCGATTTTTGCTTTACTATCTTCACCCAAGGCTCCACCACAAATTAGGATTCTATTCAAAGACCCATTTATGTACCTTAGAATCCACTTCAATGCTTTCCAGTGAGCCTTTCTAGGATTCGACATGTACCTGCTTACAAGACTTACTGCATATTCTATGTCGGGTCTAGTACAGACCATAGCATACATCAAAGAACCTACTATATTAGCATATAAAATACTATTCATATAAGCTCTTTCGACATCAGTACTGGGACACTTATCTATACTCAGCTTAAATTGAGGGTTTGTTGGAGTCACAACAGGCTTTGAATTCGACATACCAAACTTATCAAGAATCTTCTTCAAGTATTCCTCTTGTGATAACCATAATCTCAATTACTTTCTATCTCTCCGGATGTCAATCCTAAGAATCCTGGACGCAGCTCCCAGATCCTTCATATCAAACTCCTTATTGATTTCAACTTTCACTCTCATTACATCTTCGACATTGTTGCTTGTTGTTGAACCCCAAAATCTGCCCTTTGTTTCTTAATTCTAACGGATTTTTTTGTTTCACATTCATTTGCATCATCTTCATAGAATAGCATGTATTTTGTCTTAATATTAGCCGGAATAATTTCTCGGAATTTACAAACAGACTGGTCAAATTAATTTTCAATTGTGCCTAAAATCAGTAAACGGAAAATGTCAAATTTAAAATTTGCAAATGTTAGTAATATTAATCTACGATTTACGTGGTCTAATCAGACATGCTAAAAATATTTTTACGACTATTTCTAGTCGTATGTTGATCAGTTTGAGCAGTTTAAACGGTCATAATTTTTATTTCAAAATCCGACCAAACGCTGTATTTTTCCGAGTCATTTATTTCGTGCTGATTATTTTCATGTGTTCATTTTATTTTTTCGAGCACTTTGGCGCCCGACTTTTATTTTTTGAGTCCGTCTAATTTTTTTATAATTATTTTATTATGTTTGGATCGGATCGTGTCGATACGCTATCTTCACATCTGTGTGTATAATGCGTGACATTTGTGTTGATCCGATCCAGTTGCGATGATCGCAATTTTTGCGTTAGCAACATCGTTGTTGTTTTTTCTTAATTTCTTTCGCTTTATTTTATTTTTAATAAATTTAGATTCGCATGTTTTAATCCTATTGAGATGATCACGTTGAGTGTAGCAAGTTAATGATGTATTTTTTATTAGTTTATGTGTGAGGTTCTTTTTATTGTTGTATTTCAATTTTACATGCGTCCGGCGGTTTTGCACGGTTACAATTCACCTTTAGTGCTTACCGATTCGCGTTTCGATTTATACTTTTTTTTATTTAATTTAGTTTTATCATGCCATTGTTATTTCTTTTTCGATTTGCGATGACCGTTTACGCTAGCAATTTGTTTGTTATTTTAATTTTTGTTAATTTTCAACGATCCAACGTCGTTATTGTAATTGTATTAATTCTTATTTATTTTTGATTTAGGTAGAAACTAATTAACTAAAAAAATAATATAAAAAATAATAAAATAATAATAATATTTTCTTTTTGTTGTAATTTATTTTCTTAGAATAAATGTATAGGTATAAATAAATCTGTAATTTATTCTCCGCATTTTAATTTCTGCACTCCCCCCAGTTTAAATCATGTACCCCCCATGATGTAATAACTTAGGATTTATTTTTTGCTTTTAAATTCTGCAAAACAATTAACTGTGTGGTTAGTAACAATAGGGTGTGAAAAGAATGTGTGAATAAAAATGGACTTAGCCCATTAATCAAAAGAAAATAACTGAATCAAACACACTTGCACACTTACACCTTTAGGGTAACCTCTCTTTGTTTCCTTACAATCAATGGTCAAGTCCCTCGAACATAGGGGTACCTTAACTTGTTTCCTAAATAAATAAATAAATACCATCATAGTCCCTTCGATATAAATATCACAGTCCCTCGATGACCCTTCAAGTCGCTTACGAATAAGTGATCTAGTCCCTCGATGATCCTACGAAAAAGATCATAGTCCCTCGTTGTCCCTTCAAAGTTGCCTTCGAATAAATGATCTTGTCCCTACGGAAATGATGATAGTCCCTTCGAATTGTTAATGTACCCCTACATGTTGTCTTATATGACCATAACGATGACCATACGCATGTCCCTTCCAAATCCAAGGATAAGACTACTTATTAACTAAATAGTAAGGACAATTATACCCCTAAGGAAATGAAATAACAAGAAAGACCTTAGAACTTAGTGTAAGTAACTTTTAATGCTTACTCACAACTTTCAAAAAACAAATACTTTTTACACCCCTCTCTTTTTCAAAATACTTTCAATCAAAGTAAAAACTTTGTATACATTCATACGAGAATCATTACAAAGTTAAATCTTTACGAAAATATTTTTCACACACTACACCTTTCAAACAAAAAAAAGTGAGCTAAGCAATTAATAGCACATGGATAACCATGGATACAAAGGATGCTAACACCTTCCCTTTGTATAACTTACCCCCCGAACTCAAAATCTTTTAAAGGTTTTTCCTGTTCTTTTATGCCTTTCCTAAATTGGATGAAATAAAAGTCGGTGGCAAATCTTCCTTACCGTAACATATTTTGTGACAAATATTAAAAGTCAGTTCTCCTACCGTGTTACAGAACTGGCGACTCTGCTGGGGAGAGTTTAGACTCTTAAAAAGATGGGTTACCTTAGAGTTAGATCACTTTACTTGTTTGAATTATATGTTTTATTTTTAAAGGGTACTTATTTTGGGGCTAATGTGAGAAAGATCCTAACCCGAATCTAGAGTACCTAAGGTAAGTAGCAATAGATCAAGGAAATTGTATGGCGTATACCGCTATGGTTGATCTGGTAGCTACAGTTTGTGTGACATTTTGGTTGGTACTGGTGTTCTTCAAGTCAGTTGAGGATAATATCAGGCTACCATGTGGTATCATTTACACTAACTTCCCTTTAGAACCTTCATTGACCTATCTTGGCCAGTAGAAAGTAGTGAGATAGCCTACTTTGGTGCGGTCTAAAGTTGGTTGATACTCGATGCTATACTTATTGAGATTCTAATCTTGGGATGTTTTGGTTGGCAAGACAGTTTCCATACTGAACTATAACCTTTGAGAAGAATCAGTGATAATGAGATTCCTTAGAACCCGGTTACTATTGCTAGGACAGGTTGAACCAACTAAACTTCAGTGGGGATGGTATTTACCTATGGACTTCATGCAAGCCCTTAAACCTAAGGCTCTTGTGTGACTTGTTTGTATTTTCCATTTGCTTGCTTTAAACATGAACATAACATCATAACATCATGACATCATAACATAACATTTTCACTAACCATTTCAAGGACCAATGGATTTATCTTTGTTCTTTGCTGCAGGTCATGGCTTTCGCTTGCAGAAACACTATCTGAATCAACTTTGTAAGGATACCTTCCAAGCTTAAGTAGTTAGTCTCAAATGTTTTTATTTTCCTTATAACTTTTTCTTGTTGTAAGCCCAAGGGGCAGTTATATTTTGAACTTACTAATAAAAGTTTTGTTTCTATTTTTCTTTAACAAATTTAAACCCCACGAGGTCCTTGAAAATATTGCATATACATTCACATGCCATACCATTAACAGGTTTCCATGACAAGTTTTTTATCTTTTAGCTATTTATTTCAGTTGAAATGGCTCTCGAAAAGATTGTCAATGATCTCCAGACCCAGAATGCCCAATTCCAAGAGATGATCCTGAACTTGTCCAAGGGACAAGAAGAACTGAAGACACTCCTGACCAAGAAGAAGAAGAAGAAGAAGAAGAAGAAAACAAGAAAATCAATCGGCTTCATTAACATGGATAGGAGATTCATAGGTCAAATAAAGACGGACGATGAGGTCGAAATTCATGGAGACGATGATTACCAAGATTCTGTGAAAGAAGGCAGTTAACGTGGTACTATTAGGAATTCTGATCAAGAGGAGAATTATTACTATGATTCGGCCGGTGATGAGAAATACAAATTGTTGGAAGACCTTTTGAATGCCATGGAATTGCAGAAAACATCTAGTTTAGATTTCAAAGATTTGAGTCTGATTTTTGGAGTTGTCATTCCTCTTGGATTCAAAGTTCCTACTTTTGTGGTATATGATGGTGTTTCGTGTCCGAAGCTACATTTGAGGTCTTATGTCCGAAGAATCTAGCCACATACTGCTGATAAAAAATTATGGATTTGTTTCTTCCAAGAAAGTTTAAATGGAGCTCAACTATAATGGTACTACCAACTTGAGAGTACCAACATTTGTACCTAGAATGATCTTGTCGAAGCCTTCTACAAACAATATCAATATAACTTTGATTTAACGCCAACTCGTATGCAACTCCAAAGCATGTCCATGGGCTCTAATGAAAGTTTTAAAGAGTACGCTAAAAAATGGAGAGATCTTGCAAGCAAGGTTCAACCTCCTTTAACTATCAGAGAGTTGGTTGACATGTTCATGAGTACGCTGAATGGTCCTTTCTATAGTCATCTAATTGGAAGCTCGTCATCTAGTTACACTGAGTTGATAATGACTGGATAACATGTTGAAAGTGGAATACGAAGAGGTAAAATACAAGTGCCTACCTCTTCAAGTACCACCAAGAACTCATCTAATGAGGAAAAGGAATCCAATGATGTGTACGACCAACAGGTTCGTAATAAGAACAACCATAACCAATCAGTGGGAGCAGTTCTGATCTCTAATCCTGCACCTGCAGGACGCACCTAGAAGACAATTTACAAAGATCAATATGTCGCTGGCTCAGGCACTGCAACACATGTTGAAAAGGGAGTTGATTACCTTGAAATACCCTCCTCAGAATCCCAATACTTCCTCTCCTCGCTATAACCCCAATGCAAGGTGTGCATATCAGTCCAATTGTCTTGGACATGACACTAATAACTGTTGGGCATTGAAGAATAAGATTCAAGACATGATTTACGAAGGAGTCCTCGAGGTTACGCTAGAAGACTAGATTGAATTCTTCTATCGTCCATCAAACATCGAGGCTGCCAAACATCCGGAGTGACAAGTTTAGAGGAAGAGGCTTTGAGAACATTTGAATTTTCATTTGTAATTTCTTTTGCTGGCTTAAACACTTACTATTATGTCAAACTTTTGTTTTCACGTTAATGCTTTGCATATGTTTGTTTTGAATTAATCCATTTGTTTCACTATATTTAAAATATGCTTCTTACTTCTCTTTAGTGATATTTAACTCTTGTTAAAGCTGTAAGCCTTTAGACGGAGGATGATG
Organism: Lathyrus aphaca; assembly: GCA_963966055.1. NCBI lineage: Eukaryota > Viridiplantae > Streptophyta > Magnoliopsida > Fabales > Fabaceae > Lathyrus > Lathyrus aphaca. The sequence continues at coordinate 486,833,548 of OZ014522.1, forward strand.
AAGACGATACTATAATTTCATACAGTATGCTTTTGAACAGACTATGTTGACGATGTGAGGGCATTGTTTCGATTCCTAAACAGTGGAGATATAAGGAAGTTAATCCCTAGTCAACCCTTTTGAGCCTATGAAGTATGAGCTTTCATTCTCACATAAATTAAAACCCTTAATCATAACCTAGGGCAGGGTAGTTCCTAGTTTAACTCAATTATGCCAGTTGACCCTTATGTATACAACTAATGATGGTTCTCTGTAATAACTAAGTCCGACAGTCAATATCTAGCAAAAGAAAAGCTCACTAAGTCAAAATCTATGAAGGAGACTTAATAAAAATTGAGACATCCCGCTGACTGTAATCTTGAAACAAACAGTTTAGGAAAAAGGAAGGGATAATAAAGTCAAGAGAAAAATAAGTCACTACAAATCCTCCACACATAAAAGATGATTTTTTTTTCAAATAAACTTCTGGTTTCTGAACCATCACAAATGTCAGTGTTACAATTCCAAACTCCTTTGGAACCTAAATGCATAAGTTAACTGAACATAGGACTGAAGAACATCACGAAGGATGGGTTGGGTACAAATAAATTTTCAGCATTTATCCTTTGTTTCTTAAACCGTGAACTAGGCCACATTACAACCCTTTAAAAGTCCTAACTGAAGCATGGTTAGTTTGAAAGCGTACAACTACAAAAAAGGTATCCTTACTCCTTTAGGGCTTATTATAAATCTTGAGTTAATATCATAGTTTTTACAAACATTGTTTTGCTAAAATAATTATTTTTCAAAACTTCAAGAAAGACATAAGCGTTGTATTTTGAATATCATTGTTTGCATATAACTAAGTATTTGAAAGCATAAAAGTTTACATGATGAACATTCAATGAACCAAAGTCCTCCCGACATACAAAGTTGCTTCCTGGGCCTGACTCAGTTGGATCAAAGTCAATGTAAATAAGGGGCATGGTCATTATCTTCCAATCAAGGGGAATGCCATGTTATTGTCCAATTCATTCGAGGCAGTCAAGTCAAGATTCAACGATGCTTAATAGCCAAGGGTGGGTCTCCTCATCTGAATTTCCAGAAGTAACATTACCGAGTTCACGATGCAAGGGGCATGTTATTATGGGGCATCTCGTTTATTTCTCTTTAGGCAACTCCTTTCAATTACTTCCATTCTTGGACAAATCATCCTCAACCAGGGCAACACTCTCATTTCAAATCTAATCATATCAAATTCAGTTGCGAGCTCCTTAATCATTACCCGGGGCGTACACGATCCACCGCAGTTTGAAAACACATTCCTCTCATTACATTGCCTTAATACTAGGTTTCAGTAAAAGCCATTGGTCTGTGACAATATTATCAGATGGTGTCAGTATCATGTCTTCGGATTCAGTCATGATAATTCCTAGAAAATTACTCGGGGAAGTCGTGAATATTAGAAGTTTTGAATTCATTGATTACTTTGAATGAATATATGCTTTTGAATATGATTGATGTTTTCCAAAATGCATAAAATTACAATAATAGCATTTACTAAGGACTCTTGGAGGTTAGAATCCCCAGCAGAGCTCATGTCCAACAAATCTCCACATGCTCATCCCCATTGAGAAATCTCTACAGAGTTGTTCCAGCAAATCATTTCAAGCAATCTCTTCCCCCAACATAGATTGTATTTCCAACACTACAAATCCCTGACAAGATTATCTTTTCCAACATATTCAATTAAGCCTGCTATCCCCAGAAGGGTTGACATCTGGTTAGATAGTACATCGGAGGAATGTACATCTCTTTTATCCTCAGTCAGTGTATTTAGAAACTTAATCCTTCAATAAAAAGAATGACGAACGATCGACTCTCCTCGACTGAGATTTGGAGTAATATCTTCATCATCCCCAGTAATGAATAGGGATTTACTTTCCCCAGCTAGCAGTTGTTACATGAAGCTACTAATGTGCTTCAATTACATAATGTGTCCATACATCATCTACAGCATATCATGACATACGCATCCACAACGCATACAACATTCTCATTTATGTTAAGAACATCATCTTCAAATGCATTATATACATCAATTGACCTCGCATAAAACTAACTTTGCTTTTTCAGGATAGTTCGCGATCAGATGAACATTTTCGTTTCCTAGAGAAAGTTCAGAGACGATCAAGACAAAGATCTAGTTCTGATACTTAGTTCAAGATTTTCCAGAGACAGTTTAGAGACGATCAAGACAAAGATCTAATTCTGATGCTTAGTTCATGATATTTTCCAGAGACAGTTCAAAGACGATCACAACAAAGATCTAGATCTGATACTTAGTTCAGGATGTTTTCCTAGAGACAGTTCAGAGACGATCATAACAAAGATCTAGTTCTGATACTTAGTTCATGATGTTTTCCTAGAGACAGTTCAGAGACGATCAAAACAAAGATCTAGTTATGATACTTAGTTCAGGATATTTTCTAGAGACAATTCAGAGACGATCAAGACAAAGAACTAGTTCTAATACTTATTTTAGAACAACATTAAGATAGAGTCAAACGTGTAGACACATTCTAATACTTTGGATGGCATCTATAAGCCCGTCTCCAATTACTCCGAATGGCCTCTTTAAGCTCATTTAAGCAATGCAGTCAACCAACGGTTAACTTTGTGCACTCGCGAGTGCAAATTTATGGGCATTTATATGTTCAATCCTCTTCCACCTTCAGATCGCGATTGGCACACATACCAATCTAACTCCTCAGGTCTAAGAAGATTGAACAGGGAAAACTGTTATACCCCAAAATTTGCCCTTTGTTTCTTAACTCTAACGGACTTTTTTTGTTTCGCATTAATTTGCATCATCTTCATAGCATAACATGTATTTCGTCTTAATATTAGCTAGAATAATTTCTCGGAATTTACAGACAGACTGGTCAAATAATTTTCAACTCTGCCTAAAATCAGTAAACGGAAAATGTCAAATTTAAAATTTGCAGATGCAAGTAATATTAATCTACGATTTACGTGGTCCAATCTGACATCCTAAAAATATTTTTACGACCATTTTTGGTCGTATGTTGATCAGTCTGAGCAGTTTAACCGATCATAATTTTTATTTCAAAATCCGACCAAACGTTGTATTTTTCCAAGTCATTTATTTCGCGCTGATTATTATGATGTGTTCATTTTATTTTTTTGAGCACTTTGGCGCCCGACTTTAATTTTTTGAGTCCGTTTATTTTTTACATTGGGTCTAGAATAAATAAATAGGATTATTAGTTTTTATTTTAACTATTATTATTAAACTTTATTTAATTTTTAAATTAATATTTTATTGGATCTCAAAATAAACAATTAAGCCCATTATCATTAATCCTAATTGGTCCCTATATATACCTATTATGTGCCTGTTAGGTAAAAAGAAGAACGACCGGAAAAAAAATCAAAGAATAGAAAAATAGAAAAACGGCGGATTTATCTTGGTTTATAATGTTACATATGTTTCTAATGTTACTGGTTTATAATGTTACATATGTTTTTATATACAGGTTTCTAATGTTACATATGTTTCTTCGTGTTATATATATATATATAGTATTTTTTTTTATAATTTTATTTTAATATTGTTAATTCTATTTTTTATAATTATTTGATTATGTTCGGATCGGTTCGTGTCGATACGCTATCTTCACATTTGTGTGTATAATGCGTGACATTTGTGTTGATCCGATCCAGTTGCGATGATCGCAATTTTTGCGTTAGCAACATCGTTGTTTTTTTCCTAATTTCTTTCGCTTTATTTTATTTTTAATAAATTTAGATCTGCGCGTTTTAATCCTATTGCGATCACGTTGAGTGTAGCATGTTAATGATGTATTTTTTTATCAGTTTATGTGTGAGGTTCTTTTTATTGTTGTATTTCGATTTTACACGCGTCCGACGGTTTTGCACGGTGTCAATTCACCATTAGTGCTTACCGATTCGCGTTTCGATTTACACCTTTTTTTATTTAATTTAGTTTTATCATGTCATTGTTATTTTTTATTCGATTTGCAATGACCGTTTACGCGGTAGCAATTTGTCTGTTATTTTAATTTTTGTTAATTTTCAACGATCCAACGTCGTTATTGTAATTGTATTATTTCTTATTTATTTTTGATTTAGGTAGAAACTAATTAACTAAAAAAATAATATAAAAAATGATAAAATAATAATAATATTTTCTTTTTGTTGTAGTTTTTTTTCTTAGAATAAATGTATAGGTATAAATAAACCTGTAATTTATTTTCCGCATTTTAAATTTTGCACTCCCACAGTTTAAATCATGTACCCCCTCCCCGTGATGTAATAACTTAGGATTTGTTTTTCGCTTTTAAATTCTGCAAAACAATTAACTGTTTGGTTAGTAACAATAGGGTGTGAAAAGAATGTGTGAATAAAAATGGACTTAGCCCACTAATCCAAGGAAAATAACTGAATCAAACACATTTGCACACTTACACCTCTAGGGTAACCTCTCTTTGTTGCCTTACAATAAATGGTCAAGTCCCTCGAACGTAGGGCTACCTTAACTTGTTGCCTACATAAATAAATAAATATCATCATAGTCCCTTCTATATAAAGATCACAGTCCCTCGATGACCCTTCAAGTCGCCTACGAATAAGTGATCTAGTCCCTCGATGACCCTACGAAAAAGATCATAGTCCCTCGTTGTCCCTTCAAAGTTGCCTTCGAATAAATAATCTTGTTTCTACGAAAATGATGATAGTCCTTCGAATTGTTAAGGTATCCCTACATGTTGCCTTCTATGACCATAACGATGACCCTACGTTTGTCCCTTCCAAATCCAAGGATAAGACTACTTATTAACTAAATAGTAAGGACAGTTCTATCCCTAAGGAAATGAAATAACAAGAAAGACCTTAGAACTTAGGGTAAGTAACTCTTAATTCTTGCTCACAACTTTAAAAAAAAATACTTTTTACACCCCACTCTTTTTCAAAATACTTTTAATCAAAGTAAACACTTTGTATACATTCATACAAGAATCATTACAAAGTTAAATCTTTACGAATATATTTTTCATACACTACATTTTTCAAACAAAACAAATAAAGTGAGCTAAGCAATTAAGATCCCACGGATAACCATGGATACAAAGGATGCTAACACATTCCCTTTGTATAACTTACCCCCCGAACTCAAAATCTTTTAAAGGTCTTTCCTGATCTCTTATGCCTTTCCTAAATTGGATGAAATAAAAGTCGATGGCGACTCTTGCTTATCGCAACATATTTTGCGACAAATATTAAAAGTCAGTTCTCCCACCGTGTTACACTTGCTATTAGAATATCATCTACATAAAGCAACAAAATAACAAATGAATTACCAGATCGAAATCTGAAGTAAACATAGTGGTCGAACTGACTTCTGATGAAACTTATGTGTGCCATGAACTTGTCGAATCTCCTATTCCACTGTCGAGGATATTGTTTCAGCCCATATAGAGATCTCTTCAGCTTGCACACATTCTCTTCTTTCCCCACTTCAACATACCCTTCAGGTTGCCTCATCGGGATTATTTCATCAAGATCACCATACAAGAATGCAGTCTTCAAATCCAACTGTTCCAATTCCAGGTCGAATTATGCCACCATGGCAAGCAACATTCAAATGGACTTGTGCTTCAAAACAGAAGATAATACATCATTTAAGTTGACACCTTCTTTCTGAGTGAACCCCCTTGCAACCAACCTTTCCTTGTATCTCTTCGACGCCACTCCTTCCATTCCTTCTTTAACTTTGAAAATCCATTTACAACTGACTAACCTGGCTCCAACATGTTTCTTTATCAGTTCCTAAGTATTTTTATCATGAAGAGATTTCATCTCATCATCCTTGGCCTTCAGCCATTCAGTCTTATTTCGAATCCTCATAACTTCCTTATAGTCTCTAGGTTCTTCGTCTAGAACCGCACTTGCAGATTAAGGAATAAGTTATAAGATCTGCATACCCAAGTCTCTGAGGTGGCTTGATGAATCTTCTCGACCTGTCTCTTACCAACAGGTAGTCATTATTAGTCTCCTCTTCTTCGACAGCAGTTTCTGCTTCTTCTTCGAGTTCATCTGGGTCATGCAATTCAGCATCACTATGCTCCACCTCAACACGAATTTCTCCCTGTTCTAGCTCTTCGACAACATCGTCGGTTTTCTTGAAAGCCATCTCAGCTTCATTGAAAACTACATCTCGACTGGTGATACACCTCCTGTGACCTAGCTCTAGGCATCATATCCTATAAGCTTTAACTCCTTCAGGATATCCCATTAACATGCATTTCCGAGCTCTAGGTTCGATCTTGTCTTGCCTAATGTGAGCATAGGCTACACAACCAAATACTCTCAATTTATCGAGATCTAGTGGATGTCCCGACCAAACTTCTTGAGGTGTCTTCATATCTAACGCATTTTAAGGACATTTGTTTATTAGATATGTTGATGTCGAAACAGCCTCGGCCTAAAACACCTTCTTTAATCCAACATTAACCAACACGCATCTAACCCTTTCGAGGATTGTTCGATTGAATCTCTCAACTAAACCATTTTGCTGAGGAGTACCTGCTACAGTCTTATGCCTTACAATCCTATACTCGACATAGTAATTGTCAAAAGCTTCATTGCAGAATTCAAGGCCATTATTAGTTCTAAACCTCTTGACCTTTCTGCCATTTAATTTTCGACCAGAACCTTCCAACTCTTGAAATTCTCAAAAGTTTCATCCTTCGTCTTCTGAATGAATACCCATAACTTTCTGGAATAATTATCAACTATGGATAGAAAATATCTTGCACCTGAATGTGAAGGATTCCTTGCAGGCCCCGAAAGATCAACATGGATGTAATCAAGGGATCCATGTGTTCTTTGTCCACGTTTGTTAAACTTCGCCCTACATGATTTACCAAATACACAAGGTTCACAAAACTTCAACTTCTCGACTTTGTCACCACCTAGAGGGTTCTGTTTCCCCAGTTCGACCAGGCCTCTCTCGCTGACATGGCCCAATCTCATGTGCCATAATTTTGTCTTCGGCAACAGTTTCGTGGATGCAACATTTGTCAAACCAGTTACAACTTCAACCTCAATTGTATACAAGCCTTATTTCTTCACGCCTCTCAAGACTTCCTTCGACCCCTTCATGACTCTTAGGATACTTTTCTCTCCTTGAAAGACATATCCCTTATTGTCGAATTCACCAAGAGAAATCAAATTTCCCTTCAAGTCAGGTACATACCTAACTCCAGTCAATAGTCTTATTGACTCATCATGGAGCTTGAATCTCACAGACCTGCAATTTTGCAAGCTTTGTTGATTCCCAACAGCACTGATCCACCATCTTGATCACATAATTCTTCGAACAAATTTTTATTTGGAGTCATGTTTCTAGTGCAATCTGAATCCATAATCCACTCTTTTCTTGAGTCACCGCTTGAAACCACAAGAACATCAGATGAGTCGAAATCATCTTGAACAATGGCAGCATTGCCATTATCATTACCTCCATGATTTTTCAGGCGTTCAGGGCACACCTTTCAAATGTGACCCTCCTTCTTACAATGATAACATCGAACACCAGATGCTTCACCACTATAAGACTTCTGCTGACTTTTACCCTTCTTCTTGTCAAACTTACCATCCTTTCGCAAGAATTTTGCCTTAACGTCCAAACCTTCACCAACTGTCAAAGGTTTATGCTCCTTTCGTTTGTTCAAGTCCTTAGAGTACAAGGAAGAATGAACATCTTCAAAGATCAGGGACTCTCTTCCATACAATAGAGTTTCTTTGAAGTGAGCATGTGTTCTGGGCAAAGCACATAACATCAACAACGTTTGATCTTCATCATCGATCTTAACATCAATATTTTCAAGATCAAGAATCGGCTTGTTGAACATATCACCCTGCTCAGCCAACAATTTATCTTCACTCATCTTGAATGAATACAAGGCTTGATTCTGGTAGATTCGATTCACCAACGATTTGGTCATGTACAAACCTTCAAGTTTCAACCATAACCCTGACGCCGTTGTCTTCTTTGATACCTATCAAAGAACCTTATCACAAGGCTCAACAATATTGCATTGTATGCTTTCTCAATCATGGTTGTCTTTTCAATTGTCATCAACGCAACATTCATGGTCATCTCTCCCTTCAACGCTTCCAAACAACCTTGCTGAACAAGTAGGGCTTTCATCTTCAAGCGCCACAGACCAAAATCGTTCATTCTAGTGAACTTTTCAATCTCATACTTTGTTGAAGGCATATTCTCCACGCTCATCGCACCAATTTGTTGTGAATTGGATACCTTAGAAATAAAGTATAATAGGTTTCTTTATGATCAAGAAACCCACAAGGATTAGGATTCAGGGTTACCAAAGATAACAAACAACAAGGATTAATTATAAATTGCTATTCTTTCATTTCTCTTAAACAAGATTACAAGTATACAAGAATAACAAATAACCTCTCTCACTTTTGAATTAGGGTTTTATCTTCCTATTTTCCCGTATTCAAAATATGAGAGACTAGTATGCTATTTATAATAAAACTAACATACTAACCTAATGAGATTTTTAACAATTACCCATTACAAGCTAACTTAGGGTACAAGCTAACTTAAACAATTGGATTCATAACACAAGGCCCAATTAAACAATAACATGTAAGCAGACTTCGATGACATGTTATTCGTACTAGGATTTGTTCCAATATTCCACAGTAGCGTATTTCATTTTATTATTACTATTTTTTACTTGTGACCAATTTGATGGAAAAAATTAAAAAAATGAATCTTTGTGATCCATTTATAAAGTAACAATGGTCAATACATTGCCAAATCATCAATCCACGTGAAATATTAGTGATCTGCGTGAAACTCTTACTAGCCAATCAAAACGTGAATACCACAACAATACATCTTGGATGTAAAGTGCTGAAATTTAAACTTAACATATTGAAATCAATGATAATGAAAGCAAGGGTGGGAAAATATTTCAAGGTTGATTTCTTAATGTAATTTTTTCTCTAGTAATTCCTTGTTAAAAATGTTTAATGTTAGTTAGGGAAACATGAAAGTAACTTATTAATGTGTAATATTATTGTTATTGTTGTAACAAGTAAATATTTAATATTATTGTTGTTGTTGTTGAAATTTAGTATTTAACGATTCTATTGATTTTATTTATTTATTTGTTGTTATTGTTATTATTGTTGTTCTTCTTCTTCTTCTTGTGTTGAGATTTAATGTTTAAAGATTCCATGGATTTTTTTTTGTTTTTGTTATTGTTGTTGTTGTTTTTGTTGTTGAGATTTAATGTTTAAGGATTTTTTTTTGCTACAGTAATTGGTGTTGTTGTTGATGATGATGAGGAAGATTTAGAATTCGTCAACAAATTTGATACTATGGAGATTAAAATTATAAAAAAAACAGGTTAAAACTAAAATTTTGAAAACAGGACTTTACCCCTCGGTTATTGTTAAAAACTAAGGTAGTAAGTAGCGCAGTTTTGAAAATAAATAAAAAATGCAGTTATTGGGGATCGAACCCATGACTAGTGCCCCTTTTCCCCTTGGTTATTCAAAAACCAAGGGGTAAAGTGATAGATTTTCATGTTTCCCTTTGTTACCTCGCCTGTGTAACTGAGGTGAAATGAGGTTATTTGTAGTAGTGTGTAAATACTTTCTCAAATTTGTATCCCTTTTATAGTAGCATATCCATGGAATAACTTTATGTTCCTATCTACATTGATGCACCAATTGACTTTAGCCTTCTCCCTCTATAAATCTTCTTCAATGTTGAGGGCTTTATCAAGTTTGAGTTGGGCTTCCTTTTCTTGCAGTTGGAAGTAATTGGAGTTGCCCTGATCAGCTTTTGTTCCAATCTTTAAGTGTTCCCTTTAAAATATTTAACTTATTGTCTATGATGAACATATGGCATCCTGTAATGTTGGTATTCCAAGCTTGAGACGTAATTTCTTTGCAGTCTTTGTGCATGGCCCACTTGTGCTTGAACTTGATTTGAGAGATGAACTTTGTGTCTTTAAACATGAAGCTTAAAAGGAAAGGATAATGATCAGATTTATATTAGACAATGGCACTTGATCCAGAAGGGGGTTGAATAGATCACTTATTTTTAGTAAGTAGCTCTATAAAAAGTATCTTAAAAAATATGCGGAAACGACCTTGGATCCAAAGTGTAGTTGAACCGTTATTGGAAAGACCAGATATGCGAAACCAAATGGAATTAAGTAAATGAGACAAAGGAATCAATATACTTTCTGAAATTCTGGCATCAGATACGTGATGTCAAAGGCGATGTCACAACATTACTATCTGAGTAATAACAAGATAAAAACAATATAAATAACAGCAATAAAAACACACAGGATTGTTAACCCAGTTCGATGCAAACACACCTACTCTGAGGGCTACCAAGCCAGGAAGAAATCCACTATTAGTAGAACAATTCAAAGTCTAAATAGTCCTAGTTTACAACTTCTCACTTGAACCTATCTAGTACAACTTCTATCTAGAAATCAACATCTAGATATAAGAAATCACTATCTCACTCCCCCTCAATCACACACTATGATAAATAACCAATTTAAAGAAAATAGAATATCACTCTTCCAAAACACAACACCTTGATCTTACTTAAAAGCTTTGATCAAGAACAAACACCCATGCTTAAAAGCTTAGAGTGGACATAATTACAACTCAAAAATTAGTCCAATTTAAACATCTAGGTGATGTATGAATGGCTCACAAATAAAAACACGCACAAAGAAAAACCCTAACACTCAAGAGCACTATTCTTTTCAATCCAAAATTTTGGGTGTAGATATTAGGTTAAACAACAATAATATATAATTCTGAATGGGCTTGGATCTGATCAGAACCTTCCTAAAAAAGATCACATGAATCAAGCAAGAAAAGATCTTCAATAATTCTCCAAAAACTAACGCATAGCAGCTTCTGATTTTTACAATAACACTCCCTTGATTTTCGCACATCCTGGAACAAAAAAAAAACAAAAACCAGCTAAAAATTATACAAAAATTAAATCAAAACTGTTTGTATTTAGAAAGTCCTAGAACTGTCAAGACATGTGTTACAACATCTTGTTCTGACATCACAAAAGCACTGCACACCAGAAGATCTTCAAGCATGTCTAGGACATCTTACAAGACATCAACATAAATGATAATGTTTTTCAACATATGCATCCAAACCAAGAACCTTCAATCTCCCCATTTGGAAAATTGTGGCTAAAAACATTATTAGCACCAGACAACCAGAAGGAACCAACCATCAGAGATCAAAACAGCAGAAGAAATAAGAAACAACATTTTGGTTGCACAAAGTAGAACACCTGGTAACACATCACCCAATCAGAAAAATATCCCTCCTTATCCACTCAACCAGACATAGCATCAGAAGAAATAATGCAGATACAACTAACTCTCCCCCTTTTTAGCCATAATGTGATAACCACACCAACACCAGCTCCCATATAACATAGGATTAGCACTCAACAAAGAGAAAGACCACACATGCTTCCCATATCAGTATTGGAAGCAACATCACCAGTCTTCTTTTCAACAGCTTTGTCTTCAGATATAATGTTCTCAACATCATCTTCAACAATATAGCCAACAACATTCTTCAGATTGTTCTTAGCAATAGAAACAGGAGCAACAACATTTTATTTCCTTGTCTTGATCTTTATGTCACCATCAGGATTCACACTTTTGATCCATCCATCATTAATAAGAACAAAATAACACAATTGCAGTAGGAGAACTGAGAAGTCTTGACTAGTTTTCCCATACAGCTTTAATTGCTATAAATCCTCATTGATTCAAATCCCTAACTTACCTCTCAGGATTTCAAACTGGTTAGCATCCAAAGCTTTAGTGAAAATGTCAGCCAGTTGTAAATCAGTGGCTACATATTCTAGAGCAACAATCTTTTCTTCAACCAGTTCTCTAATGAAATAATGACGAATATCAATATGATTAGTTCTGCTATGTTGAATAGGATTCTTGGAAATGTTGATAGCACTCAAATTGTCACAGTACAATGTCATTACATCTTGAGAAACATTGTATTCTGTCAGCATTTGCTTCATCCAAACCAACTAAGAACAACTACTTCCAGCTGCGATGTATTCACCCTTAGCTATGGATAGAGAACCACAATTTTGCTTCTTACTGAACCAAGATATCAGATTGTTTCCCAAAAAGAAGCATCCTCCATATGTGTTTTTTCTATCATCATCACATCCTGCCCAATCAGCATCACAATAACCACTTAGCTCAAAATTGGAACCATGCAAGTATATCATACCATAATCACATGTACCATTGACATACTTCAAGATTCTTTTCACTTTGTTGATATGACCCCCCTTGGGTCAGCTTGATACCTAGCACAAACTCCTAAAGCAAAGGTAATCTCAGGCCTGCTTGTTGTTAGATATAATTAGCTCCCAATCAAACTTCTGTAGAAACTTTAATCCTCATTTACACCCTTTTCATCTTTAGATAACTTCAGATGAGTAGGAGCAGGTGTCCTTTTGTGGCTAGCATTCTCCATTCCAAACTTCTTAACTATATTCTTGGCATATTTACTCTGGGATATGAATATAGAGTCTTCCATTTGCTTGACTTGAAGACCAAGGAAATAAGTTAATTCACCAAATAGGCTAATCTTAAATTCAGACTGCATCTGTTTAACAAAATGTTGAACCATCTCCTCGGACATCCCACCAAACACAATATCATCAACATAAATTTGAGCAATCATGAGCTTCTTTCCTTCTTCTTTCAAGAAAACTACCACAAATTTGAGCAATCATGAGCTTTTTTCCTTCTTCTTTCAACAACAATCCCACCACTAGATATTACATGTCCAAGAAAACTCACTTCTTGTAACCAGAACTCGCACGTCGGCAATTTAGCAAATAACTACTTTTCTCGCAACACTTGCAATACAATCTTCAAATGCTTTGCATGATCCTCTTCAATCTTGGAATAAATCAGAATATCGTCAATGAAGACTACCAAAAATTTATCCAAGTACTCGTGAAAGATTCTATTCATGTACTCCATGAACACACCGGGTGCATTGGATACATTGAACGACATCACCGTATACTCATAATGACCATACCTCGTTCTGAAAGCCGTCTTCGGAATATCATCAGACTTAACACGAATCTGATGGTAACCAGATCATAAATCAATCTTACTGAATACACAAGTTCCTACCAACTGATCCATCAAATTTTTGATTCTCGGAAGTGGATACTTATTCTTGATAGTAACCTTGTTCAACTACCGATAGTCAACACACAACCTCATGCTACCATCTTTCTTCTTAACCAACAACACATGAGCACCCCATGGAGAAACACTAGGTCGAACACAATTCTTCTCCAATAACTCTTCTAGTTGCTTCTTCAACTCACTCAACTCTACATCACACATCTGAGACATAGCCATAGACACAAGACTAGTACCAGGTAATAAATCTATTGTAAACTCAACTTCACGCTCTGGAGGTAAATCACTTATATCCTCAAGAAATACATCAGGAAAATCTTGAACAACCGGAAAATCCATACTCGAAGTCATCCCTTCGACTTGCAACAATGCAAACATTTCAAACATTTGAGCTTCGTCTTCTAATAATTCTTATGCTTGACTAGCCGTCAAGAACAACAACTCACCATGATCACCAATTTCAGGAAATTCAACAATCTTCGCATAACAATTGATATGCACAAAATTAAACTCTAAACAGTTCATTCCAAGAATAACATCAATTTGGTGTAAAGGCAAACACATCAGATCCATCAGGAAATCCTTCTAAAAAATTGTCAAAGGACACTTCAGCCAAACAAGAGTAGTAGTAACAAAACCATTAGCTGGCATCTCTATTACCATACCACCATTCATACTAGACAACTTCAAACCCAACTTATTAGCACACTCAAGAGAAATAAAAGAATGAGTAGCGCTAGTATCAATAATAGTAATCAACTCAACATTGTTAATAAAACAAGTACCTCAAATTAGATTGTCCTTTTTAGGAGCCTCAGAACCAGTCAAAGCAAACACTCTGCCATTGGTCTGAGCAACAGTAGAAGTCTTCTTAGGCTTCTGGCATTGGATGCTGATATATCCTTGTTCACCACAATTGAAGCAAGTTGGACCTTCATTTAGATAATCACCAACCCTATGACATCTCTTTCCGCATCTATAACATTGCACCACTAAATTAGTGTAAATATCTGACTTGTGACCAGATTCACCACACTTATGACACTTGGGAGGATTAGAACCTGCTCCCTCACTTGGCTTCTTCACCTCTCAACCTTTCTACTTCCCCTTCTCAGTTGGAGTCACATAAGGCTTTCCTCTAAACTAACCTTTCTCTTTCTTCTCACTCAGCTGCTTGTAGTGATTAGATCGAGCTCGACTATCTTCATCATAGATTCTGCTCTTATCCACCAATTCAGCATATCTTCGAATTTGCTGACATCCAATTCCTTGCTTGATCTGTGGTCTCAACCCACTCTCGAACTTGAGACACTTCGATAATTCAGCATCAGCACGGTTGTAGTGAGGACAATACTTCACCAACCTCTCAAACTTGGCAGCATACTCTGCTACCGTCATACTTCCTTGTTTCAGCTCAAGGAATTCTACTTCCATTTTTCCACGAGCATCTTCTGGAAAACACTTCCCCAAAAACTCCTTCCTGAACACTGCCCAAGTCACTGCAGTACCAGCATCCTCCAAACACTGACGGGTATTATTCCACCAGTCTTCAGCCTCCTCAGACAACATATGTGTACCAAACTGCACCTTATGCACATATGTACACGCCATCACCCCAAAGATCTTCTCAATAGCCTTGAGCCACTTCTGAGCATTAAGTGGTTCATGGTCACCTTCAAACACCGACGGACTGTTACTCTAGAACTTCTCCAAAGCACGAAACTCATCCTATTCATTGTTCCGAGCAGTAGCCTCCGCCAATGCCGCAAGTGCACATGTGTTGTTTCCATCCATTCGGCACAACAGTCGCACATAAGATAAGATAATCGTTAATTATAACGACCAACACAGACTAACAACAACGATACACGACCTGACAGACCGACCTGCTCTGATACCACTAATCTAACACCCTTTCTATCCACAACAAAATTAATCATATTATTTAATAAAATCAGAGTTCTACATGAAAGGGCATCACATTTTATACATAACGTCATATAAACAACAAGTATGTGTCATATCCTTTAACACGGGTTGCAGCTTTAATTCAATAATAATAAAATATACCAACATTTCGCAGCGGATCAAAAGTCAACTTGTTTGAATATTTCACTCAAAAGAAACATACATTTACGGTCAAACAATACTCAAAAGATAGTTTAAATTCAACAAAAACAACTATTTAAAAAAATCGTTCCCCGGTGTTACACGACTCAAAGCAGGACACCACCTAACTCTATACACAACGGAATGCACTCCAAGCTACCTCTGAAATCACCGAACTATTCTTGAGAATCTGCAGGATGACATAATAGACCATCACAAAAGGCAGGCGGGGTGAGTAACCCAAATTCAATAGAAATAATCATAAGAAACAAATGATCATACAATAGCTACAACGAACTCACCCACATATAATCATCAACAATACACATCATCAAACAACAAATACAATCATGCTATGCCACATATAATGGAATACAACTTCATAAATGCATGTGGTACCGGTTTCAACATGTGATGGACATTGGCCATCTACTCCCCACAAGGGAGCACAACATAATCATCAACACCTCAATCCACACAATGGGATTGAAGCCTAAATTCAACATAGGGGGTGTCATGAATGCAAGATACACAAAACAACATTCATCATCATCATCATCATCTTTCATCAATACGTGTATCAATATTCATCATTATCATCAACATAGTTTATTCATACTATCGTTACATCATATCATTATTCCTACTATTATTATTCATCTTTTATCTCATATCATCATTACTACTATTAAGTTAAGCATACTTAAACATGTAATAATTTTCTTCAGCAACAAAATAGCAACATGGCACGACAATCATACATCAAAAATCACCCAACAGATATAACATTATTTTCTGGAAATACAAGGCTCGCTAAGCGAGAAACCAGCTCGCTAAGCGGCAAACTCACTGACTCTGCTCGCTAAGCGAGCTCTAGCTCGCTAGGCGAGGAACGCGGTTCTCAGAAATAAACCCTGTGATTTCCGCAGAACCCAAACACACTCAGACCTCATTAAACCTCATAAAACACCAGTAAAACAACAGAAAACATCCAATTACCACATTATCATCATGAATTCATCATTTATCAACAACATACAACAACTAATTAACACTAATCTACCAACAATTATCTCAAAACTTAGGTTTTCATCCCAAAACCCCTCTTTCTCATAAAATATTCCTATATTATGATTATTGAACAAAAATTATCCCCATACCTTGATCAATGTAGCTTTCTCTTCCTCTTTGATCACAATCCTCTTTGCCTCCTTATTCTTCTTGTTCTCCAGAGCAACTTTCACTTTCACCCAAAACATGATTATGAGAATTTGATCGTGAACCTCTTTTCTCATAAAGCACTCAAAGCACAACCTTGCCCCTTAGAGCTCCAAACTCTTCTATTTTATTTTCTTAATAATAATATTAAATAATTCCCAATATTATTATATCATTATCTTTCATAAAATAATTCTTTATTTTCCACAAAACACCACTTATTTCCACTTATTCATAAATAATTACTCATATGTGATTTTTGTCAAACCACTAGTTGTTATTCTGTGCTAAACTATATGTAGAAAATAAAATAAATAAACACTCTTTCAATTTCTTTTGGTGATGTTCATAATGTATGAGAATAGAATTAATAATTTTATTGATGAGTTTTGCTTGTTATACATAATTCTTTTTTAATAGTGATTGTAATTTGTAAAATATTTATACAAGTTGATCGTGAATTTTTTTACATAACAATTTTGGCATTTCAACACCACATTCTCATTTGAAAGGGAACCTACACCCATATGCTTTCGACTGATTTCTCAAAGACGGTGGTTGTAGGCGAATATGGAGTTTTAAAGCATCCACAAACTATTTTCATAAGCTCTTTCAAATATTTAAAAAAATGTATTTTTAATAGGTGCAACAGACTTTGGCGGGCTGTGATTTTTAACGGGACGAGCTTTGGCGAGTGACGGTTTTTAGCGGAGGGGGATTTTGGTGGATTGCGAGCCCAAAATCTCAATCCAACCCGTAATTTTTTTCGGGTGCACGGACCGGCCCGACAGACTACAACCTGTTTTGCCACCCCTAAATTGACGCATAAGTTCAATGAAAAAATATTTTATATTTATACGTCAAATGATATGGTTTGATATATACTTTGAAAATATGGTTATTATGGTATTATTTTTTTAAAATATAGGTTATTCTTAGAAAACAAATTATAGTTTTGTTTATCCCATGTACAAATATTCGATAAAATATATGATCATGGTAAGAGAAATAATAATTTATTAGTATATAAATAAAATGAATAGAATGAAATTTTAGAGCGCATGTTAATATTATGAGTGGAACAAATGTACGAATGAGGAAAAGGGTTGTCTGTAAAAAGCCTGGTAAGAGCTGTTTGTTGCTGTTTTGTGGGGATATGAGGATCTTTCAAATCTCTAATCTCATTCATCGTCCATGTGAACACTTTGGCTCGTTCTTTTTTGTCAAAAGGAAGGTTTTTGGTTATGTGAATCGTGCGCACAAACAGAGAAAGTGAAAACCCATTTTAATACTATTATTTTATTAAAATATTTATTTCATATTTATATTTTAGAAGCGTTATCACTATATTTTTTAAAATTCAATGGCGTTTGTATATTACTCGTTTTTTTTTTAATAAACAAAAATATCATATATCGAGCATACAAACGGGATATCCAAGCCCTCATACAAAAATCAGTTTGTATATTCC
Source organism: Lathyrus aphaca (assembly GCA_963966055.1). Classification (NCBI taxonomy): domain Eukaryota; kingdom Viridiplantae; phylum Streptophyta; class Magnoliopsida; order Fabales; family Fabaceae; genus Lathyrus; species Lathyrus aphaca. Next base: position 486,851,674 of record OZ014522.1, read on the forward strand.
TCATATGAATGATTCATTTCATTGATTTTAAAAATTCAAAACATTATCTCAAATGATAATAAAAATCTATTGGATAAAATATAACTAATTGATTTATTAAATTAATTTATAAATAAAAAATTGGAAAAAAATGAATATTTAAATTAATTTTAATATTTTAATAATATATTAAAAACTAGAAAAAAAGACATGTCATGTTAATATCACGGTGGTGAAGTTTAACGAAAACCACAGTGATGAGAGCAAGCATTGAAAATGGCAAGGCTTGTAAAGAAGAAGTAATTTCTCATTGATTGATAAAAGGATAAGAATATCCAATATATACATAAATGAATAACAACCAATCAAATAATCTAACTAACTATTGACACGTGTATGAATGTGATAGAAAGGAAGAAAAATTATATATACACTATATATTAACATCCCCCTCAAGTTGGGCTATGAATGTTCAGAAGTCCTAACTTGAACAAGATGCTAGTCAAAGATGGTGAATGTAATGGCTTGGTAAAAGCATCAGCCAACTGTGATGAAGTGGAGCCAAGAAGTAAATGAATCAGTTTGGATTGGAGCTTGTCTCGAACTACATGACAATCGAGTTCAATGTGTTTACTTCGTTCGTGAAAAGTAGGATTGTGGGCAAGATAGATAGTCGATTTGCTATCACAAAAAACAGAAGTTGGTTGAGAAAACTTTATCTGAAAATCATCAAAGACATATTTTAGCCATTGCATTTCACATGTTAAGGATACCAAAGCACGATATTCAGCTTCGATAGAAGACCGGGAACAATTGGTTGTTCTTGGATTTCCAACACAATAATGATGAGCCAAGCATCACACAATAGCCTGTAATAGATCTTCGTGTGTCCGGACAACGAGCCCAGTCTGAATCTACAAAGGAAAATAACTTATAAAAAATAATCAGCTTTTGACTGTGAATACCCAATAGAAATTAGAAAAGATGAAAGTTTAGAGTACCATTGACGACTTGCTTGCTTCAAGCCATATAATGACTTGTGGAGTTTACAAACTTGAGATGAAAATGTAGTAAGTAAGCCAGGAGGATGGTGCATATAAACTTCTTCTTGTAGATCCCCATGAAGAAAAGCATTGTTGATATCAAGTTGTTCTAAATGACATCCTTTGACAGCTGCAATAGACAATAAAATTCTGACTGTTGTGATTTCTGCAGCAAGTGAGAAAGTGTCAAAATAATCAACGCCTTCCATTTGTATATACCCTTTTGCCACTAACATAGCCTTATACCTTTCAATATATAGTGTCAATAGTTAGTTAGATTGTGCAAATTTTTCATTAAGCCCTTTTAAGAAACGAATTATATGATATTGATCCCTATAATCGTGCATTGTAACTATGGCACCACATGAACATGGAATAGCACAAGAACACACCAGAACAAGACAATAATTATCTAATTCATCCCACAATATTTTCAGTAGCGTAAAATATTTGAAAACATCCATATTACCTTGACGAAGCTTGTAAAGATCCTCTTGAATGTCTGAAATCCTGAACAAGTCGCTATGAGAAAAACGAGTGTGCAGATTCTTCCAAACACCAGTTGCGCCATCGATCCATAAAATGGATTTTGCAATTGATTCTGAGATAGAGCGATGAAGCCACGCAAGGACCATTGTGTTACACCTAATCCATGGAGCATACAGAGGATATGCAACTAGAGGTTTTGTAAGGGTTCCATCAACAAAATTTTCTTTATTCTTGGAAATGAGAGCAATATGCTTCGAACGCGACCAAGCATGATAATTCTTATCATCAAGCAAGGGAGTGATAAAGATGAGTGCTGGATTTTCATTCGGGGTGAAGATAGTAAGGATTTGTGGAATTCGTGGAGAAATTATGATAGATTTGGTAAGCCATTGATGTAAAGAATGCAAAAGAAACCAAGAACAAGAAACAAGAAAGAAGCTGCAACGAAAACAAGATTCAGAGATGCGAATCGAAAAGAAGAACAAACGTAAGTGAGAGAAAAAAAATTGTACTGAACAAGTAAAATAAAAGTTGCAGAAGAAGAAGAAAAAAAACGAACAACAATGGCTACCAGGGCTTTGATGACTCTGATACCATGTTAATATCACAGTGGTGAAGTTCAACGAAAACCATAATGATGAGAGCAAGCATTGAAAATGGCAAGGCTTGTAAAGAAGAAGTAATTTCTCATTGATTGATAAAAGGATAAGAATATCCAATATATCCAGAAATGAATAACAACCAACCAAATAATCTAACTAACTATTGACACGTGTATGGTTGTGATAGAAAGGAAGAAAAAACTATATATACACTATATATTAACATATCACCACAAGCCGATGAAACCACCACCCTTGATCACAACGCTTTTTAAAATATCTCTTAAATTGATAAAATTATACTATTTAAAATAAAAGTTGATTTTTTTGGTCTCATAATCTAATAGTACACGTTTCACCATTTGAAGAGAATAAATGAAAATAAAAAAATATAATATTTTTTTTATTTAAATATTCATTTATAAAAATATTACTATTAAATATTCAATTTATTAGATATTAAAATGTATTATTCTTTTTTGTTTCACTATGCAATCACTGTTATTAAATTTAATTGGCATTGTTATTGTAAAATATTTATAGGACGTTTCTTTTATTTTTATTTTTTAAATGATTTTTATAATGTAACATAATTTTGTGTAACATAATTTATAAAGAAATTTTAAATAAAAATTTGATTTAAATAGTTATTTTTAAAATAGACAAAATATTATTTTTGGTCATTTAACTTTATCTCATGGTTTATTTTGATCCCTTAACTTTAAAAAGTGTCATATTGGTCATTTAACTCTTCAAACATTTCATATTAGTCATTTTTGTCTTATTAGTGATAGCAAAATTCAAAAATATTCGTTAAATTCGTCGCTAATAAGATAAAATGACCAATATGAAACGATTTGAAGAGTTAAAGAATCAATGATATTTTTTTAAAGTTAAGGGACCAAAATGAACCTCGAGGTAAAGTTAAAGGACCAAAAATGATATTTTGCCTTTAAAATATTATTTTAGATATTTCATCATTTTATTGAAACTTTGGTTAGATATCAAAATTTTCAAAAATCACTTAATTTTAAAACTATTTATAATAGATTTTCATAAAAAAATATTTTTGAGATAAAACTTTTTGAAAAATAAAAAAAGTAATTTCAACTATGTTTTGATATTCAATAATGTATGTTTATATTATAAGATATCAAAATTACTCTTTCAATTTTATAAGAAAAAAAAGCGTATATAAAAAAAATTAATAATTAGAAAAATAATTTTATAAAATCAATTTTTGAAAATTCAAAGATTTTTTTTTTAAATTGAAACAAACAGGCCCATAATAATGGGTTAAAGTTAAATATGTCATAGGATTGATAAAATGGATGCTGATTCATTTATTGAATTTTTATTTTCTCATTCTAAAATCTCTCACAAATCTTTTAAATTGACAAAAATGTTGCCCGAATTCTTAGATCTTAGAATGTGTTTTGAAACTTCCAAATTCTAAAATTCTAAAAGAAAAAAAAAACTCTCTTTAAGCTATAAACCTTTCCTTTTTCTCCTTAATTCAACATCTTAGAACTTTAAACTTCTAAATCTCCAAATCTAAAAAATCTAGTTGTGTTTGATTTTTTTTACCAACTGATGCTGAATCATTACTGTTTTTAATTTTTATATCAAATTCTTAGGGTTGAAGGATCCATCTTAATAATCTCGACTTTAATTTTTGTTTGGCAAAAAAAACCTCAAAGAAACACTATCGCTGTAAACTATGACATTATATCATAAAAGATATTATCTAAATTTATTGAATGCATAAACAACTGCTAACAGTTTCTTCGTAGTAGTAGTAGCATAGTTTAACTTGAAAGTTCAAGAAACCCAAGAAATGAGATTTGAATTGGGTTTCAGATACGACAACTTTTTACTAATGGAAAGAACAATAATGATAAAACACAAAGACCAACTATCAATGACTTCTCGAGGCTACACACTAAACTTAGTCCCTCAAGGAAAAACTCAAAGACCAAATATCAGTAACTTCTTGAGGCTACTTACTAAACTTAGTATCTCAAGGAGTTTATACAAGGTTTCAATACAAATATTATGTATTTACAAGAATGCTTCTTAACAAGCAATGAATTTAAGAGTTTACACTTAAGAAAATATGAAAATGAAAAGCTCTAAGTGCAGAGTTTAACGCTCTAGACTAGATCTAGGATTACCAACTGACCCCACAATAAACACAAGTCTTTTCAGTATATTTTTTCCTCACTCACATACATTCCGAGAAACTTCCTAGCACTTTCAAGATTACCGACTGACCCCACAAACCAACACGAGTCTTTTCAACAATGCTTTTTCCTCACTCACACACATTCCAAGAAACTTCCCAAAAAGACACCCATCCCAAATTTGATCCAAGTCAAATACGTTTAACTGTAGAGTTTTTATGGAACGAGCTACCGAAAAGAAGATGCATCTTGTTGGTATATGTAGTACCAATTAATCCTTATAAACCTTCATTCAATCATACAGTCTCATCCCTGCACAACCTCAGGTTCCTCTCATTCCAATGTGAATTCAGTTTATCCCTAGAAGCTGATAGGAGTGTCTCATTGTCATGCCTCATGCACCGACAACCATTTCCTCCCCAAACTACTAGAAATGTCTTATTGTCATGACTCAAGCATCGACAAACAATCCCTCACCCTCGGGTGTTACATGTAACCACTCTCCGCCCTTTTAAGCCTCAGGTGTTACCTGCCCACCAGCTTCCGCTTAGTTCATCCCCGAACCACATCATACTGGGAGAGGTTTGACTCAGATACCATTTGTAACGCCCCAAACTACTTTCAGGATTACCGACTGACCCCACAAACCAACACGGGTAGCATGCTTTGACCTCACTCATATGCTTTCTGGGAAACTTCCTAGAAGGTTACCCATCCCAAATTGCTCCAAGTCAAGAACACTTAACTATGGAGTTCTTATGGAACGAGCTCCCAAAAAGAAGATGCATATAACACCCGAGGCCGAAGAGGGCGGAGAGTGGATACATGTAACACCCAATGGAGAGAGAGTGGTTGTCTGTGCATGAGGCATGAAAATGAGACACTCCTAGAAGCTTCTAGGGAAAAACCGAATACACATCGGAATGAGAGGGATCCTGAGGCTGTGCAGGTATGAGACTACATGGTTGAAGGTAGGCTTATAAAGATTGATGGTTACTACCTATACAAATAAGATGAATCTTCTTTTCGGGATCCTGTTCCATAAGAACTCCACAGTTAGGCGTGCTTGACTTGGATCAATTTAGGAAGGGTGACCTTTTGGAAAGTTTCTGGGAAAGCATGTGAGTTAGGTCAAAGCATGCTGAAAAGACCTGTGTTGGTTTGTGGGGGTCACTATATAATCCCGAAAGTAGTTTGGGGTGTTACAAATGGTACTAGAGCCAGACCTCTCCCAGTACGATATGGTTTAGGGACAAACCAAGAGGAAGTTGGTGGGCATCTAACACCCAAGGTCGAAGAGGGTGGAAAGTTGTTACATGTAACATCCAAGGGCGAGGGAGTGGTTGTCGGTGCATGAGGCATGATAATGAGAGACTCCTAGCAGCTTCTAGGGAAAAACCGAATTCACATTGGAATGAGAGGTATCTTTAGGCTATGAAGGTATTTGACTGCATGGTTGAAGGTAGTTTTATAAGGATTGACGTGTACTACCTATACAAACAAGATGCATCTTCTTTTCGGGAGCCCGTTCCATAAGAACTCCATATTGAAACTTCTTTTGGGAAATTTACTGGAAAGCGTGTGACTGCGGTCAAAGTATGCTGAAAAGACTTGTGTTGGTTTGTGGGGTCAGTCGATAATCCTGAAAGTAGTTTGGATGTTACATAGTGAGTGTTATAAGTGTTGTTCTTCTATTTCCATCATTGTATATCACTATATGTCGCCCTGTTTTTCACAATTTCTTTGTCCTCTTTAAATAGATGACGAATAGTACAGTTGGATAATAGAATTGGAAAATTCTTTAACTACACATCTATAACAGTGGTACGAGGTTGAGCCGTGAAATATGGAGATTCGTTGGTAGTACATTCCTTAATACTTCTAGCACATTTGTCTTTTAAAGGAAACATTTGATTTAGCCGCTTAAATGTATGATTTTAAAGAATATTATTTCAATAATTATTCTTTAAATCACTTTCTTTGTATTTGAGATAATTTGAAGCTTGATTAGAGTTTAGAGCCTTGAAGATTAGACTTCATAGTCTAGTGAACACAAGGCTTGAATTTATCGGAGTAAGTCTAGATTGTATTTTCATAAGCGCTTACTAAGTTATCCAAATGGTTGACTTTTAGTTAAGTATTTTAACCTTGGTTCAGAATCCGATGATGTCCAAAGTCCATAGTCTGATGATGTCCAGAGTCTAGAGTTTGATGATGTCCAGAGTCCAAAGTATCTTTATCCAGAGTCCAAAGTCGCATTTGTCCAACATCTTCCTTGTTCAGAGTTTGCTCTATCCATATTGCATTTAGTCTAGAGTCAATAATCTGCTTTCTTTGTTTTTATGACTCTCCACACTTAACAAAACTATAAGAGTACAAAATTGTTTTTTATACTTATATCATCAAAACTTAAGGATTATAGATGTAGAACCAAACTTGTTCCAATATAACCGTTCATGATTAAGAACATGAATAACATAGTAAATTTCATGCAATTATTGATATTTTCTTTGTACTAAAACTACTCCTACATCGATATCACTTGCATCACACATTATTTCAAATGGTAAAGACAAATCAAGGTAAATCACTATAGATGCTAACACTAATTTAATTTTTAGAGTATTAAATATTTCTTTACACTTTTCATCTAACTTAAAAGGTGTGTCTTTCATAATAAAATGACAAAATACTCTTTTTGGTCCCTTACCTATAGGCCATGGTTCACTTTGGTCCCTTATCTTTTTTTCGTGTCAAATTGGTCTCTTAATTTTTAAAATGATACAAATTAGTCCATGCCTTTTACTTCGTTAGTCAAAGTCTATTAAAAATCTACGTGGCACATTTGACCAACTATTGTGATGAAGTTAGCATCGAAAAAATTGACGCTAAAACTATTTCTGGATTTTAATTATTATTGTTCATCTTCCCTAAATTTTTCGTACTTCATTGATTCATATCCTAAAAAACAACCAAATCACCATAAAAAACAAATTAAAAAAAATTGAGTTATATCCTAAAACTTGAAATGAAAAGTTAAGAAACAGAAATAAAATAAATACTTGTTCCTCTCTTTCTCAGTTGCTTCTTTGCAAGGAACATTGCCACCATCAAAAACAACAATTGATGTTACTTTATTATGCCGAAGCAAATTCACTTTATGCATAAAGTATTCAAGGTAACGCAGTTTCCTTTCGCTATCAGTATCAAGACAAAGTTCCATACTACATGAATAAGCTAAAACAAAAAACAAAAAACAAAAAACATTAATATAATGAGTGAATTTCAAAATTGAATTAAAATAAGATTTGATGCCCATTTTCTATGCTCGCAGGTTTTTGTTTCTGGGTTTTAATTCTTACACATTTTCCTGTGTAGTTCTTGATGTGAATGGGTTCAATGTATGGTTTTATGAATCTGAGAAGATCTTTGATTCCTATTTTCTATGTTCGTAGGTTTTTGTTTCTGGGTTTTGGGTTTTTTGTTCGATTTTTTTAGGGGAAGGAGATTTGGGGAACATTTTCAAATTTAACATTTTGTTTTGAAGGTGATTTGGGGAAGAATATTTGGGTTTGATGGTGATTTTGGGTTTCATCGATTTTTTGATTTGTTTTTTATGGTGATTTGGTTGTTTTAGAAAAATAAATGTTTATCATGATTTCGCAATGGCTAAGCTCAAAGAAGGGAATATTAATGCTGCTTCCGAGCTTTTACAGGTTATGAGCATTTTCAAATTTAGAATTACCAATGAAGCACGAAAAATTTGGGGAAGAAGATGAACAATAATAATTAAAATCCATAAATAGTTTTAGCGTCGATTTTTCCGACGCTAACTCCGTCACAATAGTTGGTCAAATGTGCCACATAGATTTTTAACAGACTTTGACTAATGGAGTAGACAACAGGGACTAATTTGCATCATTTTAAAAATTAAGGGACCAATTCGGCACGAAAAAAAAATAAGGCACCAAAGTGAACCATGACCTATAATTAAAGGACCAAAAAGAGTATTTTGTCTATGAGAGTTTTCTATTACTTCTAGTTTTGCTTGGTCAACCTCAATCTCTTTATGGGAGATTTTGTGTCCGAGTACTATGTCTTATCTTATTATGAAATGACATTTTATCCAATTAATAATCAGGTTATACTTTTGACATCTTTCTAAAACAATAGATGAATTAAGAAAACAATTATCAAATGTAGAACCAAAAACATAAAAAGTGTCCATTAAAACTTCAGTATTATTTTCAAGCATATCATAAAATATGAACGTCGCGCACATATTGAATATTACAATAACATTGTGTCGTCCCCTAAATTTTGGCACGAGATTTTTGTCAGTCTAAAAAGTCAAAGAGGGACTCTTTAGACATTTCAGACTGATTTTTAATTTTTTATTGGATTTATTATCTAATAAATATTTATTTTAAAGGGTTAATTCAAGGGGTACCAAATTATAATTTTTTAATCATAATTATAATGGGGTTTTATTTTATTGTTAAAATAAATATATGGTTTTATTAATAATATTATTACTAATATTATTAATATAGGGCTTTATAAAATTATTATTAATATTGAGTTTATTAAGATAATTAGGTGGTATTATTATATAGGGGTTGCATTTATCTTATTTTTAATAATGATATTATTATTGAGATTTATTAATAAGGGTTTTGTTTTATTTTTATTTTTAAATAGGAGGGTGTATTTGTGTTTAATAATAATAATATTACTAATATTATTATTACTAATAATGATATTATATTTTTATTTTAAATTAAATTTTAAAATAAGTAGGGGTTTATATTATCTTATTATGTATTATTATTAATATTATGTATTAATATTTATATTAATTTTATTATTTTTAGGCCAGATCCAAACTCCTAACTCTAATTTTGTTCTATAAATAGAATTCATACCTCTCATTTTTTCTCACCCACAATTCACAAAGAAAACATAAAAAATTTATTCTTCACATCGAAAAATAACAACAACTAAAACTCTAAAACCCCTACCAGCAGCTATTCCATCTAGGGCAAAGGGACATGCATAATTGGTGGCGTTAGGGAAGTAAAGAGCTCAAAGGATTGGTATTGGTGACATGAAGGAAAAGAAAAACTCAAAAGATTGGAATTGGTGACAAGAGGACCAGATCAAAGGAGAAAGAAGAAACACAAGAGAATTATTTTTCTCACTGGGATAAACCTAGATCCCGTAGGTCGGTTTCTCTCACTACTACAATTTTAATTTATAATAGCACTAATTTAATAATGCTTTTTAATAAAGCGCTATTAAAATATTGGCAATGATAAAAAATATTGAAAATATTGTCTTTATTATGTTGGTTGTCTGTTTTTGTTTGGTTAGGGATTGAACTCGTTTAGGGATTATATTTCTACAGAGCTTTTATTTTTTATAATAGTTGATTTTTGAGTATAATATAATTTTACATGGAAAAACCATAAACTATTTTAAACTGAATCGTATTTCATTAAAAAAAAACCAATAAATCTTTTTTAATTCTTGCGTATAAAGGGATGGAACTAGACATGTAAATAAGTGGGATAATATATAGTTTATTGTATTAAACATTTTATATATAAATTATAATAAATCACAAACTATTAACTAAAAAAAACTTTCTAGAATAAATCCTAATATTACACTTCTTCAAAATCTGGAAAAATTCATCAACAACATGCAAACAAAAATTTACCAAGAATCAAAACTAATACTAGATTGATAAAGATGAGCACAACCTATAATAACCATAACATCAACAACTCAACAATACAGATCAATAACAAATAAAGTTTCAAACACTAAACAAATATACAAACAATTTTTTTAATAATCTCATGACAACATAAACAAATTAAACCAAAAATCAGAAAGTGATAGAAGAAAAATAGAACGAATCAAAACAAAAAAGAGGAATCGAATCCGACTGTCACAAACACACCACCTTCTACTATCTCACACGACGACCTCGCCGCAAGATATCACCAGCCATCGCCCAATCACGTCGTCGGAAACATGGAATTACGCGTATGATGGGTGCATTACGCATATGGAGAGTGAAAATGTAGGGTTCTCTGCCCATTTTAGTAAGCTAAGTGTATGGGAACAGAGTGATATGCGTATGAAGGGCGTGTAAGACGCGTATAGGGTGTATTGGGCTGAGTCAATACGCGTATGGGACATGCCATTACGCGTATGACCAGAGTGCTTGATCCAATTTATTGTTTTTGCGACTTCTGTCCCGATTTCGCATGTGTGGCCAATTCTTTTGGTGGGAGATATTGAAATGAACCTTAATACATGTTTAATCGAGGATTAACAACGAGAATGAGTTAATTATGGAATTTAAGTGGTGTTAGTTAGTGAATGATTAATTAGGTCATGTGAGGTTAGTATTGGTGAGTTTTGTGGAACTATTGTTGTGTTTGATCGGGTGGATCGTGTAGATGTATAATATAGTGAGTTATACATGTTGTATGCATTTTCATAGTCATGCATACATTTGTTGAATTATTGTTGGAATGATTGTGTCGGATGAGCGAATACGATCATCTGTACTCCGTCATGGAGAATGATGGGATAATCATTGTCGGATGGGCGTACATGATTATATATGTTCGATTGAATGAACAAAAATTGGTACCACATGCGTTGTGTCGTGTTGAGTCACATTGCATAATTATTGTTGTAATCGTTGTTGCATAATTATTGGTGTGATGAATGTGTTGTGGTTGTGAGTAAGAAACTACCCTTATAAATGTTATTTGCACCGTTTATATTTTGAATTATTTTCTCACCCCTTTGTTGTTTGTTGTTGCGTCTGTGCTTCGTTAGAAGTACAGATAATCCAGGTACTTAAGAGTGTGTGGAGTTGTGTTGCTGTGATCGAGTCTTAGGATGCTCTGATACGTAACACGGGATGGGATTTTAGTTGTTTTGTTTATTTTTGTTACGTATCTATTTTATAAACCAAAAGTATTATTGAGGAATTATTGTTGATGTCATTTTGATTTTGAATTGTAATGAACCTGATAATTTCCGTTGTTTTAATGAAGAATTTTATGCTGGTTATTATTGTTGAAAACGTGGCATTCCACTTTAATAACTTTGATTTTTTTTGTAATAAACTATTATTTTGTAAATTGGGATAAGTGGGGTGTTACAATTGGTATCAGAGAAGGTCGGTCTAATCGACCAGATGTTGTGTCAAGTCAGTCCTTAGAATAGGAGTTGTTGTCGTGTTCTAACCTGAGGTGTTTGTGTTTGTTATATTAGTATGGAGGGAAGGAATGATGTTGCACTTGCTGCTGCTTTGCAAGCCATGACACAAGTTGTTGAGAACATTGGTCCAGCTGTTGGGAATGCTGAATTTTGTGATCTGGATCAGTTTAGAAGTAACAAGCCGCCTACGTATGAATGGGGTATTTTGGATCCAGAGGCTGCACAGAAATGGCTGAAGGCTATTGATAAGATCTTCAGGACCATTGGGGTGCAATGATGAATAGAAGGTGAGGTTTGGTACTCACATGCTTGAGGGAGAACTGAGGTCTGGTGGGACAACAGTCGCCAAAGGTTAGAGACTGCATGTACTGTTATTATTGATACGGGTGCAACATACTCGTTTATTTATGTTGATTGTGTGAGGAGGTTAGGAATTGTACCGTCTGCTCTAGAGTAGAGGATGACAATTGAAACTCCGTCTATTGGTTATGTGGTTACGTTTTTGGTATGTTTGAAGTGTCTGATCATTATTTTTAATAGGGATTTCTACGTGGATTTTATTTGTTTACCGTTTGGAAGTTTGGATGTTATTTTGGGGATGAACTGGTTGGACTTCAATCGAGTTTATATTGATTGTTATAGGAAGAAGTTGTTGTTTCTTACTCCTGAAGAGGAAGCATTGGCTAATTCCTTATCTACTAAAGAGTTGAGAACTTTGTTAGAAGATGAAACAAAGATGTTTGCACTATTCGCATCGTTATCTGTGGACTGCAAAGTATCAGTTAGTGAGCTACCAGTTGTGAATGAGTTTCCAGAAGTGTTTCCTGATAATATTACAGAATTACCTCCGACAAGAGAAGTTGAATTTACTATTGACCTTATTCCTCACACAAGGCCTATTTCTATGGCATTGTACATGATGTATGCATCAGAATTGACTGAGTTGAAATCTCATATTGGAGAGTTACTGGATAAGAAGTTTATTAGGCCAAGTGTGTCGTCGTGGGGAGCTCCAGTATTGTTGGTGAAAAAGAAGGATGGTAGTTGTAATACCTCAAAATTTTCCCTCATTATTTATTACCTTAACGGGCTTACACTTCATATTCATATGCATTCTCCACTGGGTCATAATATTCACAATCATGCATTTGCATTGTATTTCTCAGGCATGAGATCAGTGTCCTCTGAAGAGCCAGGTTATTCCATGGTTTTGTGGTTTCTACTTCGCTGGAGTTTGTGTCATGGATTATGGAATTAGGGTTTCGCACCCTATGTATGGTTATCCGATGAATTCAAAGTTTTGGTTATGGGGTTATTAATAACATCATCTTCTTACGGGCTTGCTACTCGATTAGGGTTTATTTCCCCGATCAAATGATCATTAAGGAACTCACTTGTAAGGATCATTCATTGGTTAGCCGGGCTCATCATCAATGGATTAGGTTTCTAGTGCCAGAGTATTCAAGTCATACGTCCTTCCATATTTCAAGGCTTATCATCATCCATCATTGAAGGCAAAGCTTTGTGGGTCGCTTACAAATTGATTCGAATGTGTCATTTCCCAAATAATTCAGGGAATATTGTTTGAGGTGTTGATTTTGGGATCCATCATGGCATCAGAGTTTTGGTTCAAGTAAAGTGACTCAAATCAAAGGTTGAAAATTGGGAAAGCATCATTCAAGCTCAAATCCAAGTTTATTCAAAAATACCCGATATCCATTTCGAATAAGTCATTACCATTTTCCATATCCATTTTTCGATTCGACTTAACCCACACTAAACCATTATTGCATCAGTATTACCATCCTACTCATCATTTAATTTTATTGTGGTCATATCCCTTTTCACCAACCAAAGTCACTTACCCGATACCATAAGCCGTTTTGAAAATCACATTTAAGAACTCCTTTGTTTGTTCAAACCTAAGCCCGTTTAGATTTTCAAAACTAAAACCACTTGTTAATATTTAAGTTAGTTCATAATCATTTCATTCACTTTCAAAAGTCAATCTTAAAATCTTATACTAGTCAAATTAGTCTCCTTTTAAGTCCAGGCCATATGTCATTTGTCTTCATCGATCTTAACTTCAAGATTATACGACAAAAATCAAAGGATTTCAATTGGTGCTATATTGGTTCTTGGTATGAATTTAAACACCATCTTTGATAAGTTCCATTCTAATTGGAAAAATTCATTGGTTTACAATAGATTCGGAATTCAGAGGCAATTTTTAGTTAAATGATTGATACAAAAACTTCAACAGAATAACACAACTGATAGAGGACCAGATGTAGGAAAATTGATACAACCGACTGATACGAAAACGGTTACAAAAAAAACTCAATAGAAAATAACAGATTTCCGCATCATTAGAAAGGAGAAGACAAAAACGGAATCTGCAGCAGGAACCTTCCCTTGGCATCATTGTCACCTTCAGGTCTTCATCAATCTTCTTCCAAGTATCACTTTCCTCCACCAATCTTCATGCAATCAGCAACATTCATTGACCTTTCTCTCACACTTCTCCCAGAACTCAGCACCCCTACGTCTCCTCCTCATTAAAACCTAACACTCTGCAACTTTCTTCAAACGGAACCACCGCCGTGAACCCTGCAAAGAACAATCACAACCATCACAACAATGAGCAATCCATTCACACACACATATTCCCTAGTTTCTTCACATCAGTTACAAAAATGAAGGAGGACCAAAAGAATGTGGTAGCCGCAAAGATGATCAGTTCTTCCACTACTGATCCTCAGAAATAAGTAGGTGGTGATATACTAATGTATGATTCTTCAAAATTTTGAAGGTCAATGCTATTGGAATCTTCTCCCAGCATAACACCAAAGAAGAGAAAAGAGGGACCTGAAATTGATACATCTTTTGCAGAAACTCCAACCAAGATAAGAAGACGACACAAACACCCTCGTGGCTCCGGTTCCAGTTCAAAGAAGAGAAAATAAAGACCTTCTCTATTAACTTCTTCACAAACTGAAGGAACTTCTGATACATCTTCTGCAGAAACTCTAACCAAGAAAAGATCCCTGCCAAGTGCAAAACAACAAAAAATCAAAAAAAGGCTAACTGAATCGTAACAAACCCTAACCAACTATTAACAGAATGATTCCAGAAAGTTCACCTGAAAAAACTCTTCACAAGGCTTGACTTATTGGCTATAAATCATTATTCTTCTTCTTCTCTCAATTTTTCTCTTCTCGAATCAATCCCTCTTCTTCTTCAATTCCACAAACTTCAACCATTTCCCATCTACATCTCTCTCAATCATTCTCACGATTCTTCTTCCTCTCCAATCCCTTCTTCACAAACTTCTCCAATCTCAATCTTCATCTCTCTTCTCCACTAACTTCTTCAATCATCCCTGACTCTCTTCCATTTTCGATTTTTATAAGCTTCATCATCCTGCTTCGACCTCTCTCAATCATGGATATCTCAATGTTATCGCACCTGCATCAGTAACCTGTAAAAGAAAGCAAAAATACAAATCTCAAAATCAACAAACAATACGCAGTGAAAGTAGAACGAAGCTGAAATCAAGAGTATCACACCTTCATCGAATCTGCGAAAATTCAAGAGCGTGCATCCAATTTCAGAGTTACTTCTTCTTCAATCCATCTTCATTGATCGTCTTCGACATCGATTGAGTCCCTGCACCTTCATCGTCATCTTCATCAAATCTTCAACCTCGTGCATCATCGACCTCCTTGTTCATCAATCAACACCAACGAAATCACAAGGTACGATTTATCATCGATGTTCTTGTGTTGTAGGCGCCTTCCGTGTTATGAGCTCTACGATTTAGGTTTCGAACGATAAAGATCATGTTGTAAGTCGGTATGATTCAGGATGTTGATTTAGGTTTAGGTTCCTGTTGAGATTATAGGAGGAGGACGTTTGTTCACCGGTGGCGTTTGGTTGCTCACAACGGCGGCGTGTTTGTGAGGAGGAAGAGATGAGGGCGACGAAGGGAGTGAGGCGAGTTTTTTAGGATTTCTGTTTGGTACTTCCTCATTGTGATGTTGTTTCGTTCTAAGTCTTAAGGTTTTGGTTTTTGTTTTGGGAAATTGGCGGATTAGAAGAAGAAGAAGATGATGAAGGTGACGGCGCAGAGAGAAGAATGAGAAGAGAGACTAGGGTTTTGGGTGTTTCCGTTCAGCCCCTTTAGTTTCCTAAGTTAATTTCATTTGTTTTGTTATTAATTTGTTAAGTTAATCTAGCGAAATAATCAAGAGATATTAGGTTAATAAAGGTGATTAATGGCATTAAAGTGTAATAATCCTCGCATAATCCCCATATAAAATGTACCGTTGGTTTTTCCATAAAAGAGATAAGATCAGTTTTTTTGGATTCCCCAGCCACACCGGTGGTGACACTTGTCACCGTCCGGTTGGCACTTTGTGCGTTTGTTCATGTGTGTGTTATGCACCGTAGCAACCATGTTCCTGCATTTGTACATCTTTTGACTAGGTTCATTGTAACACCCCATTTTCTACCCGCGAAATATAAACAAAATCAGAGTTCGTAAATTTTTTCTACAAAACGGGATATCACATATTCAACTTTAAACAATTTCCAATTTAAGGAAAATCATACTAAATACATAGCACTTTTTCGTAAAATCAACATAAACAACGTCATTCACTCCAATAGTTAAACTTCAAAAAAATACTACGCAGCGGATTCATAAATTGATTCATAGCATCTTGAAACAACATAATAACAACTTTAAAATAAGAATTAAGCAACTCTAAGTTCTTCGACTAAATAAAATTCAGCAATAATAAAAGATCAACAAAGCAGACACGCGACAATCCCCCCGAGTGCTACGTATCAGAGCGACTGACCACCGACTCGACCAACGGTAACTGGCTACTTCTCAGCATTACCTGCACGTTGTCACATAAGGACAACATTCAACAAAAGGGGTGAGTTACAATACTTACAAGCAGTATATAAAAACAATACAGTGAATAAGGATCATAAACAGAACACCACTTCACAACTTCAATCGAGCATCAACATAAACAATTCAAGGAAAATGCAACTTTAATGCGACTCGACTAATTATGCATATGGTACCATCGGAGTAAAACTCCCAACTTAAATCATTGCCAGGTTATCGAGGCATCAAGGCATAAGCCTTCAACTTTCAACTTAAATTGCCAATCCAGGCCAACGTGGTGTGAGCAACGGCTCTGACAAATGCAAATGACTTAAATGGCATACATGACTCTACAACTTAGACAACATGACAACAAGATCAACACAACAATTTTTTCAACATGATCAACTTATATTCAACTTTGGCTCATCAAGCCTACAACATATCATCTTAAGACAATTTCGTAACCGGAACAACACATCAACTCAGCTATACTTGTAGCAACATTTTGCAACATAATTTCCAGCAAAACAACTCATTAAAATCAACTATCATATTACCCGACTTACCCCGACGAATTTCATTAAATTC
Source organism: Lathyrus aphaca (assembly GCA_963966055.1). Classification (NCBI taxonomy): domain Eukaryota; kingdom Viridiplantae; phylum Streptophyta; class Magnoliopsida; order Fabales; family Fabaceae; genus Lathyrus; species Lathyrus aphaca. Next base: position 486,868,712 of record OZ014522.1, read on the forward strand.
CGAGCAACTCCATTTTTCACCTAATTCGGCTAAACCGACTAACTAGTATTGTTTTCTACTTTCTGCGATTAATACGACTTTATTACAAAAATGGAATTTTCTAAATTTCGTTAAAACTCATCTGCCTTAGAAGATAGACTACTACTACTGTTTCTGTCAAATTGGCTAAACCTGCAACATCTCTGATAACTGCATAACACAATATTGTTTTTAGAACGGTTTATTTACTGATTATTCTACCTGTATTTACAATGCTAATCTTCATTATCCAATTTATTTCTCCTTAAAAATCTATTAATCTATAATTTTATAAAATCATAAAATTTATCTAATTCCATAAAGAATTAATTGGATTAATTAGAAATTAGGGATTTAATGAAAATTATCCCTCCCCTCATAACAGGGTGGCCTACGCCACCCTTTCCCACTCACATTACATGGCCTGGGCCATGCTATCCCCCCCTGCGCCATGTATGCACTTGTATTATATATAATACAATATGTATTATATATAATACACCATGGCCTGCGCCATGTATTATATATAATACATATTGTATTATATATAATACCACATGGCTTGCGCCATGTTCTTTCCACCAAACTATTATCCCCACCAGTCTTTTGTTCATCGTCCCCGAATTGAAAAATTTCCAGAATTTCGCAATATAGTTTTTATCAGTAATAATCCAGCAACACCAGAGCAACTTATACCAACACAAAATCAATAATCAGACCACCAATTTCACATCAAAAATCAGAACAATAACCACATACAAATTCTACATAACAATATAGATTTAATAACCTAATACCCAAATTCAAACCCAATCATCGTATTGAATTCATACCCGATTATAAGAATCGAACCCACCCTTACCTTAGATTGGATTGAAGGTTGCTCTTACGATCGGATTCCGGAAATCGCTTCTCGTTCTCTCACGCTCGTACAGCAGTTCCTAAAATTCCTCTTCCACTGACTTTTTCCCAACTTTTGTTTCTTTCTTATGTTCTATAACTTATTTTTATTTTCTTTTTATTAAATTAATTAAATATTATAATTTCTAATGGGCCTAAACATAACACCCCCTATTTACTAATTCACACACGATATTAAGCCCATTAACTCAAATAACACAACAACTATAATATTATTTCTAATAATATTTTCTACAACTTTCGACTAATTTCTGACTTATCGATTAAATCAACCACAACATTAAATATATCGACTAACCACAAATAAATACTTAAATAATAAAATAAATAAATAAATATTTGGGCGTTACATTCATGATGTGCACCCTCAGGGACCCAACGCTAATGGGCCTTATGGTTTTGCTATTCACACCCCTCCGTTCAAAGCCCATTAGCAAAATAACTAGAAAAACGCTAAATGAACCCCCTTTCCTTTTCATTTAGAATTTTATTTTTGTTTTAGTATTGTTAGAAATTAATCCACAAAAAATGGTAAAAGGCATAATAAAATTCCACAAAAATTCCAGTAGGTTTATAAGTTATTTTAGAAATTTGTTACATTTTTACTTTCTGAATTTTGACTTTTTTCGATTTAATTTTGATTTTCCATTTAATTAGCTTTATATTGAATTCTTTAGTTACACATAATTTTGTACATTTTATTTTTTCCACTTCCTGTAAGATTTTTAGCCCATTCTTTTTGCTATGGTTAGAGGACTAATAATAGGACCTATCATATTATTTGGTAGATTTTTAGGCCATTTTATCCACTGTTTTGGTAGCTTAGTTCATGTAAAATTGTGAATAGATCTTAGGTAGATTTAAGTGACTATTTGGCATAGTTAGGCTCTGAATTTTTAGGATATTTTTTAGCACCATATTATAGTCAGGTTAAGGACCTTAGAGAATTAATTTCATATTTTTTCCAGGATTTTTGCTATTTTTTAGTGCTTTGATTTTAGTTAAGTTTTACATTGTAAATCCCTAGTTTAACTTAGGATATTATGGTTCATTAAGAATTAGCTTAATTAGGTTTAATCTTAGGATTTTAGAATGATTTAGTATAGTTTAGCTACTGATTTTAGAATAGTGATATTAAGTAAATTCCTTTAGTTTTAGGGCTTAGGCTTAGAATTTTCATTAAGTATGTGTAGATGAGGTTTAGGCTTATTTTAGTTTTATGCTTTAACATGCAATTTTTGGAATTAATTTCTTCTTCCTATTTTAATGCTTTTGCCTTAATATTTGTATTTTCTACTTGTATAGGCTTCCCCATGTTTCTTAGAACTAACTTAACTTCCTTAGGAAGTAAGTTGAGTTGTAGTAGTTTTTTAGTTCCCTTTTATTCATTAAGATTAGAAAACTCCACAAACCATTAGGACCACTTTTGAATAATAACTAAAATTAGGGTTGAGTCTTAGTCCCCTTAGTTTTTTCCATTTGCAACTTGAGTCGTTCTTTCTCTCCTCATAAAGAAAAATAATAAAAATACTTAATAAAAATCGAACGTTCTTATATGCCACGAGACTTTGTTGCGGAATACTTATATGCGTCCTGTTTCGGGGCGAGGTGTAAGTATTTACCACGATGGATAGGTCTTAGTATGAGAATGTTTACAAACAAATTCAAAACACTTCTCATAAAAAAACAAAAACAAACAATAAGCGACTATCCTGCGGGAACTTCTCTTTCTCATCTCATTCATTCTAAACGCGAACTCGCGACGACTTGTCTCGCATGCAAGACGGTAAACGCACTCGTACCAGACGAGCCTGCAACACCTGAGCATAGACATACGCATTTCCAGCCATAAAAAAATACAAACAAAGTTCCCGCCTGGTTAGGAGAACTACGTCGACTCTGATCCTCATTATCCCGATGAGGTACGTAGGCAGCGGGGTAGGGCCCGTTCGAGCACATTCTTTATTTTCCCTACATTTTCCCCATTTTTTATTTTTGTTCTCTTTTCCAGTTCCCTTTTCTCATTCTAGTTTCCAATAAGCAATTTTGTTCAGTAGCAGTTATTCTTTTACCCTTTGAAACAAACAAACAAGCGTGGATCCCGTCGGGTACGGCAGACAGTCTGGGGTGCTAATACCTTCCCAGGTCGTAACCGACTTCCGAACCCAGATCTTTGGTTCGCAAGGCCTCGTCCTTTCCTTCTTCCTTAGGTTTGTGCAGCATTACCTTTCCCGTTCCTTCGCTTGTACTTTGATTCTAAGATATGGATCCCGGATCAGAGGGATTGTTATTGTGATATGTTGATATTGTGGCCTTTCACTGACACCTAATAATATGATTGGCACATCACAGACACTTCACTGATCACATTCCTAGCCTTGCATAAGCATCATAACATCATTAATCATTTGTGTTCTTTTTATTCTCAGGGTTTGCACTACTCCCAGTTCCTGGTCGTATACTTGCTTGAAAGATGGAAGACATCAGAAAGAAGAATGTGTTCTACAATTTTTTTTATACCAAGGTGGATTTGCTCAAACAGATGGTGTCTCTTATTACCCCGGGTCATTTGGAATTTTTCAAAGAGCGATATGGTGATATTCTGGACCTGGTGTTCAACCTGAATAGTTCACAAAGGAGTGCCATCCATACCTTGCTACATTATTATGACCCTAGACTCCGATGTTTCACATTTCCAAATTTCCAGCTAGGTCCATTGCTAGAAGAGTATGCTGAGATTTTGGGAGCGCCTATCAAAGATCAAATTCCCTTCAATTCAGAGATGACAAGACCGACCCATGCTGACATCGCTAAAGCTCTTTATTTAAGCTCATCAGAGATATCTGCTAATCTGGCTGCCACTAAGGAAGGAGTACTTGGTTTTCCTTTAGAGTTTCTGGACAGAAGGGTTGAAGAACGTGTCGTAGAAAAACAGTAGGATTCAGTTTGCGCCATCCTGGCATTATTTGTATATGGGATAGTTTTGTTTGCTGACATGGAGAAGTTCGTGGACATGAATGCCATTCATTTGTTTGTGATGAAAAATCCCGTACCCACTCTCTTGGGAGATTTGTATTATTCAGTACACTATAAGAATGAGAAGAGACGAGGTGGTCTAGTTAGGTGTTATGCCCCGTTATTCTACACATGGTTTATGAGACACATCCCCATTACTGGAGTATTCACTGATCCCAAAGTAATCTGGTCGCAAAAGCTAAGCACGCTGACTGCCAAAGATATTAGATGGTTCACCTTAAGGCTAAAAGGGAAAGAGCTCTTCTCTAGCTCTGGAGGGTATCCTAATGTTCCCCTCTTGGGAGTAGCCGGGGGAATTAATTACAACCCTATACTCTTGAGAAGACAATTAGGATACCCTCTAAAGAATGTTCCCAAAGATTCGGAGCTGACTCAGACTTTCTATTTCTCCGTGAAGGACAATCTCCCATTGGTTCGAGAAGCTGCAGGCGCTTGGAAATTGATTAACATAAAGGGTATAGAACGCTTGGGCAGGAGTAATAATCAAATGTTTCCTGAATTTGAAACTTGGGTAAGGGAGAAAGCTCAAGTAACTCTAATCCATTTCTCTGCGCCGTTACCACCACCTACTACAGTGCCTTTGGAAGATTACCAAAAATTGGAAGCTTTGATCAAACAGCTTAGAGTTGAGAATCAGGAGGCTCACAATTCTTGTCAGAAATTGATGATTCAGAACAAGCAGTTAGAAGATAGAGCTCTTCGAGCTGAAGAGACAGTTCGGCTTAAGCATAAGGACTTTGATGAAAGAGAACTATAATTTAGGAAGAGAGGATTGACTGAGATCCACAAGGCGAGTCAGCGCCAGAGGGATAAGAAAGAACTGGATGAGGCTAATGAAGCCATCACACTTTGGCAAGAGAAGTGAAGCAACCACCAGAAAAAGCAAAAGGAGGTAGAGGCTAAATTCAAGTTGAAGATCAAAAGCCTCTAGGATTCCCTGGTCGAGCAAGGAAAGTTAGTTCAGAAGGCCCAAGAGCAACAGAGAGAATACCTTCATCAGATGACAAAGAGTCAACAAATAGCTGAAGAAGTCCAAAAAGAAGTTGAAGAGCTGAATCTTCGAGCTGATGTGAAGAAGTCAAAGGCCGAGCCGGGTCCGAGCAAAGAAAATGAGAAGGCATTCCTGCAGCAGATTGAAGAGTTACATGGTTCCTTTGATTTAAGGGATCTCCTCATCCAGAGACTCATTCGGGAGCCCGATCATCCGAATATAAATCAGTTGTTCCAGAATGTCAAGCGTCTTAGCTGGAGGCTGCAGGACTTAGAGGTCCCTAGAGTTTAATTTCATGCTATTGTACTTGGATTACCCACAAGCTTGTTGTGGGAGTCCTTTTATTGATATTGATCAGTCACCATTTATGCTAGACATTCCACTATTTAACCGTAAATAAATCAGGTAAACTGTGTAAACTGAAGCATTTTTCGTTAGAAATAAGCTCAATTCCATGATAATAAGTGTGTTGTTACTGATGAGTTTCTTGAGGATATTTTACACTTTTTGGTATGTCAGCAGGTAAAAAGCTAGTTTGGAAGCTCAGGGGATCAAACGTCAGATGAGAAATCGAGCCCGAGCAAGAAAACGGAAGAAAAAGTCAATTTTTGGAGAACCTGCTGTCCATACGCATATGACCTTACTTGATACGCGTATGGACCTTCCCAGTACGCGTACCATACGCAAATGACCAGAGGGAAGGAAAATTCAGCCAAAATACAAGCTTCTGGTGATACGCGTAACAACTTGGTGATACGCGTAACAACTTGGGCAATACGCGTAACAGGCTGGCCAATACGCGTACCAGATGCTGTGTTACGTCCAATACGCGTTTCCTACTAGGCAGTACGCGTATGGGACAGCGCAGTACGCGTATGGAGCACAAATTCAGGAAAAATCCAACTGAATAGCTATTAAGAGGCGAGACCACAATTTTCCGGGGGTTGGACATTTTTGGAGAGAAAAGATACGCGTTTTGAGAGCTGGAGACTCAAGGTAGATCACGGGATTCATATGTTCAAGAGTTTTCCGACTATTGAAGATTGATTCCTCACTAAATTCTGTAATGACAACAATATTCATCTTTGTTTTTACTTTTATTATGAGTAGCTAAACTCCCATTGCTAGGGGGTGACCCTGATTCTGAATGTGACAGTATTGAGGTTTATGAAAGTATTGCTTATTTCTTCTTTTCCATTAATTTGTTCTTATCGCCGTTCTTTATGCGTTATTTGTCGGACCAACGAATGATGATTCTTATGAATAGTGTAAGCGGGACAGCAATTATTCATTGACCTGGATAAGAACTTTGGATAGTAAAAATAACTTAGGACTAGGGATTTTCTATCTGACCGGTAATTCTTGATATGTGAATGCTTGAGTATGAACCTAATTGTTTATGGACATAGTAATTAGGTTACATAATCAAAGGTCTATTACTAAGGACTTAAGAATAGATACCCTTGAGGACCGGAATTAATTTGACAGGAATAGCTCTACGCCGTCATAAATTATATCTGTTACAAGAAGTTTCATTCACCGAACCCTAGCAATCTTCTCTCATTTGTATCTCGTTCAACCTTTTTACTTGTTTTATTTATTTGCAATTGGTAGTATAATTACACCACAACACAAAAACCAAAGGCTTTTGTCTAATTGAAACAATCTATAAACTCTGTATCGTCAAGCAGTCCTTGAGATCGACAAACGGGGAATTTCCCTTTTATTACTACAGTGAGAAAAATAGTACACTTGCTATTTTCACATCAAGTTTTTGGCGCCGTTGCCGGGGACTGCCAAAGATAGTAGAGTTTATTAATTTATTTTCAATTAGAATTTTGTTGCTCTGCATCCAAAATTTTATTTATTTTTAATTTTATTTTTATTATTATAATAACTAACTTCTTCTAAGCTGTGTATGCGAGGTAAGGCCTTAGCTCATTTTCATTTTGACGCAGAACCAGAGAGAACACTGCGCAAAAAGCTCAGAGAAGCAAGAAGAAAGAAATTGGCCAATTCTGACACCGAAGAACCGGCCACACCTGTCACTCCAGTTTCTGTTCACTCCGAAAACATGGCTGCAGACCCACCTCCAGCAGAGAGACTTTTAGGTGATTATGGCAGACAGAATAACCCAGCAGTGCGGTTGACCATTGTCAACCAACCTGTTAATGTTGCTCACTTCCAGTTACATCCCTCAACCATCCGCCAGTTAGAAAGTAAACCTTTTGCAGGAAAAATCAATGAGGATGCAAACAAGCATCTGCAGAGGTTTCTGACTATGACCACATCATTAAAAATTGATGGGCATTCTGAAGAGGCAAAGAGATTGGTCATGTTCCCATTCACCTTATCTGAGGACGCTGAGGAATGGTTCTATTCCCTACCCGCAGGAAGCATTACTACTTGGCAACAAATGGAAACAACATTCTTGAACGAGTATTTTCCTGCTTCTGTGTATATCCGTAAGAGGTATGACATTGTGAATTTTAAACAGAAAGACGGAGAGACACTTGGAGATGCATACAAAAGATTCAAGAGATGTTTAGTTGCATGTCCTACACATAATTTGGATGAAACTGAACAAATGCAGAATTTTGTAAACGGGCTGAAAATGAAAACTAAGCAACTCATTGATACAGCTGCTGGTGGCTCATCTAATTTTTCAACAGTAACCGGTATCAAAAAGATCATCGAAGCTATTGCAGCAAATGAGCATTTGGAATTATATGACCGCACTGTGAATCAGCCGGAAGGAAAAATTGACTTGAAATTAGCAAATCAGGTAGTGAAAATGGAAGACCAAATTGCAGCTGAGGTTGAAAGAAGATTGAAAGCTATGAATATAGGTACCCAGACTGTTGCTCAAGTGCAACCGGTTCCGACCATGATTTGTGAGATTTGTAGTGGACCACATTTTACCATGCATTGTGTTGCAACCGCAGAACAAGTGCAAGCTATAAATTACCTGAGACAGAATAATCCCTACTCAAATACTTATAATCCGGGGTGGAAAAATCATCCTAATTTCTCTTGGAAAGATCAACAAGGTAATATTCAAGGACCTCCACAACAACAACCACCGTACCAACAGCAACAGGTACCGAAGAAAGCGGATTGGGAGATTGCTATAGAGAAGATGGCAACTCATAATATGCAATTTCAGGAGGAAACCAGGAATAATCAGAAAAGCACCAATGCATCAATTAAAAATCTGGAGATTCAATTGGGTCAGATAGCACAACAGATAACAAATTCCCAAATACCAGGCGCATTACCTAGTGCAACAGTGACAAATCCAAGGGAGCACAATAATGTGAGTGCGGTAACAACAAGAAGCGGAAAATCTGTTGAAGATCTTAAGAAGAAGGATGAAGAAGAAGATACATTGTGTGAAGTGGACCTGGAAATCTTAGAGAATAAGACACCACCTGAGGAAGAAAGTGTGAAAATGCCGGTGGTACAAGAAAAGCTACCTGAACCAAAACCCATCATTAAGCTTCCTTTCCCACAAAGAAACAAAAAGAAGAAGCAAGATGAGAAAAATTTTCAGAAATTCATGGAATTGTTCAAGAAATTAGAAATCAATATTCCATTCTCTGAAGCACTCGAGCAGATGCCTATCTATGCGAAGTTCATGAAAGACATCATCTCCAAGAAGCGCACCACTGACGCTGACCCTGTTATATTAACTGAAACTTGTAGTGCTATTTTGCAGGGTATGAAGATTCCAGTAAAGAAGCCAGATAGAGGGTCTGTGACCATCCCGTGTACCATTGGAGATAGGTCTTTTAAAAGGGCGCTGATTGATTTGGGTGCTAGTGTTAGCCTTATGCCTTTGTCTATTTACAGGAAGCTGGGAATTGGCAATGTTCAGGATACCAGAATGACACTTCAGTTTGCTGACCACTCAGTGAAGAGACCTTTTGGGGTGGTTGAGGATGTTCTGGTCAAAGTTGATAAATTTGTTTTTCCTGTTGATTTTGTAATTTTGGAAATGCCAGAAGATGAAGAGATACCTCTGATTCTGGGAAGACCGTTCTTAGAAACAGGTAGATGCATGATAGACATTGAGGGAGGTACCTTGACCCTAAAGGTATATGATGAAGAGCTCAGAATTGATGTCCGGGATACTATGAAACATAAAGAGGAAATGTGTACAAACCACTCTGTTGAAGTAATTGATCAAATAGTGACTAGCACAATGCAAAGAAAGTTTCCTGAATTACCATTGGAAAGAGTTCTGAGTCTGTCAGTCAGAGAGATTGAAGAGAATGATGATGAAAAAGAAAAAGAAGTGCTTGCCATGCTGGATACACAACCTCTTTGGATGAAATCCAAACCACGTCGGTGGGAGGACCTGAGATCTTCACCAGAATTAGAAAATGAAAAGGTAAGTAAACCAGGTATAAATTTTGAATTAAAACAATTGCCGGTAAATCTTAAATATGTCTTTCTAGGATCTGGGACAAATTATCCTGCTATTATCAGTTCTGAGCTAAATGCCATAGATGAGGAAAAGTTAATACAGGTACTAAAGAAGCATAAGAGTGCTATTGGGTGGACTATTGAGGATTTAAAAGGTATTAGCCCCACAGTATGCATGCATAAGATACTGATGGAGGATAATCAGAAACCGGTAGTGCAACCACAGAGGAGGTTAAACCCAGCAATGAAAGAAGTGGTAAGGAAAGAGGTTGTAAAGTTGTTAGATTCGGGAATGATTTACCCAATTTCTGACAGCTCGTGGGTGAGTCCAGTGCATGTGGTACCCAAGAAAGGAGGAACCACAGTAATTCTAAATGAAAAGAATGAATTGATCCCAACTCGCACAGTGACAGGGTGGCGAGTATGCATCGATTACAGAAGACTGAACACTGCAACAAGAAAGGACCATTTTCCTCTCCCATTTATTGATCAAATGTTAGAAAGACTTGCAGGTCATGAGTATTATTGCTTTCTGGATGGATATTCGGGATACAACCAAATTGCTGTAGCCCCGGAAGATCAGGAAAAGACGGCATTTACATGTCCTTATGGTATTTTCGCTTACAGACGAATGCCATTTGGGCTGTGCAATGCCCCAGCTACTTTTCAGAGGTGTATGACATCTATATTCTCCGACATGCTTGAAAAGTATATGGAGGTGTTTATGGATGATTTCTCTGTGTTTGGTTCTTCTTTTGATAATTGTTTAGCTAACTTGTCTCTTGTTTTGCAAAGATGTCAGGAAACTAACCTTATTCTCAATTGGGAGAAATGTCATTTCATGGTGCAGGAAGGAATTGTGCTAGGACACAAAATTTCCCACAAAGGAATAGAAGTGGATAAAGCCAAAGTGGAGGTGATAGCTAACCTTCCACCTCCTGTGAATGAAAAAGGGATAAGGAGTTTTTTGGGTCATGCAAGTTTTTATCGCAGGTTTATCAGAGACTTCTCAAAAGTCGCCAAACCGTTGACTGATTTGCTAGTCAAAGACAAGCAATTTAATTTTGATAAAAACTGCATGATAGCTTTCGAAACTTTAAAGAGTAAGTTGATCAGTGCACCTGTTGTTATCGCCCCCGATTGGTCATTGCCTTTCGAAATAATGTGTGATGCAAGTGACCTTGCTGTGGGGGCTGTCCTAGGACAGAGAAAGGACAAATTATTGTATGTGATTTATTATGCTAGTCATGTCCTTAACCCGGCCCAAATGAATTATGCAACTACCGAAAAGGAGTTGTTGGCCGTGGTTTATGCTTTTGACAAATTTAGATCATATTTGCTTGGTTCAAAAGTCATTGTGTATACTGACCATGCTGCTTTAAAGTATTTGTTTGCTAAGCAGGAATCGAAGCCGAGACTTTTGAGATGGATCCTCCTCCTTCAGGAGTTTGATTTGGAAATCAAAGACAAAAAGGGATGCGAGAACACGGTCGCGGATCACTTATCTCGCATGTCCCCAATCAAAGAAACTGAGGAGGAACATCCTATTCAGGACACATTCGTTGATGAGAAAATACTTGCTGTTCAAGAGATACCATGGTTTGCTGATTATGCAAATTATGTGGTAGGTGGGGTTATACCTGATGACTTTAATTCTCACCAAAAGAAAAAGTTTCTTTATGATTGCAGGTTATACTTATGGGATGATCCATTTCTTTACAAAAAGGGAGTGGATGGTTTGATTAGAAGATGTGTTCCAGAAAGAGAGCAAGCCGACATTCTGAAAGCTTGTCATAATTCTGAGTATGGTGGACATTTCAGTGGAGATAGAACTGCAGCAAAAGTCCTCCAATCGGGTTTGTATTGGCCGTCGCTATTCAAGGATGCAAATTCTATAGTCCGAGAATGTGATAGGTGCCAACGAATAGGTAACATTACAAAACGGAATCAGATGCCACAAAACTCCATGCTAGAAGTTGAGTTGTTTGATGTTTGGGGAATTGATTTTATGGGACCCTTTCCGCCATCATCTGGTAAGAATTACATATTGGTTGCGGTCGATTATGTGTCAAAGTGGGTAGAAGCTGTGGCATTACCAACTAATGATGCTAAAGTGGTGGTGAAGTTCTTGAGGCATAACATCTTCTCTAGGTTTGGGGTACCAAGGGCTTTAATTAGTGACCAAGGTACGCATTTTATAAATAAACTCCTTGAGAATCTGTTGAAGAAGTATAATGTAAAACATAAGATAGCCACACCATATCACCCCCAGACGAGTGGGCAAGTGGAGGTATCTAACCGTCAAATAAAGCAAATCTTGGAAAAGACGGTAAGTGCTTCCCGGAAAGATTGGTCAGTAAAGCTGGATGATGCATTGTGGGCATACAGGACTGCATTTAAAACACCAATAGGTATGTCTCCCTATCAATTAGTTTACGGTAAGGCTTGTCATTTACCACTCGAACTCGAGCACAGAGCCTTCTGGGCCTCCAAATTCCTTAACTGTGATCTTTTCAAAGCTGGTGAATCCCGAATTCTTCAACTTCACGAGTTGGAAGAATTCAGGAATCAAGCTTATGAAAATGCCAAAATTTACAAAGAACAAACAAAAAAGTGGCATGATAAAAAGATCCAGAAAAAGGAATTTCGGGAGGGACAACTTGTACTTTTGTTTAATTCCAGGTTGAAGTTGTTCCAAGGGAAATTGAGGTCAAGATGGTCTGGACCGTTCGTCATTAACAAAGTACTTCCTTATGGAGCAATAGAGCTTAAAAATGAGAAGAATGGCGACACTTTCAAAGTTAATGGTCAGAGGTTAAAGCCATACAATCCCGGTGAAGGGGGGCCAATTGAATCCGTTAAACTCCTCTGAGTATGAGGTGTCCCGTCGAGCCATGCGACGTTAAACGAAGCGCTGCTTGGGAGGCAACCCAAGGGAGGTTTGATTCTTTCTTTCGTTTTATTTTTGCCGAGTCAGTTAGTATGTAGAAAAGAAAATTTTTTTTAATAGAAAACAAAAAGAAAAAATTTTGAAAATGAACCTGCCAATACGCGTATGGGTTTGTGATGCGCGTATTGGTCATCAAAAGTGCATGCCTCTGGTGAAACGCGTATGATACGCGTATAGACGAAGCATACGCGTATGATACGCGTAAGGGACCAGGCCATACGCGTATCACCTTATGATACGTGATCTGTTACGCAGATCACTTTTTACACTTGTTTTTGCAGCGTATGATACGCGTATGGCAAAGTGATACGCGTAAGGTACGCGTAAGGCAGTCTGATACGCGTATCTGCAACGTATATTACGCGTATCTGGTTTTATGGGGCTGTATATATATTTTTTGTCCGTACGGACTTCATTTTCTCACTTTTTCATTACGTATTTTCTGCGTATTACTGTGAATTTTCTCTGTTTTCTTCTTTTTCATTTAGTCCACAGAGCAACATCATGTCTGAATCACCGTCCGAGATCAACAACTTCCGTACCACCCACCATGTAGAGCGTTATGAACAAATAAAGGGACGAAACATGGTTGAAGAAAAACATTGGATGTATCAGAATGATACGTATCCAGAGGTCACGAATATCCTAAAGAAGCAGAAGTTGATCTATTTTAATGACAAAATCCAACCTGTTTCACTGGATTTGATCTGGGAGTTTTACGCGAATGCGTTAAGGGTAACATCTGACGAAGACGATCCCACAGGTAATGCAACATTCGTATCATGGGTCAGGGGCACAACGATCAAATTTGATGGCAGAACGATCAATAGTGTGCTGAAATGCAAGTTTTATGATTCCGTTTGTCCGTTTAATGAGATGAAACGGTCGGACAAAAACCATTGGCCTTATGCTGACATGAAGAATTCACTGATTAGGCCAGGCCACGATTGGGCACCCACGTCCAAAATCTCTCCTGCAAAGGTTATGGTGGTTGATCTAGCACCGATTCCGAAGGCTTTGGCCTATTTCATTCATCACAATCTGAGTACTAATCGAAGCGGGTCAGAATTAATATCCGAACGTGCCTTACTGCTCCATCAGATCCTGCGTCAGAAACAAGTGAACATTGGACAAATCATAGCTGCTGATATGGATGACATAGCTCAGTCGCCTAAGAAATCCTTAGGCCATGCGACTGTGATTTACCTGCTGTGCAAAAAAGCGGGTGTCCCAGACTTCTCTGATTCGCTGATGTTGCGACCAGCTGCACCGCTGAACGCCCACTGGATGAAAGAGAGGACGGTCACAGATGATCAGCCCCGACCTCTGAGGCAACCACGAGACAGGGAGGGAAGCACCAGTGCTCCGCAGCAGGAGGCTCAGCCAACTGCAGCAGATACACAGCCACCTCAGCCTCCTCCGATTGATGAGAACTCCAGAGAGTATCGGATGCAGATGTCCCAGTTTTGTTTGATGCAGGACTTCTGTTTTCAGTATGGGCTGTCAGGGAGAGTTCTGACTCATCAGACGGATCTGTGGGGGGAGGCACAGCGCTTCAGAGATAGATTCTCGGGACCACCTCCAGCCCCTCATTTTGGCCAGTTCACCTATCCTTGGTGGAACCAGCCAGTGCAGATAGGGGGAGAGATTCCGCAGCAGCCACCGCAGCAACAACCGCATCAGACACCACCCCAGCAGCAGTCTCCGTCGGGCCACACAGAGACATTGACGCCTATCTCGGCATTCGCACGAGGGCAGACTATTTTGGACCCGACAGATATGATTAATTTTGATACACACATGCAGGACGGTGGACAGAGTGATTGACTTTGATTGTTGTTTCTGTACTTTTGGTTTTATTTGTTTAATTTTTGTTTTTTTTAGTTATGCAGTTTAATTTCTGTTGTTTTGATGTAACCACCTATTATGGGTTGGCGAATTCTAATGAATGTGATTTGGTTTATCTCAATTTTCCTGTTTATTTCCTTAGATACGTGACTATGTCTGGCTATTGGTTTCGCGATCACTTACACCAACTACTTGGGCATCCTCCCTTTCAGTTCCCTGACGTTAGATACTGTTGTTTATGATTGGACGCACTGGTTAAGATTAACATCAGAACCACGAGCATGAGCTTTGAACTCAGAGGTATGATAGAACAAGTCAGCTTACCCCGTCCTGGTGAGTTCATAAAAAGCCAAACACTTATTATCATATGAGCGATATCAGGTATGTCTTTATCAATCTTGGTTTGCGTACGTTCTTTTGTTATTATTAGCTGTACGAATACACACACTGAGGCATGTTTTTGTTATCACCTAGAGCCTTTCTAGCCATCCCATTATTATCATTATTATCCATTGTTTTACCCCGTTGAGCCTTTAATCATTTATTGTTGATATACCCGTTTTTTTTTCTAAACCCATGACCCTGGACCTATCTTACCCTGTTCAGAGTATGTGAGAAGTGATTTCATATCTACGTTTCTATCTAAGTTTGGGGTTGTTGTTGGTATAGCAACCTTTAAGTTTGGGGTAGCTTTGCAGTCAATGAATAGTAAGTGAATGTCGTAAAAAAAAAAGTAATAATAACCAAAAGAAAAAAAAAGAGAAAAGCGAAGAACAGCTTTTGAAAGATGCTACATTCACTAGAAATAAAAGGAAAAGAGGATTGCATAACCCTACAGGAATAATAACAAAGAAACGTAGTAAGAGAATGATTTCATGTACTCTGAACCAAAAAAAAATAAAATAAATAAATAAATATAATAAACATAAACCTTAGGTTCCACCTTCATAGCCTACATAAACCCAAGCCCCGTTACAACCCTAAAAGACCTCAAAAAGTGTGTGTGATTGTACATGTTGATAGGATGAGAGAATTTATTCAAACTGTTGATTTGATATTGCATATTGTGATTTGAGAGTGATAAAACTTTAACCCAGAGAGATTTGGTGAGAGTGTGATATAAGCTGACAGGTGAAGTCATATCTCTGAGGGAAAGAGTTTCTAGCTCGTTGGCTATGTGGAAGAATCAGAAAACCTGAAAAAACATCAAGAGGTCCAGTGTGAAAGATTTCAGCAGTATTGTGGTAAGAACTGTTTTACAGTAAGTTTGGGGTGACATGATTTTTGAAGGAAATAAGATGTTACTTGAGGACAAGCAACAAGCTAAGTTTGGGGTTGTGATCAGTCACCATTTATGCTAGACATTCCACTATTTAACCGTAAATAAATCAGGTAAACTGTGTAAACTGAAGCATTTTTCGTTAGAAATAAGCTCAATTCCATGATAATAAGTGTGTTGTTACTGATGAGTTTCTTGAGGATATTTTACACTTTTTGGTATGTCAGCAGGTAAAAAGCTAGTTTGGAAGCTCAGGGGATCAAACGTCAGATGAGAAATCGAGCCCGAGCAAGAAAACGGAAGAAAAAGTCAATTTTTGGAGAACCTGCTGTCCATACGCGTATGACCTTACTTGATACGCGTATGGACCTTCCCAGTACGCGTACCATACGCAAATGACCAGAGGGAAGGAAAATTCAGCCAAAATACAAGCTTCTGGTGATACGCGTAACAACTTGGGCAATACGCGTAACAGGCTGGCCAATACGCGTACCAGATGCTGTGTTACGTCCAATACGCGTTTCCTACTAGGCAGTACGCGTATGGGACAGCGCAGTACGCGTATGGAGCACAAATTCAGGAAAAATCCAACTGAATAGCTATTAAGAGGCGAGACCACAATTTTCCGGGGGTTGGACATTTTTGGAGAGAAAAGATACGCGTTTTGAGAGCTGGAGACTCAAGGTAGATCACGGGATTCATATGTTCAAGAGTTTTCCGACTATTGAAGATTGATTCCTCACTAAATTCTGTAATGACAACAATATTCATCTTTGTTTTTACTTTTATTATGAGTAGCTAAACTCCCATTGCTAGGGGGTGACCCTGATTCTGAATGTGACAGTATTGAGGTTTATGAAAGTATTGCTTATTTCTTCTTTTCCATTAATTTGTTCTTATCGCCGTTCTTTATGCGTTATTTGTCGGACCAACGAATGATGATTCTTATGAATAGTGTAAGCGGGACAGCAATTATTCATTGACCTGGATAAGAACTTTGGATAGTAAAAATAACTTAGGACTAGGGATTTTCTATCTGACCGGTAATTCTTGATATGTGAATGCTTGAGTATGAACCTAATTGTTTATGGACATAGTAATTAGGTTACATAATCAAAGGTCTATTACTAAGGACTTAAGAATAGATACCCTTGAGGACCGGAATTAATTTGACAGGAATAGCTCTACGCCGTCATAAATTATATCTGTTACAAGAAGTTTCATTCACCGAACCCTAGCAATCTTCTCTCATTTGTATCTCGTTCAACCTTTTTACTTGTTTTATTTATTTGCAATTGGTAGTATAATTACACCACAACACAAAAACCAAAGGCTTTTGTCTAATTGAAACAATCTATAAACTCTGTATCGTCAAGCAGTCCTTGAGATCGACAAACGGGGAATTTCCCTTTTATTACTACAGTGAGAAAAATAGTACACTTGCTATTTTCACATCAGATATACTTTGTTGTTCTTTTGATTGGCACCCTTCGGGGACTTTGTTGTTTAAAACTTCAGTTTATGTAATTGACTTACTTTGAATCTCTTGTTTGTTATCTGTTGCACCGACACGGGGTAATAAGCACCAATTCTCCATGACTGTCACGTTATTTGAACATCATATGGGTCTTCTTCCAAATATTATTCTCCTAATATCAGGACGGGAAAGAGAAAAAACCTTGATGATAAAAGGAACACATTACATTGCATACACATCATTTGCATTTTTTCTTTGTTTTTGCAGGTTTTCTACATGATGCTTAACTTATTTGTGTTACAGGCAAAGATTGCGAGAGCTGCCAAGACCCGACATCTCCGACAAAATATCCCACATCGCTACGCAACTTGCAGCAACCAGAGGACAATCATGGACGCTATGCAAACTGAGCTTAATGAGTTTCGCACCAGAATAGGAGAGTTCATGGTCATGATGCAAGGGATGGCTCAGGGGCAACAAGATTTTAGAAATGCAATTCAGGGGCTCAACCCTCCTCAGACTAATCCTCCTATAACAACTCCTGAAGTACAAGTGACTCCTACCAACACCAAAAATGGCCCAGGTGGACCTCAAGTTCCAGGGCCTGGCACAACAACCTTCATCCCGGTACAAGACAGATAGGAGGATTAACTCCCTCCTTTTAACAACGACATGGGGTTCGGCGGAGAAGGAAATCTTCAAGACTTTTTGATGCTTGTTGAGAAAGTCAAAGCCCTCGAGTGTAGAGACACTTTGGGGATAGATGTGTCTGACATGGGCCTAGTCCCCTGGGTGGTTATTCCTCACAAATTCAGGCCGCCTACTTTTGACAAGTATAATGGTAGCTCCTGCCCTAAAACTCACTTGCAGGAATTCTATCGAAAAATTGCTACCCATACTAGGGATGAAAAGCTCTGGATGTACTACTTCCAGGATAGTCTCTCCGGATGATCCTTGGAATGGTATATGAAGTTCGAGATAAGCTCCGTGAGAAGCTGGAAGGAATTAGGAGAAGAATTTCTCAAGCACTATCAGTATAATATCAACATGGCGCCCAGTCGCACTCAACTTCAGAGTCTGGCTCAGAAAAACTATGAGAGCTTCAAAGATTACGCCCAAAGGTGGCGTGAAGTGGCTACTAGAGTGCAACCGCCTTTGTTGGAGAGAGAAATGGTAGACCTGTTCCTGGATACCCTCCCTGGGCATTTCATGGAGAGGCTAGTTGGATGTTCATCAAGTGGATTTTCAGATATCATCTTGACTGGCGAGAGGATAGAAAGTTGGATCAAGCAAGGGAAAATTCAGAACGGGGGCGCTTCAAATTCTAGTATCAAGAAACCCTTCTTGAAGAGGAGAGAAGGAGAGACCGGGGCAGTGTACGCGCAGAGGGGAGGAAGTAACAAAGGGTTTTATCAGCAAGTGGCCCCTGTCATTATCTCAGCTCAACCTGTTTAACAACAAGTCCAACCACCGTAGCTGCAACACCAACAAGGGTATCAACAAAGAGATCCTCGTTCTTATTACCCCAAGAATACCAGAGAAAGACATCTCGAAACTCCGCCGATGTCCTACTCACAACTTTTGAAGAATCTCCTACAACTCCAGATGGTTCAACTCCGAACTTTACAACCCCCGAAGCCAGGCCAAATCCCTGAGGGTTATGATACAAACGCCAGATGCGAATTTCATTCCGGAGCTCTCGGGCATACCATAGAAAACTCCAAAGCTCTAAAGCATGTTGTTCAAGACCTACTAGATTCTAAAGCGATTAATTTCGCTCCTACTCCTAATGTAATACAGAACCCCATGCCTCCTCACGGGGGTACAGTTGGGGCAGTTGACAATGGGGAGAATCTAAACTTGGTGTGTGATATCGACGACCTGCAAACTCCGTTGAGTGTTGTTAAAGCATGTTTGGCCCAGAGGGGTGTGTTTACAGGTTTTGGAAGTGATTGTCCAGGCTGTGTTGAAACTCCAAATGGGTGTGAGCAGTTGAAAGCAAAGATCCAAAGTATGATTAATGAAGGAGTGTTGCAGTTTGACAAAGTTGTAAAGGAAAGTGAAGTCTCCACAGTAACCATTTTCTACGATCTATCTCAATTTCCTACACGGGCCATAGTGGCCCCGATAACGATTACCACTACAGGACCAGTAATGTATCAGATCGATAAAGCCATTCCCTGGAATTATGGTGGCGAAGTATATTGTAACGGCCAGAAGCAAGAGTTGGCCACGTCTAGCACGACCCCAGCTTAAGTAGAAAACGTTGGAGTAGGGGGCTTTACTAGAAGTGGAAGGTTATTTGCGCCGGAAACACTAAGAAATAGTGTGATACCACCCAGAGACACCGCATAAGCCCAGGCCAAGGCAAGAGGGAAGCAGCCAATGGTTGTCAATGAGCTCACGCCAGTGACTGATCCAGACATTACATTTGATAAAGAAGCTGAAGAAGTTTTGAGAATTATCAAAAAGAGCAATTACAAGATTGTGGACCATCTGCAACAGACCCCATCGAAGATTTCCATCTTGTCTTTGCTAATGTGTTTTGACTCTTACATGAAGGCTCTCTTGAATATTCTGAACAAGGCTTATGTGCCTCAGGATATTTTGGTAAATCAATTAGAAGCGGTGGTATCTAGTGTCAATTCCAGTCATGGATTGGGTTTTACAAACATGGATCTAACATCTGAAGG
Source organism: Lathyrus aphaca (assembly GCA_963966055.1). Lineage (NCBI taxonomy): Eukaryota > Viridiplantae > Streptophyta > Magnoliopsida > Fabales > Fabaceae > Lathyrus > Lathyrus aphaca. The sequence continues at coordinate 486,888,353 of OZ014522.1, forward strand.
GCGTGCTCATAATCGGGCACTACATATCTCTTTAGAGTGTAAAGGTGCAGTACTTTCTCACGTGTTGGTAGATACCGGATCATCATTGAATGTTCTTCCCAAGAAGGCATTGATGAAGTTGGATTATGATGGAGTAGTTCTAAAGCCCAGCGATCTGGTGGTTAGAGCATTTGATGGGTCAAGGAGATCAGTGTTCAGGGAGGTGGATTTACCAATTAAAGTAGGTCAACAAATCTTCAATACCACATTCTACGTAATGGATATACAGCCGACATACAGTTGTTTGCTAGGAAGGCCTTGGATACATTTGGCAGGAGCAGTATCATCCACACTTCATCAAAAGTTGAAATTCGTCTGGGAAGGTCAAATTGTAACAGTCAGTGGGGAAAAAGACATTTTCGTCAGTCATCTAGCTTCATTCAAGTATGTGGAGATGGATGGCGAGATAGTTGAGACTCCATGTCAAGCTTTTGAGCCCCTGAAAACTGAACAAGCATCTGCATTGGCAACTTCTTCTGAAGAACCAAAGAAGGGGGTTTCCATAGCCTCTTATAAGAAAGCTCTTGAGGTAGTAGAGTTGGGGATGCGAGAAGGCTGGGGCAGTCCAGTAGAAGTGCCAGAAAATAAAGATATGTTTGGGGTTGGTTACAATCCTGGGTAGTCATCATCTGGACCGAGTTCTAAAGGTCGTCAGGCCCAATTACTTTCACGAGTGTGGGAGTGGTGGATTACGGAAGCATCAGTGTCGTGGAAGACGACGCAATTGATAGTGGTTGTGACTTAGATGAGTGGATCAGGCCTTCTGTTCCAGGGACTCAACTTAGCAATTGGACATCTGAAAGGCTTATCTCGGTCACCTCCTTCGAAGAGTAATAATCTTTGTTTTTGTCTTTCCTGTACTCAAGCACTATGTCTTGCCCGGGGCATAGTAGGTTTTTGTAAGGGTTCTTTTGTTCCTAATGCAATTCATAATCATAAATAAAGCTGACGTTTCACATTCATCCATGTTGTTCTTTGCATTTCATTTTTTGCTTTTGTTTTTCAAAAAGAAAGAAAAGTTTTAAAGTGGCAATGTTTCTCATCTTCTCAAGCTTTTTCTAAAGCCTTGCATGAATCATCATTCATGCAGGTGCTCATCACCAGATCTTGTCAATGACGACCCTGTTATGGCTAAGTATGACTTTGACAATCCAATTTATCAAGCCAATGAGGAGGGTGAAGAAGATTTCAAACTACCTAAAGAATTGGCCAGACTGCTTAAACAGGAGGAGAAGATGATTCAGTCGCATGAAGAGGTCGTCGAAGTGATAAACCTGGGTACCGAAGAAGACAAGAAAGAAGTTAAGATCGGGGCCGCATTAGAAGAATCTATCAAGACTCGTCTAATTGCTATGCTTCGAGATTATGTTGATGTCTTCGCATGGTCCTACCAAGATATGCCTGGTTTAGACACTGACATTGTGGTACACAAGCTGCCTCTGAAAGAAGACTGCCCGCCGGTAAAATAGAAGTTGAGGCGCACACGCCCTGATATGGAAATTAAAATAAAAGAGGAAGTACAAAAGCAATTCGATTTTGGTTTCTTGGTCGTGACCAGTTATCCTCCGTGGGTTGCCAATATTGTGTCGGTCCCTAAAAAAGACGGTAAGGTCAGGATGTGTGTAGACTACATGGATTTGAACAGGGCCAGCCCTAAAGATGATTTCCCTCTGCCTCAAATAGATGTGCTTATTGATAATACTGCTCAGTTTTCTGTGTTCTCTTTCTTGGATGAGTTTTCAGGTTATAACCAGATTAAGATGTCTCCCGATGATATGGAAAAGACTACCTTTATCACGCCTTGGGGCACTTTCTGTTACAAGGTCATGTCGTTTGGTTTGAAGAATGCTGGGGCCACTTACCAACGGGCGATTGTGACGCTATTTCATGACATGATTCATCATGAAATTGAGGTTTATGTTGATGATATGATAGCAAAATCCCAAACAAAAGAAAAGCACTTGGTCAATCTAACAAATTTGTTTGACAGACTCCGGAAGTTCAGATTGGAGTTAAATCTGAACAAGTGCACCTTTGGGGTTCATTCCGGCAAGTTACTTGATTTCATTGTTAGTGAGCGGGGAATTGAGGTTGATCCAGCAAAAGTAAAAGCCATCCAAGAGATGCCTGAGCCAAGGACTGAAAAGCAAGTGTGTGGTTTCTTAGGGAGACTAAATTACATTGCACGATTTATCTCTCAACTAAAGGCCACGTGTAAGCCCATCTTCAAGCTTCTGAGGAAGAATCAGGCCATTAAATGGAATGAAGACTGTCAGCAGGCCTTTGACCGAATCAAGGAATACCTGCTAGAACCTCCAATTCTCATGCCTCCAGTACCAGGGAGACCTTTGATCATGTATCTTATTGTGCTTGAAGGATCGATGGGATGTGTGATGGGTCAGTAGGACGAGTCTGGTCGAAAAGAGCACGCCATTTATTACCTTAGCAAAACGTTTACCGATTGTGAGACACGCTACTCACTACTCGAGAAAACTTGATTCGCTTTGGCATGGGCTGCTCGCCGACTAAGATAGTACATGCTGACCCATACCACTCTCTTAATTTTCAAGATGGATCCTGTGAAATATATTTTCGAGAAGCCGGCTCTGACAGGAAGGGTAGCCCGATGGCAAATGATACTAACAGAGTATGATATCCATTACACTTTGCAAAAAGGAATAAAAGGGAGTGTATTGTCAGAATACTTGGCTCAACAGCCAATTGATGAGTATCAACCCATGAAATTCGAGTTTCCGGATGAGGACATCATGTTCCTCAAGTTGAAAGACTGTGAAGAACCACCTCCGGAGGAGGGACCAGACCCTGAATCCAAATGGAAGTTGATGTTTGACGGAGTTGTGAACATGAACGGAAGCGGAGTAGGTGTTGTTATCATCTCACCAAAAGGGGTTCATACACCTTTAGCTGCTCGATTGACTTTTGAATGCACTAACAATGAGGCAAAGTATGAAGCTTGCATCATGGGGGTTGAAGAAGCAATTAACTTGCGAGTCAAGAACCTCGAGATCTTCGGAGATTCCGCTCTGGTGGTGAACCAAGTCAATGTTAAATGGTTAGTTCATCAACCTCATTTAGTTCCTTACAGGGATTATACCAAGAGGCTGTTAACTTTCTTCACCAAGGTCAAGTTGAGTTATATTCCCCGAGACGAAAATCAGTTTGTTGATGCTCTTGCAACTTTGTCATCTATGATTAAAGTTTGTCAAGAAAATTTTGTGCCTCGAATCATGGTCTCCTGTCTTGAAAGACCTGCTTATGTCTTTCCAGTTGACGATGGTGAAGATAACAACCTTGGTATCATGATATCAAGCAATTCTTGAAGACTCAAGAATACCCGGTTGTGGCATCCAGTAAAGACAAGAAGACCCTCAAAAGACTAGCAGGTTGTTTCTTCTTGAATCAAGATGGCGTGTGTAAACACCCCAAATTTGCCCTCACCCATTCACACCATGGTTTGTGATCATTCTCATATGCATAAGCACAATCATATCATCTCACATCTCATTTTTGATTCACTGCATAGTTTCTAAGTCATCTGCACCTAGGGTTTGTGATCTGAGCAATCCAAGAGCTTCTTGAGCCATTCCAAAGGCAGCCAATCACTTCAAAGGGATCCATGTGTGTTCTTATATCATATTACATCCTCTCAAAGTCAAAATGCAAAGGAATCACAAGAACTAGGGTTTGAGTGGATGCAGAGCCAGGTTTGACTGCACAGTTGATTGAAAATTAGGGTTTTGGTTTCAGAGGCCATAACTCCAAATTTTTTGGTCATTCTTGTTTCCATTGGTCTCTATATGGTATAGGGAGTATGCATATCAATTTTCATGAAGAAATTCCATGGGGAAGTCATCTGATCAAGAGTTGACTTTCTGGACAAGTCAGTGTGAAATCAGGGCATCTGAGGCCCCCAATGACCCAACCAATGGGTGATCTTCATCATTTTGAGTGTATATGATCTTTATTTGATCATGGAAGAAGGTTGAAGTTCACAAAAATCAAGAATTTAGGGTTTTTGCAAATGTTGACTTTTTGGGCTTAGTTGACTTTTCAAGAATGCTTCATTTTAGGTCATTTTTCAAGCCGTGATTCTTGATCCAAAAATGCTTCAAATGGAAAAACTTTGGTCATGAAAGTTGTAGATCTCATTTTTCCCTTTTCAAAAAGTACAAGAACATGATCAAACTCTTTTTGGATCAAAAGTTATAGCAAGACAAAGTTGGCAAAAATCATTGATTTTCAAGGCATGCTTCAAATGGAAATTTTGCAAGATCATGAACCAAAGCCCAATGTGACTTCTAATCCACTTCAAACCAGTATGCAAACATTCTACATGTCCTAAAAGTCAGAATTGGACCAAGGTTTCTCATGTTTTGGTTCATGTAACAAGACTTTTCTTCATGGAGTTCAAAAAAGTAACAAGTTGCAAAACCACTCATTTCTCTTCACCAACTTGCTGCATTGGTCCTTGAATCAAGCTAGCCCTCTCACATCATCTTGCTGCACCAGAACCAGCCCATGTACTAGCTATAGATCAAGCCATACTTGCCTTACACAAATTTTGACTTTTTGCAAAAGGTGACTTACCAATCAATAAAGCACATGTCCAATCATCTGACCAATGAGAGAGAGTTATGTGGACAAAGGGCAAGCCATTCCATACATCTAGCAAGGCTGAAACTCTCTCATTCAAGACATTCACAAAAAACACTCCATTTTGCATCTTCCTTCGAATTTGTTTTCTCAGCTTGCAAACACCAAAAACATTTCCACAGATCAACTCACCATACTCCATAGACCTCAAACCACCAAGAGCCAGGCCTGAAACAAGCAAGAACACCCCACTGCCATTCTTCATCACAACTTGCAGTTCCATTCGAATCTCTCTCCCTAGCTCACAAACATCAAAACAAACACCACAGACCTTCTCCATTCATTGTTCTGATCACAAAGAACCATTCACAATGACCTGAAGCTGCCTGAAACTCCATTGCCATTTCTGACTGAGCTGAAGCAGAAACTTGTCAAACTCATTATCCAGCCAACATAAACTCTTCTTGAGCATTCAAACATCATCTGGGGATCAAGTGGAGTGGTTTGCACTGAAGGAAGTGGCCAGAAAGTCATCAGGTTGAAAGCTTCGAATCTCAGGTAGCTTGAAAATTATTTTCCCAGAAATCATTTTTCATGTTATAAACTTGTTCTCTATGTTTCACTGAGTATTCTGGTGCTTTTGGTTTTTGAAATGGCTTTGAAATGAGTATTTAATTAGCTTCTGAAACCCGCGTGCCCTAAAATTTGTTTTGCTTGATTCATGGATTTGAGGAAGAATAAATTAGTTTTGACTTAGGGTTTTAATTCAGGGGATCATGGGAATCATTTTGGTATGCTTAGGTTTCATTTTTGTTACGATTTGAGGGAGTTGGGAGGTTTTCAGGGGAGATGCTTGCCGGAGAAGACGACCGGAAGTCTTCTCCGGCAGCCTGAAAGTGATTAGCCCTAATCTCAGGTCATTAATGAGATTTGAATTCTGGGCGTTAGATTGAGTGGACCGTTTGACTTCGCGCGCAGATAGAGGGCTCAGATCATTTGGATTAGCCCTAATTCATTTTATTAATATTAATTAATTATAATTGAATTAATTAACTCAGAAACATTCCTGGCCCTTGGATCTGGCGCCAGTCAACACTTTCAAACCAGGATGCAATCCCAGCCTCTCCTTGCGTTTACTTTCCCATTTTTCTTATTTTTATTTTATTTCTTTTCCTTTTATTTGCACAATTAGTTTAAAATAGTAAAAAGTTCCTAAAAATTATGAAACTTTTTCCTAAGAGTTTTAATAATTTTTATGACACAAAAATATTTTTATTTTTATTTTTATCATCAAAAAAGTATTTTTAAATATTTAAAAGATTATTTTTAATTGATTAATGGAAATTAATTTATTAAAAATACTTTTAGGTATTTAAAATTCACCAAAAAATTCATGAAATGTTCCAAGACATTTAGAAACATTGTCCAACCTTCAAACCAAATTTCTTTTTTGATCTTGATGCATTTTAAGAATTTTTCATTGAATTAAATCATTTTTGGTGCATTATTTTGATCATAAGTTCAAAAAATCATTTCTGCCTATTTGAGAAGGGTTGGACATTGATTCTTTTTGCATTGTTTTATGTTTAGCATGTAGTTTCTAAGATTAAATGGCCTTGATTTGATCTTGCATTTTCCATTTGTTTGGCATTTCTTTTGTTTAGGAGCCCTAAAAACCCTAATAACTTAGAAAAATCATAACTTAAGTTTGGTTAAGAGTTGAGACCTCCCCTTTGGACTTTGGTTTAGTATAAGTTTAGGTTTCCTTTGGGTAGCATTTTCCATTTTTTATCTTAGGGTTTGCTTCTGTTTTTGGTTTTTTTGTTTGATGTTTGATCCATAAACCCTAGTTTGGGCTTTCTCTTGCATCATCCTTGCATTCTCTTGCATAACATGACTTGCCTTTGCATTTTATGCATTCTTGTGATTCATTTGACATCTTAAGACATATAGAAAGCATGTTTGATCATTGCATCACATACCTGCCATGTCATTTGCTTTGTGTGCTTCATAACTTTTCATGTGCATTCATGCTTCTAAGCTTGCATCATTTGCATCCATGATCTTGTATGAACATCTCCATGCCTTGTCTCATGTTTGTAGCACTCCATAACATCATAATCATCATCAACATGCTTCTGGTTTGGTTTTGCATCATGTCATGTCATCTCATTTTTGCATTGCATTGCATTTCTTTCTAACATTTCAGGTGGTAAGTAACTTGAGAAGTGAATTTGCCTTCACTTCTCATAACTTTTCTTTTCATCTCTCTTGCATCCTTTGCTGCATTTTTGTTTGTGTATGAGATTGAGTTTGCTCATTCTTGTTCCTCTTACCTTCTTTCTTCAAGTGACTTGACTTCTTGAATGAAGCAAGTCACTTTGCTTTCTCTTGATCTTGTTCATCTGCTTCCTGGTGGCTCCTTTGAAGATTGTTCTTGTTAAACCTCACAAACCTTAGGACCAACCAAGCATGACAATGAATTAGGGTTTTGATTAGTCTCCCCTCATAGTTTTTACCTTTGTGTCTCTCTTTGAGTCTTCTCTCCTCACCTCATAATCAGGGACTAAACCCTAAAGGCTTTAAGGCTTTGTGATTAAGCTTATGCCTGCATCCTTCTATTAGGATGGAGTGTATAACTTTAATCCTAAGTGTTAGACCCTTAATGTGTTTAACTCTTTTAATCAAATCACTTAATAAGTGTCAAGACATTACACTTGTAACTTGGGCCTTGCATTAGGGTTCTAATTCTTCCTTAATTGGTTAAGAAGGACTAACCCTAGTGTTAATGGACAAGTCCCCCTCAAGTTGTCTTACAAACCCTAAAAATCACTTCATCATCATATCATTAAATAAAATCCACTTAATCAAAGGCTTGTTTTGTCATGAGTTTAATCCCTAATCATGGATTAAGTTGAGGAGTTTTCCTCAGCTTAAACATTCTCATCTATTATCCTTCTATTAGGATGGTATAATGAGTCTGTTTAATCCTTGATTATGGCTTAACCTCATTACTCAACACTAAACAAAAACACCAAAAACATTTAAATAATCACAAGTAGGTTAATGATCTTAATCCTACATCAAAGGTGATTAAGTGTGAGAATCTGACTTCACACTTAAGGTATTCTCATTACCCCTAATCAGAGGGAAGATGTGATGAGTTTACTAAATCCATTGGTTTAGACTTAGGCTCATTAACTTATGACAAAAATCCAAAAGCAATAAAAGACTGAAAGCACAAAAACAAACAATAATCGTCTCCTACGGGATTCTCTTCTCATCACCTTCACTCACAAGCGAGAACTTGCTTCTTCTGTCTAATGCAAGACAGTTTGCATCTGTGCCAGACAGATCATACACTTGAGCATAGACCAGTAAGCAGTTCACAGGTCAATTCATCTTTCAGTCTCTTTGGGTCGAACTACGGTGTTCTGACTTCCTCATTGCACGAGAGGATATGTAGGCATAACTTAACGGTTATCGAACAAAAGTCTCTGTATATTCCCCCTCCTTCCAGCTTCATTCTTTTAAGCCTCATAGTCATGAGCATTTCACTCTTATCCTTACACTGACACTGTATATACCACACTTCACTTTCTTTTACACTGACACCTGTACATCCTGTTCCAGCTATTTTACACACAGATTGCACTGACACTACCCCTTTAAAACACAAATCTTTTTAAGCGTGGATCCCGTCGAGTACGACGGACAATCTGGGTGCTAATACCTTCCCAGGTTGTAACCAACCCCCTTTCTCAGTCTCTCTGGTTCGCAAACCGTCTTATCCGTATCTTTCTAGGTCTATGCAGCATTACCTTTCCTCCGGGATAAAAATGCCTAGTTGGCGACTCTTTTCATCTCCAGTGAGTTCACGGCTGTGTGTTCTCATTGTCCCTTTCGCCGACCGTTCGCGTCTGTACCCTATCTGACCTGGCCTCATTTAGTGGGAGCGACAGCTTGGCGACTCTGCTGGGGATACTTATATTGCAACCAGGGCTTCTGGTTCTTTTTGTGGGTTCCTCCTAGCGCTTGTTTGATTTGTGTTTACTGGGGTGTTATGTGCTTATTTGTGTTTGTATATTTGTATTTATTTACTGCTTTATGTACAGTTGCTTTACTGCTTTCTTTATTGCTTTTGTATATATCATACTGTCATGCTGCTGGCTGGATCTGGTCTTTGTTTTGGTGGGTGGGTGATTCATTGAGAGTTAAGGCCCTATACCTGGGACCTGAGTGACACCTAGGCTAGAGTGAATCATATTCTTTCCCATTCCATTTCGGTCTGGTGCGGGAATATGAAACACGGTTCAGATGTGGGTTTCTTCTTGAGAACTCTGTGTTGCAGATTTCCTGCAATGCTAAGGCTATCTGGGAAGCCTGCTAAGTCTGGATGACCTTTTAGTTTTGACCTTCAGAAACTGAGGTGAATTAGAGGAGGAATTGTTATGGTCATTGTAAACACTGTACCTCCAGGTTAGAAGTGTTTACACTTCTCATAACTGATCCAAGTCTGAGGATCCTTGTTCTAGAACACCACCTGTGAGGGGGTTGGGTTGTTTACAGGTTTGCAGGTACCTTGACCTCAGAATACCCAGTTACTTTGATATGATTAAGAATACTCCATGTTGGAACAGTTCTTGTGATTCTAAACCCTGGACATGTGGCTCTTTATTTGAGTCCCCCACCTTGGTTATTGGATTTATAGACCTCCATCTGGATTTCTTACACATGGACTTATATCAGAGCATTTGATCAGATCCAGCTCAGTCACAAACCCTTGCATAATCATTTGCATACATAACCATTGCATCATATTGACATTTGCTTATTTGTGTTTCAGGGTATCCCTTTTCATCTGGTTTTGGTTTTGACCCCATCTTCAGCATTGACCCATCTCCATCAGCGCTTGCTTCAGCTGTCAGCCATCTACTCCAGTTACTTGCACTAGCCAGTCAGTGGCCCCTTTTTTTCAGTATCACCATCAGCACTTGTCTCTACTCAGTCTCAGCATCATGGCTCCAAAGAAAAGCAACATCACCTACCACTTCTTCCAGACAGACTTGTCAGACATCAGGAGGATTCAGACCCTGATCACTCCAGACCATGTACCATTGTTCAGGGAACACCATGGAGATATACTTGATATGGTCATGGATCTGGACCCTTCACAGAGAAGCCTGATCCACACCTGCCTTCAGTTTTATGATCCCCCACTGAGATGCTTCACTTTCCAGGATTTTCAGATGGGGCCCTTATTGGAAGAATACTCATCATTAGTTGGCATACCTATCAGGAGAGAAGTTCCTTTCAACCCTGAGATGGTCTTTCCAAGTAATGAAGAGGTAGCAAAAGCATTGCATCTGGAACCAGTCTTGATTGGGCAGCATATGACCTCTAAAGCAGGAATCCCTGGCATGCATTTGGATTTCCTGATCTCTCAAGCTACCCTGAAAGCTTCTCTAGGAGATTGGAAAGCTGTTTGTGCTTTGTTGGCCTTGAGCATCTATGGGATTGTTTTGTTTGCAGATGAGCCTCGATTCATCAGTAAGAATGCAATTCACCTGTTCATCTTGAGGAACCCAGTGCCAACTTTATTGGGTGATCTATACTATTCGGTGCATCAGAGGAATGAAAAACAGAGGGGGAGACTAGTAAGGTGTTGTGCTCCATTATTCCATACTTGGCTTCTCAGACATCTACCCAGGACAGATGCATTTTTGAATCCTCATCAACAGAAAAACTGGGCTGGAAGACTTACTACTCTCACTTCAGCTGATATCAGGTGGTGCACTCAAAGCACAAAAGTCAGGGATATCATCACCAGCTGTGGGCATTTTCCCAATGTGCCCCTAGTAGGAGTTAAGGGGAGTATTAATTACAACCCTCTGCTGTTTAAGAGACAATTGGGCTATGCATTGGTCCACATTCCTAAGGCACAGGACTTGGTTGAGACTCTTTACTGTGAGAACAAGATTAGTTTGGCTATTGTTAGGCAGGCAGCTTGGGCCTGGGATAATGTTCAAACTAAAGGAGTAACCATCCTGGGAAAATGTAACAATGTGGCATCAGCACAATACTATGATTGGTCCTATGCTAGAGCTCAATTCTCAGGGATGCCTTTTACTATTGAAGATGTGCCAGGGCCTTCCACAACACCACCTCCAGCAACTGTCAGTCTAGAGGAGTTTGAAAAGTTGAAGGAGAGAAATGAGAAGTTGACCCAAGCTTTGCAGAAGACCCTCTATGAGAGGAGTGATGGGAGATTGGATATTGAAAGATTGGAGAAGCTGAAGAAAGAGCATCTGGCTAAGATTGAAAGGTCTGAAGATTACATTAAGAAGTCTAGGGCTGGAGAGCAAATCCTGAAGAATGCTTGCAAAGAAGCCCAATTCCAGAAAGCTAGGACAGACTTGTATCTAAAAGAGAGTCAGGCTAGGTGGGTCAGGATCACCGAGGCTCGTACTCTGGAGGACAAGAGAGTTCAAGACAAGATGGAGCAAATAGAAGAAGCCCTGGCAGCAGCCCAGAGGGAGATATCAGAGCTGAAGATCAGAGCAGGAGTGAAGAGGTCAAAGGACCAAGGTCAACACAAGAAGCTGGCTGCAGCTATTGCTACAAGGAACCTTCTTATCAGGAACCTTACAGAGCGTCCGGCTGATCCCGTGACCGAAGCACTTCTCAAGGAAGTTCGGGAGGATGAGTTTGGACTTGGTGTTTGACCATTTGTTTGTTGTTGCTTTATTTCCATTGTATTTTTATTTTTCTTATGTATTTTTGACCCCTTGGAGGGCTTGTGTTGTAAAATGAACAAGTTGTATTATTTCCCTTTCTGTAATATATATTTGTGATAGTTTGCTTCATCTGAGTTTCCTTCTAAAGCAACATCAACAGCATCTCCAAGGGTCTGGAAGGGTCAAAACTGAATGCCAAGCCGGATACCTTGAGGACAAATAAGCATACTGCATTGCATGCTAACCCTTTGTTTGTTTTGTAGGTTTTTGTTTTTGTTGATGCTAACTCTGTTGTGATGTTCAGGAACTATTGCTCGTCGACGAGTGTTTCCCCTCAACAGGCCACACAGATACCCTACCCGAAACAACCTTCCGGGAATTCAGATGGATCAGATGCAGCAAGACCTTACTGAGGTCAGAAACCAAATGGTCAACGAAAGGGTGGAGATGAGAACTCAGATAACACAGTTCATGGAAGTAATGAACAACTTGGCTCAAAGCCAGGAGAGGCTCAGAGCTCTGGTGGAGGGGAGAAATCAAGAAGACCATCAGCCTGGAACTGCTGGGACTAGCAACAATGAAAGAGTCCAACCACATGTCAATCCACCTGTCTTTGGTCCCCACCTCCATCCAGAGGCCAATATCCCTGCCAATATTCCAGGAACTGCTACAGCCGGGAGAGTACTGCAACAAGACCATCAAGAAGACCAGTTCACAGTAATGGGAGCCGGGGAAGAGGCTTATGATAGAAGATTGGATGAAATAGCTGAGAAGTTAAGGTCCTTGGAGTCTCAAAACTCTTTGGGGTTCGATGTCATGGATATGGGCTTAGTGGACGGGGTCAGGATTCCCCATAAGTTTAAGCCACCATGTTTTGAAAAGTATAATGGGACTTCCTGTCCTCGAACCCATCTGCAATCTTTTCTCGGGAGATTAAAAGCTTATACCATGGACGAGAAACTGTGGATGTTCTACTTCGAGGATAGCTTGACTGGAGCTTCAAGGGAATGGTATTCCCATCTGACAAGAGCAACTATAAGATGCTGGAAGGACTTGGCAGAGGCCTTCATCAGACAGTATCAGTATAATCTGGATATGGCACCCAACAGGACTCTCCTAATGGGAATGTCACAGTCATCTAGAGAGAGCTTCAGAGAATATGCTCAAAGATGGAGACAGCTTGCTGCTGCTGTCCAGCCACCTATGTCTGAATGGGAAATGGCTGATATGTTCATGAATACCCTTCAGGGAACCTATATTGATAGGCTAGCGGCCTTTTCCTCCACCAGCTTTGCAGATGTTGTTATAGCCGGGGAGAGAATTGAAAGCCTGTTGAAAATGGGTAAGATCTCAGACAATGGTGCAAGCTCATCCAGTAATGCAAGAAAGCCTTTTGCAGGCCCGAGAAGAACTGGCGAGACCAATGCCATTCACACCAACAGGGGCAGACCCCAGTATGTTCAAAGGTCAATAGCAGCAATCACCATTCCTGCTCCAGCTCATCCTCAGCCAGTCTATCAACCTCCTCAACAAAACTATCAACAACAACCCCAGTATCATCAGCAGAATCAGTATCCTCCAAGAAACTACAACAATAGCAACAACAACAACAACAATCAACAAAGGCTATTCCAGCAAAGGCCATCTCAAGCTAACAGAGTGATCGATCCGATCCCAATGTCGTATGCTGCCTTGTTGCCACAACTTCTGAAACTCAACCTAGTTGAGCTAAGAACGTTGGCACCTCCGGATCCCAACAGTCTACCAAGGAACTATGACTCCAATGCTAGGTGTTCTTTTCATTCAAACGCACCTGGTCACAGTACAGAAAAATGCAGGGCTCTGCATATGAAGGTACAAGACTTGGTAGACTCCAAGGCTCTGAATTTTGCACCGCCGCCCAATGTCAACAAAAATCCTATGCCACACCACGGTGGTCCCCGAATTAACGCTATTGAAGAAGACAGACCGTCTTATTTAATAACCAGTGTGGATCAGATCCGGACACCGTTGGTGGAAATCAAAGCTCAACTCCGTGAATGCCAAATATTTCCGGGGTGTGAACTAGGGTGTGCCTACTGCAATATTTCATTGAACGGGTGCGATAATCTGAGGAATGGCATTGATGGCCTTATTCAGAGTGGCCAGCTCCAGATCACTACATCATTTCCCACAAATCCAGCAATCTCATTAGCAACGGTCTCAGAACCTCCTACAACTGCAGCAACCATTGTTCCTGACAATTCTTCGGCTTCGTCAACAAGTACTTCATCAATTCTCTCAAGTGATCAGTTTTCAACAATTTCTCCTGCCACAACTTCAGCTTCATTCCATTTTGAATCTCCAACAACAACAACATCCATGCTTCCGACAATGTCTCCTACAACTCCAGCAACCAATCATGAAGATGTCTCTACTGTCACCATATTCTATGATCCTGAAAACAACTCTGCCTACAATTCAGAAAGTGCTGCTCCCGTTAGAGCGCCAGTTACGATTTATTATGATCCACAAACAATTACAGTCCCTTCAGCAGCAGCCATCAGTCCGGTCACTGTCACGGTGCCTGGACCAGTACCATATGAAAGCAATAGGGCCATCCCTTGGCACTATGGCTCTGACGTGTACTGCGAAGGAAAAAGAATCACTCTTGAAACATCAACACCTGCACCACAGATAGATAATGTGGGGGGAGGCGGAGGCTTCACCCGAAGCGGACGTCTCTTTGCTCCACCGATTCAGAGACCCACTGCCGAAGCAGAAGCTGCTGCTAAGGCAAAAGGAAAGAGCCCGGTGCAGGAAGATCCAGCTGTTAAGGAAACCCTGAAAACACCATTCGATCAGGAAGTTGATGAGTTTATGAGAATCATCAAAAAGAGTGATTATAAAATTGTGGATCAGCTTCACCAGACACCATCCAAGATCTCTATCCTCTCACTGCTTATGTGCTCCGAAGCCCATCGGAATGCACTACTTAAAGTCTTGCACACAGCTTACGTGCCTGAGGAGATCACTGTCAACCAGTTGGAAACCGTGGTTGGAAATGTTACTGCTAGCAATGGGCTAGGGTTCACCAACACTGACTTGACAGCGGATGGCTGCAACCACAACAAAGCCTTGCACATAACCATGGAATGCAAGGGAGCTGTCCTTTCTCATGTGCTGGTAGACACAGGTTCATCCCTGAATGTCTTACCAAAGAAGGCTCTGGTGAAGTTAGAATATGATGGATTGGCATTGAGACCCAGCAACCTGGTGGTAAGAGCCTTTGATGGTTCGAAGAGATCGGTTCTGGGAGAGATTGAGCTGCCTGTGACAATTGGCCCACAGACCTTTAAAACTATCTTTTATGTGATGGACATTCAGCCCGCCTACAGCTGTTTGTTGGGTAGACCTTGGATTCACGCCGCCGGCGCAATAACGTCTACCCTTCACCAGAAGTTAAAATTTGAATGGGAAGGCCAAGTTGTTACAATCTGTGGGGAGGAGGATATATTTGTTAGCCACCTGGCTACTTATAAATACATTGAGATGGATGGGGAGATCCATGAAACAATGAGCCAGGGTTTTGAGGCCTTGAATGTCAATGAAGCATCTGCTGTGTCTGGTATCTCCATGTCATCTTATCAACAAGCCCGGAAGGTTGTTGAAGAAGGAACTGCCCAAGGCTGGGGCAAGGTCGTATCTGTGGAGGAGAAGAAAGACAAGTTTGGGTTGGGTTACAGACCAACTCAACAACATCAAGTGGAGGCTGCTGAGAAGCCTGGTTTTGTCAGTGGGGGGATGCTCACCCCCGATGCTATCAACAATTTGGAAGACGAGCTGGAAGAGGAGCGCAATCTGGAGAATTGGATTCGTCCGAAGGTCCCGGGGAGCAGTATCTCGAACTGGTCTTCCTAGGAAATTATAAGAGTTACTCATGCAGAGTAATTATTATTTCCTGTATTTTTATAGCATGCATCAAAGTCTTGCATCTTGCCCAAGATGACAAGACTCATTTTGTAATCAGGGCCATTTGTACTTTTGTGCAAACAAGATTAAATCAATGAAATATCAGACGTCTTTTTGCAAACAAGTCTTTTTCTTTTCTGCTCACTGTTTTTTCCATTTTTCTTTTTTGTACAAAAATAAATGGCGATGTTTTCAAAATGATAACTTTATTTCACTTTTCTAAGCAAGATTAAAATCAATCACTAAAATGAACAAACTGAACCCTTGCAGAGAGTGCCTTCCAGACAGCACCGACAACAGCACGGCTATGACTTCGTATGACTTTGACAATCCAATCAATCAAGCTGATGAAGGGGTTGATGAAGAATATGAGCTTCCTGAAGAGCTAGCCAGGTTGTTAAGACAAGAGGAAAAGGTTATTACTCCTCACCAGGAGGAGATTGAAGTGATTAATCTTGGTACAGCTGAAGACGTGAAAGAAGTTAAAATCGGGGCTTGCCTGCAGAACTCAGTGAAGAGACAACTGATTGACCTGCTTCAAGAGTATGTTGATGTGTTTGCTTGGTCGTATCAAGACATGCCGGGGTTGGACACCGATATAGTTGTGCACAAGCTGCCTTTGAGAGAGGAGTGCCCACCAGTTAAACAGAAGCTGCGCCGAACTCGCCCAGACATGGCTATGAAGATCAAGGAAGAGGTACAAAAGCAGTGGGACGCCGGGTTCCTTGCTGTAACTAGCTATCCGCCGTGGGTTGCTAACATAGTACCTGTGCCTAAGAAAGACGGCAAAGTAAGGATGTGTGTTGACTACCGGGATCTGAACAGAGCCAGCCCGAAAGATGACTTCCCGTTACCTCACATTGATGTATTGGTGGATAACACGGCTCAGTTCTCGGTATTCTCCTTCATGGACGGATTTTCAGGGTATAATCAGATCAAGATGTCACCTGAAGACATGGAGAAGACAACATTCATCACACCTTGGGGCACGTTCTGTTACAAAGTGATGCCATTCGGACTGAAGAATGCTGGTGCAACATATCAACGGGCTATGGTGACATTATTCCACGACATGATCCATAAGGAAATCGAGTGTTATGTGGATGATATGATTGCCAAGTCCCTTACAGAGGAAGACCACCTGGTAAATCTGCTCAAGTTATTCAAGCGTCTGAGGAAATACCAACTAAAGCTAAACCCCAACAAATGCACATTCGGGGTGCGATCCGGTAAGCTGCTGGGTTTTATTGTGAGCGAGAAAGGGATTGAAGTTGACCCTGATAAAGTCAAGGCTATTCAAGAAATGCCTGCACCGAAAACTGAGAAAGAAGTTCGAGGGTTCTTAGGTCGATTGAACTACATTTCACGGTTCATATCTCACCTTACAGCGACCTGTGAACCCTTATTCAAGCTGTTAAGAAAAGAACAGACGGTCAGGTGGAACGAAGACTGCCAGAAGGCTTTTGACAAGATCAAAGAGTATTTGCAAGAACCTCCAATCCTCATGCCGCCAGTTGAAGGAAGACCTCTGATTATGTACTTGACAGTATTAGAAGAGTCGATGGGGTGTGTGTTGGGCCAGCATGACGAGTCTGGTCGAAAAGAGTATGCAATATACTACCTAAGCAAAAAGTTTACCGACTGTGAACAACGTTATTCACTGCTCGAGAAAACTTGCTGTGCTTTAGCGTGGGCTGCTCGCCGACTGAGACAGTATATGTTGACCCACACTACCTTGTTAATCTCAAAAATGGACCCAGTTAAGTACATTTTCGAGAAGCCAGCTCTTACCGGACGGGTTGCAAGATGGCAGATGATTCTCACAGAATACGACATCCAGTACACATCTCAGAAAGCCATCAAGGGCAGTGTACTATCTGAATATCTTGCTGAGCAACCCATTGATGACTACCAGCCTATGAGATTTGACTTCCCTGATGAAGACATCATGTTCATTAAAGCAAAAGATCACGAAGAGCCTATTCACACTGAAGGGCCTGACCCAGAAGAAGAATGGACTATGATGTTTGATGGGGCTGTTAACATGAATGGTCGTGGTGTTGGTGCAGTGCTCATTACACCCAAAAGAGTTCACATGCCTTTCTCGGCAAAACTCACTTTCAACTGCACCAACAACGAAGCTGAATACGAAGCTTGCATTATGGGTCTTGAGGAAGCCATTGACCTCAGGATCAAGACATTGACCGTATTCGGAGATTCAGCTTTGGTAGTCAATCAGACCAACGGAAAGTGGTACACCCACCAGGGTCATCTGATACCTTACAGGGATTATACAAGAAGGTTATTGACTTTCTTCACAACGGTCAAACTTGAGTATATCCCTCGGGACGAAAATCAGTTTGCGGATGCTCTTGCTACCATTTCATCCATGATCAAAGTTCAAACTGCCAACTTTGTACCTCAGATATCAGTGTCCAGACTCGACAGACCAGCATATGTATTTGCGGCAGAAGTTGTCAAAGATGATAAGCCTTGGTTCCATGACATTAAATGCTTCTTGGAGGATCAAGCATACCCACCTGGGGCATCTTCCAATGATAAGAAGACTTTGAGAAGGCTTGCTGGTAGTTTCTTTCTGAACACTGATGGGTCTTTATACAAAAGGAACTTTGATATGGTACTCCTCAGATGTGTTGATAAGACAGAAGCAGACTTGTTGATGCATGAAGTGCATGAAGGATCTTTCGGTACCCATGCAGGAGGGCATGCCATGGCCAAGAAGTTGCTAAGGTCAGGCTATTATTGGATCACAATGGATACAGACTGTTGTGCTTACGCCAGAAAATGCCACAAATGCCAGATCTATGCAGATAAGGTGCATGTGCCTCCCAATCCTTTGAACATCATGTCTTCACCATGGCCCTTTGCCATGTGGGGCATTGATATGATTGGCAAGATCGAGCCAACTGCTTCAAATGGCCACAGATTCATCCTGGTCGCCATTGATTATTTCACTAAGTGGGTCGAAGCAGCCTCATATGCAAACGTTACAAGACAAGTGGTAGCCAGATTTCTGAAGAGAGATATCATCTGTCGATATGGAGTTCCCGAGCGAATCATTACTGATAATGGTTCCAACTTAAACAACAAAATGATGGCTGAATTATGTCGGGACTTCAAGATCCAACATCACAATTCTTCTCCTTACAGGCCGAAGATGAATGGCGCTGTTGAGGCAGCAAATAAGAATATCAAGAAGATTGTGCAGAAGATGGTAGTCACTTACAAAGACTGGCATGAAATGCTACCGTTTGCCTTGCATGGGTACCGCACATCAATCAGAACATCCACTGGGGCAACACCGTATCAGCTTGTGTATGGTATGGAAGCAGTCCTACCTGTTGAAGTTGAATTACCCTCTCTACGGGTATTGATGGATGTTAAACTGAGTGAAGCAGAATGGGTTCGGTCCCGATACGAACAACTGAGTCTGATCGAAGAGAAGAGATTGGCTGCAATCTGTCATGGGCAGTTATATCAGAAAAGAATGAAGAGAGCCTTCGATCAGAAAGTCAGGCACCGAGAGTACCAAGTGGGAGATCTTGTACTGAAGAGAATCCTCCCTCCACATACAGACCACAGGGGCAAATGGACTCCAAATTATGAAGGACCATTTGTTGTAAAGAAAGTTTTTTCCGGTGGAGCACTGATGCTCAGCACCATGGATGGTGAAGATTTCCCATCCCCTGTGAATTCAGATGCAGTTAAAAAATACTTCGCATGAAAATGACCCGCTGGACACAAAAACAGAATGTAAGTCCAGGCAAAAATAGGGCATCCCGGCGAGTCAAAAACAGAATAAAAGACTCGGGCAAAAATAAGGGAAAATAAAAAAAAAGAGAAAAAAAAAGTGTACACCCGTTGAGTTGAAAAGCCGCGTTGGACAACTCAGGCAAAAATGGGTATCCCGATGGATTGAAAACCCGAAAGGGCGATCCGTGCAAAATAAGGGAATAAGCGAACAACTGCATTCTGAATTCGTCTATATTACTTACAACTTGGGAAGCTTCAAAAGGATCAAGCTTCAATCAGAATCAGCCTCCTTCAGAAAGCAAGACGAGAAGAACGTCATTGTCGTACGAGTCATAGCAGGAGAGGAAGCTCCTTGAAAGCGTCATCAGCATCGCCAGCACTTTGTTTCTCAATTCGTAACAATCTCTTCATTTTAGGAGATGTGTTTCTTTGACTGTATCTCGCCAATTCAGGGCATTTGAATTAATAAAATCAGATTTTTCAGTCATGTTTCGTCTTGTACATTTTTATTTGCAAAAAATGTCTGATGTCTCTAAAAAACTAATTGCATAAGTACAGATGTTCTTCTCTAAGAAAATAAAAACACATGCTTACAGGGAATGTACTTACTCTCAAGAATGCTTAACTCCTATGACGGAATCCAGTAAAGGATACCTCGGGACCGTTTTGTACGTTTCCTTATCGTTGCAGGATTGCAGGTATCCAGAAATCAACTTGGGGCATGAAAGCTTCACTCTCAGCAAATTGGCAGATCATTATCAACTCGGTCTATCTTCCACGTGGCACGGGAAGGTGCCCATTTCCCCGGCGAAGTTGCCAAATCAATACTCGCTCAGTCTTAGCACCAGGTGTTCTCCCCAGCTGATTTGCTCTCCCCAGCTGAATTACCAACAACTATCCCCAGCAATGGTACAAATCATCTTCCTCAACAAAATGGGAAGAGTCAGGGAATCATCTCCCCACAGAATCCTCAGCCTCTATTCAGAAGAGCAACGCATGAAGAAGTCACAACAGAGTACAGAAGACTGCTGCAAACCCCAGCTGGGTCCCATCTTATAAGGATATGTCAACCAGTGACATATATCCCCGAGCAATTACATCTCGTTAGATCTACCAATGATCTCATCCCCAGCTGGGATGTCCATTTCAAGCAGATCGACCAGAGATCTTTGCAGCAACGGGATCCGAATCCCAGATCTTTACCCCTTTGCATAATCATGGCATTCGCATCATATTCACCCTCAGAGCGTAGCATTCCGTCTAATACGGAGCATTACGGCAAAAATCAAATGCATTGCATAATCATAAGTCATGTTGTGAATAAAACACTTGTGAATACAAATCATACAGAGTACTTTCCACAGAAAATCCCCCAGAGTCCCCAGCAAAGCAGTTGACACCCGTCCATGTCATCACTTCCCAGTAAAGTCGCCTGAACACTCTTTACAAACAGAAACACCAGTATATACACCTTGTGACACCCGTCCGTGTCACATCCCCAGCAGAAAGCCAAAGACGTCCTCTTTGCACTCGCATATACCTATACATACACTTTCTTGACACCCGTCCGTGTCGTATCCCCAGCGCAGTCGCTTACACTTTCATCACCCATATATTTGTTAATATTATACTTGTCTTTTCTTGACACTCGTCCGTGTCACTCTCCCCAGCAGATAAACACTCATCTATACAATACTCATACTCACAATACTCATGTTTCACTTATACAGATACTCGTCCGTATCTTGTATACATCACGTATATATCCCCACAGATTCGACAGTAGTCCTTGTTCTTTGTTAACCAGTTGGTACTCGTCCGTACCATCATCTCAGAACATTGCGCCTAGTGTTTGTTTCTACATGATACTCGTCCGTATCATAGTCTTAAGGATGCTCGTCCGCATCTTTAATCCATACACTGCGTCAAAACACTTATGTCTTCTTGAATATAGATACTCGTCCATGTCTACTATTCCCCAGAGGAGTCCCTTCAGATACAACGCTCGCGTGTTCCCTGTTAACCAGTTGATACTCGTCCGTATCATCATCTCGGAACATGTGTCAGTACTTGTTTCTACATGATACTCGTCCGTATCATAGTCTTAAGGATGCTCGTCCGCATCTTTAATCTATACACGACATACCAAACACTTATACCTTTCTTTTCTTGGATGTAAACGCCCGTCCGTGTTTACTATTCCCCAGTAGATCACCAACAAAGCAAATTTTTCTTTTTATCTAACACTCGTCTTGTGTTATGATAACCCTGAGAGCAGCCGTACCCTGCTAGGTGGTCGTCCTCCACCTCTTGATGGTCGTCCTCCATCATGCTCATCCGATGGCCGTCCCCATCGTTGATTTTTAGCAGCCGTCCCCTGCTAAGTGGTCGTCCTCCACCTCTTGATGATCGTCCTTCATCATTTTATCCAATGGCCGTCCCCATTGTTGATTTTTGGTTATCTGACATTCGTCCTGTGTCATGATAAACCTTGAGAGCAGCCGTACCCTGCTGAGTGGTCGTCCTCCACTTCTTGATGGTCGTCCTCCATCATGCTCGTCCGATGGCCGTCCCCATCGTTGACCTTTTCTATCCGGCATTCGTCCTATGTCGCGATACTTTTCGGCAGCCGTACCCTGCCAGGTGGTCGTCCTCCACCTTTGATGGCCGTCCCCATCATATTTCTTCTATTCCCGACAGAGCAGCCGTCCCCTGCTAGGTGATCGTCCTTCACCTTTGATGACCGTACCTCATCATCTGTTTATTTCATTTATTCTTTAACCCGATGGCCGTCCCCGTCGTGGTCCCTTTTCCTTTTAACCCGATGGCCGTCCCCATCGTAGGTTACTTTACCTTTATGAACTTGATGGCCGTCCCCGTCATGTTTCATTTATTTTCCAGAAAATTTTACAACTTTATCTTGATGGCCGTCCCCATCATATTTTCTTATTTTTCCAGCTAGTCGGCCGTCCCCGCCTTGGCTTTACCTTTTATCCCCAGCATGTCGGCCGTCCCCGTCATCGCTTTACCTCACACACTTTCCCCAGCATGTCGGCCGTCCCCGTCATTGCTCTTTATCCAGCAGTCGTCCTCTGCTCGACGGTCGTCCTCCGTCGCCCACACTTTACAATATACTTTATTTTTCTTTTACAATCTATATCCCTTTTCTTCTTCATACTGTGAGTGCAAATTTTGGACCGTCTTTGGTATTCAACCACAAGTTATCTTGTTTGTCTGTTAAGCCGTTGCTTACAACCTGCACAGCTAACTCATGTTTGAATAGGGGCAGCTGTAAACACCCCAAATTTTCCCTCACCCATTCACACCATGGTTTGTGATCATTCTCATATGCATAAGCACAATCATATCATCTCACATCTCATTTTTGATTCACTGCATAGTTTCTAAGTCATCTGCACCTAGGGTTTGTGATCTGAGCAATCCAAGAGCTTCTTGAGCCATTCCAAAGGCAGCCAATCACTTCAAAGGGATCCATGCGTGTTCTTATATCATATTACATCCTCTCAAAGTCAAAATGCAAAGGAATCACAAGAACTAGGGTTTGAGTGGATGCAGAGCCAGGTTTGACTGCACAGTTGATTGAAAATTAGGGTTTTGGTTTCAGAGGCCATAACTCCAAATTTTTTGGTCATTCTTGTTTCCATTGGTCTCTATATGGTATAGGGAGTATGCATATCAATTTTCATGAAGAAATTCCATGGGGAAGTCATCTGATCAAGAGTTGACTTTCTGGACAAGTCAGTGTGAAATCAGGGCATCTGAGGCCCCCAATGACCCAACCAATGGGTGATCTTCATCATTTTGAGTGTATATGATCTTTATTTGATCATGGAAGAAGGTTGAAGTTCACAAAAATCAAGAATTTAGGGTTTTTGCAAATGTTGACTTTTTGGGCTTAGTTGACTTTTCAAGAATGCTTCATTTTAGGTCATTTTTCAAGCCGTGATTCTTGATCCAAAAATGCTTCAAATGGAAAAACTTTGGTCATGAAAGTTGTAGATCTCATTTTTCCCTTTTCAAAAAGTACAAGAACATGATCAAACTCTTTTTGGATCAAAAGTTATAGCAAGACAAAGTTGGCAAAAATCATTGATTTTCAAGGCATGCTTCAAATGGAAATTTTGCAAGATCATGAACCAAAGCCCAATGTGACTTCTAATCCACTTCAAACCAGTATGCAAACATTCTACATGTCCTAAAAGTCAGAATTGGACCAAGGTTTCTCATGTTTTGGTTCATGTAACAAGACTTTTCTTCATGGAGTTCAAAAAAGTAACAAGTTGCAAAACCACTCATTTCTCTTCACCAACTTGCTGCATTGGTCCTTGAATCAAGCTAGCCCTCTCACATCATCTTGCTGCACCAGAACCAGCCCATGTACTAGCTATAGATCAAGCCATACTTGCCTTACACAAATTTTGACTTTTTGCAAAAGGTGACTTACCAATCAATAAAGCACATGTCCAATCATCTGACCAATGAGAGAGAGTTATGTGGACAAAGGGCAAGCCATTCCATACATCTAGCAAGGCTGAAACTCTCTCATTCAAGACATTCACAAAAAACACTCCATTTTGCATCTTCCTTCGAATTTGTTTTCTCAGCTTGCAAACACCAAAAACATTTCCACAGATCAACTCACCATACTCCATAGACCTCAAACCACCAAGAGCCAGGCCTGAAACAAGCAAGAACACCCCACTGCCATTCTTCATCACAACTTGCAGTTCCATTCGAATCTCTCTCCCTAGCTCACAAACATCAAAACAAACACCACAGACCTTCTCCATTCATTGTTCTGATCACAAAGAACCATTCACAATGACCTGAAGCTGCCTGAAACTCCATTGCCATTTCTGACTGAGCTGAAGCAGAAACTTGTCAAACTCATTATCCAGCCAACATAAACTCTTCTTGAGCATTCAAACATCATCTGGGGATCAAGTGGAGTGGTTTGCACTGAAGGAAGTGGCCAGAAAGTCATCAGGTTGAAAGCTTCGAATCTCAGGTAGCTTGAAAATTATTTTCCCAGAAATCATTTTTCATGTTATAAACTTGTTCTCTATGCTTCACTGAGTATTCTGGTGCTTTTGGTTTTTGAAATGGCTTTGAAATGAGTATTTAATTAGCTTCTGAAACCCGCGTGCCCTAAAATTTGTTTTGCTTGATTCATGGATTTGAGGAAGAATAAATTAGTTTTGACTTAGGGTTTTAATTCAGGGGATCATGGGAATCATTTTGGTATGCTTAGGTTTCATTTTTGTTACGATTTGAGGGAGTTGGGAGGTTTTCAGGGGAGATGCTTGCCGGAGAAGACGACCGGAAGTCTTCTCCGGCAGCCTGAAAGTGATTAGCCCTAATCTCAGGTCATTAATGAGATTTGAATTCTGGGCGTTAGATTGAGTGGACCGTTTGACTTCGCGCGCAGATAGAGGGCTCAGATCATTTGGATTAGCCCTAATTCATTTTATTAATATTAATTAATTATAATTGAATTAATTAACTCAGAAACATTCCTGGCCCTTGGATCTGGCGCCAGTCAACACTTTCAAACCAGGATGCAATCCCAGCCTCTCCTTGCATTTACTTTCCCATTTTTCTTATTTTTATTTTATTTCTTTTCCTTTTATTTGCACAATTAATTTAAAATAGTAAAAAGTTCCTAAAAATTATGAAACTTTTTCCTAAGAGTTTTAATAATTTTTATGACACAAAAATATTTTTATTTTTATTTTTATCATCAAAAAAGTATTTTTAAATATTTAAAAGATTATTTTTAATTGATTAATGGAAATTAATTTATTAAAAATACTTTTAGGTATTTAAAATTCACCAAAAAATTCATGAAATGTTCCAAGACATTTAGAAACATTGTCCAACCTTCAAACCAAATTTCTTTTTTGATCTTGATGCATTTTAAGAATTTTTCATTGAATTAAATCATTTTTGGTGCATTATTTTGATCATAAGTTCAAAAAATCATTTCTGCCTATTTGAGAAGGGTTGGACATTGATTCTTTTTGCATTGTTTTATGTTTAGCATGTAGTTTCTAAGATTAAATGGCCTTGATTTGATCTTGCATTTTCCATTTGTTTGGCATTTCTTTTGTTTAGGAGCCCTAAAAACCCTAATAACTTAGAAAAATCATAACTTAAGTTTGGTTAAGAGTTGAGACCTCCCCTTTGGACTTTGGTTTAGTATAAGTTTAGGGTTCCTTTGGGTAGCATTTTCCATTTTTTATCTTAGGGTTTGCTTCTGTTTTTGGTTTTTTTGTTTGATGTTTGATCCATAAACCCTAGTTTGGGCTTTCTCTTGCATCATCCTTGCATTCTCTTGCATAACATGACTTGCCTTTGCATTTTATGCATTCTTGTGATTCATTTGACATCTTAAGACATATAGAAAGCATGTTTGATCATTGCATCACATACCTGCCATGTCATTTGCTTTGTGTGCTTCATAACTTTTCATGTGCATTCATGCTTCTAAGCTTGCATCATTTGCATCCATGATCTTGTATGAACATCTCCATGCCTTGTCTCATGTTTGTAGCACTCCATAACATCATAATCATCATCAACATGCTTCTGGTTTGGTTTTGCATCATGTCATGTCATCTCATTTTTGCATTGCATTGCATTTCTTTCTAACATTTCAGGTGGTAAGTAACTTGAGAAGTGAATTTGCCTTCACTTCTCATAACTTTTCTTTTCATCTCTCTTGCATCCTTTGCTGCATTTTTGTTTGTGTATGAGATTGAGTTTGCTCATTCTTGTTCCTCTTACCTTCTTTCTTCAAGTGACTTGACTTCTTGAATGAAGCAAGTCACTTTGCTTTCTCTTGATCTTGTTCATCTGCTTCCTGGTGGCTCCTTTGAAGATTGTTCTTGTTAAACCTCACAAACCTTAGGACCAACCAAGCATGACAATGAATTAGGGTTTTGATTAGTCTCCCCTCATAGTTTTTACCTTTGTGTCTCTCTTTGAGTCTTCTCTCCTCACCTCATAATCAGGGACTAAACCCTAAAGGCTTTAAGGCTTTGTGATTAAGCTTATGCCTGCATCCTTCTATTAGGATGGAGTGTATAACTTTAATCCTAAGTGTTAGACCCTTAATGTGTTTAACTCTTTTAATCAAATCACTTAATAAGTGTCAAGACATTACACTTGTAACTTGGGCCTTGCATTAGGGTTCTAATTCTTCCTTAATTGGTTAAGAAGGACTAACCCTAGTGTTAATGGACAAGTCCCCCTCAAGTTGTCTTACAAACCCTAAAAATCACTTCATCATCATATCATTAAATAAAATCCACTTAATCAAAGGCTTGTTTTGTCATGAGTTTAATCCCTAATCATGGATTAAGTTAAGGAGTTTTCCTCAGCTTAAACATTCTCATCTATTATCCTTCTATTAGGATGGTGTAATGAGTCTGTTTAATCCTTGATTATGGCTTAACCTCATTACTCAACACTAAACAAAAACACCAAAAACATTTAAATAATCACAAGTAGGTTAATGATCTTAATCCTACATCAAAGGTGATTAAGTGTGAGAATCTGACTTCACACTTAAGGTATTCTCATTACCCCTAATCAGAGGGAAGATGTGATGAGTTTACTAAATCCATTGGTTTAGACTTAGGCTCATTAACTTATGACAAAAATCCAAAAGCAATAAAAGACTGAAAGCACAAAAACAAACAATAATCGTCTCCTACGGGATTCTCTTCTCATCACCTTCACTCACAAGCGAGAACTTGCTTCTTCTGTCTAATGCAAGACAGTTTGCATCTGTGCCAGACAGATCATACACTTGAGCATAGACCAGTAAGCAGTTCACAGGTCAATTCATCTTTCAGTCTCTTTGGGTCGAACTACGGTGTTCTGACTTCCTCATTGCACGAGAGGATACGTAGGCATAACTTAACGGTTATCGAACAAAAGTCTCTGTATATTCCCCCTCCTTCCAGCTTCATTCTTTTAAGCCTCATAGTCATGAGCATTTCACTCTTATCCTTACACTGACACTGTATATACCACACTTCACTTTCTTTTACACTGACACCTGTACATCCTGTTCCAGCTATTTTACACACAGATTGCACTGACACTACCCCTTTAAAACACAAATCTTTTTAAGCGTGGATCCCGTCGAGTACGACGGACAATCTGGGTGCTAATACCTTCCCAGGTTGTAACCAACCCCCTTTCTCAGTCTCTCTGGTTCGCAAACCGTCTTATCCGTATCTTTCTAGGTCTATGCAGCATTACCTTTCCTCCGGGATAAAAATGCCTAGTTGGCGACTCTTTTCATCTCCAGTGAGTTCACGGCTGTGTGTTCTCATTGTCCCTTTCGCCGACCGTTCGCGTCTGTACCCTATCTGACCTGGCCTCATTTAGTGGGAGCGACAGCGTGCTATACAAACAAAACTTCGACATGGTTCTGCTCAGTTGCGTGGATAGCCACGAAGCAGACCTGTTGAAGCAAGAGCTTCATGAAGGCTCCTTTGGTACCCATGTTGGAGGACATGCTATGGCCAAGAAATTGTTGAGATCGGGATATTATTGGATCACCATGGAATCCGATTGCTGTAAATAATCCCGTAAATGTCACAAGTGTCAGATTTATGCTGATAAGGTCCATGTGCCTCCGAATCAATTGAGTGTCTTGTCTTCACCGTGGTCGTTCGCCATGTGGGGCATTGATATGATTGGAAAGATCGAGCCGACAACTTGCAACGGTCACCGTTTCATCTTGGTTGCTATAGACTATTTCACGAAGTCGGTCGAAGCGGCGTCTTATGCAAACGTCACTAAACAAGTGGTAGCCCGGTTTATTAAAAGAGACATCATTTGCCGGTACGAAATTCCTGAAAGAATCATTACTGATAATGGTTCTAATCTTAACAACAAGATGATGGCTGACTTGTGTCGGGATTTCAAAATAGAACATCACAACTCTTCTCCATATCGCCCGAAGATGAATGGCGCCGTCGAGGCGGCCAACAAGAACATCAAGAAGATTGTGCAGAAGATGGTTGTAACATACAAAGACTGGCATGAGATGCTACCATTTGCGTTGCATGGGTACAGAACATCAGTACGTACCTCAACAGGGGCAAACCCGTTCTCACTGGTATATGGTATGGAGGCAGTCCTACCAATTGAAGTGGAAATCCCCTTGTTGAGGCTAATGATGGACATTAATCTAGATGAAGTTGAGTGATTCCGATCCAGATATAACCAATTGAGCCTCATTGAAGAAAAACGTCTAACAACTGTATGCCATGGACAGTTGTATCAGCGGCGGATGAAGCAGGCTTTTGACAAAAAGGTACGACCACAAAGGTACACACCAGGTGACTTGGTGCTGAAAAGGATTCTTCCTCCTCTTAATGATCACATGGGAAAATGGACACCTAATTATGAAGGACTGTTCGTGGTTAAAAAGGTTTTCTCAGATGGAGCCTTGATGCTGACAACCATGGATGGAAAAGACTTCCATCCCCCTGTCAACGCAGACGCAATAAGAAAATACTTCGTGTAAAAAAGGACCCACTGGATAAAAACAGAATAAAGATCCAGGCAAAAAATGGACATCCCGGCGAGCCAAAAACAAAATAAAAGGCTCGGGCAAAAATCAGGGAAATCTTGAAAAAAAATGTACACCCACTAAGTTAAAAAGCCACATCGGACAGCTCAGGCAAAAAAGGGTATCCCGGTGGATTGAAAACCCGAAAGGGCGATCCACACAAAAAAGGGACTAACACGGACGACTGCGATCTGTGAAATTCGTAACTCATCTGCAATTGAGGTTATTCTAAAGGTTGAAAACCAATTCAATCACCTTTCTTAAGGGGCAGAGCGAGCGGATCGTCTTGAAGATATACGAGTCATAATCGGGTTGAAAATTGATGAGATCCACGTATCACATTGCCAATAGGGTATTTTGTTTTCCTTTTTGGCTATTTTCTCTTTCTAGAGAATTGCTTCCTTTGTAATGCCTATTCGTGACTATTTTTCCAAATCAATAAAAATTCAATTTCAGTCAACTTGTGACTATTTGCTTCTTGTTTTTTTTTGTTTTTCATCTAGCATTGATTGATTGCAAAAACGTCCAGCAAATTATGATTTATAATGTGTTGCGAACATTTGAATGCTTTCTAACTCATGCAGGAGGACATAAACATTTAATACAACTCTGAAAGGGTGTCAAGATGCCCAGATAATGATTCATGCTATGAGTCTGGGGCATACAAGTCCCAAACTAACTCTTCATGTTGCAGGCACTATCGATTGTGCTTATGCAGGTACAGGTACAGGTGTTGCTAACAGAGCTAGAAGCAGATTTCCAGGATGAACATTTCTTTATGCTTGAAGAAGAACATGTGTTTTCCCGGATGTCTCCAGTTATCCCTAGTGGAAGTGAAGTTAAATTTCTTCTCCAACATTAATGGCAAGAGATGTTTTCCCTCCCCAAGCAGACGTTTTCCTTCAATGACAGGGGAAATCCCCAGCAGTACAAGGAATGTCTTGTCTCTCCAGCAGGATGCTTCATCAGCAGTGCCATACCTCTGGTTCCCGGCCAAGTCAGGAGGTCTCCACTTCCCCATCAGAGTTCGAGAAGGGTCCATCTCCGGCAGGGTCTTGGCACTCCAATCTTAAAGTCCAATTTATTTTTGGCAATGGCGGCAGTTCAGAGCCAGTGCATCATCAACAATGTTCCCCGTAGAGTTGTTTCTTCTCACGGAGATTAACCAGATCAATGCAGTGATCATCAATTCTCCCCAGTCAAGCCACCTGGGATACTTGGAGTCTCCTTGTCAGGAGATCTCTTCGCATTTGCATATGCATAATCATCATTGCATTTTCATCCTCCAGAGCGTAGCATTTCCATCATCATGGAGCATTACGCCATAAATCCAAACATGTGCATGCCAGCATGGGCCAGTTTTTAGGTATATTACATACGACCTGTAACATCTTCTCAACCTGAGATATTCCCCACCAAAGATACTTATACCATTTGCCAGACATCTTTGTCTTTCCAAGTCAATGTTGTCATTTTTCTTTGTGGCTTGATTCGCTTAGCAGTCACATTTCCGAGTTCCGTTTTGTACAATGGTCTCGTTCAAAGCCCTGTTTTGTACAACAGGCCCCCTTTCCGTGGCTTGATTCGCTCAGCAGTCGCGTTTGTTTTTTCTTTGTGGCTTGATTCGCTCAGCAGTCACATTTCCGAGTTCCATGTTGTACAATGGTCTCGTTCAAAGCCCTATTTTGTACAACAGGGCCCCTTTCCGTGGCTTGATTCGCTCAGCAGTCGCGTGTTTTTCTTTGTGGCTTGATTCGTTCAGCAGTCACATTTCCGAGTTCCGTTTTGTACAATGGTCTCGTTCAAAGCCCTGTTTTGTAAAATAGGCCCCCCTTTCCGTGGCTTGATTCGCTCAGCAGTCACGTGTTTTTCTTTGTGGCTTGATTCGCTCAGCAGTCACATTTTCGAGTTCTATTTTGTACAATGGTCTCGTTCAAAGCCCTATTTTCTACAACAGGCCCCCCTTTCAGTGGCTGGATTCGCTCAGCAGTCACGTCATAGGTTATCGTTTTGTACAACGGTCCCGTTTTCCTGGGCTCTCGTTTATGTACAACGATCCCGTTCCACCTTGTTCTTTTCTCGCTACCTATGCAGAGGTCAAAATTAAACAAAAAATAAATAAATAAAAGGAAGATGGCATTTCTATTATCCACCGAGTTCAAATTTCCAGGTTTTATTCGAGTATTCAATCACTCCACACCTTGAACGCCTAAAAGTTATCGCAATTATTCGTTCAAGCTTGTAGACGATTGAATTGGGGCAGCTGTAATACCTCAAAATTTGCCCTCATTATTTATTACCTTAACAGGCTTACGCTTCATATTCATATGCATTCTCGATTGGGTCATAATATTCACAATCATGCATTTGCATTGTGTTGCACCCCAAAATTTGCCCTCACAATACAAGACTTTGTGTACTAATGAGGTTCACAAGGTTCACAAGACCTTCCATGAAGTTCATGAAGTTTACAAGACACTTTATGAGGTTCACAAGGTTCACAAGATTCACAATACTTACAAGACCTTTCATGAGGTTCATGAAGTCTACAAGACACTTTATGAGGTTCACAAGACCTTCCATGAAGTTCATGAAGTTTACAAGACACTTTATGAGGTTCACAAGGTTCACAAGATTCACAATACTTACAAGACCTTTCATGAGGTTCATGAAGTCTACAAGACACTTTATGAGGTTCACAAGGTTCACAAGACCTCCCATGAGGTTCACAAGATTCACAAGACATTCTATGATGGTTCACAAGGTTCACAAAGTTCACAAATAGTCAAAAGAGTTGACATTCCCTCAGACAATGCACCTCCTAGGCAGTGCATCCAAAATTAGGGTTTTGACTTTAATCAGGATAAATGAACTTCCAAGACTTCAAGTGAGCTTCATAACATCTTATATATGTCTAATAATCCCCATGACAAGTTTCAAGACTTTTCTCAAAAGTTTGCTCAGTCAGATGATCAGATAAGTCAAAATCAGTCAAAGCAGTTATAAAGTCAAACTGAGGTCAACTGTGGTCAAACCAAAGTCAAACTTCATGATTTTTTGCCAACATCAAGTATATGAAGTAAAATCCATCATTTGATCAAGGGTTGATCATGATTCATCAAGGAGATTTCAGATCATCAAGAATCAGGAGTTTCTAAATTAGGGTTTCCTCAGTAAAAGTCAACTGAACTTTGACCAGCCATAACTTTCACATGCTTCATCACCAAGTCTCCATCCAAAGCTAATTTTGAAGGAAATTGAATTCTCTACAACTTTGTGTCTCACAAGCCAAGCCCAAAAATTCTTCATTTGGAAGGTATGAGCTAAGACATTATAGGTCCTTTTGAAAGTCAACAACTTCAAAAGGGCATAACTTGAGAATGGTGAATTATATGAACATGAAACCAGTGGGGTTGGTTAGAGGACTCTTCAAGCTTTCCAAAATGTCCAAGAACACCCTCATAGCATTATAATTGAAGGATGTGTGCCCTTGCAAAGTTGGGAAATGTTTGGTTGGTTCATGAAGAAAATGGAGGTCTAAAACCAATCTTTTCTAAATGGGCTTGCCATATGATGACCCAATCCATACTATAACCTCATGCACGATCCAAATCAACAAAAATCAGATTTTTTATCATTTTATTTTTATTTATTTTGATTTAATTCATTAAAAATTATTTTAAATTAAAATAAAATATAAAAGTCAAAGATTAAAAAAAGATTAAGCTTCTAGAAATTCATAAATATAATTGGAATCAAAGTGGTAAGAAGATCATGATGATTGGCCTAAAATAGCAAGTGTTTATGCAAAAATATTTGATTTTCAAAGCTTATCTTTTTAAATCTTTTTGGATCAAACTTTTCACACAAGCATCAATTGTTTCTGACCTAATTCATCACTCTATAAGTATATGAGGTAACCTTAACACAAAGCCACGAATTCCAGCCTCAAAAGTGTAAGTTTCACAATTTCAAAAACCTCTCCAAACTCAAATTCGGATTTTGACATACAAGGCATTAGAAGGTAATTTGAGGACATAACAATGATCTTTGGACATCATTGAGTCGAAACCAATACCTATTTGCATCCAAAACCACTCATATAGCATATCCCGAATGCATCTTCTTGCTCTTGTTTTGATTTTTCGATTTCATTTATTTAACCATTATGAATCGTTTTTGTGTGTTTAATCTTGTTTATCATGATGCTTAGATGGATTCTGGACAAAAACATTGAAGAAATATGCCCTAAACCGAAAGACACCATTGTTAGGGTTTGAGTTCTCAAATTGGGAATTCATGATTTAGTGGAGATAAATGACTTTTAAAAACATGGTTATGATGTATGAGCTTTGTATGTTTGATCTGGACTGTCAATTTGTATTGATTTTGTTGTTTGCGTGATGATCCAAAAACCTAGGGTTCCTGGTTTATGAACACCCAGGAAAATTCGCAGGAAAAATTGTATCGAATTCCGCAGGTAATATGAAGAAGATGAAGGCCCTGCGCGCGATTTCCAGGATTTAAATATTGTGTATAATATTTTATGAATTAATTGCTGTTTTATATCACAAGCTTGTGCTTGTCCCAGTGGTAAGGCAGGCGCGCGTATGATTAGAGGGTTGGTGTTCGAATCCTGGCTCCAACCAGTTTTTATTTGTTTTCCATTTTAATTGTTAAACATAATATATTATGAATTGTGATGGTTAGGTAGACAGGTGCACTCTCCCAGCTGGAATGGTAACGTGTTTGTGTGATATTGTGAAGGTCCTGGGTTCGATCCCCCCAGGCCTTTTGCTTTTTCTTTCTTTTTCTGATTTTTCAGGTTTAAGGCATAAAACCAATTCAACCCCCCCCCCTTTACTGCCTGCGCGCGTGATGGCCTAGTGGTAGAGATTGCTGGCCTGAGTATTTGCAATCAAAGTGTGCTGGGTTCAATTCCCAGCCAGGTAAGTTCCAGTTTTTTTGTTGTTTTATTTCATTGTTTTGCTAATTATTTTATTATTAATTAAATGTAATCATGTTTAATGTATGTTTAAATAATTCTAGAAAAAAATAATATGTAAATATTTTCTAATTTGTTTTCTAAATTCTAAACCTAGTTTTTTTATTATTATATATTTAAAACCAAAATATGTATATATTTATATATTAAGTTAATATTATTAGAAACCCTACTTTATTTTTTTTAAAACCCTAAAAAATATATTCTTTTCAAACCCTAATTTTCTTCTTTTATTATTTATATTCATAAACTTTATTAAAATTCTTGAATTAATTTTTATTAATATTGTTTATAATTTAAATTTTTTTATATATAAATGTGTTTAAAAATTAAAATGCTTAATTTATAATATGAAAATATTCTATAATTGTTTATAATTTAATTATGCATGTAAATAATTTCTATTATATGTTTAAAAATTGCTAATTTAATTTTTTGTAATTATAATTTATTTTCATAATATGTTCATAATTGATAATTTATACATAATTTAAAATTTTTATAATAATTAGTATAATTGTTTATATTTTAATATTGAATGATAATTGTTTATAAATTTGAGTTTTTTATTATTATATGATTATTACTTACCCCATTAAATTGTTATTATTATTTTTTATTATTATTATTTTCACTAACCCAATTATAATTACTTATTTATTTTGCTTATTAATATTTTGCTTATTTATTTAAATTGCTTTTCTTATTATTTTTGTAATTGCTCCTGGATGTAATATTTTATAATGTTTAGATTATTTATTTTATGCCATGGTTAGTAAAATAGGGAGTGTAACATGTATGTTTATTTAAAATTAATTTAGATCACTTAATTCAAAAGATAAATATTAAATTGTACACTCACACACGTAAGTCGATCGTTGATCGCCATCTCACTTCCTTAAGGATACCTCTCATTGTTGCTTAATTAAAAGGTCAAGTAGGGTGTATAAAGCAAAGTCCCTCAATTTCACATCATCTAGTCCCTTAACAAATCAAAGATCAAGTCCCTTTCGAATGTTGCCTTCGTAATAATCTTGTCCCTTTCGAATAAAGATGATAGTCCCTCCAAAATTGCTTATACACCTCACAGTTGCCTACATAAACAGATGTCCCTTACTTGTCCCTCACATCCAAGGTAATGACTACCTATTCCTTAATAATAGGGATAGTCTTACCATTTAAGGGATTCTAGAACAGAAAAGACTCCAACTTAGGGTAGGTTTCTCATAGTTACTTGCTCACTCTTCAAAACTTTTCAAACACTTCACACTTTCAAACAAATTTTCCAAACAAAGTTTTTTACGCATCCGTACATGGATCATTATCAAACTCTTATGAAAATTTCTATTCACACACTTCACATTTTCAAAAACATTTTAAAGTGAGCTAAGTAACTAAGAGCCCATGGATAACCATGGATGTAAAGGGTGCTAACACCTTCCCTTTACATAACCTACCCCCCGGACCCAAAAATCTTTTAAAAAAGGTCTTTCCTGTTCTTTTATGCCTTTCCTTTGGATAAAATAAAAGTCGGTGGCGACTCTTGCTATCCGCAACATAACTAAAGTCAGTTCTCCCACCGTGTTACAGAACTGGAGACTCTGCTGGGGACTTAATATTAAAGAGGGGTACCCTTAGGAATTAGATCACTTTAAAATTGTTTGCCTTGTTTTCTTTATACTTATCTTGTTGGGTGCTCTTATGTGTGAAAGATCCTAACCCGGATCTAGTGTACCTTAGGTAAATGGCAATAGACCAAGGAAATTGTACGGCGTATACCGATATGGTTGATCTGGTGGCCATAGTTAGTGTGACTTCTTGGTTGGTGCTTATGTTCCTTAAGTCAAGTTGAGGATAATATGAGGCTGCCATATGTTGTCAATGCACTAACTAACTTTTAGAACCCTAGTTATCCCATCTTGGCCTTTAGAAAAGTAGTGAGATAACTGGCTTTGGTGCAGACTGAAGTTGGTTGATACTCGATACTACACTCATTGAGATCTTAAACTTGGAGGGTTTTGGTTGGCAAGTAAGTTGCCTACTGAACAACCACCCTTGTGAAGGATCAATGATATTGAGATCCCTTAGAACCCGGTTACTTTTGTAGGACAGGATGAACCATCTAACTTCAGGGGAGGGTACTTACCTTTGAACCTCATGCAAGCCTTTAAACCTAGGGCTATTGTGTGACTTGTTTGTGTGTGCCACATGTTTGTGATTGAGCATAACATCATGACATCATCATGAATCATAAGCATAGCATTTTCCCTAACCATTTCAAGGACCAAAGGATTTATCTTTGTTCTTTGTTGCAGGTCATGGCTTCTGCTCGTAGAAACACCATCAGGATCAACTTTGTGGGCATACCTGCTAAGCTTAAAGAGTTGGTTTCTCAAGTGTCTGATCATTCCCAATTCATCAAGAGACATGGTCACCTATTGGATCTAGTCACCTCAGGGTTCAATGAAGACATGATGAGTGTTCTGTTTCAGTTCTTTGATCCTAAGCACCATTGCTTCACATTCCCCGACTACCAGCTGGTTCCAACCATGGAAGAGTTCTCTAAACTTCTGGGTATACCTGTTCTTGATCAGAAACCATTCACAGGCTTGGAGAAAGAGCTTAAACCAGAAGTCATTGTTGCAGCTCTACATCTGAAGAAGTCTGACATTGTTCTAGAAACGAGAAGCGGAGTTAAGGGTATTCTTGCCAAGGTGTTGATAGAGAAGGCTCAAATGTTCTTGAAGGCTATGAGTTATGATGCTTTTGAGGATATCTTAGCCTTGCTGATTTATGGCTTAATGTTTTTCCCCAATCCAGATCAGTTCATAGATGTTCATGCCATCAACATATTCCTGAGTCACAATCCAGTGCCTACATTGCTTGGAGACATTCTACATTCTCTTCACACCCGTACTACAAGGGCAAGAGGAACTCTGATGTGCTGCATACCTTTGCTATCTAGGTGGTTTATTTCTCACCTTCCTCGCTCAGTAATGAAGAATGAGCAAGGGTTCAGGTGGTCCAAAAGGATCATGTCACTCTCGCATTCAGATATTCATTGGTGCTCCAGATCTATGGAGAATGTCACCATCATTGACCGTTGTGGGGAGTTCCCTAATGTGCCACTTCTAGGCATAAGAGGAGGCATTATCTACAACCCCTCTTTAGCTTTACGACAGTTTGGTTACGCTAGGAGTGATGGTCCTCATGACATGTTGATTCAAGGTATCGTGTTTGACTACGACAATGATCTACAAGGTTACCGTCAGAGGTTCATACGAGCATGGGGAAAAGTGAACAAGGTTGACAGCAAGACTCTAGAGCCTAAGTACACTATTCCTATGGAGGCTTATCTCAGATGGGTGCGATCTCGTGCTCAGACTCTCATGATGCCATATCCTGCTATCCTGCCAGTTACCATGGAACCTGTTGCTGAAGGAGATACTGCTTATACCATCCTTCACCCAGACATGCTTACTGACATGGAAGACTTGCAGAGATCCTGGATCCAGTTGAAGGAGCAAAGGGATACTTTCGAGGCTCATTACAAAGCAAGCCAAGAAAGAATCTTGGAACTAACAAAGCAACTTCATGAGGAACGGAATCTCAACTCATACCTCAACACAAAGAGGAAACGTCCATGGGAGACTTAAAACCCCATCTCTTGTATTTATTGTATTTCATTTTTTGTAAGCCCAAGAGGCAAAACAAATTTATTACTAATAAAAGTTTACCTTCTTGTTTGTTTAAGCAAATTTAAATCCTGCGGTCCTTGAAAACATTGCATACACATTTACATTCCATATCATTGCATCACAGGTTTATTATGCACAGGTTTCTTATATTCTCGCTGTTTATTTCAGCAATGGCTCTTGAACAAACAATTAAGGATCTCCAGACACAAAATGCACAGTTCCAAGAGCTGATCCTGAACTTGTCCAAGGGGCAGGATGAATTGAAGACACTGCTAGCCAAGAAGACTAAGAAGACCAGAAGGTCAGGTGGCCTGATCAACATGGGAAGAAGGTTCAGAGGTCTTGCCAAGACCAAAGAACCAGTTGAAGATTATGAGTCTGAAGAGTCTGAAAAAGAGGGAGGCAGTCTCCACAACACTATGGGGGACTCTGATTCTGAGGCTAATTACTACCATGAGCCTAATGAAGACAAATTCAAGATGCTGGTGGATAGAATGGATGCTATGGAGTTGCAGAAGTCTTCTGGGCTGGATTTTGAAGATTTGAGTCTGATATCTGGGGTAGTCATACCCATTGGTTTCAAAGTTCCTACCTTTGTTGTTTATGATGGGGTCTCTTGTCCCAAGCTGCATTTGAGGTCTTATGTCAGAAGAATTCAACCCCATACTGCTGATAAGAAGCTGTGGATCCATTTCTTCCAAGAGAGCTTATCTGGAGCTCAATTGGAGTGGTATTATCAGTTGGAGAGTGTCAACATCCGGGATTGGAATGATCTTGCTGAAGCCTTCTATAAGCAGTATCAATACAATGTTGATTTAGCTCCCACTCGCATGCAGCTGCAAAGCATGTCTATGGGTGCCAAAGAAAGCTTCAAGGAGTATGCTCAGAAGTGGAGAGACTTAGCTGGAAGAGTACAACCACCTTTGACTGACAGGGAGCTAGTTGATATGTTCATGTGTACGTTGAATGGTCCTTTTTACAGTCATCTTATTGGAAGCTCATCATCTGGCTTCACTGAGTTGATAATGACAGGAGAGCGTGTGGAAAATGGTATAAAGAGTGGCAAGATCCAAGTGGGTGCTTCTTCATCAGGTGCTGCAAAGAAGCCTCCCACTGGGAAGAAAGAATCCAATGCTGTTTATGGTCAACCTGATCGTAATAGAAGGCATCAATCTGTGAGTGCAGTTCATATTTCAAATCCAACTCCTACAACACCTGAGCAGCCACAGGGCAACCAACAGAGGGCTAGAAGACAGTTCACTAAGATCAACATGTCAATGGCTCAGGCATTGCAACACTTGTTGAAGGCTGAACTTATTACTCTGAAAGAGGCTCCTCAGAATCCCAATGTTACCTCTCCCAGGTACAATCCCAATGCACGATGTGCATATCATTCAAACTGTCAGGGACATGATACTAATAGCTGTTGGGTCTTGAAAAACAAAATTCAAGATATGATTGAGGCTGGAGAGATTGAGTTTGACCCTCCGGGTACTCCAAATGTGATTACTGCTCCCATGCCAAATCACGAGAAGACTGTCAATGCCATTGATGAAGATTTACAGATCTATTCAGTTGCAGAGTTGACCACACCATTGTCTGTTATCAAGACGAAATTAGTACAAGCTGGGCTCTTTCCAGGTTGTCGTGAAGATTGTTTATATTGTACCTATAAGCCGGATAGTTGCTGGAGATTGAGAGATGGAATTCAACGTCTCATGGATAAGTATACCATAGTTTTTGAGAGGACTCCATCGTCTGTAGAGAATATGGTGGATCATATTACTAAAGGTAGGAAGATTGAAGAGGTTGATATGGTTGATAGAGCGCCAGTAAGGATCACTTCCAAAGGTCCTGTTAAAATCACTCATAAGGGTCCAATTAAGATTACTGCTGAAGGCCCTATGAAGATTGTTGATGAAGCTAGAGTGGCTCCTTTGGTCATTACTACTCCTGGTCCTATTCCGTATACGTCTGATAAAGCTGTGCCTTGGCATTATGGGTCTGATGTTTACATCCATGGTGTTAAGCAGGAACCCTTAGCTGATATGCCTGTTGATGTTGACAATATTGTTGGATCTAGTAAGATCACACGAAGTGGAAGAGTCTTCTCTCCTCCAATTACTTCCAAGAATGCAGTTACTCCTGCTGCTACCTCCACTACCGATGCTCGGGGCAAAGGTCCTGTTATTGAACCTGTAACTACTGATGTGCCGGCTGCTGATGATCTTGCTAAGCAGATGGAAGAAGTATTAAAAATCATTCGCAAGAGTGATTATGACATTGTTGATCAGTTGGGGCATACTCCCTCCAAGATTTCCATGTTGTCTTTGTTGTTATGTTCTGAAGCTCATGCAAAAGCTCTGATCAAGTTTCTGAAAACTGCTCATGTACCCAATGCAATTTTTGTTGATCAGTTTGAGAATTGTGTTGCCCACCTGACTTATGATAATGGGTTAGGATTTTCTGATGCTGATTTGACTCCTGCCAAGAGGGATCATAACAGGGCCCTGCACATCTCAATTGAATGCAGGGGCACTACCATGTCACATGTATTGATAGACAATGGTTCCTCTCTGAATGTGTTGCCCAAAGAAGTCCTGAATAAGCTAAGCCCTGAAGATGCTGTGCTGAAGCCCAGTAACATAGTGGTGAAGGCTTTTGATGGTTCTAGAAGAGTGGTGCATGGAGAAATTGATCTGCCCATCAAAGTTGGTTCTCAGGTTTTTAATGCTACATTTTATGTGATGGATATTCGTCCTTCGTACTCTTGTCTGCTTGGTCGTCCCTGGATCCATGGGGCAGGTGCTGTAACCTCTACATTACATCAGAAGCTGAAATATCCGGTGGGAGGAAAGGTTGTTACTGTCTATGGAGAGGAAGAATATTTTGTCAGCCATGTGAACACCTTCAAGTATTTAGAAGTGGAAGGTGAATATGTTGAAACTCCGTGTCAGACATTTGAAGTGGTCCCTTGGATTGTTAATAATTATGAAGCTCCTCCTATGGTCAAGAAAGTTTCTACAGTCACCAGAGTACCTCCAACAATGGCCTCCCTTAAAAATGCTAGAGCTGTGGTGAATGAAGGTGGTTGTACTATTTGGGGTCAGCTTCCTGATATCCCATATAAGTCTGACAAGTTTGGTTTGGGTTTTACTGCAGAGTCTCAGAAGGCTGTTCGTCGTGCTCGTGCTGTTCGTATCACCAATCAAGGGGTTATGAAGAATCAGATCAACACTGTGGGTGGCTATGATGAAGACTACAACCTAGATGCTTGGATTTTTCCTACTGTGGGTGATGGGCTCAATAACTGGAAAGCTGAAGATGTTATCCCTATCTCCTTTAGTCAGGAGTAAATACTATTACTGTATTGTTGCTTTTTAAGTTTGTAATTTCTTGAACAAATAAACTCTTAAGCCTTGTGCCTTACCCGGGGCACAATGGTGTGCTTGTTACGGGCTGTCATTTCATTTGCATACTTCATTCAATAAAAATCAGTGGACGTTTCGTTTTCGTAAATATTGTGTTCCTTGTCTTTCTTTTCTTTTATTTTTGTTTTATCAGCTATGTGTTCTTACACACACCCACATCACTAAAATGCAGATCCTCATCCACTCTGGATCCTGTTGATAACAGTTCTACTATTGCCAATTATAATTTCGAGAATCCGATCTATCAAATTGAAGACGGAAATGAGGACGATTGTGAAGTACCTGTAGAGCTTGCTAGGTGGTTACAACAAGAAGAGAAAGCTATACAGCCACATGAAGAGCCAGTCGAGGTTGTGAATCTGGGAACCGAAGAAAACAGGAAAGAAGTCAAGATAGGGGCTGATTTAGAGAATAATGTCAAGAGCAGATTGATTCAGATGTTACGTGACTATGTGGAGATCTTTGCCTTGTCCTATGAAGATATGCCTGGGTTGGATACAGACATTGTGGTTCACCATTTACCAGTAAAAGAAGATTGTCGTCCAAAGAAGCAGGAGGTTCGTCGTATGCGTCCTGAAATGTCAGAGAAGATCAAAGCAGAGGTAATGAAACAATTCAATGCAGGGTTCTTAGCTGTGACTTCTTATCCTCAGTGGGTTGCAAATGTGGTGCCGGTACCTAAGAAAGATGGTAAGGTTTGTATGTGTGTGGACTACAGAGATTTGAACAATGCCAGCCCTAAAGATGACTTTCCACTTCCTCATATTGATGTTCTGGTAGACAACACTGCTCAACATAAGGTATTCTCCTTTATGGATGGTTTCTCTGGTTATAATCAGATCAAGATGGCACCTGAAGATAGGGAGAAAACTACATTTGTTACACAGTGGGGCACTTTTTGTTATAAGGTGATGCCATTTGGTTTGAAGAATGCAGGGGCAACATATCAGCGTGCTATGGTGGCTTTGTTTCATGATATGATTCATCATGAGATAGAGGTGTATGTGGATGATATGATAGCCAGGTCCCAGAATGAAGAACAACATCTTGATCATCTGCATAAGTTGTTTGAAAGGTTAAAGAAATACAAGTTGAGACTGAACCCAAACAAGTGTACTTTTGGAGTTAGGTCTGGTAAACTCCTGGGTTTCATTGTCAGTGGAAAAGGTATTGAAGTAGATCCTGCAAAAGTGAAAGCTATACGAGAGATGCCAGCTCCTCGTACTGAGAAGGAGGTTAGAGGTTTCTTGGGACGATTAAATTACATTGCAAGATTTATTTCCCAATTGACTGCTACCTGTGAACCAATCTTCAAGTTGTTGAAGAAAGATCAGGTAATGGAGTGGAACGATGAGTGCCAGACCGCCTTTGATGAAATCAAGAAATATCTGCTAGAGCCACCAATTTTGATGCCACCAGTTGATGGAAGACCCTTGATTATGTACTTAACAGTGTTAGACAACTCAATGGGGTGTGTATTGGGGCAACATGACGAGTCTGGTCGAAAAGAGCAGGCAATATACTACCTTAGCAAAAAGTTTACCGACTGTGAAACAAGATACTCACTGCTCGAGAAAACTTGTTGCGCTTTGGCATGGGCTGCTCGCCGACTAAGATAGTATATGTTGACTCATACTACCTTATTGATTTCGAAGATGGATCCAATCAAGTACATATTCGAGAAACCTGCTCTCTCCGGAAGAATTGCAAGATGGCAGATGATCTTGACAGAATATGATATACAGTATACTACTCAGAAGGCCATTAAAGGAAGTGTTGTTGCTGATCATTTGGCTCATCAAGCAGTGGATGATTACCAGTCAATGAGTTTTGAGTTTCCCGATGAAGATATTATGATTATTACTAAAGAACCTGGACAATATGACGGACCTGAACAAGGATCCCGATGGACTATGGTTTTTGATGGTGCTTCCAATGCACTTGGTAATGGTGTTGGTGTTGTGATTAGTTCCCCTGAAGGTTGTCATACCCCGATTACTGCCAGACTTTGTTTCTATTGTACTAATAACATGGCTGAGTATGAGGCATGTATCCTGGGTATCAAAGCTGCTATTGATATGAAGATTCAGTTCCTGGATGTATATGGAGATTCAGCCCTGGTAGTAAGTCAGATTAAAGGAGATTGGGATACCAAGCATGATAACCTCATTCCTTACAGAGAGCATGTGTTGTCTTTGATCCCACATTTCAAAGAGATTACCTTTGGACATATTCCACGGAGAGAGAATCAGTTGGCAGATGCCTTAGCCACCATGGCATCCATGTTTGAGATCAGTTGGGATGATGAAGCTCCCAAGATTACTATTGATAGATTTGAAAAGCCTGCATACTGCAATGAGATTGGCACCGAAGAAGCAAAAGAAAAGCCTTGGTTCTATGAGGTAAAAAGATATCTTGAAGCTCAAGAGTTCCCTGAAGGGGCATCTGTCAAGGATAGGAAGTTTCTGAGGAGGTTTTCTGCTAAGTTCTTTTTGAGTAATGGGATTTTGTACAAACGCAATCATGATTCAACTTTGCTTCGTTGTGTGGATAAGAAAGAAGCAACTGAGATTTTGGAAGATATGCATGATGGGATCTTTTTCACTCATTCTAGTGGCCATACTATGGCAAAGAAGATATTGAGAGCAGGTTACTTTTGGTCTACCATGGAAGCTGATTGCTATCAACACTCCAGAACATGTCACAAGTGTCAAATCTATGCTGATAAAGTACATATACCTCCATCACCATTGAATGTGTTGACTGCTCCTTGGCCTTTTGCCATGTGGGGCATTGATATGATTGGTGAGATCAAGCCTACTGCTTCTAATGGGCATCGTTTCATCCTGGTTGCTATTGATTACTTCACGAAATGGGTAGAGGCAGCTTCATTTGCATCTGTTACCAAGAATGTTGTGGCTCGATTCATTAAGAATAATATCATATGTAGGTATGGCATCCCTGAAAGGATTATTACTGACAACGGCTCTAATCTGAACAATACTATGATTACTGATCTCTGCACGCAGTTCAAGATTAAGCATCACAACTCTTCTCCGTATCGTCCAAAGATGAATGGGGCAGTTGAAGCTGCTAATAAGAACATTAAGAAGATTGTACAGAAGATGACTGTTACTTACAAGGATTGGCATGAGATGTTACCATTTGCTCTTCATGGTTATCGTACCACAACACGCACCTCAACAGGGGCAACCACATTCTCCTTAGTCTATGGTATGGAAGCAGTCCTGCCCATTGAAGTTCAGATTCCCTCCTTAAGAATTATGAAGGATGCAGGCTTGGATGAAGATGAGTGGATTCAGACTCAACTTGACCAGATAAATTTGATTGATGAGAAGAGGTTAGCAGCAGTTTGTCATGGCCAGATGTACCAAAAACGAATGATCAAAGCTTTCAACAAGAAGGTTAAGACAAAGGTATATCAGGCTGGTGACATGGTAATCAAGCGTATCATATTACCACAGGGTGATCCTAGGGGCAAGTGGACTCCAACATATGAAGGACCATTTGTGGTCAAGACAGTGTTCTCAGGAGGTGCCATGATACTTACTACTATGGATGGTGAAGACTTCCCGCAGCCTGTAAACGCAGACATAGTTAAAAAATACTACGCATGAAAAGAGACCCGCTAGGTTGACAGGCCTAGGCAAAAATAAGGGCATCCCGGCAAACCAAAAGGGTTTGGGCAAAAATTAGGGATATATATAAAAAGATGTACACCCGGCAAGTCGAAAACCTGAAAAGGCGGCTTGGGCAAAAAAGGGTATCCCGGTGGATTGAAAACCTGAAAAGGCAATCCAGGAAAAAGTTAGGGATTAAAGCGTATGACTATGTCTCGTTTGGATCACCCATGAAACTGCAACCAGTTGTACTACTTACTCAAGTTTGAACAGATAAAGCTCAATCCAATCGTTTCCGTCTCAATAGCAGAAGATGAGATACTTGAAGATAATGGCAATAGTGGAATTGAAACTCAATAGGATTATTTCCCACATAGCTGATTCTCCTTGTTTTA
Organism: Lathyrus aphaca; assembly: GCA_963966055.1. Taxonomy (NCBI): domain Eukaryota; kingdom Viridiplantae; phylum Streptophyta; class Magnoliopsida; order Fabales; family Fabaceae; genus Lathyrus; species Lathyrus aphaca. Next base: position 486,933,251 of record OZ014522.1, read on the forward strand.
TAAAATTTTATGACAAAATCCTCTTACTAGGGTTTATGTCTCCTTGTACAAACTTACTCATATATGGGTCACTTTTTGATATAAATAAAATTCCATTTTTGAATCCAGATTTACTTTTACCCTATTTACATAAGCGAAACGTCCATTGGTTGTGTTTGAATGTATGTATGCTTTTGAATATGATTGATGTTTACCAGAAATGCATGTATGCTTAATATGATTGATGTTTACCAGAAATACATAAAAATGCAGTAATAGTATTTACTAAGGACGAATGAGGGAAGGATTTCAACGAAGCTTCGCCGGTTCATCTCTACAAAACAGCTACAAACCCTCAGCAAGGCAAATCCATCTTCATAAAGTCACATCTCCCCTGGAATTTATATCCATCTCTTTTATCCTCATACGGATATTCGGGAATTTACTTTCCAATAAGAGTACGACGAACAAAGACGGGAGGTTATATATACCTTGCTATCCCCAGCAGACTGGAGGTTATGTATACCTTCTTATCACATAAGACGGGAACGAATTCCCCATACTCTTCAGCAACAAACCGGGATTTATTTTCCCTGGCCAGCAGTTATTATACGAAGATATCCAAACGCTTCCGGCAGCATCATATCATACATACATCATTTACATCATACCATAATATACATATCCATAGATACATCATACATAATGCATAAACTAAAATTACCATACAGGATGCTACCTTGTTTTCAGGTTAATTCTCCAACAGACAAATTTCATCAACAAATTGTGACTATTGGGCCGTTGTTTATCTTCCCAAAAGTTATTATTACCTCAGGACTGCTTTATCCTCCTGAAAGCATATCATCATCTCAAGACTGCTTTATCCTCCTGAAAGCTTACTCCCTCAGGACTGTTTTATCCTCCTGAAAGCTTCTTATACCTCAGGACGTTGTTATCCTCCTGAAAGCATATTATCCCCTCGGGACGTTGTTATCTTCTTGAAAGCTATTATCATTCCCTCAGGACTACTTTATCCTCCTGAAAGCATATTATTACCTTGGGCCGTTGTTTATCTTCCCAAAGGTTACCATTTCCTCAGGATGTTGTTTATCCTCCTGAAAGCATATTATACCTCAGGACTGCTTTATCCTCCTGAAAGCATATCATCACCTCAGGACTGCTTTATCCTCCTGAAAGCATATCATCACTACCTCAGGACTGCTTTATCCTCCTGAAAGCATATCATCACTACCTCAGGACTGCTTTCTCCTCCTGAAAGCATATCATCACCTCAGGACTGCTTTATCCTCCTGAAAGCTATCATTATATCTTCATATTTTGGACTGCTTTATCCTACAAGAAATGTATTTGAAGAACTTTTCTCCAAGTGGCATCTTTAAGCCCACTCAAGCATATACAACCAGTCATCAATACTACCCTACGCACCGGTGAGTGCAAATTTTTGGGCTTTTGTGTTCAATCCCCTTCAACCTTCCAGGTCACGACTGGCAAATATACCAATCTAACCCCTCAGGTTTCAGAAAATTGAACAGGGGCAGCTGTTGCACCCTAAAATTTGCCCTCACAATACAAGACTTTGTGTACTAATGAGGTTCACAAGGTTCACAAGACCTTCCATGAAGTTCATGAAGTTTACAAGACACTTTATGAGGTTCACAAGGTTCACAAGATTCACAATACTTACAAGACCTTTCATGAGGTTCATGAAGTCTACAAGACACTTTATGAGGTTCACAAGGTTCACAAGACCTTCCATGAAGTTCATGAAGTTTACAAGACACTTTATGAGGTTCACAAGGTTCACAAGATTCACAATACTTACAAGACCTTTCATGAGGTTCATGAAGTCTACAAGACACTTTATGAGGTTCACAAGGTTCACAAGACCTCCCATGAGGTTCACAAGATTCACAAGACATTCTATGATGGTTCACAAGGTTCACAAAGTTCACAAATAGTCAAAAGAGTTGACAATTCCCTCAGACAATGCACCTCCTAGGCAGTGCATCCAAAATTAGGGTTTTGACTTTAATCAGGCTAAATGAACTTCCAAGACTTCAAGTAAGCTTCATAACATCTTATATATGTCTAAGAATCCCCATGACAAGTTTCAAGACTTTTCTCAAAAGTTTGCTCAGTCAGATGATCAGATAAGTCAAAATCAGTCAAAGCAGTTATAAAGTCAAACTGAGGTCAACTGTGGTCAAACCAAAGTCAAACTTCATGATTTTTTGCCAACATCAAGTATATGAAGTAAAATTCATCATTTGATCAATGGTTGATCATGATTCATCAAGGAGATTTCAGATCATCAAGAATCAGGAGTTTCTAAATTAGGGTTTTCTTAGTAAAAGTCAACTGAACTTTGACCAGCCATAACTTTCACATGCTTCATCACCAAGTCTCCATCCAAAGCTCATTTTGAAGGAAATTGAATTCTCTACAACTTTGTGTCTCACAAGCCAAGCCCAAAAATGCTTCATTTGGAAGGTATGAGCTAAGACATTATAGGTCCTTTTGAAAGTCAACAAAAAGTCAACAACTTCAAAAGGGCATAACTTGAGAATGGTGAATGATATGAACATGAAACCAGTGGGGTTGGTTAGAGGACTCTTCAAGATTTCCAAAATGTCCAAGAACACCCTCATAGCATTAAAATTGAAGGATGTGTGCCCTTGCAAAGTTGGGAAATTTTTGGTTGGTTCATGAAGAAAATGGAGGTCTAAAACCAATCTTTTCTAAATGGGCTTGCCATATGATGACCCAATCCATACTATAACCTCATGCACGACCCAAGTCAACAAAAATCATATTTTTTATCATTTTATTTTTATTTATTTTGATTTAATTCATTAAAAATTATTTTAAATTAAAATAAAATATAAAAGTCAAAGATTAAAAAAAGATTAAGCTTCTAGAAATTCATAAATATAATTGGAATCAAAGTGGTAAGAAGATCATGATGATTGGCCTAAAATAGCAAGTGTTTATGCAAAAATATTTGATTTTCAAAGCTTATCTTTTTGAATCTTTTTGGATCAAACTTTTCACACAAGCATCAATTGTTTCTGACCTAATTCATCACTCTATAAGTATATGAGGTAACCTTAACACAAAGCCACGAATTCCAGCCTCAAAAGTGTAAGTTTCATAATTTCAAAAACCTCTCCAAACTCAAATTCGGATTTTGACATACAAGGCATTAGAAGGTAATTTGAGGACATAGCAATGATCTTTGGACATCATTGAGTCGAAACCAATACCTATTTGCATCCAAAACCACTCATATAGTATATCCCGAATGCATCTTCTTGCTCTTGTTTTGATTTTTCGATTTCATTTATTTAACCATTATGAATCGTTTTTGTGTGTTTAATCTTGTTTATCATGATGCTTAGATGGATTCTGGACAAAAACGTTGAAGAAATATGCCCTAAACCGAAAGACACCATTGTTAGGGTTTGAGTTCTCAAATTGGGAATTCATGATTTAGTGGAGATAAATGACTTTTAAAAACATGGTTATGATGTATGAGCTTTGTATGTTTGATCTGGACTGTCAATTTGTATTGATTTTGTTGTTTGCGTGATGATCCAAAAACCTAGGGTTCCTGGTTTATGAACACCCAGGAAAATTTGCAGGAAAAATTGTATCGAATTCCGCAGGTAATATGAAGAAGATGAAGGCCCTGCGCGCGATTTCCAGGATTTAAATATTGTGTATAATATTTTATGAATTAATTGCTGTTTTATATCACAAGCTTGTGCTTGTCCCAGTGGTAAGGCAGGCGCGCGTATGATTAGAGGGTTGGTGTTCGAATCCTGGCTCCAACCAGTTTTTATTTGTTTTCCATTTTAATTGTTAAACATAATATATTATGAATTGTGATGGTTAGGTAGACAGGTGCACTCTCCCAGCTGGAATGGTAACGTGTTTGTGTGATATTGTGAAGGTCCTGGGTTCGATCCCCCCAGGCCTTTTGCTTTTTCTTTCTTTTTCTGATTTTTCAGGTTTAAGGCATAAAACCAATTCAACCCCCCCCCCCTTTACTGCCTGCGCGCGTGATGGCCTGGTGGTAGAGATTGCTGGCCTGAGTATTTGCAATCAAAGTGTGCTGGGTTCAATTCCCAGCCAGGTAAGTTCCAGTTTTTTTGTTGTTTTATTTCATTGTTTTGCTAATTATTTTATTATTAATTAAATGTAATCATGTTTAATGTATGTTTAAATAATTCTAGAAAAAAATAATATGTAAATATTTTCTAATTTGTTTTCTAAATTCTAAACCTAGTTTTTTTATTATTATATATTTAAAACCAAAATATGTATATATTTATATATTAAGTTAATATTATCAGAAACCCTACTTTATTTTTTTTAAAACCCTACAAAATATATTCTTTTCAAACCCTAATTTTCTTCTTTTATTATTTATATTCATAAACTTTATTAAAATTCTTGAATTAATTTTTATTAATATTGTTTATAATTTAAATTTTTATATATATAAATGTGTTTAAAAATTAAAATGCTTAATTTATAATATGAAAATATTCTATAATTGTTTATAATTTAATTATGCATGTAAATAATTTCTATTATATGTTTAAAAATTGCTAATTTAATTTTTTGTAATTATAATTTATTTTAATAATATGTTCATAATTGATAATTTATACATAATTTAAAAATTTTATAATAATTAGTATAATTGTTTATATTTTAATATTGAATGATAATTGTTTATAAATTTGAGTTTTTTATTATTATATGATTATTACTAACCCCATTAATTTGTTATTATTATTATTTTCACTAACCCAATTATAATTACTTATTTATTTTGCTTATTAATATTTTGCTTATTTATTTAAATTGCTTTTCTTATTATTTTTGTAATTGCTCCTGGATGTAATATTTTATAATGTTTAGATTATTTATTTTATGCCATGGTTAGTAAAATAGGGAGTGTAACATGTGTGTTTAATTAAAATTAATTTAGATCACTTAATTCAAAAGATAAATATTAAATTGTACACTCACACACGTAAGTCGATCGTTGATCGCCATCTCACTTCCTTAAGGATACCTCTCATTGTTGCTTAATTAAAAGGTCAAGTAGGGTGTATAAAGCAAAGTCCCTCAATTTCACATCATCTAGTCCCTTAACAAATCAAAGATCAAGTCCCTTTCGAATGTTGCCTTCGTAATAATCTTGTCCCTTTCGAATAAAGATGATAGTCCCTCCAAAATTGCTTATACACCCCACAGTTGCCTACATAAACAGATGTCCCTTACTTGTCCCTCACATCCAAGGTAATGACTACCTATTCCTTAATAATAGGGATAGTCTTACCATTTAAGGGATTCTAGAACAGAAAAGACTCCAACTTAGGGTAGGTTTCTCATAGTTACTTGCTCACTCTTCAAAACTTTTCAAACACTTCACACTTTCAAACAAATTTTCCAAACAAAGTTTTTTACGCATCCGTACATGGATCATTATCAAACTCTTATGAAAATTTCTATTCACACACTTCACATTTTCAAAAACATTTTAAAGTGAGCTAAGTAACTAAGAGCCCATGGATAACCATGGATGTAAAGGGTGTTAACACCTTCCCTTTACATAACCTACCCCCCGGACCCAAAAATCTTTTAAAAAAGGTCTTTCCTGTTCTTTTATGCCTTTCCTTTGGATAAAATAAAAGTCGGTGGCGACTCTTGCTATCCGCAACATAACTAAAGTCAGTTCTCCCACCGTGTTACAGAACTGGCGACTCTGCTAGGGACTTAATATTAAAGAGGGGTACCCTTAGGAATTAGATCACTTTAAAATTGTTTGCCTTGTTTGCTTTATACTTATCTTGTTGGGTGCTCTTATGTGTGAAAGATCCTAACCCGGATCTAGTGTACCTTAGGTAAATGGCAATAGACCAAGGAAATTGTACGGCGTATACCGATATGGTTGATCTGGTGGCCATAGTTAGTGTGACTTCTTGGTTGGTGCTTATGTTCCTTAAGTCATGTTGAGGATAATATGAGGCTGCCATATGTTGTCAATGCACTAACTAACTTTTAGAACCCTAGTTATCCCATCTTGGCCTTTAGAAAAGTAGTGAGATAACTGGCTTTGGTGCAGACTGAAGTTGGTTGATACTCGATACTACACTCATTGAGATCTTAAACTTGGAGGGTTTTGGTTGGCAAGTAAGTTGCCTACTGAACAACCACCCTTGTGAAGGATCAATGATATTGAGATCCCTTAGAACCCGGTTACTTTTGTAGGACAGGATGAACCATCTAACTTCAGGGGAGGGTACTTACCTTTGAACCTCATGCAAGCCTTTAAACCTAGGGCTATTGTGTGACTTGTTTGTGTGTGCCACATGTTTGTGATTGAGCATAACATCATGACATCATCATGCATCATAAGCATAGCATTTTCCCTAACCATTTCAAGGACCAAAGGATTTATCTTTGTTCTTTGTTGCAGGTCATGGCTTCTGCTCGTAGAAACACCATCAGGATCAACTTTGTGGGCATACCTGCTAAGCTTAAAGAGTTGGTTTCTCAAGTGTCTGATCATTCCCAGTTCATCAAGAGACATGGTCACCTATTGGATCTAGTCACCTCAGGGTTCAATGAAGACATGATGAGTGTTCTGTTTCAGTTCTTTGATCCTAAGCACCATTGCTTCACATTCCCCGACTACCAGCTGGTTCCAACCATGGAAGAGTTCTCTAAACTTCTGGGTATACCTGTTCTTGATCAGAAACCATTCACAGGCTTGGAGAAAGAGCTTAAACCAGAAGTCATTGCTGCAGCTCTACATCTGAAGAAGTCTGACATTGTTCTAGAAACGAGAAGCGGAGTTAAGGGTATTCTTGCCAAGGTGTTGATAGAGAAGGCTCAAATGTTCTTGAAGGCTATGAGTTATGATGCTTTTGAGGATATCTTAGCCTTGCTGATTTATGGCTTAGTGTTTTTCCCCAATCCAGATCAGTTCATAGATGTTCATGCCATCAACATATTCCTGAGTCACAATCCAGTGCCTACATTGCTTGGAGACATTCTACATTCTCTTCACACCCGTACTACAAGGGCAAGAGGAACTCTGATGTGCTGCATACCTTTGCTATCTAGGTGGTTTATTTCTCACCTTCCTCGCTCAGTAATGAAGAATGAGCAAGGGTTCAGGTGGTCCAAAAGGATCATGTCACTCTCGCATTCAGATATTCATTGGTGCTCCAGATCTATGGAGAATGTCACCATCATTGACCGTTGTGGGGAGTTCCCTAATGTGCCACTTCTAGGCATAAGAGGAGGCATTATCTACAACCCCTCTTTAGCTTTACGACAGTTTGGTTACGCTAGGAGTGATGGTCCTCATGACATGTTGATTCAAGGTATCGTGTTTGACTACGATAATGATCTACAAGGTTACCGTCAGAGGTTCATACGAGCATGGGGAAAAGTGAACAAGGTTGACAGCAAGACTCTAGAGCCTAAGTACACTATTCCTATGGAGGCTTATCTCAGATGGGTGCGATCTCGTGCTCAGACTCTCATGATGCCATATCCTGCTATCCTGCCAGTTACCATGGAACCTGTTGCTGAAGGAGATACTGCTTATACCATCCTTCACCCAGACATGCTTACTGACATGGAAGACTTGCAGAGATCCTGGATCCAGTTGAAGGAGCAAAGGGATACTTTCGAGGCTCATTACAAAGCAAGCCAAGAAAGAATCTTGGAACTAACAAAGCAACTTCATGAGGAACGGAATCTCAACTCATACCTCAACACAAAGAGGAAACGTCCATGGGAGACTTAAAACCCCATCTCTTGTATTTATTGTATTTCATTTTTTGTAAGCCCAAGAGGCAAAACAAATTTATTACTAATAAAAGTTTACCTTCTTGTTTGTTTAAGCAAATTTAAATCCTGCGGTCCTTGAAAACATTGCATACACATTTACATTCCATATCATTGCATCACAGGTTTATTGTGCACAGGTTTCTTATATTCTCGCTGTTTATTTCAGCAATGGCTCTTGAACAAACAATTAAGGATCTCCAGACACAAAATGCACAGTTCCAAGAGCTGATCCTGAACTTGTCCAAGGGGCAGGATGAATTGAAGACACTGCTAGCCAAGAAGACTAAGAAGACCAGAAGGTCAGGTGGCCTGATCAACATGGGAAGAAGGTTCAGAGGTCTTGCCAAGACCAAAGAACCAGTTGAAGATTATGAGTCTGAAGAGTCTGAAAAAGAGGGAGGCAGTCTCCACAACACTATGGGGGACTCTGATTCTGAGGCTAATTACTACCATGAGCCTAATGAAGACAAATTCAAGATGCTGGTGGATAGAATGGATGCTATGGAGTTGCAGAAGTCTTCTGGGCTGGATTTTGAAGATTTGAGTCTGATATCTGGGGTAGTCATACCCATTGGTTTCAAAGTTCCTACCTTTGTTGTTTATGACGGGGTCTCTTGTCCCAAGCTGCATTTGAGGTCTTATGTCAGAAGAATTCAACCCCATACTGCTGATAAGAAGATGTGGATCCATTTCTTCCAAGAGAGCTTATCTGGAGCTCAATTGGAGTGGTATTATCAGTTGGAGAGTGTCAACATCCGGGATTGGAATGATCTTGCTGAAGCCTTCTATAAGCAGTATCAATACAATGTTGATTTAGCTCCCACTCGCATGCAGCTGCAAAGCATGTCTATGGGTGCCAAAGAAAGCTTCAAGGAGTATGCTCAGAAGTGGAGAGACTTAGCTGGAAGAGTACAACCACCTTTGACTGACAGGGAGCTAGTTGATATGTTCATGTGTACGTTGAATGGTCCTTTTTACAGTCATCTTATTGGAAGCTCATCATCTGGCTTCACTGAGTTGATAATGACAGGAGAGCGTGTGGAAAATGGTATAAAGAGTGGCAAGATCCAAGTGGGTGCTTCTTCATCAGGTGCTGCAAAGAAGCCTCCCACTGGGAAGAAAGAATCCAATGCTGTTTATGGTCAACCTGATCGTAATAGAAGGCATCAATCTGTGAGTGCAGTTCATATTTCAAATCCAACTCCTACAACACCTGAGCAGCCACAGGGCAACCAACAGAGGGCTAGAAGACAGTTCACTAAGATCAACATGTCAATGGCTCAGGCATTGCAACACTTGTTGAAGGCTGAACTTATTACTCTGAAAGAGGCTCCTCAGAATCCCAATGTTACCTCTCCCAGGTACAATCCCAATGCACGATGTGCATATCATTCAAACTGTCAGGGACATGATACTAATAGCTGTTGGGTCTTGAAAAACAAAATTCAAGATATGATTGAGGCTGGAGAGATTGAGTTTGACCCTCCGGGTACTCCAAATGTGATTACTGCTCCCATGCCAAATCACGAGAAGACTGTCAATGCCATTGATGAAGATTTACAGATCTATTCAGTTGCAGAGTTGACCACACCATTGTCTGTTATCAAGACGAAATTAGTACAAGCTGGGCTCTTTCCAGGTTGTCGTGAAGATTGTTTATATTGTACCTATAAGCCGGATAGTTGCTGGAGATTGAGAGATGGAATTCAACGTCTCATGGATAAGTATACCATAGTTTTTGAGAGGACTCCATCGTCTGTAGAGAATATGGTGGATCATATTACTAAAGGTAGGAAGATTGAAGAGGTTGATATGGTTGATAGAGCGCCAGTAAGGATCACTTCCAAAGGTCCTGTTAAAATCACTCATAAGGGTCCAATTAAGATTACTGCTGAAGGCCCTGTGAAGATTGTTGCTGAAGCTAGAGTGGCTCCTTTGGTCATTACTACTCCTGGTCCTATTCTGTATACGTCTGATAAAGCTGTGCCTTGGCATTATGGGTCTGATGTTTACATCCATGGTGTTAAGCAGGAACCCTTAGCTGATATGCCTGTTGATGTTGACAATATTGCTGGATCTAGTAAGATCACACGAAGTGGAAGAGTCTTCTCTCCTCCAATTACTTCCAAGAATGCAGTTACTCCTGCTGCTACCTCCACTACCGATGCTCGGGGCAAAGGTCCTGTTATTGAACCTGTAACTACTGATGTGCCGGCTGCTGATGATCTTGCTAAGCAGATGGAAGAAGTATTAAAAATCATTCGCAAGAGTGATTATGACATTGTTGATCAGTTGGGGCATACTCCCTCCAAGATTTCCATGCTGTCTTTGTTGTTATGTTCTGAAGCTCATGCAAAAGCTCTGATCAAGTTTCTGAAAACTGCTCATGTACCCAATGCAATTTTTGTTGATCAGTTTGAGAATTGTGTTGCCCACCTGACTTATGATAATGGGTTAGGATTTTCTGATGCTGATTTGACTCCTGCCAAGAGGGATCATAACAGGGCCCTGCACATCTCAATTGAATGCAGGGGCACTACCCTGTCACATGTATTGATAGACAATGGTTCCTCTCTGAATGTGTTGCCCAAAGAAGTCCTGAATAAGCTGAGCCCTGAAGATGCTGTGCTGAAGCCCAGTAACATAGTGGTGAAGGCTTTTGATGGTTCTAGAAGAGTGGTGCATGGAGAAATTGATCTGCCCATCAAAGTTGGTTCTCAGGTTTTTAATGCTACATTTTATGTGATGGATATTCGTCCTTCGTACTCTTGTCTGCTTGGTCGTCCCTGGATCCATGGGGCAGGTGCTGTAACCTCTACATTACATCAGAAGCTGAAATATCCGGTGGGAGGAAAGGTTGTTACTGTCTATGGAGAGGAAGAATATTTTGTCAGCCATGTGAACACCTTCAAGTATTTAGAAGTGGAAGGTGAATATGTTGAAACTCCGTGTCAGACATTTGAAGTGGTCCCTTGGATTGTTAATAATTATGAAGCTCCTCCTATGGTCAAGAAAGTTTCTACAGTCACCAGAGTACCTCCAACAATGGCCTCCCTTAAAAATGCTAGAGCTGTGGTGAATGAAGGTGGTTGTACTATTTGGGGTCAGCTTCCTGATATCCCATACAAGTCTGACAAGTTTGGTTTGGGTTTTACTGCAGAGTCTCAGAAGGCTGTTCGTCGTGCTCGTGCTGTTCGTATCACCAATCAAGGGGTTATGAAGAATCAGATCAACACTGTGGGTGACTATGATGAAGACTACAACCTAGATGCTTGGATTTTTCCTACTGTGGGTGATGGGCTCAATAACTGGAAAGCTGGAGATGTTATCCCTATCTCTTTTAGTCAGGAGTAAATACTATTACTGTATTGTTGCTTTTTAAGTTTGTAATTTCTTGAACAATTAAACTCTTAAGCCTTGTGCCTTACCCGGGGCACAATGGTGTGCTTGTTACGGGCTGTCATTTCATTTGCATACTTCATTCAATAAAAATCAGTGGACGTTTCGTTTTCGTAAATATTGTGTTCCTTGTCTTTCTTTTCTTTTATTTTTGTTTTATCAGCTATGTGTTCTTACACACACCCACATCACTAAAATGCAGATCCTCATCCACTCTGGATCCTGTTGATAACAGTTCTACTATTGCCAATTATAATTTCGAGAATCCGATCTATCAAACTGAAGACGGAAATGAGGACGATTGTGAAGTACCTGTAGAGCTTGCTAGGTGGTTACAACAAGAAGAGAAAGCTATACAGCCACATGAAGAGCCAGTCGAGGTTGTGAATCTGGAAACCGAAGAAAACAGGAAAGAAGTCAAGATAGGGGCTGATTTAGAGAATAATGTCAAGAGCAGATTGATTCAGATGTTACGTGACTATGTGGAGATCTTTGCTTGGTCCTATGAAGATATGCCTGGGTTGGATACAGACATTGTGGTTCACCATTTACCAGTAAAAGAAGATTGTCGTCCAAAGAAGCAGAAGGTTCGTCGTATGCGTCCTGAAATGTCAGAGAAGATCAAAGCAGAGGTAATGAAACAATTCAATGCAGGGTTCTTAGCTGTGACTTCTTATCCTCAGTGGGTTGCAAATGTGGTGCCGGTACCTAAGAAAGATGGTAAGGTTTGTATGTGTGTGGACTACAGAGATTTGAACAATGCCAGCCCTAAAGATGACTTTCCACTTCCTCATATTGATGTTCTGGTAGACAACACTGCTCAACATAAGGTATTCTCCTTTATGGATGGATTCTCTGGTTATAATCAGATCAATATGGCACCTGAAGATAGGGAGAAAACTACATTTGTTACACAGTGGGGCACTTTTTGTTATAAGGTGATGCCATTTGGTTTGAAGAATGCAGGGGCAACATATCAGCGTGCTATGGTGGCTTTGTTTCATGATATGATTCATCATGAGATAGAGGTGTATGTGGATGATATGATAGCCAGGTCCCAGAATGAAGAACAACATCTTGATCATCTGCATAAGTTGTTTGAAAGGTTAAAGAAATACAAGTTGAGACTGAACCCAAACAAGTGTACTTTTGGAGTTAGGTCTGGTAAACTCCTGGGTTTCATTGTCAGTGGAAAAGGTATTGAAGTAGATCCTGCAAAAGTGAAAGCTATACGAGAGATGCCAGCTCCTCGTACTGAGAAGGAGGTTAGAGGTTTCTTGGGACGATTAAATTACATTGCAAGATTTATTTCCCAATTGACTGCTACCTGTGAACCAATCTTCAAGTTGTTGAAGAAAGATCAGGTAATGGAGTGGAACGATGAGTGCCAGACCGCCTTTGATGAAATCAAGAAATATCTGCTAGAACCACCAATTTTGATGCCACCAGTTGATGGAAGACCCTTGATTATGTACTTAACAGTGTTAGACAACTCAATGGGGTGTGTATTGGGGCAACATGACGAGTCTGGTCGAAAAGAGCAGGCAATATACTACCTTAGCAAAAAGTTTACCGACTGTGAAACAAGATACTCACTGCTCGAGAAAACTTGTTGCGCTTTGGCATGGGCTGCTCGCCGACTAAGACAGTATATGTTGACTCATACTACCTTATTGATTTCGAAGATGGATCCAATCAAGTACATATTCGAGAAACCTGCTCTCTCCGGAAGAATTGCAAGATGGCAGATGATCTTGACAAAATATGATATACAGTATACTGCTCAGAAGGCCATTAAAGGAAGTGTTGTTGCTGATCATTTGGCTCATCAAGCAGTGGATGATTACCAGTCAATGAGTTTTGAGTTTCCCGATGAAGATATTATGATTATTACTAAAGAACCTGGACAATATGACGGACCTGAACAAGGATCCCGATGGACTATGGTTTTTGATGGTGCTTCCAATGCACTTGGTAATGGTGTTGGTGTTGTGATTAGTTCCCCTGAAGGTTGTCATACCCCGATTACTGCCAGACTTTGTTTCTATTGTACTAATAACATGGCTGAGTATGAGGCATGTATCCTGGGTATCAAAGCTGCTATTGATATGAAGATTCAGTTCCTGGATGTATATGGAGATTCAGCCCTGGTAGTAAGTCAGATTAAAGGAGATTGGGATACCAAGCATGATAACCTCATTCCTTACAGAGAGCATGTGTTGTCTTTGATCCCACATTTCAAAGAGATTACCTTTGGACATATTCCACGGAGAGAGAATCAGTTGGCAGATGCCTTAGCCACCATGGCATCCATGTTTGAGATCAGTTGGGATGTTGAAGCTCCCAAGATTACTATTGATAGATTTGAAAAGCCTGCATACTGCAATGAGATTGGCACCGAAGAAGCAAAAGAAAAGCCTTGGTTCTATGAGGTAAAAAGATATCTTGAAGCTCAAGAGTTCCCTGAAGGGGCATCTGTCAAGGATAGGAAGTTTCTGAGGAGGTTTTCTGCTAAGTTCTTTTTGAGTAATGGGATTTTGTACAAACGCAATCATGATTCAACTTTGCTTCGTTGTGTGGATAAGAATGAAGCAACTGAGATTTTGGAAGATATGCATGATGGGATCTTTGGCACTCATTCTAGTGGCCATACTATGGCAAAGAAGATATTGAGAGCAGGTTACTATTGGTCTACCATGGAAGCTGATTGCTATCAACACTCCAGAACATGTCACAAGTGTCAAATCTATGCTGATAAAGTACATATACCTCCATCACCATTGAATGTGTTGACTGCTCCTTGGCCTTTTGCCATGTGGGGCATTGATATGATTGGTGAGATCAAGCCTACTGCTTCTAATGGGCATCGTTTCATCCTGGTTGCTATTGATTACTTCACGAAGTGGGTAGAGGCAGCTTTATTTGCATCTGTTACCAAGAATGTTGTGGCTCGATTCATTAAGAATAATCTCATATGTAGGTATGGCATCCCTGAAAGGATTATTACTGACAACGGCTCTAATCTGAACAATACTATGATTACTGATCTCTGCACGCAGTTCAAGATTAAGCATCACAACTCTTCTCCGTATCGTCCAAAGATGAATGGGGCAGTTGAAGCTGCTAATAAGAACATTAAGAAGATTGTACAGAAGATGACTGTTACTTACAAGGATTGGCATGAGATGTTACCATTTGCTCTTCATGGTTATCGTACCACAATACGCACCTCAACAGGGGCAACCCCATTCTCCTTAGTCTATGGTATGGAAGCAGTCCTGCCCATTGAAGTTCAGATTCCCTCCTTAAGAATTATGAAGGATGCAGGCTTGGATGAAGATGAGTGGATTCAGACTCGACTTGACCAGATAAATTTGATTGATGAGAAGAGGTTAGCAGCAGTTTGTCATGGCCAGATGTACCAAAAACGAATGATCAAAGCTTTCAACAAGAAGGTTAAGACAAAGGTATATCAGGCTGGTGACATGGTAATCAAGCGTATCATATTACCACAGGGTGATCCTAGGGGCAACTGGACTCCAACATATGAAGGACCATTTGTGGTCAAGACAGTGTTCTCAGGAGGTGCCATGATACTTACTACTATGGATGGTGAAGACTTCCCGCAGCCTGTAAACGCAGACATAGTTAAAAAATACTACGCATGAAAAGAGACCCGCTAGGTTGACAGGCCTAGGCAAAAATAAGGGCATCCCGGCAAACCAAAAGGGTTTGGGCAAAAATTAGGGATATATATAAAAAGATGTACACCCGGCAAGTCGAAAACCTGAAAAGGCGGCTTGGGCAAAAAAGGGTATCCCGGTGGATTGAAAACCTGAAAAGGCAATCCAGGCAAAAGTTAGGGATTAAAGCGTATGACTATGTCTCGTTTGGATCACCCATGAAACTGCAACCAGTTGTACTACTTACTCAAGTTTGAACAGATAAAGCTCAATCCAATCGTTTCCGTCTCAACAGCAGAAGATGAGATACTTGAAGATAATGGCAATAGTGGAATTGAAACTCAATAGGATTATTTCCCACATAGCTGATTCTCCTTGTTTTATAAAATTTTATGAAAAAATCCTCTTACTAGGGTTTATGTCTCCTTGTACAAACTTACTCATGTATGGGTCACTTTTTGATATAAATAAAATTCCATTTTTGAATCCAGATTTACTTTTACCCTATTTACATAAGCGAAACGTCCATTGGTTGTGTTTGAATGTATGTATGCTTTTGAATATGATTGATGTTTACCAGAAATGCATGTATGCTTAATATGATTGATGTTTACCATAAATACATAAAAATGCAGTAATAGTATTTACTAAGGACGAACGAGGGGAGGATTTCAACGAAGCTTCGCCGGTTCATCTCTACAAAACAGCTACAAACCCTCAGCAAGGCAAATCCATCTTCATAAAGTCACATCTCCCCTGGAATTTATATCCATCTCTTTTATCCTCATATGGATATTCGGGAATTTACTTTCCAATAAGAGTACGACGAACAAAGACGGGAGGTTATATATACCTTGCTATCCCCAGCAGACTGGAGGTTATGTATACCTTCTTATCACATAAGACGGGAACGAATTCCACATACTCTTCAGCAACAAACCGGGATTTATTTTCCCTGGCCAGCAGTTATTATACAAAGATATCCAGACGCTTCCGGCAGCATCATATCATACATACATCATTTACATCATACCATAATATACATATCCATAGATACATCATACATAATGCATAAACTAATATTACCATACAGGATGCTACCTTGTTTTCAGGTTAATTCTCCAACAGACAAATTTCATCAACAAATTGTGACTATTGGGCCGTTGTTTATCTTCCCAAAAGTTATTATTACCTCAGGACTGCTTTATCCTCCTGAAAGCATATCATCATCTCAAGACTGCTTTATCCTCCTGAAAGCTTACTCCCTCAGGACTGCTTTATCCTCCTGAAAGCTTCTTATACCTCAGGACGTTGTTATCCTCCTGAAAGCATATTATCCCCTCGGGACGTTGTTATCTTCCTGAAAGCTATTATCATTCCCTCAGGACTGCTTTATGCTCCTGAAAGCATATTATTACCTTGGGCCGTTGTTTATCTTCCCAAAGGTTACCATTTCCTCAGGATGTTGTTTATCCTCCTGAAAGCATATTATACCTCAGGACTGCTTTATCCTCCTGAAAGCATATCATCACCTCAGGACTGCTTTATCCTCCTGAAAGCATATCATCACCTCAGGACTGCTTTATCCTCCTGAAAGCATATCATCACTACCTCAGGACTGCTTTATCCTCCTGAAAGCATATCATCACCTCAGGACTGCTTTATCCTCCTGAAAGCTATCATTATATCTTCATATTTTGGACTGCTTTATCCTACAAGAAATGTATTTGAAGAACTTTTCTCCAAGTGGCATCTTTAAGCCCACTCAAGCATATACAACCAGTCATCAATACTACCCTACGCACCGGTGAGTGCAAATTTTTGGGCTTTTGTGTTCAATCCCCTTCAACCTTCCAGGTCACGACTGGCAAATATACCAATCTAACCCCTCAGGTTTCAGAAAATTGAACAGGGGTAGCTGTTGCACCCTAAAATTTGCCCTCACAATACAAGACTTTGTGTACTAATGAGGTTCACAAGGTTCACAAGACCTTCCATGAAGTTCATGAAGTTTACAAGACACTTTATGAGGTTCACAAGGTTCACAAGATTCACAATACTTACAAGACCTTTCATGAGGTTCATGAAGTCTACAAGACACTTTATGAGGTTCACAAGGTTCACAAGACCTTCCATGAAGTTCATGAAGTTTACAAGACACTTTATGAGGTTCACAAGGTTCACAAGATTCACAATACTTACAAGACCTTTCATGAGGTTCATGAAGTCTACAAGACACTTTATGAGGTTCAAAAGGTTCACAAGATCTCCCATGAGGTTCACAAGATTCACAAGACATTCTATGATGGTTCACAAGGTTCACAAAGTTCACAAATAGTCAAAAGAGTTGACAATTCCCCCAGACAATGCACCTCCTAGGCAGTGCATCCAAAATTAGGGTTTTGACTTTAATCAGGCTAAATGAACTTCCAAGACTTCAAGTGAGCTTCATAACATCTTATATATGTCTAAGAATCCCCATGACAAGTTTCAAGACTTTTCTCAAAAGTTTGCTCAGTCAGATGATCAGATAAGTCAAAATCAGTCAAAGCAGTTATAAAGTCAAACTGAGGTCAACTGTGGTCAAACCAAAGTCAAACTTCATGATTTTTTGCCAACATCAAGTATATGAAGTAAAATTCATCATTTTATCAAGGGTTGATCATGATTCATCAAGGAGATTTCAGATCATCAAGAATCAGGAGTTTCTAAATTAGGGTTTCCTTAGTAAAAGTCAACTGAACTTTGACCAGCCATAACTTTCACATGCTTCATCACCAAGTATCCATCCAAAGCTCATTTTGAAGGAAATTGAATTCTCTACAACTTTGTGTCTCACAAGCCAATCCCAAAAATGCTTCATTTGGAAGGTATGAGCTAAGACATTATAGGTCCTTTTGAAAGTCAACAAAAAGTCAACAACTTCAAAAGGGCATAACTTGAGAATGGTGAATGATATGAACATGAAACCAGTGGGGTTGGTTAGAGGACTCTTCAAGATTTCCAAAATGTCCAAGAACACCCTCATAGCATTAAAATTGAAGGATGTGTGCCCTTGCAAAGTTGGGAAATTTTTGGTTGGTTCATGAAGAAAATGGAGGTCTAAAACCAATCTTTTCTAAATGGGCTTGCCATATGATGACCCAATCCATACTATAACCTCATGCACGACCCAAGTCAACAAAAATCAGATTTTTTATCAATTTATTTTTATTTATTTTGATTTAATTCATTAAAAATTATTTTAAATTAAAATAAAATATAAAAGTCAAAGATTAAAAAAAGATTAAGCTTCTAGAAATTCATAAATATAATTGGAATCAAAGTGGTAAGAAGATCATGATGATTGGCCTAAAATAGCAAGTGTTTATGCAAAAATATTTGATTTTCAAAGCTTATCTTTTTGAATCTTTTTGGATCAAACTTTTCACACAAGCATCAATTGTTTCTGACCTAATTCATCACTCTATAAGTATATGAGGTAACCTTAACACAAAGCCACGAATTCCAGCCTCAAAAGTGTAAGTTTCATAATTTCAAAAACCTCTCCAGCTGGAATGGTAACGTGTTTGTGTGATATTGTGAAGGTCCTGGGTTCGATCCCCCCAGGCCTTTTGCTTTTTCTTTCTTTTTCTGATTTTTCAGGTTTAAGGCATAAAACCAATTCAACCCCCCCCCCCCCTTTACTGCCTGCGCGCGTGATGGCCTGGTGGTAGAGATTGCTGGCCTGAGTATTTGCAATCAAAGTGTGCTGGGTTCAATTCCCAGCCAGGTAAGTTCCAGTTTTTTTGTTGTTTTATTTCATTGTTTTGCTAATTATTTTATTATTAATTAAATGTAATCATGTTTAATGTATGTTTAAATAATTCTAGAAAAAAATAATATGTAAATATTTTCTAATTTGTTTTCTAAATTCTAAACCTAGTTTTTTTATTATTATATATTTAAAACCAAAATATGTATATATTTATATATTAAGTTAATATTATTAGAAACCCTACTTTATTTTTTTTAAAACCCTAAAAAATATATTCTTTTCAAACCCTAATTTTCTTCTTTTATTATTTATATTCATAAACTTTATTAAAATTCTTGAATTAATTTTTATTAATATTGTTTATAATTTAAATTTTTTTATATATAAATGTGTTTAAAAATTAAAATGCTTAATTTATAATATGAAAATATTCTATAATTGTTTATAATTTAATTATGCATGTAAATAATTTCTATTATATGTTTAAAAATTGCTAATTTAATTTTTTGTAATTATAATTTATTTTCATAATATGTTCATAATTGATAATTTATACATAATTTAAAAATTTTATAATAATTAGTATAATTGTTTATATTTTAATATTGAATGATAATTGTTTATAAATTTGAGTTTTTTATTATTATATGATTATTACTAACCCCATTAATTTGTTATTATTATTATTTTCACTAACCCAATTATAATTACTTATTTATTTTGCTTATTAATATTTTTCTTATTTATTTAAATTGCTTTTCTTATTATTTTTGTAATTGCTCCTGGATGTAATATTTTATAATGTTTAGATTATTTATTTTATGCCATGGTTAGTAAAATAGGGAGTGTAACATGTATGTTTATTTAAAATTAATTTAGATCACTTAATTCAAAAGATAAATATTAAATTGTACACTCACACACGTAAGTCGATCGTTGATCGCCATCTCACTTCCTTAAGGATACCTCTCATTGTTGCTTAATTAAAAGGTCAAGTAGGGTGTATAAAGCAAAGTCCCTCAATTTCACATCATCTAGTCCCTTAACAAATCAAAGATCAAGTCCCTTTCGAATGTTGCCTTCGTAATAATCTTGTCCCTTTCGAATAAAGATGATAGTCCCTCCAAAATTGCTTATACACCCCACAGTTGCCTACATAAATATATGTCCCTTACTTGTCCCTCACATCCAAGGTAATGACTACCTATTCCTTAATAATAGGGATAGTCTTACCATTTAAGGGATTCTAGAACAGAAAAGACTCCAACTTAGGGTAGGTTTCTCATAGTTACTTGCTCACTCTTCAAAACTTTTCAAACACTTCACACTTTCAAACAAATTTTCCAAACAAAGTTTTTTACGAATATGTACATGGATCATTATCAAACTCTTATGAAAATTTCTATTCACACACTTCACATTTTCAAAAACATTTTAAAGTGAGCTAAGTAACTAAGAGCCCATGGATAACCATGGATGTAAAGGGTGCTAACACCTTCCCTTTACATAACCTACCCCCCGGACCCAAAAATCTTTTAAAAAAGGTCTTTCCTGTTCTTTTATGCCTTTCCTTTGGATAAAATAAAAGTCGGTGGCGACTCTTGCTATCTGCAACATAACTAAAGTCAGTTCTCCCACCGTGTTACACATTGTATTTCTCAGGCATGAGATTAGTGCCCTCTGAAGAGCCAGGTTATTCCATGGTTTTGTGGTTTCTACTTCGCTGGAGTTTGTGTCATAGATTATGGAATTAGGGTTTCGCACCCTATGTATGGTTATCCGATGAATTCAAAGTTTTGGTTATGAGGTTATTAATAACATCGTCTTCTTACGGGCTTGCTACTCGATTAGGGTTTATTTCCCTGATCAAATGATCATTAAGGAACTCACTTGTAAGGATCATTCATTGGTTAGTCGGGCTCATCATCAATGGATTAGGTTTCTAGTGCCAGAGTATTCAAGTCATACGTCCTTCCATATTTCAAGGCTTATCATCATCCATCATTGAAGGCAAAGCTTTGTGGGTCGCTTACAAATTGATTCGAATGTGTCATTTCCCAAATAATTCAGGGAATATGGTTTAAGGTGTTGATTTTGGGATCCATCATGGCATCGGAGTTTTGGTTCAAGTAAAGTGACTCAAATCAAAGGTTGAAAATTGGGAAAGCATCATTCAAGCTCAAATCCAAGTTTATTCGAAAATACCCGATATCCATTTCGAATAAGTCATTCCCATTTTCCATATCCATTTTTCGATTCGACTTAACCCACACTAAACCATTATTGCATCTGTATTACCATCCTACTCATCATTTAATTTTATCGTGGTCATATCCCTTTTCACCAACCAAAGTCACTTACCCGATACCATAGGCCGCTTTGAAAATCACATTTAAGAACTCCTTTGTTTGTTCAAACCTAAGCCCGTTTAGATTTTCAAAATTAAAACCACTTGTTAATATTTAAGTTAGTTCATAATCATTTCATTCACTTTCAAAAGTCAATCATAAAATCTTATACTAGTCAAATTAGTCTCCTTTTAAGTCCAGGCCATATGTCATTTGTCTTCATCTATCTTAACTTCAAGATTATACGACAAAAAGCAAAGGATTTCAATTGGTGCTATATTGGTTCTTGGTATGAATTTAAACACCGTCTTTGATAAGTTACATTCTAATTGGAAAAATTCATTGGTTTACAATAAATTCAGAATTCAGAGGCAATTTTCAGTTAAATGATTGATAAAAAAAACTTCAACAGAATAACAGAACTGATAGAGGACCAGATGTAGGAAAATTGATACAACAGACTGATACGAAAATGGTTACAAAAGAAACTCAATAGAAAATAACAGATTTCCGCATCATTAGAAAGGAGAAGACAGAAACGGAATCTGCGGCAGGAACTTTCCCTTGGCGTCATTGTCACCTTCAGGTCTTCATCAAGCTTCTTCCAAGTATCACTTTCCTCCACCAATCTTCATGCCATTAGCATCATTCATTGACCTTTCTCTCACACTTCTCCCAGAATTCAGCACCCCTACGTCTCCTCCTCAATAAAACCTAACACTCTGCAACTTTCTTCAAACGGAACCACCGCCATGAACCCTGCAAAGAACAATCACAACCATCACAACAATGAGCAATCCATTCACACACACACACATTCCCTAGTTTCTTCACATCAGTTACAAAAATGAAGGAGGTCCAAAAGAATGTGGCAGTCGCAAAGATGATCAATTCTTCCACTACTGATCCTCATAAAGAAGTAGGTGGTGATATACTAATGTATGATTCTTCAACATTTCGAAGGTCATTGCTATTGGAATCTTCTCCCAGCATAACACCAAAGAAGAGAAAAGAGGGACCTGAAATTGATACATCTTTTGCAGAAACTCCAACCAAGATAAGAAGACGACACATACGCCCTCGTGGCTCCAGTTCTGGATCAAAGAAGAGAAAACAAAGACCTTCTCTATTAACTTCTTCACAAACTGAAGTAACTTCTGATACATCTTCTGCAGAAACTCCAACCAAGAAAAGATCACTGCCAAGTGCAAAACAACAGAAAATCAAAAAAAGGTTAACTGAATCATAACAAACCCTAACCAACTATTAACAAAATGATTCCAGAAAGTTCACCTGAAAAAACTCTTCACAAGGCTTGACTTATTGGCTATAAATCAATCTTCTTCTTCTTCTCTCAATTTTTCTCTTCTCAAAACAATCCTTCTTCTTCTTCAATTCCACAAACTTCAACCTTTTCCCATTGCATCTCTCTCAATCATTCTCACAATTCTTCTTCCTCTCCAATCCCTTCTTCATAAACTTCTCCAATCTCAATATTCATCTCTCTTCTCCACTAACTTCTTCAATCATCCCTGACTCTCTTCCTTTTTCGATTTTCATAACCTTCATCATCCTGCTTCGACCTCTCTCAATCATGGATATCTCAATGTTATCGCACCTGCATCAGTAACTTGTAAAAGAAAGCAAAAACGCAAATCTCAAAATCAACAAACAACACGCAGTGAGAGTAGAACGAAGCTGCAATCAAGAGTGTCGCACCTTCATCGAATCTGCGAAAATTCAAGAGCGTGCATCCAATTTCAGAGTTACGTCTTATTTAATCTGTCTTCATTGATTGTCTTCGACATTGATTGAGTCCCTGAACCTTCGTCGTCATCTTCATCAAATCTTCAACCTCGCGCATCATCGACCTCCTTCTTCATCAATCAACACTGACGAAATCGCAAGGTACGATTTACCATCGATGTTCTTGCGTTGTAGGCGCCTTCCGTGTTATGAGCTCTGCGATTTAGGTTTCGAACGATAAAGATCATGTTGTAAGTTGGTACGATTCAGGATGTTGATTTAGGTTTAGGTTCCGTTGAGATTATAAGAGGAGGACGTTTATTCGCCGGTGCCGTTTGGTTGCTCACAACAGCGGCGTGTTTGTGAGGAGGAAGAGATGAGGGCGGCGAAGGGAGTGAGGCAAGTTTTTTAGGGTTTCTATTTGGTACTTCCCCATTGTGATGTTGTTTCGTTATAAGTCTTAAGGTTTTGGTTTTGGTTTTGGGAAATTGACGGATTAGAAGAAGAAGATGATGAAGGTGACGGTGCAGAGAGAAGAAGGAGAAGAGAGACTAGGGTTTTGGGTGTTTTCGTTCAGCCCCTTTAGTTTCCTAAGTTAATTTCATTTGTTTTGTTGTTAATTTGTTAAGTTAATCTAGCGAAATAATCAAGAGATATTAGGTTAATAAAGGTGATTAATGGCATTAAAGTGTAATAATCCTTGCATAATCCCCATATAAAATGTACCGTTGGCTTTTCCATGAAAGAGGATAAGATCAGTTTTTTTTGGATTCCCCAGCCACACCGGCGGTGACACTTGTCACCGTCCGGTTAGCACTTTGTGCGTTTGTTCACGGGCATGTTATGCACCGTAGCAACCATGTTCCAGCATCTATACATCTTTTGATTAGAATACCCAATGAGAGACCTAGATCATGTAGCCATTAGCAAAGTCAAAGAATTGACTAGCTTCATGTTGTGCACCCTCAGGGACCCAACGCTAATGGGCTTGTGGTTTTTCTATTCACACCCCTCCGTTCAAAGCCCATTAACAAAATAACTAGAAAAAAACGCTAAATGAACCCCCTTTCCTTTTCATTTAGAATTTTATTTTTGTTTTAGTATTGTTAGAAACTAATCCACAAAAAATGGTAAAAGGCATAATAAAATTCCACAAAAATTCCAGTAGGTTTATAAGTCACTTTAGAAATTTGTTACATTTTTACTTTCTGAATTTTGGCTTTTTTCGATTTAATTTTGATTTTCCATTTAATTAGCTTTATATTGAATTCTTTAGTTACACATAATTTTGTACATTTTATTTTTTCCACTTCCTGTAGGTTTTTTAGCCCATTCTTTTTGATATGGTTAGAGGACTAATAATAGGACCTAGAATTTTGTAGATTTTTAGGCCATTTTATCCACTGTTTTGGTAGCTTAGTTCATGTAAAATTGTGAATAGATCTTAGGTATATTTAAGTGACTATTTGGCATAGTTAGGCTCTAAATTTTTAGGATGTTTTTTAGCACCATATTATAGTCAAGTTAAGAACCTTATAGAATTAATTTCATATTTTTTCCAGGAATTTTGCTATTTTTTAGTGCTTTGATTTTAGTTAAGTTTTACATTGTAAATCCCTAGTTTAACTTAGGATATTATGGTTCATTAAGAATTAACTTAATTAGGTTTAATCTTAGGATTTTAGAATGATTTAGTATAGTTTAGCTACTGATTTTAGAATAGTGATATTAAGTAAATTCCTTTAGTTTTAGGGCTTAGGCTTAGAATTTTCATTAAGTATGTGTAGATGAGGTTTAGACTTATTTTAGTTTTATGCTTTAACATGCAATTTTTGGAATTAATTTCTTCTTCCTATTTTAATGCTTTTGCCTTAATATTTGTATTTTCTACTTGTATAGGCTTCCCCATATTTCTTAGAATCAACTTAACTTCCTTAGGAAGTAAGTTGAGTTCTAGTAGTTTTTTAGTTCCCTTTTATTCATTAAGATTAAAAAACTCCACAAACCATTAGGACCACTTTTGAATAATAACTAAAATTAGGGTTGAGTCTTAGTCCCCTTAGTTTTTGTTTTTTTCAACTTGAGTCGTTCTTTCTCTCCTCATAAAGAAAAATAATAAAAAAAACTTAATAAAAATCGAACGTTCTTATACGCCACGAAACTTTGTTGCGGAATACTTATATGCGTCCTGTTTCGGGGCGAGGTGTAAGTATTTACCACGATGGATAGGTCTTAGTATGAGAATGTTCACAAATAAATTCAAAACACTTCTCATAAAAGACAAAAACAAACAATAAGCGACTATCCTGCGAGAACTTCTTTTTCTCATCTCATTTATTCTAAATGTGAACTCGCGACGACTTGTCTCGCATGCAAGACGGTAAATGCACTCGTACCAGACGAGCCTGCAACACTTAAGCATAGACATACGCAGTTCCAACCATAAAAAAATACAAACAAAGTTCCCGCCTGGTTAGGTGAACTACGTTGACTCTGATCCTCATTATCTCGATGAGGTACGTAGGCAGCGGGGTAGGGCCCGTTCGAGCACATTCTTTATTTTCCCTATATTTTCCCCATTCTTTCTTTTTGTTCTCTTTTCCAGTTACCTTTTCTCATTCTAGTTTCCAGTCAGCAATTTTGTTCAGTAGAAGTTATTCTTTTACCCTTTGAAACAAACAAACAAGCGTGGATCCCGTCGGGTACAACGGACAGTCTGGGGTGCTAATACCTTCCCAGGTCGTAACCGACTCCCGAACCCAGATCTTTGGTTCACAAGGCCTCGTCCTTTCCTTCTTTCTTAGGTTTGTGCAGCATTACCTTTCCCTTTCCTTCGGGATAAAAATTCCTGGCTGGCGACTCTACCTTTTCTGCGCCACTTTCGCGTTTGTACTAGGATGAAAATCTCGGGAGCGACAGTAGTATGTGTCTGTGCATCCATTATCGTCAATTGAACAAGGTAACCATTAATAATAAGTTTCCTCCTCCAAGGATTGATGACTTAATGGATCAACTATTTGGCGCGCGTGTTTTTAGTAAGATTGATCTGAGGTAAGGATACCATCAAATTCAAGTGAAAGAAGGTGATATTCAGAAGAATGTGTTTAGAACTCGATATGGACAATATGAATATGTTGTGGTGCCTTTCGGAGTGTCTAATGCGCCAGATGTATTTATGGGATATATGAACCGTATTTTTCATTCTTATCTAGATCAGTTTGTCGTGGTTTTTATTGATGATATACTTATTTATTCTAAGAATGAAGATGATTATAAGGAACATTTGAGAGTTGCTTTACAGGTGTTGAAAGATAACAAGTTGTTTACTAAGTTATCAAAGTGTGAATTTTGGCTTGATAATGTGAGCTTCTTAGGTCATGTTATTTCTGGTGATGGCATAGCAGTGGATCCTTCTAAAGTAAGTGTTGTATTGCAATAGGAACCTTCGAAGACAGTAATGAAGATTCAAAGTTTTCTTGGTTTAGCAGGTTCTTATAGAAGATTTATTCAAGAGTTCTCTAATTTGGCATTGCCATTGACTCAATTGACTAGGAAGAGTCAAACGTTTATTTGGGATGCAGCTTGTGAGGAAAGTTTTGAAGAGTTGAAGAAGAAATTTACTACGACACTAGTGTTGGTTTTACCAAGTCCTGGTGAACCTTTTGTTGTATATTGTGATGCGTATAAGATTGGACTAGGTGGTGTATTGATGCAAGATGGTAAGGTGGTGGCTTATGCTTCTAGGCATTTGAGGGTGCATGAGAGGAACTATCCTACTCACGATCTTGAGTTAGCTATAGTGGTTTTTATGTTGAAGATTTGGAGGCACTATTTGTATGGATCAAGATTTGAAGTGTTTAGTGACCATAAAAGTTTAAAGTACTTGTTTGATCAGAAAGAGCTAAATATGAGGCAAAAAAGATGGTTGGAATTTCTGAAAGATTATGATTTTAATTTGAGTTATCATCCAGGTAAGGCTAATGTTATAGCAGATGCGTTGAGCTGCAAGCCAATTCACATGTCGGCATTAATGGTGAAAGAATTGGAATTAATTGAGCAGTGTAGAGACTTAAGCATGGTTTGTGTGACGACACCTGAGAGTGTTAGGCTTGGAATGTTAAAGGTGAATAATGACTTCTTGGATATTATTAAAGAGAATAAGAGACTTTATGGGAAGTTGGTAGATTTGATACCTATAGGAGGAAATGATCCTAAAAGTGATTTCCAGGTAGATAATTTTGGTGTGTTGAGGTTCCGGGGCAGAATTTGTGTGTCGGACAATGTCGAGTTGAAAAAGGAAATTTTAGAAGAAAATCATCGTAGTAGCTTGTGTATTCATCCAGGAGCTACTAAGGTGTATCAATATTTAAAGAAGTTGTTTTGGTGTTTTGGTATGAAGAGAGATATAGCAAATTTGTGTATGCTTGTTTGGTGTGTCAGAAATCGAAAGTGGAACATCAAAAGCCTTCGGGGATAATGCAACCATTAGATATTCCAGAATGGAAGTGGGACAGTATTGTTATGGACTTTGTTATTAGTTTGCCGAATACGACGAGAGGATTTGATGCCATTTGGGTGGTTGTGGATAGACTTACAAAATCCGCACATTTTATTCCTATTAATATGAGTTTTCAGTTGACGAAGTTGGTAGAAATTTATATCAGAATAATTGTGAAACTGCATGGTGTTCCTTCGAGTATAGTATCAGATAGAGATCTGAGGTTCACTTCTAAATTTTGGAAAATTTTACAAGAGGCTTTGGGTTCAAGGTTGAAATTGAGTTCAACTTATCATCCGCAGACAGACGGTCAGTCGGAGAGAACTATTTAGACTTTAGAAGATCTGTTGAGGACTTGTGTGTTGGAACATGATGGTGCATGGGATACTCATTCACCATTTATTGAGTTCACCTACAAAAATAGTTACCATTCTAGTATTGGGATGGCTCCGTTTGAAGATTTGTATGGTAGGAGGTGTAAAACGCCTTTATGTTGGTATGAAACAGGTGAAAATGTGGTGCTTGGACCTGAAATTATACAACAGATTACCGAGGCAATTCAGATGATTAGAGAAAAGATGAAAGCATCACAAAGTAGACAAAAGAGCTATCATGATAACCGGAGAAACGAATTAAAATTTGCTGAAGGTGATCATGTGTTTTTGAGAGTTCATCCAATGACAGGTGTCAGGTGTGCTTTGAGATCGAAGAAGTTGGATCCTAAGTTCATTGGACCATATCAAATTCTGAAGAAAGTTTGTATGGTTGCATACAAAGTGGCGTTACCGCCAGAGCTTTCAAACTTGCATGATGTGTTTCATGTATCGCAACTTCGGAAGTATGTGTTTGACCCATCTCACGTTATTCAGAGGGATGAGGTGTAGGTTGGGGAGAATCTTACTGTGGAAGCGATGCCAATAAGGATTGAGGATCACACAATGAAACAACTCAGAGGTAAGGAGATTCCTCTGGTGAGAGTAGTTTGGGGAGGAGCAGGATACGAGAGTCGTATCCAGAACTTTTCTCATCAGGTACATTTTCGAGGACGAAAATATTCTAAGTGGGGGAGAGTTGTAACACCCCATTTTTTAATATTTAATCGTCGGGTATTTTTGGTGTTGTGTTGGCCTTGTTTAAGGCGTATGTTTTGTCGTTTCAGTGTTGTGTCCTAGTGGGACGGGTAGAATCGTAGAGCGTTTAATAATAACGGGTGTGCGAATAATAATAAGAATATTTAGTTATTACTTTTGTTATTATTATTATTATTATCATCTTTATGAAATAATATTAGTAATATTAGAATTAAAATTAATATTATTATTATTTGGATTTAATTAAAATAAGGGACGGTTTGGTAAAATATCAAGGTGATGGTTTAGAGGTGATTTAGTCAAAACAGAAAATTAGTGGAAAGATTAATCGTATAATTTGTTGGAAGAACAAAGGAGGCTAGGAAGGAAGAATATCAATCTAGGGCACCAATCTTAAAGAAATTCGCAGGAATTTTCATCTGAATTCGAGGTAAGGGGGAAAACGGATTTAAAATTAGGTGATTTAACATGATGGGTAGTGAGGGCTTCCTTCCCTCACAGGAATTTCTGCTATTTGTGATGTTTTATGGTAAATCTGTGAATGTATGACCATTATTGTGAATCTATGATTATAGTTGTATGATCTTGATGAATTATGATGAAATATTGTTATTCTTGTGTGTAACACGGTGGGAGAACTGACTTTCTATAAATGTTGCGGATAGCAAGAGCCGCCACCGACTTTTATTTTATCCAAAAGGAAAGGACATAAAAGAACAGGAAAGACCTATTTTTAAAGACTTGAGTTCGGGGGGTAGATTATATAAAGGGAAGGTGTTAGCACCCTTTATATCCATGGTTATCCATGGGCTCTTAGTTACTTAGCTCACTTTGTTTGTTTGCAAGAGTGTAGTGTGTGATTATAAATTTTATAAGTACTTTGTAATTATCCTCGTATGGATGTATACAAATTCTTATATTTTGAAAATTGTTTGAAAAGTGGGGTGTAAAGAGTATTTTGAAAGGTGAGCAAGTAACTGAGAGAAACATACCCTAGCTTACGTCTTTGTTGTTCTTATGTTCTTTCAATGATAAGACTATCCCTATTATTAAGGAATAGGTAGTCATTATCTTGGATGTGATTAAGGGACATGTGTAGGGACATCTGGATATAGGCAACTGCAGGGTGTCTTTAGCAATTCGTAGGGACTTATCATCTTTTATTCGAAGGGACAAGATCATTTATCGTAGGCAACCTCAAAGGGACTTGATCTTTTTTAGAATCTTAAAAGGGACTTGATGATATTTATGAAGGGACTTTTGCTTAAGACACCCTACTTGACCTTTTGAATTAGGCAACTGAGAGGCAACCCTAGGAAGTGAAAGATGGCGATCAAAGATCGACTTACGTGTGTGCGTGTTCATTTTCAAATATTTATCTTATTTAAGTTAGTTTTCTAAGTTGATTTTAATTACAAACATGTTATACACTCCCTAAATTACTAACCATACAATATATATATATATATATATATATACAAAAAATAAAGCAAAAATATAAACCTATAAATATTACAAGGCTTTGGGACAATTACAATATAATCGAGAAATAATAATAATGATAAATAGAATAATAATAATAATAAATAAGCAATAATTAAATATTAGTAATAATAAAATAAGAATAAGGGTTAGAATAATAAAAGAAAAGAAATAAAAAATTTAGTAAGAAAAATTAATGTTAGAAAAGTTTTTTAGAATTAATTAAGAAAATAATATTAATAATAATAAACAAATAATAAACTATTTACATATTAAAATAATGATTAATGATTTAATTATGGTTTAGGAAAAAAAATTAATTAGGTTAAATATTAGGGTTAAGAAAATTAGGGTTTTGAAAATTAGGGTTAATGGAATTAATCTAATTAGTTGATTTATTTACAAAAATATATATATGATAATAATAAATATGAACATATTATAAAATAAATAAAAACAATTTAAATTTAAGAAAATAAATTATGATTTTGAAAATATAAAGTTTTTTATAGAAAAATATTATGATATTTATTTAGAAATTATTTTGAATTATATTAAATTAAGTTAAAATTAAGAAAATAGTTAAAATAATGAAAATATGACAAAATCCTAAAAAGATAGGACCTGGGATTTGAACCCAGGTCCCTTACCTCAACAACAACTCTTCAAAACCAGCTGAGTCAGCACGCGCTGGTGAATACCATATGCAACGCAATTGTTTTATTATAAACCTGCAAAATAAATGAATTCAAAAACAAAATTGCCTTCGGCCAGACTCGAACCCTGGTCTTCACCCCAAACACACGTACGCTTTGCCAACTGAGCCATCAACGCGTTGTGATAATATTACCTAAACAAAACATAATAAAAATAAACAAATATTCAAACAGATTTTCGCACCATACTTCTTCAACCTCCAGTCGTCTGCTTAGGCTATAATTACGGTTTTTCATCGCTATAGCTTATAGTGACAGATTATTTTCGTCACTAAAACCCTGCACAAATCAAACATCTAATATACAACGAATCAAACAATTTTAATGGTTCAAATTAACTAATATGAGGTCCCTGAACACAAATATCACATTAATTTTAACAGAAATTGATCCAATCATGCGTTCCCAAAAAGAAATTTTCAAGAACCCTAGTTTTCGGTTTTAACGCATATGGCTATGATTTCTTCAATTGATCGCCCAGAAATAATCCTTGCAATGTCACAAACACAAATCAATACTCAAAAACAATTTATCATGGGTTAACATATGAAAACGAAAAATTAAAAAACCACGAGAAAGTGAGAATTCAGATTATGCATTTGGATGAGTTTTTGATGATGTAAAGCATTGAGATAGCATCAACGATGCTCAAGAAACATGTTGCAACCTTCAAAATACTTTGATATGGCCTGCAAATAAGAATCCGATTGTGAGTTTTTTTTTGTGAAATTTGAAGCTTTGTTCTTGCTCTTGGAGGCAGAATTTTCGTGTCCTTGAGATTGTCTTTAGTTTGTGTATATGTATGGAACAAAATTAGGTTAAAACTTTGTGGATTTGTGGGCTTTTGGTGGTTGCTTGATCATGAAGTTTCACCACTTTCAAATATCCTCAAAAATCTTATAAAACCTTTCTAAATTGGGTGAGCACGAATTTTGATGATACCAATCAACTTTGAATATCCTTTAAGAGTTTCTAGAATGAGAATCATATCAAATATTGAGTTTTTCATATTTTATTTTGATTTAAAATGATTTATAATGTATAAAATCAAAATAAATAAAAATAAACTAATAAAAATCTGAATAAATGATATTTGATTCATGCATGATGTCATGGTAGAGATTGGGTCATAAAAATGCAAGCCCATTGTTGCACCCCAAAATTTGCCCTCCACAAGACAAGTCATTGTGTACTAAAAGGTTCACAAGGCATCTCATGAGGTTCACAAGGTTCACAAAGTTCACAATTAGTCAGAAGATGTAACAATTCCCTCAGACAATGCATCCTCCTAAGCAATGCATCCTAAACTAGGGTTTTGACTTTAATCAGGCTAAATGGACTTCCAAGACTTCAAGTGAGCTTCATAACATCTTATATGTGTTCAAGAATCCCCATGACAAGTTTCAAGACTTTTCCCAATGGTTTGCTCAGTTAGATGATCAGATAGGTTAAAATTAGTCAAAGCAGTTAAAAAGTCAAACTGAGGTCAACTGTGGTCAACAAAGTCAAACTTCATGATTTTTTGCCAACATCAAGTATATGAAGTAAAATTCATCATTTGATCAAGGGTTGATCATAATTCATCAAGGAGATTTCAGATCATCAAGAATCAGGAGTTTCTAAATTAGGGTTTTCACAGGAAAAGTCAACTGAACTTTGACCAGCCATAACTTTCACATGCTTCATCAAAAATTTTCCATCCAAAGCTCATTTTGAAGGAAATTGAATTCTTTACAACTTTGTGTATCACAAGCCAAGCCCAAAAATGCTTCATTTGGAAGGTATGAGCTAAGACATTATAGGTCCTTTTAAAAGTCTACAAAAAGTCAACAACTTCAAAAGAGCATAACTTGAGAATGGTAAAAGATATGGATATGAGACCAATGAGGTTGGTTATAGGACTCTTTAAGCTTTCCAAAATGTCCAATAACACCCTCATAGAATCAAAATTGAAGGATTTGTGCCCTTGCAAAGTTGGGAAATTTTTGGGAAGTTTATGAAGCAAATAAGGCCTTAAATCAAATTTTTGCTAAATGAGCCCACCAAATTGCCATCCCATCTTTACAAAAACACCAAGCACGACCTAACCCACCTATTTTATGATTTTTTATTTTTTATTTCATATTTATTTGAATTTTATTCATTAAAATACAATTTAAATTGAAATAAAATATAAAATCATATATTTGGAAAAGGATTTTGCTTCTAGAAAGTCATAAAGATTATTTGGATCAGATTGATACACAAGTTATGAGGATTGTCCCAAAATAGAAATGTTAGATCAAATAAAAATCAAACTTTAAGGCATATCTTTCTCAATCTTCAAACATCAAAAAAATCCAAAGAATGATGGCATTTTTCTGACCTAATTCACTCCATATATATACATGAACACATTGCCAATGAGAGTTCACTAAAATTTTGCCTCCAAGTGCACATCCAAATTTCAAAATTTCATTCAAAAACTCACTTTCGAATTTTAAGGTAGAGGTGATTTCAAGGTGTTCTAAGGATTGCAATGCATTCTATGATGTTCATTTAACATGTCTGGATCATAAACAACATCAAAAACACCCTAAATCGCATAAACCGAATCATGTTCTTCAAGCTTATTTTTGTTTTTCAATTTCATTGATTTGCTTGTTTTAATCCGTTTTTGATTGTTTGTTAATGTTTGTGATGAACCATAGAGTGTTTCTGGACAAAAACATGAAGTTTTCATGGAGGAATTCGTGAGATGCCATTATTAGGGTTCTTCCTCTAGAATTGGGGTTTTGTGAAATAATCAATATAAATAATTTCTAAACACGCAAACAAGTTTGTTTTGTTGTGGGGAACACAATGGTGTTCCCAATTTGGTGAATCATTGCAGGTTTGATGATCGTTGTGAAGAACCTAGGAAAACCTGTAAAACAAAATTCGTATGTAATTTCGCAGAAAAAAATTGTAAGTGAATTCGCAGGTAATTTGGAGAAGACGAAGTCCAAAGGCGCCAAATTCTGATTTTAAAACTCGTTTTAATATTTTATTGAATTGTTTGAAGTTTATTTCACGAACGCGTTGGTGGCTCAGATGGTGGATGTGTGTGTGTAAAAACTCTCTGGCCTGGGTTCGATTCCCATTAGGCCATTTTGTGTTATTTTGTTTTTTCATGATTTTTGCAGGTTAGATAACAAAAGGATTGTTGTTGGGATTATGTTCACAACGCGCATGCAGCCCAGTGGTAACCCTGTACGTCTAAGAGTGGCAAAGCCTAGGGCATGGGTTCGATCCCTGCCCCAGGTAAGTTTTGAAAAAAAAAAATTTTAATTATTCTGTTTACTATTTATGTTTTATAATTAATTCTAATTATTTGTTTAAATCATTATATGTAAATGTATATATGTATAATATGTGTATTGTTTCTTAAGAAAACTTTAATTTATTCTCTAAAGAAATTAATCTCAATTTTTATTAAAAAAAATATGTATATATTATATTTAAATTGATATTGTATAATTCTAATATAAAACTTAATTACTTCTTATATAAACCCTAATATTTTATATACATAAAACCTAATTTTCTTTATAAATCCTAATTATGTCATAAATCTTAATTTATTTTTTCTAAAATTTAAAATTGTATATATTTATTTTATAATTTGTTTATATTATTATTGTATGTAGTTTTTATATATAAATAATTTAATTAAGTTTAGATTAAATAATTAACCCTAATTTATTTTTCTTAAAACAATTCAAAACCCTAATTTTATTTTATGATTTTAATTTCTTATGCTTTTGTAATTATAATTCTTAAAATATTTCTAATATGTATATATATATATATATATATATATATATATATATATATATATATATATATATATATATATATATATATATATATAAAATTATTAAAACTATTAATCATATTTATTATTATTTATTTCTTTTATTAAAAATTCTAAAAAATAATTATTTATCTAAATTTAAATTTTTAGTTTATTATTATATGATTATGCTAACTTCTTTTTTTCTTATATTTATTCTGTATATTATTACTAACCAATTTATTTATTTATTTATTATATGCTTATTTATTTAAATTATTATTATTATAATGTAACTGTGTCAATTATGTAATAGTTGTAGAATTATTTTTATTATTTATTTAAATTGCCATGGTTAGTAAAATAGGGAGTGCAAACATGTTTGTATTTAAAATTAAATTTAGATCATTAATCTCAAGATAAATATATGAACTCGTACACGCACACACGTAAGTCGATCCTGGATCGCCATCTCACATTCTTAAGGATACCCCTCATGTTGCCTAAACCAAAAGGTCAAGTAACGTGTCTAAAAGCAAGGTCCCTTCTCCTAAAATATCATCAAGTCCCTTTACGATTATAAGATCAAGTCCCTTCGAATGTTGCCTTCGTAAATGATCTTGTCCCTTTCGAATAAAAGATGATAAGTCCCTTCGAATTGCTAAGACACCTTACAGTTGCCTAATCACAGATGACCCTTCACATGTCCCTTATAACATCCAAGGTAATGACTACCTATTCCTTAATAATAGGGATAGTCTTACCATTTAAAGGATATTTAAGAACATAAAAGATTTAACTTTGGGTAGGTTTCTCTTATGTACTTGCTCACCTTTTCAAAACATTTCAAAAATACTTCACATTTCAAATAATTTTCAAAACAAAGGCTTTATATATATCCGTACAAGGATCGTTATAAAGTACTTAAGAAAATTTTTAATCACACACTACACTTCTCAAAACAGTTTAAAGTGAGCTAAGTAACTAAGAGCCCATGGATAACCATGGATGTAAAGGGTGCTAACACCTTCCCTTTACATAACCTACCCCCCAAACTCAAAATCTTTTTAAGGTCTTTCATGTTCTTTTATGCCCTTTCCTTTTGGATAAAATAAAAGTCGGTGGCGACTCTTGCTATCCGCAACATTTAACTAAAGTCAGTTCTCCCACCGTGTTACAGAACTGGCGACTCTGTTGGGGAATTGTTAAAAGAGGGGTACCCTTAGGAATTAGATCACTTTAAAATTGTTTACCTTGTTTGCTTTATACTTATCTGTTGGGTGCTCTTATGTGTGAAAGATCCTAACCCGGGTCTAGTGTACCTTAGATAAATGGAAATAGACCAAGGAAACTGTACGGCATATACCGATATGGTTGATCTGGTGGCCATAGTTAGTGTGACTTCTTGGTTGGTGCTTATGTTCCTTAAGTCAAGTTGAGGATAATATGAGGCTGCCATATGTTGTCAATGCACTAACTAACTTTTAGAACCCTAGTTATCCCATCTTGGCCTTTAGAAAGTAGTGAGATAACCGGCTTTGGTGAAGACTGAAGTTGGTTGATACTCGATACTACGCTCATTGAGATTCTAAACTTGGAGGGTTTTGGTTGGCAAGTAAGTTGCCTACTGAACAACCACCCTTGGGAAGGATCAATGATATTGAGATCCCTTAGAACCTGGTTACTTTATAGGACAGGATGAACCATCTAAACTTCAGGGGAGGGTACTTACCTTTAAACCTCATTCAAGCCTTCAAACCTAGGGCTATTGTGTGACTTGTTTGTGTGTGCCACATGTTTGTGATTGAGCATAGCATCATAACATCATCATGCATCATAAGCATAGCATTTTCACTAACCATTTCAAGGACCAAAAGATTTATCTTTGTTCTTTGTTGTAGGTCATAGCTTCTGCTCGTAGGAATACTATCAGGACCAACTTTTGAGACTCATTACAAAGCAAGTCAAGAAAGAATCCTGGAGCTAACAAAGCAACTTCACGAGGAGCGGAATCTCATCTCATACCTCAACACAAAGAGGAAACGTCCATGGGAGACTTAAAACCCCATCTTTTGTATTTATTTCATTTCATTTTTATTGTAAGCCCAAGGGGCAAATAAATTTATTACTAATAAAAGTTTACCTTTTGGTTGTTTAAACAAATTTAAATCCTGCGGTCCTTGAAAACATTGCATACGCATTTATACACCATATCATTGCATCACAGGTTTCTTGTGCACATGTTTCTTATCTTCTCGCTGTTTATTTCAGCAATGGCTCTTGAACAAACAGTTAAAGATCTCCAGGCACAAAATGCACAGTTCCAAGAGCTGATCCTGAACTTGTCCAAGGGGCAGGATGAATTGAAGACACTGCTGGCCAAGAAGACTAAGAAGACTAGGAGGTCAGGAGGCCTTATCAACATGGGAAGAAGGTTCAGAGGTCCTGTCAAGACCAAGGAACAGATTGAAGATTATGAGTCTGAAGAGTCTGAGAAAGAGGGAGGCAGCCTCCATAATACAATGGGGGATTCTGATTCTGAAGCTAACTACTATCATGATCCTAATGAAGATAAGTTCAAGATGCTGGTGGATAGAATGGATGCTATGGAATTGCAAAAGTCTTCTGGGTTGGATTTTGAAGACCTGAGTTTGATATTTGGAGTGGTTATACCCATTGGTTTCAAGGTCCCTACTTTTGTAGTTTATGATGGTGTCTCTTGTCCCAAGCTGCATCTGAGGTCCTATGTCCGGAGGATCCAACCCCATACTGATGATAAGAAGTTGTGGATCCATTTCTTCCAAGATAGCTTGTCTGGAGCTCAATTGGAATGGTACTATCAATTGGAGAGTGTCAACATCCGTGATTGGAATGATCTTGCTGAAGCCTTTTATAAGCAATATCAATACAATGCTGATCTAGCCCTTACTCGCATGCAACTCCAAAGCATGTCTATGGGTGCTAAAGATAATTTCAAGGAGTATGCCCAGAAGTGGAGAGACTTGGCTGGAAGAGTACAACCTCCTCTAACTGACAGGGAGTTAGTGGATATGTTCATGTGTACATTGAATGGTCCTTTTTATAGTCATCTCATTGGAAGCTCATCATCTGGCTTCACTGAGTTGATAATGACAGGAGAGCGCGTAGAAAGTGGTATAAGGAGTGGCAAGATACAAGTGGGTGTTTCTTCATCAGGTACTACAAAGAAGCCCCCTAGTGGGAAGAAGGAGTCAAATGATGTTTATGGTCAACCTGGTCGTAATAAGAGGCACCAATCTGTGAGTGCAGTTCATATCTCCAATCCTACTCCTGCAACACCGGAACAACCACAGAACAATCAACAGAGACCTAGAAGGCAGTTCACCAAGTTCAACATGTCACTGGCCCAAGCCTTGCAACACTTGTTGAAGGGTGAACTCATCACTTTGAAGGATCCTCTTCAGAACCCCAATGTTACCTCTCCCAGGTACAATCCTAATGCACGATGTGCATATCATTCTAATTGCCCAGGACATGATACCAATAATTGTTGGATATTGAAGAATAAGATTCAAGGTATGATTGATGCTGGAGAGATTGAGTTTGACCCTCCGGGTACTCCAAATGTGATTACTGCTCCCATGCCAAATCATGAAAAGACTGCTAATGCCATTGATGAAGTTTCACATATTTCCTCAGTTGCAGATGTAACCACACCATTGTTTGTTATTAAGAAGAAGTTGGCACAAGCTGGGTTCTTTCCAGGTTGTAGAGAAGACTGTTTCTATTGTGCTTATAAACCGGATAGTTGCTGGAAGCTGAAGGACGGTATTCAACGCCTCATGGACAATTACACCATATTGTTTGAGAGGACACCTTCTGTAGAGAGCATGGTTGAACATATAACTAAAGGTGCGAAGGTTGAAGAGGTGGATATGGTTGATAAAGTGCCAGTAAGAATTACTTCCAAAGGCCCTGTCAAAATCACTCATAAGGGTCCAATTAAGATTACTGCTGAAGGCCCTGTGAGGACTGCTGCTGAAGCTAGAGTGGCTCCTATGATCATTACCATTCCTGGTCCTATTCCGTATACTTCTGATAAAGCGGTGCCTTGGCATTATGGCTTCGATGTTTATATTCATGGTGTTAAGCAGGAACCCTTAGCTGAGACACCTGTTGTTGATGAAAATCTTGATATTGATAATATTGTTGGATCTAGTAAGATCACGAGAAGTGGAAGGATTTTCTCTCCTCCGGCTACCTCCAAAAATATAGTTACTCCAACTACTACCTCCACTGCTAATGCTCGGGGCAAAGGTCCTGTTATTGAACCTGTGCAAACTGATGTTCCGGCTGCTGATGATCTTTCTAAACAGATGGAAGAAGTATTGAAGATCATTTGCAAGAGTGATTATGACATTGTTGATCAATTGGGGCATACTCCCTCCAAGATTTCCATGTTGTCTTTATTGTTGTGTTCTGAGGCTCATGCTAAAGCCTTGATTAAATTTTTGAAGACTGCTCACGTACCAAATGAGATTTCTGTAGACCAGTTTGAAAATTATGTGGCACATTTGACCTATGATAATGGGTTAGGTTTCTCCGATGCTGATTTGACTCCTGCCAAGAGGGATCATAACAGGGCTCTACATATCTCTATTGAATGCAGGGGCACTAACCTGTCACATGTGTTAATAGACAATGGTTCCTCACTGAACGTATTGCCCAAAGAAGTTCTGAATAAGCTTAGTCCTGAAGATGCTGTGTTGAGGCCCAGTAATATAGTGGTAAAGGCTTTTGATGGTTCAAGAAGAGTGGTGCACGGAGAAATAGATCTCCTAATAAAAGTAGGTTCTCAAGTCTTCAATGATACTTTTTATGTAATGGATATTCGTCCTTCATATTCTTGTTTGCTTGGGCGTCCCTGGATCCATGGGGCAGGTGCTGTAACCTCCACCTTACATCAGAAGCTGAGATATCCAGTAGAAGGAAAAGTTGTCACTATTTATGGAGAGGAAGGATATATAATTAGCCATGTGAACACATTTAAATATCTTGAAGTGGAAGGTGAATATGTTGAAACTCCATGTCAGACGTT
This sequence comes from Lathyrus aphaca, assembly GCA_963966055.1. NCBI lineage: Eukaryota > Viridiplantae > Streptophyta > Magnoliopsida > Fabales > Fabaceae > Lathyrus > Lathyrus aphaca. The sequence continues at coordinate 486,972,740 of OZ014522.1, forward strand.
TGAAGTAGTTCCTTGGGTTGTTAACAATTTTAAAGCTCCTCCTGTTGTCAAGAAAGTTCTTGTGGTCACCAGAGTACCTCCTACAATGGCTTCCCTCAAGGATGCTAGAGTTGTGGTGGATGAAGGTGGTTGTACTATTTGGGGTCAGCTTCCTGACATTCCTTACAAGTCTGACAAGTTTGGTTTGGGTTTCACTGCAGAGTCCCAAAAGGCTGTTCGTCGTGCTCGTGCTGTTCGTATCACTAATCAAGGGATTATGAAAGATCAGATCAATGTTGTGGGTGACTATGATGAAGACTACAACTTGGATGCTTGGATTTTTCCTACTGTGGGTGCTGGGCTCAATAACTGGAAGGCTGAAGATGTTATTCCTATCTCCTTTAGTCAGGAGTAAATACTATTACTGTGTTGTTACTTTTAAGTTTGTAATTTTTGAACAATTAAACTCTTAAGCCTTGTGCCTTACCCGGGGCACAATGGTATGCTTGTTTCGAGATGTCATTTCATTTGCATACTTCATTCAATAAAAATCAGTGGACGTTTCGTTTTCGTAAATATTGTGTTCCTTGTCTATGTGTTCTTACACACACCCACATCACTAAAATGCAGATCCTTATCCACTCTGGATCCTGTTGATAACAGTTCTACTATTGCCAATTATAATTTCGAGAATCCGATCTATCAAACTGAAGACGGAAATGAGGACGATTGTGAAGTACCTGTAGAGCTTGCTAGGTGGTTACAACAAGAAGAGAAAGCTATACAGCCACATGAAGAGCCAGTCGAGGTTGTGAATCTGGGAACCGAAGAAAACAGGAAAGAAGTCAAGATAGGGGCTGATTTAGAGAATAATGTCAAGAGCAGATTGATTCAGATGTTACGTGACTATGTGGAGATCTTTGCTTGGTCCTATGAAGATATGTCAGGGTTGGATACAGACATTGTGGTTCACCGTTTACCAGTGAAAGAAGATTGTCGTCCAAAGAAGCAGAAGGTTCGTCGCATGCGTCCTGAAATGTCAGAGAAGATTAAGGCAGAGGTAATGAAACAGTTTGATGCAGGGTTCTTAGCTGTGACTTCTTATCCTCAATGGGTTGCAAATATGGTGTCGGTACCTAAGAAAGATGGTAAGGTACGTATGTGTGTAGACTACAGGGATTTGAACAAGGCCAGCCTCAAAGATGACTTTCCACTCCCTCATATTGATGTTCTGGTAGACAATACCGCTGAGCATAAGGTATTCTCTTTTATGGATGGTTTCTCTGGTTACAATCAAATCAAGATGGCACCTGAAGATATGGAGAAGACAACATTTGTTACACAGTGGGGCACCTTTTGTTATAAAGTGATGCCATTTGGTTTGAAGAATGCAGGGGCAACATATCAACGTGCTATGGTGGCTTTGTTTCATGATATGATTCATCACGAGATAGAGGTGTATGTGGATGATATGATAGCCAAGTCCCAGAATGAAGAGCAACATCTTGATCATTTGCATAAGTTGTTTGAGAGATTGAAGAAATACAAGTTGAGATTGAACCCAAACAAGTGTACTTTTGGAGTTAGGCCTGGTAAACTCCTGGGTTTCATTGTCAGTGGAAAAGGTATTGAAGTAGATCCTGCGAAAGTGAAAGCTATACAAGAGATGCCAGCTCCCCATACTGAGAAGGAGGTTAGAGGTTTCTTGGGACGATTGAATTACATTGCAAGATTTATTTCCCAATTAACTGCCACCTGTGAGCCAATCTTCAAGTTGTTGAAGAAAGATCAGGTGATGGAATGGAAAGATGAGTGCCAGATTGCCTTTGATGAAATCAAGAGATATCTTCTAGAACCTCCAATTTTGATGCCACCAGTTGATGGAAGACCCTTGATTATGTACTTAACAGTATTAGACAACTCAATGGGGTGTGTGTTGGGGCAACATGACGAGTCTGGTCGAAAAGAGCAGGCAATATACTACCTTAGCAAAAAGTTTACCGACTGTGAAACAAGATACTCACTGCTCGAGAAAACTTGCTGCGCTTTGGCATGGGCTGCTCGCCGACTAAGACAGTATATGTTGACTCATACTACCTTGTTGATTTCGAAGATGGATCCAATCAAGTACATATTCGAGAAACCTGCTCTCTCCGGAAGAATAGTAAGATGGCAAATGATCTTGACAGAATATGATATACAGTACACTACTCAGAAGGCCATTAAAGGAAGTGTTGTAGCAGATCATTTGGCTCATCAAGCAGTGGATGATTATCAGTCAATGAGTTTTGAGTTCCCTGATGAAGACATTATGATTATTACCAAAGAACCTGGACAATATGACGGACCTGAACAAGGATCCCGATGGACTATGGTTTTTGATGGAGCTTCTAATGCACTTGGTAATGGTGTTGGTGTTGTGATCAGTTCCCCTGAAGGTTGTCATACCCCGATTACTGCAAGACTTTGTTTCTATTGTACTAATAACATGGCTGAGTATGAAGCATGTATCCTGGGTATCAAAGCTGCCATTGATATGAAGATTCAATTCCTGGACGTGTATGGAGATTCAGCCCTGATAGTAAGTCAGATTAAAGGAGATTGGGATACCAAGCATGATAATCTCATTCCTTACAGAGAATATGTGTTGTCCTTGATCCCACATTTTAAAGAAATTACCTTTGGACATATTCCACGAAGAGAGAATCAGTTGGCAGATGCATTAGCCACCATGGCATCCATGTTTGAGATCAGCTGGGATGATGAAGCCCCCAAGATTACTATTGATAGATTTGAGAAGCCTGCATACTGCAATGAGATTGACACTGAAGAAGCAGAGAAGAAGCCTTGGTTCTATGAAGTGAAAAGGTATCTTGAAGCTCAGGAGTTCCCCGAAGGGGCATCTGTCAAAGATAAAAAGTTCCTGAGGAGGTTTTCTGCTAAATTCTTCTTGAGTAATGGAATTTTGTACGAGCGCAATCATGATTCCACTTTGCTTCGTTGTGTGGATAAGAAGGAAGCAACATAGATTATGGAAGATATGCATGATGGGATCTTTGGCACTCATTCTAGTGGTCATGCCATGGCAAAGAAGATATTGAGAGCAGGTTACTATTGGTCCACCATGGAAGCTGACTGCTATCAACATTCCAGAACATGTCACAAGTGTCTATGCTAATAAAGTACATATACCTCCATCTCCATTGAATGTGTTGACTGCTCCTTGGCCTTTTGCCATGTGGGGCATTGATATGATTGGTGAGGTCAAGCCAACTGCTTCTAATGGGCATCGTTTCGTCCTGGTTGCTATTGATTACTTTACGAAGTGGGTAGAGGCAGCTTCATTTGCATTTGTTACCAAGAATGTTGTGGCTCGATTCATTAAGAATAATCTTATATGTAGGTATGGCATCCCTGAAAGGATTATTACTGACAATGGCTCTAATTTGAACAACACTATGATTACTGATCTTTGCGTGCAATTCAAGATTAAGCATCACAACTCTTCTCCGTATCGTCCGAAGATGAATGCGGCAGTAGAAGCTGCTAATAAGAACATCAAGAAGATCATACAGAAGATGACTGTTACTTACAAGGATTGGCACGAGATGTTACCATTTGCTCTTCATGGTTATCGTACTACAATACGTACTTCAACAGGGGCAACCCCATTCTCCTTAGTATATGGTATGGAAGCAGTTCTACCCATTGAAGTTCAGATTCCCTCCTTAAGAATTATGAAGGATGCAGGCTTGGATGAAGATGAGTGGATTTAGACCCGACTTGACCAAATAAATTTGATTGATGAAAAGAGGTTAGCAGCAGTTTGTCATGGCCAGATGTACCAGAAACAGATGATCAAAGCTTTTAATAAGAAGGTTAAGCCAAAGGTATATCAGGCTGGTGATTTGGTAATCAAGCGTATCATATTACCACAGGGTGATCCTAGGGGCAAGTGGACTCCTACGTATGAAGGACCATTTGTGGTCAAAACAGTATTCTCAGGAGGTGCCATGATACTTACTACTATGGATGGTGAAGACTTCCCGCAGCCTGTAAACGCAGACATAGTTAAAAAATACTACGCATAAAAAGAGACCCGCTAGGTTGACTGGCCTAAGCAAAAATAAAGGCATCCCGGCGAACCAAAAGGGTTCGGGCAAAAATTAGGGATATATATATAAAAAATGTGTACACTCGGCAAGTTGAAAACCTGAAAAGGCGGCTTGGGCAAAAAAGGGTATCCCGGTGGATTGAAAACCTGAAAGGGCAATCCAGGCAAAAGTTAGGGATTAAAGCGTATGACTATGTCTCGTTTGGATCACCCATGTAACTCCAACCAGTTGTGCTACTTAACCAAGCTCTAGCAGATAAAGATCAATCCAATCGTTTCCGTCTCGACTGTAGAAGATGAGATACTTGAAGATAATGGCAATAGTAGAATTGAAACTCAATAGGATTATTTCCCATATAGCTGATTTTCTTTGTTTTGTAAAAATCTTACGACGAATTCCTCTTACTAGGATTTCTGTCTCCTTGTACAAACTTGCCTATGTATAGGTCACTTTGTGATATAAATAAAATTCCATCTTTGAATCCAGATTTACTTTTACCCTATTTACATAAGCGAAACGTCCATTGGTTGTGTTTGAATGTATGTATGCTTTTGAATATGATTGATGTTTACCAGAAATGCATAAAATGCTTAATATGATTGATGTTTACCAGAAATGCATGAAATGCAGTAATAGTAGTTACTAAGGACGGACGAGGGAATGGATTCAACGAATTCGCCGGTTCATCCCCACAAGACAGCTACAAATACCCCAGTAGGCCAAATCCATCTTCATAAATACTTCGAGTTACATCTCCCCTGGAATTTATGTCCATCTCTTTTATCCTCAGTCAGGGATACTCAGGAAATTATTCCTTCAACAGGAGTACGACAAACGAAGACGGGAGGTTATGGATATTATACTATCGAACGAAGACGGGGGTTATGGATACCATACTATCGAACGAAGACGGGAGGTTATGAATACTATGTTATCAAACAAGACGGGAACGAGTTCCTCATATTCTTCAGCAACAAATCGGGATTTATTTTCCCTGGCCAGCAGTTATTATACAAAGATATCCAGACGCTTCAGGTTGCATGATTCATACATATATCATCTACATCATACCATAACATACACATCCATAAGTACATAATACATTACTTAAGTGCATCATACTATGCATGCATAATGCATAAACTAACATTCTCCTTGTAGGATAGTTATATGCAGGTAAAACAATATCAACAACTTACAACGGGTCAGAAATGATCCATGCATTTGCTCAAGTTGTCTTTGAATAGCAGGAAAACGGTATGTAAAAAGATCCATTCCCTGGTTCAAGACATTTTTCAGAAGAACAAATCCTGACGTTCTTTTGACCCTTAAGAACAAATCTTGACGTTCTTTTGGCCCTTGAATAGCAGGCAAACGGTCTCTAAAAAGATCCATTCCCTGGTTCAAGACATTTTTCAGAAGAACAAATCCTGACGTTCTTTTGGCCCTTGAATAGCAGGCAAACGGTCTGTAAAAAGATCCATTCCCTGGTTCAAGATATTTTTCAGAAGAATAAATCCTGACGTTCTTTTGACCCTTAAGAACAAATCTTGACGTTCTTTTGGCCCCTTGAATAGCAGGCAAACGGTCTGTAAAAAGATCCATTCCCTGGTTCAAGACATTATTCAGAAGAACAAATCCTGACGTTCTTTTGACCCTTAAGAACAAATCCTGACGTTCTTTTGGCCCCTTGAATAGCAGGCAAACGGTCTGTAAAAAGATCCATTCCCTGGTTCAAGACATTTTTCAGAAGAACAAATCCTGGTGTTCTTTTGACCCTTAAGAACAAATCCTGACGTTCTTTTGGTCCCTTGAATAGCAGGCAAATGGTCTGTAAAAAGATCCATTCCCTGGTTCAAGATATTTTTCAGAAGAACTAATCCTGACGTTCTTTTGACCTTGGAGAATAGGCAAACAGTCTGTAATCCAAGATACTTCCAGAAGAGATAATCATCACAAGATTTATTTCTGCTGATCCATTCAACAACTCAAATCATGTTGCATAAATGATTCAGAGACGACTTATACAAAGACCTAGTACTGATATCTAGTATCAACATAAAGACATCATCACATCTTGATACTCTAGATGGCATCTCCAAGCCCATCTCCAGATGGCATCTCTAAGCCCATCTCCATTTCCTCCAAGTGGTATCTTTAAGCCCACTCAAGCATATACAACTAATCATCATTATTACTCTATGCACTGGTGAGTGCAAATTTTTGGGCTTTTGTGTTCAATCCCCTTCAACCTTCCAGGTCACGAATGGCACATATACCAATCTAACCCCTCAGGTTTCAGAAAATTGAACAGGGGCAGCTGTTGCACCCCAAAATTTGCCCTCCACAAGACAAGTCATTGTGTACTAAAAGTTTCACAAGGTTCATAAGTTCACAAGGCATCTCATGAGGTTCACAAAGTTCACAATTAGTCAGAAGATGTAACAATTCCCTCAGACAATGCATCCTCCTAAGCAATGCATCCTAAACTAGGGTTTTGACTTTAATCAGGCTAAATGGACTTCCAAGACTTCAAGTGAGCTTCATAACATCTTATATGTGTTCAAGAATCCCCATGACAAGTTTCAAGACTTTTCCCAAAGGTTTGCTCAGTCAGATGATCAGATAGGTTAAAATCAGTCAAAGCAGTTAAAAAGTCAAACTGAGGTCAACTGTGGTCAAACCAAAGTCAAACTTCATGATTTTTTGCCAACATCAAGTATATGAAGTAAAATTCATCATTTGATCAAGGGTTGACCATAATTCATCAAGGAGATTTCAGATCATCAAGAATCAGGAGTTTCTAAATTAGGGTTTTCATAGGAAAAGTCAACTGAACTTTGACCAGCCATAACTTTCACATGCTTCATCAAAAACCTTCCATCCAAAGCTCATTTTTAAGGAAATTTAATTCTCTACAACTTTGTGTCTCACAAGCCAATCCCAAAAATGCTTCATTTGGAAGGTATGAGCTAAGACATTATAGGTCCTTTTAAAAGTCAACAAAAAGTCAACAACTTCAAAAGAGCATAACTTGAGAATGGTAAAAGATATGGACATGATACCAATGAGGTTGGTTAGAGGACTCTTTAAGCTTTCCAAAATGTCCAAGAACACCCTCATAGCATCAAAATTTAAGGATTTGTGCCCTTGCAAAGTTGGGAAATTTTTGGGAAGTTTATGAAGCAAATAAGGCCTTAAATCAAATATTTGCTAAATGAGCCCACCAAATTGCCATCCTATCTTTACAAAAACACCAAGCACGACCCAACCCACCTATTTTATGATTTTTTATTTTTTATTTCATATTTATTTAAATTTTATTCATTAAAATACAATTTAAATTGAAATAAAATATAAAATCATATATTTGGAAAAGGATTTTGCTTCTAGAAAGTCATAAAGATTATTTGGATCAGATTGATACACAAGTTATGAGGATTGTCCCAAAATAGCAATGTTAGATCAAATAAAAATCAAACTTTAAGGCATATCTTTCTCAATCTTCAAACATCAAAAAAATCCAAAGAATGATGGCATTTTTCTGACCTAATTCACTCCATATATATACATGAACACATTGCCAATGAGAGTACACGAAAATTCAGCCTCCAAGTGCACATCCAAATTTCAAAATTTCATTCAAAAACTCACTTTCGGATTTTAAGGTAGAGGTGATTTCAAGGTGTTCTAAGGATTGCAATGCATTCTATGATGTTCATTTAACATGTCTGGATCATAAACAACATCAAAAACACCCTAAATTGCATAAACCGAATCATGTTCTTCAAGCTTATTTTTGTTTTTCGATTTCATTGATTTGCTTGTTTTAATCCGTTTTTGATTGTTTGTTGATGTTTGTGATGAACCATAGAGTGTTTCTGGACAAAAACATGAAGTTTTCATGGAGGAATTCGTGAGATGCCATTATTAGGGTTCTTCCTCTAGAATTGGGGTTTTGTGAAATAATCAATATAAATAATTTCTAAACACGCAAACAAGTTTGTTTTGTTGTGGGGAACACAATGGTGTTCCCAATTTGATGAATCATTGCAGGTTTGATGATCATTGTGAAGAACCTAGGAAAATCTGTAAAACAAAATTCGTATGTAATTTCGTAGAAAAAAATTGTAAGTGAATTCGCAGGTAATTTGGAGAAGACGAAGTCCAAAGGCGCCAAATTCTGATTTTAAAACTCGTTTTAATATTTTATTGAATTGTTTGAAGTTTATTTCACGAACGCGTTGGTGGCTCAGATGGTGGATGTGTGTGTGTAAAAACTCTCTGGCCTGGGTTCGATTCCCATTAGGCCATTTTGTGTTATTTTGTTTTTTCATGATTTTTGTAGGTTAGATAACAAAAGGATTGTTGTTGGGATTATGTTCACAACGCGCATGCAGCCCAGTGGTAACCCTGTACGTCTAAGAGTTGCAAAGCCTAGGGCATGGGTTCGATCCCTGCCCCAGGTAAGTTTTGAATTTTTTTTTTTTAATTATTCTGTTTACTATTTATGTTTTATAATTAATTCTAATTATTTGTTTAAATCATTATATGTAAATGTATATATGTATAATATTTGTATTGTTTCTTAAGAAAACTTTAATTTATTCTCTAAAGAAATTAATCTCAATTTTTATTAAAAAAAATATGTATATATTATATTTAAATTGATATTGTATAATTCTAACATAAAACTTAATTACTTCTTATATAAACCCTAATATTTTATATACATAAAACCTAATTTTCTTTATAAATCCTAATTATGTCATAAATCTTAATTTATTTTTTCTAAAATTTAAAATTGTATATATTTATTTTATAATTTGTTTATATTATTATTGTATGTAGTTTTTATATATAAATAATTTAATTAAGTTTAGATTAAATAATTAACCCTAATTTATTTTTCTTAAAACAATTCAAAACCCTAATTTTATTTTATGATTTTAATTTCTTATGCTTTTGTAATTATAATTCTTAAAATATTTCTAATATGTATATATATATATATATATATATATATATAATTAATTATTAAAACTATTAATCATATTTATTATTATTTATTTCTTTTATTAAAAATTCTAAAAAATAATTATTTATCTAAATTTAAATTTTTAGTTTATTATTATATGATTATGCTAACTTCTTTTTTTATTATATTTACTCTGTTTATTATTACTAACCAATTTATTTATTTATTTATTATATGCTTATTTATTTAAATTATTATTATTATAATGTAACTGTGTCAATTATGTAATAGTTGTAGAATTATTTTTATTATTTATTTAAATTGCCATGGTTAGTAAAATAGGGAGTGCAAACATGTTTGTATTTTAAATTAAATTTAGATCATTAATCTCAAGATAAATATATGAACTCGTACACGCACACACGCAAGTCGATCCTGGATCGCCATCTCACATTCTTAAGGATACCCCTCATGTTGCCTAAACCAAAAGGTCAAGTAAGGTGTCTAAAAGCAAGGTCCCTTCTCCTAAAATATCATCAAGTCCCTTTACGATTATAAGATCAAGTCCCTTCGAATGTTGCCTTCGTAAATGATCTTGTCCCTTTCGAATAAAAGATGATAAGTCCCTTCGAATTGCTAAGACACCTTACAGTTGCCTAATCACAGATGACCCTTCACATGTCCCTTATAACATCCAAGGTAATGACTACCTATTCCTTAATAATAGGGATAGTCTTACCATTTAAAGGATATTTAAGAACAGAAAAGATTTAACTTAGGGTAGGTTTCTCTTATGTACTTGCTCACCTTTTCAAAACATTTCAAAAATACTTCACATTTCAAATAATTTTCAAAACAAAGGCTTTATATATATCCGTACAAGGATCGTTATAAAGTACTTAAGAAAATTTTTAATCACACACTACACTTCTCAAAACAGTTTAAAGTGAGCTAAGTAACTAAGAGCCCATGGATAACCATGGATGTAAAGGGTGCTAACACCTTCCCTTTACATAACCTACCCCCCGAACTCAAAATCTTTTTAAGGTCTTTCCTGTTCTTTTATGCCCTTTCCTTTTGGATAAAATAAAAGTCGGTGGCGACTCTTGCTATCCGCAACATTTAACTAAAGTCAGTTCTCCCACCGTGTTACACCCATGTGGAAAGAATTGGTTCTAAGACCCCATTTGCTCAATAAACCTCTAAAAAATTTCTCAACTTTGCAAAGACACAAATCCCTCAATTTTAAGGCTATGAAGGTGTTCTTGGACATTTGGGAAAGCTTAGAGAGTCATCTAACCAACCTCATTGGTCTCATGTCCATATCTTTTACCATTTTCAAGTTATGCCCTTTGGAAGATGTTGACTTTTTGTTGACTTTTGAAATGACCTATAATGTCTTAGCTCATACCTTCCAAATGAAGCATTTTTAGGCTTGGCTTGTGAGACACAAAGTTGTATAGAATTCAATTTCCTTCAAAATGAGCTTTGGATGGGAAATTTTTGAAGAATCATGTGAAAGTTATGGTTGGTCAAAGTTCAGTTGACTTTTCCTGTGAAAACCCTAATTTAGAAACTCCTGATTCTTGATGATCTGAAATCTCTTTGATGAATCATGATCAACCCTTGATAAAATGATGAATTTTACTTCATATACTTGATGTTGGCAAAATATAATGAAGTTTGACTTTGGTTTGACCACAGTTGACTTCAGTTTGACTTTTTAACTACTTTGACTGTTTTTAGCTTATCTGATCATCTGACTGAGCAAACCTTTTGGGAAAGCCTTGAAACTTGACATATGGATTATTGAGGACATGTGTGATGTTATAAAGCTCACTTGAGGCCTTGGAAGTTCATTTAGCCTGATAAAACTCAAAACCCTAGTTTTAGGATGCATTGCTTAGGAGGATGCTTTGTTTGAGGGGATTGTCAAACTTTCTGATTAATTGTGAACCTTGTGAACCTTGTAAACCTATTAGGATACCTTGTGAACCTTGTGAACTTCTTGGGACACCTTAGTACACAATGTCTAGTCTAGGTGAGGGCAAATTTTGGGGTGCAACATTGTGCTGGTATAAACATGGTTTATGCAGATTTTGTTGTTGTTGATGAAACAGTTGCAATTTTAGATCTAGAACCATAATAAAATTTAATATAGTAATGATAAGTGAAAGAAGAATAAGAATAGTGTTGTAAAACTGGATTAGAAATAATCATAGGTCTGGTAATAATCACGAAATCGAGAGTTATGAGAAAAATATCTGGAATGAAGAGGAAAAGGCAGAAAAAGTTGGTCATCGGCCCATACGCGTATGGGACATGCCATTACGCGTACAAATAGGCAAGGAAACATGGCATTACGCGTATGATGGAGGAATACACGTATTGTGAGTGAAAATGTAGGGTTCTCTTCCCATTTTAGTAAGCTACGCATACAGGGCCATAGTGATATGCATATGAGGGGCGTATAGGGCGTATTGGGTTGAGTCAATACGCGTATGGGACATGCCATTACGTGTATGACCAGAGTGTTTGAGCCAATTTGTTGTTTGCGATTTCTGTCCTGATTTCGCGTGCATGGCCAATTTTTTTGGTGGGAGATATTGAAATGACCTTAATACATTTTTAATTAAGGATTAACATAGTTAATGAGTTAATGATGGAATTTAAGTGGTGTTAGTTAGTGAATGATTGATTAGGTCGTGTGAGGTTAGTATTGGTGAGTTTTATGGAACTATGTTGTGTTTGATCGGATGGATCGTGTAGATGTAGGTGAGTTATACATGTTGTATGCATTTTCATAGTCATGCATACATTTGTTGAATTATTGTTGGGACGATCATGCCGGATGGGCGAATACGATCATTCGTACTCCGCCATGGAGAATTGTGGGATAATCATTGCCAGATGGGCGTACATGATTATCTGTGTTCGATTGAATGAACAAAAACCGGTACCACATGCATTGTGTTGAGTCACATTGCATAATTATTGTTGTATTCGATGTTGCATAAATATTGGTATGATGAATGTGTTGTGGTTGTGAGTGAGAAACTACCCTTATAAATGTTATCTGCACCATTTATATTTTGAATTTTTTTCTCACCCCTTTGTTGTTTGTTGTTGCGTCTGTGCTTTTTTGGAAGTACATATAATCCATGTACTTGAGAGTGCGTGGAGTCGTGTTGCTGTGATCGAGTCTTAGGATGCTCTGATACGTAACACGGGATGGGATTTTAGTTGTTTTGTTTATTTTTGTTACATGTCTATTTTATAAACCAAGAGGATTATTGAGGAATTATTGTTGATGTCATTTTGATTTTGAATTGTAATGAACCTGATAATTTTCGTTGTTTTAATGAATACTTTTATGTTGGTTATTATTGTTGAAAACGTGGCATTCCACTTTAAAAACTTTGATTTTTTTTTGTAATAAACTATTATTTTGTAAATTGGGATAAGAGGGGTGTTACAAAATTCGTATCAAAACATGGTGGGATCCAAGTTCCTTTTCAGATATACCTTTCAAAGCTCAATCAATCTAGCGCAATACTCTTTGAAGCACAACTAAATTGGGGCAGACTGCTGCAAGGTTTGATCAAAAGAAACCGCTTTAAAGTATATGCTTCATCTGGGCATATCATTCTAAGGGTTAATTAGTTAAGGATAAATCTCTCCAAGGTTAATACAGTAGAAAGACATCTTAAGGGCATAGTATAGTCAAGATGCTTCAAAGCGTATATTTAGGTGGATCACTTAGAAGACTCAATAGATTGTGTAGAAGCATACTTCAAGCTCTTTGTTTTGATGACGTCAACATTATTCAAGCTCATTCCAGATTGCAAAAAGTCGAGATGACAACAAACGATCAAGACCATGGCTATGCATCATCAATGGAATGTTTCCGATCGATTCAAGCTTTTGTGCTACTCTTTCAAGACTTGTCCCAAGGCTTAGGTATATCAATAATTACTTCTTAAATATGATATACAATTGTTCAACATAATCTTCATAATTTTATTGCATGTGCATATTGTTTGAAAAAGAAATTGGAACTGATTTAACACTTTTAACAGAAATATTTTTCTGTATTTTAACAGTGTTAACCGGTTAACCATATGGGTTAACCGATTAACGACATCAATTTTTCAAATCTGTGGTAACGTTCATGGGCGTTAACCGATTAACCTATTTGGTTAACCGGTTAACGCTGAAGAAATGTTGAAAAATTGTTTCTCTTCAAATTCAAATATTTTGTTAAAGTTATACCTCTTCATGATTTTATTTCATAAGTTTTTATACCTTTTCAAAAGAAATTCTTTTTAAATTTTCATACCTTTTTGAATAGGTGTTTCAACTATTATAAATTCTAAAAATTTCAAATTCATCAACACCTCCTAGAAAATTTCAAATATTTTCATACAATCAAATTCACTTTATTCAAATTCTTTTCATCTTTCAAAAGTGTTCATAAGTTCATATATTTCATATTTTGTCTTGAACACTTGTGTTGAATATTTATAGTGAATTCTTGATTATAGGAGAAGATCAATTTTTATTGATATATTTCATTGTACTCTCACTCAAAACAATACTATAGAAAGTGTCTTTCTATTTTGTGACTTGTGTTCCAAGGATTGTTTGGACATAAGGGTAAGTGTGGCAAGAGGATTGTTCTTGCACACTTGTTTGTATAGTTTGCTAGAAAGTAGGCCTCACCATTGAAGGTGTGATAGGTTGTACTGTTCTAAAGAAAACTAGTGGAAATCTCTTTCGTGTTGAAAGGGGACTGGATGTACCTTCGGATTGTGAAGGGAACCAGGATAAACCTCCGTGTCTTCTTTACTTTTCTGCTTTTCAATTTCTGTTCTTTAAACCGTAAAAGAAAAATCCATCCATCTAAGAAAAAGAATCGAGAAAATTTTGATAACACCTAATTCACCCCCCCTCTTAGGCGCATTCTGATTCTACAATTGGCATCAGAGCAGGTTTAGGTAACTTGTTCCTACAAGATCCTATGGCTTCCGCAAACTCGAATCCCGTTTTCAAAGATTGTGGAAGTAGCAACAAGCCTCCGCTCTTCTCCGGCGAATACTTCGATTTCTGGAAAATCATAATGAGGGCACATCTTGAAGCCCAAGGAGAAGGCATATGGGAAGCAATCGAAGAAGGTCTGCATAATCCCGTCAATGTTATCAACAGTGTTGGAACAACGAAGTTGAAGAATATGTATGATGAAGATGATAAAAGAAAGATCCTAAATGAGAAGAAAGCAATCAACATACTTCAAAGCGCTCTTAGTATGGACGAATTTTTTCGTGTATCACAATGCAAATCGGCGAAGGAAATCTGGGATACTTTGGTAGAAACACATGAAGGAACAACAGAAGTTAAAAGATCAAGGCTTAACACGTTGAGTCAAGAATATAAAATGTTGCGCATGCAGCCCGGAGAATCTATTATGGCGTTACAAAAAAGATTTGTTCATCTAACCAACCATTTGATTGCACTCGGAAAGACCTTCACCAACGAAGATCTCAACTTGAAAGTTCTAAGGTCTTTGACAAGGGAATGGCAACCGAAGGTGACCACGATTTCGGAGAAGAAGAGTCTTTCAACAATGACATCCGCATCTCTATTCGGCAAACTTCAAGAGCACGAATTGGAACTTGGAAGGCTCGAGAAGCATGAAAGTCAAGAGAAAAAGTCCAAAGGAATTTCTTTGAAGATTGACACGAAGGATGACAAAGATGAAGAGATCTCCGAAGATGAGAACTTCATGCTTCTTGTTAAGAAGCTTGGTAAGTTTTTTAACAAAAATAATAATTCTTCTTTTCCTAAAAAGAATAAACATTTCAGGAAGAAGGATGCATCCACATCGAATCAAGAAGTTACATGCTATGAATGTGGAAAGCAAGGTCACATAAAACCGGATTGTCCAAGACTTGCGAAGAAAGGAGGATTCAAAGGCAAGAAGGACTTCAAGAATAAAAAGGCTTATGTCGCGTGGGATGACAATGAAGTTAGTTCCTCATCAGAATCGGAAAGCGACGAATGTGAAAATATGGTGTTAATGGCGTCACATCACTTCGATGAAGAAAATGACGAGGTTAGTAGTAACTTTTGAATTTATGAAAATGATGCACAAGAAGTCATAGATAAACTTCTTAAGGAATGTAAGACTTTGTACAAAAATATTTCATCCCAAAAGAAGAAAATATTATCTTTAGAAGAACAAAATGCATCTTTTAAAAAATACATTGAAAATGAAAAACAAAAGATAATGGATGAAAAACAAAGTCTTACATGTAAAAATTGTGAGTCATTGTCCTTTCAAATTGTTCAACTCAAAAGAGTTTTAGAAAGATATGAAAAAGGTCAAATTGGCTTGGAGGAAATTCTTAGGCACCAAAGATATCCAAATGATAAAAGTGGCCTAGGATATTCTAAGTTTTCCAAACCAAGCACAAGTGAAACCGTTTTCGTAAAAGCTAGTGAACAAATTGTTAAGGAAAAGACTAACAATGCTAAAACTATGCATCAAAGTCATAAAAATAAAAGGATTATTAAGAAACAAAAATATGTTCCTAAATTCAAAAGTCAATTTCAACCTATTTGCTTTTATTGTGGAATCAAAGGCCATACACCTAATGCTTGCTATGTGCGCAACATTGGTGTTGCTAAAAGGCATTATGTGTGGGTTGAAAAGGGTACTAACTATCAAGGACCCAAAGCAATTTGGGTACCTAACAAAACTTGACTTTGTTTTGTAGGTATACTTGAAAACAACTTCTACGCAATGGTATCTCGATAGTGGTTGTTCAAAGCATATGACGGGCGACATCAACAAATTTTCAAGTCTAACACTTAAGGCCAAAGGATACGTTACTTACGGTGATGATAACAAAGGAAGAATTCTTGGAGTTGGAACCATTGGTGCATCTCCTCATAAAATCATCGAAGACTTCCTTTATGTGGAAGGCCTTAAACACAACCTTCTTAGCATAAGTCAATTGTGTGACAAAGGGTTCCGAATCAACTTCACAAAGGAGGAATGTTTGATAGAACACGAAGTCACTCATGAACTATTGCTAAAAGGTAAACGATTTAATAACATTTTTATGATTTCTTTTGATGACTCTCTCTTGAAGGTGAAGTGCTTAATGGCAAACAACAACGATGCATGGCTTTGGCATAAGAGGATTGCTCACATTCACATGGAGCACTTGAATAAATTATTAAAGCATGATCTAGTTGTTGGTCTTCCAAAGATGAAGTTTATCAAGGATAAGCTTTGTGACGCATGTCAAAAAGGGAAGCAAACCAAAACATCCTTCAAGACCAAGAAAGTGATATCTACTACAAGACCACTACAATTGTTACATATGGATCTTTTCGGTCCATCAAGAACAAAAAGCTTCGGAGGTAACGTTTTTGCACTAGTTATTGTTGATGATTTCTCTAGATATACTTGGACTTTGTTTTTAGTGCAGAAAAGTGATGCCTTTAAAGCATTCAAGAACAAAGCACATTGATATCCGGCACCACTTCCTTCGAGATCATGTTCTAAATGGAGATGTCGATGTTACATTCGTGGATACACACAATCAACTCGCCGATATATTCACAAAATCGTTGGCTAAAGAGCAATTTTACAAGATTCGACGAGAACTTGGTATTCTCAATGAAGGTGACATCTAACCTTTACTTTAAAATTGCTTATTGTATGTCTTTATTGCATTTTATGTATGTTTGTTCACTTTATAGTCATAAAAGGCTAGCACTCCCATTTCTCCGTTTTTCGTTTTTCTCTCTTTCGTATACCCGAAAATAATCGGTTTCAAAAAATTTTTTGATCGAAAGTTGCGTCTTGATGAGTGCTAACACTTTATGAAATTTTTTTAATGAAAAAGTGGTTATTTTTAGTCTAAAACATGCTGCTGGATTTTTCAAAAAATTCAAATGTTTTAACCGTTAACCGGTTAACCTATTACGTTAACCGGTTAACACATCCAAAACTTGGATTTCCAGCGCAGGTTTCAGCTTCTGTCTGTTTGAATTGTTTTTGTTTTATTTGTTTTACTATGTTTTAATATATTATTCTAGTAAATGTATTGCATGTTTGGTTCATTCTCTTCCACATGTTTTAAACTTTCAAACTCTTTGACTACCAAAACACTATTTATCATCCTCTTCCAACTTTCTACCTTCAACAACTTAAACCCTCATTTAAAACCCACTATCTCTACATATTTATAACACTCTTCAAACTACATTAAACTCACCAAATATCATCTCCTCCATAAACCCTAACTCCATCATTGTTCATGGCACCCCAAAGGAAAGGAAAGGAACCGGCTTCTGTGTCAGAAGAAGCTCCAGCTGTAGAAACAATGGAGTCTACCAAGAAGAGGAGGCTGGATTTCAAAGTCAGAGTCAGACCATTGCTTAAGGGTAAATATGTTCTTCTGAAATCCTTCAAACCTCCAACATTTAAATTTCCTGCATTGCTAGAATTTCAAGGGATGCTTGATTTTGTTGCTGACAACGGGAGAATTTACCCGGATTTGGTCCAATCCTTTATGCATAACTTTTCCCTCAATATGGATAGGCATGGTAAACATAAGTTGCATACTCTTGTTCGGAATTGTGAAATTAAGGAAGATTTAGGTGCTTTGGATGCATCCTTGAACATTCCTTTTTCCGTTGTGTTTCTCCGCAAAGGTGTGAATCACATTGATGACATTTGGTCCGGCTACAACAAAATGAAGTATTATTACTCAATCTGCCGTTTTCCAAAGGATGTTGTGACATCGGGACAGCGCACTTCAAGAACTCTATGCTATGCGAAGAATTTGACCGTTGATGATCGGTTGTTATACTATATCATTTGCTATGTGCAGCTGCCCAAGGATTCAAATCACTCTCAAATCAATGACTTGGATATGCAAATTCTGTTTGCTATTAAAAAGGGGTAAAGATTAATTGGATGCTCACTATTATGTATCATTTGAAGCAACAACTCTCTTTGAAGACAAGACTTCCGTATGCTAGGCTCATTTCTTGGATCATTGAGCAAACCGACTTGGTTATTGGTAGGGAACCTTTTATCGCCATGAAGGCTACAGCAAATGAAATCAATGAGATTACAATTGTGAAGAATACCAGAATTGTGTTACGCAACGATGGTTCTTATGAATATGCCGATGGTTCCTCCGCTCCATCCTTTCCTATTCCTGAAGGTGGCATAACCAATGACTTCCTTTACACCACCATCATGACACACCACCGAGAAGCTCAACAAAACCACCGTGAAACCCAACGCACTCTCAAAAGTCTTCGGAAATTGATTATCGGTTCTCAAAACCAACCCGAAGAGGAAGATGAAAGTTAAGTCGGTAGTGAAGATGGTGAAGATGGTGAAGATGAAAGTGATGATATGTCGGAAGAGGAATGGACATGCATGTCTTGTTGTTTTTATTGTTTTAGTTTAAAAATTCTGTTATAAGTCCTATGTTTGTTAGGCAATTTTGATTTCGTTTCGGTTATGTTTTCGTACTCTTATCCGTTTCAATCCAATTATGTTTTTGCTATGTGTATGTGTTCATATATGCTTTCTGTAAACACCCCAAATTTGCCCTCACCCATTCACACCATGGCTTGTGATCATTTCATATGCATAAATCCAATCATAGCATCTCATACCACATTTTTGATTTACTGCATTGTTTCAAAGTCATCTGCATCTAGGGTTTGTGATCTGAGCAATCCAAGAACCATTTGAGCCACTCCAAAGGTTATCAATCATTTCAAAGGGGTCCATGTATGTTCAAGCATCATATTATATCCCCTCAAAGTCAAGAATGTCAAAGAATCACAAGAACTGAGAATGGCATGGAAGCAGAGCCAAGTTTAACTGCACAGATGACCTAGAATTAGGGTTTTGGTTTCAGAGGCCATAACTCCAAATTTTTTGGTAATTCTTGTTGTTTCTATTGGTCTCTATATGGTATAGGGAGCATGCATATCAATTTTCATGAAGAAATTCAATGGGAAAGTCATCTGATCAAGAGTTGACTTTCTGGGCAAGTCAGTGCAAAATCAGGGCATCTGAGGCCCCCAATGACCCAACCAAAGGGTGTTCATCATCATTTTGATTATGTATGATCTTTATTTGATCATAGAAGATGTTGGAAGTTCACAAAGTTGAAGAATTTCAAGTCATTTGCAAAGTTGACTTTTTGGGAAGTTTGACTTTTAATGAAAATTGCCATTTTGGGAAACTTTTTCAAACCTTTCTTTTTGATTCAAAAATGCTTCAAATGAAAAAACTTTGGTCATGAAAGTTGTAGAATGGATCATTCCCTTTTCAAAAAGTACAAGAACATGACCTAATTCATTTTGGATCAAAAGTTATGGCTTGTCAAAGTTGGCAAAAATCACAAAATTTCAAGTTTTCTACCAAAGAGGCAAAGTTGCAAATTCACTTGCCAAGGCAAATTGAGCTATCAAATAAACTTCTAATCTTCGTACAAGCATGTGACAAGACCTAAAAATCAGAATGGGCCAAGGGATCACTCATTTTCATGACTTATGGAGCAAGAAATTTCAAAAGAAGCAAAAGTGAGGCAAGTTGCAAAAACTCACTCAAGTTTGAATCCACTTGCTTGCTGACTTCACAATCAATCCTAGGGCTCTCCACACTTCTTGCTGCGCAGGACACCCCATTTGTCCTTGGCTAGCTAGTGACCCATGCCTCTCTTACACCAATTTGACATTTTGGCAACTTGAGCCATACCAATCACAGCAGCACACATCAACTCATCTGACCAATCCCATTTGTTTATACAAACCAAAAGCAAGCCATTTCACTCAAGACACAAGCCTGAAAGCACCAAGAACACAGCTCTCTCATTTTCCACCCCATTTGCAAAAGCATTCGAAACACTCTCCACAAGCTGCAAACACATAAACAAACTTCACAAACAATCTCAACATGCTTCACTGATCACAAACCACCCATTACCATAGTCTGAAACTCCCTGAATCAAAAACACGATCACCACATTCCCTTGAACAGAACTTCTACCATTTCTCAAACCAGCCATCAACAAGAGTTGTGAAGCATCCCATCGAGTTCAGGAGGGTCAAAGGAGTGGGCTTGCATAAGAAAAAGGGTCAGAAAGCTCCTGTTCGAAGGACTTCAGCTCAGGTATCCATCAAGAACAAATTTTCCAGAACTCATTTTACTTGTTATAAACTGATTCTATATGTTATCCTGATCATCATGATGTGTTTAAAAATGAAAATGGTGGGATATTGAGCATGTATGCGTTGTCTGAAACTTTTCTGCCCTAAATATGTTTAGCTTCGATTCACATGATTGATGAATAAAAAATGGTGTTTGTTTGGGGGTTATGATTCAGTGTTGAATGGGGATGGATTATGGGCAATTAGATTTCATTTTTATTGCGTGTAGAGAGAGTTAGAGATTTGGCTCGCCGGAGAAGATGACCGGAACCACTGTTCCGGTCATCTGAAAGTCATTAGGGCATTTAATTAGGGCACTAATCATAATTAGCAAATTTGAATGCTGGCCGTCCAGATGCGCGCCAGGTCAATTCGCGCGCGTGTGAGTTCAAACCTCAGCCCTTGATCTTGCTGACTTTCTTATTTTTTCAGTTTTAATTCATTTTATTTTCTTTTTATTTCATTTGTTTTCTACAATTAATTTAAAATAGCAAAACACTTTGAAAAATTCTGAAATTTTTTGTCAAAGCTTTTACTAATTTTTCAGAAACCAAAAATATTTTTAATTTTATTTTTTGCATTAAAATTTATTTTTAAATCATTTAAAAGTTTATTTTTAATTAGTTAATGAGAATTAATTAATTAAAAATACTTTTAGGTATTTAAAAATCACAAAAAAATTCATGAAACATTTAAAATCATTTAGAAACATTGTCCAACTCTCAAACCAAATTTCTTTTTTGATCTTGATGTCTTTTGGCAATTTTCCATGGAATTAATTTCATTTTAAGGCATTATTTGGATCCAATCTTCAAAAATTCATTTCTGCCTAGCCTTTAAGAGTTGGACTTTGATTCTTTTTGCATTGCATCATGTTTAGCATGTAGTTCATAGGATTAAATTGGCATGAATTGATCTTGCATTTCCTTTTTGTTTGGCATTTTTCTTGACAAGGTACCTTAAAACCCTAGCAATCTTAGGAATTTCATAACCCTCATTAGGTTAAGAGTTAGAACCCCTCCTTTGGGCAGTGAGTTTGTATAGGTTTAGGGTTCCTTTGAATGCATTTTCAAATTTTTGTCATGATGTTTGCTTCTGGTTTTGAATTTTGTTTTGTGTATTGATCATAAACCCTAATTTGGGCTTTCACTTGCATCCATCTCTCATTTGCTTGCATACCATGACTTGCCATGACATTTTGTGCATTCATTTGATTCATATTACATCTTAGGACATATTAGAATCATGTTTGATCATTGCATCTTGCATTTTCCATGTTGTATGCCATTTGCCTTTCATAACTTTTCATGTATGTTCATGGTTCTAAGCATGCTTCTCTTGCATCCATATGTTTGTATGATCATCCTCATGCCTTGATTCATGTTTGCATCATCTCATAGCATCATTAGCATCATACTTATGCTTCTGGTTTTGATTTGCATCATGTCATTTCATCTCATTTTGCATTGCATTGCATTTCTTTCACTAACTTTTCAGGTGGTAAGTAACTTTGAGAAGTGAATTTGCTTTCACTTCTCACAATCTCTTTTCATCTCCTTTATGCATCATTACTGCATTTTGTCTTGTGTTTGAGATTGAGCTTGCTCATCCTTCTTCTTCTTACTTTCTTTATTCAAGTGACTTGTCTTCTTAAATGAAGCAAGTTACTTTGCTTCTCTTTGCTCCTTTCATCTGCTTCCTGGTGGTTTCTCTGAAGATCTTTCTTGTAAACCTCACAAACCTTAGGAACAACCAAGCATGGCAATAATTAGGGTTTTGATTAATCCCCCATTTAGTTTTTACCTTTGTGTCTCATTGGGTCTCCTCTTCTCATCTCATAATCAGGGGCTAAACCCTAAAGGCTTTAAGGCTTTGTGATTAAGCTTATGCCTGCATCCTTCTATTAGGATGGAGTGTATAACTTTAATCCTAAGTGTTAAACCCTTAATGTGTTTAAATCCTTTAATTAATTCACTTAATAATCATCAAGACATCAATCTTGTAACTTGGGCCTTGCATTAGGGTTCTAATTCTTCCTTAATTGGTTAAGAAGGACTAACCCTAGTGTTAATGGACAAGTCCTCCTCAAGTTGTCTTACAAACCATAAAACTCACTTCATCATCTAATCATTAACTAAAATCCACTCAATAAAGGTTTTGTTTTGTCATGAGTTTAATCCCTAATCATGGATTAGGTTGAGGAGATTTCCCCAGCTTAAACATTCTCATCTATTATCCTTCTATTAGGATGGTGTAATGAGTCTGTTTAATCCCTGATTATGGCTTAATCTCATTACTCAACACTAAACAAAAACACCAAAAACATCTAAATAATCACAAGTAGGTCAATGATCTTAATCCTACACCATGGTGATTAAGTGTGAGAATCCAACTTCACACTTAAGGCATTCTCATTACCCCTAATCAGAGGGAAGATGTGATGAGTTTACTAAATCCATTGGTTTAGGCTTAAGCTCATTTTGTTATGACAAACTCCAAAAGCAATAAAAGACTGAAAACTCAAAAAAAAAACAATAATCGTCTCCTTCGGGATTCTTTTCTCATCTTATTCACTCACAAACGAGAACTTGCTTCTTCCGTCTAATGCAAGACAGTTAGCACCTGAGCCAGACAGGTCATACACTTGAGCATAGGCAAGCAAGCAGTTCACAAGTCAATTTGTCTTTCAGTCTCTTTGGGTCGAACTGCGGTGTTCTGACTTCCTCATTGCACGAGAGGATACGTAGGCATAACTAAACAGTTATCGAACAAAAGTCTCTGTATATCCCCCCTCCTCCCAGCATCATTCTTTTAGCCTCATGATCTTGAGCATTTTTATTCTTGTTCTCACACTGACACTGTATATTCATCACACATCACTTTCTTTTACACTGACACTTGCATCCTTTTCCAGCTCTCTATACACAAATTTCACTGACACTACCCCTTTAAAACGCAAATCTTTTAAGCATGGATCCCGTCGAGTACGACGAACAATCTGGGTGCTAATACCTTCCCAGGTTGTAACCAACCCCCTTTCTCAGTCTCTCTGGTTCGTAACCGTCTTATCCATATCCTTCTAGGTTTATGCAGCATTACCTTTCCTTCGGGATAAAAATGCCTAGCTGGCGACTCTTTCTTCTCTTTGAGTTCACTCCTGTGTGTTCTCATTCATCCCTTCGCCGACCGTTCACGTCTGTACCTCATCTGGGTTAAGTCTCATTTGTCGGGAGCGACAGCTTGGCGACTCTGCTGGGGACCCTTATACTGTAACCAGGGCTTCTGGTTCTTTTTGTGGGTTCCTCCTAGCGCTTGTTTGATTTGTGTTTACTGGGGTGTTATGTGCTATTTGTGTTTGTATAGTTGCTTTTATTGCTTTATGTATAGTTATTTATTGCTTTCTTTACAGCTTTATATACATCATATTGTCATACTGTTTTGGCTGGATCTGGTTTTGTTGCTTTGGTGGGTGGGTGTTCTATTGAGAGTTTAAGGTCCTATACCTGGGACCTGAGTGACACCTAGGCTAGAGTGGTTCATGTTCTTTCCCATTCCATTTCGGTCTGGTGCGGGAATATGAAACACGGTTCATATATGGGTTTCTTCTTGAGAACTCTGTGCTACAGATTTCCTGTAGTGCTAGGGCTATCTGGGAAGCCTGCTAAGTCTGGATGACCTTTACTATGACCTTCAGAAACTGAGGTGAATTAGAGGAGGATCTTTTATGGTTATTGTAAACACTGTACCTCCGGGTTAGAAGTGTTTACACTTCTCATAACTGATCCGAGTCTGAGGATCCTTGTTTTAGAACATCACCTGTGAGAGGGTTGGGTTGTTTACAGGTACCCTTGACCTCAGCATACCCTGTTACTTTGTTTTGAATAAGAATGCTCCACTTTGGGACAGTTCTTGTGATTTTTAACCCTGGATATGTGGCTCTTTATTTGAGTCCCCCACCTTGGTTACTGGACTTATGAACCCCCATCTGGATTTCTTGAACATACATGGACTTATACCAAGGCAGTTAATCAGATCCAGCTTGATCACAGACCCTTGCATATCATTTGCATACATCATCATTGCATCATTTTAACATTTGCTTATTTATTTTTCAGGGTATCCATATTACATTTGGCTTGGTTTTGACCCCTTCATCTGCATAAGCCCTTTGTTCACCAGCTACCTGTTTCAGCTACCTTCATCAGTTACCTGCTTCAGTCACCTGCATTACCAGTATCAGCCTGTCAGTGGCCCATCTCTAGTGTTAGTCTCCATCATCAGCATCTGTCTCAGCTCTTCATCAGCAGACATGGCACCCAAGAAGAGCAACATCTCCTATCATTTCTTTGAACCTGAGCTGGCAGGCATCAGGAAGGTCCAGGCCCTTATTACTCCAGACCATATACCATTATTCAGAGAACATTATGGAGGCATCCTTGATGTGGTTATGGATTTGGACCCTTCCCAGAGGAGCTTGATTCATACTTGCCTGCAGTTCTATGATCCCCCTCTGAGGTGTTTCACCTTCCAGAATTTTTAGTTGGGACCCTTGTTGGAAGAGTATTCATCACTGATTGGTGTACCTATCAGGGGTGGAGTCCCCTTCAACCCTGAGATTGCTTTTCCTAGTAATGAAGAGATGGCAAAGGCATTGTATCTGGAACCTATACTGATTGAGCAGAACATGACAGCAAAGGCTGGAATCTCTTGTCTACACTTGGATTTCTTGACTTCTCAGGCTATCCTGAAGGCCTCCTTGGGAGAATGGAAGGCAGTCTGTGCATTATTAGCCCTTAGCATATATGGGGTCATATTATTTGCAGATGAGCCTAAGTTTATTAGCAAGAATGCAATCCATCTTTTCATTCTGAGGAACCCAGTGCCCACCTTACTGGGAGATTTCTACTACTCTGTTCACCAAAGGAATGAAAAGCAAAGAGGAAGGTTGGTGAGATGTTGTGCTCCCCTGTTCCATACCTGGCTGCTCAAACACTTGCCCAAGACTGATGCCTTCTTGAATCCTCACCAACAGAAGAATTGGGCTAGGAGACTTGTTGCTTTGACCTCAGATGACATCAGATGGTGCACTCAGAGCACCAAGGGCAGGGACATCATTACTAGTTGTGGGCAGTTCCCCAATGTACCTCTAATAGGAGTGAAGGGTTGCATCAACTACAACCCTTTGCTATTCAAAAGACAGTTGGGCTACGCTCTGGTTCACCCTCCAAGAGTACAAGACTTGGCTGAGACCCTTTATTGTGAGATTAAGTCTAATTTAGCTGTTGTCAGGCAAGCATCCTGGGCTTGGGACAATATCCAGACCAAAGGAATGGCCATTCTGGGGAGATGCAACAATGTGGCCTCAGCACAGTATTATGAGTGGTCTCATGCCAGGGCTCAGCTTTCTGGGATGCCCTTCACCATTGAGGATGCACCTGGACCATCCACAGCACCTCCTCCAGCCACTGTCAGCCTGGAAGAGTTTGAGAAGCTAAAAGAGAGGAATGAGAATTTGTCTGAAGCTCTGAAGAAAACCCTTTGGGAGAGGATTGATGGTCGTCTAGACATTGAAAGGTTAGAAAAGCTTAAGGTGGAGCATCTAGCCAGGATTGAAAAGTCAGAGGACTACATCAGGAAGTCAAGAGCTGGAGAACAGATTTTGAAGAATGCCTGTAAGGAGGCCCAGTTCTAGAAGGCTAGGACTGATCTCTATCTGAAGGAGAGCCAAGCTAGGTGGGTCAGGATCACTGAAGCTCGCACTCAGGAGGATAAAAAAACTCAGGACAAGATTGAGCAGTTGGAGGCTAATGCAAAGGAGCAACAGGAAGCCCTATTAGCAGCCCAGAGGGAGATCTCAGAATTGAAGCTCAGGGTCGGTGTGAAGAGGTCAAAGGACCAAAGCAGACACAAGAAGCTAACCACTGCTATCACCACCAGGAATCTTCTTATCAGGAACCTCACGGAGCATCCAGCTAATCCTGTGACTGAAGCACTTTTGAAGGAGGTCCAGGAGGATGAGTTTGGTCTTGGTGTCTGACTTTTGCTTGTTGTTGTTTTCATTTCATGTACTTTTATTTTATGTTGTATTTATTGACCCCTCAGAGGGCATGTATTTTAAAAAACAAACTATGTATGATTCTCCATTTGTAATATATTCATTAGTTTGTTTCATCTGAGTTCTTTTTCTCTCAAGCGACATCAAAGCACCTTCCTCAGGGGTCTGGAAAGGTCAAAACCAAATGCCAAGCCGGATACCTTGGAAACAAATAAGCATACTGCATTGCATACTAACTTTTGTTTTGTTCTGTAGGTTTTAGTTTTGTTTGTTACTAACTCTGTTGTGATTCAGGAACTATTGCTCGCCGTCGGGTGTTCCCACTCAACCGTCCGCACAGATATCCCACTCGCAACAACCTTCCGGGTATACAAATGGACCAAGTACAGCAGGACCCTACAGAGGTCAGGACTCAAATGGCCAATGAGAGACTGGAGATGAGAAATCAGATGACCCAGTTTATGGAGGTGATGAATGGATTGGCACAGAGCCAAGAGAGATTAAGGGCATTAGTGGAAAGGCGGACCCAGGAGGAACCCCCTCTAGGGACTGGAGGAACAAGCAACAATGAGAGGGTTCAGCCTCATGTTAATCCTCCAGTGTATGGGCCTCACCTTCATCCAGAGATCAACATCCCTGCTAATGTGCAAGGGAATGCCACTGCAGGCAGAGTATTACAAGAAGACCCCCAAGAAGATTAATTCACTGTGATGGGAGCCGGGGATGAAGCCTATGACAGAAGGCTAGATGAAATTGCTGAGAAATTGAGATCCCTGGAGTCCCAGAATTCTTTGGGATTTGATGTTATGGACATGGGTCTAGTGGATGGGGTAAGGATTCCCCACAAGTTTAAACCTCCGAGCTTCGAGAAGTACACCGGAACTTCCTGTCCCCGAACCCATTTACAATCCTTTCTGGGGAGGCTGAAGGCATATACCATGGATGAAAAGCTATGGATGTTTTATTTTGAAGATAGCTTAACAGGAGCTTCAAGGGAATGGTACTCTCACTTGACTAGAGCAACCATCAGATGCTGGAAGGACCTAGCTGAGGCCTTTATCAGACAGTACCAGTACAACTTGGATATGGCTCCTAACAGGACCCTCCTGATGGGAATGTCTCAATCATCCAGGGAAAGCTTCCGGGAATACGCCCAGAGGTGGAGACAGCTTGCTGCTGCTGTCCAGCCACCCATGTCGGAAAGGGAAATGGACGACATGTTTATGAACACCCTTCAAGGGACATACATTGACAGGCTAGCTGCCTTTTCTTCCACCAGCTTCGCTGACGTAGTCATAGCTGGAGAAAGAATTGAAAGCCTGTTAAAGATGGGCAAAATTTCTGACAATGGTGCGAGCTCGTCCAGCAACCCCAGAAAACCTTTTGTGGGTCCAAGAAGAGCCGGGGAGACTAATGCTATTCAGGCCAGCAGGGGTAGGCCACAGTATGTTCATAGGTCAGTGGCAGCTGTCACTATTCCCGCTCCAATTCCTCAGCAGCCGGCATATCAACCACAGCAACAACCCCACTACCAGCAACAAACTCAGTATCCGCCTCAGAGAAACTACAACAACAACAACAACAATCAGCAAAGACCATTTCAACAGAGACCATCTCAGGCCAATAGGGTGATTGATCCAATCCCCATGCCTTATGCCGCTTTATTGCCACAGCTCCTGAAGCTCAACTTGGTTGAGTTAAGGACGTTGGCACCACCAGATCCTTCCAGTCTGCCAAGAAATTATGACGCCAACGCCAGATGTGCCTTTCACTCCAATGCACCTGGCCACAGTACAGAGAAATGTAGGGCTCTACAAATGAAGGTACAGGACTTGGTAGATTCTAAAGCTCTAAACTTCACACCCCCGCCAAATGTCAACAAGAACCCCATGCCCAACCATGGAGGGCCAAGGATCAATTCTATTGAGGAAGATAAGCCGTCTTTCTTAATAACCAGTGTTGGGCAGATTCGGACACCCCTGGTAGAGATTAAAGCTCAACTCCTAGAATGTCAGATATTCCCCGGGTGTGAGCTCGGGTGCGGTTATTGCAACATTTCGGTAAATGGGTGTGATAACTTGAGAAACGGTATAGACGGTCTTATCTAGAGTGGCCTACTTCAAATCACAACATCAACACCTTCAAATCCAGCAATCCCTCCAACAACAGTTCCTGAGTCTCCTACAACTGCAACAACAACAGTCACTATTTATTATGATCCGTCAAGTATTCCTCCGAACAACAATTTTCAACAAACAGTGGCATCTCCTGCCAGGTCACCAGTAACCATCTACTACGATCCACACACTATTTCAACACCCTCCTCTGCTGCAGTCAGCCCGGTTACCATCACTGTACCCGGGCCCGTTCCATATGAAAGCAATAATGCCATCCCTTGGCATTATGGCTCTGACCTGTACTGCAATGGGGAGAAAATCACTCTTGACTCTTCAACCTCTTCTCCACAGGTTGACAATGTCGGGGGAGGCGGAGGCTTTACCAGAAGCGGACGCCTTTTCGCCTCGCAATCACAAAGACCCAATGCCGAAGCAGAAGCTGTTGCCAAAGCAAAGGGAAAAAGTGTAATAGTTGAAGAGCCCATTCTTAAAGAAACACAGAAGACATCTTTTGAACAAGATGTAGACGAGTTTATGAGAATTATCAAGAGGAGTGATTACAAGGTGGTGGATCAGCTTCACCAAACTCCCTCAAAAATCTCCATTCTATCCCTGCTGATGTGTTCCGAAGCTCACCGGAATGCATTACTAAAAGTCTTGCACGCAGCATATGTGCCAGAGGAGATCGCCGTTAATCAGCTGGAGACCATGGTAGCAAATGTCAATACCAGCCATGGGTTGGGTTTTACCAATGCTGATTTAACAACTGAGGGTTGTAACCACAACAAGGCTTTACACATCACTCTTGAATGCAAGGGTGCTGTTCTGTCACATGTACTGGTAGACACTGGGTCTTCACTCAATGTTTTACCAAAGAAAGCCTTGGTGAAGCTGGAATATGATGGCCTAACATTGCGCCCAAGTAATCTGGTGGTAAGAGCGTTTGACGGCTCTAAGAGATCAGTGCTAGGAGAGATTGATCTACCTGTGATGATTGGCCCACAGACGTTTAAAATAACCTTCTATGTGATGGACATTCAGCCGGCCTACAGCTGTTTGTTGGGTAGACCTTGGATCCATGCTGCTGGCGCAGTTACGTCTACCCTTCACCAGAAGTTAAAATTCGAGTGGGAGGGCCAGATCATCACCATTTGTGGTGAAGAGGATATTTTTGTTAGCCATCTGGCTACATACAAATACATTAAGATGAATGGGGAGATCCATGAAACCATGAGCCAGGGATTTGAAGCCCTGAACATCAATGAAGCATCTGCTGTACTTGGAACTTCCATGACATCTTATCAACAAGCCATGAAGGTTGTTGAAGAGGGGACTGCCCAAGGCTGGGGCAAGCTGTTGCCTGTGGAGAAGAAGGAAGACAGATTTGGGTTGGGTTACAAACCAACTCAGCAAGATCAATCAGAGGCTGCTAAGAAGCCCAGTTTTGTCAGTAGGGGGATGCTCACCCCTGATGCAGTAAACAACTTGGAAGACGAGTCGGAAGAGGAGTGCAACCTGGAGAGCTGGATACGTCCAAGGATCCCGGGGAGCCATATCTCAAACTGGTCTTCCCAGGAAATTATAAGAGTTACTCCTGCAGAGTAATTATTATTTCCTGTATTTTTTTAAGCATGCATCAAGTCTTGCATCTTGCCCAAGATGACAAGACTCATTTTGTAATCGGGCCATCTTGTAATTTTGTGCAAATAGATCAATAAATGAATATCGGACATCTTTTGCAAATGAGTCTTTTCCTTTTTTGCTCACTGTTTTTCATTTTTCTTTTGTACAAAAAATAAAATGGCAATGTTTTCAAAATGATAACTTTACTTCACTTTTTCTAAACAAGATTAAAATCGATCACTAAAATGAACAATCTAAACCCTTGCAGAGAGTGCCTCTCAGACTGCACCGACAACAACACTGCTATGACATCGTATGACTTTGACAATCCGATCAATCAAGCTGACGAAGGGGTTGAAGAAGATTATGAGCTTCCTGAAGAGCTAGCCAGGTTGTTAAGGCAAGAGGAGAAGGTTATCACTCCTCATCAGGAGGAGGTTGAAACGGTTAATCTTGGTACGGATGAAGACGTGAAAGAGGTTAAGATCGGGGCCTGCCTACAAGACTCAGTGAAGGAACAACTGATTGATTTGCTTCGAGAATATGCAGATGTGTTTGCTTGGTCTTACCAGGATATGCCAGGGTTGGACAACGACATTGTCATGCACAGGCTGCCATTAAAAGAGGACTGCCCGCCAGTAAAACAGAAGTTGCGCCGTACTCGCCCAGATATGGCAATGAAGATAAAAGAAGAGGTACAAAAGCAATGGGACGCCGGGTTCCTTGCTGTGACTAGCTACCCACCGTGGGTTGCTAATATAGTACCTATGCCTAAGAAAGACGGAAAAGTAAGGATGTGTGTGGACTACCGGGATCTGAACAGAGCCAGCCCGAAAGATGACTTCCCATTACCTCACATTGATGTATTGGTTGATAATACGGCTCAGTTCTCGGTGTTCTCCTTCATGGATGGATTTTCAGGATACAATCAGATAGAGATGTCACCTGAAGACATGGAGAAGACAACTTTCATCACACCCTGGGGCACGTTTTGTTACAAGATGATGCCATTCGGATTGAAGAATGCTGGTGTAACATATCAACGGGCCATGGTAACATTATTCCACGATATGATCCATAAAGAAATCGAGTGTTATGTGGATGACATGATTGCCAAGTCCCTCACGGAAGAAGACCACCTGGTAAATCTGTTGAAGCTATTCAAACGTCTGAGGAAGTACCAACTGAAATTGAACCCCAACAAGTGCACATTCGGGGTGCGATCTGGTAAGCTGCTGGGCTTTATTGTAAGCGAGAAAGGGATTGAAGTTGACCCTGATAAAGTCAAAGCCATTCAAGAAATGCCTGTACCAAAGTCAGAAAAAGAAGTTCGAGGGTTTCTAGGTAGACTGAACTACATTTCGAGGTTCATATCTCACCTTACAGCAACCTGTGAGCCTTTGTTCAAGCTGTTAAGAAAAGAACAAACGGTCAGGTGGAACGAAGACTGCCAGAGGGCTTTTGACAAGATCAAGGAGTACTTACAGGAACCTCCAATCCTCATGCCTCCAGTTGAAGGAAGACCTCTGATAATGTACTTAACAGTATTAGAAGAGTCAATGGGGTGTGTGCTGGGCCAGCATGACGAGTCTGGTCGAAAAGAGTATGCAATTTACTACCTAAGCAAAAAGTTTACCGACTGTGAACAACGTTATTCACTGCTCGAGAAAACTTGTTGTGCTTTAGCGTGGGCTGCTCGCCGACTGAGACAGTATATGTTGACCCACACCACTTTGTTGATATCAAAAATGGACCTAGTCAAGTACATTTTAGAGAAGCCAGCTCTTACCGGACGGGTTGCAAGATGGCAAATGATCCTCACAGAATATGACATCCAGTACACATCTCAGAAAGCCATCAAGGGCAGTGTATTGTCTGATTATCTTGCTGAGCAACCTATTGATGCTTACCAGCCTATGAGATTTGACTTCCCTGATGAAGACATCATGTTCATAAAAGCAAAAGATCATGAAGAGCCTATTCACACTGAAGGGCCTGACCCGGAAGAAGAATGGACTATGATGTTTGATGGGGCTGTTAATATGAATGGTCGTGGTGTTGGTGCAGTACTCATTACACCTAAGGGAGTTCACATGCCTTTCTCGGCAAAACTCACCTTTAACTGCACTAACAACGAAGCTGAATACGAAGCTTGCATTATGGGTCTTGAGGAAGCCATTGACCTCAGGATCAAAACATTGACTGTATTCGGAGATTCAGCTCTGGTAGTTAATCAAACCAACGGCAAATGGTACACCCATCAGGATCGTCTGGTACCTTACAGGGATTATACAAGAAGGTTATTAACTTTCTTTACAACGGTCAAGCTTGAGTATATTCCCCGGGACGAGAATCAGTTTGCAGATGCTCTGGCTACCATTTCATCCATGATCAAAGTTCAAGCTGCCAACTTTGTGCCTCGGATTTCAGTGTCCAGACTTGACAGACCAGCATATGTATTTGCAGCAGACGTTGCCAAAGACGATAAGCCTTGGTTCCATGACATTAAGCGCTTCTTGGAGGATCAAACATACCCACCTGGGACATCTTCCAATGATAAGAAGACTTTAAGAAGGCTTGCTGGAAGTTTCTTTCTGAACACTGATGGTTCCCTGTACAAGAGAAACTTTGATATGGTACTCCTCAGATGCGTTGATAGAACAGAAGCAGACTTGTTGATGCACGAGGTGCACGAAGGATCCTTTGGTACCCATGCAGGAGGGCATGCCATGGCTAAAAAGTTGCTAAGATCAGGATATTACTGGATCACAATGGACGCCGACTGTTGTGCCTACGCCAGAAAATGCCATAAATGCCAGATTTATGTGGATAAGGTGCATGTGCCTCCCAATCCTCTGAATGTGATGTCTTCACCCTGTCCCTTTGCTATGTGGGGCATTGATATGATTGGGAAGATTGAACCGACTGCTTCAAACGGCCACAGATTCATCTTGGTTGCCATTGACTATTTCACCAAGTGGATTGAAGCAGCTTCCTATGCAAATGTTACAAGGCAAGTGGTGGCCCGATTTCTGAAGAGGGATATCATCTGTCGGTACGGAGTTCCCGAGCGAATCATTACTGATAATGGTTCCAACTTGAACAACAAAATGATGGCAGAGCTATGCCGGGACTTCAAGATCCAACATCACAATTCTTCTCCTTACAGGCCAAAGATGAATGGCGCTGTTGAAGCAGCTAATAAGAATATCAAGAAGATTGTGCAGAAGATGGTAGTCACCTATAAAGACTGGCATGAAATGCTACCGTTTTCCTTGCATGGGTACCGTACGTCAATCAGAACATCTACTGGGGCAACACCGTATCAGCTTGTGTATGGTATGGAAGCAGTCCTACCTGTTGAAGTTGAGTTACCCTCCCTACGGGTACTGATGGATGTTAAGCTGAACGAAGCAGAATGGGTCCGATCCCGATACGACCAACTAAGTCTGATTGAAGAGAAGAGATTGGCTGCAATCTGTCATGGGCAGTTATATCAGAAAAGAATGAAGAAAGCCTTCGATCAGAAAGTCAGGCTCCGAGAGTACCAAGTAGGAGATCTTGTGCTGAAAAGGATCCTCCCTCCTCACACAGACCACAGGGACAAGTGGACTCCGAACTATGAAGGACCATTCGTAGTAAAGAAAGTTTTCTCGGGCGGAGCACTCATGCTCAGCACTATGGATGGTGAAGATTTCCCGTCCCCTGTGAATTCAGATGCAGTTAAAAAATACTTCGCATAAAAATGACCCGCTGGACATAAAAACAGAATGTAAGTCCAGGCAAAAATAGGGCATCCCGGCGAGTCAAAAACAGAATAAAAGACTCGGGCAAAAATAAGGGAGAATAAACAAAAAGGTGTACACCCGCTGAGTTGAAAAGCCGCATTGGACAACTCAGGCAAAAATGGGTATCCCGATGGATTGAAAACCCAAAAGGGCGATCCATGCAAAATAAGGGAATAAGCGAACAACCGCATTCTGAATTCGTCTGTATCACTTACAACTTGGTAAGCTTCGAAAGGATCAAGCTTCTCTCAGAATCAGCCTTCTTCAGAAAGCAAGACGAGAAGAGCGTCAAATGTCATACGAGTCATAGCAAAAGGGAAGCTCCTTGAAGCGTCGTCAACATTGCCAACATTTTGTTTCTCAATTTGTAACAATCTCCTCATCTTAGGGGATCTGTTTCTTTGACTGTATCTTGCCAATTCAGGGCATATGAATTAATAAAATCAGATTTTCAATCATGTCTCGCCTCGTACATTCTATTTTCGTTTGCAAAAATGTCCGATGTCTTTAAGATACTGATTGCATAAATACAGATGCTTCTAAATAACGTGCTTGCAGGAAATATATTTACTCCCGGGAGTATCTAGACTCCTATGATGGAATCCGGTAAGGGATACCTCGGGATTACTTATACGTTTCTATCTTTGCAGGATTGCAGATATTCAAAACACGACATGGGGCATGAAAGCTTCACCGCCAGCAAGCTGGCAAATCAACACTCACTCAGTCTTAGCACCCAAAGTGCTTTCTCCCCAGCCGAGTTGTCACTTGCTATTTCTCCCCAGCCGAGATGCCAATCATTCTTCCTCCTCAGCCAAGTACAAAAGCTAGGGAACCACTTCCTCACAGAGTCTCAGCCTCTATCCAGAAGAGCAGCACATGAAGGAATCACAACAGAGTGACGAAAGCTTCTACAAACCCCAGCTGGGTCCTTCATTTACTGGAATAGGTCTATCATTGACCCAGTTCCCCAAGCAGAATCATCTCATCAGATCTACCAGTAATCTCATCCCCAGCTGGGATGTCCACTTCAAACAGATCGACCAGAGATCTTCACAGCAATAGGATCCAAGTCTCGGATCGGTATCTATTGCATAAACATAGCATTCGCATCATATTCACCCCACAAAGTGTAGCATTCCGTCTAATACGGAGCATTACGGCAAAAATCAAACATATTGCATAATCATAATCCATGTTGTGAACAATGGCAACCCATCAACAACATACAGAATGCTCCCCAGATTCCCCAGCGGAGAACTAAAGCTCAAACAGTTGCCTCACATTCACAAACACCAGTATACACTCCCTGTGGCACCCGTCCGTGTCATATCCCCAGCAGAAAGCCAAAGCATCCCCTTTGCACTCACAGATACTTATATATATAACTTTCTTGACATCCGTCCGTGTCACTTTCCCAGCACAATCACCTAAACACTTTGTACGTCATATACTTGTTTATACTATACTCTTCTCCTTTTGACACTCGTCCGTGTCACTCTCCCCAGCAGGTTAAATACTCATTTATACACCACTTATAATCCCCGCAGAGTCGACACTCGTCCGTGTTCTTTGTTAACCAGTTGGTACTCGTCCGTACCATCATATCAGAACACGCGTCAAGCGTTTGTTTCTACCTGATACTCGTCTGTATCATAGTCTTAAGGATGCTCGTCCGCATCTTTAAATCCATACACTGTGTCAAACACTCTTATCTTCTTGAATTTAGACACTCGTCTATGTCTACTTTTCCCCAGAAGAGTCCCCTCAGAATCAACACTCGTCCGTGTTCTTTGTTAACCAGTTGATACTCGTCCGTATCATCATCTCTGAACGCGTGTCAGTATTCGTTTCTACCCGATACTCGTCCGTATCGTAGTCTTAGGGATGCTCGTCCGCATATTTAATCTATACACAGCGTCAAAACACTTATACCTTTTATTTCTTGGATATAAACACTCGTCCATTCCCCAGTAGATCGCCCGCAAAGCAAATTTTCTTTTTATCTGACATTCGTCCTATGTCATGATTGACCCTGAGAGCAGCCGTACCCTGCTAGGTGATCGTCCTTCACCTCTTGATGATCGTCCTTCATCATGCTCATCCGATGGCCGTCCCCATCGTCGACCTTTTCTATCCGACACTCGTCCTGTGTCGTGATATTTAGCAGCCGTCCCCTGCCAGGTGATCGTCCTTCACCTCTTGAAGATCGTCCTTCATCATGCTCTTCCGATGGCCGTCCCCATCGTCGACTTTTTATCCGGCATTCGTCCTATGTCGCGATACTTTCGGCAGCCGTACCCTGCCAGGTGATCATCCTTCACCTTTTGATGACCGTCCCTCATCTTATCCCCAACAGAGCAGCCGTCCCCTGCTAGGTGATCGTCCTTCACCTTTGATGACCGTCCCTCATCATTATTTCATTTATTCTTTAACCCGATGGCCGTCCCCGTCGTGGTCCCTTTTCCTTTTCCTGATGATCGTCCCTCATCAGTTTAGCCCGATGGCCGTCCCCATCGTTGCTTGCATTACTTTATGAACCTGATGACCGTACCTCATCATTTACTTTTTACATATTCCCCAGAGAATCTCACAGCTTTACTTGATGGCCGTCCCCATCATGATCACTTATATCCCCAGCATGTCGGTCGTCCCCGTCATTGCTCTTTTCCCAGCAGTCGTCCTCTGCCCGGCGGTCGTCCTCCGTCGCTCACACTTTACAATTATACTTTATTTTCCTTTACAATCTATATCCCTTTTCTTCTTCATTCTGTGAGTGCAAATTTTGGACTGTCTTTGGTATTCAACCACAAGTTATCTTGTTTGCCTGATAAGCCGTTGCTTACATCCTGCACAGCTAACTCATGTTTGAATAGGGGCAGCTGTAAACACCCCAAATTTTCCCTCACCCATTCACACCATGGCTTGTGATCATTTCATATGCATAAATCCAATCATAGCATCTCATACCACATTTTTGATTTACTGCATTGTTTCAAAGTCATCTGCATCTAGGGTTTGTGATCTGAGCAATCCAAGAACCATTTGAGCCACTCCAAAGGTTATCAATCATTTCAAAGGGGTCCATGTATGTTCAAGCATCATATTATATCCCCTCAAAGTCAAGAATGTCAAAGAATCACAAGAACTGAGAATGGCATGGAAGCAGAGCCAGGTTTAACTGCACAGATGACCTAGAATTAGGGTTTTGGTTTCAGAGGCCATAACTCCAATTTTTTTGGTCATTATTGTTTCTATTGGTCTCTATATTGTATAGGGAGCATGCATATCAATTTTCATGAAGAAATTCAATGGGAAAGTCATCTGATCAAGAGTTGACTTTCTGGGCAAGTCAGTGCAAAATCAGGGCATCTGAGGCCCCCAATGACCCAACCAAAGGGTGTTCATCATCATTTTGATTATGTATGATCTTTATTTGATCATAGAAGATGTTGGAAGTTCACAAAGTTGAAGAATTTCAAGTCATTTGCAAAGTTGACTTTTTGGGAAGTTTGACTTTTAATGAAAATTGCCATTTTGGGAAACTTTTTCAAACCTTGCTTTTTGATTCAAAAATGCTTCAAATGAAAAAACTTTGGTCATGAAAGTTGTAGAATGGATCATTCCCTTTTCAAAAAGTACAAGAACATGACCTAATTCATTTTGGATCAAAAGTTATGGCTTGTCAAAGTTAGCAAAAATCACAAAATTTCAAGTTTTCTACCAAAGAGGCAAAGTTGCAAATTCACTTGCCAAGGCAAATTGAGCTATCAAATAAACTTCTAATCTTCGTACAAGCATGTGCCAAGACCTAAAAATCAGATTGGGCCAAGGGATCACTCATTTTCATGACTTATGGAGCAAGAAATTTCAAAAGAAGCAAAAGTGAGGCAAGTTGCAAAAACTCACTCAAGTTTGAATCCACTTGCTTGCTGACTTCACAATCAATCCTAGGGCTCTCCACACTTCTTGCTGCGCAGGACACCCCATTTGTCCTTGGCTAGCTAGTGACCCATGCCTCTCTTACACCAATTTGACATTTTGGCAACTTGAGCCATACCAATCACAGCAGCACACATCAACTCATCTGACCAATCCCATTTGTTTATACAAACCAAAAGCAAGCCATTTCACTCAAGACACAAGCCTGAAAGCACCAAGAACACAGCTCTCTCATTTTCCACCCCATTTGCAAAAGCATTCGAAACACTCTCCACAAGCTGCAAACACATAAACAAACTTCACAAACAATCTCAACATGCTTCACTGATCACAAACCACCCATTACCATAGTCTGAAACTCCCTGAATCAAAAACACGATCACCACATTCCCTTGAACAGAACTTCTACCATTTCTCAAACCAGCCATCAACAAGAGTTGTGAAGCATCCCATCGAGTTCAGGAGGGTCAAAGGAGTGGGCTTGCATAAGAAAAAGGGTCAGAAAGCTCCTGTTCGAAGGACTTCAGCTCAGGTATCCATCAAGAACAAATTTTCCAGAACTCATTTTACTTGTTATAAACTGATTCTATATGTTATCCTGATCATCATGATGTGTTTAAAAATGAAAATGGTGGGATATTGAGCATGTATGCGTTGTCTGAAACTTTTCTGCCCTAAATATGTTTAGCTTCGATTCACATGATTGATGAATAAAAAATGGTGTTTGTTTGGGGGTTATGATTCAGTGTTGAATGGGGATGGATTATGGGCAATTAGATTTCATTTTTATTGCGTGTAGAGAGAGTTAGAGATTTGGCTCGCCGGAGAAGATGACCGGAACCACTGTTCCGGTCATCTGAAAGTCATTAGGGCATTTAATTAGGGCACTAATCATAATTAGCAAATTTGAATGCTGGCCGTCCAGATGCGCGCCAGGTCAATTCGCGCGCGTGTGAGTTCAAACCTCAGCCCTTGATCTTGCTGTCTTTCTTATTTTTTCAGTTTTAATTCATTTTATTTTCTTTTTATTTCATTTGTTTTCTACAATTAATTTAAAATAGCAAAACACTTTGAAAAATTCTGAAATTTTTTGTCAAAGCTTTTACTAATTTTTCAGAAACCAAAAATATTTTTAATTTTATTTTTTGCATTAAAATTTATTTTTAAATCATTTAAAAGTTTATTTTTAATTAGTTAATGAGAATTAATTAATTAAAAATATTTTTAGGTATTTAAAAATCACAAAAAAATTCATGAAACATTTAAAATCATTTAGAAACATTGTCCAACTCTCAAACCAAATTTCTTTTTTGATCTTGATGTCTTTTGGCAATTTTCCATGGAATTAATTTCATTTTAAGGCATTATTTGGATCCAATCTTCAAAAATTCATTTCTGCCTAGCCTTTAAGAGTTGGACTTTGATTATTTTTGCATTGCATCATGTTTAGCATGTAGTTCATAGGATTAAATTGGCATGAATTGATCTTGCATTTCCTTTTTGTTTGGCATTTTTCTTGACAAGGTACCTTAAAACCCTAGCAATCTTAGGAAATTCATAACCCTCATTAGGTTAAGAGTTAGAACCCCTCCTTTGGGCAGTGAGTTTGTATAGGTTTAGGGTTCCTTTGAATGCATTTTCAAATTTTTGTCATGATGTTTGCTTCTGGTTTTGAATTTTGTTTTGTGTATTGATCATAAACCCTAATTTGGGCTTTCACTTGCATCCATCTCTCATTTGCTTGCATACCATGACTTGCCATGACATTTTGTGCATTCATTTGATTCATATTACATCTTAGGACATATTATAATCATGTTTGATCATTGCATCTTTCATTTGCCATGTTGTATGCCATTTGCCTTTCATAACTTTTCATGTATGTTCATGGTTCTAAGCATGCTTCTCTTGCATCCATATGTTTGTATGATCATCCTCATGCCTTGATTCATGTTTGCATCATCTCATAGAATCATTAGCATCATACTTATGCTTCTGGTTTTGATTTGCATCATGTCATTTCATCTCATTTTGCATTGCATTGCATTTCTTTCACTAACTTTTCAGGTGGTAAGTAACTTTGAGAAGTGAATTTGCCTTCACTTCTCACAATCTCTTTTCATCTCCTTTATGCATCATTACTGCATTTTGTCTTGTGTTTGAGATTGAGCTTGCTCATACTTCTTCTTCTTACTTTCTTTCTTCAAGTGACTTGTCTTCTTAAATGAAGCAAGTTACTTTGCTTCTCTTTGCTCCTTTCATCTGCTTCCTGGTGGTTTCTCTGAAGATCTTTCTTGTAAACCTCACAAACCTTAGGAACAACCAAGCATGACAATAATTAGGGTTTTGATTAGTCCCCCATTTAGTTTTTACCTTTGTGTCTCATTGGGTCTCCTCTTCTCATCTCATAATCAGGGGCTAAACCCTAAAGGCTTTAAGGCTTTGTGATTAAGCTTATGTCTGCATCCTTCTATTAGGATGGAGTGTATAACTTTAATCCTAAGTGTTAAACCCTTAATGTGTTTAAATCCTTTAATTAATTCACTTAATAATCATCAAGACATCAATCTTGTAACTTGGGCCTTGCATTAGGGTTCTAATTCTTCCTTAATTGGTTAAGAAGGACTAACCCTAGTGTTAATGGACAAGTCCTCCTCAAGTTGTCTTACAAACCATAAAACTCACTTCATCATCTAATCATTAACTAAAATCCACTCAATAAAGGTTTTGTTTTGTCATGAGTTTAATCCCTAATCATGGATTAGGTTGAGGAGCTTTCCTCAGCTTAAACATTCTCATCTATTATCCTTCTATTAGGATGGTGTAATGAGTCTGTTTAATCCCTGATTATGGCTTAATCTCATTACTCAACACTAAACAAAAACACCAAAAACATCTAAATAATCACAAGTAGGTCAATGATCTTAATCCTACACCATGGTGATTAAGTGTGAGAAGCTGACTTCACACTTAAGGCATTCTCATTACCCCTAATCATAGGGAAGATGTGATGAGTTTACTAAATCCATTGGTTTAGGCTTAAGCTCATTTTGTTATGACAAACTCCAAAAGCAATAAAAGACTGAAAACTCAAAAAAACAAACAATAATCGTCTCCTTCGGGATTCTTTTCTCATCTTATTCACTCACAAACGAGAACTTGCTTCTTCCGTCTAATGCAAGACAGTTAGCACCTGAGCCAGACAGGTCATACACTTGAGCATAGGCAAGCAAGCAGTTCACAAGTCAATTTGTCTTTCAGTCTCTTTGGGTCGAACTGCGGTGTTCTGACTTCCTCATTGCACGAGAGGATACGTAGGCATAACTAAACAGTTATCGAACAAAAGTCTCTGTATATCCCCCCTCCTCCCAGCATCATTCTTTTAGCCTCATGATCTTGAGCATTTTTATTCTTGTTCTCACACTGACACTGTATATTCATCACACATCACTTTATTTTACACTGACACTTGCATCCTTTTCCAGTTCTCTATACACAAATTGCACTGACACTACCCCTTTAAAACGCAAATCTTTTAAGCGTGGATCCCGTCGAGTACGACGGACAATCTGGGTGCTAATACCTTCCCAGGTTGTAACCAACCCCCTTTCTCAGTCTCTCTGGTTCGCAACCGTCTTATCCATATCCTTCTAGGTTTATGCAGCATTACCTTTCCTTCGGGATAAAAATGCCTAGCCGGCGACTTTTTCTTCTCTTTGAGTTCACTCTTGTGTGTTCTCATTCATCCCTTCGCCGACCGTTCGCGTCTGTACCTCATCTGGGTTAAGTCCCATTTGTCGGGAGCGACACT
The DNA here is from genome assembly GCA_963966055.1 of Lathyrus aphaca. Taxonomy (NCBI): domain Eukaryota; kingdom Viridiplantae; phylum Streptophyta; class Magnoliopsida; order Fabales; family Fabaceae; genus Lathyrus; species Lathyrus aphaca. The sequence continues at coordinate 487,014,401 of OZ014522.1, forward strand.
TTCATACTAAGTTGCATCATGCTGAATTTTATGCTGTATTTTTCATATCTATGCTTGATCCTCTCTTCCTTTTTGCTAATGACAAAGGGGGAGAAGAGCTTTGGTTTCTAATATCTCTCTGTGCAGAATTTTGCCTCTGTTTTAGATAGGGGGAGCTGCTAATCATAGGGGGAGAAGCAAGTCTATAACATGATTGATCGATCAAAGCTTGTACGCAAATTCGCTCGGTTGTAATCATCAAAAAGGGGGAGAATGTAGAAGCATACTTCAAGCTTTTTGTTTTGATGACGTTAACATTATTCAAGCTCATTCCAGATTGCAAAAAGTCGAGATGACAACAAACGATCAAGACCATGGCTATGCATCATCAATGGAATGTTTCCGATCGCTTCAAGCTTTTGTGCTACTCTTTCAAGACTTGTCCCAAGGCTTAGGTATATCAATAATTACTTCTTAAATATAATATGCAAGTGTTCAACATAATCTTCATAATTTTTTTGCATGTGCATATTGTTTGAAAAAGAAATTGGAACTGGTTTAACACTTTTAACAGAAATATTTTTCTGTATTTTAACAGTGTTAACCGGTTAACCATATGGGTTAACCGGTTAATGGCAGCAATTTTTCAAATCTGTGGTAACGTTCATGGGCATTAACCGATTAACCTATTTTGTTAACCGGTTAACACTGAAGAAATGTTGAAAAATTGTTTCTCTTCAAATTCAAATATTTTGTTAAAGTTATACCTCTTCATGATTTTATTTCATAAGTTTTTATACCTTTTCAAAAGAAATTCTTTTTAAATTTTCATACCTTTTTGAATAGGTGTTTCAACTATTATAAATTCTAAAAATTTCAAATTCATAAACACCTCCTAGACAATTTCAAATATTTTCATACAATCAAATTCACTTTATTCAAATTCTTTTCATCTTTCAAAAGTGTTCATAAGTTCATATATTTCATATTTTGTCTTGAACACTTGTGTTGGATATTTATAGTGAATTCTTGATTATAGGAGAAGATCAATTTTTATTGATATATTTCATTGTACTCTCACTCAAAACAATACTATAGAAAGTGTCTTTCTATTTTGTGACTTGTGTTCCAAGGATTGTTTAGACATAAGGGTAAGTGTGGCAAGAGGATTGTTCTTGCACACTTGTTTGTATAGTTTGCTAGAAAGTAGGCCTCACCATTGAAGGTGTGATAGGTTGTACTGTTCTAAAGAAAACTAGTGGAAATCTCTTTCGTGTTGAAAGGGGACTGGATGTACCTTCGGATTGTGAAGGGAACCAGGATAAACCTCCGTGTCTTCTTTACTTTTCTGCTTTTCAATTTCTGTTCTTTAAACCGTAAAAGCAAAATCCATCCATCTAAGAAAAAGAATCGAGAAAATTTTGATAACACCTAATTCACCCCCCCTCTTAGGCGCATTCTGATTCTACAGATTGGGGAAACCATGGGATACTATTGGGGCAAAATCTCTCATCATTTTCAAGATGCACATGCAAGCTCTATCCGTCATCAACAATTGTCAAGTTCAAAATGAGTATCAGGAGATCATGCTAGCTTAATACTCCCTCCGTTTCTTTTTAAGTGTCGTTTTAGCATAAAGCTCTCCAACCAAGATAAATGAATTGTTATAATTTTTTTCCCATTGTACCCTCATTTTAATCCACCATATACTTTCTCTTTCTAAATAAAATTCTTAATATAAGTACTCATTAAATTATTTACTTCAAATAACTAATTCCATAATTTTCTCCATATAACTCTCTCTCTCTTCCGTTGCATTTTTCAACTACTCCTAAATTTTTGGAATTAATATTGCTTGCTATAGGAATACGTACTGCTTGCATTTTCATTAATGGCTAAAGGAAAACTTATTGCTTATTGTTTCAATGAATGGCTAAAGGAAAAAATATTCCCTCCAATTATTTTAATAAAAACTTAAGTTTCCCACCGAAAAATTAAAACCAGTAGTACATATAGTATGGTTTCATATTATAAGTTCAAAATATTTACAACTCATAAAATATGGATTTAGATAGTGATACAGAAACATCATTAACAAACCAACATATATTTGAGTTATATGAGTTTGATGAAGATAACTTAGAAGAGGAGTTTGAAGCAACCAATAATATTGATGAGTCCTGTGAAGATAACTTACAAGAGGAGGTTGAAACAAACAATGACACAGGTATATTTTTTAATTTCATGTGTGTTTGGTTACTTTTAATTCCTATAATTTATCTCATGTTTTTATCTCATGTTTTTATGTAAAATAATGGTGGAATCATATTGTGGCGTAATTCAAATCTAGGTTTTGCTTGTTTCTAGTAATCGTTTTGTTTTTTTAAAAATTTACAGTGTATGTTGCAGAAAATGTTGAAGCAGAACCTAGAGAAGAAAAGAGATTAAGAATCTTAAGCAATGAAGAACGCATGTATATTTATCATGAGCTACTACAAAAAAGCGTTGATGGAAAATTACGTAAAGGAGCTACAAATGAGGTGGCTTCATCAAATTCGGTTCCTCTAAGAACTGTTCAACGTATTTGGAAAAGAGCAAAAGAAAGTGAAACACGTGATGTCTCTCATAGGAAGACAAAAAATTGTGGACGTAAGAGAATTTCAATTCATGAGAATCAAATTCGTGAACTTCCTTTCAGTCAAAGAACAAACATTCGATCTTTAGCTTTTGCGTTGAAAACCAATCCAACATCGGTGTTCAGGCTTATAAAATCAGGGGCTATACGGTGTAATTCAAATGCCATAAAACCACTGTTGAAAGAAGAAAACAAAATATCTAGGCTGGAATTTTGTTTATCAATGCTTGAAGGTACACCACATGATCCAATGTTTAAGAGCATGCACAATATTATTCATATTGATGAAAAATGGTTTTATATGACTAAAAAATCCGAGAAGTATTATTTGCTCCCAGATGAAGATGAGCCATATCAGACATGTAAGAGCAAAAATTTCATTGCCAAAGTTATGTTCTTAGTTGCTCAAACTCGACCACGATTTGACTCAGAATAAAATGAACTTTTTCGGGTAAAATTGGTGTTTTTCCGTTTGTTACCCATGAACCGGCTATAAGGTCAAGTATTAACAGAGTTGCGGGAACAATGGTAACAAAAGCAATAACTTCGGTAAAGAGAGATGTGGTAAGATCATTCCTTATTGACAAAGTTCTACCCGCTATAAGAGAAAAATGGCCAAGAGATGAATTTGAGTCAACAATATTTATCCAGCAGGATAACGCAAGGACGCATATAAACCATGATGATCCTTTATTCCGTGAAGCTGCCACCAAGGATGGGTTTGATATTCGTTTAATGTGTCAGCCTGCAAACTCTCCAGATTTGAATATCTTAGATCTTGGTTTTTTCTCGGCTATACAATCATTGCAATACAAGGAAGCACCGAAAACTATTGATGAACTTATCAGTGCAGTGGTGAAGTCATTTGAAAATTTTCCTTCAATTAAGTCCAATCGTATATTTGTATCATTGCAACTATGCATGATAGAGATCATGAAAGAGAAAGGTTCCAATAAATATAAAATTCCTCATGTAAATAAGGAAAGGCTTGAAAGAGTAGGACAACTACCAATTCAAATTAAGTGTGATCCAATATTAGTACAAGAAGTCAAAAATTACTTAAACATGGAGTAATACTTATTGTAATTGGGATGTAGTCACATTTGAAAATTTCAAATAAAGTTTTTTTTTTTTAAAATTCCTAAACTTTAGCCATAAAAAAATAATGCTCCTGCACGTAACAAGTTAAGTTCCAAAACTTTAGCAAATATAGGAATTCAATAAAAAAAATACAATAAGAATGAACATAAGAAATGCAGTTCCTAAATTGTAGCAATAAAAAAAGCAATAACAAGGAATTCTTCTCCATACTTATTAAATAAAAAAAACAATAACAATGACTTCTTAAATAACAACTCCTATACCTTATGCACTTAAGCCAAATCTAAAATAGATACTCCATACTTAGTTCACAAATATTTTTCAATAAAATTTTGGAAGAAGTTTTTTTATCATCTTTTTTATCACAGGTCGAAACTCAACATGGTGGGAAGATTCTTTTCTGTTTTCTTCTTCTTCTTCTTCTTCTTCTTCAGGAAATTTGTTCAAATCAAATTCATAATCTGCCTCTTCATTTAAATCAAAATCCAATACAACTCTTGATAATACTTCATCTTCGTTGTCATCTTGTTCTTGTATCTTGTCAAAAGAGTCTTCCACTATTTCTCCTTCTTCTTGCTCCAATGAGTCTTCCACTCTTTCTTTTTTTTGAACATCCATGGAGTCTTTTGTTGTTTCCACCGGAGCTCTTTTGTTTTGCACTTGATAATTTAAACAATGCTACTGATCCTTTTTATAGAATTTTAAGTCTTCAATTGGTAAATTTGTTCCTTTGACAAAATTTAATGCTAATACATTTTTCTATGTAACATTGGAAGCTATCATTTGAATTTAATTTTTATTGACCAGCCAATACTTTGAATAGGAATGAGAGTTATGTATGGGAATGAGAGTACGTATTAAGAAAGAGAATTTTATGGAAAATGTGGAGTGAGTTATTACATATTTTAAGAAAGAAAAATTTATGGAAAATATAAAGTTGAGTTATTTAAATAGTAAGGGTATAATTGACAAATTGTAACATTAAAACATCAAAACGACACTTAAATAGGAACAAAAAAAATCTTCTAAAACGACACTTAAAAAGAAACGGAGGGAGTACCTATTATCATTTTTTTGAAAAATAGCCTTGTTTTGCTCACCATAAGATTACTGTTGAGACATTTAAATCATTGCCATGTGTTAATCATACCGCTAAGCTCTAGTACCTAATCATGCATATATAACATGACATCACATGCATACATAGACATACATACATAACATAGGATTATGACCGTTCATAGAAGTCAAATCCTCATCTATACCAGTATAATTCCTAAATAGGAATGCTTATTGGCCTTCCCATGGGTTACATTAAGGGTTTTACCAAAAGTTTCCATTATGTGTTCTCATCAAATTTTTCTCAGAGGGATTCCACTAAGGTTTCATCTAAGGGCTTAAGTTAAAGGATTTGTCCAAGGGTTTGATTTAAAAGGATTCATCTAAGGGCTTGAGTTAAATGATTCATTTAAGGATTTGGTTTAAAGGATTCATCTAAGGGTTCACCAGGGTTTTATCAAGAAGTTTCAACAAAGTGGTATTAAAGGGTTTCATCAGGGATTTATCAAAGGGTTCACCAGAATTTCCTATCAAAGGGTACCCCTAGAATCTCATCAGGGAGTTTATCAAAAGGGTTTATCGGGATTATCATCAAAGGATTCTATCAAGGGGTATCACCATATTTCATCAATAGGTTTTATCAAAAGGGCTTATCGGGATTGTCATCAATGATTTCTATCATAAGGGATTCATCAAAAGGGGTTTTATCGAGGAATTTTACCCAAGGGAGTTTATCAATGGGATTTGTCAAATGGGGCTTCATTAGGGGTTTTATCAAGGGGTTTTCAAGGGTTTTGTCAAGTAAATCAATCAAGAAATAGTATCAAGAGATTTCATCAAGAAGGTCTTATCAATGGGGTTTCATCAAAGAATGTTATTAAAAGGTTTCACCAAGGTTTTATCATCAATGGCTTTTATCAAAGGGGTTTATCATGAGTCTCATCAAGGGATTCTACAAAAAAAAATTATTCTAGGGGTTTTACCAATTTTTTATCCAAATAAGGGGTTTTATCAAGGGATTTTCACCAAAGGGATTTCATCAAAATTTTATTGGGGGGTTATGCCGGATTATTATCCAAGGGATTTATCAAGAGGTTTTAATCATGATTTTCTTAAGGAGATTTACCAGATTATTTCCTTCAGGGGTCCTACCAGAATGTTATTAAAATGTTTCATCGGGTCGTATCAAGAGGTTTTATATCAAGGGATTTCATCAAAAGGGTTTTTATCCGAAGTATCATCCAAGGGGTTCCATCAAAGGGTTCTACCAAAATTTTATTAAGGGATTTTCATCAGAGATTCCATCGAGGGATTTTATAAAGAAGTTTTATCAAAGGAAGTTCATCAATGGGTTTCAATCAAAAGAGATTTCATTAAGGGATTTATCTAAAGGATTGCATCCTGTTTTTTTAAGAGTTTCATTCGGGACTTATCAAAACATGATTTCATCAGGGATTTACCAAAGTGGTTTTACCAAGGGATTTACCCAAAGGGGTTTCATTAGGGGTTTTATTAAAGGTCCATTACAGGTTCTTAAAGAATTTTAAGGATTTTATAAAAGAAATTTTCATCTAATGCGGTCTATCTGAATTTTCTCAAAGGGGGTTCTACCAGATTTTTGTCAAAGGGGTTTTACAAAAGGATATTTATCCAAAAGGGATTTTATCGGAATTTTGTCAAGGGGATTCTACCGAATTTATATCAAAGAGATTTTATCAAGGGATTTTTATTCAAAAAGGGTTCTATCAATTTTTTTTCAAGGGGGTTCTACCAGAGTTTTATCCAAAGGGTTATATCAAGGGATTTGTATCCAAAAGGAGTTTTATTAGATTTTATCAGAGAGCTTTTACCAGAATTATATCAAGGGATTATCATCTAGGGATGTTATTTAGGGGTTACACCGGATTCCACCAACAAAAACTGTCAAAATGATTCTATAAAGTATTCAACAAGGGATTTACTAAAAGGGATTTCATCAAGGGTTTTATCAAAGACTCATTCAGGGTTTGTCAAGTTTCGTCAAAGAATTTTAAGGGATTTTCATCAACAAGGGTTCTATTGGAATTTTCTTAAGGGATTACACTGTATTCCATCAACGGAATTTATCAAAGGGATATATCAAAAGAATTTTACTAAGGGGTTTATACTAAGGGATTTCTCGTCAAAAAAAGTTCTACTATGAGATTACTCAAAAGGGGTTACATCAGGGGTTATATCAAGGATTCATGGAGAATTCATCGGTTAGGGGTTATATGAGGTTCTACCGGATGTTCATCCAAAGGGGTTATACGAAAGGGATTTATGGGGTTCTACAAGAATGAGTTCTATCTAATATTTGTCAAAGGGGTTCTACATGAGGTTCTAGTCGGGATTGAAGGGGTTCTATTCAGGGGCTTGTGTCCAAAGTGATTAAGGTATCTCTAAAATTTCTATCATATTCCAGTAGCATGATCGGAGGATCATATGAGTCATATGCAATGTTCACCCAGAAGGGTTAAAAGAGATCTATAAGGGGATCTACCAGGGATTGATAAAGGGTTTCACCAGGATTATTTAGTCAAAAGTTGACATTAAGGGGTTCCATCAAGGCTCTCATCAGACAAGTTCAGTGAATATCAATCATGAAGGGTTTTATCAAGGTTTATCAAAGCAGTTTGAGTTGGAATTGCCATACGGGGTTCTATCGGGATTTTTTTTATCTAACTAATTTGGGTTTACAAGAATTTTACAGGGATACAGGAGTGACTGGAGCACCATGGTATGATCTGCTCCAAGGCCATGGGTGGTTTTCATCAAAATTTGGGGTCCTCTTATATTTAATCGTATTCTCCTCGGAAGGAGGAAGACTCGTCGACATCATCCGTTCGAGTCGAAGCCGATTAAATAAGGGCAGCTGTCGTACCCTAAATTTTGACCCGGGATTTTTGTCAGTTTAAAAAGTCAAAGAGGGGCTCTTTTGACCTTTTAGACTGATTTTTAATTTTTTTTATTGGATTTATTATCTAATAACTATTAATTTTAAAGGGTTAATTCAAGGCGTACCAAATTATATTTTTTTTTATCATAATTATAATTAGGTTTTATTTTATAGTTAAAATAATATAGGGTTTTCTTAATAATATTATTACTATTATTATTAATATAAAGCTTTATAAAATATTATTAATATTTGGTTTATTAAGATAATTAGGTGGTATTATTATATAGGGGTTGCATTTATCTTATTTTTAATAATGATATTATAATTATTATTGAGATTTATTAATAAGAGTTTTGTTTTATTTCTATTTTAAATAAGAGGGTGTATTTGAGTTTAATAATAATATTATTACTAATATTATTATTACTAATAATGATATTATATTTTTATTTTAAATTAAATTTTAAATAAGTAGGAATTTATATTATCTTATTATATATTACTATTATTATTATTATTATTATTATTATTAATATTATATATTAATATTTATATGAAGTTTATTGTTTTTGGGTCAGATCCAAATCCTAACCCTAATTTTATTGTATAAATAGAACTCATATCTCTCATTTTTTCTCACCCACATTTCACAAAGAAAACCCAAAAGATGTTCTTCCCATCGAAGAATAACAACAACTAAAACCCTCAGCAGTTATTCCATCTAGGGTGAAGGGACAAACATAATTGGTGGCGTGAAGGAAGTAAAAAGCTCAAAGGATTGGTATTCGTGACGTGAAGGAAGCGAAAAACTCAAAAGATTGGAATTGGTGAAATGAAGATCAGATCAAAGGAGCAAGAAGAAATAAAAGGGAATTATTTTGCTTATCGAGATAAACCTCGATCCCATAGGTCGATTTCTCTTTACTAACTTAGATAAAAAATATTGTCTTTATTGTGTTTGTTGTCTGTTTTTGTTTGGTTAGGGATTGGACTCGTTTATGGATTATATTTCTACTGAGCTTTTATTTTTTCTAATAGTTGATTTTTGAGTATAATATAATTTTACAAGGAAAAATCGTAAACTATTTTAAACTGAATCGTATTTCATTAAAAAAACTCAATAAATCTTTTTTAATTCCTACATATAAAGGGATGGAACTAGACATGTAAATAAGTGGGACAATATATAGTTTATTGTATTAAACATTTTATTTATAAATTATAATAAATCACAAACTTTTAACTAAAAAAACTTTCTGGAATAAATCCTAATAAATCTTTTTTAATTCCTACCATTAGGGTTCATTAATTTTTTTATTGGGTTTTCTTACTAAAACATATTTGGGCTTTGGTATGTTGTGATTAACACCCCAGACCTCAGAACCCATTACTACTTTAGTATAATTTACACCCCATGGGGTTAATTATATTAATTAAATTAATTAATTAGTTAGTTGGGTTTATAATTTTTTTATTAGGGGTTAATAACTTGATTAGGGATAAATTCTGGAATGTTATGTTTAAGGTTAAAATTAGTAACTTTTTGTTATTATTATTTTCTTTTGTTTGGGTTTATTAGTTAATTAATTAAATCCTTAATTAATTAACTAATTTGGATTTAGATAAATTACTAGGGGTTCTATGGGGGGTTAGAAATTTTATGAAATAATTAACTTATTATTTTAGGGATTTTGAATAATTATTGATTTCCTTTCATAGTAATTATTCTTATTACTTATTTTTATAATCGTATTATGATCTTTTTATACTTATGAAAAAATGAGGTTTCTAAATTTTTTTTCTATAAAAATAGTAAGATATTCTTTATAAACCAGGGGATTAATTTATTTTGGATTTATCATGTGAAATAACATTTTGGGATTCAAACTATATTTTGGGGGATTAAGATACATTTATAAAAAAAATGTAATTATGGGGGTTTCAAATTAGTTTTTTTTTGGGTTTTACAAACAATTTGGAGTTCTACTTCAGGAATAATCAAGGGTTTCAGAATATGGGGATTTTTATAATAAAAATTAGGGTTTTATGAATAATTAAAAATGGGGATTAAAACTTGTTTTTTTTTAATATATTTGGATTGAGAATTTTATTTTTATTTTTAATTTTAATTTATTTTAGGATCATAATATTTTTGGGTTAAACATTTTGGGATTAAAATTATGTTATTCTAGTTTAAAAATATTATTTTTTATTTTGTATTGGGGAATGAAATTATTTTGGAGATTTAGTTTATTGTTAATTTTTGATGTATTAATTTTGGAGTTGATTTTTAAAATGTGGGGTCTTACTTTGGGGTTTTACAAGGTTTATGAGATTTCATAAAATGTGGCTTTGGGGATTTATTTAAGGGATAAATGAGGTTTTATCAATAAGAAAGTTGGGGTTTTATAAAAGTAATTTATTACTTTAAAATAATAACAATTAATGGGGTTTTAAAATAAGTTTTTTTTTTAATAATTTACTAAAGGGTAGTTAGAAACCATAGATTAGGGTTAGGGGTAGAGGGAATCAAACTACGACGATCTGATCCTTCAAATTAAAGATATGTAGGCATAGGGTTTATACAAATCTTAGCGAGTGATATTAGGATTTAATTATGGTTTCTTTTATTTTATTTATTTTAAACAAACAAACAAACTCTAGGAACCTAGAAAGGATCCTATTGATTACAATATAAGTGAGAGGTGCCTAACACATTCCTCTCATTTAACCGACTTCCGAACCAAAGGTCTCTACCCTAGGGATTTAGGTTTATCACTATTTTTTACCTAAAAATGTGATGACAACTCTTAAATTTTAAGCCGGTCGTGACACATTACATAAACCAAATGAAATCCTTCTATAAACAAATTCAACATATGAAAAATTGAATGATGTATTATCTTGATCTTCTGTCGCCGTTGAAATTTGATTGTATCAGGAATATTCATCTAAAAAATAATAGTATGCATATACGACTAACCTTTCTAACATCTGATCGATGAATGTAAGGGGAACAATAATTCTTGTTGTTGTGTTGAGCTTTCTATAGTCGATAACTATCCATCCAAAAACTATTCGAGTTGGTACCAACTCATCTTTTCATTCATTATCACACTAGTTCCTCCCTTTTTTGGCATTATATGCACATAACTTACTCAAAGGCTGTCAGATATTGGATATATGAGACATGCGTCCAACAACTTAACAACTTATTTTTGACTACTTATTTCATGGTAACAATGAGTCTTCTTTGTAGTTGTATTATCGACTTGTGTCCATCTTCCATAATGGATACAACTTTAGCGTCTCTTAGATCTCCACTTTATTTAATTATGGTTGCTGATAGACTTAAAAACTTATTCTAGGAGAAACTTTGGCACTTTATTCTCTCTATCTTTTTCAATGA